>OY856415.1:542028799-544428799 GCA_963693085.1 Alisma plantago-aquatica
TATTCGTGGGAGTAGGTGGAGCATGTGGCTGGGTGACGACCATGCTTGAGCAGGTGCTCAGTTGACAACCAAGTAAGAAAAATCCCCCGCATCTTCCATTATTTTCCTCCTATCTGTCACTTGATGACGTTGGGTAGTAATTTTGGTGTGTTTGGGACTGTCAATGTATCTGTCTATTCATTTGAAACACAATGTTACCTTCTACCTATGGTAGTTACTTTTTTATGACATGGTTACTTTTTTATTTTATAGTGTTACTATTTTGTTTACAGGGTTACGTTGCAATCTGCCAAGTTACTTTTACAATCTGCCAAGTTACGTTTACAATCTGTTATGGATCCTAGTCTTGATACTGATGCTGATAATGCTAATATTGACTGTGATGATGATAATGTTCATTCTTCTTCACATGTTCCTGCTAATATTATGTCCTCAGCTGATGTCCCTAGAATTGTACTTCTATTCAGAATTTTAGATGATGCCATATCTTTTTATTCTAGGTATGCTGGTATGATTGGGTTTAATGTTAGGAAAGATGACAATCGTTATGAATGAGGTACTAATATTTTGGTTGCTAAAAATTTGGTTTGTGATAAGAAAGGTCATATTAGTCATTCTAAGAGATCTAAAGGTCTTTTGAGCCCTATTTGCGACGAAGTTGGTGATTTATATGAGAAGTTGCGCAAGAAGCACAAGCGTTATGTGAAAAGGTGTGGGTGTAAAGCAATGATCCGATTTACACTAGACAAGTCCTCATCCGTATGAGTTGTTACTATTTTTATTCTTGAACACAATCATGATCTTATTGATGATGCTCACTTATGCTACTTGAAGTGTAATTCATCTCTTGGCCAAACTCAAAAAGAGATGTTTTCTTCTATAAGTCAAGAAAATATACCTATCTCTAGACAACTTGCATTGATAGCAACTGAGTCTGGTGGTTATAAAAAGTTGACATTTACAAGTAAACAAGCTCATGTACACCTCAGTAGTAAGAGGGAGTCATCTAAATATGATGTGGACATGGTGTTGGATCATTTTACAAGGTTGAAGGTTTTGGATTCTAAATTCTTTTATTCTTATCAAAATGATTTTGATGGCTGCTTGACACATTTGTTTTGGTCTGACCCAATTTTTGTTGATGATTGTGCATTGTTTAGTGATGCAATCGTATTTGATATCACTTATCACACCAATAAGTATTCCATGATTTTTGGAATGTTTGGTGGTATCGATCACCATCGCAAAATAGTGTTATTTGCCTCAGCCTCATTGGCGGATGACAAGTACGATTCATTTGTATGGGTTTTCAAACAATATTTATTGTGTTTTGGCAAAGAGTCAGTCTCCATCATAACTGATCAAGACCCATCAATGAATGCTGTTATTATTACTTTTTTCCAACTTATAAGCATCATTTCTATAACTGGCACATTCTATAGAAACTCCCCTCTAAAATTCGTGGAGTTCCTAATAAGGATCAGTTCATTGGTTCTTTAAATGATTGTGTCTGGAACATTGATAATACTGGCATTTTTGAAGAGAGTTGGAATTCTGTAGTTGAAGAGAATGACCTATTTTCCATTAGTTTTCTTTCATATATGTATGCTATGCGGTGGGATTTGGTTCCATGTTTTATGTAGGATTCTTTCTTTGTTGGCATGAGGACAACACAAAGAAGTGAGAGCCTGGATGCAATCATCAGCAACCACATCAATAGTAGGAAAAATCTCTTTGGATTTGTATGTTGCTTAGAGACTGCGTGCTCTCATGTGGGGGAGATAGAAAATTACAAGGATTTTGATGATGAGTACAACAATATACCTTTGGCTTCATTATGGACTTTGGAGGAGCAAATGAGAGGTATATACACCAAGTTAAATTTGAAGATCTTTCAATCTGAAGTTCATCAAAGTAGGGTGTACAATGTAAAGGAAACTTATGATGATTGTAAAGAAGTGAAAACCATTTCTCTACTAAAAATTTGAATAATAAAACCTCCAGTCCAAACACACTCAGAAGGTATGTTGGAGTGGGTGTAAAATTTTCAAATCTTTATTTAGTGGTAACAAAAGACCAAAGTATAGAAGCGGAATAAAAACATGACTATATTCAATTATAAAACAAAGGGAACATCTTAAACTTACTTCATAAGGATCCATGTAGAGGAAATCTAAACCACCTCAAGATTATCTCCATGCTTCATCATCACAAACTAAGTCCAGGTCAACATGCCATGCCATCCATGTCTGCCACCTAGGGTTGGAAGCATACCCCAGCAAAAGAGAAACAATAGGAGACATAAGCCAAGGCTGGTATGTGCATACAAAAAAGAAAATTGAGAAATTTATAAAGCATAAGGGACATCATAAAAAAAGGCTTCCCATGCAAGAGATAAGTACCACCCAATTGGGTATCAAGAGAAAGGAATCATAACAAAAGGGATACTTGCCATAAAACAACATAAAAAGGATTGTGCCATAAATACTTCCACTACATAGTGGAAAACAAGCACAAGTAGGGCACACACCCCACAATCAATATCCTGCATGCATGTGAGATAAACATAGCCCTAGAACAATATAAATACAATTGGCGGCCAAGGTTTCACATCCTTGCAAACCTGATAGAGAATGACTCACTGCCAAACTCCCAAATATATATAAAACGGGTCAAGACACACATCTTGCCCTGGGTACGAGGTTCCTTGCTGTCCCAAAAAGAGCAGGAAATATCACATCTGCTATAAACAAAACCAATGCAATTATACTACTGTAGTGCTACTGAATCACATAGCATGTATATTGTAGAGGCAAGTAGAAAGTATAGTCAGATTAAACAATGTTGCCATCACACAATGGACAACACATACATATAAACATCCACATCAAAGTGGGCATATATCACCAAGTAAACTTCCACATCACAGTGGGCATATAATATCAAAAGTCCACTTGCACTAAGGCAACAAGATAAGATTCCAAGAGAATATCCATGATCATAAGATCAATAACAAAATACGATACTTTCCATGAAGCATGATTTCAAAAGAACAAGACAATGTGTAGGCTAATGTCCATAGGACCAAAAGTAAGATAAAAATAGGATAATTGCTCAAGAAGAATAATCGGAGATGCAAACATACCTCAACTTCAGAGTCGAACATTCCAAAGTCACTTCTAGGTCCAAGCCTAGGCTTCCAAAGCACCTATTAGCATATATGTGGTATTAGGGTTAGGTTTCCATTAATTATACAAAACTCTAAAAATCGCCTTTTTATAATTAATAAATTAGGTTACTAAAAGTATTCCACTTTTTATTTTATGTTATTAGGATTCCAAAACATATTTTATTATATTTTTCTGACTTATAGATATCTAGTTATGATTTTTACAAGTTAATTCTTAATTAATTAGATCCATTAAAATCACATCTTTAAAACATGAGATTCGGGCGACAAAACCAATACCAAAAGAAAGCTTACATTTTTGTGAATCCATCGAGTATTTATTCATATTTTTCAGATGGGTAGATAATTAGTTATGGATTTTAGAATTTTAACCAATCGGAAAAACTAAAAAAGCCACGTCAGAACGAGATTGCGAGAGAGAGGGGCCCACACGAACTGGATCAGCCAATCAGAGCCGCCCATGTCAGCGTGCACTCAACCTACACAGACAAACACTATGCGCAAGAAGATAAGAGGCAATCAAGTGAAAGGACCGATATGCCCC
The DNA here is from genome assembly GCA_963693085.1 of Alisma plantago-aquatica. Lineage (NCBI taxonomy): Eukaryota > Viridiplantae > Streptophyta > Magnoliopsida > Alismatales > Alismataceae > Alisma > Alisma plantago-aquatica. The sequence continues at coordinate 542,032,534 of OY856415.1, forward strand.
TATGCGAGAAACACAATGAAGGTAGGAAACAGAGAGGGTAAGATCGGGAAAACATCACAACCCATCATCTTCTTCGTTTCTGTGGAGCACAGAGCTTCCAGATCTCCAAAACAAAAAGTGAAAGGCTAGCAAAACCAAGACCAACCTGTGTCCTATCTACTGCAACCGACAACGAACAGCTCGACGAAGGTGACCAGAGGCAAAACAGGGCGAAGGGAGGTCGATACACGACGAATCACCTCAAAGAGCACACCCGGCGGAGAAGAAGGCAAAAAGAGGGAAACATGCTACAACCCAGTAGAGGTAAAATTGATAACTAGAAAAGCTTCGAGAAGGCTGTAGGGGAAGATTCACACCTCAAAAGTGTAACACCACCGCCAGAACAGAGTCGAAAGATCAGTGTGAGCACGCTCAGGCCATCGAAGTTCGGGTGTGCTTCTCCTGGCCAACCCAGTCCCAAGGGACGTGAAGAAACGGGCGCTGGATGTCTAGCGATGGTGAGGGACCCCGTATAAATAGGTTAGTAGTCCCAAACAAAATAGGAAATAGGTGGAAACTGGAAATAGAGGAAAATGGAAAGCTCCTTGGTCGACTAGGAGATCCGATGAAGGAAACCTAGGAAAACTACGACCTAAAAGGATCGAAAAGAAACGGTGATGGCGAAAAGCAAGTCGGTCAGAAACAAAAAGGAAAGAGAGCAGAGAAAATTGCGATCAAAGATTCTGTTTACAGACAACTAGAAATCATGTCCTACCCAAGGTAGGAGATAACTCGCTGATCATTGGATTAAAACCAATGGCCAGGATCAGGGTGCATAGTGGAGTCAACTCGCATAACAGAAAAAGAAATCAGATACTGTAGCAAAATCGAATTAGATTAAAGTGAAACATTATTTCCTTTTTTTTCTTTCCTCAATTGAGGGTTCTATTCTTATCCAAATTAGACCAAACTTGACACACAAGCTAAATTAAACATGTAGATTCCGAATATAAAATTAGATCTATGTTTTGAAAACTTTTAATGTGTCAAATAAATAAATTATTATTTTCTCTTGCCTCCTTCATTAATGACATTAGGATTATCCAAAAATTATAAAACTTGACCCCCAAGTCATATTTAATGTGCTAGATACGAATTTGTCATCAATGTTTCATATTGGGGTTGTTTGAGCATTTATTTAATATTTTTGAAGGTTCTACATACTTTCTCTCTCCTGATTTCACCTTTTAAGCAAACTTTCTCCAAATTGGATGAAAATTCATACAAAGGCTATGTTTATTATGTAGATCATGAATCTAAGATTATTTTCCTCTTTTGGAGTCATTTATTATATTTATATATTACTTACACCTTTTAGGCAATTTCTCTCTCCTAACTTACCATATTATTTTGAGGGGGTCCAAATTAAATAAAAATTGACATGTAAACTTATTTTAATGTGTAGATTATGAATTTGAAGTCTATTCTTTATTTTGAGGCTTTCTCACATGGATTCTGTCATATGGCCCATTAGAGGCGCATTAGATCATATTATGCATGAAATTAAGTTATTCATCATCTTATTATCACAAAATAAATTATATGACATATTAGATTACATTTTTCATCCATTAGATTATTAGGTTCACTCTAACCTCAACCTTGTTTGGTCAAACCTAAAAGGTCACAGTTCTAGGGTAGGGTCCAAGATCCAGTATGTTACAATGATGGTGTATTCGAGGTCTATCATGTTGGTGGTTCTAGTCCTCCTCATATTTTGAAGAAAGACTCATCAACTTATATGGTATCATGTAATTGCTTCATTTTAAAATTCAAAGGAATTCCATGTAGGCACATTCTATCTTATCTAAAGAGCTGTGATTTTTGCACTCTTATGGAGCCATATATATTAATGAGGAGGAGTAAAGGATATAGAGATCACCGTTTGATTTTCAACAAAGCATATGTTATGCATCTATCCACTGGGAATATACTTCAGCTAGTTTCTGCTTGCAATTCAATTGTCAATATAGCGTGTAGGAACAACACTATAGATCTTTGTCATGAAAAACTCATTGATTTGTGAAAGGAGCTGTTAGAATTAGATGTCTATGATAAAGTGGTTTTCCTTTTTCCTTTATTACCTTGATTTCTTCACTTTAATCTAATTCAAAACCCTAACTCTCCTAAAGAATAATTGATCACTCAAAGATTGGAATTTCGAGACCAAACTTTACCAACATGTGGGGTATTTTATGGTGAAGCTATGGTCCAAATGTCATGTCAATTGGACATTCATAGCCCTCTCTACGAATTTTCAAAGATTTCACAATGTTTATTTCCCTTTTAAATCGCATCAGTATACAACCTAATGTTTTTGATCATCTGATGGGCATTTTACCCAATCACGCGAAGCTCAAGTCAGCGATCTGTGGCTCTCTCCCCACGAGCCACCTTGGCCACCCGATGGCGCATCCATGGATCCAAGACGGATCGGACGGTCATCCGGTCATCCTCTACCTCCGCTTGACCCAGGAGTATGTGGCTACAGCCACCTCGCGTGAAGGCGAGCCACTACCCACCACACCGCACCACTTTGCGTGGAACTGACTGAGGGAATGGACTCCTCTCATCTCCACGAACCCAGTGACCCCTCGCACGACCTCCAAAGGTGACCACAACCCTCACCACGACCTCACCGACGAGCGACGTTCTCCAACTGCTGTTGAGCACATTTGGGCATCTACAACACACTCGTTCCTTCTTATATTTAGGCTCACCAAATCGCTCCTCAACCTCCCTTTGACGCCTTTCTACTCTCAATTTACCTGGAACGAGCACCCCTCTCCCCAGAGCTCAAGCTTTTCACCTCGCCACCGTCGAGCTGCTAGGCAGGCTGCTCCCGATCTCCTCGTCCGCCACTAAGTGCTCCCCGAGCTCTAAAGCACTCCACTCCACACAACCGGTGCCTCAACTTTGGGTTTCCTCACCTTCTACTCCCCCTTCGATCTCCCTCTGCTGCAAGTTGTACAACTCACCGGTCTTCTAGCCGACCCGATGACCCCAGGGGAGCCACGACTTGAGGATTGGCCGTCCAGCTGCGGGAAGCTCCCACGAACATAACATGGCCTTCACCCGTACACGAAGAAGCCCCAGCTACTGAAGAGGGCTCGCCGGAGATCGTATCGCCCACCTGCTGTGAAACTTTGAGCAAGGATAAGGAGGGACCCGCCTGGCTTAGTTGGACCAATCACACGAGTCCACATCAATCCAAGTGGGCGAACCACAATCCGCCAAGTAAGCAGCCTTTGACCCACCATAGCCATCTTAAACTTATGCGCATGAGATCTCAACCGTTGGATCTAAACATCCAACGGTCCACACTTTTTCTATTTTCATTTAACAACTCGAAATTTAGTTTATGACCCAATCTTGGGAAATTCGTTAAAAATAGTAGGAGTGTCAGAAAAATACCAATGAATACTCCATTTTGATCAGAAAAATGCAAGGATCATGAATCTGGCATCTTTGGACCCTACCTACGACCCGAATAAATACTCATGTTTATTTTGTCAATATCTTGTTTAATTATTTGGAAAAATACTCGAACCTGTCTAAATCACCAACAACCTGTGATCATCATCTTTTCACATCTATGTAATTATGGAATGATCAGATCCTTTTATTATAGCTCAATTATCAATAAAACCTATTTATCACTCCTTTCCCTATCTTGATCTACCAAAATGTGCATAATTAATTAATATGATCGAAAGACCATGATTCTGACTTTATGAACCTACTCTGACGTGACAATAATAATCTTGGACTCAAATCCATACTCAAAGATTCGTACTCAACTCTCATGACTCCAAAGCTATAAAAGGGCCTTTTATATACTCTTTAGAATAATGGTGATTTGAACAATATATCTAATAAATACCAAATCTCTAATAGTTTTAGGAAATCAAAGGTACCAGTGAGGAGCATCTCTGGACTCCCCACTTCTGAGTAGAAGGTACGCCATTAACTCTCACTTGGCCTATAATTATGTATGGTTGTAAAATAGTGTAAGAACTTGGCATATGGTATTGTTTGAAATAGAGCTATATGAGTATCCAACTTTGATGATGTGTGCTTTATATATATATTTTGCAAAACGAAAACATAATATATTTCTGTCGATTATATGGAAAGCACCAACTCTTTGGGAGTGTTCTTGGAGGTGACCCAACTCTTTGGTAGTGGTCACATTATACATATGGTAGCACCGACTCTTTGGTAGTGTGCTTGGACCCAACTCTTCGGTAGTGGTCACATTGTACATATGATCCAACTCTTTGGTAGTGATCATAAAGGCTTTAATGCATTCAACTCTTTGGTAGTCATGCATGGATGATATAATGGAAAATATGCTCAAAAGATATGTGTTCTCTGTTTTTAATAAACTTACTTTTGTTCAAGCCTGTTTTTGCCATATTGCTTATTATTACCAAGTTACTTTTAATGTTATTGCCAAGATATGATGAGAGTTAAATTAAATGACGCAGAGGCGTACTCAGTACAATATATTTATATATTGTGCTGACGCGTACCAATTGCATATGTTTTATAGGTACCTTCTGCTTATGATGCGCATGATGAAAGGAAGATGATGTCACTACTCTATATGCTGACTCACAAATATCAGATCTATTATGGGGATGCTAAAGCTAAATGGGACTCTTAGATTATGTTCTTTTCTTCTGTAATTAGTTTCTCATGTATTAAGTTTATTATGTAGAACTCCTATGCCTTTGGGCCCCTATGTAATGAACAATTTGGTTTATTTATGGAAGCTGTTTATTCGGTGCATTTATATATTCATGTGTTTGATCCACTCAGGGACGGGAAACTTTAACTCTATTCTACGCCTTATGTTGGCGCCTGAGGTGTTGAGTGGAGTTAGGTTGTTAACCCGTGACAGATGGTATCAGAGCAGGCACATGAATCAATATAGTGTACCAAATAATTAGTAACCTTACCTAGACCTAGGGTAACCCACATTTAGCAATAAATTTCCGAGGTGTCTAGAAGGGTACCTTGTGGAAGGTTCTGACATAATCACTCTCCCCATCCGTTTTCACGGTGCGAGGGTTCCCCCCGCAAGCTATCTGCCTGGCTAACACAATTATTGTTAAAGTGGGCACCCTTACCTTAGAAAAATCTTTCCTCTCAACTTTTCTCAATTAAGGACTACCCCCAACCAACCTATTTAGTGAGTAATATACACTAGGCTTCTCATCTACTTTCTCTCTCATGACCATGATCAATGATATACTCTCACTATTATGTGGGTAGATTAGGAGAAAGGGGAACGACTAAAAGACATGAAAAATTGGAAAAATACATGCCATGATTGCTAAATCTTTATTGGTTGCATTATGATCTATCACAAATAAATCTCTAAACTATCTTTTATATGAACTTGCAGATGCCTCCAAAAACTAGGTCCAAGAGAACAAGATCTAGTGATGGCTCTGGTGATGAATCTCAATCATGCCCTAGTAAGACCAACGCTGTAGGAAATTGGGAAGAACAAAAGAAGGTGATGTTGGAATGCATGCATGCCCTAGCCCTAAAAGAAACCAACAATAGTGCCTCATCCTCTAGGACCGACCATGAAACCACCATTAGTGACTTCCTTAAACTCAAACCCGAAACCTTTCATGGAGAAGACTTAGGTGAAGTCCTAGATAAAGCTGATGCATGGATCATATCTGTTGAAAATGCCTTTAGAGCCCTTAAGTGTCCTGAGGAAGATAAGGTCACCTTTGATACCTACCAACTTAGGTGGTCTGCGAAGTTGTGGTGGGAAAATTATTACCATACACGAGCACTTCCAGATGGCCCCATAGGTTGGGAGGAGTTTAAGGGGATCTTTACCAACCGTTTCATGCCCATATCTGCTAAGAAGGAGAAGAAGAAATAGTTCAATAACCTAACCCAAGGAAACCTATTTGTTGCTGACTATGTTAGGGCCTTTAGACTCCTAGAGCATCATGCTCGCAACCTTGATGAAGATGAAAAGATTGAACACTTCATAGATGGCCTTAACCAAGAAATCAAAGTTCACCTTTGCACCTCCACCCATCCTACCTTTGAAGCTGCCATCAACAATGCCCTTACCCAAGAAAGAACCTTAGGGAAGAGCAAAACACCAAGCTCAGGATACCTAGGTCTAACCGATGCATCCGTAACCAAGGGCAAGGAGAAGGAGAATGATAAGAAGAAACCTAACAACCATGGCATGGGAGGAGGAAATCACCATAGGGGTCAATCATACAGAGGAGGACCAAACCGAGGAGGCCGAGGCCAAGGTGGATCATACGGGCGATCCAAATGCAAAATCTGTGGTGGGTTTCATCTTGGAAAATGTAAGTTTGAAAAGCCAATCTGTTTCTATTGCAAGAAGGAGGGGCACATCAAGTTCAATTGCCCAATTCTGGTCCTGGGGGCACCTCAGAACCGTCCTGCCCCATTACATCAGCCTGGAGCTCCACCTGCTCAGCCAGCTGTCCCTATAGCTCAGGCTCAGCCAGAACATCGTCAGGGCCGAGTCTTTGCAATTGATGCAGAGGAAGCTAAGGCCAATGAAAACCGTCTGATTGAAGGTAATAATGTTAATAATTCTTTATTGTGATAAATATTTGAAAACCATGATCTCATATAAAATCATAATGTAGGTATGATATGTCTCCAAGATCATCCTGTTGTGGCCCTATTCGATTCAGGATCAACACATACCTTCATATCTAGAAATCTTGCTTCCATGCTCAAGTTAGAGATCAATGATCTAGGTTATATCTTGGATGTGACAACTCAGTGGCAAAATTTATACTTCTCTTCAGAAAACCAAAACCTTGCCTTTTTCTTTTGGTGGCCATAAATTTCAATCTGCTTTCATTCTTCTTGATATGGAAGATTTTGATCTAATTTTGGGGATGGATTGTCTCTTTTCCAACTTTGTTATGCTTGAATGCCGAGGAAAGAAAGTAGTCTTTTGTGCACCCAATTCTAAACCTTTGACTATTTCTGGGAGAAACGAAAGAAACCAAAATATGATTATTTCTTCTCTTAAAGCCGAAACTTTGATAGCCAAAGGATGTAGAGCCTATCTTGCTATTATATCCATGCCTGATCCTAAGGTGAGACCTATAGAGAGCTTGGATGTGGTGAGAGATTACCCAGACATTTTTGCTGAGAAGCTTCCAGGGCTGCCTCCAGATCGTGAGATTGAGTTCTCAATTGAGTTAGCACCGGGCACCGCACCAGTCTCTAAGGCACCTTATAGGATGGCACCTGTTGAGCTTGCAGAGCTCAAGAAACAACTAGAGGAACTTCTTGATAAAGGCTTCATCCGTCCTAGTACTTCTCCTTGGGGTGCTCCTGTCCTTTTTGTTAAAAAGAAAGATGGGTCAATGCGAATGTTTATTGATTATCACATGATCAACCAAGCCACCATTAAAAATAAATATCCCCTCCCTAGAATTGATGACTTGTTTGATCAGCTTCGTACTACCACTGTGTTCTCCAAGATTGACCTTAGATCAGGTTATCATCAATTACAAGTAAAAGATTGTGATATTCCAAAGACAGCTTTCAGAACTAGATATGGACATTATGAATTCGTGGTGATGCCATTTGGCTTGACTAATGCTCCTGGAGTGTTTATGAATCTGATGAATACTGTCTTCCAGCCATTCCTTGACTACTTTGTTGTGGTCTTCATTGATGATATTCTTATATATTCAAATTATGTTGATCAACATCGTGGACATCTCCAGAAAGTCCTTGATGTTTTGAGAGCCCAGAAATTGTATGCTAAATTATCTAAATGTGAGTTTTGGATTGACCAAGTTATGTTTCTTGGCCATGTCATTTCGGGTGGGAAAATTTATGTTGACCCTGCCAAAGTTCTAGCTATCCTTGATTGGAAAGCCCCTACCAATGCTTCTGAAATTCGTAGCTTCCTTGGCCTAGCCGGCTATTACCGTCGTTTCATCCTTAATTTTAGTAAAATAGCCCTAGCCATGACTAAACTTACCATAAATGATGCCAAATTCATTTGGACTCCTGAGTGTGAGGCTAGTTTCTAAGAATTGAAATCTCTCTTGACTTCTGCTCCTGTTTTGACCCTACCTTCTGGGAATGATGGCTTTGTAATATATTCTGATGCTTCTAAAATGGGTCTGGGTTGTGTCCTTATGCAATATGGTAAAGTTGTTGCCTATGCCTCTAGAAAATTGAAACCTAATGAGGTCAATTATCCAACTCACGATTTGAAATTAGCTACCATTGTCTATGCTCTCAAAATCTGGAGACATTATCTGTATGGTGCTACTTTTGATATATTCACGAACCACAAAAGTATCAAATACCTCTTGAATTAGAAGGACCTCAATCTTCGACAGAGGAGATGGTTGGAGTATCTCAAAGATTACGATTTCACGATAGCATATCATCCATGCAAGGCCAATGTTGTAGCTGATGCTCTTAGTCGTAAGAAGTCAATTTGTGCATCAATGCATTTAGAACCTTCATCTTCTGGGTCATCTCAAGTAGAATCTAGCTCTATTATTTTGGCAACCATCAATATTATTCCTAGTCTTCTTTCTAAACTCCTGATATCTCAAAAGAACAACCCTAGCTTGGAGGAGATGACAGCTCTTGTGGCAAAGCCCCAGACACATCTATCTGTTGGTATGGATGGTGGACTAAGGTATAAGCATAGGATGTGGGTACCGGAAGAGTCGGAGATTAATAAGTGCATTCTGCAAGAGGCACATGGGTCCAAGTATTCCATACATCCTAGATCTACTAAGATGTACAGGGATTTGCAGAGACACTTTTGGTGGAGAGGTATGAAGAACGATATCGCTGAGTTTATCTCTAAGTGTCTCACTTGCCAGCAGATTAAGGCCGAGCACCAACGTACTGATGGTCTATTACAACCCTTACCAATTCCCAAATGGAAATGGGAAAATATCACCATGGATTTCGTGGTGGGACTACCCAGGGCCAAGAAAGGTTATGATGCAGTTTAGGTCATAGTGGACCGATTGACCAAGTCTGCACATTTCTTACCTATGCGGACTACGACCAAGGTTCCTGAGCTTGCTGAGTTGTATATAAAGGAGATTGTACGGCTGCATCGAGTACTAGTTTCTATTGTTTCAGATCGGGATTCAAAGTTCACATCACATTTATGGAAGTAGGTGCAGAATGAGCTGGGTACACAATTGAATTTCAGCACAACATATCATCCCCAAACTGATGGCCAGTCAGAACGCACTATCCAAATCTTGGAGGATCTTCTCAAAGCATGTGTTTTAGATTGGGGAGGATCTTGGGATTACTACCTTCCATTAGCAGAGTTCGCCTACAACAATAGCTATCAATCTAGTATTGATATGCCACCCTATGAAGCTCTCTATGGTAGGCCATGTAGATCCCCTCTCCATTGGGATGAAGTCGGAGAAAGGAAGATGCTAAAATCTGATGAGTTACAATTATATGCTGACAAGGTGTCCTTGATCAAGCTGAGTTTGAAATGGGCCCAGGATCGTCAGAAGGCATATGCAGATGCACACATGTCTGACATACAGCTTAATGATGGTGACTATGTATTCTTGAAGATTAGACCCATTCGTGCCATAGCAAAGAACAAAGGGAAGCTTAGTCTGAGATATGTGGGTCCTTTTTAAGTTCTGGAGTGCATTGGTGAATGTGCTTATCAGCTTGCTCTTCCTCCGCGGTACAGCATGATGCACAATGTCTTTCATGTATCCAACTTGAAGTAGTATGTGAAGGATGATAGTCATGTGCTGAATCACGAGCCGCTTGAGTTGCGGGAGAATCTCTCTTATCCAGAACAACCTACAAAGATTCTCAACTCCAAGGTCGAAGAACTCAGGAACAAGCAAATCCAGATGGTAAAGGTGCAGTTGAACCATCACGGTGCAGAAGATGCAACCTGGGAACTACGAGCAGATATGGAGCAATGTTTTCCTCACCTCTTTCATCCAGTTTAATTTTGAGGACAAAATTTCTTTTAAGGTTAGTAGGATGTGATAAAGTGGTTTTCCTTTTTCCTTTATTACCTTGATTTCTTCACTTCAATCTAAGTCAAAACCCTAACTCTCATAAAGAATAATTGATCACTCAAAGATTGGAATTTCGAGCCCAAACTTTACTAACATGTGGGGTATGTTATGGTGAAGCTATGGTCCAAATTTCATGTCAATTGGACATTCATAGCCCTCTCTACAAATTTTCAAATATTTCACAATGTTTCTTTCCCTTTTAAATCGCATCAATATACAACCTAATGTTTTTAATCATCTGATGGGAATTTTACCCAGTCACGCGAAGATCAAGTCAGCAATCTGTGGCTCTCTCCCCACGAGCCACCATGACCACCCGATGGCACATCCACGGATCCAGGACGGATCGGACGGCCATCCGGTCATCCTCTACCTTCGCTTGACCCGGGAGTGCGTGGCTACAGCCACCTCGCGCGAAGGCGAGCCACTACCCACCACACCGCGCCACTTTGCAAGGAACTAACCGAGGGAATGGACTCCTCTCGTCTCTACAAACCCACTGACCCCTCGCACGACCTCCAAAGGTGACCAAAACCCTCACCACGACCTCGCCGACGAGCGACATTCTCCAACTGCTGCTGAGCACATTTGGGCATCTACAACACACTCGTTCCTCCTTATATTTAAGCTCACCAAATCACTCCTCAACCTCCCTTTGACGCCTTTCTACTCTCAATTTACCTGGAATGAGCACCCCTCTCCCCTGAGCTCAAGCTTTTCACCTCGCCGCCGTCGAGCTGCTGGGCAGGCTGCCCCTGACCTCCTCATCTGCCACTAAGTGCTCCCCGAGCTCCGAAGCACTCCACTCCACCCAACCGGTGCCTCAACGCCGGGTTTCCTCACCTTCTACTCCCCATTCGATCTCCCTCCGCCACAAGTTGTAAAGCTCACCGGTCTTCTAGCCGACCCGAAGACCCCAGGGGAGCCACGACTTGAGGATTGGCCGTCCAGCTGCGGGAAGCTCCCACAAACGTAACCTGGCCTTCACCCGCACACGAAGAAGCCCCAGCTCCTGAAGAGGGCTCGCCGAAGATCGTGTCGCCCACCTGCTGTGAAGCTTTGAGCAAGGAGAAGGAGGGACCCGCCTGGCTTAGTTGGACCAATCACACGAGTCCACGTCAATCCAAGTGGACGAACCACAATCTGCCAAGTAAGCAGCCTTTAACGCACCACAACCATCTTAAACTTATGTGCGCGAGATCTTGACCGTTGGATCTGAACATCCAACGGTCCACACTTTTTCTATTTTCATTTAACAACTCGAAATTCAGTTTATGACCCAATATTGGGAAATTCATTAAAAAATAGTAGGAGTGTCAGAAAAATACGAATGAATACTCCATTTTGATCAGAAAAATGCAAGGATCATGAATCTGGAATCTTTGGACCCTAAATCTAACCCGAATAAATACTCATGTTTATTTTGTCTATATCGTGTTTAATTATTTGGAAAAATACTCGAACCTGTCTAAATCACCAACAACCTACGATCATCATCTTTTCACATCTATGTAATTATGGAATGATCAGATCCTTTTATTATGGCTCAATTATCAATAAAACCTATTTATCACTCCTTTCCCTATCTTGATCTACCAAAATGTGAATAATTAATTAATATGATCTAAAGACCATGATTCTGACTTTATGAACCTACTCTGATGTGACAATAATAATCTTGGACTCAAATCCATACTCAAAGATTCGTACTCAACTCTCATGACTCCAAAGCTATAAAAGGGCCTTTTATATACTCTTTAGAATAATGGTGATTTGAACAATATATCTAATAAATACCAAATCTCCAATAATTTTAGGAAATCAAAGGTACCAGTGAGGAGCATCTCTGGACTCCCCACATCTGAGTAGAAGGTATGCCATTAACTCTCACTTGGCCTATAATAATGTATGGTTGTAAAATAGTGTAAGAACTTGACATATGGTATTGTTTGAAATAGAGCTATATGAGTATCCAACTTTGATGATGTGTGCTTTATATATATATTTTGCAAAACGAAAACATAATATATTTCTGTCCATTATATGGAAAGCACCAACTCTTTGGGAGTGTGCTTGGCGGTGACCCAACTCTTTGGTAGTGGTCACATTGTACATATGGTAGCACCAACTCTTTGGTAGTGTGCTTGGACCCAACTCTTTGGTAGTGGTCACATTGTACATATGATCCAACTCTTTGGTAGTGATCATAAAGGCTTTAATGCATTCAACTCTTTGGTAGTAATGCATGGATGATATAATGGAAAATATGCTCAAAAGATATGTGTTCTCTGTTGTTAATAAACTTACTTTTGTTCAAGCTTGTTTTTGCCATATTGCTTATTACTGCCAAGTTACTTTTAATGTTATTGCCAAGATATGATGAGAGTTAAATTAAATGATGCGGAGGCGTACTCAGTACAATATATTTATATATTGTGCTGACGCGTACCAATTGCATAAGTTTTATAGGTACCTTCTTCTTATGATGCTCATGATGAAAGGAAGATGATGTCACTACTCAATATGCTGGCTCACAAATATCAGATCTATTATGGGGATGCTAAAGCTAAATGGGACTCTTAGATTATGTTCTTTTCTTCTGTAATTAGTTTATCATGTATTAAGTTTCTTCTGTAGAACTCCTATGCCTTCGGGCCCCTATGTAATGAACAATTTGGTTTATGTATGGAAGCTCTTTATTCGGTGCATTCTACGCCTTATGTTGGCGCCTGAGGTGTAGAGTGGAGTTAGGTTGTTAACCCGTGACAATGTAACTGATGTTGGTGTAACAGGTTCGAATACAACATGTTCTTCTACTGTCAAGGTCCATATCCCTAGTATTTGTAAAACTAAAGGTAGACCTAGAGTGACTGATGTGCGGTTTAAATATGGAGTTGAAATTTCTAAGTCTAAAATGAGATAGTGTAAGAATTGCTTACAATATTGTGTCAATCATGATAGTAGAAACTACTTTTTGAATAAATATGTGATTCTATAGAGATACTTTTCTAGACTGTGGTGTTCCTGATTGATATGTTACTTGTCTTTGCTGATCTGTAATGATGCTCCCTGCTGCTCAACCATATTGTTGCTGCTACTGTTTCTTCTGATGTTGTCTTCCTAATGTGGATCTGCTGCTACTACTGTTGTTGGAGCTAATTAGTGTTGACTTATTTTTAGTGTTGGAGCTGATTAGTGTGTGAGTCATATGAAAATTTGATATAAATGTAATTGTTGAGATGTGCTCATTGACTGTTGTAATTCACATTTGGTTTAAACTTGACTTTAACTATTACTCTTTTCAATTAAGTTGCAAGTGTATCGATAATTCAAATCTATTATAAAGTTTTATGAGAAAAGGTTACTCTTTGTATCATATAGTTACTCTTTGTGTCAACATGAAATGTTTTGTGTGCAATAGTTATGTTTGAGTTGTTTGTGTTACTTTTCTTTTCATATAATTACTTAAATATAGCCTATAGTTTCTGTTGTAATTTACAGTTATCTTTTTCGATTGTTGAGTTACTTTTCTATTCAATTAGTCACGTTATACATGATACAATTACATTTCTATTCAAAGTGTTACTTTTCCATTGTTGTATTTATGTTTTGGTTCAAAATGTTACTTTTATAGCTAGAGCAATCACACCGTCATTCAACAAGCATGGAACAAACGTTCTTTCCTTTTTTTTTGATGACCGTACCATGTATGTCATAGTTGTTCTGGATATGGAACGGTCGTGCCAAGTGTGGAATGGTCGTTCTTACTTTTCGTCCAAATGTTACTTTCTATGTTCAATAATTACTTTATATTACACATCAATAATTTTCAATCAATTCATTTACTTTGTTATTCTCTTAGTTATTAAACTATTCTCATAGTTACGTTATGTTTCACTTAATTACTCTTCAGTTCAGAGAGTTACTTCGATAGGTTATTGAGCAACTGCTGAAGCAGATTACAAGCATTATCCATACAAAAGCACCATCTATCTAAATTTACTTTTAAGAACATCCAAGATATCTAAAGGTATATATATGGAAACTATAATTTTTTGTTAAAACCAAAGCATATTTTAGACTAGAAATGTATCTTATAGAGTTTACATACGCATTTCTCAAGCATAATTTTAGAAGCACATTGTTTTAATACATTTGGTTTCTAAAAGTTCTACTCAATTTGACATAAGCCATCTATTCAGGCTTGACACAACATCATCATACTTTCCTTCACTCTGTTTGTCACCTGCTCCTTCTTTTGACTCTTCTTGATCTCTACTAGCATGTTCTTTGACAGGTTGTAGTTTTCCCCTCTTCATCATTCTTTGGAAGATATTTTCCCTAATTGCATGGATGTCTTTACTAGTGAAGTTAATCTATTTTCTATGCACCAAGCATTATATATACTTCATTACGTACACTCCACAGTCAACAACATCTTCTTCTTGTCGTGGGCATTTAGGGTACTCTATTGCCCACTGAGACATTGACTTCTACGATCTGGCACCCCCCCTGAAGAACTCATGAACGAAGCCCACCTACACGCAAAACAACAAGTTTATTAAGTAGCAATTCACAACATTATTTCATTCAACTCCTTATCAACAGAGTTACTTTTTTTGCTTACCCATCTACTAACTTCTTTCATTGATTTGCTATTTTCTGACAATGAATTGTAAGACTTGTGCACCTCATCTCTAAAGCTTTCTTCAAGCAAGTGCCAGTGGTTGTCATTGTTAAGTATTGTAAAAACTGAATCCATTTTCATAAATTCTTTGTCAGGTACATTGAAGAGAAGTGATAGAATATCTATCTCCTTTAGTGTTATGACATCCACCATCATGTCTAGTTTTTGCTGTAAAAATAAAATTCTAAATTACATGGCTGTAAGCTTTAGTGTGTTTATCTGTTGTAAAGGATGTAATGTAGTGTGATAGTTTGGTTGTCTTACCAGAGAATAAGTACTCAAGTAATGTCGTGACAATCCATTCTTCTTTCTTCTGCTTGTGCTTTCTTTTAACATTTGGACAAAGCAATCCATAACCTAAAAATCCACACTCTTCAGTTAGCAATCCATATTGCAGTATTTTATCTTTAAACAACTGTGCTGATAGATCCTCTCCCATGCACCAAGCATCTTTTCCAAAGCTGCATTCTCTTCTTGACCTGCACATTAGTAAACATGTGAGACATACAATTTTAATATTGAGCAACTAGGACCTAGGTTCGAACCTCACTGAAGGCACTTTGCGAACGACAATCCACACTGATTAGGCGTGGGAGGGGGGTGACCAGACCACACCCTCTCATGCCTCGAGAGTTTACCATGTCGGGCTCGTCCAGGGTGGGTTCTCTCGGTCACCAAAAAAAATATTGAGCAACTAAATTATACTAAACATGTGACTGATAGAATTTTAAAAAGTAACTCCTTACACTTCGTCAATGTTGTCAATGGATTCCTTTACATCCTCTTTAGTTTCCTTCATTTTGAAGTGCTCCAATCCAATGAATGTGGAGCTCTTTTGTTGTTAATAAAGTGTAATTTATGTTAGTAGTTTCTATAGAAGATACACCAATTTTATATAGTTACTTTGTACATAAAATCTAGAACCTTTTTTGTTACTTTTTCGGTCAAACGTTACTTTATATGTCCAACAGATACTTTATAATCCACAATGATACTTTTTATTTTATAGAATTACTCTTTTATTCTACGAGTTACTTTCCTATTCAGACATTTACTTTACTTTTCACATACTTACTCTTATGTTCAAAGAGTTACTTCATAGATAGCTAAACTACAAGAACATCCAACTAACCTTTGCATGCCTTCTTATCTTTATGTTTTCCTCTATGCTTCCAATAACCGACTGTGTCTTACTTTTCCTCTTCCTCAACAGTTTAGGGGTGTCCTTCTGAACTTCATAAGTATTTACTTCTCCTTCTTTCAGTTCATCCTCTGCTGGATCCTCCCTTTTCTACTCTGCTACTTCTTCTGTTCCTATTGGATTTTCTTCTACAATCTTATCTTCTTCTGCATGCTTTGAGTCCTCTTCGACTCCTTCTTTTTCTCCTGTATCTTCTTGTACAGTTGGATCCTCTTCATCAACCTTTAAATCCTTTGTAACTTTTTATGTACTTTGGTCTTATATTTCTTTTTCTCCTCCATCTTCTTCTTCATTTGGTACTTCCTCTTCCATTCTGACTGAATCTTCATCAACTAATATTCTCTTTGGGTGAAGTTTGCCTAATCTTCTTGGTGTTTCATTCTCTTTACTCCATTATTGGTCCATTTCCAATAATTTTTTCCTCAGTACCTTAGTCCTCTTTCTAAGTTCAGCTACTTCCACTAAATCCAACCCATCAATCTGAATGAAATCTTGAGTTGGCATAGAAGCATCTTCTATATCCATGCCATTTTAATCTTCCTTCCTTAGAATTCTATTTTCTTCCTCGACCTCTGCCAGTCTATTCTTTAGCCTCTCATTTTCTTCTCTCAAATCAGAAAAAGCCTCTACTACTATTCTGGTGCATATTTCTTTCTGCATCCTCAATTTGTCTTCATGGTTTTGCACTCTGTTCTCCAAGCTCATTGATGCTCCCTTGCTTATGCTAGGCGATGTAAGTAACCTATTATTTACTGCCTTGCTCTTGGCTTTATTTGCTGTAAGATAATAAATCAAATCTTTCACTACCTTTGCAACTTTCCAATCATCAACGACGCCCTTCTTCAACTCTGTACAAACCTGTATGCAAAATTCAAAAATATATCATACACCTCTTATATTAATTTGTATAGTATTTTCTCTTCAACCACAGTGATTCTTACATTTTCAGTGTCCAAACTTCCGAGATCCTTTATCCTTATAATAGGAGTTTCCCATCTTTTTATCATTGGCTTTGCCACAAGGAATGTAGGCTTTGCTATCCCTGTTATCTCATAAGCCCAAACATGCATGGATCAGAAAAGTATAAATTAGAATTTAAATGTTTATATATATATTTTTAATGTAACCAAAGAAAATATGCAATGTGTTACTTGCACACATGCACATTACACATCCAGTGGTGTAGAGTGTGCTTATATCGCTTTCCCCTCTTTTCCTCATTCTTATATTCTCACTTAAAGCTTTCATCCGCTTGAATATACTACTGTGGACCAACTTTGCCCAATTTAATTGCCATGTAGAAGTTACGTCATCCAAATAGTGCAGAAGGTAAATTGTGGCATAGTAACCGGTGTCTGGTAAAAGGAATGTTGCTAACAAGTGCAACATCCATGCACGACACATATTCTGGAAGTTTTCTGCCACGTCGTTCTTGGAAAATTTCCGCCAAAGCTTCCCCAAGTTGTCCTTGTGTAACACATCCTTCTCCTTTCTTTCTTACCACCTTCACCTCCTTTATCTTATCCCTTTGTTGTATGAGAAAAATCCTCCCATATTGTATTTACAATCTATGATTGCTTTCTAGGAACTATATCCGTACCTCTACTAGGAAAACCTAGTATCGCCCCTGCATCCTCCACTGTCATCCTTGCTTCAAACCCAGTGCTAATAGGAATTTGTCATCTTCTACATATCTCTTTATTAGATCTTCTAAAAATTCCACATCTACTGTAAGATTAGGCATTGTTATCAAATTTGCAAAGGTTGTTGACTTCATCATCTTCATTTGATTTCTGCTAAACAACATGATGTTCTGTATGATATTGCAACTTCTTATGTAGCATCTATGATACAACTTTTGCACGCCTGCAACTATATCAAGAAGTTACTCTTGAGTTGCTTATGTACTTACTTTCCAGGTTTTAGGGTTACTTTTTCAGTTCAACCTGTTACTTTCTAAATGTCACAGTTACTTTTGTTATGATGTGGTTACTTTTTTATTCACAAAGTTTCTACTTGTTTTAAATAGTTACACTATAATAATCAAGTTCCAATCAACCTACTGAATCAGAGATATTTCCTTTGGAGAAGAAGATCACTCTTTTTGTATTAGGGTATCAAGTGAAAAACAGTACAATGTCATGGTATGTAGAGCAAAAGTAAATATTTATGTAAATGACAACAATGCATGCAGTAGTTAACTATCTTGATGTAGGTAATGTTATCATCTCAGATTTAGTTTTTTGTTGCTACAATTTACATTAGGTTAGAAGTTTTACTTTTTTAGTTCACAGAGTTACATTTTGTATACAAGTATACATATAAATAACATTACCTTCTATAGCCTTTTCTTTTCCTTTTAGTTTCCTTTTCTTTTATGAACTAGATCCTTCTTCAGTAGCTTCTACTTCTTCATTCTGACCCTCATCAAGTTCCATTTCTTCATCACAACCTTCCTTGTCACACACTGCGAACAGAGTTACTTTTATTTTTAGAAAAGTATTTTTCTATTAATAAAATTACTTTTCAGTCGTAAGTGATACTTTTATATTCTCCGAGTTACTTTTTCTTTAACCAAGTCTCTACATAGTTGATGTAGTTACTTTTTTTACTGTACAATTACTTTTTAGTTGCTAATAATTACACTATGGTAAGTAGTGTTATTTTTGTAGTTCAAAAGGGTTACATTTTGTATACAACTATACATACAAAGAAGATTACCTTCTGTATCTTCATTCTCACACTCTGAAACCCCCTATTCTGCAACCTCCTTCTCTTCGACATGTTCTCACGCTAGCTCCTCTTCTCCAGCATCATTACCTTTGACATTAGTAGCAGTTGTCTTACTGATTTCTCTCTTCTTGCTTTTTTTTGCTTTTTCCCTCACAACAATTTCACTTGTATTTTCTACACCCTTCTCCCCCTCTGAACTATGCAGAGTAGACTCAACAACGACTTCAAATACTTTTATTACTATCGTTTCCACATTGTCATAGTGCTTTGTTATGAAATCATCTTCTTCAGTTACCTTTCCACTAGCCTTACTCTGTGGCCTCTTTACTGTCACTTTCAATGAATTCCTTCGTCCCATCGCTCAACAGCGGAAGAGAATCAACAACAGAGAAAATCGGCTGCGGTAGAAACACAATAGTGGAGGAATGTGGTTGCTAGGGCAATGTATACCACAAATCAGAGCAGTTGCAGGAAGGAGCCCACAGTACGTAGAGGAGAACGACAAAGTCAATATTTGGGGTTGGGGGAAAGGAAGACAAACTGCAATGAAGAGGGTTTGAAATCAAGATTTGGGGATTTTTTGGGCAAAGATTATCACAAACTACTTTTCGCACCAACTGCTGCTCGTTTTACAAAATTACAAGTTTTCCACCGCATGTTTTGCGACCAACAATGCTTCTGCAACGCATTTTAATATAATTATAATGTTGCTACCACGTTTTTGAAATGGGTAGCTTTGGTACATTACCCATACGAGTATTAAAAACAAACTCATATATATATATATATATATATATATATATATATATATATATATATATATATATATATATATATATATATATATATATATATAGAGAGAGAGAGAGAGAGAGAGAGAGAGAGAGAGAGAGAGAGAGAGGCTAGACTATACTCAAGTGTATTCTGGGCCAAATACACTCAAGTTTTAAACTGTTGGATTGGGTTTTCAGATCAGATCAGGCAGCAATAGTTTAACGCCCTCTCAAGCTGACATTCTCCATAACTGGCCATCAAATGGGTCCCCCACTAGTCTGTAACCTCTCGCCCTCCCCCTCTCGTGACCTCTCTCCTATATTACCTCTCTCAGGCTTCTCTCTCTTCCCTTCCTGCTCTCTCTCTATCTCAGTCGTGGACAACCACCGGACAGAGACGATGATGATCCACTGCCCGACGTCTTGCCCACAACTCTTGGTCGTCCAACAGCCAAGTACAGTACACTGACGCCAGTCCAACAGCCCGCAGCCGCCGCCGCCCCTCCGTTGCTGCTTTAGTAAGGTGCTCCTCTGTCGGAGTAACCATCCTCCGTCAGAGTAACCATCTTCCTCGGCCCACTAGTTGGCTTCTCGACTGTAGTCAACTACCTCGGCCCACATTCTGACATCCCGACTATCAAACACCTCACCCCTAGCCGCCTATCGAACAGACAACATTGCGCTGCCGCCAGTGGCCCGTCAGCTGCCACGGTTTTCCGGTAATCATCAACTGTCTCCTCTCAAAATCACAATACATTTGTTTTTGGTAACTATTTTCTGGTAAGTGATATCTGTATTTGTTGTCAAACAATTAATATACCAATTTTTACTCAATATTCAAATTGACTTATAATATACCATATGACATTGGCATGATTTACATATTACAGTTCCCTAACCCTAAATTCTAGTATGGGTTTAGTTCATTTATGTAATTAGTTTTATGTTTAGGCTTGGTCTTGGTTTATGTATGCTTGATCCAATCAAACATGCTTCGATTCTAGGTACATTGCTGGTTAATGTGCCTTTGTAAACATGCATATATAATTCTAAAATTTAGGAAATAAACATGCATCATCTTGTATGGGTCTACTTTTTAAATATGGTTATGAACCTAATACTTTTCTCAAGAAAATCATTGATTTAATAGAATGAAGAAAAGATATAAAAAGCTTCATCAACGACCATGTATTTAATGAGTTTATACAGAATTATTTGTCAAAAAATTGTTTCTTCATGTTTTATCATCTATTGACTTTCCATGTCAAGAAGACTTATTACAAATAATTGGGTAAATCTTGACTATCTTTGTGACTCGATAATGATAATTATTTATATTTTGCATTTGAAAGATACGGAAGATAACATCTCTCAAACTTGGCTTGGTATGGAAGGCACTACCCCCTCACAAATCCTAGCTGGTTAGATCTCCTCTTTTTATGAGATCATCTTTTTTATTATTAATTGGATTTTTAAACTTATGTGGATGAAAATTTTATTCTTATTTAGGTTTGGATTTTTCTCATGATGTTGATGGCATGACTGGAATAGATTGGTTGGCTTATGACCAAGCACTGGATGAAAATGAAAACCTATCAGGCGATGAAAGGGTTGAAGTTCAATCTGAACCTGAACCTTATATGGGATTGGTGTTTGATAGTCTTGATGAAGCAGAGAAATTTTACAATAAATATGCATATCACATTGGATTCAGTATAAGGAAGGGAAATCAATATGTTTCAGATAAAACAAACAAAGTCACAAGTAGTGTTACGACCCCACCTCCCGATAACCCCCAATTAAGGGAGACCGAGAGGTCGAAGCCGTACCCATGACTTCCGGATCAAAGGTTCGACAATTAACCAAGAATAATTATCAAATTTTAACATACTATACTGAAAATGGTAATAAAATTTTTCTGTACATACCTTTTGAAAACTTGGATCTCTATATTTCTATCCATGCCGATACTAATCTATCTAATCCTCCTTTGTACTTTAATTCTCATTTAGTATCACATGTGCCACTTTACTGTTTGTTCTTTTCATTGTACCTAAAACGCCGACAAACAAAACGTCGGTCAGCCATAGATGGTATGTGGGGGAAAACAATAATCTTGCAACTATGATAACCATGTAATCATTCAATTAATCATTAATCAGTCAAGATTACATTTTTCATATAACATCCGCGATCCACGAGTACCCTATCCTCTGTCCTATCCCTGCAGTGGACTTGGATCCTACCTTCCTTATGGTAGATCCCCATTAAACCCCTCATGGTCCCACCAATAGGTGAACCAGTTTCTAGGGTTGAGTCACATGGCACTACCCGTAAGTAGCCCACTCCTTAACTCATGGCAGGCTAAAGAGTTCCATGGCACTACACGTAGGTAGCCCAATTTCTAACTCTCGATAACCTAGACCTTGCTCTAGGATTACCCCTTTTTAGCCCTTTCCAAAGTAACAGAGGTGGACTCGGATCTAGCCAGTTATATATATTCATTTATAGTGATAATCATAGTCACTTTATAATTGCATGAAATAAATAAACATCCAACAGTTAATTCATGCATTGAGGAAACATCGATAAAATCCTCGAGAAACTATTCGGTATAATCATAAGCGTAACCACATACCTGATTTGATGAGTCATGCAGAATATTCAACATTTACTTCATGTATATGCAATCAAGCCAATCAACAGATCCAAGCAAGTAATTAAATCATCACATAATTCCTGAAAGAATATGTACTCTATTTATTACACACTTCATCAAGAATCTACTTTTATTGACTTTGATCTCTTTTTAGGGTTTCTAATCCACATTAAGGTTCCATTAATACTCATTAGGGTTTCTTAGTTCAATTTCTCGAACTTTATCTCTTTTAGATTAACAAGCCCTAAAATGCCCTTTTCCATTTATATAAACCCTAATAGGTCAAGCTATTCATTTAATAGTCTTTTATACTCAGATTGACTTAGGATCATCATATCCCTACTTGTTTATGGATTTGACAATTAAACATTTAAAACTCATATTCACCTAAATTAGGGTTTTCAAACTCATTAATGCATATTCATGCACGAAACCCTAAATTAAGCCAATTATATAAAAAGATTATCTTTTTGGATCTTATTTTCACTTTTATGAACAATAGGCTTAAATCATCCATTGATCAACATTAAAACCATCTATCATCAAATCTAAGAGTTTTTCATTAATTAAATCATTAAAATGATAGCTTTTATGCACTTTTCATATTGCAAGCATATTTAGGCACATAATCTCGAAATTAACCTAATTACGTGCAAAGATCATCATTTTTTTTTTATCTTAAAGTACCTTTTGCATTTAACAGGTTAATATCAACTGTAGTGATCCATTAAACCCTATTAAACACATTAATCATACCAAAATAGGGTTTCTTAATCTTTAATTCATTAAAGATGCTAGTTTACACTACTTTTCGAAAAGCATGCCAAATTAGAATTCAAACATAATTTCATTGTGTTCCTCTCGTTCTGAGGATCAATTTTCATATATAACTTGTATTTATACGAGCTATGAATTAGTAGTTATGATTTTAGCAAAATATATACCTTTCGGCCAATGGAAGGGTGCCACGTGTTCTTCTCCATGCAACTAGCTCGCGATTTGGAAACATATGTAAATTACTAACTTGTCCTCGACTTAACGGATCGGCCCAGCGTCGCGCAGAGGGTAAAAACGTCAAAGCGGCGTCCGGGCTTCTTCAACCTCGGGACAGCGCTCCCTGCCGCCCTAGGCGCAAACGGCAGAGCTTCACCTCCCCTCCCTGGACCCCGTCGGCCACCGGGGTTGGCTCCTTTGACTCTGCCGCACCTCCCCGCATCTCCTGGTGCCCTTGGCCTGTGGCTAGGACCTCCGGATGGGGCTGGGCGCGACTGCGACCATCGGCAGGCGCTGCAGCCAAGCTGTTGTTGTCCGGCACGATCTCGGGTGTGGCGCTGATGGTGGAACCTTACGTTGGCATCGTGGGATCTTCTTCCATGATCACGATGGTTCCAATAGTCCCTGCTGCCCCCCGGTTCCACTACACATATGTCTTAGGGTTTGAAAGAGGAAGAAACGTGAAGAAGAAGATGGGAGAAAGAGATAGTCGTGCCAGGTCCCTCTGGACGTGGGCAAGGATTCGACCCTTATATAGGGAGGACATCCATGCCCAAACGTGCTTGCTTATGAAGGAAAAGAAATAAAGCCCTTTTTCATTAGGAATCTAATTCCCATAATGAGGAAACAAGGTTCTCTCTCCTACTCTCTTCCCTTATTACTTGAAATTATAGGAAACGAAACAAA
Organism: Alisma plantago-aquatica; assembly: GCA_963693085.1. Lineage (NCBI taxonomy): Eukaryota > Viridiplantae > Streptophyta > Magnoliopsida > Alismatales > Alismataceae > Alisma > Alisma plantago-aquatica. Next base: position 542,056,391 of record OY856415.1, read on the forward strand.
CCCTCTTTTATTTCCATTATCCTTGCCTTTTAGATCATTTGACATGGATTCCTATTCCTTTTAGTATACATTACTTTCTTTTTAACCATACCTTCATAATTCATTAACAATGTATTACATCATTCCTCTTATTTTGCTTCATTGATATTTTCTCTTTCCTATTTCTTCATTGGGACTCCTTGGATCCCATGAAACTCGAAATTATCTTTATTATCTTTCTAGATGCATCTAAATGCATTATCTCACATTATCTTGTTTATTTCTCATTAAAAATATATCTTCTTGAGAATTTCTTTTTATTTCCCTTCTATTTTCCTCATTGGAATTCCTTCTATCATAATAAAACCTTGGGATACGAAATTCCATAAAGAGAAAGTCAATTATCCATCTTTTCACTTAATTTCCACATTTCATCAATGTTTTCAATTTCTCTCTTTATAAAGAAATACATAATTAATCTTTTCTTTTTCTTATTTCTTTTCTTTATAACTTTAGACTCCTTGGAATCCAAAGAATCCAAGAGGCACGAAATCCTCTTTGGATTTGCCTTCTAGAGGTTTCCACATATTTCTTTTATCAATTATTCAATTATTCATTCACTAATTGAATTTTCTTTGTTATTTCCTTGTTATTGGGCCCAATAGCCAATAAAGCCCACAAATCAAACAACAAGGCTATTTTAAACAAAATCCAATTATTCTCAACCAAATATATGGTCATTTGTTCAAACATCTTTAATATGAGAAATTACATTTCTCATCAATTGAACCCAAAAATTGGGGTTATAACATCCTTCCCCTCTTATAGAAATTTTGTCCTCAAAATTTAGGCAAGCAAACAAACAATTCAGGATAAGATTTTTCCATGTCCATCATTGGCCCCTATCTGGCTTTGCCTTACCCATGGCACTTACAAAGAACCTTTATCATCACTTATTCTTTTCTTTGAGTCATTTCACTCTGGCGTCTATAAACTGCACAGGTGACTCAGGTTATTTCAGCCTCCCTTGGGGCTCACTAGGTTCATTGCTCAGCACATGGTCGGGATACCTCACATAGTGCTCTGAATTGGACACATGGAAAACATCTCATGTTACTCTATCATGAGGGGTAGGGTCAAACCTAACCTTCTCCACCCATCCATCTCTAATGGACCCATGTATCGGGGACTCAGCTCTCTTAGCTATAACTTAGAGGGGTCGTATTTTCATGTCATATTTTCTCCCACAGTAACTTGTATGTCAGTCTACTTTGCATCTGCTCACGATTCTCATCGTCTCTAGGCTCCTTTCAGCCCTTGCGCAATCAAAGTGACTTCATCTACACGTACTGGGGCCCTTTTTCCTAACCATCATGTGGTCCTTTTCACCAACATCACCTTACTGAAGTGGTGACCGACACAACCTCCCTTACAGAGCTTCATATAAAATCCGATACTGGCTATGGTGGTCATTGTCCCAAATTTCATAGGACAAGAACTGTCTCTAGATATCACCCTGAATGAGCACATATGCCCTCATCAGACCCTTTAGTCTGGATCATACTAACCATAGTTAGGGGTGATAAACTATACTAACATTGAGTTCTTCATGTACCTACTTCCACTTTATGGAAGTGAACCTTTAGGTCAAACTCAAGAATCCTTTGAACATGCTTCATGGTGTAATTGAACCATCTTTCTCATGGGTAGCTCAACTAGATTTGTCCCTTAACAGAACTCTTCCTTTCTCATATTATCTAGGTAAGGCGACCCACCATAACCCATATTGTATCTCGACCTTCTTGGCTCAGGGAAGACCTATCACAACATCCCTAGTGTTGAGCTCTCATTCCCTCTCAAGGATTCTTTTATCCTCTATATCGATACACTGGGTTACTGGGGTTCGTCCTTTACCTCTTGGCTTGCATGGCCATACACCACATGCAACTTCATCTTAATCATCCAAAGTGCTACTGTCATTTTCCACGGTGTAAGATGATCTCCAACCATGACTCCCTATATGTCATGATTCTTTCAATATCAACTCCTCGAAACTCTAAACCACTCTAGTCGGGGTTTCATCACCTTCTCTTCCAAAGAGGTGCACTTGAGGTTCTACCATCATCCTTCCATCATATCAAGGATTAGACTGGCTAACCAAACAACCCTTAACCTTTCAACGTATCTTGTTACATCTGGGTGTTATCGAACCACCTCTCCTTTTCAAACTTAGGGTTAGCCAAACAACCTCTTCTAGCTTCTAGTTAAACAAGTCAGATGTATCTCAACCAGAGCATCCAGTACCACTTCACATCCTTAGGTATTAGGTAACGTTACAATTTCATGCATTTCACTTATCATGTCACCTCAAACTATATGTTTATCTTCCTAAGAACACTCTCTGATTCCATCTCCATGGTGATCAAGCTCATCCTGGTATAACTTGTAAGTTCCACATAGCTCATGATATAAACATCCTCATAAGGGGACTACTTCATTCCTCTTAGTGTTTACAAACCATCCATGTATCATTCACTTTATCAGAGTAGGTATCTTCTCTATCCCCATTTCTCGTGGCAACGTTCCAACCTATTTCATCTCTTATCCTTAGTGTATGACATGCATAATGTCCTATCTCTCACCCTCATAACAAGAGGAAATAAGCATTTGGATGCAGTCCAAATACAGAGTTCTTCCCGTTCCAAGAGTAGAGATGGTACATCCCACCTTGCCAGTACACCTTTAAATCTAAGTTGTAACGTGCCACATATGTCTCTTCATCACAACCATCATGATATCAAACTAGTTTGAACCTACTGAGGTTTATATCCTTGGTCATCTCCTCTAGGTCTATAGGGTACCGACTCTTTTGGAGTCTTCCCTCTTCCCTCATGCATCAAGAGAGTGCCCTACTCGTCTGCCCTTTGGGTCCCATGAGTTCATGAAGGTGATCAATCTCCTAACCCATGGCCCTCAGACAATGATAGCTGTTACCTCCCGACCCTATAGTCATGTGCAACTTGGGAATTAGGCAACTCCTACTTTCATCGGTCTTATACCTACCTGACCCTAGGATAGACTTAGGATTATTCATTATAGTACATATTCACTTAGAACCTTACCCAAGTCTTCATCATCTCTCTTTCTGCATTCATGGGCTGGCCTTCATCCTTTCGTTGGGATCATGGCGACTTGCCTACCCTGGGTCAAGCCCTATACCGGTTACCTCCATGGTAACACATTTACATGCAATAGAGATGGATATCTATGGGTCTACGGGTTCATTCTCATACCATGTACTTTTCACTTAGCTTTTCAAAATCCTACGAGACCTCTTTAGGTTACCTTGAACCAACAAAACTGATATACACCCTTCCAAAGGGGTTCCTCTCCCAGGATGGGAGGAAAACTATCTCTAAGGTCACAAAAGCTCTTAGGTCTAGGGTTTACATCCACACGAGCCTACTTAATCCTAGCAAGCCATTAAGGCATAAGCAACCCACTCACTGTACCATGCTAGGTCATACTTATCCTTCTTTCCTCGATGTTGGATCAAGATCATACCTTTCTTTATTATCAACCTAGCTGTGAGGGGTTCATCAAACATACCTTAAACTTAAGGGGGTTTTCCTTTTCCTTTATTTATGAGGCGTACCATGCTCGAAGCTATATAAACTTAATTCTCATCATGAGCATTAGGTATACCACTTCCCCTCTTAGGCCTAGGAACCCTAGGTTCAGTTTTAGGTGTCCAACCTCACACTCTCTTTCTGAACCATGAATCAACTGGCAAAAGGCATCTCGTGCACTTCCTATCATCCTTCTTCTCGATCAACACTTAGGGTTGGGTCCTCCTTAAGGACAACTAACAGGGTACAAGGCCTCATAGCCCGCTACCACACCTTTCTAGGTATAAGGAACTCTTCTTCCTACCGTAACCACATAGGCACCAGATACATCATCTTCTATCTCTAGGGTTGGGTCCTTCTAAAGGCAACCAAGATATCATCAACTTTTAGGGATCGATCATGAGGCAACCCATATCATCCATTGTTTAGGGTTTTAGGCTTCCAACCTTCTTGCGGGGTTTCTTGCTCTCTCTAGAGCTACCCCTGCATCCAACCTCACCATTAGAGGTCCTCTCTTCATGAAGGTTCAACTTCAAAGGCATGCTCTACATGGTGAAGCCTAGGTTTGAACTTATGGTTGCTCAAGATCATCCATAACCCTTTATGCTCCATCATGATTCCTTATCTAGGGTTTCATCCTATTGTAAGCACTATGACGTGCCCTAGGTGCCAACTATACCCTACTTGCACAATCCCATAGGGTTTCTAATGTCCCTCATCATCTAAGGAGTTATCCTTCACCCTGACATGCACGATCCTTCCTAGGGTTGGGTTGCCAAAGGTGTTAGGTCATCCATGGATCATATGGCATCCCAAAGGCATGTCCCTTCAAACACCTGGTCCAACTCAACTCTCTCTAACCATCACTTAGGGTTAGGGTTAGCATCATCCTTAGAGGATGTGTCAGGTCTCTACTAGCAATGGAGATCTCTATCTCCAGGACTGACTTATCCTCCTGATAAGAAGGTCTAGCCTCAGGTCTCTCCTGAGGACATGACATCTTATGTCATACGACCTAAGCATGTATCTATTATTTATTTTGCGCTTAATCTATTAAGCTTATGTCCATGACATCTTATTTACATGCCTTTCATTAATTTAATGGAGGATTCCTTAAACCTTATTAACCTTACCCATACCTCAAGAGGGTGAGGAGAAGAAAGGAAACCCTAATCCTTAAGGTCCTTATCAGAAATTTTATGATGAGAAGAGATGAATAAGATAAGAAGTCCTAGAGGTATCTTATTTCGATTCATACCCTAAGACTTTGGCCAGGCGGTCACACGGGTCCGGGAGTCCTCGTATTCCGACTAGCGGTGCGGAGGAAAATCTTGCCAGCCCCCGGTCGTGATCCCTTTCTAGACACCTCCGTCTTTCGGATACTCCTCTAATAACTCCCTTGGGTTCTATGGAGTTTGTAAAATTTAATAATTACTAATGGTTATATGAGGAACCTACGCTCTGATACCAAATGTTACGACCCCACCTCCCGATAACCCCCAATTAAGGGAGACCGAGAGGTCGAAGCCGTACCCATGACTTCCGGATCAAAGGTTCGACAATTAACCAAGAATAATTATCAAATTTTAACATACTATACTGAAAATGGTAATAAAATTTTTCTGTACATACCTTTTGAAAACTTGGATCTCTATATTTCTATCCATGCCGATACTAATCTATCTAATCCTCCTTTGTACTTTAATTCTCATTTAGTATCACATGTGCCACTTTACTGTTTGTTCTTTTCATTGTACCTAAAACGCCGACAAACAAAACGTCGGTCAGCCATAGCTGGTATGTGGGGGAAAACAATAATCTTGCAACTATGATAACCATGTAATCATTCAATTAATCATTAATCAGTCAAGATTACATTTTTCATATAACATCCGCGATCCACGAGTACCCTATCCTCTGTCCTATCCCTGCAGTGGACTTGGATCCTACCTTCCTTATGGTAGATCCCCATTAAACCCCTCATGGTCCCACCAATAGGTGAACCAGTTTCTAGGGTTGAGTCACATGGCACTACCCGTAAGTAGCCCACTCCTTAACTCATGGCAGGCTAAAGAGTTCCATGGCACTACACGTAGGTAGCCCAATTTCTAACTCTCGATAACCTAGACCTTGCTCTAGGATTACCCCTTTTTAGCCCTTTCCAAAGTAACAGAGGTGGACTCGGATCTAGCCAGTTATATATATTCATTTATAGTGATAATCATAGTCACTTTATAATTGCATGAAATAAATAAACATCCAACAGTTAATTCATGCATTGAGGAAACATCGATAAAATCCTCGAGAAACTATTCGGTATAATCATAAGCGTAACCACATACCTGATTTGATGAGTCATGCAGAATATTCAACATTTACTTCATGTATATGCAATCAAGCCAATCAACAGATCCAAGCAAGTAATTAAATCATCACATAATTCCTGAAAGAATATGTACTCTATTTATTACACACTTCATCAAGAATCTACTTTTATTGACTTTGATCTCTTTTTAGGGTTTCTAATCCACATTAAGGTTCCATTAATACTCATTAGGGTTTCTTAGTTCAATTTCTCGAACTTTATCTCTTTTAGATTAACAAGCCCTAAAATGCCCTTTTCCATTTATATAAACCCTAATAGGTCAAGCTATTCATTTAATAGTCTTTTATACTCAGATTGACTTAGGATCATCATATCCCTACTTGTTTATGGATTTGACAATTAAACATTTAAAACTCATATTCACCTAAATTAGGGTTTTCAAACTCATTAATGCATATTCATGCACGAAACCCTAAATTAAGCCAATTATATAAAAAGATTATCTTTTTGGATCTTATTTTCACTTTTATGAACAATAGGCTTAAATCATCCATTGATCAACATTAAAACCATCTATCATCAAATCTAAGAGTTTTTCATTAATTAAATCATTAAAATGATAGCTTTTATGCACTTTTCATATTGCAAGCATATTTAGGCACATAATCTCGAAATTAACCTAATTACGTGCAAAGATCATCATTTTTTTTTTATCTTAAAGTACCTTTTGCATTTAACAGGTTAATATCAACTGTAGTGATCCATTAAACCCTATTAAACACATTAATCATACCAAAATAGGGTTTCTTAATCTTTAATTCATTAAAGATGCTAGTTTACACTACTTTTCGAAAAGCATGCCAAATTAGAATTCAAACATAATTTCATTGTGTTCCTCTCGTTCTGAGGATCAATTTTCATATATAACTTGTATTTATACGAGCTATGAATTAGTAGTTATGATTTTAGCAAAATATATACCTTTCGGCCAATGGAAGGGTGCCACGTGTTCTTCTCCATGCAACTAGCTCGCGATTTGGAAACATATGTAAATTACTAACTTGTCCTCGACTTAACGGATCGGCCCAGCGTCGCGCAGAGGGTAAAAACGTCAAAGCGGCGTCCGGGCTTCTTCAACCTCGGGACAGCGCTCCCTGCCGCCCTAGGCGCAAACGGCAGAGCTTCACCTCCCCTCCCTGGACCCCGTCGGCCACCGGGGTTGGCTCCTTTGACTCTGCCGCACCTCCCCGCATCTCCTGGTGCCCTTGGCCTGCGGCTAGGACCTCCGGATGGGGCTGGGCGCGACTGCGACCATCGGCAGGCGCTGCAGCCAAGCTGTTGTTGTCCGGCACGATCTCGGGTGTGGCGCTGATGGTGGAACCTTACGTTGGCATCGTGGGATCTTCTTCCATGATCACGATGGTTCCAATAGTCCCTGCTGCCCCCCGGTTCCACTACACATATGTCTTAGGGTTTGAAAGGGGAAGAAACGTGAAGAAGAAGATGGGAGAAAGAGATAGTCGTGCCAGGTCCCTCTGGACGTGGGCAAGGATTCGACCCTTATATAGGGAGGACATCCATGCCCAAACGTGCTTGCTTATGAAGGAAAAGAAATAAAGCCCTTTTTCATTAGGAATCTAATTCCCATAATGAGGAAACAAGGTTCTCTCTCCTACTCTCTTCCCTTATTACTTGAAATTATAGGAAACGAAACAAACCCTCTTTTATTTCCATTATCCTTGCCTTTTAGATCATTTGACATGGATTCCTATTCCTTTTAGTATACATTACTTTCTTTTTAACCATACCTTCATAATTCATTAACAATGTATTACATCATTCCTCTTATTTTGCTTCATTGATATTTTCTCTTTCCTATTTCTTCATTGGGACTCCTTGGATCCCATGAAACTCGAAATTATCTTTATTATCTTTCTAGATGCATCTAAATGCATTATCTCACATTATCTTGTTTATTTCTCATTAAAAATATATCTTCTTGAGAATTTCTTTTTATTTCCCTTCTATTTTCCTCATTGGAATTCCTTCTATCATAATAAAACCTTGGGATACGAAATTCCATAAAGAGAAAGTCAATTATCCATCTTTTCACTTAATTTCCACATTTCATCAATGTTTTCAATTTCTCTCTTTATAAAGAAATACATAATTAATCTTTTCTTTTTCTTATTTCTTTTCTTTATAACTTTAGACTCCTTGGAATCCAAAGAATCCAAGAGGCACGAAATCCTCTTTGGATTTGCCTTCTAGAGGTTTCCACATATTTCTTTTATCAATTATTCAATTATTCATTCACTAATTGAATTTTCTTTGTTATTTCCTTGTTATTGGGCCCAATAGCCAATAAAGCCCACAAATCAAACAACAAGGCTATTTTAAACAAAATCCAATTATTCTCAACCAAATATATGGTCATTTGTTCAAACATCTTTAATATGAGAAATTACATTTCTCATCAATTGAACCCAAAAATTGGGGTTATAACATCCTTCCCCTCTTATAGAAATTTTGTCCTCAAAATTTAGGCAAGCAAACAAACAATTCAGGATAAGATTTTTCCATGTCCATCATTGGCCCCTATCTGGCTTTGCCTTACCCATGGCACTTACAAAGAACCTTTATCATCACTTATTCTTTTCTTTGAGTCATTTCACTCTGGCGTCTATAAACTGCACAGGTGACTCAGGTTATTTCAGCCTCCCTTGGGGCTCACTAGGTTCATTGCTCAGCACATGGTCGGGGTACCTCACATAGTGCTCTGAATTGGACACATGGAAAACATCTCATGTTACTCTATCATGAGGGGTAGGGTCAAACCTAACCTTCTCCACCCATCCATCTCTAATGGACCCATGTATCGGGGACTCAGCTCTCTTAGCTATAACTTAGAGGGGTCGTATTTTCATGTCATATTTTCTCCCACAGTAACTTGTATGTCAGTCTACTTTGCATCTGCTCATGATTCTCATCGTCTCTAGGCTCCTTTCAGCCCTTGCGCAATCAAAGTGACTTCATCTACACGTACTGGGGCCCTTTTTCCTAACCATCATGTGGTCCTTTTCACCAACATCACCTTACTGAAGTGGTGACCGACACAACCTCCCTTACAGAGCTTCATATAAAATCCGATACTGGCTATGGTGGTCATTGTCCCAAATTTCATAGGACAAGAACTGTCTCTAGATATCACCCTGAATGAGCACATATGCCCTCATCAGACCCTTTAGTCTGGATCATACTAACCATAGTTAGGGGTGATAAACTATACTAACATTGAGTTCTTCATGTACCTACTTCCACTTTATGGAAGTGAACCTTTAGGTCAAACTCAAGAATCCTTTGAACATGCTTCATGGTGTAATTGAACCATCTTTCTCATGGGTAGCTCAACTAGATTTGTCCCTTAACAGAACTCTTCCTTTCTCATATTATCTAGGTAAGGCGACCCACCATAACCCATATTGTATCTCGACCTTCTTGGCTCAGGGAAGACCTATCACAACATCCCTAGTGTTGAGCTCTCATTCCCTCTCAAGGATTCTTTTATCCTCTATATCGATACACTGGGTTACTGGGGTTCGTCCTTTACCTCTTGGCTTGCATGGCCATACACCACATGCAACTTCATCTTAATCATCCAAAGTGCTACTGTCATTTTCCACGGTGTAAGATGATCTCCAACCATGACTCCCTATATGTCATGATTCTTTCAATATCAACTCCTCGAAACTCTAAACCACTCTAGTCGGGGTTTCATCACCTTCTCTTCCAAAGAGGTGCACTTGAGGTTCTACCATCATCCTTCCATCATATCAAGGATTAGACTGGCTAACCAAACAACCCTTAACCTTTCAACGTATCTTGTTACATCTGGGTGTTATCGAACCACCTCTCCTTTTCAAACTTAGGGTTAGCCAAACAACCTCTTCTAGCTTCTAGTTAAACAAGTCAGATGTATCTCAACCAGAGCATCCAGTACCACTTCACATCCTTAGGTATTAGGTAACGTTACAATTTCATGCATTTCACTTATCATGTCACCTCAAACTATATGTTTATCTTCCTAAGAACACTCTCTGATTCCATCTCCATGGTGATCAAGCTCATCCTGGTATAACTTGTAAGTTCCACATAGCTCATGATATAAACATCCTCATAAGGGGACTACTTCATTCCTCTTAGTGTTTACAAACCATCCATGTATCATTCACTTTATCAGAGTAGGTATCTTCTCTATCCCCATTTCTCGTGGCAACGTTCCAACCTATTTCATCTCTTATCCTTAGTGTATGACATGCATAATGTCCTATCTCTCACCCTCATAACAAGAGGAAATAAGCATTTGGCTGCAGTCCAAATACAGAGTTCTTCCCGTTCCAAGAGTAGAGATGGTACATCCCACCTTGCCAGTACACCTTTAAATCTAAGTTGTAACGTGCCACATATGTCTCTTCATCACAACCATCATGATATCAAACTAGTTTGAACCTACTGAGGTTTATATCCTTGGTCATCTCCTCTAGGTCTATAGGGTACCGACTCTTTTGGAGTCTTCCCTCTTCCCTCATGCATCAAGAGAGTGCCCTACTCGTCTGCCCTTTGGGTCCCATGAGTTCATGAAGGTGATCAATCTCCTAACCCATGGCCCTCAGACAATGATAGCTGTTACCTCCCGACCCTATAGTCATGTGCAACTTGGGAATTAGGCAACTCCTACTTTCATCGGTCTTATACCTACCTGACCCTAGGATAGACTTAGGATTATTCATTATAGTACATATTCACTTAGAACCTTACCCAAGTCTTCATCATCTCTCTTTCTGCATTCATGGGCTGGCCTTCATCCTTTCGTTGGGATCATGGCGACTTGCCTACCCTGGGTCAAGCCCTATACCGGTTACCTCCATGGTAACACATTTACATGCAATAGAGATGGATATCTATGGGTCTACGGGTTCATTCTCATACCATGTACTTTTCACTTAGCTTTTCAAAATCCTACGAGACCTCTTTAGGTTACCTTGAACCAACAAAACTGATATACACCCTTCCAAAGGGGTTCCTCTCCCAGGATGGGAGGAAAACTATCTCTAAGGTCACAAAAGCTCTTAGGTCTAGGGTTTACATCCACACGAGCCTACTTAATCCTAGCAAGCCATTAAGGCATAAGCAACCCACTCACTGTACCATGCTAGGTCATACTTATCCTTCTTTCCTCGATGTTGGATCAAGATCATACCTTTCTTTATTATCAACCTAGCTGTGAGGGGTTCATCAAACATACCTTAAACTTAAGGGGGTTTTCCTTTTCCTTTATTTATGAGGCGTACCATGCTCGAAGCTATATAAACTTAATTCTCATCATGAGCATTAGGTATACCACTTCCCCTCTTAGGCCTAGGAACCCTAGGTTCAGTTTTAGGTGTCCAACCTCACACTCTCTTTCTGAACCATGAATCAACTGGCAAAAGGCATCTCGTGCACTTCCTATCATCCTTCTTCTCGATCAACACTTAGGGTTGGGTCCTCCTTAAGGACAACTAACAGGGTACAAGGCCTCATAGCCCGCTACCACACCTTTCTAGGTATAAGGAACTCTTCTTCCTACCGTAACCACATAGGCACCAGATACATCATCTTCTATCTCTAGGGTTGGGTCCTTCTAAAGGCAACCAAGATATCATCAACTTTTAGGGATCGATCATGAGGCAACCCATATCATCCATTGTTTAGGGTTTTAGGCTTCCAACCTTCTTGCGGGGTTTCTTGCTCTCTCTAGAGCTACCCCTGCATCCAACCTCACCATTAGAGGTCCTCTCTTCATGAAGGTTCAACTTCAAAGGCATGCTCTACATGGTGAAGCCTAGGTTTGAACTTATGGTTGCTCAAGATCATCCATAACCCTTTATGCTCCATCATGATTCCTTATCTAGGGTTTCATCCTATTGTAAACACTATGACGTGCCCTAGGTGCCAACTATACCCTACTTGCACAATCCCATAGGGTTTCTAATGTCCCTCATCATCTAAGGAGTTATCCTTCACCCTGACATGCACGATCCTTCCTAGGGTTGGGTTGCCAAAGGTGTTAGGTCATCCATGGATCATATGGCATCCCAAAGGCATGTCCCTTCAAACACCTGGTCCAACTCAACTCTCTCTAACCATCACTTAGGGTTAGGGTTAGCATCATCCTTAGAGGATGTGTCAGGTCTCTACTAGCAATGGAGATCTCTATCTCCAGGACTGACTTATCCTCCTGATAAGAAGGTCTAGCCTCAGGTCTCTCCTGAGGACATGACATCTTATGTCATACGACCTAAGCATGTATCTATTATTTATTTTGCGCTTAATCTATTAAGCTTATGTCCATGACATCTTATTTACATGCCTTTCATTAATTTAATGGAGGATTCCTTAAACCTTATTAACCTTACCCATACCTCAAGAGGGTGAGGAGAAGAAAGGAAACCCTAATCCTTAAGGTCCTTATCAGAAATTTTATGATGAGAAGAGATGAATAAGATAAGAAGTCCTAGAGGTATCTTATTTCGATTCATACCCTAAGACTTTGGCCAGGCGGTCACACGGGTCCGGGAGTCCTCGTATTCCGACTAGCGGTGCGGAGGAAAATCTTGCCAGCCCCCGGTCGTGATCCCTTTCTAGACACCTCCGTCTTTCGGATACTCCTCTAATAACTCCCTTGGGTTCTATGGAGTTTGTAAAATTTAATAATTACTAATGGTTATATGAGGAACCTACGCTCTGATACCAAATGTTACGACCCCACCTCCCGATAACCCCCAATTAAGGGAGACCGAGAGGTCGAAGCCGTACCCATGACTTCCGGATCAAAGGTTCGACAATTAACCAAGAATAATTATCAAATTTTAACATACTATACTGAAAATGGTAATAAAATTTTTCTGTACATACCTTTTGAAAACTTGGATCTCTATATTTCTATCCATGCCGATACTAATCTATCTAATCCTCCTTTGTACTTTAATTCTCATTTAGTATCACATGTGCCACTTTACTGTTTGTTCTTTTCATTGTACCTAAAACGCCGACAAACAAAACGTCGGTCAGCCATAGCTGGTATGTGGGGGAAAACAATAATCTTGCAACTATGATAACCATGTAATCATTCAATTAATCATTAATCAATCAAGATTACATTTTTCATATAACATCCGCGATCCACGAGTACCCTATCCTCTGTCCTATCCTTGCAGTGGACTTGGATCCTACCTTCCTTATGGTAGATCCCCATTAAACCCCTCATGGTCCCACCAATAGGTGAACCAGTTTCTAGGGTTGAGTCACATGGCACTACCCGTAAGTAGCCCACTCCTTAACTCATGGCAGGCTAAAGAGTTCCATGGCACTACACGTAGGTAGCCCAATTTCTAACTCTCGATAACCTAGACCTTGCTCTAGGATTACCCCTTTTTAGCCCTTTCCAAAGTAACAGAGGTGGACTCGGATCTAGCCAGTTATATATATTCATTTATAGTGATAATCATAGTCACTTTATAATTGCATGAAATAAATAAACATCCAACAGTTAATTCATGCATTGAGGAAACATCGATAAAATCCTCGAGAAACTATTCGGTATAATCATAAGCGTAACCACATACCTGATTTGATGAGTCATGCAGAATATTCAACATTTACTTCATGTATATGCAATCAAGCCAATCAACAGATCCAAGCAAGTAATTAAATCATCACATAATTCCTGAAAGAATATGTACTCTATTTATTACACACTTCATCAAGAATCTACTTTTATTGACTTTGATCTCTTTTTAGGGTTTCTAATCCACATTAAGGTTCCATTAATACTCATTAGGGTTTCTTAGTTCAATTTCTCGAACTTTATCTCTTTTAGATTAACAAGCCCTAAAATGCCCTTTTCCATTTATATAAACCCTAATAGGTCAAGCTATTCATTTAATAGTCTTTTATACTCAGATTGACTTAGGATCATCATATCCCTACTTGTTTATGGATTTGACAATTAAACATTTAAAACTCATATTCACCTAAATTAGGGTTTTCAAACTCATTAATGCATATTCATGCACGAAACCCTAAATTAAGCCAATTATATAAAAAGATTATCTTTTTGGATCTTATTTTCACTTTTATGAACAATAGGCTTAAATCATCCATTGATCAACATTAAAACCATCTATCATCAAATCTAAGAGTTTTTCATTAATTAAATCATTAAAATGATAGCTTTTATGCACTTTTCATATTGCAAGCATATTTAGGCACATAATCTCGAAATTAACCTAATTACGTGCAAAGATCATCATTTTTTTTTTATCTTAAAGTACCTTTTGCATTTAACAGGTTAATATCAACTGTAGTGATCCATTAAACCCTATTAAACACATTAATCATACCAAAATAGGGTTTCTTAATCTTTAATTCATTAAAGATGCTAGTTTACACTACTTTTCGAAAAGCATGCCAAATTAGAATTCAAACATAATTTCATTGTGTTCCTCTCGTTCTGAGGATCAATTTTCATATATAACTTGTATTTATACGAGCTATGAATTAGTAGTTATGATTTTAGCAAAATATATACCTTTCGGCCAATGGAAGGGTGCCACGTGTTCTTCTCCATGCAACTAGCTCGCGATTTGGAAACATATGTAAATTACTAACTTGTCCTCGACTTAACGGATCGGCCCAGCGTCGCGCAGAGGGTAAAAACGTCAAAGCGGCGTCCGGGCTTCTTCAACCTCGGGACAGCGCTCCCTGCCGCCCTAGGCGCAAACGGCAGAGCTTCACCTCCCCTCCCTGGACCCCGTCGGCCACCGGGGTTGGCTCCTTTGACTCCGCAGTACCTCCCCGCATCTCCTGGTGCCCTTGGCCTGCGGCTAGGACCTCCGGATGGGGCTGGGCGCGACTGCGACCATCGGCAGGCGCTGCAGCCAAGCTGTTGTTGTCCGGCACGATCTCGGGTGTGGCGCTGATGGTGGAACCTTACGTTGGCATCGTGGGATCTTCTTCCATGATCACGATGGTTCCAATAGTCCCTGCTGCCCCCCGGTTCCACTACACATATGTCTTAGGGTTTGAAAGAGGAAGAAACGTGAAGAAGAAGATGGGAGAAAGAGATAGTCGTGCCAGGTCCCTCTGGACGTGGGCAAGGATTCGACCCTTATATAGGGAGGACATCCATGCCCAAACGTGCTTGCTTATGAAGGAAAAGAAATAAAGCCCTTTTTCATTAGGAATCTAATTCCCATAATGAGGAAACAAGGTTCTCTCTCCTACTCTCTTCCCTTATTACTTGAAATTATAGGAAACGAAACAAACCCTCTTTTATTTCCATTATCCTTGCCTTTTAGATCATTTGACATGGATTCCTATTCCTTTTAGTATACATTACTTTCTTTTTAACCATACCTTCATAATTCATTAACAATGTATTACATCATTCCTCTTATTTTGCTTCATTGATATTTTCTCTTTCCTATTTCTTCATTGGGACTCCTTGGATCCCATGAAACTCGAAATTATCTTTATTATCTTTCTAGATGCATCTAAATGCATTATCTCACATTATCTTGTTTATTTCTCATTAAAAATATATCTTCTTGAGAATTTCTTTTTATTTCCCTTCTATTTTCCTCATTGGAATTCCTTCTATCATAATAAAACCTTGGGATACGAAATTCCATAAAGAGAAAGTCAATTATCCATCTTTTCACTTAATTTCCACATTTCATCAATGTTTTCAATTTCTCTCTTTATAAAGAAATACATAATTAATCTTTTCTTTTTCTTATTTCTTTTCTTTATAACTTTAGACTCCTTGGAATCCAAAGAATCCAAGAGGCACGAAATCCTCTTTGGATTTGCCTTCTAGAGGTTTCCACATATTTCTTTTATCAATTATTCAATTATTCATTCACTAATTGAATTTTCTTTGTTATTTCCTTGTTATTGGGCCCAATAGCCAATAAAGCCCACAAATCAAACAACAAGGCTATTTTAAACAAAATCCAATTATTCTCAACCAAATATATGGTCATTTGTTCAAACATCTTTAATATGAGAAATTACATTTCTCATCAATTGAACCCAAAAATTGGGGTTATAACAAGTAGGGTATTCATGTGTTCCAGGGAAGGACTACACAAAGTAAAGAAAAAGGAAGACAATGGTGAGAATGGAACCCCTCAAAAAGATATCATTTCCAACAGAACAGGATGCAAGGCACAAATGCAAGTCAAGCTAGAAGAGGACACAAAGTGGGTGGTTACCAGCTTTGAGAAAGAGCATAACCATGATCTCACAAATAGTCCATCAAAAAAGAGGTTTCACCACTCACATCGTCGAATGTCGGTTGAGGTTCAAGATTTGATTCACGCAATGCATGATCAGAATATTTCTAGTGCACAAATAATGTCACTTATTGCTAGCCAACAAGAAGGCATCCGTAATGTGACATTCATGAGGAAAGATCTAAGCAACACACTTGTTGGTTTGCTAAGGAGATACATAGGTGTTGATGTAGCATCTACAATGGGCCATTTCAAAAAATTACAAGCAGAAAATGCCGCATTCTTTTATTATGTGCAATATGATGAAGAGGGTTGTGCATGCACTATCTTCTGGGTTGATGCTAAATCAAGAATGGCATATCATGTTTTTGGAGATGTAATCACTTTTGACACAACTTACATGACTAATAGTTACAACATGCCCTTTGCACCTTTCGTTGGTGTGAATCATCATAAACAATCTACTCTTCTTGGTTGTGCTTTATTACAGGATGAAACTACCGAGTCTTTTGTGTGGGTCTTTCAAATGTTTCTAGAAGCAATGTATGGCAAACACCCAAATGCAATCTTAAATGATCAAGATACAGCAATGAAGAAGGCAATCTGTATTGTTTTTCCTAATGTAGCGCATTATTGTTGTCAATGGCATATAATGAAAAAAGCACATGAACATCTAAGTGTGATCTATGGTACAGCTGCAGGCTTCACTAAAGAGTTCCAATCTTTCATCAATCACCCCATTACCATTGATGAGTTTGAAGAAAGATGGGAGAAGATGATATCCTCATACAAATTGAGTGATAACAAACCTCTAAGTTTGTTGTGGAATATCAGAGAGCAATGGATACCTGTATACTCCAGAGACACTTTTTTTTGCCAACATGTCTACAACACAGCGGAGTGAGAGTATGAATGCAATATTCAAAGATCATGTGAAAAATTACTTGTCCTTGTTTAAATTTGTCCAAGCCTTCGAGAAGGTGGTAGAGAACTAATATGACAAAGAGGATGAAGAAGACTACAGATCCAAGAATGGCCAACCGACATTATGGTCTTTATATCCCATTGAGAAACATGCAAGGGATGTGTACACTAGATCAGTTTTCAAGATTTTCAAAGAGCAAATGAAGCTCACCTCATGCTATGACATAGAAGAGGTTAGTAAAGATAGTGTATATCAAATTTCACGTGTAGGTGGTGAGGTACCCGTCTTCATATCTAAGAAGAGCAACAAAGTACAAATCAACTATAATATAAAAGAAATCTTTTGTGAATGTAAGTTATTTCAATTTGCCGGCATCTTATGTGCTCATGTTCTAAAAGTGTTTCTTTATCTTAAAGTTCATGAGATACCACCTTTGTATGTGTTGAATCACTGGACAATGGATGCAAAATCCACAAAGTCAATTCATTGTGCTAAAGAAACCCAGGTGGATGTTGATGGAAGTACCCCTTTGACAAGATATAATGCACTATGCAGATCCGCAATGCAGCTGGTTGACATAGCTTCTCACAACAAGGACAATTATATTATGATGAAAGAGTTATTTGAAAAATCATATGATGACATGATGGTTTTTCAACAAAACATGCAGCTGGGCTGTAGTGAAGAAGGCATACCATCTTCTCAAACTCATATTCCAACTCAGGGAAGCCAATGTGTGCCAAGAATCCAATATGAAATGCCACTGTGAGATCCACCTGCATCTCATTGTAAAGGGAGCAGAAAACCTCAACGGTTTAAACCACAAGCTGAGTTAAAAGCTAAAAAACAAAGAACTTGTAGTACCTGTAATGGAAAAGGACATAATAGTCAAACATGCAAAACATGGGTATGTAACAATTTAATCTACATTTTTGGTTTCTAAGGGAGCTTGTATTGAAAATTAAGTTTGATGTTATCGATTTCATTGGTAGGCTACCATTGATTGCTCCACTTCTGATGTACTTGGAGATCATTCTGAATCAAGTGAAGAATAACTCGTGAAGCATGTGTTATTGATTTCCTGGAGATCATTCTGAATTCAAGGCAGTGTCTTATGTATTGAACCATGTGTTAGTCAGTTCTTGGTTTGTGGTTTGTAATTCAAGGCAATGGCTTATGTACTGAACCATGTGTTAGTCACTTCTTAGTTTTTGGTTTGTATTCAAGACAATGTCTTATGAACTGAACCATGTGTTAGTCAGTTCTTGGTTTGTGGTTTGTAATTCAAGGCAGTGGCTTATGTACTTAACCATGTGTTAGTAATTTAAATTCAAGGCAATCTTTTATGTAGTGAATCATTTTGAACCGAATTTACTGAATAAATCTTGAGTTGTATATTTATGCGTGTTTAGTTCTTCTTCAGACATGATCCAGTAGCAGCAACAAATCTGTTGTTTACATGGGTGTACGTTTAATCTAGTATTTTGTAACAGCAACAAGTTTGTTGTTTACGTGGGTGTACATTTAATCCAGAGCTTGCTATTTCTTGCTATTTCTTGACGGCAGTGGATAGGGATACTGAGATGGGTATCAATTGCAATAAGAAAAGAAAAAGCTTGAGCTGGCCTTGTACAAGAATTAAAGAATTAATTCTAAGAATCTGATATAGCAGTCAGTCTCTCATATGTATATATATATATATATATATATATATATATATATATATATATAGTTGTGGGGTTGTCATGGTAACACAAAATCTGATATGCAAGTCAGCCTCTTATGCACAAGAATTAATTCCAAGCACAGAGCATATATGCACGATTAGCTCTAGCTTCCAGGCTTTGCATTCATACCCACCAATCAGCCATTTATCCAGCTGTTTAATTCATTAACTTTGTTCATGTTTCGGATGCACATCAAGTCATATATCTAGTTGTTTAATTCATTAACTTTGTTCATGTTTCAACTGCACATCAAGTCATATATCCAGTTTAGTTGTATTCATACCCACCAATCAACCATATATCCAGTTGTTTAATTCATTAACTTTGTTAATGTTTCGGCTGCACATCAAGCCATATATCCAGTTGTTTAAGTCATTAACTTTGTTCATGATGTTTCAGTTGCACATTAAGCCATCACTGGATTAGATTTCATAACCAAAGCATTTGGGTGTACATTTAATTCATAACCAAAAAATGTCACACAACAATCAATACCATTCAGCTGCACATTTAATTAATTAAATTTCATAACCACGAAACAACCATCACTGGATTAGATTATTAGGTTGCACATTCAGTATTTGATGGTTTCTTATAATTAGTTGCTGGATGGTTGAGTCGGTAGAATATAACATGTCCTGATCCATTCACTTGTCAATGGATCACATTCATAAATTTATAACATGTCCTGCTGCACCCACATCTCATTTTATAGAATAACACATATCAAACCACACACCACATTAACACAGAATCTGAACACAATGATGTAAAGACACAATGATAAGAATTATCTGAACAAGGATATGATGGAATATAATATAGCCAGAACCAGCCATTCATTCATTTAGTCATTTGATAAGTACAAGATTAGCAACCATCCATTCAGTACATTTGTTTGATACCCACCCATCTAAGTACAAGTACACCTTCTTTGATACAGAAGTATAAATATAACCCACGAAGCTACTAATACAACCAGACAACGTCGAAATTTTGTTGTTGCTTTTTGTTCCTTAGTCCTGCCAGTCTGTAATTTTGTATCATGTTGCAAGTTCTTAGACTCTTCCTTAATTATTGGAGTTGGATCTGCCCATTCAAAAAAATTGCAATATGGATGTCTCTGCAAACAATAAGACATAGATTACCCAATAATACTAATACCACAAGTACTGAATTTCATAAAAATTTAAATAAGCATTCAATGAAATATACCTGTTTGTTGTAGTTGGGACACCCAAAGAACACTCGACCATAGTTCTTTTGTGTCTTAGCTATTTTAGCCTCAATTAACTCACCACATTTGCAATGCTACACCCCCCTTCTCATTACAAATTTCTGACTAAAGCTATTACATGTTGACGAACAACTATTTCCTTTGGGATCCGCCATGGTTTGGGGATGACTAACCAAGCATATCAAAAATTTGATTCAGTGGAAATAAAAGAGATGAGATTGCAGGGAATGATCGAAAGAGGAGAAACAATGAATGCAGCCACTGACCAACAAATGTAGGGAACTAGAAGGTTGCTGGCATTGGGGTTTTGGCGAACGGACGACGTTGCTACCGATGTTGCTGGGATGGGGTAGATTGTTGCCGATGTTGCTGCCGATGGGGCAGATTGCCAGTGTTGCTGCCAATGGGGGCTCTTACCGGCATTGCTGCCACTGTGGGCGGGTGGATTGCTGCCAACAGGGCTCTTTCTGGTGTTGCTGTCGCTGTGGGTGGGTGGATTGCTGGGGGCGGGCGGATGGCTGGCTACTGGTGCTGGGAAGATGGTGGGAAGATGGCTGCTGCTGGTGCTGGTGCTGTTGGCAGATGGCAGGCTGATGGCTGCTGCTGGTACTGGCACTCTTGGCGGATGGATGGTTGGCGCTGCTGATGTGGGACGGAGCGGTCTGCTGGATCGGAGTGGTCTGCTGATCGGAGCTATGCGAGGAAAATTGGGGAAGAAAAATGGCGATTCCGACGAGGTAGAGCGTTGTTCCCCAGAGAGAGAGAGAGAGGATGCTCTGGAGAAATGAGAGAGAGGGGGAAGGCAAGAGGTTACAGACTGGTGGGGGACCCATTTGATGGCCAGTTACGAAGAATGTCAGCCTGAGTGGGCGTTAAATTGTTGTTCCCTGATCTGATCTGAAAAACCAATCCAACGATTTAAAACTTGAGTGTATTTGTCCCAGAATACACTCGAGTGTATTCTAGCCTCTCTCTCTCTCTCTCTCTCTCTCTCTCTATATATATATATATATATATATATATATATATATATATATATATATATATATATATATATATATATATATATATATATATATATATATATATATATATATATATATGAAGCAACCTTGCCTGGGAGAGGATGTCTCATTAATAATATATAATGAATTAAAGAAATTTAAAATGATAGAATGGGTCATGTTGCATGATATATATATTATACACACACACACACACAGATATATATATATATATATATATATATATATAACTTGAGTCAGGCTAGAATACACTCGAGTGTACAGATCGCACAGATACACTCAAGTGTATTTTCATATCAAGACTATTTTTTGCAAGATGTAAACCATTGGTCTTCACTGTCATACTATAACTAGGCTACATACAAATTTTGAGCCCATTTGGATGAGTGTAAGTCACTTATCCAAGGGCAACAAAATCGATACGCGAAACTAATTTGAAATGCATAATTTTTGTGGTCTTTATAACATGACCTATAAATATCCAAATGTGCTCAAATTTTGCGTATGAGATATTCACAAGATGTTTAAGAAGATCAACAGATTAGATTTTTGAAAAAAAAATTGCATCATAAAAAACTACTTGAGTGTATTATGCTCCGAATACACTCGAGTGTATTCTAGCCTAACACTATATAACTTTATTAGCCGATAAAGCATGTTGACTGTAACACAAATAGTCAATTTGAAACTACTAGGCACCCAGAGAGGTGCGTTTATAGAAATAAGTAAGGCTCAATATCACAACTATGTAATATGAATGGAACTTTCGGCCTTACAGAGATAACAAAGAAATATTTTTTGTGATGGGTTATATATTATGGAGTCAAATCCGATTGGTCCTAATTAGCCCTTGTTGGACTATTTTACTAAACTTAATTTTCATCTCACATGAATCAACCCCAAAATTGTTTCTTTATTAGTGAAGGAGTAGTAGAAGAATAAAGAAGGTGGACAAAATGAGACCATCTATATAGAATAAGCTACAAGCACAAATTGGAAATAAAGAATATAACTAATTGCATTTATCAAAATGTGAACTGCAGTCAGTTTTTTGTTTAATTATTTGAAATGAAACCAACCTTTTTGTCTCAAAAATAGTCCAAATGACTGGAGCGTACTCAAACTTGTTATTTTGTATGGTGATGAAGTAGGAGAAAAATAAAAAGAGAATGAAAAAAATATACAAAGTAAATAAAAGAATTGAAGTTACATTTGACTGGAAACTAAAAAATTAGCTAAGCCCCAGTTGGTGTGCGTAGCATGCGTTTGTTAGGATTTGTAGAGCTAGAAGGGGATTTCTTAAAATTTTTATGATGTGTAGGGGATTTGAAAAAAAACTCAAACGTTAGTAGAGGTGTTAACTAAGTTTTGTAAAAGTAGGAAGTTATTTAAAATTTCATAAAAAAAGAGATCTTCTAAAATTTTAGCAAACATGAGGAGGTTTTAGGAAAGAATTCAATTACATAACTACAACCGAGGCATAATGTTTATACATTCTGTTTGGAAGATGATCAAACCTAACACTCGCAACCGATCACTCTAGGGTATACCAGAAAGATTTATTACAGTGAGAAAATTTGAAAACCACTGATTTCCTTCATTAATTGGCAGTGTAAAACTGAAGTATGCAACCAGTGTTTAGAAAAGCCACGAACCTTCTGCCCATGGCAACCCACATCTGCCTAGTCGCGTCACAAGGCTTTCCCAAATGATGCATAACAGATGAAGTTTTCAAAACAAGTCTCCTTGAACAAAAATGACTTTGAACCCGTCACATCGCTCGTTTGGTGTATGCAATAAGGTGTTTATTAGGATTTGCGTAAGTAGAAGGATTTTTTAGAAATTCAGACAAGTGAGGGGGTATTGTGAAAAAGTCAAAGAGTTAGTAGAGTAAATGTGAGGGAGGCTTTAGGAAATAAACTCGATTACAAACTGCCGCTGAGGCATAAGGTTTTTAGAGGGGATGTTTTTAGAGGCGATGTTTTTAAGACAGGTCGCATTCCAAGTAATTAAGGAAGGTTGTCGAAGTCTCTCCACAGCCGATGATGTCACATGCGACACATTGAGGCGCCGAAGACTTCAATACGGGAATGGTATTTTTATGTATTTATGTGCAATTATAAAATGCAAATTTAGAAAATATATATTTAATTCCGCTACACGGTGGTCACATGCCATATAAAATACCCCCGGGATTTGCTGCTCCCAATATTAGACGGAGCACGCTGCTCCTCCATCCAAACTGTGCCACGCGTCAACAGAGATTGAACGAGGCCGGTAATCTTTATCAGCCTACTCCCTCTAAAATTGGGGTGCAGCAAATCCTTGCTCTATAAAATATTATGGTGAGAGAAGCATCGAAATCGGTGGGGTGGCTCTCAAAAGGCCTTCATATATATATAATTTTGAATTTAAAGGAGACATCCCCATCACATGCATTAAACAGTACAGAGGACGAAAACTTAAGAACTCAAAACAAAAGAAAATGAGGGTCGTGTAGCACATGACCTGCAACAACAATTAAGGATAATGTGCATGTCGTTCATGCATCTACATATGCCAAGGATTTCGTTTTTTCAGTTTGCAAATGTGAAACTTTTAAGCGGCTGAGGGTGCAGGGACGTAGGAGATGGGCGCTGCAGCGGGATCCGTTAGGGCAGCGGCCAGAGGAGCAACAGCAGGAATGGTCTTGACAATATCAGTGGAGAAAGTCACGAGGTCGTCGGCTTCGGCCGCGGGGTTGTAATTGAGGGTTTCGTCGTTGTAGATATCCCACCACTTGGCTACGAGCATCTTGATGTCCTCCCTGTCCATGTTGGCTTCTACGCCAGTATACCTCCAAGGTTTGGACCCGGCAGCGCAGTAATGGACGACCTTGATGGCATCAAGGTCCCCGACGTTCTCCCTGTGCCTCCACAGATTGGCGAGGACGAGGTTATAGGCCATGGGGATGGGTTTGTAGGTCTTCTCGAAGAACATGTTGAGGAAGTCCTGCTCGGCGAACGGGGTGGGCGGTGTGATCAGTAGGGTCTCCAAAAGGGATTTGTAGGTGACCTCGCTGGGTTCGTGGACGAACATGCCGGCGTTGAAGTAGAGAGGCGGCGGCGATCCCAAGCCCTCCTTGGGCCAGGTGACCTTGTCGGGGCACTGCTGGCAGTAGCCTATGGAGTATTGCTTGGAGTGGCTCCACGTCTTCTCGCAGAAGCAGTCCATGACTGCGTAGAAGTTGCCGTCGGGAAGGTCGAAGAGGTGGTCGATGTTGTCGTAGACTTGTATGTCGGCGTCCAAGTAGATCATCTTGCTGTACTCCAAGAACTACATATATACAGGAGGAATACATATGATATGAGCTTATTGTGTGAGGAGAAAAGAGAATTACACCAGCTTAGACGTAGTTAAGCAGCTACTTACGTTCCAGATCCGCAGCTTTGAGTAGTTGATGACATAGTAAGCCATGGCGAACTGCACCTGGTTCTCCGGCGGGTAGATCGGCTCGATCTCACGGAGGACACATCCCTGGGAACGCAGTATCTCCCGGTGCTCCTCCGGAACATCCGGCAGCATGGCCACAACCAGTGGGTGGGCTGATTTGACCTTGCGCAACCCCTTTGCCAGACCAACCACACCCTTGACATAGTCCCCCGCCCCAGCTAGGAACGTAACATAGGCGTAGCTACGGGGTGCGGGCTTCAGCTCCGCCGTGGCAGCAGCAGCAATTGCCTCACACTCAGGGGGAGCCATCTGTGACCGATCGAGCGAGTGAAGAAGCTAGCGAGCAAGCTTGAGCAAGAAGCAAGCGACCAAACGAGAGAGCTGATTCTCAGCTCACTCGTATAAGCTGCTTTCCTCCCCTCTCTGCTTGTTTTGCTAGCTCGTCACGCTTTCTCGATGATGAAGGGTTAGGGGTTCTCTCGATCCGTATATATAGGCAGAAAAAGAAACACGCAGTTCGTTGTAGAGAATTGCCATGCACTTTCATTTGGTTCCATTCCTATGGTCAAGAAAACTTGTCGAAACAAGGCCACCACAGAAATCGAATCATTTTGTCTATAGCAAGAAGACAATGCCCGTGTAATCATTCATTTGGTTGAAAGAAGGAAACACAATGGTGGAGCAAAACGCAAACCACATACTCCATATCTGGACGTTTATAATAAAGTGTGAACAAGATACATACTTACATGCAAATTCATAATTCTCCTCTGCGGCGTTTTCCGGTGTATATATGATTATATATTGCTGAGGCTGAGGAGAAAGCAATTGTCGTATTATTTCCACTGTATGACGTCGTTTTCATTATTCTATATATACCGCCATTTATCGTAGAGCTATCACCCAAATAAAATGATTTTTTTTCTTCGAATAATCCCTTTGGTTTTGAAGAAATTCTGTAAAACCACTTGATTGTTAATGCCCCTCCTCTTACCTCACCGTCACCTAGCCGTTAAACTGACGGCTACTTCTTTTTTCCTTCTAATGATTCCATCATTACACCTTTTATTTTTATTTTGTGCATAGCGTATTTTGAATGTTGGTTTATATATATTTTATATGTTCCCCTACCGTATATTATTTTGTGTGTTCTCCTACCCTTAGGCTCCGATTGGTTTGCCGTAACTGGACTAAAAAATATGGGAACTGGAGTTAAGAGACATGTTTTAAGTGATTGATTTTCTGTAACTGTAGAAACTCAACTTCCTAGAATTTTCTAGAGTTCCTTAGGTATATATAGGGTTTACTTCCGGACTTCCAAAAGAAAATAAAGGAAAACAACTTCCCCGCTCCTCTTTCGTGACGGCGCACAACGTCTCGATACGCGAAGACGCATGGAGTTCTCCGTTGCAGCTGCAGATCTGGTTTGTGGTTCGTTGAGGAGATCGTTACCGGTGGATTATTACATATATACTCTTGTTCTTCATCTTCTCGACCTCGTGTTGTTGAGAAGACCTGGTCTGTTATTCGTTCGTGGTATCCGTCATCTCCTTGACCTCGTGCACAGTAATATTACATATATACTGTTCATATGCCGACATACGATCTCATCTTGATCTCGCTCCCACCCTTCCTTTTCTTTATGTAATCTATTGAGAACAACGCTACTCAATCGTTTCATTCCCCAATTGCTCATCTCCACTCTTCTTTCTTCACATGATCTCTTGAGAACAACACGAATCAATTTGTTTTCATACATCATGCTAATCTGATTCTTAGTCAACATTTTTTGCACAATTATTTGGAAGGTATGATTGCAATTCGTCATTGCATCTCGCATGAGTGATATTTTATGGTAGTAATCTGAAGTTCCTTACAAATCAAGACATGCTATTCAAATCACGACATGCTAAATATCAACTTTTTTATTTGACCATTGTATGTAGTCTATTTCTCTTCTTTCGCCATTTGACATAATTTATTAACTGATTAAGTTGTGCAATCATATTGTATATTGTGATTTATAAGTATTGTCTCTTTTTTCTGACTTACATAAAACCAATCATATAAAGGTCATTTTACTGGAACTGAACTCAACTTCCTGGAAAATGAGTTCCCTAAGAAATTTAAATTACACTGAACCAATCGGAGCCTTAGAGTAGTTACAATTCTAGGTCCGTTAATTCCATGTCACTAAAGATGACATTTTTTCTAACACTCAAAGCTAAAATTGACTCGATCGGAAGCGGATTTCGAACACTCTGTCCATGTTTAAAACTGATTGTACTATTTTATTTGGAGCCTCAAGACTGACTGACCTAGACACACATTTTCTTCTCTCTGTCTGAACTTGATATTGGCCGTATTATTATATTTAGAACCCCATAACCGCCCAAAATCAATACGTTGATCAACCTAAAACCGACATAGCTTCATCATAGTTAAAACATATGGATTATGTGTGTTCTAATTTTGCGTAATCTAGATTTTTTACTAGTCTAATTCAAAACATACCCATAATGTATTCACCTATTTTGAGCATTTTTTTTCTTCCCAAAATAGAATTTGAGTATATAATAAGGTATGTCTGATATTTGAAGGTAATGTATTTTTTTGCAACTTAGTCCATGAAGACAAGTTTGCCAAATCTAAGAACTTCCATACTTTTTAATATCAATAATTCTTTAAGAGCTTTTCTTGGTTTAACATTAAAAAGAAAACTAAGATTCTAGCAAATTGCAAACCGAACACAACGAGATGTCGTGTGTGGAGATAATTTTCAAATTTCCACTGACTTCAAAACCTAGAGCTACGTCTTATGGCCTCCACTCATCACCCCATCTATAAACAATATACCATTAGTTTCCATGAGTCCTTCTCATCACAAACCTCCCATAAATTTTGGTAGATACTCTTCTTCTTCCTTTGTTTATTCCTTGCAATATTAGCTCCCATACCCTGACACTCTCCACCCGCCCTTGACACTGTACAACCACCCTGCCCTGCGACCATTAGTTGAGACCAGCGGAACCAAACGAAGGTAATGGAAGCCTTATCTAAAGTTCCATGTTTTAATCTATGGCTGCTTGCATTGTGGGCGGGCTGAAGTAGGAAGAATGCTCCTTGGGGAATTGCCACCTTTCCCTCAAATTGTGTGACAATAATGTCACATCATATTGACAAGGTGGTGATCTCTACTTTTTAACTCCAACTCTATGACACCTAGGAAAATAATTATTTGGTTGACGTGGTGGCTTATCATTGGTCAGAAAAGAATTCAATCTGTATAATTCATTGAAAATAAACCATATGACCAAACATGGACAATATGTATATGCATATGCATATGTACATGTGTGCATATATATGTATCTAAATAGATACTATATATATGAAAATAATAAAAAAACATGTAGAATATGAGAAAAAGGGTTTAAAGACTATAGTATCATATTCAAAAAGTAAATGTTAGTTCATGTTTTACTAATAATGGTTACATGAAAACCCTATATTTGCGTAAATAATTATTATATATTTCTAGTTTTTCCTTAGTACATGTGATCTAATAAGGATTGATGATGATATAATATGAAGAACAAACTAAGATTTAGGGTTACACTTAATCTCAAAGCTAGGGTTTTTGAACCTTAAGACTCATAATATGGAATATTTAGGTTTTAGTTCTTAACCCTTAATCTAACCATAATCCGACCCTAAACCTTGATCTAATTAGTATAATATGAACATAAAGGTGAAACTACAATGTTATGCCTTAATTACAGGTTGACTGGTTGTTGATTGATTTGTGCCCGTGCTTCTTGGATTTTAAGAATCTCCAAGAAAGATTTGGGGTATTTTATGAGTACTCACCTAATATTGACTTTTGAATTTTTCTGATGTTTTGCAAATGCTTTCAACCTAATTTAGGTTGGATATTTATTTCCTTCCTATTCCAAGATACTGCCTTATGTGTATCATTCATACAAAGATTAATTTCATGAACCCAATATTCAATCTGGTAGTTTGAAGGAGATAACACTCCTTATAAACTAAGGCTAGTCATAGTGAAGATAACTAAAACTAATGATGTGATGTGACCAAGTCCATAGATAGATAGTCACCCTAAATCCAATGATAGATCAAACCCTAGAATCTGTTGATGGAGAAAGGGATTAGTGTACCCACATAGAGGGAAAATATCAGTTAGAAAGTTAAGAAAAGACTGAATGTCCATATCTAGCTAGATAGTCACCATAAATTCAATGCTGGATCAAACCTCAAAATCCGTTGATGGAGTAAGGGATTAGTGTACCCACATAGAGGGAAGGTATGGGTTAGAAAGTTATACAAAAAATTGAATGTCCATTTCTAGCTAATAGGGGATGAATACGCTTGACATATTTGTACACATATATACACACATTTTATATGTACCCACGTACACAATATATCAAAATATTGATTGTGTATATTATTTTTCAGTGTTTCTGGTTAAGTTTTGTGATTCGTATGAAGATATGGACATCTAGAATGGTACCACAAGAACACATGAATAAGTAACTCTGAAGGATTAGTTAGACGATTGGTCTTTCATTTCATCATAGTATTTCAATTTAAAACATTATGTAACCCCTTTGAGGGGATTCATATTCAATGTATAATCAACTAGTTTATTTAAAGAAATTATTATTATTATTGGCTATTAGCTAAACCTAGATTCTAAAAAGTATATATAATGGCCCTTACCTTCTTGGTCCACCTAAATTGGGAAGAATAGGGGGATGGGGTCATTGCACATAGTATACCTGAATTTCGATTTGATGTTTAGATTTTGAAAGTAGATCCAGAATGAACTTGCATTTGAAGTTCATTTGAACTCTGATTGGACTCAAATTGTCAAAACTAGAACTGAGAACTAGTTTTTTATGCCACGCTCGACAAGATTAGTTTCACGAGTTCACAAGTACAATTAAAAACCATATCTACAATGTTACACATATAATAGGAAATTATAGTCAGTTATGGTCCAAAAAGTATCCAACTTTATTTACAGTCCAACCTAGACTGAATTGCATATGGATTGTTTTCATGACATTTAGATCTTAAGTGGATTATAATTTACAATTTGTCACCCTAGAGTATACATAATAAAGCTTATAACTTAGAACTGTATTTAAAATAACCCTTTCTTTTTATTAAATGAAAAAATAGCATTTAATATATCTAGATAAATCCCTTTTGTTGATACCTTTTGTCTATCAACAACACCTTATTTCTCTTTTATTATCTCCTTTAACTCATTTCAATGCTTTTCTACCCATTTTTTCTTCATTTTAAAAAATATATATTCTATATTTGCCCAAAATAATTCAAACAAAGCAGTGACACTAGGATATGATAGTGTTGGGTCATATTTTGTCAATATGAATTTGACATGAGTTTTTAAACCTTTTTAAACAAAACTCAAACAACTCAATTATAGATTGCACACGTATTGATAGATATAGTGGGATATGGTTTTTTAATTGCTGAAATTAGGTGTGTAATAGAATCAATTTTGAGTTGGGTAAATATGTGGCTTATACAAGATTACGTAATGTAAAAGTAAGTGTAAGTCATGGCCACACATTGATCTATATGGCCGTATGCCATTCTGATTGTTGATGAAATTACATATGCAATAACATGAGTGTGTTTTTTAATTTTGTATTAGTGCTAAAATACGTAAAGAATCTTTGAAATCATTGTAGTATGCAACATATAAAAATTATATTAGAAGAATTATTTTACTATTTTTTTAATAATCATTTAAGGAACAATCACTTTTCTTATATGTTTCCCACATCGTCGCATATGCACTTAGCCATTCCTTTGAACCACATATGATTATGCACTCCAACGTGCGACTGTGACCTTATGCAACCATTTTTAAAAAAATAAATGAATACTAGCTCTCTTAATTATCTTGTTTAACTATTTATTAAACTAATTATATACAAACACACATCCATATATGTGTGTGTTTTTTATACATGACATAATAACACATATATTCAAATATTTACATATAAATACTTATACATATAATATAATTCAACTCATATTTCCCATATAAGCACTTACAAGTCATAGTACATGGCTAAAGACATACCACATACTACTTTCTAGGATATTGAGAACTAGAGAAAAAGATAGAATTTATATTGTGTTTATGATGCATGTAATAAGGTGGGTCCATTTGTATAGGTACCATTTTGTAAAAGTTTGTATCAGAGTTAGTTATGTGTTGTGCAATCTTGCATAACCATACATATTTGTCCAACCCATAACAGATTTAATGTCACCCCTAATTTTAGAAATAAGTATCATATATGTCAACTATCAAAATCAATAATTGCACATATCTTATATTATCAGGACGAGTTGATTCGAGTTTCAACGGAGTTAGTGAAAAATAAATCAGTTAAATTTTGGGATGGTGAAAATATGACATGACATGTCATGCCCAAATCTCACCAATCCATCGACATTTTTTTAAAATAAAAATAGTGTATTTATAGATAACATAAATGAAAGGTATAAGAATCATTTGATTAACCAAATAAAAAAAGAGAGAAGAAACCAACTTAGTTGACAATGATTGACATTTTAGAAAGAAAAAGAGAGTTTAGTAAGATTTATGAAAACCTAGGGGGTTATAGAATTTGGGAAAAGCTATAGGCATTTGAAAAAATATCTCTTGTTTATAGAACCCAATATATATACCCCTAGTGAAGTGATTTTTCTATAGATTTTAAATATTAATGCGTAAAGAATGTGTAAATTCAAAATATCCATCTATGAGCCTACCAGGGCTGGTCTAGACCCATATTGTTTCTAGGGCCAGTCTGGACCCATGTTGTTTACAAAAGTTCTGAACCCATAATCTGGTTTCCCATTATATTTCCAAACGTCTAGAAAAAGTACATTTTAGTAAGTCCACTACATTATGAACAAAAGACAACCAAACATCTAGTTTGTACCTATGATCAACAAATCCAATGTGTTTATCCAGTTAGGATCAACTCTGACCTTTTTTATGAATGTACCATTGCAGGTAGAAATGTCAATGATACACCTGAATCCCCGAACCTGATCTTATCCAACCTGTAAAAATGTCTATGGATTCTAGTTCTAAAATTTGAGGTAGTTAGTTCTAGGTTCAAACAAATCAACAAATATTTTGATTTTAGGTGGATTCGAGAATATAATTTTCAAAGCCCCAATTGGTTGTGGGTGTAGAGTTATCTAGCTTGAGTAGGTTCCAGATCAAAATTTTAAAAAATTTAAGTTATGTAGAACAAGAAATTTGACTTACATAGTTTATAGATCTAATTTATAAAGAGTCTAGATCTACTCCATAGTGATCAAAATCTAATCTACAAAAATACCATACTAAACAAGATTTTTAATTACTATACCATACTATTTAGTTGAGCTCCCTAAAATACAAGTACATATAAGGCATGGGACTACTAGGTGCTATGAAACTAACCTTTAGTCTAGTTGTGAAGATTAGGGCTTTACTAGCTATTGCTTCATAAAAAACGTGGTCCCTATTCTAGCTAGATGTGAAAAATGCCTTCCCACACAGAGAAAACATTGCCTCCGTCCACCCCATGTGATCCGGCATTTAGCTACTATAATAACTCAACCTCCTTGATTCCATTCGAGTGAGAATATAGGAAGTGGGTGGAGCTCGGGGAATACCTCGATGAGACACTTTTTTAACCCACCTGAAAAGGAAGAGTTTGATTTCCCATTTTCACCTCTCCAACTCATTCAAGCGACATTCATCTTCGCAAGACTATTCTGATATATTAATATATATGCACTATTATTACCACCCCACTTCTTTTACAAAATCATTCAGTGTTAGGAAACCATAATTCTAATTTAGTGGCATAATTCAGTTTCCTATGCAATATTTTGTCAATATTTTTCATGGATGCACACTTTGTTTTGGTATGGTCACAAATTTGAGACAAACTCTAGTTCTTGATTGTTATCTAGTTATAAAGCGCAACTTAGTGCATAAATGTTTAGATTTATGTATAATGTGATGTAAACAAATATATAAACCATTTTTTCAGAAAATTAGCTAAATTACTAAATGCTTGTGATCTCATTTCATTAGATTCAGAAAAGAATCGAAAATATATTCTAAACCATATATGTACTCTTCCAAATATACTAGGTTGAGGTTGGACCATAGATCGACATAATTTGCATGAGTTAAAAATATTGATCTAGGGTTTGTATGAGAAGTCACATTACTTATAGGAATTCTTACTGATATTCTAGCCTGAATTGAACCCAAGTTGGCCAACCTTGTTGGTTGAGTCAATAGAAGTTCACCTTGAAAGTTAGACTGGCTTACTAGGAAGTAAGACACCTCCTAGATGTATGACATACTAGCTACTGAGTTGGGGATATTTTGAAACTTGAAGATTTTCAAAATGATTTCAACCATTGAAACTTGAACTAAAGTAGAGAATTTAACTATTGTACTCAATTTAATGCATGGATTTGACCATTTGGAAATTCTGTAGAACTGATGGAAGATATCCTCAAGAATGGAAAGAATGTGATTTGGTTCTTCATTGGATCCAGTCTCTCTTAGGTACCACTAGTTTCTTTTGTTTTAGTTATGAATTTTGTAGCAAATCTCTTAGTCAAAATTAGATTTTCTCCTCTTCTTCTTCATTTTGATGCTTCAAACTTGATTTTAGGAGAAATAATTGGACCTTTTTCACCCTAAAATTATGTTCTTGATGTTTGAATGTGAATTAGGATATCTTTTCAAATACCTAGACTCAGATTAATAGGTAGATGAAATATAGTGAGTGGGTAGATCAATTCATTAGAAAATCTCATTGAATTACAAGAAATCATTCAATTATTTTGATTTATCCTAAAGGTTACTAAAACCATAATAGTTCATGTTCCTCATTTGTTAGTACATAAAATTATAGTATTTGACAACAAACTAATCTAGTGATTTTCAAACGATGAACTAATTATAAATAGAGCGTTTCTAAGATAATAGTGGATTTAAAATACTTAAACTCTATAGTTTTCAGGTGTTTTGAGTGCATTTATTCCAAATAAGAATACATGCTAATATTATTTCCATATGCATTTAAACTATGAATTATATATGTTCAAATTTTAAATTTGATACTTCTCCTAGTGTGGGGATTATCATTTGTAGAATTAATATCTAGAAAACCAATAAAACAATAATGAAAATATAGTTTAGTATTACTAAAAAAATTGCCTTATTCAAGTTTATAAATATAATTGAAATGATCCTTGTTCACTTAGGGTTTCTAAATAAATATTAATTTATATAAAAATAACTACATTTAAATGATATACGTGGAACTATAGTTTTGATTCACACAAATTGAGATATTTTGTTTTTAAAAGTCTATGAGTCCTAGTTATGAATTCCTTTGAAATCATAAGTATATGCGGGAAATGTTGAATGTGAATGAGGAATGTAAAATCCTAATTGGCTGGTGATAAAAAAAATCAATAGAAATCTAGTGTTTTCATAAAGAGTTTGGTTGAATATTTCAATTCATCTAGAAAATAAAAAATCAAAGGAATCAATCAAAGTGAAGGATAGTACCAAAGAATAAAGTAGTGGCAATTTCACTAAATACTATAGAGATCTTACATGGAGGTATGTACTAGGAAGAGTGAAAAAATGATCGACAAGTAGCTTGGAATAGGGTAGTGTCACTTGGAGCCCGACTTACCAATCACCAAATAACTAGGTATCATTGGTACCTTTGCTCATAAAAGTAACCAATCTCAATCGATTACATACTGGTAGTAGTAGTTCCAATTAGATTCATACTTTAAAGTTACTCTACTTAAATGTCATTCCTTGTATTCATTTTAGATTAGAGGCACCCGTGCAATATATCCAAGAGATTAGTTCAATGCTTTACAAATATTTCTTATCTTTCGTTTGGCCAAAAGTGACGACTTCCAAAATAATTTTCATATATTTATTAGTCTTTAAGTTGCCTTCTTTACCTTATGGATTGTAAAATATGCCACACGTGAAGAATTTTTTCTTAGATGTTAAAATCTAAGTGAATTTCAGGGCAAAGCAAAAGAAAAAGGTACTTAATTTCTACTAATCATGTGATTATATTACTTAGTTAGTTTAGTGTAGTGAGTTAGTATATAAGTGAATTTAGTTGTCAAGTCATAACCAACACTAATGCAAGATTAGCATAATAAAGTAGCATACTATGATTTAAAATACATGCTTGCTATTCTAGTGCACATTTTTGTATTTAGATATTTATTTCTATATTGCTAGATAGTTTATTTGCATTACTATTTGATAACCTCCCACTTTGTGATGTTATCTTAATAGTTTTTCTTAATTTTCCATACTCTTTCTTAGATAAATTAGATATAATATAAATTTCTACGTTATTATGAATTCACCATTAAACTAACATTTATCTTTTTCTTCTTACAGAAAAACCCAAAAAAAATTGTAAAAGCCCCAAACGGTCCCAAGGCCGAATGAAATAAAACGGTCACAAGACCGAATGAAGTCCAAACGGTCTCAAGACCGAATGAACTCAAACGGTCCCAAGACCGAATAAAGGCAAACGGTCCCCAGACCGAATGAAGTCCAAACGGTCCCAAGACTGTATGAACTCAAACGATCCCAAGACCGAATAAAGGCAAACAGTCTGGAGATCGAATGAAGTCCAAACGGTCCCAAGACCGAATGAACTCAAACGGTCCTGAGACCGAATAAAGGCAAACAGTCCCAAGACCAAATGAAGTCCAAACGGTCCCAAGACCGAATAAACTCAAACAGTCCCAAGACCAAATAAAGGCAAACGGTTTGAAAACCGAATGAAGGAAAATGGTCCCAAGACCGTACAAACTCAAACGGTCCCGATACCGAATAAAAGCAAATGGTTTGGAGACCGCATGAAGTCAAACGGTCCCAAGACCGTACGAAGCTAAACGGTCCTGAGACCGTTTGAAGCCAAACGGTCCTGAGACCGCATGATGCCAAATGTTCCCCAAACCGTTAAAGACCCAAACAATCCCAAGACCGTTTGGGACTCCTTGGAAGCCTATAAATAGAACCAAAGGAGTTCTCATTAGGCATCAAATGCTTAGACGCCCAAAGGCTGCCCAGACCATTCTAGAGATATTTCATCGTCCATCCTCTGCCTCAAGGTTTCCGGTCTAAGATCCACACTTCATCCTCAAGATACTTTCTCTCTCATCGACATAGAAGGTGGGAAGTGAAAAGTCTTCATTAAGTCAACCACATGGTGTGAAGATAGTTGCTCTCTACTCCAAGGGGTCGAACTTCCTCCCTCCTATGTGGAGATGATGCTTTCTCTCTCTCTTCCTGCCTCCTTCTTTATTCTTGCCTTGAGTGAGTAGTTCCATACACTAGGGTACGGGGAGTAGCCCCACTACCTATGTTTTCATTTCATACATTGTAATTCATAAGTTTGTAATAGAAAAATACTATCTTTTTAGTTCAATATCAATCGTTTAATGAATGCTAGTTACTTGATCACCAACTTGTGTTGTCTATTATCTGTTAGTACAAATTGTCTATGTTTGTACTTCTAGATTCGAATATCGACTTCTTGTTGGTTCCGGATTGTATGTAGTCACAATACATTTGGTTCAGTATCTAGGAGCATTTCTCAAGGAGTGGAGTAAACTCACCCCGATCGTTGTACTTTCATACTATGAAATGGAATCAGTTGACGTATGAAAGTACAACCTTGACAGGTCGAGGAACCCACTTTGTAAAGGGAGTGATGCAAAGTAAGTGACCATTCGTTTGGGAATGGTTGGCATTGCAATGCTTCCATGTTTCTCGTAGTTAGTTATCCGAAAGGAAGCTAAGTCTACAAAGATACTATATGTTTAGACTCTCTTCTTTGCAAGCCATGTTATTATGATGTATGTTTTGATCCATGCGTAGTGGTGGTAAAACTCGATCACATCCTAGTGGTTTCCAATTATCGTTTACAACCTTAAGTTTACTTTCTTGCTATTTATTTTCTCCATACATTAGTTTAATCATCAAACCAACTCTTTCATCTAAATATCAACTTTTGAGTAGATAAGTAGAATTATTACGTTTTCCATCTTGTTAAACTCTTAACAAGATTGTTGTCTCGTAGATTCGACCCTAACTGTACTACGATAAGACTTCCACATAGCTTAGCAATACATGGGTTGAGATCTTATTTTAGCATACGCAAGGCTAAACTTAGAGACTTACTATCTCTAGGATTTT
Source organism: Alisma plantago-aquatica (assembly GCA_963693085.1). Taxonomy (NCBI): domain Eukaryota; kingdom Viridiplantae; phylum Streptophyta; class Magnoliopsida; order Alismatales; family Alismataceae; genus Alisma; species Alisma plantago-aquatica. Next base: position 542,093,366 of record OY856415.1, read on the forward strand.
TAGTGGTGCATGCAACTCCACATAAGTGGAGGCTCCATCAAAAATTGGCGTCGTTGCCGGGGACAACAGAACGTTCTAATTTTACTTGTTAACTTTTTAGTTGATTAGGATTTTACACTTTTCTTTAACCATAATTCATATCATCTGGATTTCATCATTTCTCCGCATTATCTAAAGTGTGTTTCTTCTTCTACTCAGGTAGAAAACATGTATGCAACCTTTACATAACATCAGATTCTCCCCTGAACCAGAGTATGACTTTGAGGTAAAATGAAGCTTCCACCGACGCATCTGACTCAACCGCCAACGAGCCAGACAAATGGCTGACGAATAGCACAAAGCTGCTTTGGTTATGGAAAGAGTCAACACGGCCATAGTAGCTCAAAGAGCACAACTTATTGTTGACACACATGCTCAGATTCAAGCTGAGATCTGAGCTGAAGAACATGCCCGCATTCAAGCTGAGAATGAAGCAGCCACAACTACTGCTGAGATGGTGTTGCGAAACAAGCAACTTTGGGATTATGCCATTCCTAAGAACTTTGAAGATAATCACCCAATTAGGCCCCCACTCATCAATGTTCCTAACTTTAAGATCCGCGCGTAATGGATCCAGATTATGCAAGGCATTTCATTCTCTGGAAGTGTTGGGGATGACTGCATGGATCACCTAAAGCGATTCAAGTCTCTTTGTCGGCTAGTACCACATGCCAGAGTTCCTTTCGATGCATCATGCTACACCTTTTTCACTTCACCTTGTCCGGAAGGGCATTGAGCTGGTACAACACGCTAGATGGTGAGCCAATCACCACCTGGGCTCCTTTGGAAGAAAAGTTTCTAGAGAAGTTCTTTCCACCTTCGTTGACTTATGAGATTAGGGGACAAATTAATCACTTTTCTCAACTCCTAGATGAATCACTGGCAGAATCGTGGGAAAGATTCAAGGAACTTTTGAGGAAATGCTCGCATCACAGAATCTCCCAATATCAGCTGATAGAAACATTCTATAGAGGAGTAAGCAATCACATTAAGAAATTTTTGGATTCTTCATCTGGGGGGAATTTCATGCGAAAGAACTATGAAGATGCCTGGAGGATAGTTACACTTGGAGCCAAGAACCAATCCAATTGGGGAAGGTCATACACCAGGGGAATTCTAAAAGTTTGTAAAGCTGAAGAATCAATGGAAATGAAAGCCATTGCCGAAGCCCTAAAAACTATAGCTCACAAGAAACAAATCCTTGAAACGACACTCAGAGAAAAGAAGAGCCCCCAATAGGTCAAGACAGCTATCGGGACTTGTGAGGCATGTCATGCATTTGATCATCCCACATTATCATGTGATCTCCTATACAATGTGATGATGGACATGCAGACACCACAACCGCAGTATGAACCGATCATCGAACATCCTGAGGATCTGTCACCGGAGCAAGTCAATTCCATTCACACCATACCAGGACAAGCTTATTATAACCCCAATCAACCAAGAAACCACCCCAAGTTTCAGTATGGGAATCATGGGGGGACTGCCAACCCACATCACCAGCTGAGGGCCAGACCCTGCAAAAACAAGAAAGGATAGAGGCCACCAAGAGGGTGGAACCAAAGATCCCAAGTCCCCCGATAAGAATGACAATGTCACAATGTCATGTGGGGACCAATTCTTTAACTTTTTAGCTATGGGATCCCTGGGGGATACTGTCAAAGATGTAGCTTTTGCTGAGTTCTAATAATGCATACTATGAACTAGCATTAACCCACCCACAACAGTCATCCATCAACACTCTGCTCCATAGCAACCTACGCCTTCCTCCAAAGCAGGAAGAATCCGATAGAGTGAGTCTAGACACATATGATAGACTCGACTCTGACTCTGATTCTGATAAAGATGAAGATCTGCCATTTTTCTTGGATGACAATGAGCAGACTTCAATTCCTCCACCACAAGACCTTCCCCCGCCGCCACCGCTACCTCACAAAATGCATGACTTGGACATGGCGGCCATCTCTACGCTAGATGTTCAAGACATCTTCATCCTGAACACTATCGTAGATGATGTCAAAGATGGGGGGACATCATCTACAAATATACAAAGACAAAGCACAAGTTGACACAAGAAGACTTTCATATCATTCTTGGACCACAATTGATGGTGAAGATGGCTATCTTCTGTGTCTTCCTTGCCAATGCTATTGAGGAATTCCAGAGCCCAAAAAGATTGCAGCCCGTTTTCAATGCTTCACCTGCTCTGTCCTTAAGCTTATTACATAAGGACTTCTAGGCAAAGTCCATTGAGTGGCTGTGAACTGGCCTTGCACGAAGGGCACGCTACATTTCTGTGCCCTTCAGAGTTTCCAACCACTAGCTGCTCATGATTGTTGACACCGCGACCCGTGACGCCAAGGTGTACAACTTCTACGCCAGCGAATTAAAGGTCGGACAAATAAATTTTGTTGGATTGGAAGCCGGGGAAGCACAATGCATACCTTTCCAGATTCTCAAAATAATATGGGTTTCTTTCCCATCTCTGTGACATGGTTGGAGCCAACCCTGGTTCCAAATCATCAACCCAACAGTCCAAACTTTAGCTGGTTCAGGGGATTGCACTTTCTATACAATACGATTCATAGAAGCGCTCAATAGACAAATCCCCTTTATCGAGCTTGCAATAAAGGATATGCACTCCTTACAAGGACGTTGTACCATTAAGCTCATCTACAAAAGATGATTCTTTAAGGATCTGACAATGGCACAAGATGACGTACCTCAGTATCTTTTCTCTTCTATCCAATGTCCGCAAAAGCGTCCATACATGCCAAATCTAAAGGAGTTGGAGAAAAAGCAACAACAAACCGCCAAGGTCGCGGAACAGCGCCTGTGGGACCCTTATGCTTTCGATATGGCGGAGGACAAGGGGGACATCGACTTGATAACAGGGGTCAACATCAACAGAGCATTCCAACCAATGGTGCCCCTATCTGCCATAGAACCAATGTTTCCAAATTTCGACCTTAATGCATGCAAGATCCTTTTTGACAATGAACTCCAACTCATCATGTCTAGGCTATACGTAGAAAATGATGAGCTGGTTTTCTTGCAAGGAGATATTCTGGTAATGGTAGATTCTCTCAATGAAACCGTACACATTAAAGGTTCTTTATCTGTGAGTGTAATGACTGCGTACTAGTTTCTTCTAGCACGGGACCACCCTACGGTTTATATGGTGTCAGCATATATGAAGGATGATCTATTAGGGTCGAAGAAATTTGAAACCATGGAGGCACTTATCTCATATCTTCAACACAAAACTCTGAAGTTCATTATGCTTCCCTTTCTTCATTCCGAACACTGGATGCTACTGGAAACAAACCTACACGAAGGAACCACAATAATCTACAATAGTTCCGACAGCCAGTTTGATCCAAAACAAAAACAGTATGTTGTTACAACAAAGACGCCCATGGAGGAAGTGGCGAAGGATTGTGCTGAACGACTACACATTCTCCTTTCCAAACACATAAAGGTGTACGACAAAGAACATTTCCATCACCCAGTCTTCAGCCACATATGTCCCCAGCAGATCAGAGAATCGAATGACTGCGGTTTCCACATCCTGTACTGGATGTATACCATCACTGTTCTTAAAAAACAAGTGGAGGACATGTAGGACGTGGATTACCATGCTTTACGTGGAAAATTTGCAGCTAATCTCCTACGATCTCATGGAGCAAACAAGGGATTAACAAAACCTTAATACCCTTGCCCATGTACTTCTCAACCTATCACTTTGACACCCTGAGGACAGAGTGAGTGATATGTTGGGTGGGTACACTGGGCAAGGGCTAGTATCATATTTCAAACCCTTTTCTCTCTACTCTTTCTTTCACCGCTGTTCTTCTGTACAATTTTTTTCCCTTTCCTTTGACATTTAGATTTTTCAGTAATTTCTTTGACAGAATAACTTTTGCATATAAAACAACATTCATTTTGGAAAAGGGTCACCCCTGGATAAGTTAGAGACAAAGTAATCCTCAAAAGAAATTACATATGTAGCATTTAGGCATGTAATGGTGAATTAATAAATCACTTTCATACTCGATTTCTATACTATTGCTTCAATTCTGCATCAAACTCTCCACAGGTTAACATCCTGGCCAAAACAAGCTAAACACTCTCAAGGACGGGAGGGAACCATGCGAAATCCAAATCAAGGAACCTCGCAAGTGGACCACCAAGTACGAAACCCTAATAAGTGCATGTCAGGAAACCCTAAGAAACCGTTTTCTTATTTTCAAAAAGAGGCTTGGCAGCCCAAATAAAATCCTAAACACCCAATTCGTAAGCCTGTGAGCATATGAATAAAAGCCTGAGTGTTGAATAAAAACATGAGAGTTGTGCCATGCATAAGGACTTATATGAAGAGCCAATAAAGGTTTTACCCGGCCGGTACATTCAGCTGCCCTCACAAAGGCAGATGTGTCGCACCCGATAGTGAGATCCTAAGGTCACCAAGTATATACAAAAGATGATAAAGGACTCGCCCGACCGGTACATTTAGCTGCCCTCACAAAGGTAGATGTGTCACGCCCGGTAGTGAGATCCTAAAAGTTTAGATAAAACCTCCCCCACCTAAAGGGGGAGTTACACAACAGCCTTTAACCAACCCTCATACCTATCTTAGCTTTCAGTAGGAATTTCAAAGAAGTATAAAACTGCTTAGAGTTGAAGACATGCATGGAATGCGATCGAGGAAAAGGTGGTCTCAGTGCGAGTTACGTGATACGGAAGAAACCTGAGATCCACACAACTCTCGATACCTGAAAGAGTTAGTGCAAGAAGAAGCCCCGATAAAGCTCTAGGAGATCTCTGGTTTAGAATTGAAGCAAGAGTATAGAAATCTTCACTAAATAAAATCTCCTTGCCACTACGTGCCTTAGCTCTATCCAGCTTGAGGACAAGCTAGACTCTAAGTTGGGGGGTGATAACTTCCCATTTTGTGATGTTATCTTACTAGTTTTTCTTAATTTTTCATACTCTTTCTTAGATAAATTAGCTATAATCCCTAACTTTATGCGTTATTATGAATTCACCATTAAACTAACATTTATCTTTTTCTTCTTACAGAATAACCCAAAAAAATTGCAAAAGCCCCAAATGGTCCCAAGACCGAATGAAGTCCAAACGGTCCCAAGACCGAATGAACTCAAATGGTCATAAGACCAAATGAAGTCCAAACGGTCCCAAGACTGAATGAACTCAAATGGTCCCAAGACCGAATAAAGACAAATGGTTCCAAGACCAAATGAAGTCCAAACGGCCCCGAGACCGTATAAACTCAAACGATCCGAAGACCGAATAAAGGCAAACGGTATGGAGACCGAATGAAGTTCAAATGGTCCCAAGACGGAATGAACTTAAATGGTCTCAAGACTTAATAAAGGCAAATGGTCCCAAGACCGAATGAAGTCCAAACGGTCCCAAGACCGAATGAACTCAAACGGTCCCAAAACTGAATAAAGGCAAAGATTTGGAAACCGAATGAAGGCAAACGGTCCCAAGACCGTATGAACTCAAACGGTCCCAAGACCGAATAAAAGCAAACGGTCTGGAGACCGCATGAAGTCAAATGGTCCCAAGACCGTATGAAGCCAAACGGTCCCGAGACCGTTTGAAGCCAAATGGTCCTTAGACCACAGGATGCCAAACGGTCCCCATACCGTTAAAGACCCAAATGGTCCCAAGACCGTTTGGGACTCCTTGAAGGCCTATAAATAGAACTGAAGGAGTTCTCATTAGGCATCGAATGCTTGGACACCAAAGGCTTCCCAGACCATTCTAGAGTTGTTTCATCGTCCATCCTCTACCTCAAGACTGCCGGTCCAAGATCCACACTTCATCCTCAAGCTACCTTCTCTCTCATAGACATAGAAGGTGGGAAGTGAAGAAGTCTTCATCAAGTCCACCACATGGTGTGAAGATAGTTTCTCTCTACTCCAAGGGGTCAAACTTCCTCCCTCCTATGTGGAGATGATGCTTTCTCTCTTTCTTCCCGCCTCCTTCTTTGTTCTTTCCATGAGCGAGTAGTCTCATACACTAGGGTGCAGGGAGTAGCCCCGCTACCCATGTTTTCATTTCATACATTGTAATTCATGAGTTTGCAATAGAAAAATACTATCTTTTCAGTTCAACATCAATCGTTTAATGAGTGCTAGTTGCTTGATCACCAACTTGTGCTGTTTATTATCTATTAGTGCAAATTGTCTATGTTTGTACTTCTAGATTTGAATATCGACTACTTGTTGGTTCCAGATTGTATGTAGTCACCATACGTTTGGTTCGGTATCTAGGAGCATTTCTTAAACAGTGGAGTAAACTCACCCCCATCATTGTACATTCATACTATGAAATAGAATCAGTTGATGTATGAAAGTACAACCTTGACAGGTCGAGGAACCCACTTTGTAAAGGGAGTGATGCAAAGTAAGTGACCATTCATTTGGGGATGGCTGACATTGCAACACTTCCACGTTTCTTGTAGTTAGTTATTCGAAAGGAAGCTAAGTCTACAAAGATACTTACTATTTAGACTCTCTTCTTTACAAGCCATGTTATTATGATGTATGTTTTGATCCATGCGTAGTGGTGGTGAAATTCGATCACATCCTAGTAGTTTCCAATTATTGTTTACAACCTTAAGTTTACTTTCTTGCTATTTACTTTCTCCGTACATTAGTTTAATCATCAAACGAACTCGTTGATCTAAATATCAACTTTTGAGTAGATAAGTAGAATTATTACGTTTTCCATTTTGTTAAACTCTTAACAAGACCGTTGTCTCATGGATTCGACCCTTAACTGTACTATGATAAGACTTCCACGTAGCTTAGCAATACGTGGGTTGAGATCTTATTTTAGCATGCCCAAGGCTAAACTTAGAGACTTACTATCTCTAGGATGTTTAGTGGTGCACACAACTCCACGTAAGTGGAGGCTCCATCACTATTCTGCCTTTAAATCTAAATTTTCAAGAATTGTATTTTTAATTTTGTACTTGTAGCTATTTGATTTATTTATTCATTCACCGTGGGTAAATATTACACATATACTAATAGATGTTTAAGGTAAAAGAAAATTGATTGAGTTTTATTTATATTAAAAACTCAACTAAGATGTTAGATACATTAGAGTTCAGGCATAGAAAGTCCCAACCTCAATAGGTATTTGTATAGTTATGAAGAGGGTCATACAATAATAATCATTGTGATGCTATTTAATTGTTTATATCATTGTATGTATTTGAAAGTAAAAAAAGTAAATCTATATATGTTGATAATTCATATGCATGCTTATTCTTCCTGAACTTATCTATAAATAGATCAAAACAATCTAGTTTTATAGATTATTCTAAGTCAAATTCATCAATTTCTTAGACATATATAATAGTTTTTGAGACATAATAAGTTAAGAATGATATTTTGGTTTATTAGAATCTAGTGTATGCCTAATTGAGAAGTCATTGTGAAATGTGTATAATAATTATTTATCCTTTTCTTATAAACTATATGATTTTTATAATTGAATGATGGAGTCAGGTCAGGTTGGTTCACTTTGGGTTTGTGATTATTTGTTTCTCTCAGGTTGACACCAGTCGCGCTGAGTTTTTTAATTAATTAGGCAGTTCAGGTACAAGTCGAACAAAATCCGTTTTAGCACATTTTAGGTAACTTCATCAGAATGGTTTGTAGTTGGCTCAGATAATAAACAATTGATTTGGTATAGGTTATATAAGAGGTTCAAGTTGAGTTGATTGTTAAATTTGGTTTAAAATTTATCGGATGTTTTATTGGCATAAGTGCTGGTTGCTTCTTGATTGAACTATTTCAATTTGTGCCTTTCCATTTAGGTAATAAAGTTGAAATTATGTCAGCATGGCATCAAAAACTCGAAGTATATGAATAATGAACCGTAAAAGGCAATTTTTACCTGGTTGTGATTTTTTTAGTCTAGTCACAACACAAACCAATTAAACTACAAAAGATCACTAAAACATTGTTTAGAATGATAATATTGTTCAACACGTCACACCGCTTGAATGATGAGTATGTTTTTTATGACGGAGATGATGGTCATCATCATTTTGTTCAAATGTCAATCCTAGTTATATCACACTAATATATTTGCTGCAACAACCTCATTCAATATGACCTAAACTGATTTGATTTAATCACAACTAAAATAATGCTAAATTCACATAAATGTACGACTAAACTTAGAACAAATTCAACTCACTCATCATGTTAATACACTTGACTCAATATGATATTTAACTTGAAGTATGACTATCACTAATCCAATGTGATTACAACAGGCGTCAATAAAGTTACCTAAAATATCCTGAAACAAAGCTTATATGACTTCATATTGAATTGACCTGATTATATAAAATGTGCAACTGGCTTCCTATTCAGCCTAAACCTGTATTTACCTAAGAGAACGATACTAAAAAACATGAATAAAACAAAACCTAAAATGAATGTGACCTAGATCTGACATATATGATCCTTTTTTTGTCACCATTGCTAAACATAAAATGAAGAATTTCTAAAGAAACTATGTCACAAGCTACATTTTAATGTTGGTACATTTATGTTACATGTAACTAAAAACTAAATTTCAATACAACCATAATATGTGTGATATCAAAAGACTCAAAACAACATATTCAAGTGCTATTGTGTCACCTACTATTTGAATACATGGATGCCATCTCCAAATTGGGAGGCTTTTTCCGTCCCATGTCACACTTTGATAATTAAGCATAAACTAACTCTGTTCCTATCATTCATATGCCTCAAATTTTTTTTTGCACAGATGGTTGTGGTGGCCATGGATTTTACGATGGAAAGGGGGTAGTTTGAAAATGTACTAGTGACAAACTTAGATGCTACTATTGCCAGATGACAATTGGCCATCTCAACATACACTAAAGATTGGAAGGAAACAATACCTGAATGTATATTGTTGTAAAATTTCCTAAGTACTCATACTTCTCGTCTCAACACACTCTCCTATTCTTCACCAATGATGGTGAGACACCATCCTCACTAGTCCTCCATTGTGCCTCCTCCATTCTAATTCTCATAGGCATCTAGTGGCAGAGCTAGGGGCCAAGCAGGGGCACGTGCTCCCCCTAAAATTTAAGATTTTTATTGACATATATATATTATGCATTCAATATGGTATCATAGTTAGTATATATTTTTATATATTTGCAACATTACATGCCCATAAATCTTCTTTAAAAGTATACAACTCTATTATTTAGAATAATATAGTTATCAATATGACTTATGGTTAGAAATGACAACTTGATACAAAATAAAAATAGGATAAAGAATATAAAAGTATACAACAAAACTTGGAGAAGCATCAAACGTATTCAAGAAATGTTTTAGTAACAAAATGACATAACCTTGTTTCTATAGATATGTCTTGATTCTTTAGAAATAAAAAAATTGTACTATGTTTATTAAACATAATAATAAATGTATCACAAACTCATACGTTAATGTTAACCTGCTAATTGGTACATTTAATGATATATATCCAACATAAATCATTAATGACATATTATATGAATAAAACAAATATTTTATATCATGTATAAATTTCTATATGTATGAAAAATACAAAGAGGACGTTGTTTCATGTGTGTATACATTGCATGTGTTAATTATATACGTTGATTTGTTTTGAATTGCGGTGTGATGAATGCTAGATGAGGTAAATCTTAATAAATAATTATGATTTTTAAAAGCACATGGTTTTGAGATGTATTTATTAATAATTTTTAAGAAAATGTTAACTTTTGCAAATTTTTAATATTCGTGATATATTTGATAAAACAAGGAAAAATCATGTATATTTAAGAATTAATCATATTATTTATTATTTATGATGCAACTTTGTAATGTCATATTTTTTGTTCCATGATGTTAGTTTTGCTATGTGAACAAGTCTTCTAAAGTAATCAATATCTTATTTATGCGAAAAATTGAAGTTTCCATAATGATACAATTGTAGAGCAAAGTTTTCAGTCAAATATTATGTAAATATTATTTTTAAAGGTTTAATATTATTAATTTTTTGTAAAATCAAATACATGAATTTTGATATTTTCTTAGCTTCCAGATTTACATAGAAACCATTATTTTTATATTTAAGTCACTATAAATTATCATTATAATTATTTATTTATTAGTCATGTATAAAAATGTAAAAGCAACTATATATTATTTACATATAATTACTATTTTTTTCTCTCAAATTGTATATTATAATAACTTATCGCATGTTATGACTAAAAAATTAAAGGAGATAATCCAGTACAAGAAAAGTTATGTCTTTTTCATATCAGTGGTTTCCATCTCATACATATATATGTGTAACATGTTATAGGATACATAATCCTAGGTAATCATACATATATATAGTAGTGTTTTAATTGAATTAAAAAATTAAATAGTCTATAATGTAGAGAAACACATTCCTATTATTTTTTAGTCAATGCAAATTCATTCATTTTCCAATTTTGGATCCAAGTAAAAGGGTGAATAGCATACACATGAGACATGTTAACACTCTACTTGTCTCATAGAAATAATAAGAGATTGATTTGTCTTTGATGTAAATAAAAAGTAATAATACACAATATAGATACTTAATTTCATTTTTATTTGTCCCCCCTTCATAATAAGGTTGGCTCCGCTACCGTAGTCATCGTTCCAACAAGAGCCTTTACTTTGTCTTCTATTGTCTCTAAGGAAGGATATGCTTGGACAATGGACTACAGCTGCACACAAGGTTTTCTAGTGATAAACTAGCTCTACGCCATCTCCTCTAACATGGGGCCAAGACATAAGGTAATTGTTGTATCAACAATGTCTCACTAGCCCATGTATGCACTGGAATTCTCTAGAATATCCTTAAGAAGGCTTGTTGATACATGAATAAGAAGATAAACAAATAGATGAATCCTACTAGAGTAAGATAAATGTTTTTTTCTTTCTCAAATGCACCTTATAGGTAAGTTGTAGTATGCTTCAAAGTCATGTTCAATGGTGAACCAACCACATCCCTCCTCGTTGTAGGCTTAACATCTTGATGTGAGATTGTGATACATAATTAATTTCATTGTTGAAAGCATTCTTGAATTGACAATCAACAACATAAGGGTTTCGACATGTTTTAAAGAAGCCTATATCAATATTATTTCCCATGTCATTTTTTCCAATGATAGGTTCAATTTTTTGACCATCTTAACAAACGAAAAATGTTCTGCATTTTTAAAACTTTCTCAATCACTTTATAAGAAATTCATGAGCACTCATTGGTATGCATGATTCATCGGAACAACTTCGACTATAATTAATGTGTATGTGTTGTTATCCATTTCATTGAGCAATGTATTGATCTGTTGCATTGATCTTCTTTTATGTACATGGTTATAAATAGAATATGGGCATCAGAAAAAAAAAACTATATCTTGTATCAGATTTTTTGTTATTATATTATGATGAAAAAGAGGCAACCTTTGCCTTTAGTTATGTTATATAATTTAGCTATTTTATTCAATTGGCACTAGTATATTTCTGACTTCTAATGTCACTTTTCTTTACATCATTTTCATTGGAAAAATGACTGTATGGATCTAACAATGTGGTTTACTAGTATAAATGTCACCATTGATCAAGTCCTTCCGATTTAGAAAAGACACAGATATCACCTTTTCTTTAACATCAGATACATTTTTCATTTAAATGACGTCTAACCCACGAAATACAAAATTTTAGGAGAAAATATTTGCCTCAAATTTTTTTAAGATGAGCATCAGTTGTCAGAGAATCAATGATAGACACCTTTATGCAAAATAAATTTTGCCTCCAAAATACTTATGGCATTGGTTGGCTATCCACAAAATCAACATTGATTTACAGAAAAAATTGCACAATCAGTCTCACTTTTATGTCAGTAAACCGATGTCTGAGGGTCTATGTCACATCCCTACAAAAATGTATCCCCTCAAATTGCACTATAGTGTTGATTCTGCCAGAATAAACTGACAAATTAGGCCCTATTCAGGCCAATTTTTTTTCATTTGGATAATGGCCTCTCACGTCAGTTGTTTACGGAAAATCGATGTAACGACCTCACTCTTCAGAAACCCCAATTAAGGAAGGCCAAAAAGACGGGAGGCATTACCTACAATTTTTTTCTAAGGATCCAGATTTAGCAAATAATAAGTAATAGAAAACAATTTCATTAATTCATAAATATTGTTTACAAAATGCTTACATGACGTTTCTATCCACAAAATTGTACATTTGAGACGAAATACTAAATTACCAAATCCTCCTGCATTGCTTTAGTACCTTCCATGGGTTTGATCTTGATCTTCATGTTTGTATCTTGTGTATCAACTACCTAAAACGCTAAAAAACAAAACACGGTTATCATATTTCTATACTGGTACATGGGTTCATCCAATAATCACAAATACTTATATTCAATCATCATTTACTTGCACATAAGAACTTGTATTTTCTTTTATATTCTGACCCATTCTTGGTCCTATCTCAGGTATAACCACTATCCATCATTTGACTTATGTGTATTAATTTTTTTTTAATGGAAGCCAGGTGATTGTTTTATTCATCATGCTCATCTCTTGCATGCAAATCGGGGATAAAATCACAAACCGACTCTATGGTTTCAGTAGTAAACATGGTAGTACTACTACCATTACATAACTCACCCATACACATCTCCAACACCCAATTGGGGGGCCGAGTATAGTGGATGGTACCATGTTTTTTTTTAAATGGAACTTGGCAAGGGAATCAACCAATGGATTGCCTTCTCTTCTACAGTAGATAATGATCACCAAGTCTAAAATAGTTTGTTGGATCTCTCAAATAACATTGGCATAGTGAGGATTCATCCTGTGATCCTGTTCAATCATCTTGATCGCCTATAAACAATTAGTTTCAATTACGACATTGCTAAAGTTGCATGTCTTGGCCACTCGAGTACCTAGATTGATGGCTTTGAGTTCAGCATGTAGGGGACAGTCAGCTGTAATCGATTGATCGAGGCCTTCTCTCCATTTGCTAGTATGATCTCTAACCGTAACAGCTACACGAGGCATCTGTATTGAGTTTAATACCATTCCTCATCGGAGGAGACCAGGTACCAACAAGATTACTCATTTTTATAGTATCAGTCAGTTTCCAGGCTTGCATGCTAAGTTTTACTTCCTTCTCAATCAGATACACTTGATGTTCAGTTGTGGAATTGGTCCCTTCAAAGAGGAATCAATTGTGTTGATTCCAAATACTCTAGCAAGTGATCATAAAATGTATATAGTGTGCATTGTTGAACTTGAGATTCTAGTTTAGCCATGCCTCCCAACTGGTCTCACTCCAAAAGTCCATAAGACTTGGGAGTGAGGGTAGCACCGCCTTCCAGACAGGTTTTGATTGGGGGAAGTCCCAAATAGCATGCATGTTTGTTTTCTCCTCCTGATTACACATGGTACAGGTGGTGGTTGATGTCATATGCCGCTTAGCCCTCGTCACATTGGTGAGAATAGCATTATTACTAGCTAGCCACATAAACATAGTGACCCTTGCAACCACTTTAGCTTCCCAGACTAAGGACCACTGTCCTTGCCTTCGGACCTCTTTATCGTAACAGATGTTCGAGTAAGAAGATTTAGCAGAGAACTGTCCGTTGTCAGTAAGCCTCCAAACTCTGATGTCCTTCACATTTTGCTGGATAGGAATGTGGATCTTCTGGATTTGAGAAATGATGTGTGTGGGGCACTAGTCTCTTAGGAACTCTAAGTCCTAGTTCTTTTCTAGATTAACTAGACTACTGACTTTTAGATCCATGAGATCCTCCAGGACCAGTTTTAGAACCACATCCTTTATCAGGGATCCATTGGGTAACCAACGGTCCTCCCACACATTGATCGAGTCTCCACTCAGTGGCATCATATAGGAGTTGTCTTCTATAGAAGGTTTGGAATGGACTGCAAATTTTTCCAGTCTCGAAAAATTGTAGCAGTTGTTTCTGTCTTTACTTGTTACCTTGTCAGCCATAGCCATTCACCATATCATCAGTCATTTTTTGAGAATGTCCCAACTGTTCTTCATAAGTAAAGCATTATTCCAATCATGCAATTTTTTAGACTAAGACCTCCATACTTTTTTGTACTAGTTATCCTATCCCAAGCCAAAAGGTGTACTCCTTTCCTATTGCCTCCTCCACTCCAGATGAAGTTTTGAACAATACTGTCTATTCTATCACATAGCTGCAGTGGAAGTTTAGCTGTCTGCATTATATCAGTCGGAATAGCTGTCAAGGTACTCTTCACTAGACAAACTCTTCCTGCAAGAGAGAGAGTCCTAGCAGCCCAAGAGTTAATTCTACTAGTGACTCTTTCTAGCACTTCACTGTAAGTAGATTTTATGACTCTAGAGTGTATGATGGGGATGCCCAAGTACTTGCCCAAGTTCTCGGTTCTCTCAAGGAAACTTAGTCTGCAAATATTATCATCCTATGCTCTCTGCACACTTTTAGAAAAGAATACCTGTGTTTTCTCCATGGAAATAGCTTGCCCCAAAGCCTTTTCAAACTCTTTGAAACATCTCAAGATTGTTGACATATTCTTCTTGTCATCTTTAGCAAACACAATAATATCACTCGCAAAGCACAAGTGGGCAATGTGCGGACCTCCATTTCTCATCTGGACATGTTTCCACTCACGTTTGTAGACACACTCTTGGATCATCTGACTTAGTCTCTCCAAGCATAAAACAAAGAGATATGGGCTGAGAGGATCCCCTTGCCTGAGACCACGAGCATGTTTAAAGGGGGTTGAAGTTCTCCCATTCCAGAATATGGTGGCCAAGCCACTAGAGATGGAAGACATGATGAAATTGATGATATTTATCGGCATTCCAGTTCACTCAAGCGTATCTCTAATGAAGTTCCAATCCATTTTATCATATTCCTTTGAAAGATCGATGTTGATGGCCATGGTCATAGCAACCTTTTTCCTGTTCATGACGTGGATGAATTCCTGGACTACCACAATATTATCTATTATCCTATGGCCTGGTATGAATGCACTCTGAGCAGGACTCACCCATCGTGAGATCCATGGTTTAAATCTTTCCACAATCACTTTAGATGTCAGTTTGAGGATCGAATTGTTGAGAGAAATGGGTCTAAAGTGGCTACTGGCCTCCGGTCTAGAGCTTTTCGGGATAAGCACGATTGTGGAATCACGCGCTATTCGCCAGAGACCCTCCACCTAGAGCGTAGTTGATATATTTCATTATAGAAGTTTTTAGAATGGACCAGTTGGATTTCAAGAACTGGTACAAGTCTCCGTTTGGGCCGACAACTTTAAACGGGTCCAGGGTCTTCACTAGGTGGTCAATCTCAACATCTCTTACTTCCGCTATCATCATCTAGAATTGGATTGTAGGCAAAGGTTCGAAGGTAAAAGGTATACTACGAGTGGCAGAGGGATCAACACTGCTCGGTGAGGTGAACAGATTGATGAAGTGTTTACTTACAGTTTTGAAAATCTCTTCCAAGCAAAACTCTCAAGACGTTTGATCGAGTTAACTGTATTATTCCTTCTTCATTGGTTGACAAGTGCCTGGTAAAATTTGGTGTTATTATCTATGTCCTTTAGCCAGTTAACATGACACATGTGCTTCTAGTCCTCCTCCTC
This sequence comes from Alisma plantago-aquatica, assembly GCA_963693085.1. Taxonomy (NCBI): domain Eukaryota; kingdom Viridiplantae; phylum Streptophyta; class Magnoliopsida; order Alismatales; family Alismataceae; genus Alisma; species Alisma plantago-aquatica. The sequence goes on from OY856415.1 coordinate 542,109,177, forward strand.
CTTGTGAAGAGTGGTGTTCAACTCAAACTGCATGTCCGAACACATATGGTCAGAAATACCTTCGTAACCATCAGCCAGAGCAGATTGTAACATAACAATGTTATGAAGAAGGTGATCTTTGTTTGCTCTATGCTCCTTCTGCAACTTGTTATCCCAATGCACCATGTTGTTTATGGATTTTTCAAGAGACTCATTAAACGGTAGAGAGTTATCCCGGACAACTCTTAGACATTCTAGTAAAGGAAGCTTCACTACTCCAGGAGGCTTTGGTGATGAAATGTTTCGGTTGTCTAGCCTAGGTTTGCCTTCTTATCAGAATTGGACAGTGGTCTGATTCCACGTTGGGAAGGTGAGTCACTGTGGTCTTAGGGTACAAGTCAAGGAACTCCAGATTTGCAACCGCCACATTGAGTCGGCTTTGTTTCAGACCGTGTCAGTAGGTAAAAGTAAAACGTTTCCCCGAGAAACCAAGATCAAAGAGTCCGGCTTAAAAAAGAGTATCAACAAACAACACAGAATCTCAGTGACCTTCAGAGTCATAGCCGCTTCTTTCACCTAGTGAAGATGTGGTGTTGAAATCACCTACCAAGATCCATGGCTTGTGGACACTGTTTCCCATGTCCATGTCCTGGATATGGTTCCATAGAAACTGTCTCATTTGGGAGCGAGGGTGGGCATAGACAAAGGTGGCAAGAAAGGCATTATTAACTCTACATGTGATAAACTGACGATGGGTCGACATGATCTCCACCTGGCATCTGGTAGTGTTCTAGCATATCCAAACACCACCAGAGAAACCACGAGCCTCAGATCTATGGGAGTTCAAGAAGCCCAGTCATTTAATGGCCCTTACTGCCTTCTCTCCACTAATCCTAGGCTCAAGAATGATGGTAATGGAGGGTTTATAGAGAGAGATGTACTCTTTAAGTACTCTACTAGTATTCAAATTGCCAATGCCCCAAACATTCCAGCAAAGGATACTAACCATTAATATTGGTAGAGTGGTTGGAGGGATTGACTTCTTCTGTCAATGAGTTTTCCTTGTTGGAAACAACTTTCAATTCTTCTAAGATTGCCTTTGTGGTAGGGTTGTTCCAAATCCTAGGACTTCTCCTCCGATGTGAAATTGGTGTTGGCTTGCCCGATCTTTTCATTTTTGCTCTGCTTCCCTTGAAGCTCTTGCCATTTGAGTTAGAGTTAGCAATGTTCCGTTTCATTGATTGACTGCTTCAGGTTAGAATAGTAGTAGTCTCAGTCTCCACAATGCTATTAGAATTCAATTGGGTTATATTAACTTCTCCTCCTTGAATAACTTCATTAATACTTAGATCTACCATGGTATGTTCTTCTGGGGTGCTGACTGCATTGGACGTCCCTTCATTACTGTTCTGAGTAGTCTGCTTGTTGGATATACTTATAAGACAATCCTTTTCTGATCTGCTATTTTGAAAATCTGAGTAGCTTTCTTCTTCTTCCACACTTTGGGTGTGTTGTAGGTATTGAGATGATTCACCTACGACTGGCCCACTATTTCACTAGAGGTATTATGTTTGTCTCCGACTTCTCCATCAGACAGATCTGCAAACCTGTTCCTCGACCTCATAGGCTGGTCTGGCGGCTTGTCTTCTTTATGATTTTTTCTCTGGCGGGAACTCATGCTCTTTTTTGTCTTCCAGTCATTCTCCTCACATCCTCAGTTATCTCCCAGATTGTAATGTTGTTTACCGTGAGTTGTTTTCTGTTCCTCAGAAGATCCGGATCTGTATCCTCCATGTCTATGTTCTTCTGGTTCGTAGTTATCACATTTGTTGGGAAAGCCTTCATATTTGATTAGATAATCGTAGCCATTAATCTCAATAGAAGGGATCATCTCCGAGGAAGTATCTACTTCAATATCCAACTGGGCGAATTTTCTTCTCGTTCGATTTGTTGTGTGCTCGTCCACCTTCACCAACCTTCGATTTGTTGTGTGCTCATCCACCTTCACCAACCTACCCAAGGTGTTATCGATACACTCAAACATGGTGTTAATGTATAAGTGCAAGGGAAGGTTTAGGATTCTAACCCAACATACAATAAATGTAGGCATATCATGAGAAGGAACAAATGAAGGACACCGGTCCCATACCAGGAGATTGCATCCAAAGATCTTCCACGGTCCTCCAGTCATGGCCGACTCATGTCCTTTTTACATGATAGCTGGTCTACGAAGTGATTGAGGTCAAGTTCAAAGATGTTAAAGTGACCTACAAGACTCCACATAGCTTACAACCTATCTCTCAAAGTCATGAAGCCGATCTCTGTGCCTATGGCTTTCACCACTACAACATACCGCCATGGGCGAGTCAGGTTGTCTTCCTCTTCTGGGATAATCATAAAGGATAACTTACATTCCTCCTTCGTTATAGAGACTGCCAATGGATCGAGATTTTCTTCGAAGAGCTTGTCTAGGAAGAAGACATGTTGTTCTTTGCTCCCATCTCTCGCCATCCCTTGCGTAGATGTCTCACTGTATGGAACGCTAGCTTGAGTTTTCCTTTTCCCCCACACTGACTTCTATTGTTTGTTTAGGGTTTGCTCAACCCTCTTAGGGTTTGTTCCTTCTGGTTGGTATGCCTTTTCATTATGACCTAGATCACCTTCATTAAATGAGACCGTCTTTGCCGTGCCTCTCATACCAGCGAATTGAAATTCCAAACCTACATGGGAGATAAACAAGCTGCTAGATCCCCCATGGTTCGTAGTTTGTTGGTTATGTGCCTTATTTGCTGTAGCTCTGGCCACTGGGCTTCTGGATCATCTATTGTCAAAGCTCGGCAGATCTCCTCCGCGGTTTTTGTCACCTCCAGGGTCCTTGGAACCCTCCTCCTCCTTGGATCTACTGCCGTTCCCCCCATGATCGCCCGCCACCGCTTTCCCCCTCTCTGTGTCCATGATAACTCCTTTAAACTTGTGTATTAACTTTTAATCAATGTAACCTAGGGTTCAAAATATCATTATTTACTTTATGTGATACTTTTAGGGGATTTATACTTTGCATGAAATAAATAAACATCCAACATATATCATTCATTTAATCTTTGAGAAACCTCAGCAAATTTTGAAAGTCGATACAAGTAATCATAAGAGTAACCACACACCTTTGTCATTTAGAATTCATGTAGAATATTTGAAGTTCACTTTTTATGATATCCAATCATTGAGGCAATCCATAATCAATTAATAGTATCTGAATCATGCATACTACATATGTGTCACTATATATTCATGTTATTCATATTGTACCTGACTTAGATCGTGATCTAGGGTTTAGGTTTCCTTGTCCTCTAGTTTTCATTATGTTTGATTCCCCAATATCCATGTTCATTGATCTAATGACTTAAGAAACCTAATTCATATTAGGTGTTTCCATGATTATTAAATCTACCATATTATACACCCATGAAAATTTATATTAGATTAAGTCTATTAATAAACATAACAAGATATGACCTTAATACATAACCCACATGTATATCTATCCACCTTGTTAACCGTAATTACTTCATATACATGATTATTCATATTAGAAACTCCAATTATCATCATGGATGTGATTATTCACTTAGAAATCTTATTATTCAATATTTCTATTAGGATCCTCTTAGATTATCATTAGATTCTACAATATCAGATAATAATGACAAAGATAGCTTTATAATGTTTGCAATATTTTAATAAAATAATCTAGAGTTTATATGCTTTAATCACCACTTAATCACATATAGCACTACTTCTCATAACATGAATCATAATTAGACATCAATGGCATTTTATCTATGTTCCCCTCATTTTTTTGATCAATTTGATTTATAGATTTGTTATATTTAGATAATCTTAGCATTTCCTATGATTTTATGAAGATAAACAAAATAAAACTCCAAGATACCTTAAAAGATGCCACATAGAGGTTTATGATTGGTCCATGCCAGCGCCTCCTGAATAAGTCATCTGATTTGATGCTCTAGTTTTCCTTTTGCACCGGTCCATAGCTGGTTGACTATTGGTCCTGATCCCCTGACCGACCTTCCTTTTGTCCCTCATGCATCGACATCTTTTCGCAAGTCATAGTGTTGTCACCCAGGCTCTAGAAGAGCCATGCATTCTCGCTTGCCAAGTTCCCTCAGCTGTCGAGATATGTTCTTTGCTATCTCCTCCTCCCGTGCCTGATGCAGTCCTATTTTAGGGCTTCATCTTGTGTTATTTTGCTCTTCAATCACATCTATACCTGTTAGATTGCATGTCATTCCCCCTAATATGCTTATTTGTATAAAATGCACTTATGGACATCATTTGCGTGTTTTTCAGGCATTTGGACCACACTTGATGGAAGAGAGAGAGAAGGAGTGATCCTAGGGTTCCTTTGCCCTTGGAGAGACCCAAAGTGAAGCCCAAGGCTCCCTCAACCTACCCTTAGTGGCCAAAGATCATTTGAAGCAAAGATGTCCAAGAAAATCCAAAGATCCAAGTCAAGGTGCAGCCCCAGGACCCAGCACGGCCGTGGTACCACAGAACGGCCGTGCTAGATGACTTAGAAATTAACAGGCTCAACATCCAAGTGAAGCAGAGAACACCACGGCCGTACACAGCACCATGGCCGTGCTCCACAAAACGGCCGTGGCACAGCAGAGCAAAACGGCCGTGCAGCAGCACCACGACCACCTCCGCCAAGCCCACGACGGCCGTGCCATACACCACGGCCGTGGCACACTTCCACCACCACGGCCGTGTTGACCCACCACGTCCGTGGCCATTTTGACCACCAACCTTACATTTTGCAATTTAATCACCACGGTCGTGCCCATCCACCATGGTCGTGGCCTATCCTACCCACCACGGCTGTGGTACCCCACCACGGCCGTGCTACTCACAGAATCCAACCACTTTTCCACTGCTTTCCCCATTTTACCCCTAACTTAACCTAGTGCTTCCCCCACACCTATATATACCTAGGTGGCAGCTGGGGCACGAGGCTAGCTACCTTCTACCCCTTCCTAGCTCCCCAAATCGCCACCCACTCCATTCCACTCCAAATCCACCTCAAATCCACTCCATTTCACCATTTCCACCACATAACCCCCATATCTAAGCCTTCCATCCACCTCCCACCATCATCCCACTCCATTCCATCCAAGAAGAAGGAGGAGGATGACCTGCTGCTACTGGAGAGAGGATTGACAACCACTACTTCGAGCTCCATGGCCACCTCCATCTTCTTCTCCTTTCTTTTTGTATTTTCTATTTCCATGAGTAGCTAGGCCCCCTTAGGTGGGCTGTTTGGGGTCAAATATGTTACTTTGATACCATGTTGGGGGAAAATGACATGTAAACTTTTTAATTCCATTTGTTAATGATTATGTTCTATTTGCATCTCATTCTCCATGGATTTCTTGTTGGTTTGTGTGTGAAATCACTTAGGAATTTAGGCAAATTGCTTATATGTGTGAATTTTGGGATTTGCCCCTAGGTCCAATTCTTGGATCCCTAGGCTACCTCCCATCTTCCTACATCTTAATCAATCTCCCTAAGCCTAAGTGAGAGATCTAAGTAGCTATATTGGATAATTCTAGTGCAATTAGCATGGAGCCTTCTCAAGGCTAGAATGTGGGGGAATTGGGGCCCAAAACCCTAATTTCACCCCCCATTACTACCCTCGGCCCCTAATTGCCCTAGGAATGTCTAATGTAGAAACCTAGACTTGATTAGACTCTAATTGGATTAAACCTAATCCCTAACCCAATTGAGCCTCGTAAGGGTAGTAGGGGGTGTTAGGGACTAGTTCCCCTATACACAACCTAGCATATCCATGGCCAGTTAGTAGCTTAGGTTAATTCATTAGACTCTAACTTGTTGTTTGGTTTGGATAATCTAAATGGAATCATAATGTTCACATGTCACCCCCAACTTAAGTGATAAGTTCATACCCCTAAACAGCCCACACATCTCTTTACTGCTTAAAACCCTAGTTTTGTGCTTGCTTAGCTTAATTAGTTCTTTTCTTTCTTAGTTAGCTTCTTGCCTTGCTCTTGCCTTGTTTACGCTAGTTTAGTTGTTTAGTTGCTCTTTTGCTTCTCTATTTCTTGCCTTAGTGTAAATTGCCTTTTCCTACCTAGATTAATCCTTTCTTTCTTTCTTAGCCTTAATCTAGTCTAGGTTTAATGTAGATTTCATTCTTGCCTTTAATTGCTTGCTTGTTTATCCTTAGTTTAACAATTAAAACAATCTTTAAACCATTAACCCTAGTCTCCGCAGTAGGAACCTAGCCAAACTAACCTAGCTCTAGTGCCCCTTCTTTTCCCTGTGGATCGACCCTATACTTGCCACCTTCCTATACTACGACACGACCCCGTGCGTTTGCGGGTGTAGTGTTTTAGTAGACGTAGGTAGCTAGTTTAGGTTTATAAATTTTGAAAGCACAATCCCATCCACCGTGCGCTCCGACCTCATGGGGTGTAAAAACACCACTAGCGGAGACGCACCAAGCTTTTTGGCACCGTTGCCGGGGATTAGAGGCGCTCGGCCTAGCTAGTTAGTTTTGCTTTAACTTTTCCTACTGCCCTCATCATTGCTATTCTTTATTCATTACTCTTTGCATTCTTTGTGTATATTGGTGTGCTAACTTGCTTTCTTTTGTTTGGTTGTGCCTTGTGCATGTGACAAGCCACTCGGAGAAGACAAGATGGAAGGCCAAAATGCACAAACCCATCCATTTCCTCCACCACCCTACCTCCAAGGCTATCCAAAGCCTTACACACCTCCACCACCTCCATTGCCGCAACCTTCCCACCACTTCACTTTCCAACCTCAATTCTCTCCTCCCCCAAAGAGCCCACCCACGTGAAAACCTCTAGAGGGGGGTGAATAGAGTTTTATAGATAATTTAACAATTATTGAACTTAAGTAACCACAAAGTAAATATTTGGACAAGGAGACGCAAGGTTTAGAGTGGTTCCAACTATAGCAAATACTATAGCTGTCAGTCCACTACCCGGTTGCTTACCCAACCGGGATTTGAAAAGAAATTTATTTTATTACCTCTTCAAGGAGTTTACATAAAATACAATCTCTTTTCCTAAACCCTTCAAGCAACCTTCACCTAGAAGTAATCGCCAACCTTGAAGCGGCCTTCCCTTGAAGTAGATGCACCAACTCCCGTTGCACCAGCCTTCTGAAGTAGCTTCCCTTGCGATAGCCTTCTTGAAGTAGCTTGAAGTCCCCTTCTCCACCTGAGAAGTCAACCCTCTCCAATCCGCAGCCTCCAACCTTAGGAGTAGCAAGGAGAGTACAAAAGATAAACCGGAACAAGAAAGGAAAACAGAAATAACAACTTATCCTTTAAGCCCAAGGCTTGATATGCCTAGATCAAGCGTAAGATCTCCTAGCCAAGTATGTGAACTTGTGATTGCTGTGGGTAGGAGAATCTAGCCTATAGGACACGAGATTGAGCTAAGGAGAATGTAGGCCAATGATCACAGTGCTCAAATTGCTTGCAAAAGATTGCTCAAGTATGCTCAAGTATATTCTCAAGTGTAACAAGTGAATTCTAGTGTCCTATGCCTTGTCCTATTTATAGGAATGGCCTAAGTATGCTTAAGGACGTTCTAGACAACTTCTAGGGGTTTCTAAGTGCTTAACTAGCCGTTAGGTACAAAGTTGTTGCTTTAACAACGGCTAATTAATTTATTCTGCAGTTCCTGTCAGAGACCATCTCGGTCGAGGAATGGTCGACCGAGACACCTACTCGGTCGAAGTGTTGTCGACCGACAGGCTCTCTGGATTAACGTTCATTTGCAACTGCCAACTTCTTTGTCTGTTGTGTCTAACGGCTACTTTGGATCTTTCTCGGTCGAGGAGTTTGTCGACCGAGAGTGTCTCGGTCGAGGAGTTTGTCGACCGAGAATGATCCTGTTTCAAGGTTTCAATTTAAACATTAATTATATGTGTGAGTGTGCAAAGGTGATCCAATTTAAATGGGATGACATGTCTAACTATGGTGTTTGGCTAGGGAAAATCTAACGCTTGATTTACATGCAATTCTAAGTACTTGTACATTATATATTTGTACAAGTTTTACAACATTGATTACATTGCATGAAAATATAACTAAGTAGGCTCTTGGATTTTCCCTTGCTACTTTGTCATCCTGCTTAGTCCTGCACACTTAAGTAGCTAGTTAGATTAATAAGAATGAAATGTTTGTCATCATCGAAACAAAGGGATTTATCATAATATCCAATTTATCCAACACCACGGGGCCTAGCTACTCATAACAAAGCAAAATACAAACTCAATTCCCTCCTCAATTCCCTCCTCCACTACCCTACCTCCAAGGCTATCCTAAGCCTTACACACTACCACCACCTCCATTTCCACAAACCTCCTACCAGTTCACCTTCCAACCTCAATTCATTCAACCACCTCCATCACCACAACCCTCCCACCAATTCACCTTCCAACCAGCTCAATGCCCTCCTCCACCTAAAGTCCAACGACCATCAACACCGATGCCACCACCACAACTATCACATGCTCCCCCTACTTCCCATGAGCAAATTGATATGATTGATACCCCTCTCTTTGGTTCCTATGAAGACCCGTTCCTCAAGAGAGAGAAAACCTATGGCATGAGATTTCTGAGGCTCTTAAGGCTGATTAAGATCTATGATGATGATCCCCAAGGAGAGAGAATTGCTGAAAAAGACTTACGAAGCTCGCATGACCCTTGGGAGGAAGATCAATCAAGGAAAGCATTTGAGAGGATTGCTTCTGATGGGGGTGCAAACATTTTGTTTTTGGACCATGGTTGATGGTGAAAGAACAACAAGCCTGGCTGAAGGCATGAAACTTAGCGCTTGTGGGAGGCAACCCACCTAGGTTTGGGAATTTTTAACCCAACCTCACATTTTTGATACTTTTGCTTTATTTTACACAAACACACACACACGCTTGTACTTGATAGTTTTCTTTTGAGTTTTGATGATGAGGCAGGTGATAGACAATAGAGAGAGAGGGTATAGAAGCAAGCCATTGTCTTTAAAGCAAATATGCGGCCGAATAACAAATAAAAATGAAGTTCAAGTTTTGAAGTTTGAAAACTGAAGAAACAACCCCAACACGGACGTGGAGCTCGACCACGACCGTGGTGTACTTGGCCAACCACGACCGTGGCTTCCTGCCACGACCGTGCGAATTAATGCATCAATTTGGCCAAAGCTACATGGTTTTGTAAGATCGGCCACGACTGTGGCAATACGCCACGACCGTGGTGAGAAGACAAGGCCACGACCGTGGTCTCACACCACGGCCGTGGGAATTATTGCATCAAGTTGGCCGAAGTTACAGTGTTTTTAGAAGATTGGCCACGATCGTGGCCACCCGCCACGACCGTGTTGAAGAGGATTGGCCACGACCGTGGTGATCGACCACGACCGTGGTGATCGACCACGACCGTGGCGATAGACCACGACCGTGGCGATTGACCACGACCGTGGCGAGGGTCGAGCACCAGCCATAGCAGGGTGACCTACATTCTGACGCTCCGCACCATCCATGATCTTCACCCTACTATCCCTAAGCTCTAGTTTCATGTTGAGGACAACATGATTCAAAAGTTTGGGGTGGTAGGGCGGTATGCACCACCCTATCTCTCTCTTTTAGTCATTTTGTGCCACCTTTGCCATTCAGTTCAATTTTATTGTTACTGTTCTTTTCACTGCATCTCTTAATGCCATGTAGTTTGCTTTTTTGTCATTTTTTGCGTAATTTTCAAAAATTTTGCTCTTTTGCCATGCATTGCATATCATGTAGATTTTTGGTAATTTTTGCATGTTTTAGTTAGGATTTGCTTGTTTGCTGCTTTAAGTTCAATAATTTAGGCTTAGATGTGATTGAAAGCAACTTGGCACCATTTTGGCCAATTTTGCCCAAATTTGGAACTTCTTGTCTAAAAATTGTGTTTTGACCCAATCTCTACTGTTTTGAACTAAAATGTTGACCTTTGACAAATGCAAGTGAATCACCATTGTTTGTTGCTAAGTGGTATCAATGTTTGACTTTTTACATGTGCATCACCTCTCTTAGGATTGTGATTGAATTGGTTGAATTGTGAAATTGAGCAAGCTTTGAACGCTTAGTGTTTGTGGAATTACTTGTTTGATATATCAATTTCATTTTGTTCATTCATGTGGTGTGATATCTTGGATGAAGTGTTGGATTAATTCTCATGCAGGATGTCTTATGTGGAAAATCATACCAATGACCCCTCTTTGACCCGATTCTTCTTCCATCATCTTCATACCCCTCTGCCTCATAAAAAGATGCCCTAGTGCACATAATCAGCCTTGGCCACCTCTAAAAGTTTGGGGTGGCCATACCTTTATCTCCCCGCTTCACTCTACCCACCATATGCCCTATCTACACCAAGGGCAAGAAAAAGAAAAGAAAAGAAAAAGAAAAGCAAAATAAAATAAAAGGATGCTCCTGTTTAAGAGCATTCAAATAAAGAAAAGATGAGTGTGTAAAAACACTCCAAAAATCTTACCGCAACCATTTCTTCCACTTTCATACCCATTGAGCTAGGAAACATCAAACTTAGCTCATTTTACCCTTTTTCGCAGCCACGTGGGTCATTAGGTGTGATTTGAGACATAAGATTGAATGCATGAATGTCAAACAACACTCCTAGTCATTTTTTATTAACGCCACCATGAAACGGTTTACCCGGAACTTAATGGAAGAAATATGGATAACTTGTGTATTCTATGTGCTATATTTGAAGTTCATATGCTTTGTGCTCTTTTCATGACTGGATTGTGAAAGAAGGAGAGGAGATAAGTGAAATGCATGTACTTAGTCATCTTTGATCCCATTCAGCAACAATCGTCTTTTATATTGCATTTGTCATTTCTTTTTGTGAAAGTTTGTAGAGAGATTGAGTTGGAGCATACTTGAGGACAAGTATGTTTCAAGTTTGGGGTGGTGATGCAGCCCTATTTTAGGGCTTCATCTTGTGTTATTTTGTTCTTCAATCACATATATACCTGTTAGATTGCATGTCATTCCCCCTAATATGCTTATTTGTATAAAATGCACTTATGGACATCATTTGCGTGTTTTTCAGGCATTTGGACCACACTTGATGGAAGAGAGAGAGATGGAGTGATCCTAGGGTTCCTATGCCCTTGACGAGACCCAAAGTGAAGTCCAAGGCTCCCTCAACCTACCCTTAGTGGCCAAAGATCATTTGAAGCAAAGATGTCCAACAAAATCCAAAGATCCAAGTCAAGGTGCAGCCCCAGGACCCAGCACGGCCGTGGTACCACAGAACGTCCGTGCTAGATGACTTAGAAATTAACAGGCTCAACATCCAAGCGAAGCAGAGAACACCATGACACCACAACCGTGCTCCACAAAACGGTCGTGGCACAACAGAGCAAAATGGTCGTGCAGTAGCACCACGACCACCTCTGCCAATCGCACCACGGCCGTGCCATACACCACGACCGTGGCACACTTCCACCACCACGGCCGTGTTGACCCACCACAGTTGTGGCCGTTTTGACCACCAACCTGACATTTTGCAATTTAATCACCACGGTCATACCCATCCACCACGGCCGTGGCCTATCCTACCCACCACGGCCGTGGTACCCCACCACGGCCGTGCTACTCATAGAATCCAGCCACTTTCCCACTGCTTTCCCCATTTTACCCCTAACTTAACCTAGTGCTTCCCCCACACCTATATATACCTAGGTGGTGGTTGGGGCACGAGGCTGGCTATCTTCTACCCCTTCCTAGCTCCCCAAATCGCCACCCACTCCATTCCACTCCAAATCCACCTCAAATCCACTCCATTTCACCATTTCCACCACATAACCCCCCATATCTAAGCCTTCCATCCACCTCCCACCATCATCCCACTCCATTCCATCCAAGAAGAAGGAGGAGGACGACCTACTGCTACTGGAGAGAGGATTGACAACCACTACTTCGAGCTCCATGGCCACCTCCATCTTCTTCTCCTTTCTTTTTGTATTTTCTATTTCCATGAGTAGCTAGGCCCCCTTAGGTGGGCTGTTTGGGGTCAAATATGTTACTTTGATACCATGTTGGGGGAAAATGACATGTAAACTTTGTAATTCCATTTGTTAATGATTATGTTCTATTTGCATCTCATTCTCCATGGATTGCTTATTGGTTTGTGTGTGAAATCACTTAGGAATTTAGGCAAATTACTTATATGTGTGAATTTTGGGATTTGCCCCTAGGTCCAATTCTTAGATCCCTAGGCTGCCTCCCATCTTCCTACATCTTAATCAATCTCCCTAAGCCTAAGTGAGAGATCTAAGTAGCTAGATTGGATAATTCTAGTGCAATTAGCATGGAGCCTTCTCAAGGCTAGAATGTGGGGGAATTGGGGCCCAAAACCCTAATTTCACCCCCATTACTACCCTCGACCCCTAATTGCCCTAGGAATGTCTAATGTAGAAACCTAGACTTGATTAGACTCTAATTGGATTAAACCTAATCCCTAACCCAATTGAGCCTCGTAAGGGTAGTAGGGGGTGTTACGGACTAGTTCCCCTATACACAACCTAGCATATCCATGGCCAGTTAGTAGCTTAGGTTAATTCATTAGACTCTAACTTGTTGTTTGGTTTGGATAATCTAAATGGAATCATAATGTTCACATGTCACCCCCAACTTAAGTGATAAGTTCATACCCCTAAATAGCCCACACATCTCTTTACTGCTTAAAACCCTAGTTTTGTGCTTTCTTAGCTTAATTAGTTCTTTTCTTGCTTAGTTAGCTTCTTGCCTTGCTCTTGCCTTGTTTATGCTAGTTTAGTTGTTTAGTTGTTCTTTTGCTTCTCTATTGCTTGCCTTAGTGTAAATTGCCTTTTCCTACCTAAATTAATCCTTTCTTGCTTTCTTAGCCTTAATCTAGTCTAGGGTTAATGTAGATTTCATTCTTGCCTTTAATTGCTTGCTTGTTTATCCTTAGTTTAAAAATTAAAACAACCTTTAAACCCTTAACCCTAGTCTCCGCAGTAGGAACCTAGCCAAACTAACCTAGCTCTAGTGCCCCCTCTTTTCCCTGTGGATCGACCTCCACACCATCTTCACTCACCCTCGCCATAGTCATAAGGAAGGCTTCTCCTTCCTCCGATCTTCACCATTGGCAGACCTGGTTCTGACCGTGGGCATGGTACCCACATTCACTCTTGGCCGACACAACTCCTTTGGCCCAACTACTCTCCGAGTGTGCGATCATCCTCAAGATACTCGCCACCGTACACGGTTCTCAACTTCTTTGGTAGGATCTCTCTCCCAATGCCCTTCTCAGTGACCTAGGCACTGTGAAGTTGGGGCTTGCGCCATCCAGAAAGGGACAACATGACTACATCCCCACCACTCCAATGAGATGAAGGTGGAACTCAGACCACATGTCTTCTCTCTACAACTCCATTCCTCCCTAGTGGCTAGCGACTTGCAAATCATGGTCTTGGGGGTATAGTGTCGTTGCTGCCGCACCCTCCGGCGACATGCCTGGAACCAGAACCATCACTCCTCCTCCCGTCATATCACTGAAGCCATGTCATGCCAGCCCCGTTGCCGGCTCCTATCTCCATATGAAGGCCGATGTTTTCTTAAGGTGTACGTGTACCAAGCCACAAAGTGCATTCAGAGTAGGGTGGCGACGTCCGTCTTCCATGGCCCATCTCTAGGTCCGTTGGTGAAGGACGAGCCTGCCCCCAACATCTTCGGCTACTATTATCAATGAAGGGAGAACCTCTCATAACCCCTCTCTTATATAGATGGAATGTGATCTTCTAGGGTTTACTTGGGTGGAGTACGATAAAGGTGGAGAAGGAAAGTTATTGCCCACAATCCACTGCTTCCTTCTTTTGATTTAATCATATTAACCAACAATGATCGGACTATGTAATTCCCTTACAAGTAGTTTCCAAAGCGAAATATTCCTTTCTTAATTAGAAACCCGGCTAAACTAAACCCCTTCTCAAAAGTAAAGCTTTTTGGTAAATCAAAAATCCATCAAGGAAGGTATATGGACCTTTAGTCACATATTGGGCAACTAGACCATTCACATGTTAGGAAACTCCTTTATGGTTTGGGGTCTAGATTATTTTTTCTCCTCTCTATATCTAATTGGTTTCAATTTTTTAAAGGAAATCTTTTCAATAAATAGATCTCAGTGTGGCAATATTTGGTGGCAAAATACTCTAAGTAAATACCTTTTTCTTTCCCCTCAAGTAAAAGCTTTATTTATTTTATTTTAGGCATCAAATTAATCCTTTTATCTATCTCTCTCTCTCTCTTTTTATCTTTTATTAACACATTTCCTAACTGAAATATCTATATTACTTGGTTGACACACCAAAATCCATACATGACACTTTATAATATTCTTTAACTCAATAATAATAATTCATTAATGTTTTTCCCACTTCTATTCACATTGTGGGATTTATCAAAATATATTTTTGTATCCAAAAACTTTCTCTTTCCTACATCATTTTAAAGCAAACCATTATCTCATGATCTCTAAATTGCTAGAACTTTCTTCTTTTCATTATTAGTTTCAAGTATAGATAGGTTGAAACAATATAATGTTATTTGGGGCCTCAAAATTGTGTTGACACTTATGGATAGATAATTACTCTTGTAATTATCTAAAACAACATACATCATCTCCTCAAAAGCTTGCATATCATCTTTATACTTCATTTGTCCAATAAATAGTAAAGCCATTGTTTGTTATTTGCAAATGAAAATCTTATCCCTTTGTATTGTCCCCCAAGGACATACTTTTAACACAAAAGGTCTCATGGCCCTCATCGGTCGCAGCCTGGCTACATAGATGACTTATTATTCCTTGAATAATACAATTAAGGAATTAACTTATCAATTCATGTTTTTAATATATGTAATTCAATTTTACTGAAATTGAGGATATAACATTCACCCCTCCTTAAAAGGAATTTTGTCCCCAAAATTCAAACAGTAAAATTAAGGTGAAAGATAACTCAACCTACTTTCAAACTTTAGGGTTAACAATTCTATGCAAATTTCACATATTATTACTTGGATTTGTACCTGAATTCAACTCAAGGTATATCCACATCCTAAATATTTACATGATACCATCCTTTAGTGAATTCAATCTTCATTTATGATTTCAATTTTCACTTGGTGACTACCTTCTCACCTAGGTTTCTAACCTATTACTCATTTATTTTCACATGTGGGTGAGGTAACACCTCCAACCCTAGGTCATGTCATTAAGTTCAACTTAAGATATTCATTCTCATATATCATCTTTAGACATAACATGTGTCTACCTACTCTCTCTATCTCTGTCATAATGAGTTGGAATAAGCACTTGATTGCAGGCCAAACACAAAATTCATCCCATTCCAAGAGAAGAATGGTGTTCTCACACATTGTCCTAAAATTTCATATTTTAGGTTAAATCATTCTCAACATGACTCTTAACCATACATATTTTTAATTCCCATAGTTCTTTGTATTTCATGAAGTCAAGTGTCTTTTCTCACTCTTGAGTTTGCACACAACTCCTCTCATCATTATTACATGACTTCTTTGTATCTTTTACATTAACACCTCTGGTATCTTGAGTACTAGCCACTTGCTTGAGGTCCCTAGGGGTATAAGTACTTTTTGGAGTGATCTCATCCTTACGCATCTAGGGAGTGCCTCTCACATTCACCCATTGGGACAGATGATCATCACGAAGGCAGCTAATCTCCTGAGTCATGGACCTTGGGAAAACCTAGCTGTTACCTCCCGACCATAGGGTCTGATGCATTTAGGGCACAATCAACTCCTAATCCCATCGATACTATGTAACTTTTATACACCTTACCTGACCTTAGGACTCTACCCTTCCCAAGGGTTTCTTTGATATGTTACGACTTTAACCATTTTCAAGCACATTATTTCATATGTAATTCTTTAAACCAGATTTCCTCCATCTCTTATGATTCTCATTATTCATTTGATGTCCCCTCATTGGACTCATGGCAAATTTTCTCTTTTGGGCTTAGTCTCATACTGTCAGCCACCTTCATGGGGACTTTTCCTCATGTTCCTCAGAGATGGCATACTTGGGTTCAAAAAATCATACTCCATATATGTGCTTTCATATTTTATGTAGGTGACTTTCATGGTTACCTCAATCTTTAATTTGATTTGGTCAACTTACCTTTCTAGGTAAGGTCCTAACCTAGGGTGCCTTTATGGATCATAGGAGGAAGTTAGGCTTCTCTAGCCATAACATGACCCCAAGGTATAAGGTTTTGCCTCTAACATAGGTCATGTTCTTCCTCTTCGGTTGATCCACCTCGGGTTGGCACACTAGCCCTAAAGGTTTCAGATTTATGCATTGGTTTTATTATTAAGTATCAACCCCTCTCCTTTTTTTGCTCAATTTTTGGGATACCCTCTCATGGGGTTTTGTCCCTACTGGACTTGAGCCACCTTCCACTCTAGGGTATTGGTGCCTCACCAACCTTCCCAATCCGAATCTTGACCTTTTGTGACCTTCCCTATCTGGGGCTTGGTCGTCTATACTACTGACTGAGGTCACCTTCCCTACCTGGGGCTTGGTGCCATGTCAGCCTTCCCATCCATGGGCTTGACCTTTCTTGACATTCCCATCCAGGGCTTGATCTTCACTAACCTTCCCCTCTAGGGCTTGGTCATGATTTTCTTTCCATATTCAAACTTTTAGAGATAGCATGGGGGTTTGAGCATGTTACATTCATATTTTCACTTTTTTCTTCATATTATCATCTTTTTATGCAACCTAAATAAGCATTTTGTATTTTAACCTTGCCACATGTGTAACATCCCTAACCTGGGTTATACTCTAACCCTAGGTGTTTTGATTAAGAAAGGTGATTAAATGCTTAATCTCATCTTGTGAAAAGTAATTAGGCCTCAAGAGGAACCTATGTTGCAATTCTAGTCCTTTTTGAACATTGTTGAAATCAATGTTTTGTTTGTTTTGGACTAAAGTGCAAATTACCCAAGTTGAGGGGTTTAAGTGCAAATTGTGCATGATAATATGTTCCTCATGTGTTGAAGCATCATGAGAGTAAAGATGATGCTGAGGTATGGCTTATGGAAGCCTAAATACCAAGAAAGAGCTGATAAAGCAATGTATGTGCATGAAAACCTAGTTTTGGTGTAATGTGCAATTTACCCAAAACCCAGGGTGTAATATGTAAATTACCACTTCAATAAGGTCCCTAATGTTTCTTGGCATCAAGTAGAGAAAATAAAATGAGAGGGGCGCCTCATTTGAATTAAGTTGGAGGAGAGAGAATCTTGATATTAAAATAATCAAGATTTAATCCTAATTGAAACCCTAATTCTATTTAGTGTAAAAACAAATATAATAATTGAAGGGCCTTCAACCAAAAACGATATGGTTGAATTTGCTCAAGTGTGAACACATTTGTGACTTTGCTAGGCCACGAAAATATCTCAAGCAAGTGGATAACCCACTCACCATTATTATAAAGAAAAGCAATATCCACTCAAATTGGAATATTATTATAATATGATCTAAGGTGCTTAATTTGCT
The DNA here is from genome assembly GCA_963693085.1 of Alisma plantago-aquatica. Taxonomy (NCBI): domain Eukaryota; kingdom Viridiplantae; phylum Streptophyta; class Magnoliopsida; order Alismatales; family Alismataceae; genus Alisma; species Alisma plantago-aquatica. Next base: position 542,126,851 of record OY856415.1, read on the forward strand.
TTTCTTTAAATTGATGGATAATGAAGAGGAATAAGAGGCAATGAAGATAGCCTCGTCCTTAAGGATTTTGAGGGGAATTTGAGGGGGAAGAGGCGGCCATATTTTTGGAATTTAATGCATTTTAATAATGCATTTTCTCTCTCATCAAGTTTCTTATAAAAGTACCTTTACCAAGCCAAAACAAAGGCTATTTCGGATTCTTTTCTTTACCCTTGCTTGGAAAACGACTAAGGAGCTGTGGAGGAGCAGGAGGACGACCCCAACCTGTTGGTAAGGTCCTTGACCTTCGTTCTCCTTGATTCCATGGTGGAAATAAAAAAATAAATCATTGATTTCTTCTTATTTGGATCTCCTCTTCAACCCTAGCCAACTTTTTCATCCAAAAGCTTGAGGACGAGCTTAGGGGGAGTTGCTAGAGCTTCATCCACCATTAATGGCGTGAGCTTGAAGCTTTGGAGCTCAATTGGAGGCGGGTTTTATAACTCAAACCCTTAATCATTGCTATTGCATCAATCAATTATGCTTTGTTGATTGTTTTCTTCAATTTGATACATACTTGTTTCCTTGCTGCAATTTCCATCAAGAACAGTTGCTGTTCTTGGTTTTTCGAAGGAAGGGGATGATTACATCATCCTATATGCTTATCCAAAGAAAAGTACCAAGCCAAATGGTCTTGATATCTATTCCAAATCGTTTTAAATTGATTGGCTATGCAGTTTCAGAAAACTGTTTTAGAGAAAACGGTTTCAAGACCGTTTGATATGGTTGAACAAGCGTTGAAAGTTTGGGAATCTTGTTCCTAATTATGTAGGATAATGACCCTCCAAATTTGAGGGATTAACTCCCAAGGAATCGTGAGTTGAAGCCTAATCAATTAGGGGAACCTAATTGAATTAAGTGCTGATTTTCAATCTGATTTAATTGACCTTTTTGAGTAAACGGTCTCAAGACCGTTTGAATGCATTGACCAAGGGTTGAATGTTTGGGATTACTGTTCCTAATGATGTGGTATAATGACTCACCAAATTTGAGGGATTAACTCCCAAGGAATAGTGAGTTGAAGGCTATTCAATTAAGCAAACCCTAATTGTTTATGGAAGTAATAACTCAGTATACTATGTCAAACATAGTTGTTTGTATTTGATCATATGGTTGATGTAACCAAATCAAGTGGAGAGAATGATAGAAATGAATTCATACATAAGTATGATTCATATGGTGATTTAGGGTAGGATCCTTAGTAAAGAGATCAAGAAACCCTAATTGAGAAGGTTAACGAACCCTAACCCTGATTTAGGGAAATTTTGAGTAAAACCCTAATCTAGGGTAATAGTGTAACCCTAATTAAGGGTAATAGTGTAACCCTAATTAAGGGTAATGACTTGGGTAACTCTAATTTAAGGTAATGAAATACCAAACCCTAATTAGAGGAATAATGAATCCCTAATTTATGGGTAATTGAATGAAACCCTAATTGGGATGATTAGTGAAACCCTAATTGAGGGTGATTCCCTGAGAAACTCTAATTGAGGATGATTCCATGTGAAACCCTAATTGAGGGCGATGTCATATGAAACCTTAAACCTAACACAGAGTAAAGCTATGTAAAACCCTAAATTTGGGCTATAGTGCATGGAATTCTAATCATGGGCAATATGATGATAAATCATAACCCTAATGTCTGGGTAATGATATGAGTAAACCTTAATGATGAAATAATGAGTAATACCCTATAATGATGAAATATATTAAGTGGTTGACTATAGGCAACCTTATAACAAGAAATGCCTTAATTTGAGATGAGTCCATGTCATTGAAGATAGTTGGACAATCCTTGTGTGTGATCTATGCACATCATGGTAAAGGTGATAGGTTGGTGGATGAAAGTATTAAGATGTGAAATTCCTTATTATAAGATAAGTTAATAAACTCATGTAAGATAGAAGTGATGAGGGAAGTGATACATTGAGACATGATAGATATCACATTTAGCATTTCAGGGTTTATATACCTTGATGCATCTCAAATCCAATATTTTTGGATAAGATACACAAGGAGAGTGTTATGTAAATAGTTACAATGAAATGTAATGAGTTTAACATACTTGATAAGTAAGCTAAAATGAGTATGATGTAATCATACCATGATAAGGATGAGAGATAAACTCATACCTTGTGTTGATGATCATTTAATGATAAATGATAAGAATATTAAATACTTGTAATGTCGATGGATGCTCCTAGATGTATGGAACAATATATTAGGGTTGTATTGATAAAATAAACATGAAACCCTAATTGATGTGAATAGTAAACCCTAACCCTGTGGAGGAAATAGTGGTGTTACTATTATATTACATGAGTTAATATGTTATTGTTGCCTAGTGAGAGGTGACAAGATATTTAATGGCCTTGTGAGCCATATGGTTAGATGTTACCTGGTAAGAAGTAACAAGATGTTTCATGGGCATGATTGAGCCCTGAATGAGGTGTATTCCTCTTATGTTGATAAGGGTTGATACCCTGTGCTATTGTGGAAAGGATTTATATCCTGTGATAATATGATAATTGGTGTAATCTAATGAATGGCAAGTGAATATTACCATGTGATGAAGAGATGAGAAATTATGTTTCATATGTTTTATATCTTTTCAGGTTTTGATATTTATATGCTTGCTAGAAGTGAATTAGGGTTTGTATGTCCACTTGTTTGATGCAGCCTTAATTCACCTAATTGGCATAACTAATTAAGTGCAACTCTAATCATGTAGTGCCCTGTGCCGTAGAACCATCTTCAGTGTCAGAACTTGCTGGATGGTGAAACGAGTATTCCTAAGGGAAACTCGGAGCGCATATTGTTGAATATGCGGGGGTGGCAGGTTGAGGATATATATATACTTGTCATCCACAATTGCAGGTTACAGAGGATGGCTATGGTCATGCCTCAAATATTTGATGTGATTGAGGACAGCTGCGGTTGTACCTCGGATTAGAGGGTTTTGTATACCCTGTTTTCTAGTGTCGTAACTTGTACCAAGTACGGACTAGTTGTTATCAGTTGACTATATGTCACTGTTGGCAGTTTGACTGGTATGTCACTGCAGTTTACTCGTACTGACCGAGGGGAAGAGATCTTAGGATGCCGGTACTCCTAGATCTTGTACGGAACCGAATAGCCCTTCGCAGGGGTCGGTTGGACTTTGAATGGTACGATTCAAATTCCCCAGGGCATAATAAAAGATGTAATACAGCCGTATAGCATATCTGTTTAGGGTTATACATGACGCTTCACATTGAATGGAAACCCATGTTTGTTCTCTTTACATAAAGATGATGCTTAGTGCAACTAAGAGATAGTAATTATACTTATGTTGTGGATATGCATAAGACTGTAATGGTGTACATACAATGGTCATGTTTATGTTGATATCTTACTGCTACTGTTGATTATAATCATGATGCTAGATATCTCATGTTGATAGTTATGTTTCACATGCTATCCATGCCTCTATAATTAGAAATACCTGACAGAGGCTTAATGCCTGGATGTGTAATCAGGATTGGTATAGTCCAATGCCTGAAACATTTATACCTGATTGATATAGTTTAATGCTTGAATAATACATGATGATTTATAAAATCACATGTCTGGCATAAGTGAATACTTGTTTAGCAGATTGGCTAAGGCCAACAAATAGAAACAAGAATGAATCATGGGTGACACATCAGAATAATGAATGACATGAGTAAAGCTTGAGATGTTGAAAATGTATGGTAGATGAATGTTATACATGTTCTTTCTATTTCTTATAAAGAGAATAGATGAATTACTGTTCAATCATAGATATGTGTAATACTTTAAAAGATGAGAATGATCTAAACTGCTTATCCTCTGCTCAGTTTTATATTAATTAAACTACAATAATGATGTTTCTGGCGGAGAGTTATATCTCTCGCTGGGGCAATTTTCAATTGTCTCACCCCCGTGGGAACCAACATTTTTAGGTGGACGAGTGTGAAAGAGACTGATAATATCTTTCGGATGAAGAACATCAGCAGCTACAAGGACAGCAGTGACAACTCAGGTTGAGTGTGCTGTCTATCGTGTTTGGTAGATAGAAGTCCTATGTGTCGTCTCTGTACTCTCAGGTCCTCGGAGTTAGTACTTAGTGCTTTTAATGTATCGTTTTGAGATTTTGGCTTGATGCCTCGAGGTTATTATGTTGTCTGTGTTAAGCTTTTAACAAGGCAGTTGATGTTGTAACCCTTGAAAAGAGATGGTATAAGATATATACTTATGAACCATGATGTAAATGTAATACATTGGTTCTTGTTGAAAGAGTTTTCCTATGATTGGGTCTCTTTGAAAAAGGTTTAAAATATTTAGTGATTTTCTATAATCCGCTGCTTAGTGAACGCTTCCGCATTAGTTAATTATGTTTTTGTTAGTTGGATGCTACAATTAAGTGGTATCAGAGCTCTAGGTTCGCTGAGTCTACAGAGACATAGGACTAAGGTAGTAGAGTCTGTTCCGGTATCATCTAGTGTATCTGATAATGTCTTCTGCTCATATAAGAGAAGAAGAACTTAAAGATGACTGGGTCACATGAGGAGATTGCTGCTGAGAGCAGCAATATTGCACCAAGAAGAGGTGCATGGGAGCAGGCAAGACAAAGACAATTGCCTAAGAGTCTCCTAGTTGATCCATTTATGATAAGAAAATCTTTCTTTAAGTATTACTGTTGGGTAGATTAGAGCAACAGTAATGCATATAGTGGACTGGATACTAGCTTTACGATCTAGGTTATCAGTCCTTAATACAGAAGTTTGAGCTTTAAAAGAGTTCCTAAATGACTTAGTCATGTTGGAACATGGGAAAGTCATGTGTGTATAATGATATTAAAAGTGAGGAATATGATCGCAAATAAAGTGCATACTACCTAATCTCAGTATTTATATACCCTGGCCAGGTATACAACTATTGATGATAAAGTGGGTATGGAAACTCTTAGATTGTTGTCTTTTTGATTGCTCTGATCAAGTAGTCATTTTGAGATAATCTAATGAGTATCATGAAATCAGAAATATGGAATGAATAAATGTGTGATATACTAAGTATAAGAAAGAGAAGTCTGAGATAATCTCAAATGAGCATGTTGTATGAGGAACTAAAAGTGTACTCCTCATAAGATAAGGATAAGAATAAGGGAAATGAAACCTGTTCAATAATGATGTAAGTATAATAAATGTATTTTCCCTAACGAAGAAATGGGAAATATGATGAGATCATGAGATGATCATAAACATGCTAAATGGATAATGTCATGTAATCATCCTTATAATTCCTATGCTAAAGGCAAGGAACCTAGGAAGAGCTAAAGAGTAAATGATTCATGAATAGTTGAAAATACATAAATTAATAAGAGGAATATGAATCCTTGTTTTCTTTCCTTTCAGGGACATGACCATCAAGTGGGTCTTAGGACACTTGATGTGCATAAGATAAATGTGTTCATGTGATGGATACTTAGAAAAGTATCAGTTATCTTGGACTTTGGTCCCAAGATGAGGACATATGAAACACATAATGTTCCAAGATGAAAGGAAGAGATATATATGATGTGTTTCCAACACATGTGATAGATATCAAGGTGAAAGATTCTAGTATCTGAGAGTTATCAGATGGGTTAGGTTGGCTACCCGGAGTGGTCAACTGTGAAATTAGTCTGATTATATAAAATAATATGAACATCATATGTTAGGGGTTTATGCTCTGCATAAACATGATACTAATAATGAATGTATGATGCTTCTCTGAATAAGAAAAGTGTTATTTGACACAAAGTTGACTCTATAGTCAATGATGAGGGACAATGGGGCATGTGCCTTGTTTATTGATTCTATGAGAATCTTGTATGGAAACACTTGGTGTTGATCAAAGTTTTATGGTGTCTCTATAATAAGGAGATGATATGTGAAGACTAGATAGTATGATGAATAAAATACATATGTCTTCCTTTATCTGGGATTTCGAGGACGAAATCCTTGTTAGGGGTTTATAATTTGTAACATCCCTAACCTGGGTTATACTCTAACCCTAGGTGTTTTGATTAAGAAAGGTGATTAAATGCTTAATCTCATCTTGTGAAAAGTAATTAGGCCTCAAGAGGAACCTATGTTGCAATTCTAGTCCTTTTTGAACATTGTTGAAATCAATGTTTTGTTTGTTTTGGACTAAAGTGCAAATTACCCAAGTTGAGGGGTTTAAGTGCAAATTGTGCATGATAATATGTTCCTCATGTGTTGAAGCATCATGAGAGTAAAGATGATGCTGAGGTATGGCTTATGGAAGCCTAAATACCAAGAAAGAGCTGATAAAGCAATGTATGTGCATGAAAACCTAGTTTTGGTGTAATGTGCAATTTACCCAAAACCCAGGGTGTAATATGTAAATTACCACTTCAATAAGGTCCCTAATGTTTCTTGGCATCAAGTAGAGAAAATAAAATGAGAGGGGCGCCTCATTTGAATTAAGTTGGAGGAGAGAGAATCTTGATATTAAAATAATCAAGATTTAATCCTAATTGAAACCCTAATTCTATTTAGTGTAAAAACAAATATAATAATTGAAGGGCCTTCAACCAAAAACGAGATGGTTGAATTTGCTCAAGTGTGAACACATTTGTGACTTTGCTAGGCCACGAAAATATCTCAAGCAAGTGGATAACCCACTCACCATTATTATAAAGAAAAGCAATATCCACTCAAATTGGAATATTATTATAATATGATCTAAGGTGCTTAATTTGCTTTTCTTTAAATTGATGGATAATGAAGAGGAATAAGAGGCAATGAAGATAGCCTCGTCCTTAAGGATTTTGAGGGGAATTTGAGGGGGAAGAGGCGGCCATATTTTTGGAATTTAATGCATTTTAATAATGCATTTTCTCTCTCATCAAGTTTCTTATAAAAGTACCTTTACCAAGCCAAAACAAAGGCTATTTCGGATTCTTTTCTTTACCCTTGCTTGGAAAACGACTAAGGAGCTGTGGAGGAGCAGGAGGACGACCCCAACCTGTTGGTAAGGTCCTTGACCTTCGTTCTCCTTGATTCCATGGTGGAAATAAAAAAATAAATCATTGATTTCTTCTTATTTGGATCTCCTCTTCAACCCTAGCCAACTTTTTCATCCAAAAGCTTGAGGACGAGCTTAGGGGGAGTTGCTAGAGCTTCATCCACCATTAATGGCGTGAGCTTGAAGCTTTGGAGCTCAATTGGAGGCGGGTTTTATAACTCAAACCCTTAATCATTGCTATTGCATCAATCAATTATGCTTTGTTGATTGTTTTCTTCAATTTGATACATACTTGTTTCCTTGCTGCAATTTCCATCAAGAACAGTTGCTGTTCTTGGTTTTTCGAAGGAAGGGGATGATTACATCATCCTATATGCTTATCCAAAGAAAAGTACCAAGCCAAATGGTCTTGATATCTATTCCAAATCGTTTTAAATTGATTGGCTATGCAGTTTCAGAAAACTGTTTTAGAGAAAACGGTTTCAAGACCGTTTGATATGGTTGAACAAGCGTTGAAAGTTTGGGAATCTTGTTCCTAATTATGTAGGATAATGACCCTCCAAATTTGAGGGATTAACTCCCAAGGAATCGTGAGTTGAAGCCTAATCAATTAGGGGAACCTAATTGAATTAAGTGCTGATTTTCAATCTGATTTAATTGACCTTTTTGAGTAAACGGTCTCAAGACCGTTTGAATGCATTGACCAAGGGTTGAATGTTTGGGATTACTGTTCCTAATGATGTGGTATAATGACTCACCAAATTTGAGGGATTAACTCCCAAGGAATAGTGAGTTGAAGGCTATTCAATTAAGCAAACCCTAATTGTTTATGGAAGTAATAACTCAGTATACTATGTCAAACATAGTTGTTTGTATTTGATCATATGGTTGATGTAACCAAATCAAGTGGAGAGAATGATAGAAATGAATTCATACATAAGTATGATTCATATGGTGATTTAGGGTAGGATCCTTAGTAAAGAGATCAAGAAACCCTAATTGAGAAGGTTAACGAACCCTAACCCTGATTTAGGGAAATTTTGAGTAAAACCCTAATCTAGGGTAATAGTGTAACCCTAATTAAGGGTAATAGTGTAACCCTAATTAAGGGTAATGACTTGGGTAACTCTAATTTAAGGTAATGAAATACCAAACCCTAATTAGAGGAATAATGAATCCCTAATTTATGGGTAATTGAATGAAACCCTAATTGGGATGATTAGTGAAACCCTAATTGAGGGTGATTCCCTGAGAAACTCTAATTGAGGATGATTCCATGTGAAACCCTAATTGAGGGCGATGTCATATGAAACCTTAAACCTAACACAGAGTAAAGCTATGTAAAACCCTAAATTTGGGCTATAGTGCATGGAATTCTAATCATGGGCAATATGATGATAAATCATAACCCTAATGTCTGGGTAATGATATGAGTAAACCTTAATGATGAAATAATGAGTAATACCCTATAATGATGAAATATATTAAGTGGTTGACTATAGGCAACCTTATAACAAGAAATGCCTTAATTTGAGATGAGTCCATGTCATTGAAGATAGTTGGACAATCCTTGTGTGTGATCTATGCACATCATGGTAAAGGTGATAGGTTGGTGGATGAAAGTATTAAGATGTGAAATTCCTTATTATAAGATAAGTTAATAAACTCATGTAAGATAGAAGTGATGAGGGAAGTGATACATTGAGACATGATAGATATCACATTTAGCATTTCAGGGTTTATATACCTTGATGCATCTCAAATCCAATATTTTTGGATAAGATACACAAGGAGAGTGTTATGTAAATAGTTACAATGAAATGTAATGAGTTTAACATACTTGATAAGTAAGCTAAAATGAGTATGATGTAATCATACCATGATAAGGATGAGAGATAAACTCATACCTTGTGTTGATGATCATTTAATGATAAATGATAAGAATATTAAATACTTGTAATGTCGATGGATGCTCCTAGATGTATGGAACAATATATTAGGGTTGTATTGATAAAATAAACATGAAACCCTAATTTATGTGAATAGTAAACCCTAACCCTGTGGAGGAAATAGTGGTGTTACTATTATATTACATGAGTTAATATGTTATTGTTGCCTAGTGAGAGGTGACAAGATATTTAATGGCCTTGTGAGCCATATGGTTAGATGTTACCTGGTAAGAAGTAACAAGATGTTTCATGGGCATGATTGAGCCCTGAATGAGGTGTATTCCTCTTATGTTGATAAGGGTTGATACCCTGTGCTATTGTGGAAAGGATTTATATCCTGTGATAATATGATAATTGGTGTAATCTAATGAATGGCAAGTGAATATTACCATGTGATGAAGAGATGAGAAATTATGTTTCATATGTTTTATATCTTTTCAGGTTTTGATATTTATATGCTTGCTAGAAGTGAATTAGGGTTTGTATGTCCACTTGTTTGATGCAGCCTTAATTCACCTAATTGGCATAACTAATTAAGTGCAACTCTAATCATGTAGTGCCCTGTGCCGTAGAACCATCTTCAGTGTCAGAACTTGCTGGATGGTGAAACGAGTATTCCTAAGGGAAACTCGGAGCGCATATTGTTGAATATGCGGGGGTGGCAGGTTGAGGATATATATATACTTGTCATCCACAATTGCAGGTTACAGAGGATGGCTATGGTCATGCCTCAAATATTTGATGTGATTGAGGACAGCTGCGGTTGTACCTCGGATTAGAGGGTTTTGTATACCCTGTTTTCTAGTGTCGTAACTTGTACCAAGTACGGACTAGTTGTTATCAGTTGACTATATGTCACTGTTGGCAGTTTGACTGGTATGTCACTGCAGTTTACTCGTACTGACCGAGGGGAAGAGATCTTAGGATGCCGGTACTCCTAGATCTTGTACGGAACCGAATAGCCCTTCGCAGGGGTCGGTTGGACTTTGAATGGTACGATTCAAATTCCCCAGGGCATAATAAAAGATGTAATACAGCCGTATAGCATATCTGTTTAGGGTTATACATGACGCTTCACATTGAATGGAAACCCATGTTTGTTCTCTTTACATAAAGATGATGCTTAGTGCAACTAAGAGATAGTAATTATACTTATGTTGTGGATATGCATAAGACTGTAATGGTGTACATACAATGGTCATGTTTATGTTGATATCTTACTGCTACTGTTGATTATAATCATGATGCTAGATATCTCATGTTGATAGTTATGTTTCACATGCTATCCATGCCTCTATAATTAGAAATACCTGACAGAGGCTTAATGCCTGGATGTGTAATCAGGATTGGTATAGTCCAATGCCTGAAACATTTATACCTGATTGATATAGTTTAATGCTTGAATAATACATGATGATTTATAAAATCACATGTCTGGCATAAGTGAATACTTGTTTAGCAGATTGGCTAAGGCCAACAAATAGAAACAAGAATGAATCATGGGTGACACATCAGAATAATGAATGACATGAGTAAAGCTTGAGATGTTGAAAATGTATGGTAGATGAATGTTATACATGTTCTTTCTATTTCTTATAAAGAGAATAGATGAATTACTGTTCAATCATAGATATGTGTAATACTTTAAAAGATGAGAATGATCTAAACTGCTTATCCTCTGCTCAGTTTTATATTAATTAAACTACAATAATGATGTTTCTGGTGGAGAGTTATATCTCTCGCTGGGGCAATTTTCAATTGTCTCACCCCCGTGGGAACCAACATTTTTAGGTGGACGAGTGTGAAAGAGACTGATAATATCTTTCGGATGAAGAACATCAGCAGCTACAAGGACAGCAGTGACAACTCAGGTTGAGTGTGCTGTCTATCGTGTTTGGTAGATAGAAGTCCTATGTGTCGTCTCTGTACTCTCAGGTCCTCGGAGTTAGTACTTAGTGCTTTTAATGTATCGTTTTGAGATTTTGGCTTGATGCCTCGAGGTTATTATGTTGTCTGTGTTAAGCTTTTAACAAGGCAGTTGATGTTGTAACCCTTGAAAAGAGATGGTATAAGATATATACTTATGAACCATGATGTAAATGTAATACATTGGTTCTTGTTGAAAGAGTTTTCCTATGATTGGGTCTCTTTGAAAAAGGTTTAAAATTTTTAGTGATTTTCTATAATCCGCTGCTTAGTGAACGCTTCCGCATTAGTTAATTATGTTTTTGTTAGTTGGATGCTACAACATGTATCCTCTTTTCTCAATGGTGTGCCCTCTCTTTAGGGGAGCCTCTTTACGGGGAACCCTCTCGTTAGGGTTTTAGTCCCAGTGGATATTCATACCATCCCGTTCAGCCTTGGTATTTCTCTGGTCTTCCCATCTGGGCTGGACACTGGTGCATTTGCCACCAAGGCCACACACTAGCCAACTAAAGGTGACTAGATGCAACCCTGAGGGAAGACACACATGTGAGAACTTTTGAAATTTGTATTTTCCGTAACCAAGTCGATCACAAGACCAAACAGGTCACCCGCAAGTGCACGGGGTACTATTGTAGTACATGTCATTGGCAAGAATAGGGGTCGGTCCTCAGGGATAGAGGGGGCACTAGAGCTAGGCTAGTATTTGCTATGTTCCTAATGCAGAGTATAGGGTTGAAGGGTTTTAAAAGGGTCTGTTTGGTGATTAATCTAAATGAACATGCAAGAAAGGCAGAATTAAACCTAAGTTATCTTAAACAAGCAAGTTTGGAAAATTGGGTGTGACTCTCTGTTGATTCTGGGGTTCTTGTTCTAAATTCCCACGACTGTTGTGGGGGGTCACGACCGTCCTCTCCTCTGCTAGCCATGGCTGTGGTATCTTCAATGGGCCAAGACCGTTATGATAGGACATGACCATGGTAAGTTGGGGTAGCTCTCTGTTGAATCTGGCACTTCTTCACAAAAAAGACACGACTGTGGGTTATGCCCATGGCCGTGTTGGGGTCTGCATCAGTTAATTAACCTTCAAACTTCATCATTCATGGATTTATTTTCTTGATGACGACTCTTGGCCATTGGGGGTACGTTGAGGGAGCTTTTAGGGCCTTTGTTGGACCCCTCCATGAGTGGAGGAGCCCTAGAACTCCTTCCTTCTCTCTCATCCATCCAAGGCATGGTCTAAGTACCTGAAAACAATGCAAAAACATCCATAAGTGCATTTGGAAATGATAAACATATTAGGGGAAATAGCTTGTAATCTAACATGTTTAGATGTGATTTAAGTACAAAATGGCACAAGATGGGCCCCTAATGTAGGGCTACATCACCACCCCAAACTTAAAACATACTTGTCCTCAAGTATGCTCTAACTTAATCTCTCTTTTCAGTTTTCATTCAATACCCAAGAATGGAAAATGCATAGCAACATAAAATTATTGACTACATGGTCGTGGAAGTGACTAAGTGCATGTGTTCCACTTCTCTCCCTTCGTCTTTCAAAAACCAATCATGAAATAAGCACTGAGCATACAAACTTCAAATATAAAGCATAAAAATCACAAGTTGTCAATATGTCTTTCATGTCATTCCGGGTAAACCGTTTCATGTTGGTGTTAATCAAAGATGACTAGGAGTGTTTTTTCACTTTCATGCATTCACTCTTATGCTTCAAACCACACTAAATGACCCACATGGATGTAGAAATGGTCAAAGTGATCTATATTGTATGTTTTCTAGCTCAATGGGTGTGAAAAAGGAAGAAAGGACTGCGGTAAGATTTGGAGTGCTTTTATACACTCATCTTTTCTTTATTTGAATGCTCTTAAACAGGAGCATCCTTTTATTTTATTTTATTTTTCCTTTTTCTTTTCTTTTTATTTGCCCTTGGTGTAGATATGGCATATGGTGGATAGAGTGAAGCAGGGAGGTGGAGATTGGCCACCCCAAACTTTAGGGGGTGGCCATGACTGCTATGTGCACTTTGGCATCTTTTTATGAGGTGAAGAGGTATGAAGATGGTGAAAGAATAGTTGGATCAAACAGGGGTCATTAGTGTAGTCTTCAACATAAGATTTCCTACATGAAAGATAATCCAACACTTTATCAAATGATATCACACCACATGATAGAGCAACATGACATTCACATTTCTGCCAAGTGATTCCATAGGCTTCAAGCATTTGTAGCTTGCTCAATTAATAAAACAACCAAAAAATTCACAAACTTAAGAGAGGTGGTGCACATGTAAAGAGTCAACAAACAAGGCCATATAGAAATAAAATCTAAGAGAATGACATGCATTTGTCAAGGGATTAAAATTTTCATTTCAAACAATGGAGATCAAGTCAGAACAAGCTTTTTGGGTAAGAACATTCAAGCTTGGTTAAAATTGGCCAAAATGGTGCCAATTTGCCTTCAATCACATATTAACCTACATTATTGAACTTAAAATAGTAAAGCAAGAAAGTCCTCTCTAAAACATGCAAAAATTACCAAAAATCTACATGATATGCAATGCATGGCAAAAAGGAGCAAAAGTTTTGAAAAATTAGGCAAAAATGCAAGAAAGCAACTACATGCTATGCAAAGATGCAATAAAAAAAGAGAGCAAGAAAAACTAAACTAGATAGAATAGGTGGAACAAAATCATAGAGAGATAGAGGGTGGTGCATACCACCCTACCCATGCCAAACTTTAGAATCATGTTGTCCTCAGCATGAAACTATAGTGTAGGGTAGATAGGGGAAGTGTTACCGCTGCTGTGGTTGCTGGTCGGATGAGTGAGGAGGATCTGGAGGAGGATCTGAGGGAGGGGGTATATGTGGGTACATAAACATCGAAGAAGGCATTTTTGGAACGTCACTTTCCTCCAGTGATAATGTTGGCCCCCTTGGTTATTGCCTTCCTAATTTTCTTCATGGTTGGGCTGGTAAAGGGTGGTGAAAAATGGATTTTTGTGTAGGGGGTGGTGTGGATGTGGATTTAGGTTATGGATGGAAAGCGAAGGAGGTTTAGATTGTGGATATGGGGTTTGCTGTGGATTTGGGTAAAAAATAGAGGGTTTATGTGGAGGTTTAGGGGAGGGGAGCTGTTGGGCGGATTGAAGATGAAGGTGGAGATGGAGGGCCAATTGAGAGAGGAAAGGTGGTGCAAATGGAAGGGGGATGGCTGGGGAATGATTTGGTATTGATTGGGGGATTTTTGGGGGTGTTTTGAGGTGTTGGATGTGGAGAATGGTGGATGGATAGGTAGCTGTGTGCTTCCATGGTCATGCAATTAAGGAAGAAGAAGAAGAAATGAAGAGGGGGTCAGATTTTAATGTTTAAAGTTATATTTTTTTCCTGGATCGGGTCAGGCCACGGTCATGGCCAGGGCTTGGTAGCACAGCCGTGGTGGTGTGCCATAGTCATGTTGTCGATGAAGAATGTTTTCCTCTAACCTTTCCATGGTCGTGGTCCGATGCCACGGTCGTGGCCATGCATCTTCAACACGGCCGTGGCTGGTGGCCACGTACATTCGTCTAAAATAACCTGACATCTTGGCCACTTTGATGAAATAAAACCCATGACCATGGTTGTCCACTTTTGTCACGGCTGTGGTCAAGCTCCACGACTGTGCCTGGGGAAATCCCTCAGTTTTCTCAACTAAAAAAAACAAGAACTTCGTTTGTCTTTGGCATTCTGCCACAAATTTGTTTTAATGACCATGACTCAACTTTAATCCTTTCTCTCTAGTACATAACACCTGTCGTGTCATCAAAACTCAAAGAAAAACTATTAGACACAAGTGTGTGTGTATATTTGTAGAAAATAAAACAAAAGTATAAAAAAGTAAGGTTTGAGAATCTCAAACCACGTGGGTTGCCTCCCACTAGTGCTAAATTTTACACCTTTAGTTGGGCTTATTGATTCTTGACTTCTTTCACTTCTTTGGGATTCTCAAGGCATCCTTGTAGTATATCTCTTTCTCATCTGCTTCCAAGCACATCTCTTCATCGGATTGTTGTTCTTCTACAAGCATCACAATGTCAAAACTTTGATTGGCCTTGTCCGGGCCTACTTCCACCACTGATTTCAATCTTTGTCCATTGATGACAAACTCTTTTGCTCCTTCTTTCTCACATTACAAAATAGCCCCAGATGGATACACTTTCTTGACAAGATAAGGTCCTTCCCATCTAGAATGGAGTTTTTTGGGAAAGAACTTCATTCTTGAATTGTACAACCATACCCACTTGTCGAGCTCAAATTCCTTCTTTTTGATCATCTTATCACGAAGAAACTTAGTCCTCTCCTTATATCTCTTGGACATGTCATACGCCTCATGGCACATTTCCTACAACTCATTTAGTTGAAACTTCCTTTTCATTCCCGCATTTTCTCCATCAAGATCCATAGTTTTCAAAGCCCACAATGCCTTATGTTGCATTTCAACCGGAAAATGGCAACTTTTTCCATAGATGAGCTTGAATGGGGTAGTGCCAATCATGGCTTTGTATGCAATTCGATATGCCCATAAAGCTTCATTTAGACGGAGTGACCAATCCTTGCAGTTCGGTCTCACTGTTTTCTCTAGGATGATCTTTATCTCCCGATTGGCCAACTCAACTTGGCCACTTGTTTGAGTGTGGTAAGGAGTGACTACTCGATGGTTTACTCCATGCTTCTTGAGCAACCCTTCAAAAGTGCGGTGAATGAAATGGCTTCCTCCATTGCTAATAATGGCCCTTGGGATGCCAAAACGGTTAAAAATGTTTGATTTCACAAATTCACACACCACCTTGTGGTCATTCGTTCGGGTTGCAATAGCCTCGATCCACTTTGACACGTAGTCCACAATGACCAAAATGTAGACATACCCAAAGGAAGGAGGGAAACATCCATGAAGTCAATTCCCCATACATCAAACACCTCCACCACAAGAATGGGTGATAGAGGCATCATGTCCCTTTTGGAGATAGTGCCTACTTTTTGGCACTTCAAGCAACTTTTGCAAAATTCATGGGAATCTTTGAATAAGGATGGCCAATAAAACACACATTGGAGAACCTTTGTAGCCGTGCGTTTTCCTCCAAAATGACCTCCACATATTCTAGAATGGCACATGGATAAGATTTCTTGTTGTTCTATTTTCAGAACGCATCTCCTTATGAGCTGATCGGGGAAATATTTGAAGAGGTGAGGGTCATCCCAAGCATAATTCTTGACCATGACAAATAACCTTTTGCTTTCCTCCCTTGTCCATGTTCTAGGTATCCTCCCACTAGCCAAGAAATTGGCTATGTGTTGATACCATGGCCTTTGAGTGGACGAGAGTAGGAAGAGTTGTTCATGTGGCATCATTTCCTTGATTCAACTTGTATCATCAAAGGGCTCATCAATTCGGGAGAGATGGTCGGAAACACCATTTTCCACTCCCTTCTTGTCTACAATCTCCACATCAAACTCTTGAAGCAATAGAATCCATCTGATCAGCCTTGGATTTGAATCTTTCTTTGACATGAGGTACTTTAATGCAGCGTGGTCCATGTATATCACTACTTTGTTTTGTAAAAGATATGATCAGAACTTATCAAGAGTGAAGATGACTGCAAGAAACTCCTTCTCAGTGGTTGTGTAGTTTCTTTGCGCTTCATCTAGAGCTTTGCTTGAGTAGTAAATAGCATGTGAAATCCGACCAATTCTTTGGCCCAACACAGCCCCCACTGCCATATCGAATGAGTCGGTCATAATCTTGAACGACAAATAGAAATCGTGGGGCTCATGATAGGAGCAGAAGCTAGTCTTTCCTTCAGGTGGTTGAAAGCTTCAACACACTTGTCAACAAAATGAAATTCAACATCCTTCTCAAGCAAGTGACATAGAGGTCTTGAGATTTTACTAAAATCCTTGATGAAGCGGCGGTAGAAACCTGCATGTCCCAAGAATGACCAACCATGTCTTACGGTAGAAGGAATGGTGAGAGTAGAAATGAGACCCACCTTGGCCTTGTCAACTTCAATTCCGTCCTTCAAAACCCGGTGACCCAAAACTATGCCTTTGGGTACCATGAAGTGACTCTTTTCCCAAGATAGAACTAGGTCAACCTTCACACATCTCTCAAGAACAACAACCAAATGTAGCAAGCACTCATCAAATGTCTTACCAAAAACTAAGAAATCATTCATGAACACTTCCAAAGACGAATCAAGCATATCTGCAAAAATCGAGGTCACACATCTCTAAAATGTAGAAGGGGCATTACACAACCCAAATGGCATTCTTCGGTAGGAAAATGTACCACTCAGGAAGGTGAATGTTGTCTTCTCTTCATCTGTAGGATGCACGGCAATTTGGAAGTATCCATAATACCCATCAAGGAAATAATAGAAGATTTTCCCCGCTAGCCTCTCTAGAATCTAGTCAAGAAATGGGAGAGGGTAGTGGTCCTTCTTGGTCTTTTCATTGAGCTTCCAGTAGTTAACACACATTCTCCACTTTAATTGTTCTCTTACCAGCATAAGTTCACCGTCTACATTTTCCGCTACAGTACGTGATCCCACCCTTCTTTGGCATTACCTGGATGGGGCTCACCCATGTACTATCAGAAATAGGATAGATATGTGGCAACAAATCCCATTATCACACAGATAACGAGGTGTTACGCGAAAACGTGCGGAAAACACCATAACCACAGATTATCAAAAACACGGGTTAATTAAAACCGATTGCGGAAAACTGATAAACTGTGAAACTATTACTTTCCAGTCCTCATCCTGCACAGAAACATGTCATATAAATATGTACATACACAAGATCTGACACGTGCCCACAGCTCAGGAACAGCTGTCCATCCATCACATGAGTTCACCACCTATTCATATATACATAAAGGCCCACATCCGGCCAATAGCAGAATATACAGATATCATCGAACGATCTTCGTGAAACATCGTCAAAACACTGCCAAGGACCTGAGAGTACAGGGATGACTCTAGACTCTACTACAAAACATCCAAAACAGCAGCATGTCCATCGCTTGCCTTCTACTGCTCCTCAAGCTGCTCGTCCGCAACACCACAACCACGACCACGTCTACCTCGACCACCTAAAAAGGGTGTAAACCAGTGGAGTGAGACAATTGAACAATTGTCCCAGCGGGAAACATAGCTCCCCACCGCAACCATAGAACCTCAGCAAGATAAACCATAACAGCAATTATAACATGAGCAGATATATTAGAAGCAGTTATGTATATATAGCAAGATCATTCTCACCGACAAGCATACCAGCTGTACTAAAGCGTAAAACCAGATGTCTTTCAAAGGATCATGACTATCAAGATGAGATATATCAACATGTAACAGGATTATTAGAACATGGTATAATGCCATATAACCTGATTATCAAGATAAGGTAGATTACCACATGACCTGCAAGGTATAACGGAATATTACACAAACAAGGCCTCAACCAATGTTTCATGTTTGATATGACTAGTAAATACTAAACGGCTGTATTACATTTTATTATGCCCTGAGGATTTGAACCGTACTATTCAAATCCAACCTTCGGTTACGAAACCCAAGATGGTGCCATACAAGGTCAATGGAAGAGCCGGACTCCACGACCTCCCACCTCATGGTCAGTACATGAGTACAACACAAGCAGGACCGCAGTCACATGCTGAAGTGGTCTAAGCCACAGGGTTAGCTCCATAGGCTACCCATTCTCTAGCCTGCCTTGATACAGGTCTCGGCGCTAGTAAAACTGAGCCACGAGTCTGATCACCGTGCTCTGAGCCATGAACGCATTCATGCTCCATACATCACATATCCTGAGCCATGGGCCTGTTCACCATGCTCTACATACATATCTGAGTCTGCAACCGAAGTTACACTCTTACCTCCTCATTTTCAGGCTAGGAGCAACCTACACATATTCAACAATATGCGCTTCCAGGTTAACCCGTAGGAAAACCTGTTTCACCATCACCAAGTCCTGACGATGATGGATCTATGGCCAGGGAAAACTACATGATGTATTTCACTGTGCTTAATTAGTATCTTTTAGATGGATTACAAGATTCAACCAAGTTGTATGACATGCAAGGTATAACAGAAAGTAAAGAACATTATATTATGATCTATTCATATCAACCTGATCCATCTTAAGGATCCAACATCACATGTTATCACTTGGCCTCTTGCCAACCATCCAGATCCATCTCAAGGATCACCACATACCGCAGGGTCTCAACCCCTCATCATGTACTATCACTGCCTCTTAAGGCTCACATCATCATCATGGGACCAACACATCACATACATAATCTTATAGAGAAATTATCAAAGCAATGTTACTCATTACATATGTCACATAGCCCTTTCATGGCTAAAACATCACCTGCAAGGTTAGAGTACACAATAATCGTAGATTCAACATAAGGCATATGCTCGCTATCATCAAAGATCATTCAAGATAATCTAATTACCAATATGACAGTTATTGGGTGATAAAGTATGTTAAGTACATCATTAAACAACCATACTGATACTTACCCTTATATCGAGATTGTACAAACAATCATGGTATATAGAGATCATGTTGTGTTTACAGAACCAACACTATTATTAACAAGGTCATTACTATGTCATCAACTATTGTCATCTTTATCATGAAGCAACCTTTAATGTAATTGTCACTTAGCATCATTATTACCAACATTATTATCATTAAACAAACTACTAGAGTAGTTATCATCATCTTCTTTATCATTAACAATTAAGCATAAGGGTCACATCATGCATCAATTACATAAGGGCTAACATCATATACATTACTATCATTAGCATCCTTATTGTTTGCAAGGCTACATATTACATATTGATGATATCACAAACACCACCATCGTTTTATTGGTTAATGTATAAACATCCACTTCTATCACATAAGGGACCGTCACCAAAGAAACTCATACCCTCCCTATAGCCTCACAACCCTCATCTAAAACCTATCATCCAACATGGGTATCGGCCAACCTCACTAACCCTATCGACCATCACCCACTACTACCCTATCGGCCAACACACTCTACTAACCCTATCGACCATCACACTCATGCACATAGGGTAGGGTATCGCCCAACATGGCTATCGGCCATAAGGGTATCACCCACCATGGTGTCGGCCATTAGGGTATCGCCCACCATGGTGTCGGCCATCAGGGCACATAGCCTATCGTCCAACATGGCACTACTTGGCCCTATCGTCCACCACATGGACAAGGAGATAACTCAACACAAGAGCACCCATTCTATCGTCCAACTCAAGGACATCCATGTCGCCCAACACCATCAGACCATATTGCCCAACAAGAGAGAGAGAGGGAGAGAGAGTATCGCCCATCTCCAAGGGTACTCATCATATCGGCCAACAAACCCTAGCTCACCCTATCGCCCAACTCAAGGGTAAGGGTATCGGCCAACCTAAAGGACTCATCATGTCGCCCAACACCAGCTACCATATCGTTCACCAAGGGGAACACCATGTCGTCCAACTCAAAAACAAAGGTGTTGCTCAACCCAAGGAACCATATCGCCCAACATGGTCACCATGTCGGCCAACATCCATACTAGGTCAACCTATCATCCAACCCAAGAGGAAGGGTGTTGCCCAACACCAAGAACACTGATATCGTTCAACTCAAGGACAAGGGTGTCGCTCAACACACCCACAAGGAAGGGGTATCGCCCAACCCTAGGTCACCTTCAACCTCCAACACAAGGGAGAACAAACCCTAAAAAGCAAGGTATATAAGGAACCCTAAACCCTAGAGAGGGATATCGGCCACTAAGGTATATAAGCAAGGTGCACAAGAAAGGAACTAAGCTAGTCTACTAACATGTAACAAGGTTAAAGCTAGAGGTAAGAGAATTAGGGTTAGAAACTATGCAACCCGCCTTAAGCTTTAAGGAAGAAGATGCACTCTGAGCTCCAAGGTTGTCGGCCACCAAAGCTCCAAAGCACTCCAAGGTCCAAATCTATCGTCCACCAGGCTGCTCCAGGAAGGTGTATCGGCCACCACTTCAGCTCCAAGGAAGTGTATCGGCCAACACAAGCAATATGGAGAGACTTATCGTGCACCAAGGGTGGAGGGGAGACCAAAGGACCAAAGGAGACTTAGGCAAGGAGAAGAGCTACCTATATAGGAAGAAGGGGAGGAGAAACCAAGGTACAACCATGCTATGTGTTGCCCACCCAAGGGACACATGTCCACCAACTCAAGCCACCTCTCATGCAAGCCATAAGGCACTTGTCCAAGATGTGCACCATGTGTCCATCAACCAAGCCAAACCATCTGGGCGACACAAAAAGAGCTACTGGGCGACACACTAAGCAACTGGGCGACACACCACCTGCCCTAGGCGACACAAGGCTCAAGCAAGCCCAAACAAGGAACTCCAAGGCCCAAACAAGCTCAACTCAGGCCCAAAGGACTCAAACAACAAGCCCAAGCCTTCCTCTCAACCCTAGAGGAAGCAAAGAGGGAAAACATCTCACAAGATGGCAAACTTGCCCACAAAACCCTAAACTTGGGTTATTTGCAAGTAGCCCCTCGAACTCTCAACAAAGCACAACCAAACCCTAATCACCACTAAAGGTGATTAGCAAGCACCAAAGCACCAAGATCAAGCAAAACAAACAGGGTAAACCCTAAACGCAGGTCAGGGTCCTTACAAGATAATTCTAGCATTAAGCAATTTTACAACCTCTTGGGTCACCACCTCTTTCAACTTTGGATTCAAACGCCTTTGCATTTGGCGGGTCGGCCTTGCATCATCCTCTAGATAGATCATGTATACACAGATGGAGGGATCAATACCCATCAATTCAGCTATAGACCATCCAATGGCTTGGATGTTCTTCTTCAAGACTTTTATCAATGCCTCCTCTTGTTCTGGTGAGAGAATGGTGGAAATGATCACTGGGAGAGAGTGTTTTTTGCACCTAGAAAAGCATACTTCAATCCTTCTGGAAGTGACTTCAACTCAAGAGTGGGAGGTTCTTCAAGGGAGTTCTTTAATGGTTTAGAAATAGAAGGAAGGTCTTCACTTGTAGCCACTAAGGCTAGCTCATTCTCTTCATCAACTTCATCATCATCATCGGGGAACTCAACTATTAGCTCTAGACCTCTACCTTGAGTGGAAGTTTGAATCTACGTAGGTAGGCATTCCTCCACAATTTCATCTAGACACTCAATGAGATAGCAATCTTCTTCAGTGGCCCCTATTACCTCGGCTATGGCTGAAGATTTAAAGATGTTCAACTGGATCTTCATGTGCATGAATCTCACATACATTGTATTGGTCCTTACATGAATTACCACATCCACTATGTCTAGGAAAGGCCTCCCCAAGATGATAGGAACCCTCCTTGTGTCTTTTTCCATGTCTAAGACAATGAAATCGATAGGGAAGAAAATGGACATCTCATCATCAAGCCTCACAGGAACGTCATCCACACGCCCTCTAGGCATCTTTACTGATATGTCAGCCAACTGTAAAGTACAATGAGCCGGACTCAATTGTCCCATTTATAGCTCTGCAAACATATCATACGACATTAGGTTAACGCTAGAGCCCAAGTCTAGGAAGGCTTGGTCTATGCAATGTGCCCCAATGTAGCATGAGATGATAGGAGCACTAAGATCTTTTATTTTCCTTGGCATGGTGTGCTACAAAATCAAGCTCACTTGCTCGATGATCTTGACTTTCTTTGGGGTCCTCCCAATGGTCTTTCTCTTGAAGGTGCATAGATCTTTCAAGAACTTATCATAAGAAGTGATTTGCTTGACTGCATCAAGAAAAGGAATGTTAGTTTTCACCTATTTGAAAGTCTCAAGGATGTCTGCTGTATGCTTCTTTCTTCTCCTCTCAGTAAAATGCTCCTTAAGAGCCTCAGGAAATGGGGGGAGTTGGGATCCCACATGGTTTGGATCAACAATATTGTCAATAGGAATCACATGAATCACAGTATCAACACCCTGTATCATAATATCAACCCTGGATCTCGTCACAATATCCTCAGGCTATATCTTAGTATAAACTTGTCCAGTCTCAGTATCACATTTTTCAACAACAACAGTATGATGGGGGTGCTCTAACATCTGACCACTCCTCAGAATAGTCACTTCCTTCACATTCTCATGGGTAGTGGAAGAAGAGGCTTGTGGAGGTGGTTGTGGCTGTTGGGGTGGTGGTGGCCTTTGGTGAGATGAATTTGGGTTTTGGAAGATGAATTACGGTGCTGGCTGTTGCTGTTGTGGATGGGGGTGGTATTGTGGGGGTGGCTGCTGGTATGAATGAGGTGGAGGTGGACCATATTGGCAGTTAAGAGGTTCCTGAGGAGGTGGTGGAGCATAGGGGTTCGGCGATGCATGGTATGACGGCGAAGCATATGGACTTGGAGTGTTCCCTAGGAAAGTACCATCATTATTTGGGTTGGGCGTCGGTTGAGATGAAAGTATTCCTTCTTCCCTCCTAGCAAGAGAGAGAGAGATCTGATCTAGTCTTTGCTCAAGTCAGTTGATGGACTTCCCATGTGAGTTCACATCCTTCTTCACATCATCCAAACTTCTTAACCTTTCAAGCACCTCCTCTTCAAACTTTGAACTATAGCGTGACCTCTACTTCCCTTGTCCTTATCCATCCTCATTTTGTTGCTTCCAAGAGAAATTTAGATCGTTCCTCCACTTGGGAGTATAGGTGTTGGACATGGGGCCTTGATTGTTCCGCCCACCAAAGGAGTGTAAGGCATTCACTTCTTCATCAACAGAATCAACTGCCATGGTGGGTTGGCTAGGAGAGCCACCAGCTTGGTTCTTCTTCATCTTCATCATATCCACCATCATTTTCATCATATCAGGGTCGACAACATTGTGGGTTGGAGCCACGGAAGAAGGTGGAGGGATGTAGCTTCAGCTGCAATGCTCCCCTTTTGTAGAAGTGCAATGGCGTGAGTTTTCAGCAAGATGCTCGAACAAAGGCCACGATTCCTCAGGTGGCTTTGCCATGAAAGTACCTCCACATGAGGAGTCGATGTTGTTTTGTCTATGTTCTTCAAGCCTGGTGTAGAAAGCTTGAACTAGTTGCCACAATGACACTTCATGGTGAGGACAGTCGCGGAGAAGTTTTTGGAACATCTCCCATGCCTCGTGGAAGGGATTCTTATCTTTTTGGGCAAAGGAAGTGATGCATATTCTCATATAGGATAGCTTAGCAATCGGGAAGAACTTCTTGAGGATTTCATTCTTGACTTCATTCCAAGTTACCAGCTCTGTCTTTGAAACATTCCACTATTTAGCCTTCTCTTTTAGGGAGAACGGAAAGAGGGTTCTCCGAATGGAGTTGTCGGTGGCGGAGGGCATATGGAAAGTGGAGCACGTCTCAAAGAATGCATCGATGTGATGGTAGTACAAGGAGTAACTAGGGTGGCAATGGGTGAATTGTAGTTCTTGGGGGTGAAATACTCATGGAGTGGGTGGTGCTGTGGTGGAGGTGGTTGAGAGTCTGCATAAGGGTTATTTTCTGCCATCTTGGCTTCTCGGTGTTGGTTGCAGTGACTTTGACGTCTCCTTCTACCTATCTCAGGGTCGTACAACACCAAGTCAGTACAAGTGGAATGCGTGTGGCGCATGCACAACTGTCACCTGCACAATACAAAAACAAGAAACCAAGTTAGAATGGAAATATGAAAAAGTGAACAAAGAATAAAGAATAGCAATGACGAGGGCAAAAGGAAAGTCTAAGCTACACTAACTAGCAAGGTCGAGCGCCTCTGTCCCCGACAACGGTGCCAAAAAGCTTAGTGTGTTTCCCACCAAGGCCACACACTAGCCAACTAAAGGTGGATAGATGCAAACCCGAGGACAGACACACGTGTGAGAACTTTCGAAATTTGTATTGGCCCTAACCAAGTCGATCACAAAACCAAACTGGTTACCTGCAAGGGCATGAGGTACTGTTGTAGTACAAGTGATTGGCAAGAATAGGGTCGGTCCTCAGGGATAGAGGGGGCACTAGACCTAGGCTAGTGTTTGCTATGTTCCTAATTCCGAGTCTAGTGTTGAAGGGTTTTAAAAGGGTTTGTTTGGTGATTAATCTAAGTGAACAGGCAAGAAAGGCAGAATCAAACCTAAGTTATCTTAAACAAGCAAGTTTGGCAATCAAGGTTAACCAACTAACTAAGCAAGAGCAAAGGTAAGTTACACTACACTAGAAGAGCAAGAAGCGATTTAGAATCTAAGTTAACGACTAGAGAAAGAAAAGATATAAATTAACCCTAACTATCAAAACTAAGCAATTGACTAGATTAAGCAAAAGTGACTAAACTAGACTAGCATGAACAAGCAAGCAGAGCAAGTTAGGTTTTAAGCAAGATGATTAGGGTAGGTGGGCCATTTAGGGATGTAACTTTGATATTAGTTGGGGGAGGTTATTGGACAAGCATGGTTCTCATCTTTCATCTAGATTACCAAACCAAACAATAAGGCAAATGATATTAGAATGTACCCTATACTACTAGTGGAAGACTAGGCTTAGGTGTAATTCTAATAGGATTAGCCAAATATAGGTTTCTAGGATAAGTGGTATTGAGCAATTGAGGGATGAGGGTTGAGATGGGGGTAGAGATGAGGGTATTTGACCTCATGCCATTAGCCATTCTAGCCTTTAGAACACCCTAGGCAATCACATCAATCCCACTTATAATAGTAACTTAGGTCTCATACCAAGTAGTAGGAGAGGGGTTAGGCATGTAGGAACAAATGATACTAGCTAGGGATCCCCTATTGGGACCTAGGAGTCACACCTAAGATTGCCACATGCATCCCAATTCTCCTATAAACATGGTATCATCAAGCACTATCAAACAAGCAATTAATAGCAAAAAGCATAAATCACAAGCATGTCAATGGGATAAGAGACAAAAGCATGGATCAATCATCATAGATAAAAATGAGTTCATTACAAGCCAAAATTACCCCAACATGGTATCAAAGTTGCATTTTATCCCCAAACAGCCCACCACTAGGGGCTTAGCTACACATAGTCAAAGAAATGGCAAAAGAAAGGGGAAGAAACTCCATGGAGCTATGGGAAGTAGCCTTCTTCTTCACCTCCTTGATGTTGGGGACGTCCTCTCTCCTCCAAGGGTGTAGATGAACATGAAGATATGGGGGATTATGGAGGAAAACCAAGAAAACTAGGTTTCCAAGGTGAAATGGAGATGGAAATGGTGGGTGGAGAGCATAAATGCAAGGGAAATGAACTAAATGCTCAAGGAGTTGGTGGAGAGGAGTAATGGTGGCTAGGAGCAGCTGTGGGAGCTAACCTAGTGTTGTAGCCGCTACCCATATATATATATATATAGGTGGTGGTGGAAGCACTAGGGTAAGTAGGGGTATTGTGGGAAAAATAGTGCAAAAAGTGGTAGGTTTTGGGTGGCAACACGACCGTGTTGATGAGCCATAGACATGGTAGGGGTAGATGAGAACGGTCATGGAGCTTTGACACGAATTTATCGTGCGTAGAATGCAAGTGCACACGTCAGAGTAATATAGGCCTTTGTGAGGCTCGAATCGAACTCAGGGAAACATAATTATTGGTAGACTACTACTAACTACTTGCAATCAGCTGGACCGATTAAATTGATTTGAGAGTTGATTGAAAAAGAAAAGAAAAATGAAAGAAAATAAAACAATCAATTAAATGTTTAGTTTAATCAATTCAAATGGGAATCTTTAGGATTACGGTTTCACCGCAGGTTTTCACTGTACTAATTCCTCCACAACTATCCTAATTCGTCTCCTATTTCGGGTAGTGTCCTGTAGTCAGAATTGCTCACTTTTGCGATACAATTCACTACCTAAATCTAGTTCGGTTCCACAGTAGTAGTAACCTATACCCTAAACTAGATGCATGAAGACCATACTCTGGGTTTCCACCATTAACCGCACATCACCTTGTTCAAAGGATTTATTAGTTAATGTGAATTTTGTCTCTTTTCAACCATTAATTCTTCTTTCAAAGTAATTAAAGGCATTAGATTATCATTAGGGTGATCAATCGTAATGATATAATGGAGAAAATGAAATCATACCACGGATTTAAGAGACAAATTATGATATACTATGGTAAAAATGTCATACAACCATCACCCGGGCTACTGTCGGTCCTAAAGAGAAAGGGGATTAGCCCCGCATGGCCATCTCAATGAAAGACATGACAAGATAAAGGTAAAACATGGAGAAAAAGTGAATGAAAGTGATGTAAACCCCTGAACGGAGGAGATCCGAGCGTTCCTTGACATAGAATGCGTGACCTATAGCCTTCCAGCGGTAGAAAACATCCTCTGCGGCTCTCGAAATGATCAGGGTGTGGTTCTGGGCTCCATTCTTATCCCCTCCTCTCCTTGAGACTTGTGCAATGACTAATGACATGATACCCTACTTAGGGCCACCGAAATTAGGTATATGCACCACTTTAGATTACCAAAAGATCACCACCGTCTGATTAGAACCAATCTAAAACAAAACTTGATCTGACGACGTCAATACCATCAACGTGAGTCGATGGTATCAACCCGTGAAAATATCGACAAGTATTCTTTTTCTGACGTTCCGCCTGATACATACTCGATACCATCGACTGTAGTGTCGATGGTATCGACACCTTTAGGCGTCACTTTTGTCACCAATCCGACGCTGACGCTGGGCAAGGTCGATAGTATCGAGTTTGCGTCGATAGTATCGACAAGATGACTACTGGCTCACTGTAGGTATCTCGCTACCATCAACACATCTTGATTCCTTGCGGCTGTCTCATTGTGACTGAGTCGATACTATCGACATCTGTCGATGGTATCGACAACTGCATATATTTTTTTCCTAAAATTTCAAGGTGAATCCAAATTAGCCTTCTAAAACACATAAATATGATCATTTATAACCAAAAAGAAGAAATATAGTAGATTTGATGCAAAAAGAGATTATGGACTAAAACGAGTGAATCATGTGATATTAACCATAAATGCGACTAATAAACACATAAAACGCATGTAAAACCAGTCTATAAAAGTGACTCAAAATCCTCGCATCAAGCTTGGACACAGGCATGTTGTGTAAGGGTGGTGAAATTACTAAGTAGGAGGTGGCCACTGCCGTGGTGGAGTACCACAGTCATGTTGGGTGAGAAACACCATGGCCGTGTTGGGAAACACGACCATTTTGGAGGAGGAGGACTGGGTCGTGGGGTAGCAGCACATGCGAATTGGTCTTTAGTGGCCACGGTCGTAGTGAGTTGGGTGTGACTCTATGTTGATTCTGGGGTTATTGCGCTAAATTCCCACAGCCGTTGTGGGGGGTCACAAACGTCTTCTCCTCTACTAGCCATGACCGTGCTGATGGCCACGACTGTGGTATCTTCAATGGGCCACAGCCGTGCTGATGGGACACGGCCGTGGTAAGTTGGGGTAGCTCCCTGTTGAATCTGGCACTTCTTCACCAAAAAAGACACGACTGTGGGGTTATGCCCACGGCCGTGTTGGGGTCTGCATCAGTTAATTGACCATCAAACTTCATCATTCATGGATTTCTTTGCTTGATGATGACTCTTGGCCATTGGGGGTAGGTTGAGGGAGCTTTTAGTGCCTTCTTTGGACCCCTCCATGAGTGGAGGAGCCCTATAACTCCTTCCTTGTCTCTCATCCATCCAAGAAATGGTCCAAGTACCTGAAAATAGTGCAAAGAACATCCATATGCACATTTGGCAATGATTAACACATTAGGGGAAATAGCTTGTAATCTAACATGTTTAGATGTGATTTAAGTACAAAATGGCACAAGATGGAGCCCTAAAATAGGGCTACATTATACACCTCATTTGACCATCCTATCTGGGCTTGGGATTGCATTGGCCATCCCATCCAGGCTTGGCATCTTATATGAACATCTCATCGGGGCTTGGCCCCTTAGCAACCTTCCCATCTGGCCTAGGTTCATAGTCATTTGCAGAATGATTTTATTTCACCCGATGCTCTTTAACTCAATCGAGATCGATATAGGGTTTGAGAAGGTTACATCCATAATGCATTATTCATAGGTTTCTTACCTTTTCAAATTATGAGAGTCACAGTTACCTAACCCTTTTTTATATATAACTTGCTCAACCTTTATTTTCCCAATCCCTGTGGTATATCCATTCGTTGGGGTATTCATACTCACTCTCTAGGAGTATTCTAAATGATCTACCCACTCTCTGGGGTGATCTCCATTCATACCCACCCACTGGGGTATTTTTTACATTCCTCTATAAATAGCCTTAGGGCAATGAGAAAGTTATATTCATATTTTTCATTTTCATGTATAACCCTTGGTCATTTATGTCTCTCATGTATATTCCAATCTCCTTTTCTTTTCACATGCATCATGCATACATTTCTCCACATTCATACATGGACATCTAGATCACATAGACTTATTTGCATTTTCCTTAATTCTCATTACTCTTACCCTAATTAGGGTTCATATGGGTATGGTTTCCATTTACCCATTCTACTCCCATTTCCCAGGATCATGGTTTGGGTTAGGGTTAGGGTTAGGGAATACTCAACCGACACCCTACATTTTAGAATTTTATGATTCTCTTGACCCTCTAAGGATCTTTCTAGACCAACCCTAACTCCATATAGGGTTTACCTTTGCAAAGGAAAAACCCATAAAACATCCTTCTTTACTTTATCATCATTTCCATGTTGCATGTACTTTATTATTTCCACATTACTTGTACACTATTTTTTCTACAATGTATGTATATTAATTGGCAGAGGATGCCTTAATCCTACTTCTTCTCAAAACCCTAACTTTAGATGAGGAAGGAAGTGCCTTTTTTGGGGGTTTATTAAGCAAGAGGATGAAAAGTGGATAAAACAAGACCAGAAGGAACACTAAAGGTATTTTACTTTGGGTAAAGACTTATGACTTTGGCTAGGTAGGATGCACAGGTTTGGGAGTCCTCATTAGATGACTAGCGTTGCAGAGGAAAATTTTTCTATCCCCCCATTGTGGTCCTTTCTAGACACCCCAGTCTTTAGAAAATGCCCTAATAATTCCCTCATACTTCTACAGATTACTTGAAATTATAAACTATTAAATATTATTTGCAAAAATCATGTGCTCTGATACCAAATGTAATGAACTCACTCTTCATCAACCCCCAATTAAGGAAGGCCAAAAATATGAGAGCCATTACCTATAAATTTATTTCAAAGGATCCAAATTTTGCAAATAATAAATAATAGAAAATAATTTCATAATTCAAAAATATTGTTTAAAAAAAGATTACATGAAGTTTCCATCTACACAACTTTACATTTGAGAAAAATACTAAATTATCCAATCCTCCTACATAGCTATAGTACCTTCCATGGGTTTCATCTTTATCTTCATGTTTTATCTGGTGTATCAACTACCTCAAATGATGACAAACAAAACACACTCAACATATTTCCATAATGGTATGTGGGTTCATCGAATAATCACAAATACATATATTTAGTCATCATTTACTTGCACATAAGAACTTGTATTTTTTTTATATTCTGACCCATACTTGGTCCTCTATCTCAGGTATAACCACCATCCATCATTGGACTTATGTGTATTACCCTTTGGTCAATGTAACCTAGGGTTCAAATATCATTATTGACTTTATGTGATACTTGTAGGGGCTTTATATTTTGCATGAAATAAATAAACATCAAACATATATCATTCATTCAATCTTCAATAAACCTCGGTAAATGTTGAAAGTTGATACATGTAATCATAACCGTAACCACATACCTTTTCCATGTAGAATTCATGTAGAATATAAGAAGTTCACTTTTTACGATATCCAATCATTGAGAAATCCACAATCAATCAATAGTATCTGAAACATGCATACTACATATGTGCCACTATATATTCATGTTATTCATATTGAACCTAACTTAGATCGTGATCTAGGGTTTAGGTCTCCTTGTCCTCGAGTTGCCATTATCTTTGATTCCCCAATATCTATGTTCATTGATATCAATACTTAAGAAATCTAATTCATTTAAGGTGTTTCCATGATTATTAAATCTATCACATATTGTAGACCACAAACATTTATACCAGATTAAGTTTATTAATAAACATAACTAGATATGACCTTAATACATAACCCACATGTATATATATCCACATTATTAACCCTAATTACTTCATATGCATGATTATTCATATAAGAAACTCCAACTATCATCATGGATGTGTTTATTCACTTAGAAATCTTGTTAGTTAACATTTATATTAGGACCCTCTTATATTATCATAAGAATCCACAATATCAGATAATAATACCAAATGATAGCTTTTTAATGTTGCCAACATTTTAATAAACCAATCTAGAGTTTATATGCTTTAATCACCACATAATAATGTACATCACTACATTTTATAACAATAAGCATAATTAGACATAAAAGACATTTTATTTGCGTTCCTCACATTTTGCAGTCCATTTGATATATAGATTTTCTATATTTGGACAATTGTGGCATTTGCTATGATTTTATAAAGAAAAACATCATAAAACTCCAAGATACCATAAAAGAGGCCACATGGCGGTTTGTCTACACTAGCACCTCATGATTAAGTCAAGTACGGTTTGCTGCTATGGTTTTCCTATGAATTGGTCCATTGCTGGTTCACAACTGGTCCTGATCCCCTGACCAACCTTCCTTTCTCCCTCACGCGTCAATGTCTTCTCACAAGTCACAGTCCTATCGCGCAGAGTCAGCGAGAGCCATACCTTCTCGCTCATCCAGTTCTGTCATCCGTCAAGAATTGTTCTTCGCTATCGCCTCATCATGCGTCCCCTGCCATCTACACCCACCCTCTCCATAGTCATAAGGAAGGCATCTCCTTCCCCCGATCTTTACCAGCGGAGGACCTGGTTCCATCTGTGGGGCATGGCACCCCTACTGACGTTCACTCTTGGCTGGTACAACTCCTTGCATCCTGACTTCTCTCTGAGCATACGATCATCCTCAAGATACTCACCACCATACACGGTTCTCAACTTCTTCGGTAGAATCTCTCTCCCCACGCCCTTCTTTGTGACCCATGCATCGTGAAGTTGGGTCTTGTGCCATCCAAAATGAGGCAACATAACTATATCCCCGCCATTCGGACAAGATGAATGTGAAACTTGCACCACCTATCTTCTCTCTACAACTCCATTCTGCCCTAGTGACTAACGACTAGTTTCCTACAAATCAAGGTCTCAGGGGTGTAGTGTCATTACTTCTGCTCCCTCCGACGACAAGTCTGGAACTAGAACCCTCGCTGCTGCTCCTATCATCTCGCTAAAGCCATGCCATGCCATCCCTGATGCCACTCCTATCACCATAAAAAGGTCAACATTTCCTTAAGGTGTATGTGCACCAAGCCATGACATGCATTTAGAGAAGGGTGGCATTGTCTGTCTTCCATGCCCCATCACTAGGTCCGTTGGTGGAGGACGAGCCTACCCACAACATCTTTGGCTATTGTTATTGGTAAAGGGAGAACCTCCCATAACCCCTCTCTTATATAAATGACGTGGGACCTTCTAGGTTTTACTAGGGTGGAGTACGATTAAGGCGGAGAAGGAAAGTTATTGCCCACAAGCCACTTCTTCCTTCTTAGAAGGAAGTGATTTAATCATATTAACCAACAATGATCTGACTATGTAATTCCCTTATGGTTACATAGTTTCCAAAGCTAAATATTACTTTCTTACTCAGAAACCTAGTTAAACTAAACCCCATCCCAAAAGTAAATATTTTGGTAAATGAAAAAGCCATCAAGGAAGGTATATGGACCATTAATCACATATTGGGCAACTAGACCTTCACCTATTAGGGAACTCCATAATGGTTTTATGTAAGGACCCTGACCCACATTTTGGGCTAACCCTATTTGTTTTTCTTAAGTGTGTTGCCTTTTCCTTGCTGTAATAATCTAAGATGTAATTAGGGCATGTTGGAGATTTGTGCTCTTTGTTTGGGCTGGTTGCTTGATGCTAATGTTTTGTGGAGATGTTTGATGCAAACTTGCAATTCACCAAAATAGGGGTTGATGTGCAAGTTTTCCACCTCTAGAGTGTTTCTTATCTCTATTGGCATCATATATAGGAGAGAGAAAGTGTTGGGCACCTTATTTTGGCCTTGGTTGAGTGGTGACATCCTTGGTGATGTTTTGGGCACATGCTTGAGGTATGCTTTGCTCATAAGATTATTGGCTTAGGCTTGAGAGCCTTGAGGAGACCTGGTATCAGTTTGTAGTTTCCTTGAGGAGGCTTGATATCGGTTGAGGGTGTCTTGAGGGAAATTCTATCAGTTTGGTGGTACCTTGAGGATCACCATATCATTTAGTGGCGACTCTAGAGATGTTCCATATCAGTTTGTGACCTAGGGTTTCATCCCTATTGGTTTGTGAAGGGGATGGATGAGTGTATCAACCTTGACCTTCCTTAGTGACCAAGTGAATGAGACATAGGTCCTATCACCTTGTTTCATGGTGTTATATGTGGCCTTTCTTTTTGGAGATGTGTCTTCTAGGGTTCTAAGGTGGTGACACCTTCCCCTTGCTCTCTCTCTCTCATTATCCATGTATATATACCCCTTTCTTCCCATGCAAGAGAGCCCTTTTAGTGATCCTTGCTTTCTCTCCTTGGTGGCCGACCTTGAGCTTAAAGATCACTCTCCCTTGGAGATTGGTGGGAAAGCCAAAAGCTTGTGGTGGTCTCTTTCATCTTCTTCCTTGGTAAGCCATGGTTTTCTAGCTTTCTTTCTCTTCTTCTTTCTTCTTCTCAGCCATGGACCTTGGTATCTTCTTTCTTCTCTTTTGCTTTCTTAACCATGGTTCTATCTTATCCCTTAGAGGTGTTACACTTGTGATAACCTCCAATTTTGTGATGTTATCTTAGCAATATTCTTGAGTTTTCCACACTCTTTCTCAGATAAAGTAGACAAAATCTCTAACTATTCTCTTTTATTGCAAACATATTGTTAGATTAACTTTTCTCCTCTTTGCTTTCAGAAAAAGACAAAAAAAAATCATAAAAGACTCAAACGGTCCCAAGACCGCATGGACTCACATGGTCCCAAGACCGCATGGACTCACACGGTCCCAAGACCGCATGGACTCACACGGTCCCAAGACCACATGGACTCACACGGTCTCAAGACCGCATGAAGCCAACCGGTCTCAAGACCGCATGGAGTCATACGATCTCAAGACCGCATGGAGTCAACCGGTCTCAAGACCGCATGAAGCCAATCAGTCTCAAGACCGCATGAAGGCAACCGGTCTCAAGACCGCATGGAGTCATACGATCTCAAGACCGCATGGAATCATACGATCTCAAGACCGCATGGAGTCATACGATCTCAAGACCGCATGAAGCCAACCAGTCTCAAGACCACATGGAGTCATACGATTTCAAGACCGCATGGAGTCAACCGGTCTCAAGACCGCATGAAGCCAACCGGTCTCAAGACCGCATGGAGTCATACGATCTCAAGACCGCATGGAGTCATACGATCTCAAGACCGCATGAGTCCAAATGGTCTCTGAGTCCAAATGATCTCGAGGTCCAAATGGTCTCGGGGTCCAAACAGTCTCGGGGTCCAAACGGTCTTGGAGTCCAAACGGTCTTGGAGTCCAAACGGTTTCCAAGACCGTTTGGACCAAAATTTTACCAAACCATTTGGACTTCACTTAAGGCCTATAAATAAGACCCAAGGGGTCCTCCAAAACGACATCAAGTTTCAGACGCCCAGAGGCTGCCTCTCCTGCTCCAGAGCTGTTCCAACCTCCATCCTCCACCCGAAGGCTGCCGGTCTGAGATCCACACTCCATCTTGAAGCTACTTTCTCTCTCTTCACCAAAGAAGGTGGGAAGAGGAGTCCTTGTCATCGAGCAACCCGTGAAGTTGGAAGATCGTCTCTCTCTCTTTCTCTGAGGGGTTGACTTTCCTCTCTCCTTTGTGGGGATGATGCTCTCTCTCTCTCTTCTCACCTCCTTCTTTGTCCTAGCTATGAGAGAGTAGTCTCCTTCACTAGGGTGCGGGGAGTAGCCCCGCTACCCATGCTTTCATTATATGTAATGTAATCCATAGTTCGCAATATAGAGTCACTTCCTTTACAGTTCAACATCAATCGTTTAATGAATGCTTGTTGCTCGATCACCAACTTGTGTTATCCTTTATCTCTTAGTATGAGTTGTCTATGTTTGTACTACTTGATTCGAAACTCGATTGAATGTTGGTTCTTGGTGCATGTATACACCATGCACTTGTTTCGGTATCTAGGAGTGCTTTCAAAAAGTGGAGTAAACTCACTTCCAAATGTTGTACTTTCATACTATGAAATGGAATCAGTTGACGTATGAAAGTACAACTTTGGTAAGTCGAGGAACACACTTTGAGAAGGGAATGATGCAAAGCAGTTGACCATTCATTCGGGGATGGCTGGAGTTGCATCATTCCTACACTTCTTGTAGTTAGTTCTCCGAAAGGAAACTAAATCTACAAAGATACTAAGTGTTTAGACTCTTTTTATAGGTTGTGTTTTATGTTGCATGGTTTGATCCATGTGTAGTGGAAGTGAAAGCCGATCACATGCTAGTGGTTCCTTATCTCTGTTTAACTTCCTTAAATTTACTTGCTTACTTTACTTTACTTGCTCTTAGTCTAAAAACAACCAA
The DNA here is from genome assembly GCA_963693085.1 of Alisma plantago-aquatica. NCBI lineage: Eukaryota > Viridiplantae > Streptophyta > Magnoliopsida > Alismatales > Alismataceae > Alisma > Alisma plantago-aquatica. The sequence continues at coordinate 542,162,672 of OY856415.1, forward strand.
ACCAACCTCTTGATCTAAATACCAACTATTAAGTGACTAAGTGAAATTCCAACGTTTTCCATCTTGTTGCTCCCAACAAGACCGTTGTCCCGTGGATTCGACCCTTAACTATACTAAGATAAAACTTCCACGTATCTTAACATACGTGGGTGGAGTTCTCTATCTAGTATAAGCAAGGCTAAACCTAAAGACTTACCATCTTCAGGATTTTTAGTGGTGCACGCAATTCCACGTAAGTGGAAGCTCCATCAAAAAATTGGCGTCGTTGTCGGGGACAACAAAACGTTTCAATTTCAATTAACTATCTTTCTAGTTGGCTAGGGTTTTACACTTTCCTTTAATCATTAGTCCATATCTTCTTGAATCCATCATATCTCCTGCTTCATCTAAAAGGTGTGTTTCTTTCTCTACTCAGGTAGAAGACGTGTATGCAATCATCGCATAACCTTGGATTCTCCCCTGATCCAGAGTATGACTCTGAGGTAGAGAGAAGCTTCCACTGTCGCATTAGACTCAACTGCCAAAGAGCTAGACAAATGGATAAAGATCAACGCCAAGCTGCACTAGTAATGGAGAGGGTCAATGCTGCCATAGCTGCTCAAAGAGCACAACTCATCGCTGACACCTGTGCTCAGATTCAAGCGGAGATCCGAGCGGAAGAACATGCCCGCATCCGAGCTGAAAACGAAGCAGCTAACCGAGATGCCCAGTTAGAACTAAGAAACAAGCAATTGAGGGATTATGCTGTCCCTAAGAACTACGAAGACAATCATCCAGTGCGGCCTCCAATCATCAACATACCCAACTTCAAGATCTGTACGTAATGGATTCAAATCATGCAGGGCATCTCATTCTCTAGAGGTTCTAGAGATGACTACATGGATCACTTGAAGAGGTTCAAGTCACTCTGCCGACTTGTCCCGCAAGCTGGAGTTGCTTTTGATGCGATAATGCTACATCTTTTTCACTTCACTCTATCTGGTAGAGCTCTGAGCTAGTATAACTTACTCGATAGGGAGCCAATAATCACCACATGGGCTCCCTTGGAAGAAAAGTTCCTGGAGAAGTTCTTCCCCCCTTCACTAACTTACGAAATTAGGGGGCAGATTAATCACTTTGCCCAACTTCCTGGAGAATCGCTTGCGGAAGCATGGGAAAGGTTCAAGGAGCTTCTAAGAAAGTGCCCTCATCACATCATCTCCCAGAATCAATTAATAGAAATGTTCTATAGGGGAGTGAGTGATGACATCAAGAAATTCCTGGATTCCTCATCTGGAGGAAATTTTATGAGAAAGAACTATGAGGATGCTTGGAAAATCGTCACACTTGGAGCTAAGAATCAATCAAATTGGGGACTATCAGCTGGAAAGGGAGTCCTCAAAGTCTATAAAGCTGAGGAATCAATGGAAATGAAGGCTATTGCTGAGGCCTTAAAGACCATAGCTCATAAACAGTAGGCTCTTGAAACTTCACTTGGAGAATTTGATAAGAAGAAAAACCCTCAAGTCCAACAGGTTAAAGCTGCCACAGGGACCTGTGAAGCATGCCACACATCCGATCACCCAAATCTATCATGCGACCTGCTTTACAATGTGATGATGGATATGTACCCACCACCACAGCAGTACGAGCCAATCATTGAACAACCTGATGCGCAAATGCCAGAACAAGTTAATTATATTCACTCCATTCCTGGACAAGTCTACTATAATCCTAATCAACCAAGAAACCACCCAGGATTTCAATATGGAAACCCCGCTGGGACTGCCAATCTGCAACACCAGACACAAGGTAGATCCTCCAATAGGTTGCCACCTAGATTCCAAAGCAACTTCAATCAAAATAAAGGGAACCCCAGAAATAACTTCCCAAGATCTAACTACCCCAGAAATCCATCCGCCTACTATCAATATCCCCATCCCCCTCTACACCCATAGCTGCACCCTCAGTTGTAGCAACCTCAGTTAGCACTGCCTCCACAACAACCACAGCAAGGACAACAACAGCTCGCTCAGAAAAATACCCTCTCCTAGCCAGCAGATGAGATGACTTTGATAAGGCAGATGCTACAGTCCCAACAAACTATGCTCGCTAATCAATAAGCTCAGCAAAAGGCAGTAGAAGCTCAACTAGCGCAAATTGTTGTGCAACTAAAGCCTCCAGCAGGCACTTTTGCAAGACAACCTGAGTCGAACCCTAGACATGACCAGAATAGACCGGAGCAACTGAATGCTGTCACTACCATGTCAGGTTGTGTCTTTCAAGAAGTTACAAGGATCACTCCTGGTAGTGATGATACATCTGTCTTTGTTCCTATTGAAAGCCAAAGTCTACCAACTGAGAATTCTGTAGAGACTGAAAAAGGCAAGGAAAAGGAACAAGCTCCCATGGAGTCAGAGGTCCTGCAATATAAACCTAGGATACCATATCCAGGTAGATTGAAAGAGACCAAGATGGATACTAGATTCCAAAAATTCAAGGAGGCAATGAAGAAACTCTATATCGACATCCCTCTCCTCGATGCCCTATCCGAAGTACCAGCTTGGGCTAAATACCTAAAAACGTTTCTATCAAGGAAGTACATTACTGAGGAGCAAGAGACCATTAAACTAGCTCAGACTACCTCTGATATCATCCTTAACAAAATGCCAAAGAAAAAGAAGGACCCTGGTTCCTTCGGTATCCAGTGCTGTATTGGAAATGCTTCAAGCAAGAAGGGATTAGCTGACTAGGGAGCTAGCATATCGATCATGCCTTACTCTATGTGCAAAAGATTGGGTTTTATAGACTTATTGCCCACAACTATGACTATTCAATTAGCTGATTCTACTATCACTGCACCCCTAGGAATTATCAAAGACATTCTTGTCAGGATAGACAAAGATGCTTATGTCCCATGTGGTTTTGTTATCATGGATATCAAAGAGGATTTAAGATACCCCATAATATTTGGCAGATCCTTCCTTGCCACCGTTAGGGCGCTTATCGATGTTGAAGCTGGCACGATCATTCTAAGACTCGGAAAAGAAGCAATTCAATTCCGAGTTCTCAACAGCATGAAAGGCCCCATCATTCAAGAGGAGGTCTTTCTCCTAGGTTCCTATTGGTTTCATGCAAGTGATGAGTTCTGTGGAACTCATTTTCTGGGAACTCAAGTTCAGTTTTTGGAACTTAAGTTCCATTCACTTCCATGTGATTGGTTTGTTGTAAGTGTAAATATGGAAATCACTAAAAATATTATTAATTTTTGTTGTATAATACAAATAAGTGAGCATGACAAATATATAAAAAAGGGATCATATCCGTAAAAAAATCATAATATTCTTAAATCATAATAACCATAACAAGAAGTTATGGTGCTGATGTTGCTCCTTTAAAAATATTTTATTATAGTACAATTATAATCTTAATAAAAATATTATGATTAAAATCACATCACAATATTTTTATTTTACTTTGTATATACAAAGTATTGTAATAATATCCACATTTCATGTGCTTGTAATTATAAATTTTGATTAATCATTGTTTAACACAATGTAGAATATTAAATTTTAAAAAAATATAACTATACGGAAATTTTACTATATTATTTGTGCATGGTTATAATTAATTATCATTTTACACATCATATTGTTTAAACATAAAGAATAAAAATATATTACGTAAATCACATTATTTTCATATGGTGTGGTGTTTTTTCATAATATTTGTATTTTTTATTTTATAGATTGTACTGATAATGGTGGTTATAGTGTTAAATATTTTACATAGTGCAATTATAGTGTATGATATTTTGTCATATTATGTTGTGATTTTAGCAACGAACTATATCATCACTATTAATATTTCTAGTCATAAATATGTTTACATGTGTCACTTGTAACGAATGAAGAATATAATTATATAAGAAATGTTGTTAGTTGTCCCGGAACTCGTTTTCCGTTCTTTTTAAGAGGGAACTCAGGAACTGTGTTTTGTATATAAGTCTGTAACTCCTCGGAAGTCACGGAACTCAAGTTCCAACACTTACTTTAAACCAATCATGAAAAATTACTCAAGGAATTCCAGTTCATGTATTTTCCAAACCAGTTACGACAAACCAATCGGAGCCCTAGATGCAATACATCAAATGTCCCAACTAGAAATATCTGAGCCATCTGATGAGTTAGAAAATGTTCTAACCAACCCGGAAGTTGAATTTTCTGGAAATGATTTAGTCCAACAATGTCTGCAACATCTAGAGAAAGCCGAAGAAGCACCGACGACCACCTTTGAGGAGCTCAAATCTGTCACCATTGTAGAAGCAACAGAAACACTCAAGGCTCCTAAGATGAAGACTCTACCCATGGGAGTTAAACACGTCTTCTTGGACGAGGAAAAATTATGTCCAGTTATCATCAGTTCTACCCTGATGGAAAACCAAGAAGAAAGGCTTCTTGTTGAGCTAAAGAAACACAAGAAAGCCATTGGTTAGAAAATAACTGACATGATGGGTACAAATCGAGCCTTATGCATGCATAGACTGCCAATGGTCGAAGAATTTAATCCATCACGAGAACACCAGAGGAAGCTGAACCCCAATCTAAAAGAAGTGGTTCGCCTTGAAGTCCTCAAATTGCTGAAGGTCGGCATAATCTACCCAATCTCAGACTCCCAATGGGTCAGCCCCATCCAAGTGGTTCCTAAAAAGGGAGGAACCACTATCGTGCTAAACACAAGAACGAGTTAATACCAACAAGGACTATGATAGGGTGGAGGATGTGTATCAATTATAGGAAACTAAACAAATCAACGCGAAAAGATGACTACCCTCTGCCCTTTCTCGACGAAGTCCTAGAACGCTTAGCCCATCAGAAATACTTCTGCTATCTAGATGGTTATTCCGGGTTTTACCAAATCCCTATCCACCCGGAAGACCAAGAGAAAACTACCTTTACCTGCCCCTTTGGAACATATGCTTTTAGAAGAATGCCATTCGAGTTGTGTAAGGCACCCGCTACTTTCCAAAGGTGTATGTCTGCCATTTTCGCAGGGTTAACCGAATCTATAATGGAGATATTCATGGATGATTTTTCAGTTTACGGAGATTCCTTCGATAACTATCTAATCAACCTTGGACAAGTTTTACAATGATGCGAGGAAACAAACCTCATACTGAATTGGGAAAAATGCCATTTCATGGTAACTGAAGGTGTCATCCTCGAGCATAGAGTGAGTGACAGAGGGATTGAGGTGGACAAGGCAAAAATCGATGTTATCTCGAAATTTTCGCCACCAAAAGACATAAAAGGAGTTCGAGCATTCTTAGGTCATGCTGGATTTTACAGAAGGTTTATTAAAGATTTCTCAAAGATAGCAAAACCCATGACCCAATTGCTGACCAAAGACACTGAGTTCATTTTTAATCAAGAATGTTTGCAAAGTTTCTCAACTCTAAAAAATGCTTTAATCTCTGCACCCATACTAAGAGCCCCGGATAGGTCGCAACCATTTGAATTCATGTGCGACGCCAACGATTACGCCATAGGGGTCGTATTAGGACAGCGGATCGACAAGAAACCTTATGTAATTTACTACGCATCTAAAATGCTCGATGAAGCACAAAAGAACTACACTACTACAGAGAAGGAGTTCTTGGTTGTCATCTATGCGTTCGAGAAATTCCGCTCCTATTTGATTGGATCCAAGGTCATCGTCTACACTGACCACTCCGCCATACGATACCTAATTCAGAAGCAAGATGCAAAACCCAGACTTATCCGCTGGGTGTTGATGCTTCATGAATTCGATTTGGAAATTAAAGACAAAAGCGGAGTGGAAAACGTCATAGCTGACCATCTCAGTCGTATTGAAGTTGAAGATGAAGATAAAGTCCCTATCTGAGACTCTCTTCCAGATGATCAACTAATGAAGATTACCAATGGATTCCCCTGGTATGCCGACATTGTTAATTATCTGGCTACAGGAATCATTCATCCTTCCGCCTCCTATCATGATAAGAGGAAATTCCTCCACGATGCAAAGAAATTCTACTGGGATGAACCCTACCTTTTTCACCTTTGTGTAGACGGACTTTTCCATCACTGCCTACCCGAAGAAGAGATTACCCCCGTCCTAGAACATTGCCATTCCGGCCCCACTGGGGGGCACATGAGTGCGAAGAAAACTGCTATGAAGGTTTTGCAATCAGGTTTCTTTTGGCCAACCATAGCAAAAGACTCCTATGATTTTGTCAAATCTTGCAACAAATGTCAATTCTCTGGAAGCATATCTAAAAGGAATGAAATGCCACTCACCACGTGGCAAGAGATCGAACTGTTCGATGTGTGGGGGATAGATTACAAGGGCCCCTTTCCTTCTTCGTATGGCTTCTCCTACATTCTGGTTGCAGTAGACAATGTCTCGAAATGGGTCGAAGCTATACCCACAGTGTCCAACGATTCCAAACCAGTCATTAAAATGTTTAAAGATATAATCTTTCCCAGATTTGGAGTCCCCCGAACTGTCATATCCAACGGCGGGACCCATTTCTTGGAACGAAGCTTTGAAGCCCTCTTAAGGAAATATTGAGTTAATCATAAAGTTGCCACGCCTTACCATCCACAGACCAGTGGTCAGGTTGAGGTTTCAAATAGAAAACTAAAGGCAATCCTAGAAAAGCAGTCAATAAACACCGCACTGACTGGTCCACCAAGCTTCCCGATGCCCTTTGGGCTTATCGAACAACTTATAAAATACCAATCGGGACAACCTCGTTCCGTTTGGTATACGGGAAGTCATGTCACCTTCCAATGGAACTGGAACACAAGGCTTGGTGGTCCATCAAACAACTTAATTTTTATTTTAAAAGTGCCGGAGAAAACATACAACTCCAACTACAAGAGCTAGAGGAACTCCAAATGACCGCTTTTCAAAGCACCAGGATTTATAAAGAACAGACCAAAAGGTGGCACGACGGTCATCTAAAAAGGAAAGACATCATCATCAGTGACAAAGTACTCCTTTTCAACTCCAAGCTCAAGTTGTTCCCCAGAAAACTCCGCACAAAGTGGTACGGGCCTTTCACTATCAAACATATATACCCAACTGGATCTATCATAATTTTTGACGACAATGGAGGAGAAAGGACAGTCAATGGCCATCAATTGAAAAAAATACTACACTCCAGCAGATAAAATGCCGAGACAAACTATTGACATCAGAGACGCCACAACATCACCATAACCACATCGAAACCTCGTCGAGCCAGTGACGTAAAACCCAGGCGCTACTTAAGAGGCAACCCAAGATCTGAACTTCTTCTTTTCTTTTACTTTACCTAAGGATTATCTTATGAAAATATACAAAGTCATATAACCCAAACAAACATAAAAATATAAAAATCCGTTCGACCTTAACCTTCCCAAATAGTCTTGAAACCGTTTGGAGCCAAACGGTCTTAAAACCATTTGGAGCCAAATGGTCTCGAAACCGTTTGGAGTCAAACGGTCTCGAAACCATTTGGAGTCAAACGGTCACTAAACCGTTTGAGCTAGGGTTTTTGTGAGGTGAACCTCCCAAATCCTATAAATATAGCCCTACCCCCCTCTTTCTTCTTCTTCTTCTCTCTTTTGACTCCCGAGCCTTCTAAAACCCTTGCACAAGAACTATTCCATCGCATCTGTCTTCTTGTTCCTACACAACTCAAGTTCCCCCCGCCACCGTCGATCTGGTCTCCGTGTTTCTTCGCGGCGACCTCACCATAGTGCCACCACTTTTCGCTTGTTGTCGTCATCTCCACTAGTTGCAAGGTAGATGAGCCGCCATCTCCGACGACTGCAACGCCACCGCGGTACCCCATTTTATCGCACCATCATCTTTCTGCCTCCACAACAGTCTTCGGCACCGCCGCCGTCTATGGAACCGCCACGATCCTCTTTTCCATCGCCACCATCGTCCTTATTGCCACCGTCATCCTTATTGCCACCGTCCTTGTTATCGTCGGCTGCTCCCCGCCGTTTCACCTTCCAAACGATTCCCAAACCATTTGGAACCAAACGGTCTCCAAACCGTTTGGAACCAAACGGTCTTCAACCCATTTGGAACCAAAAGGTCCTGAAACTGTTTGGGACCAAACGGTCCTGAAACCGTTTGGAAACAAACAGTCTTCAAACCGTTTGGAACCAAATTTTCAAACCGTTTGGAACCAAACGGTCCCGAAACCATTTGAGACCAAACAGTCCTGAAACCGTTTGGAACCAAACAGTCTCCAAAACCGTTTGATTTTTTTAAACATCGCTTGTTTTTCGCTAAAACATGAAAATATATATAAACTCATACAAAATCAATTTCTATGCTAACACTTCACTTTTTCATTTTTCAGAAATGGCTGGACCAGCAAAGCAACCAACCGGAAACGAAGACACACCTTTCTGGACACAACAGGAACTGATAGGGGACCGAGCCAAGCTCCAAAAGATTATAGATAACTACAACGAGACTGGGACGGCCCCACCAAAGGTCAACATCATGGCAATCTTGTGTGAAATTGACCGCATCAACAAATGCCTAGCAGAGGCACCTGAAGAAGAAGTGGAAGAAATTTCTTCTAGTGATGATGAAGGCTCTGAATATAAGCCACATTCTGAGGAAGAATCCCCAGCTGAAAAGTTTAAGGGGAAGCGAAAGGTCCAAGAGGCTCCAACCACACAACCCTCCAAAAAGCGGGCAAGGAAGCAAGTCCACCCCGTTACTGCTAGGGAACAAACCCTTGCAGCACCTGTCCCAACATCCGTCACTACCGCTCCTACCACCCCCGTCTTCTCAGTACTCACCACCACCGCACCGCCACCAGAAAACCTCTACATCCACACCCTCCCATCCATCGACAAAGTGCTAAAACCAACAAAGTACGTCTGCTCAAGTGTACTACTCAAAATGGGGATCTATGACAAAATCCTCACTATGCTGGACAACGCCAATCTCTCCAGACTATGCTTTGTCCTTGAAATTTCGTATGTCGAACCCAGTATAGAATTCTTCACACATCTTACCAAAGAAGCTGTCGACATTATGGATAGATCAAGGGATGGAGGTGACCGTAGGCTGGTCACCAAGCTCTTTGGCAACAAGGTTGTCATCACAGAAACCATGTTGAATGAAATCTTTATAGACAACCAGGAGCAGCTCAAGAAAGCCACAGCTGTTGGAACAGAGAACACCAACTTCAAGAGACATAACATCTGGAAATCCCTGACAGGGATCCCCACCTACGAGGCAAAGACATGCAAGGCCTCAAACATACAATCTGGATTAGTGCGCACATTACATAAAATTCTCACAAGTGCACTCTTCCCCAGGACAGAGGGTGAGAACATCATAACTTCAGACCTTTTTGTCCTCTGGTCAATCCTACACGGGATGCCAGTCAACATTGGACGTCATATGATCCAGAATCTATCCGCTTACACATTGGGGAAGGAAATTTGCATGGGGGGTCATATCACATCCATTATCAAATATCTCAAGATGGACATACCTCTACCAAGATGCAAGAAGATGAAGGGCGACATCCTAACCAACGGACAAACTTTGAAAATTTCCTACATCATCAAAGATAAGGATGCAAAGCTATATTACATTTTCTGCCTTACAGTCAAATCATCTAGAACCCTGCTACCGCTCCTAGAGCTTGCAGATTACGATAAGGAAAAACTCCTCTTCACCCACGAGGAGCTTACAAAACTCATAGCTTCGGTCAAGGCACCAGAACAAAAAGCAAAGGCGGGGAAGACAGAATCTAGCATTACTGCCCCGATAGCTAGGTTAACTAAAATTCCAGTAACACGTCCCTCTAAAAGACTTTCACAGAAACAACAGCTGTCGGGGACACCAACATCAAAACCACACCCAGAAACAAATACCCCCTCCCCGATGAACAAATAACCACCTCATCTCTAGACTCCTTCATTATGAGTCTAAATGATGAACTTACAACAACCACCTCATCACCCTCCACCTTTCCACAATCCACCACTCTTCCATCTTTCTCCACAACTACACCACCACCTACATCCTCCACTTCACTCATTTTCTCCTCGGGCATCCCCTTCTCTACCACTACGGCTGAATTCACCACCTTCACATCCATCTCCGCAGTCTTTTCCCCACCACTATCAATCCCACCATTTTCACCAGCAACATCACCACCTTTCCCATCCACCACCACCCCAACACCACTGGTGACACCATCCATAGTCACCATGCAGTTCGCAGAACCATCAACAGTGTCTCTTCTGCAAGACACTACACCCTTCCCATCCAGACCCCAACCATCCCACCCTCCCATAACTGGGGTCCCTTTCACAAATTTTAGTGAGTAATTCGGACATCAATTTGATACCATCCGAAACCTCCTCACCGAACCTTCTAACATAATGCATTCCATTTTTTCTTGTGTGTAGGGACTATCTAAACAGGTAGCCAAGATCGACGAAAAGAACCGCACCCTACCAAGCATCCTCCAAGGTCTTCAACAATGACAAGATGTTGTGGCCAGGCAAGTTGATCACATCGACAGCCACTTCAACAACTTGCTCGAGCTGATCCTTGGGGTAAAATGCCAGCAAGAAGCGATAACCAAGGAAGTCGATGGGATCTCTACGCAGACTCAACCTCTGCCTGAGACTCTCCGCGAGCTCAAGCAGCAACAATCAGCTCTTAGCACGCGCTTGGATGACATCAGCAACACTCTCACACAACTCAGCAATCACCAAGAGGAGTCAACAACCAATGAAATCCAACAATTACGAGCTTCAGTAATAGATCTTATAGCACGACTCCTCTCTGCTGAGGGCCGATACACATATCTCAAGGAAACACACGACGCGCTGCTCGAAACAAACGAGCATGTGCAAGTGGCATTTGATGAGTTACAAACCATCCACCGACAGTGCAAAAAGATAGCACACAAGAAGCTAACAAACAAATCCGCAGCTGACAAAGAAGGAGAAGATGAAGACGAAGATGACTTGGACTCCTCAGCTGATTCTAACGATGATACCACCTCCTCAGATGACAAATCAGACACTCCAGACAAAGATGGGGAGGCCCCAAGCCAAGGAGTAGAACCTTCTCAGAAAGGATATAACAAAGACCACCAAGAAGGTGGACATCATCCCAAGTCACCCACCCATAATGAAAATGTAAATATATCATATGGGGACCAATTCCTCGATTATCTTGCCTTGGGATCTATAGGGGAGTCTGCAAAAGATGCGACCTTTGCTGAGTTCCACCAATGTATTCTAGGTACCAGCACAAGCCCATCAGCAACAACCACTCAACCTTTTTCCGCACCTACCCAACCAGTGCCCTTTCTACCAGAACATGAAGAATCATAACGAGTATGTTTAGATACAGATGAAGAACTCGATTCTGCTTCCGATTTAGACAAAGATCTGCAAGGCTATATAGAAGATTTGGAACAAACTTCCTCACCCTCTCCGCAGGAGCTTCCCCCACCACCACCTCTACCGCATAAAATGCACGATTTAGATATGGCGGCCATCTCAACACTAGATGCTCAGGACATCTTTATCCTGAACACTATTGTTGATGATGACAAAGAGGAGGGAGACATCATCTACCACAACACAAAGACCAAGCGCAAGTTGACACGAGAAGATTTCCGCAACATCCTGCGACCATGGTCAACGATGCCAATGGCAATCTTCCGTGTCCTACTTGCCAACTACATAGAAGTTTACAGAAGCCCAAAGAGGCAGCAACCAGTTTTTAACGCCTCACCTACTCTATCTATAGGCTAGTTATACAAAGACATACGAGCAAAGTCAATAGAGCGACTACGTGCTGGTTTAGCACGGAGGGAAAGATATCTTACCGTGCCATTTCAAGTTTCTGATCACTGGTTGTTTATGATTGTGGACACCGAGGCTCGTGACGCCAAGGTGTACAATTTTTGCGCCATTGAGCTACCAGCCAGAACAATAAACTTTGTTGGAGAAGAAGCAGGTGAAACAAGATGTATACCTTTCCGGCTTCTTAAGCTAATTTGGGCTGCACGCCCGTCCCTCTGTCAGGACTGAAGCCAACCCTGGTTCCAAATAATTAACCCACAATTCCAAGCTACTAAGGGATCTGGGGACTGCGCTTTTTGCACTATCCATCACATTCAAGCACTAAACCAAGAAATCCCCTTCACCGAGCTAGTCACCAAAGATTTTCACTCCCTGCAAGGGCGTTACGCCATGGAACTTATCTGTGATAGACGGTTCTTCAAGGACCCAAAAATGGCACCAGATGACGTCCCCCGCTACCTCTTTTTAACAATCCAACGTCCGTAAAGGCGACCTTTCACACAAACTTTAAAAGAATTGGAGAAAAACAAACAGCCAGCCATAGTCCCCGAGCAGAGAAAAGGGGACCCTTCCCGCTTTGATCTGGCACAGGACAAAGGGGACATAGATCTTTTATCAGGGGCACCCATCAGGAGATCCTCATAAAAAATGATGCCCTTATCTGCCATAGAACCAACCTTCCCAGATTTCGACCTTAGTGTGTGCAAAAGTCTCTCCGACAATGAACTTCATCTCATCATGTCAAGGCTTTACGCTGAGAACGATGACCTCGTTTTCATGTCCGGAGACATTCTGGTCATGGCAGATGCGCTACAAGAAACTGTCCGGCTAAAAGGGTCTCTCTCCGTAAGCTTAATGGCCACATATCAATTCCTTCTCAGACACAATTACCCTACAACATATATGGCATCCCCCTACATGAAGGACGATTTATTAAAGCTAAAGAACTTCGGAAAAACTGAGACACTCATTTCCTTCCTACAACATACAACACCGAAGTTTATCATGCTCCCCTTCCTTTATCATGAGCACTGGTTGCTTCTGGCAACAAACCTACCCGAAGGAACAACTACCATCTACAACAGTTCCGACAGCCAGTTCAACCCCCAACAGAAGAATTATGTTGTGACACCAAAGACGCCCACGGAGGTAGTGGTGAAGGAATGTGCAGACAGACTAATCGATTTATTAAGTCAGCACACAAGGGCATACGACAAAGAACACTTTCATCACCCATCCTTCAACCACAAATGTCCCCAACAAATTCGGGAATCAAACAACTGCGGCTTCCACGTCCTCCACTAGATGTACACCATCATGGACCTTCAAAAACCAGTAGAGGATATGATAGATGTGGATTACCATGCGTTATGTGGAAATCTTGTTGCTAATCTCCTTCGCACACATGGCGCAAATAAAGGACTAACAGACACCTGATGCCCTTGTCCCTTTACTTCTTAACCTATCCATTTGACACTCTGAGGACAGAGTGAGTGATAAGTTAGGGGGGGGGGAGTACACTGGATAAGGGCGAGGTATCAATTCTAAATCCTTCCCTTTCTATCTTCTTTTTCAATTCCGTATAAAATTTTTCTTAGTTTTCTTTGCACATACTTAGTTTTTGCTTTAATTTCTTTCCTGATAATAAAACCTACTTGGAACAAAGTCATCCCCAACTAACTTTAGAATCCAGTAGCCCTGAAGAGCAATAACAAGAATAGCACATAGACATGCAATGGTGAGTTAATAAATCATCTTCACTCAATTTTCATGTTTCTGTTTCAATTCTACATCTGACTCTCCATAGGACAACATCAGGGCCGCAATAAGCCAAAACAATCTCAAGGACGAGAGGGACATCAGGTGACATCCAAATCAGGAAGCCTTGCAAGTGTACCACTAGTAAAAACCAAGAAAAAAGTGCATGTCGGACAACTCTAAGAACAGTTTTCTTCTCTCCAAATAAAAGAGGCTTGGCCGCCCAAATCAAAATCCCTAATTATCCAAATACCAAGCCTGTGAGTTTACAAATAAAAGCCAGAGTGTTGAATAAAACCATGAGAGTTGTGCCATAAATAAGGATCTATATGAAGAACCAACAAAGGTCTCGCCCAGCCGGTACATCCAGCTGCCCTCGCAAAGGCAGATGTGTCGTGCCCGGTAGTGAAACCCTAAGGTATCTAAATATATGAAAGGCTGATAAAGGACTCGCCCGGGCGGTACATTCAGCTGCCCTCAAGAAGGCAGATGTATCGTTCCCGGTAGTGAGATCTAAAAAGCATAGACAACCCCTCCCCCACTTGAAGAGGGAGTTACACACTAAGCCTTTAGCCAACCCTCATAACCACTCTAGTTTGCGGTAGGATTTTTAGAGGAGTATAAAACTAATTAGAGTCAACGACATGCACTGGAAAAAAAAAAGTGGTCCGAATGCGGGCTAAGATATGGAAGAAACCTGAGATCCTAGCAACTCTCAAGACCTGAAAGAGTTAAGGCAAAAAGCCCCGATACAACCTTAGGAGATCTCAGGTTTAGAATTGAAGCAAGAGTATGGAAATCTTAACTAAATAAAATTGTCTCACCATTACATGCCTCAGCTCTATCTAACTTGAGGACAAGCTAGACTATAATTTAGGGGGGTGATAACCTCCAATTTTGTGATGTTATCTTAGCAATATTCTTCAGTTTTCCACACTCTTTCTCAGATAAAGTAGAAAAAATCTCTAACTATTCTCTTTTATTGCAAACATACTGTTAGATTAACTTTTCTCCTTTTTACTTTCAGAAAAAGATACAAAAAAAATCTTAAAAGACTCAAATGGTCCCAAGACCGCATGGACTCACACGGTCTCAAGACCGCATGAAGCCAACCGGTCTAAAGACCGCATGAAGCCAACCGGTCTCAAGATCGCATGAAGCCAACCGGTCTCAAGACCGCATGAAGCCAACCGGTCTCAAGACCGCATGGAGTCATACGATCTCAAGACCGCATGGATTCATACGATCTCAAGACCGCATGGAGCCAACCGTTCTTAAGACCGCATGAAGCCAACCGTTCTCAAGACCGCATGGAGTCATACGATCTCAAGACCGCATGAAGCCAACCGATCTCAAGACCGCATGGAGTCATATGATCTCAAGACCGCATGGAGTCATACGATCTCAAGACCGCATGGAGTCAACCAGTCTCAAGACCGCATGAAGCCAACCAGTCTCAAGACCGCATGAAGCCAACCGGTCTCAAGACCTCATGGAGTCATACGATATCAAGACCGCATGGAGTCATATGATCTCAAGACCGCATGGAGTCATACGATCTCAAGACCACATGAGTCCAAACGGTCTCTGAGTCCAAACGGTCTCGAGGTCCAAACGGTCTTGGAGTCCAAACGGTCATGGAGTCCAAACGGTCTTGGAGTCCAAACGGTTTCCAAGACCGTTTGGACCCAAATTTTACCAAACCGTTTGGACTTCACTTAAGGCCTATAAATAAGACCCAAGGGATCTTCCAAAAGGACATCAAGTTTTAGACGCCCAGAGGCTGCCTCTCCTGCTCCAGAGTTGTTCCAACCTCCATCCTCCGCCTGAAGGCTGTCGGTCTGAGATCCACACTCCATCTTGAAGCTGCTTTCTCTCTCTTCTCCAAAGAAGGTGGGAAGAGGACTCCTCTTCATCGAGCAACCCATGAAGTTGGAAGATCATCTCTCTCTCTTTCTCTAAGGGGTTGACTTTCCTCTCTCCTTTGTGGGGATGATGCTCTCTCTCTCTCTCTTCTCTCCTCCTTCTTTGTCCTAGCTATGAGTGAGTAGTCTCCTTCACTAGGGTGCGGGGAGTAGCCCCGCTACCCATTCTTTCATTTCATGTAATGTAATCCATAGTTCGCAATATAGAGGCACTTCCTTTACAGTTCAACATCAATCGTTTAATGAATGCTTGTTGCTTGATCACCAACTTGTGTTATCTTTTATCTCTTAGTATGAATTGTCTATGTTTGTACTACTTGATTCGAAACTTGATTGAATGTTGATTCTTGGTGCATGTATCCACCATGCACTTGTTTCGGTATCTAGGAGTGCTTTCAAGAAGTGGAGTAAACTCACTTCCAAATGTTGTACTTTCATACTATGAAATGGAATAAGTTGACGTATGAAAGTACAACTTTGGTAAGTCAAGGAACACACTTTGAGAAGGGAATGATGCAAAGAAGTTGACCATTCATTTGGGGATGGATGGCGTTGCATCATTCCCACACTTCTTGTAGTTAGTTCTCCGAAAGGAAACTAAATCTACAAAGATACTAACTGTTTAGACTCTTTTTACAGGTTGTGTTTTATGTTGCATGGTTTGATCCATGTGTAGTGGCAGTGAAATCCGATCACATCCTAGTGGTTCCTTATCTCTTTTTAACTTCCTTAAATTTACTTGCTTACTTTACTTTTCTTGCTCTTAGTCTAAAAACAACCAAACCAACATCTTGATCTAAATACCAACTATTAAGTGATTAAGTGAAATTCCAACGTTTTCCATCTTGTTGCTCCCAACAAGACCGTTGTCCCGTGGATTCGACCCTTAACTATAAGACGATAAGACTTCTATGTATCTTAGCATACGTGGGTGGAGTTCTCTATCTAGTATAAGCAAGGCTAAACCTAAAGACTCACCATCTTTAGGATTTTTAGTGGTGCACGTAATTCCACGTAAGTGGAAGCTCCATCAACTTGGATGATCTTCTCCCTCTACCTTGAGTTCATGAGCTTTGAGCTTGACCTTGGAGTTTAGATCTTGGTGGTTGTTCTTGAGGCGAGTTATATAACTCTAAACTCTCTTTGTTATTATCACCTTTTAACTTGTTACCTTGTTAGCTGTTCTTGGCTCATTATTTCTTGCTTGTTAGTAGTTATTCTTGGTAGCCTTATGTTCTATTTTTGAGAATAGAACCTTGCTAAGTTGCTGCCATGAGATGCAACATTCTTTTTCCGTATTAGTATCGTCATATTGAGGTATAAGATGACTAAACTGATATGATATGCTAAATCGATATGCAATGCGATCCGACATGCCAAACTGATCTGCTTTCACCTAAACTAATATACTTACCATGATGGGGCTTGTTATGATCTAGTGATGACTAGTGAGGAAGAGTGTTGAATCTCCATGCTTTTAGTTGAGTATGGAAGTCGACATGGGTAACCCACCCTAGCCTGATACACCAAGATTTGGAGAGGGAAACATCTACCTTGAGGGTCAACTGATACTACCCTAAACCCTAGTGACAGATATCCCATGATGAATATGGTTGATATCTAAAGGGATACTTAGTCTGATACCCTAGTTGTTGACTCTATGGATGATAACCTAGTTGATGGTGGATGATACCCTATGAGATGGTATAGCGAATACACTTTCTCATGTACCTTCAAACTGATATCACTTGTAGTGCCCGATACCAAGTGATATTAAACCAATACCAAGTGATTTAACCGAAACTAAGTGATGATAAACCGTTACTCACCTTGAGGTTGGTAGGTCATTACCTTACTTAGGTTGGTTTCGCGATATCTAGGGTTAACTGATACCCTAACCCGAACCGATACCCTATGTGATGTGTAGTGATACATCTTGTTGATGCTAAGGTCACATGGTGTGATGTGGTACCCTATGGTGCAATCATGTATATGATGTTGAAAGATAACTCTTTCCTTACATGTTTCATAATAATGATAGAAATATGTTTCTGCATCTCTAAATATACTTCATAATGATGAAGGAAGTGATGATCTAAAGATGGTTGTTGATCCAATCCTATAATCCCTAATTGGGTAAAGTGAAACCCAAATTGTTTTGATGTAAAGTGTATGATGTGAACGTATAGCATGAGTTCTATAAGATTATGATGCTTTTCCTTCTTTTATTAGCCTCTAACCATGAAGGTGATACTAATTGATGTACAGAGCCAGGTATGAGCTATGGTGGTTATGATGTGATGGACATGTGGTCCTTGTGATGTACATTGGTCCTTGTGATGGACATTGGTCCTTATGATGGACATATGGTGAATAGCTAGTAAGCATAAAGAGATATGATGTGATGAGATCACACTTAAAGTGATTCAATATGCTCTGGTGATGAATCATGCCCTATTTATGTAGATATTATTTAGAGGTTATACATTGTAACTTGATTGATGCTTAAGATGTTAACTTGATCTAAGTAATCAAGTGAAATCTAATAGTGTAGTTGCCTTGTGCCATAGATCCATTCCGGTGTCAACTTTATTGCTGGATGGTGAAACGTGTTTAACTCAGAGCACATATTTGTGAATATGTAGGGTACAAGTTGAGTAATTCCTTGTATCCTTAAATACATTATGTGTGAGACGGCCATGCGTGAGCCGATCTCATTGTGATATGGATGGCCATGCGTGAGCCACTCCTTTTTTTAAAATGACCATATGTGAGCATGTTCTTCTAGCACTATACCTATACTAAGGTGGGCTAGTTATGATTATATATGTGGATGGCCATGCGTGAGCCAATCCCTAATCTTGACTATATGCCATTTTTGCGGTTGACTTATATGTCTCTATAGTGTTTTCTCTTATGTTGACCAAGAGGTGTGGTGAGGTCGTGGATTTTAGCTCTTCCATTAGACCTTGTGTGGCACCGATTTCAACTTATCAAGAGATCTGTAACATACCAGATCTCTAACCCTACTCTAGAACTTTTACCTTTTGGGATTGACCAAACATGGTTGAGGTTAGAGTGAACCTAATAATCTAATACATGAATAATGTAATCTAATATGTCATATAACTCATTTGGTGATAATAAGATGATAAATAACTTAATTGGATAAATTATTGATCTAATGGGCCTAGTGACATAATCCATGTAATAAAGCCTCAAATTAAATAATAGACTTCAAATTCGTAATCTACACATCAAAATAAGCCTACATGTCAATTTTCATTTAATTTGGACCACCTTGAAATAATATGGTAAGTTAGGAGAGAGAAATTGCCTAAAAGGTGTAATTAATTAATAAATATAATAAATAACTCCAAAAGAGGAAAATAATATTATATTCGTGATCTAAATAATAAATATAGCCTTTGGTTTTATCCAATTTGGAGAAAGTTTGCTTATAAGGTAAAATTAGGAGAGAGAAAATGTGTAGAGCCTTCAAAATATTAATTAAATACTCAAACAACTCCAATATGTAAAACTGATAGCAAATTCGTATCCAACACATTAAATATGACTTGTGGGTCAAGTTTCATAAAATTTGGATAATCTTAATATCATTAATGAAGGAGGAAAGAGAAAATATGATTTGATTTATTTAACACATTAAAAGTTTCCAAAAGTCAAAACTAAGTGTATAATCAGAATCTACATGCCTTAATTAACCTCTATGCAAAATTTTACCTAATTTGGGACTCGTTTGCACCCTCTTATGAGGAGAGAGAAAAGGGAAATGAATTTAATGTCTCACTATATTCGATTTCATTTGGGAATCTTATTTGTTTTGTCGCGCTATTCACAGCCACTGGATGTGGATCAGATGACTCTTGGGTCATCACCTACCTTGCGTTCAAAAGGGGAAACAGGCCGCATAGTTTGATCGATTTTTCCGCGATTTCTCCCTCTGTACTTGGTCTTTTTACAAACTTTCTTCGCCACCAGTTTCCTGGAATGATGCCGCACAATATAACCTATATATATGAGTGGTTTTGTTGGATGATCTCTACTTGGTTAGGCGCCGCCCAATTCTCCCCGTTCTTCCCCTATTTTCTGCTTTCTTCTCTCTTACACACCTCCATAGGCCATCAGGACTCAACGTGTCTGTCCTTTTGCCTTTGTGGTGACCTGCGGTTCCATATCACAACTTTGGGTTGGCATCTTTTAACCCCGGGACTCTCCCCCCAAGTTTCAAGTCTTCTCGGAGGCCACTGCAGATTCGTGGTGGTGCCTCCAGCCTTTGCGATCATGGGAGAGTACCCAGATATCATATGTTGTTCATCGTGAAGTTTCTGCCACAGTCAATTTGAATCCAAGGCAAGCCCATCTCTTTTCCCTCTTCTAGTCTTCTTCTTCACCGACTTTGATGTTTGGTGAGATTACTGTATTTTGGACCACTGTTGTCTTGTTTTTCCCCACCGTCATCTTCATTGTGGTGTTTCTGATCGATCGGTGTAATCAGTTCTTGCCCTGACCACACTCTCCCCGTTTCCCCAAATTCCTTGCATCCGTAGCTTGCGGGACGAAGGCCATGGCTGGCCTGCGTGAAGGATCAATCTCCTTCGTGAGTTCCCAGATTCATCCCTCTGTTCATCTTTTATTTTGTTTTTCCACGGAGGGCAAAACTATGTTTTCACCTCCTTCTCCTTTGCTTGGGCGAGTCAAGGCCGAGGGTTGACGTGGTGACTTGTCCAGTCCTGATTGGGCCAAGTCATGTGGGCCTGGCCTACTCTCCCCTTTCTTTTAGTGGATTTTTTTCGCCTATGTGGCTTTATCGGATTTCTTGATTGGTCGGTTTTGTAAAATTGATAACTAATTACTTGTTTGGTTAAAAATTACAAATAAATACACGTTGGAATCAGAAAAATAATATCTAACTAATGGTACATGTTTTGATAACTAAATCTAAAGATTAATAACATGTGTTTTTAATGAATTTAATTAATGATGAATTGACTTGTAAAAAATCATAACTGATTATTTATATGTCAGAAAAATATAATAAAATATGTTTTGAACTCCTAATAATATAAACTAAAATATGGAACATTTTCAATAATCTAATTCACACATAAATAAAAAGGTAGTTTTTAGGGTTTGGTTATGTGTATGAAATTGACATACAACTTGTATATTTTCTTTAATAGGCCTTTGGTGACCTAGAATTGGATCTATAAGTACCTTGGATCAACTTGACTCTGAAGTTGAGGTATGTTGCATCCCCTATTATTCTATGTTGAGCAATTCACCTATATTTTTGTCTTACTCTTGGTCCTATGGACAACAACCTATACACATTGCTCTTATCTTTTGATATCGTGGTTCATGTGAACTACCTTTTATTTGTTATTGATACTGTGATCATAGATATTGTCTTGGAATCTTATCTTGTTGCCTTGGTGCAATTTGGACTTTTGATATTATATGCCCACTGTGATGTGGAAGTTTACTTGGTGATATATGCCCACTTTGAAGTGGATTTGTTTATATGTTTGTGTTGTCCATTGTGTGATGGAAACATTGTATAAATCTAACTATACTTTTCTACTTGCCACTACATTAAACATGCTATGTGATTCAGTAGCACTATCATAGTGTAATTACATTGGTTTTGTCTCATCACGCAACATGGCAACATTGTGATATCTTTGGGATGGAGGATGTGCGATTCCCCATACCCGGGCAGGATGTGTGATTCCTGGCCCATGTTATATATATTGGATGGTGGATGTGTGATTCTTGGCCCATGTACCATCAGGGCAAGATGTGTGATTCTTGGCCCATGTCTCACCAGGTTCGAGATGTGTGATTCTTGACCGCCATTGTTATTTATATTATTCTAGGGCTATGCTTATCTCACATGCATGCAGGTTGATGATGATATGTGCTTTGTTTCCCACCATGATAGTGGATGTTTATATTGATAACACATTCTTATTATTTGTTGGTTATGGCAAGTATCCCTTTTGTTACGATTCTTATCTTTTATGCCCAATTTGGGTAGTCCCTATCTCTTTCATGGGAAGCCTTTTACATTTGATGTCCTTTATTTCTTTATATTGCTCAATTTTCTTTTTAGTATGCACATACCAGCCTTTGATGATGTCTCCTTTTGTTTCTTCTTTTGCTGGGGTATGCTTCCAACCCTAGGTGGAAGACTTGGATGTATGGCATGTTGACGTGGACTTAGTTTGTGATGATGAAGGTTGGATACAATATTGAGGTGGTTTAGATTTCCTCTACATGGATCCTTGTGATGTAAGTTTGTAACCCTTTGTTTTATAATTGAATATAGTCATGTTTTTATTCTACTGCTATACTTTGGTCTTTTGTTACCATTAAATAAAGATTTGGAAATTTTACACCCACTCCATCATACCTTCTGAGTGTGTTTGGACTGGAGGTTTTATTGTTCAAATTTTTAGTAGAGAAGTGGTTTCAATTCTTTACAACATGGTATCAGAGCCCATGGTAGTCGGAATCTGACAATTTCAATTTTGTCTCCCTATAGAACCCTTGACTTAGTTAGTTACCTCTAAGTGATATGTTGACCCTAGATTTGATCAATGATGATCTTTTGTGCAATAAGGTTTGGTTTAAGGATGATAATATGTTTGGTGATCTAAATATGGAAATATTGTGACTTGGTTTCTCGCTTTGATTTTGGGCCCTAAATTTCAGTTTTCAATCGTAGAAGTTTTTTCACAACACATTATTTTCCATATAATACTATATTTACAAAAGAAAATGTTTTCTCTGGATTTTATCAATGTTTTCTTAAACTAAGTCACAATGAAGAGAAACTCTAGCTTAAGTAGAATCTAACCCTAGTTTTATGACTAGGAATGATATAATGGTGTAGTTGACCTACCCTTTGTCTATGGATGTTCATGTAGGGTTGATAAGTTAGAGACACGAAGACCTAAAAACTCAACATTAGATGGTGACTTGATAGTTTGATACATGAAAAGCTAAACTCTCTATAAACTTTCACAATAAGAGATGTGGGTAGCTCTAAAAAGTTGTTTAGTTTGACTTGATAGGTTGAACCCTTTAAGGGGTGGAGAATAGTTGATAGTTGATGATTGGATCTTTAGATTTCGAGGACGAAATCCTTAAAAGGGGTGGAGTGTTGTAACATACCGGATCTCAAACCCTACCCTAGAACTTTGACCTTTTGGGTTTGACCAAACAAGGTTGAGGTTAGAGTGAACCTAATAATCTAATACATGAATAATGTAATCTAATATGTCATATAACTCATTTGGTGATAATAAGATGATAAATAACTTAATTGGATAAATTATTGATATAATGGGCCTAATGGCATAATCCATGTAATAAAGCCTCAAACTAAATAATAGACTTCAAATTCATAATCTACACATCAAAATAAGTCTACATGTCAATTTTCATTTATTTGGACCACCTTGAAATAATATGGTAAGTTAGGAGAGAGAAATTGCCTAAAAGGTGTAATTAATAAATAAATATAATAAATAACTCCAAAAGAGGAAAATAATATTATATTAGTGATCTAAATAATCAATATAGCCTTTGGGTAAATTTTTATCCAATTTGGAGAAAGTTTGCTTAAAAGGTAAAATCAGGAGAGAGAAAGTGTGTAGAACCTTCAAAATATTAATTAAATACTCACACAACTCCAATATATAAAACTAATAGCAAATTCGTGTCCAACACATTAAATTTGACTTGTGGGTCAAGTTTCATAAAATTTGTATAATCTTAATATCATTAATGAAGGAGGAAAGAGAAAATATGATTTGATTTATTTAACACATTAAAAGTTTCCAAAAGAAAAAACTAAGTGCATAATTGGAATGTACATGCCTTAATTAACCTTTGTGCAAAATTTTACCTAACTTGGGACTCGTTTGCACCCTCTTATGAGGAGAGAGAAAAGGGAAATGAATTTAATGTCTCACTATATTCGATTTCATTTGGGAATCTTATTTGTTTTGTCGCACTGTTCATAGCCGCTAGATGCGGATCAGATGACTCTTTGGTCATCACCTACCTTGCATTCAAAAGGGGAAACAGGCAGCATAGTCTGATCGATTTTGCCACGATTTCTCCCTCTGTACTTGGTCTTTTTACAAACTTTCTTCGCCATCAGTTTCCTGGAATGATCCTGCACAATATAACCTATATATATGAGTGGTTTTGTTGGATGATATCTACTTGGTTAGGTGCCGCCCAATTCTCCCTGTTCTTCCCCTATTTTCCACTTTCTTATCTCTTACACACCTCCACAGGCCATCGGGACTCAACGAGTCTGTCCTGTTGCCTTTGTGGCGACCTGCAGTTCCATATCACAGCTTTGGTTTGGCATCTTTTGACCCCGGGACTCTCCCCCAAGTTTCAAGTCTTCCTGGCAGCCACTGCAGATTCGTGGTGGTGCCTCTAGCCTTTGTGATCATAGGAGAGTACCCATATATCATCTGTTGTCCATAGAGAAGTTTCTGCCGCAGTAAATTTGAATCCAAGGCAAGCCCATCTCTTTTCCCTCTTCTAGTCTTCTTCTTCACTGACTTTGATGTTTGGTGCGATTACTGTATTTTGGACCCCTGTTGTCTTGTTTTTCCCCACCGTCATCTTCGTTGTGGTGTTTCTGATCGATCGGTGTAATCAGTTCTTGCCCTGACCACACTCTCCCCATTTCCCCAAATTCCTTGCATCTGCAGCTTGCGGGACAAAGGCCATGGTTGGCCTGCATGAAGGATCAATCTCCTTCGTGAGTTCCCAGATTAATCCCTCTATTCATCTTTCGTTTTGTTTTTCCACAGAGGGCAAAACTATCTTTTCACCTCCTTCTCCTTTGCTTGGGTGATTCAAGGTCGAGGGTTGATGTGGTGACTTGTCCAGTCCTGATTGGGCCAAGTCATGCGGGCCCAACCTTCTCTCCCCTTTCTTTTAGTGGATTTTTTCACCTATGTGGCTTTATCGGATTTCTTGATTGGTCGGTTTTGTAAAATGATAACTAATTACCTGTTTGGCCAAACATTACGAATAAATACTCGTTGGAATCAGAAAAACACTATCTAACTAATGGTACATGTTTTGATAACTAAATCTAAAGATTAATAACAGGTGTTTTTAATGAATCTAATTAATGATGAATTGACTTGTAAAAAATCATAACTGATTATATATATGTCAGAAAAATATAATAAAATATGTTTTGAACTCCTAATAATATAAACTAAAATATGGAACATTTTTCATAATCTAATTCACACATAAATAAAAAGGTATCTTTTAGGGTTTGGTTATGTGTATGAAATTGACATACAATTTGTATGTGCTTTAATAGGCCTTTGGTGACCTAGACTTGGATCAAGAAGTACCTTGGATCAACTTGAATCTGAAGTTGAGGTATGTTGCATCCCCTATTATTCTATGTTGAGCAATTCACCTATATTTTTGTCTTAGTCTTGGTCCTATGGACAATAGCCTATACACATTACTCTTATCTTTTGATATTGTGGTTCATGTGAACTACCTTTTATTTGTTATTGATCCTGTGATCATAGATATTCTCTTGGAATCTTATCTTGTTGCCTTGGTGCAATTTGGACTTTTGATATTATATGCCCACTGTGATGTGGAAGTTTACTTGGTGATATATGCCCACTTTGAAGTGGATTTCTTTATATGTTTGTGTTGTCCATTGTGTGATGGAAAAATTGTATAAATCTGACTATACTTTTCTACTTGCCTCTACATTAAACATGCTATGTGATTCAGTAGCACTAGAGTAGTGTAATTACATTAGTTTTATCTCATATTGCAACATGGCAACATTGTGATATCTTTGGGATGTAGGATGTGTGATTCCCCATACCCGGGAAGGATGTGTGATTCCTGGCCCATGTTATATATATTGGATGGTGGATGTGTGATTCCCCATGCTAGGGAAGGATGTGTGATTCTTGGCCCATGTACCATCAGGGCAAGATGTGTGATTCTTGGCCCATGTCTCACCAGGTTCAAGATGTGTGATTCTTGACTGCCATTGTTATTTATATTGGTCTAGGGCTATGCTTATCTCACATGCATGCAGGTTGATGATGATATGTGCTTTGTTTCCCACCATGGTAGTGGATGTTTATATTGATAGCACATTCTTATTATTTGTTGGTTATGGCAAGTATCCCATTTGTTATGATTCTTATCATTTATGCCCAATTTGGGTAGTTCCTATCTCTTTCATGGGAAGCCTTTTACATTTGATGTCCTTTATTTCCTTATATTTCTCAACTTGCTTTTTAGTATGCACATACCAGCCTTTGATGATGTCTCCTTTTGTTTCTTCTTTTGCTGGGGTATGCTTCCAGCCCTAGGTGGAAGACTTGGATGTATGGCATGTTGACCTGGACTTAGTTTGTGATGATGAAGGTTGGAGACAATATTGAGGTGGTTTAGATTTCCTCTACATGGATCCTTGTGATGTAAGTTTGTAACCCTTTGTTTTATAATTGAATATAGTCATGTTTTTATTCCGCTGCTATACTTTGGTCTTTTGTTACCATTAAATAAAGATTTGGAAATTTTACACCCACTCCATCATACCTTCTGAGTGTGTTTGGACTGGAGGTTTTATTGTTCAAATTTTTAGTAGAGAAGTGGTTTCACTTCTTTACATGATTAGTTGGATTTGGGTGGTATGAATCAAATCCTCGGGGCATAATGAAATACATAGTCAACCGTGTAGTATAATTGTATAGGATCAAATACAAAAACATTAGTTGAGGCCTTGCTTGATCTTTATACAATGTTCTTGATAGAAAATATACATGTTCTTCATATTCCTTTTAAATTATTAATATATTTCACAATGCAACAATAATTGCCCTTCTTGTTAATAATCATTACTTGCTTCATCTTATTTGTATTTATAATGCTGCTCAGTTTATCTTATCTGTGATAATAATAGAGTCGGTGGTGAGTTATATCTCCCGTTGAGATTTGGAATCTCACCCTATGGGTTTCCCACACCCTTTTTAGGTGGATGAGGTCTAAGAGGTGGAGATCATGCAGAGGAGGTTGAGCAGTAGCCAGAGGAGTAGTAATTGATAAAGTTGGAGGTGCTGCTGGATGTCTTTTGTTGATAGAGTCCTAGAGTCATCCCCGTACACTCGGGTCTTTGGAAACATTTTGTAGATGTTTTGTTAACGTGTTATCTTTACGTGCCCTTTGTATATCAGATAAGATGGAATCATGTATATATATTCTAGAACAGTGCTTTCGTAATAGGTTGACAACATGCCTTGTGAATGATTTGAGGCATGAAAGGACTCATGGGTAAAGGTTCGTTCTATATAACTATTTTATGAAAACAAATGGTTTTAAATTTTCAGTGCTTTTCTCAGTAATCTATTCACTAATCCTTCTTCTGCGGTTATGTTTTGAGTAATTTCACTTTGTGTGGCGCAGGCTGTCACAATATGGTTGGTATCATAGCTTTAGGTTTGCTGAGTCTACAGGGATGTAGGACTAGGGTTTGTGTCTATTCTAGTATCCTCCTCCAGTTTGTCTTATAGTTACTTCTACTTATGCTGAAGAAGAAGAGAAAGCTTAAAGATGTCTAGAGAACACGAAGAACATGCTACCAAGAGCAGTGTTGCTGCACCGGGTGGTAGTGCAAAGAACCAGCAATGAGAAGATTAGGTGCCTGAAATCCCGTAGTTTGACCCAGCCATGATAGAAAACCCTATCTTTCAACCGAGTTTTGGGCAATTTATGGCAACGATGACTCATATGGCGGATAGGATGCCTGCACCTTATCCTAGGGCACCTATTCCCCATGTTGAATCTTTGAGTACTGGGAAGACTTTATAGCAGCTTCGCCATTTTGGGACAGTTGAGTACGCTGGAACAGCTGACCCAACAAATGCAGATATGTGGCTGACTGAGCTTGAGATGGCTTTTAAGATCTTGAGGACCCCTGAAAAGGATAAGGTGAAGCACGCGGTGTACCTCCTAGGAGGGAGTGTGGGCCATTGGTGGGCCATAGAGGAGGAGAAGAGACACATTGTTATGGTTGGTTGGGAGGAGTTCTGATGAGAGTTTGTGAGTCGGTACTTTCCTTGGACGTATCTTGATGAGAAGATCAGTCAATTTGAGAGGATTTGATAGGGTTCTATGACGATCAATGAGTATGAGGCAAGGTTTATGGAGTTATTGAGGTTCTGTTCTCACACGGCTATGACGGAAGATGAGATGATTCATTATTTTGAGAAGGTGTTGAATGTTGAGTTGTCTACCCCAGCTGCTGCCTTGGAAAACTGAGAGAGGTTTGCTACATTCTTGGAGTCTGTTCGAAGGATAGAATGATTCATGAAGGAGAAGAGAGAGTTAAGTACCAAGAAGCAGTCTAAATGGTTTTAAGGGTAGTCATCAGATGTCTTGTAGAAGCTGAGATTTTCTGCATCGACAGCGCTGTAGAGGTTTAGTGCTTCGACATAGTGGTCACCAAGCAAGGTTAGAGGCTGTAATTTTCCACCCTCAGGAGCCTAAAGTGTTGCATCATAATCGATGACAAGAACACCTAGGCCTTGGTATGAGAACAAAATGTGTTACAAGTGTGGACATGTTGGCCATACCAGACAGTTTTGTCCAGTGAAAGAGGATGAAGTGACACATCAACCAAGGCAGAGTCAACAAAGTTCGTAGAGACAATAGAACAGTGGTGCATGAGGATGAGGATGTGGCCAAGCATCACAAGCTAGATCATCTTCTTAGGGAAGTAGAGGATGGGGGAGACAATAGTCAACAGTTAGATTCTACGCCATGAGTCAGCCATAGGTGGTAGTCAACCCGCGAGTGGTGACAGGTCAGATGGAATTATTTCATTTTGATTTGTCTTCTTCTTGCTTTATATCTATTTTGGTTGACCCAAGTGCTACACACTCTGTTATCGCATGGGAAGTGCTTAGTAGTTGTTCTTTTCCTATTAGTCGTAAGAAGAATAGCTTGTTGCTAGAAACATTGTTGGTCGGTTCTTCAATGTTGTAGGATGTGTGTACTTCCCGTGTTCTCTCTTTTTTGGGACACATAATTCAAGTGGATCTCATACCACTCAACATGCATGGATTCAATGTGATCCTTAGAATGGATACCCTAGAGAAGCATAGAGTAGTCTTGGATTGTAGTTCCAAGAAAGCGACATTTGTAGACGATAGTGAGATGTGGATCTTCCAAGGAGATAGGAAGATTCTCCCAATGTGTATTGTATCAACTATGGTATCAAGGAAGCTTCTAAGACAAGGTTGTGAGGCATTTTTGGCACATATGTTGTATATAGAGGTGAAGAGTCCTAGTATCTAGGAAACTCTGGTGGTTAGGGAGTTCGAGGATGTGTTTCCTAAAGAGTTTCCAGGTGTTCCCCCACCCCATGAGATTGATTTTGAGATCAATTTGATTCCAGGTATGCAAATGATAGCTCAGACACCATATAGGATGGCTCTGAAAGAGATGGAAGAATTGAAGAGACAGTTGCAAGAACTGGTTGACAAAGATTTCATCCGGCCGAGTACGTCACCATGGGGTGCTCCAATGTTGTTTGTGAAGAAGAAGGATGGGTCTATGAGGTTGTGCATAGATTATGTGCAGTTGAACAAGGTCAAAATGAAGAATAAGTATCCCTTGCTGAGGATAGATGACTTGTTTGATCCGCTGCATGGAATGACAATGTTTTTGAAGATAGATCTACAATCAGGCTATCATCAGTTGAGGATCAAGGAGGATGACATACCAAAGTCAACTTTTAGGACAAGGTATGTTCACTATGAGTTCGTAGTTATGTCATTTTGGCTGAACAATGCACCAACAACATTCATGGATTTGATAAATAGGGTGTTCCAACTATTCCTTGATTAGTTTGTGGTTGCCTTCATAGTTGACATTTTGATATATAGTCAGGACAATCAACAACATGAACATCATTTGCATCAGGCATTGATAGTGTTAGGAGAGCACCAACTCTATGCTAAGTTTATCAAGTGTGAGTTCTGGTTGAGAGAGGTAGCTTTCTTGGGGCACATAATATCTATAGAAGGAGTACGCATGGACCCTAAGAAGGCAGAGTCTGTGACAGAATGGCAGTAGCCAAAGACACCAACATAAGTGTACATTTTCCTAGGTTTGGCAGGCTACTACTAGAGGTTCATCAAGGACTTCAGCGTTGTCGCCTTACCCATAATAAGATTGATGCGAAAGAATATGTCATTCATTTGGGATGACAGATGTCAACGAGATTTTCAGACATCAAAGGAGAAGTTGACAAGTGCACTAGTTTTGGTTTTTCCTGAGCAAGGAAAGGGATACATCATCTTCTGTGATGCGTCCAAGAATGGTCTGGGATGTGTGTTGATGCAGGACAAGCAAGTAGTTTCTTTTTCTTCTTGAAAACTTAAAACACAAGGAGAATTATCCAACTCATGATTTGGAGCTAGCTAATGTGGTTCATGATTTGAAGATTTGGAGGCACTATCTGTATGGGGAGAAGTGTCATATCTTCACAAATCACAAGTACCTGAAGTATATCTTTTCACAGCAGGAGTTGAATATGAGACAACGATGTTGGACGGAGTTGATCAACAATTATGATTACACGATTGATTATCACTCGGGAAAGGTGAATGTCGTGGCAGACTCTTTGAGCAGGAAGTCTTCATCTATGGATAGAGGTCAATTGAGTTCTTTAATGTGCCACAAGTGAGACGTGTTGATCTCCTTACGTCAGATGAATGTCATGTTGGAAGTCTCTTTGTTAGCCAATTTTTTGACACAATTACAAGTGAATCCTATGCTGAGACAATAGATCAAAGAAGCTCAATAATCAGATACTATGACGTAGCAAATTAGATCAGAGTTCGGCAGTGAGAAGCGTGATTGTTTTCACGAGATGGAAGAAGGGATAATATGTTATCATCATAGGATAGTAGTTCCTGATGCGGATAGCCTGAGGAAGATGGTGTTGGAAGAGGCTCATACATCTATGTATGCTATGCACTCAGGTAATACTAAGATGTTCCACAATCTAAAGGATATGTATTGGTGGCCAGGCTTGAAGAAAGACATAGCTAAGTTCATCGCAAGGTGTGTAGTGTGTCAGCAAGTCAAAGCTGAGCATCAGAAGCCTGCAGGAATGTTGCAACCATTACCTATGCCTCAGTGGAAATGGGATCATGTGACTATGGACTTTGTGATTGGTCTGTCTAGGATAGACAAAGGTTATGATTCCATTTGGGTAATCATTGATAGGTTGACCAAGTCAGCGCATTTCCTTCCCATGAAAACAACATTCACAACAGAGAAACTTTCTCAAGTCTATGTTGATGAGATATTGTGTTTGGACGGTGTTCCAGCTACTATCGTATCTGATAGAGGTCCTTAGTTTACAAGTCACTGTTGGGAACGACTGCATACAACTTTGGGTATGCAGTTGAAGTTTAACCCTACTTTCCACTCACAGACAGATGGTCAGTCTAAAAGGACCATTCAGATCTTGGAAGATCTATTGAGGGATTGTGTCTTTTAGTTTTCATGAAGTTGGGATATACACCTCAGTTTGACAGAGTTCGCCCACAATAACAACTATTAGAGAAGTATTGACATGGCACAATATGAGGCATTGTATGGGAGATGTTGTAGGTCTCCGTTGTGTTGGTATGAGATAGGGGAGTATCAGCTTCTGGGTCCTGAGCTTGTCTAACAGACGACAGAGAAGATCAAAGTGATACAACAACAGTTGAAAGTAGCACAAGACAGACATAAGTCGTATGTAGACAATTGTTGAAGATCCTTGGAGTTTCAAGTGGGAAACAAAGTATATCTGAAGGTCTCTCCCTAGAAAGGTGTTTTGAGGTTTGGGAAGAAGGGTAAGTTAGCTCCCAGGTTTATGGGACCTTACCCAGTTGTGGCATGAGTTGGGAAGGTGGCCTACAAGTTGGATCTTCCACCAGAGTTGCACAAGTTGCATCCAGTGTTCCATGTCAGAATGCTGAGGAAGTGTCGTCTGAACATAAAGTCAGTGCTACATCCTCTAGAGGTGGATCCTGATGAGGATATGACCTATGTGGAGGGTCCAATGTTGATCCTTGATCGAATAGTGAAGAAGTTTAAGAGTAAGGACCTTGTGCTTGTGAAGGTTCTTTGACATCATCATGGTGTTGAGGAAGCCACATGGGAGCTCGAAGCGGAGATGAGGAGGAAATACCCTTCACTTTTCTCTTAGGGTTTTGGGGGCGAAATCCCTGTTAGGGGTTTATGGCTTGTAAGGACCCTGACCCACATTTTGGGCTAACCCTATTTGTATTTCTTAAGTGTGTTGCTTAGCTCCTTGCTCTAAAATCATCTAAGATGTAATTAGAGCATGTTGGAGGTTTTTGCTCCTTGTTTGAGCTTGTTGTTTGATGCTAGTGTTTTGTGGAGAGGTTTGGTGCAAACTTGCAATTCACCAGAATAGGGGTTGATGTGCAAGTTTGCCACCTCTAGAGTGTTTCTTCTCTCTCTTAGAATCATCTAGAGGAGACAGAAAGTGTTGGGAACATTGTTTTGGCCTTGGTTGAGTGGTTTCATCCTTGATGATGTTTTGGGCACATGCTTGAGGTGCTTTTCTCATAAGAGTGTTGTCTCGGGCTTGAGAGCCTTGAAGAGACCTCGTATCGGTTTTTGGTTGCCTTAAGGAGGCTTGATATCAATTGAGGGTGTCTTGAGGGAAATCCTATTGGTTTGGTGGTACCTTGAGTATCACCATATCATTTTGTGGTGACTCTAGAGATGTTCCATATCATTTTGTGAGCTAGGGTTTCATCCCTATCAGTTTGTGAAGGGGATGGATGAGTGTATCGACCTTGACCTTCCTTAGTGACCAAGTGATAGAGACATAGGTCCTATCACCTTGTTTCATGGTATTACAAGTGTCCTTTCTTCTTGTACGTGTGTCTTCTAGGGTTCTAAGGTGGTGACACCTTCCCCTTTCTCTCTCTCTCATCGACCATGTATATATACCCCTTTCTTCCCATGCAAGAGAACCCTTTTAGTGATCCTTGTTTTCTCTCCTTGGTGGCTGACCTTGAGCTTGAAGAGCACTCTCCCTTGGATCTTGGTGGGTGAGCCAAAAGCTTGTGGTACTCTCTTTCATCTTCTTCCTTGGTAATCCATGGTTTTCTAGCTTTCTTTCTCTTCTTCTTTCTTCTTCTCGACCATGGACCTTGGTATCTTTT
Organism: Alisma plantago-aquatica; assembly: GCA_963693085.1. Taxonomy (NCBI): domain Eukaryota; kingdom Viridiplantae; phylum Streptophyta; class Magnoliopsida; order Alismatales; family Alismataceae; genus Alisma; species Alisma plantago-aquatica. The sequence goes on from OY856415.1 coordinate 542,195,525, forward strand.
TTCTTCTCTTTTGCTTTCCTAACCATGGTCCTATCTTATTTCTTAGAGGTGTTGTGCTTGGAGGATCTTCTCCCGCTACCTTGAGTTTGTGAGCTTAGAGCTTGAGCTTGGATCTTAGATCTTGGTGGTTGTTCTTGAGGCAGGTTATATAACTCTAAACCCTCTTTGTTATTATCATCTTTTTACTTGTTACCTTGTTAGTTATTCTTATCTCATTATTTCTTGTTTGTTAGTAGTTATTCTTGGTAGCCTTACATTCTATTTTTGAGAATAGAACCTTGCCAAGTTGCTTCCATGAGATGCACCTTTATTGTTCCTTATTAGTATCGTCATCTTGAGGTAGAAGACGACTATACCGACATGATATGCTAAATAGATATGCAATCCATTCCAACATGCCCAACCAATATGCTTTCACCTAAACTGATATATATACCATGATGGGGCTTGTTATGATCTAGTGATGACTAGTGAGGAAGAGTGTTGAATCTCCATGCTTTTAGTTGAGTATGGAAGTCGACATGGGTAACCCTAATCCAATATACATGTAATCTGATACACCCTAGCCTGATACACCACGAGTTGAAGAGGGAAACATCTCCCTTGTTTACCAACCGATACTACTCTAAACCCTAGTGGGCGATATCCCATGATGAATATGGCTGATATCTAAAGGGATACTTAGGCCTATACCCTAGTTGTTGAGGCTTTGGCCGATAACCTAGTTGATGTAGGTCGATACCCTATGAGTTGGTATGACCGATACACTTTCTTGTGTACCTTCAAACCGATATCATTTGTAGCACATGATACCAAGTGAAGTTAAATTGATACCAAGTAATGATAAATTGATACTCACCTTGAGGTTGGTAGGTCGATACCTTACTTCTGTTGGTTGCCCAATATCTAGGGTTAACCGATACCCTAACCCTAACTAATACCCTATGTGATGTGTATTGATACATCTTGTTGATGCTAAGGTTACATGGGATGATGTGATACCCTATGGTGTAATCATGTGTATGATGTTGAAAGGTAACTCTCTTCTTACATGTTTCATAAAAATGATAGAAATATGTTTCCACATCTCTAAATATACTTCATAATGATGACGGAAGTGATGATATAAAGGTGGTTGTTGATCCAATCATGTAAACCCTAATCGGGTAAAGTGAAACCCAAATTGTTTTGATGTAAAGTGTATGATGTGAATGTATATCATGAGTTCTATAAGATGATGATGCTTTGCCATCTTGTTATCAACCTCTAACCATGCATGTGATACTGATTGATGTACATATCTAGGTATGAGCTATGGTGGTTATGATGTGATGGACATGTGGTCCTTGTGATGGACATCAGTCCTAGTGATCTTCATTGATCCTTGTGATGGACATTGGTCCTTTTCATGGACATTGGTCCTTGTGATGGAGATATGGTGAATAGTAAGCATAAAGAGACATGATGTGATGAGATCACACTTAATGTGATTCAATATGTTCTGATGATGAGTCATTTCATATTGATGTAGATCTTGTTTAGAGGTTATATGTTGTAACTTGATTGATGCTTAAGGTGTTAAATTGATCTAAGTAATCAAGTGAAATCTAATAGTGTAGTTGCCATCTGCCATAGATCCATTCCACTGTCAGCTTTATTGTTGGATGGTGAAACAAGTTTAACTCGGAGCGCATATTCATGAATATACGGGGTACAAGTCGAGTATTTCCTTGTATCCTTAAATACATGATGTTTGAGATGGCCATGCATGAGACGATCTCATTGTGATATGGATGGACATGTGTGAGCCACTCCTTTTTTATGAACAACCATGCATGAGCCTGTTCTTATAGCACTGTACCTGTACCAAGGTGGGCTAGTTATGATTATATATGTGGATGGCCATGCATGAGCCAATCCCTAATCTTGACTATATGTCATTTTTGCAGTTGACTGATATGTCTCTATGGTGTTTTCTCTTGTGCTGACCAAGAGGTGTGGTAGAGGTCATGGATCCTGGCTCTTCCATTAGACCTTGTGTGGCAGAGATTTCAACTTATCAAGTGATCGGTTGGATTTGGGTGGTATGACTCAAATCCTTGGGGCATAATGAAACACATAATCAGCTGTATAGTATAATTGTACAGGATCAAATATGAAAACATTGGTTGAGGCCTTGCTTGATCTTTATACAATTTTCTTGACAGAAAATATACATGTTCTTCATATTCCTTTTAAATTATTAATATGTTACACAATGCAACAGTAATTGCCCTTCCTGTTAATAATCATTACCTACTTCATCTTAGTTGTATTTATACTACTGCTCAGTTTATCTTATCTGTGATAATAAAAGAGCTGGTGGTGAGTTTTATCTCTCGCTGAGATTTGGACTTTCACCCCATGGGTTTCCCACACTCTTTTTATGTGGACGAGCACGAAGAGGTAGAGATTATGTAGAGGAGGTTGAGCAACAACTAGAGGATCAGTAACTAATAAAGTTGGAGGTGTTTCTAGGTGTATTCTGTTGATAGAGTCCTAGAGTCGTCCATGTACTCTCGGGTCTATGGGAACATATTGTAGATGTTTTGTTAACGTGTTATCTTTACGTGCCCTTTGTATATCAGATAAGATGGAATCATGTATATATGTTCTGGAACAATACTTTCATTACAGGTTGACAACATGCCTTGTGAATGCTTTGAGGCATGAAAGGACTTATGGGTAAACGTTCTTTCTATATGGCTGTTTTATGAAAAAAAAATGGTTTTAAATTTTCAATGTTTTTTCTCAGTAATCCAGATGCTAATCCTTCTTTCGCAGTTATGTTTTGAGTATTCTCAATTTGTGTGGTGCGAGGAGTCACATTTTGGGTCTAGATTATTCTTTCTCTTTCTCTCTTATATTCAATTGGTTCCCAATTTTTTAAATAAATAGATCTTGATGTGGCAAGATTTGGTGGATACATAAAGTAAATTCCTTTTTCTTTCACCTTAAGTAGAATCTTTATTTATTTTATTTTAGGAATCAATCTTTCTATCTCCCTCTCTTTATCTTTTATTGACACATTTCATAACTCAAAAATCTGTATTACTTGGTTGACACACCAAAATCCACACATAGCACTTTATAATATTATTTAACTCGATAATAAGAATTCGTTAATGTTTTTTCCCACTTATATTCACATTTTAGGGTTTTATCAAAATATCTTTTCATATCCAAAAACTTGATCTTTCCAACATTATTTTAAAACAAACCATTATCTCATGAAGTATCCTTTTTCTCTAAATTTCTAGAACTTTCTTCTTTTCATTATTAGTTTTAAGTATACTAAGGTTGAAATGAGATAATGTTATTTGGTGCCTCAAAATTGTTTTTCCACTCATGGGTAGATAATTACTCTTGTAATTATTTAAAACACCATACATTTTCTCCTGGAAACTTACATATCATCTTTATACTTCAGTTGTCCAATAAATAGTAAAGTCATTTTTATTTATTTGCACATGAAACTCTTATACATTTGTCTTGTTCCCCAAGGACATATTTTTAACAAAAAAGGTCTCATGGGCTCATTGGTTGCATCTTGGCTACGTATATGACTTTATTATCCATACATATCATTAAGGAAGTAACTTATCATTTCATGCTTTTACTATATGTAATTTAATTTTACTGAAATTGAGGATATAACAACTGACGTTTAAGTAAAAAGGTTAGGTGTTGGTTTTTGGTAAACAACTGACTACTTAAGCCCTCTCAAGCCAATTTTTTTGGTCTAGATAATAGTTTTATGCATCTTTTTTTTATAGCAAACTGATGTCTTTGTCACTAGCTTAAATGTTTGTTTTTTTCTATCAACCGACGAATATCCTTCTAATTGTCAATTTTTAGAAACAACCGAGGACTATGAATAACTTAATAGCACCCGCATGAAACATAATTTTCCCCAATATCTATTTCATTGCAATTTCATTACCTGCCTTGGAGATTCCCCCTTCTCTACCATCATCACCGCTACAGGTGCTCAACTCCACCATCGACATTGGTGTTGCTACGATCGATGTTGTTGTGGTCGGTGTTGCTGTGCTTGCCACCTTCACCTCTTTCCTCCTGGTCGCTGCCGCTGGAGTTCTTGTGCTAGTCGTTAGTGTTGGTAGATATTGTGCTCATCATTGTCACCGTTGTTTCCACTAGAGCTCACCGGAGCTGCTGTCCAAACCCAACATCGCAACCCTTAGCTATTGTTCTCATGCAGCAACAACTCAACCCCACCGTTGAGAGGTACATAGAGCATGTAGTTCATTTCTTGTTCAATTTTTTTGGATCTGTATACAAGTAACAAAGTCAAATATAGAAATTGGACTCAATGGGTTAAAAATCCAGTGCTAGCTATGGTATTATTTCAGCTATATTTTCTGTGTAATTTGACTAAATGTAACTAGAATTTTAGATAAAACTATTTTAGTAACTTGAGGAAATTTAACTAGAATTTTAATACTTAAATTGATATCAATTGGAGAAATTATACTTGTATAATTTCTTTTATAGTTGAAATTAATGTATTAAATCTTTGTATATTTGGTTGTATCGTTCAACTTGAATGTTGTATGGATACATAATCACACCTGAGAATTAATTACATTGCATTGATATGAATGACCTAAATTAACTTGATTTAGACTAAAATTATTATGTATTACCTAAACTATAAATTGTAAACCTTAATTTAGACATATATCTTCTTTTTCTGGGTTTGTATTTACACTGAATTCATGTGAATCATTAACATTAATTTTGGACATATATTTGTTGGCCTAGAAACCCATCCGAGATTTACTCATTAGGAGTAAATCTTAGATAGTCCCCAATTTGGGATTATTCTTGACCACTTAATCTCACTTAGTATGTAAGTGTATAATGTGTTTATGGTTTTCAAGATGTTTCATCAGCACTTCCTTGTTTGTTCTCTAGGTACATATGTAGGTGGATATTTTCCCATCTACATCGATGTACTTGGAGAACTACGGGGAAATGCTGCTGAAATTTTCTTGAAATCCAATCACACAATACACACTTACTAGTGAGATTAGGTGTTCAAGAATGGAATAGATGGTACACCCATTCATTACTGAACTCTAAATCCTCATTTGTAAATCATAAACCCTAAATCTTAATCTATAAACCCTAAACCCTAATATTAAAACCCTTATCCCTAAACCCTAATCTTGTAAAACCTAAACCCTATCAATGTAAACCCTAAATCCTAATACTTGTTTTATCTTTGATCATAGAATGGATAGATCATTGATGTCCATTCTAAATCATTGCACCCCAGAGTTTATTACTGATCTTGATCAATTTGTCAGATTTTTAGAGGAACATAGGAAACAACCTGGAGATAGGTTCTATTGTCCATGTATGAATTGAAGTCACAACTAGAAAGTCGACACTGTTGATGAAATCAAAAGTCATGTCATGTGTAATGACATGGTACAGGTCTATATAGAATGGTACTAGCATGGAGAGATTCCTACTATCAGATCAATAGATGTCTATAGTAGTACTTGTGTTGAAGAAGAAATTGCAGCGATGATGTAGATGTCAATGACCCGATTCTGATAGACATGGTTGATGCTATGCTATATAGTTGTGGGGTAGAGAACACCAATCCACTTTCCTTATTTAGAAACATTATGCATGAAGCTGAGCGCTATCTTGAGATTGTATACTTTGAAGGCTAACAATAGATAGAGTGACAAAATCTTCACATAATTGTTGAAAGAAATTCTTCTTGAAGGCAATGAGCTTCCAATCACAACATAGAATCAAAGAAAATGTTGTTCACAATGGGAATGAAGGCAAAGAAGATACATGCATGCCCGAATGACTGTGTGTTATTTCAAAAGGACTATGTCGATTTGAAAGATTATCTAAAATGTGGGGTGTTAAGGTATAAAATAATGACTATGGGGAACTCCAAAATTGGCCCTCCTAACAAGGTGATGTGGTATCTACCTATAATACCACAATTTCAATACTTGTTTGACAATACCATGGATGCTGAGAATTTAACGAGGCATGCAAAGGTAAAGAAAAATAATGATGGGATCCTACGACGGGGGTTTGATTACTCACAATGGAAGAAGATTGATTTATTGTACTCTAATTTTTTTTGAAGAAGTTAGGATTCTAATACTTGGGCTTTGTAGTGATGTGATGGATCCATACAACACATTGAGCAGACAACATAGAACTTGACCTATTATGATTATTATATACAATCTTCCTCCCCGATTGTGTATGAAAAACAAGTACGACATGTTGTCATTGTTGATGTTGGGCCTAAACAACCTAGAAATGATATTTATGTTTATCTTGAACCTATGATTGATAACTTAAAGAAACTCTAGGAAAAATGTGTAATGATCTATGATGCTTCACGTTAAGAGACATTTTGTTTCCATGCTATGCTATTTTGCACTATCAATGACTTTCCCACATATGAGAATTTATCTGGATACAGTGTAAAAGAATCCAAAGCATGCCCTATATGTTAAGAGAACACTGATTCAATACGACTAACACATGGTGACAAGACTGTATACCTTGGTCATCAAAGGTTTCTTCCAAAATTTCATCCTTACCGAAGGTTGCACAAAACGTTCAGTGGATCAAATGAGGAATGGTGTGCCGCTCAGCCTATTTCTAGGGAGGTTGTTTATGAAAGAGTAAAAGACTTTGTCATTGGATTCATTAAGAGATCACAATGTACCATTCCCACAAGAGTGACAAATCTTTGTACAAGAAGAGGTCAATATTTTGGGATCTTCCTTGTTGGAGTTCTTTGGCAGTTAGGCATTGTATCGATGTCATGCATGTTGAGAAAAATGTTTGTGATAGTGTCATTGGTACTCTATTGAATATATCAGGTAAGACTAAAGGTGACATCAAATCCAGAATATCTATGTGAAATGGGCATAAGGAAAGAATTAAAAAAAGAAGTTAGTATTGATCGAAAAACATATTTACCTCCTTCTCGTCACACATTGTCTAGAGAGGAGAAGAAAGCTTTTTGTGAGTGCTTGCTTAATGTAAGGTACAACAAGGATACTCTTCCAATATCCAAAGATTGGTATCAATGAAATATCTGAAGTTCATAGGTCTTAAATCTCATGATTGTCACAATCTAATGCAACAAATATTGCCCATGGAAATTCAATCTATACTACCGAAGCATGTAAGGTTTGCAATCACCAGACTTTATTTCTTCTTCAACATTCTATGCAATAATGTTATTGATCTTGAGAATCTTGATAAGATGTAAAGTGAAGTGGTTGTTAACCTATGCTAGCTTGATATGCATTTTACTCCTTCAATATTTGAAATCATGGTACATCTTATTGTTCATTTGACTAGGTAATTGGAAATTTTGGGACTAGATTTCTTACATTGGATGTACCGTTTTGAATGGTACATGAATGTTTTTAAAGGTGATGTTCGAAACTGTTATAGGTCTAAAGGAAGTATGATTTAGGGTTATGTGTCCAGGGAGGCTATGAACTTTTTCCATGACTTTATAAGTTGAAATGAATCTCCTGCAAATGACAAGAATATTACAGACTATTGTGGCAAAGGGACTGTAGGAGCACGAGTGAAAGTAATCCGTTGTGAGCTTTTGAAAAAAGCATAGTTGTATATTTTACACAATATCGATAAAATGAGTATTTATATCAAGAAGCATACCAATTTCATCAAGACAAAATATCATTGAGCCAATTAAATGCGGCTTTCTAGAGAGCATAACAAGAAATTTATTAGGTGATTTCAAGATAAAGTCTTACGTTAACTATCTTAAATACCAAAAAATGTTTCTAGAAATATCAAATACCTCACCTCTAAACCAAAAATAAATGTTATGTCTTATGAATGGTTTGAAATAAATGAATTTCTATATTACACAAAGTGTCAAGATGATAAGAGTGTCGTCCAAAACAGTGGGGTCACCCTTTATGCGTCTTCATTGTATTTTTCTAGATAAGAGTTCATGTCAAGTTAAAATGTCATATTTCAGTGTCATTGAAGCCATATGGGAGTTTGACTACGTCAATTTTAGTGTTTTGGTCTTTAGGTGTAATTGGGTTGATAACACCAAAGGAGTTTTAGTGGATGAATTGGGTTTCACATTAGTGAATTTTGAAAAGATTGACGAGAAGGATGAACGATTCATAATGACATCATAGATTAAGCAAGTATTTTATATCGATGTTCCTACAAATGAAAAATAGTCAATTATTATTCATGGTAAAAGACAGTTTGTTGTAGATCCTTGTTGGGGATCCAAATACCGCACCAAGAAAAACCCTCAAAGAATAACTCCTAGGTTTAACCAAAGTAGTACACTAATTCCCCACTCCACATGAGTATATGCCTTATTATAGTATACTTTAGGATCTAACCTAAAGGACAACCTTTTTAAGCAGTTATATAAATTCAAAAATTTTAAGAGTACTATTTAACACCAAAAAGGTGATTGACTGATTAAACTAAATTGTTTCCAGTATCAATAAAGATTAAGAAGTAAATGAATGATAATAAAGAGGATGATAGCAAGGGGTTTCACTACCAAAGCCTATGTAATTATCCTAACAATATCTAATTATTCAATAGAAGTTGCTAAATAGAGGCTTAGTTGCTACACCCTCCCAGATACAAGTTGTCACTTGGCCTAAACTCTCTTGGAACTGACCATCCTTGGCACCCAAGTTCCCAGTTTATTCCAACTGGATTCCCTCATGACTGACCATCCTCGGTACATTAGCAGATCATAGCTCAATCACCTCACCATCCCTTGCTGACACCTCAGGGGGGGTAACAAGATCGTTCTAGTGTTCTAATCAGGCTCACAACAACCTACACATCATGATTATAACATACGTGAAAATCTAGTCGTCAATTTGCTAGGTAAGGAAATAAGCAGAATGATACTTTATTTAGCAATAGTATTGTCGAGTTTAGATAAAATCTAGGATAAAATATAGGCTGTTGGGACTAGTCCCCATGCTGCAACACAAGTGTCTACTCGCTCATGGGAGAGACAATAATAGAAAGGTAGAAAGAACGATGGAAGGAGCCATGACACCTGGTGTCGAAAGATCAATCTTTCCATTGTAGATGCCACCTCCTCGCTCCTCACTAGGGTTCATGCTTAATAATGTGGTTTCTAATCACCGAATAGAGACCCTTTAGAATGGACGATAAGGGTTCCCTTTTATCGATGCATTCCTTGCTGCCAAATCCCTGATTCTAAATACTTGTGGTTGAAGTAAGCTAATTGCATGGCCCGTACTCGGTCCAACATGAAACTCATGTGGGTTACTCAATTTGGACCTCACATCCGGTTCTCCGGAAGACCAACATGGAATGAATCGGATTAGGCTGTATACCGGGAGCGCACATCAAAACTGAAGAATTTGGAAGATTTCGGGTAGAGAGCAACTCAAATTGGGCGAGTATCGAAGATGATCACTTGACTAGGCGGTTGGAAGGTGGACAATGGGAAGCTTCAGAGACCTTTCTTCTCGTAGGGCGTAGCACCATGAGGGCTTGATCGTCTATACGAGCATTATCACATATTTTTGGTTGGTTCTGCATGAAAAATATATGAAGTGCATTAAAGTTTAGAAAAGAGGAGAAAATTGCATTTAAGTAAATATCAAGCTAAAACTAAGAAATAGAAACACGACAACCCCTAAAAAGAAAATAAATTAGTATTCAAAGATGGGTATAAATATACTCATCCAACTACCCTAGACTTAATCCTTTGCTTGTCCCAAGTAAAGAAAAATAAAATGGAGGTCAAACAATTGATACTAGGATCCATGATTTCCTCTCCTAACTGAGCATACTTTTTGGTCCCCTTCCACCAAACAAGATCAAGCGACCCTAGTCCTTTGGGGTCACGTAGACACACTTGGTTATCCCTCGATTGGGGATTGTTCCTCCATTCACTAGATTCTAGAACCCGTGATAAGCTAATTTCATTTCAATAATACTCTTGATCTGTCCACACAAATAGAAGGTAGCACTAGTCATGATTGATTGTATATTTTGGGGAGAATTCAGATAAGTCCCTTGGGAATGAAAAGTTGGACGAGAGGGAGAGAAAGGCATGGCACAAACTTGATTCCCTAATATATCCTCTATTTGACTCGATACCTTATTTTGGATTCAATTACTTGATTTGTCTATCCTCTATTTGACTCGAGACTTTTTATTTGAATGTGGCTACATTGAAAACATGCTCTCTTTTGGGCTCGTTGGCCTCTTTTATCTATGACATGTCACGTGTCAAATATTGAAAAGGAGGTATATTTATGGAAGGGATGCCACCCCAGACTTAGGGTTTGGAATATAGTGGGGAATATATTATTAACTTTTTTGGATGGAGAGCAGATAAGAAATGATAAAAGATGAGTGTAAACAAGAGACTAACTTGCAGTTATTTATTTTATTACTGCATTGGAATCAGATCATCATATTATAGTAGTTTTTTCAGTTAATGTAAGGTACAGAAGTGTTTACAAATTTTGTTGCAAGTCATATCAGAGGCACATGTAGCTTGATCCTATTGACTCATTCTTTTTGTCATCATTTCTAAGGGAAAAGAATCTCATTTGTTGTCATTGGGGCTCTGATCTGTTCAAAACATGTTTGTCCCTTAAAATTTCCTTTTGTACGAGTTAGCTCAAGAAAAAGGGAATAGTTCATTAATATATTTTGAACTTTTGCATACATTAAAATGGTCGGCTAGGTAAAGGCCAGTACTCACACAAAAAAAACTAAAAAGAAGATGAAAAAATGGCAGATGCAAATAAAAGATGGAGAGAAAAAATGTATGAGGATGAGAGAGGGAAAGATTAGAGTTGAGGTGGTGGAGACGACGTACCACCCACCATCCACCCCCAACTTCTAAATTGTGCCCATCCTTGGGGAGATATAAGCCAGATATGGAGGATATTTGATATAGAGGGTAGTGAGGTCAGAAATGGAGGGAGTGGTCGACTCTCTTTGTCCAAGAGCACACAACAGAAACCCTAAGAATTAGTTCCTCTACTGTTGGTAGTGCCCACTTCCAAGCGTTGTTGTGGCCTCCAATTGCCATGATATTTGTTCAGTGGAGGTGAGGGTGGTTGCAGACATGTACCATTCTCCTCAGCCTGTGTCCGGCCAACCCCTTATGTCTAGGGCAATGTCTTGTTGATCATATAGTAATTGCTTAGTGGATCCAGATCGCCTGATGGCATTCCTCATCGATGTGTCAGTTGCACGAAGCGGAACTCCCAAGGGACATAAGTGTCCTGGGAGTAGTAGAGTTGGAGATCCTAGTCAGGTGGTATATCATCAGTCTCCAAGGGGCCTCCATGCAAACACTAAAGTCCGTCATTGATGTTGTTAGTCGCTAATTCCAATGGAGGTGTTGAGGTAGAGTGAATATATATGCTTAGCCTTGTTTTTGATAGTCAGAAGGAAGATGTTGGTGCTGCCAAGCCCTACGTCTCATCCCTTTTATAACTGTGCTATAAAAGTCAGAGGTTACATACCATGCATGTGTTACAAACAATGCACACATTACGCCTAATCCATAGGGATTTTACATCAATCACTTCCTTAAAATTCTTAATCAAGATATTGTGGCAGTGAATATTGACGATAGGATTGAGATAAAAGCGGCTACTAATTCCAAGAGACAATACTTCTTGTAAAAGATAAAGACATATTTACCAAAGAGAAAGAAATACATTTTTTGTGGAAAATAAAAAGAGCAATCCTTGTTGGGCCATGTATCCCTCTCTCTACTTCTTTATCATTTCTCAAGATCGCGAGCTCTCTTGCTATGAAATGGGTGACTGGCCTGGGGATTTAAGGGGTATTTTCATCATGAGCTTGCTACATCACGACGTCTATCCATCAATTAGATTTGGATGTCAAGATTGTAGTCCTCCCCTTCCCCTTCACCTTCTCTTTTTTTCCTTTTTTCCAAAGTAATTTTGTGAAAAGAAAAGAAGAATTAAATGAAAAAACAAAACAAAATAAAAAGAAATAAAAAAGGGTTCGGTTGCGTCCCAACAAGAATCCTAATTTAACATCATGTACCCAATCTATGATAGAGTTACTCACGTCAAATACATGCTCATGGTTTCCAAACCCTTGTATATGAAATCTATAGGCCCTAGATCATGGTTAGATGGTGTACATACCTTGCTTGAGGGTGAGTCTGTATTACCTTATTTGGCTCCCTAGAGGTCTGCTTGTTTTTGTTCTAGATTACCTTCTGCCTTGAAAGCTTCAATCGAATTATGCACCTTCTTTACATCTTTGAGGACCCAATATTCAACCGTCTTCTTTCCCAGTTACATGACAAGTTTGTCAGATTCAACGCCTACCGACGCTTTTGTAGTGGCTAAGAATGGTCTCCCCAAAATGAGAAGGAAACCATTGTCCTCTTTTATTTCCATTACCATGAAATCACATGGGACATAAGTATCATGTCCTAGCTTCCCTGGGACGTCTTTCATTATTCCCAAGGGTTTCATAGAAGATGCATCTGCAAGATAAATGCTCATAGCCATGGTTAGGAGGTCAATGAACCCTAGACACTGGCATAAAGTGTATGGCATGATAGATATGTTGCCCCCAAGTTAGCTAGTCCCTTGTAGCATGTTTTTTCTCCTAGGAAACAATCTATCCAAAAAGATTCTTTGTCCTTTTGTTTTTGAGGCAACTGGTTTTGTAGAAGGTCATTTGCGCTAGCTTCACAGTCTTGGATTTTTTGGTGGAACACTTTCTGGATAGAAGTGTCTTGAGTTTTTGCACCAGATTGGCATTTCCATAACATCGAGGAATGAGATGTTAGCATGGAGTTTCTTCATGTTGTCTTTAAATTCTATGAATCGGTCATCCAGCTTGGTCTGCTTCAGGAGACCTACATATAGTACACGGGGCTTATACACATGTTCTTTGGGTGTCGTCGGTGGTCTGGGCTTAACTGCCAGTGTTGCAACAGTTGAATTCTCACTATTATCTAGCTGGTTCAACATCACATGTGGATTCACTATCTGGACTTCTACTAAATTGACCACTAGATGGTACTTGGTCGACTCGGGCCACAACCAAAGTTCCTTCATTACTACTACTAGTAGTAGAGGCGGGAGTGGAGGTCAGAGGTGTGAAGTACATGTTTCCTAACGTAGTCATTACAGCGTTTAATTGCTCTGGCTGATCTAGATGCTTGGGATTGTTTTTAGGTTGACCAATGATTGTGCCAGCCGATGGCTGTTGATTAGCTGCCAAATGAGCGATTTGAGATTCCAAAGACTTTTGATTGGATATGGCATTGGCTAGTTGAATCTGGTATAATGCCATCATCTCGTGATGTGTCTTCATTGGGTCCTATACTAGTGTTGCTTCTATTTGTAGCGGTAAGGCCTGATTCAGATTCAAATACTATTGACATTGCTGGTAGTTCCTGTTACAAAAATTAAATCTGAAATTTCCCTAGTTGCATGGGCCAATATAGTTTGATGGTACTCTAGCCTGAGAGGGTTACATCGAGGCCTACTGATTTGGACTCTCGGCTCCAGCGGGGTTCCCACATTGGAAATCGGGGTGACTTCAAGTTTGATTCGGGTTATAGTACTCTTGCCGTAGGATATTATGGATTGATTTCACATCCTCAGCTTGGGTGACTATATATTGTTGCTCATCCTGGTGCCTATAGAATGCATCATACAATTGTTGACAATGGATAGTGTTGTAGTCAAGTGTATGACAGAACTTGTAAGTTGGTGCGGTGATTTGCACTTGAAGCGTCTGGTTCTTCCTCTCATATGTATTGAATTTTTTTTTGAGATTACCCTTCTTGCACGTGAGAGAGAGAGAGAGGGAGAGCTTTTAGTGTTTTAGAGATAGATTTGTTTTTTGAACGATCTTACGCCATAGTCACTACAAGAACACCCTTTCCTGAGGGTCTTGTCCAGTGAGTCTGATTCTCTGTTGCAAGGTCGATTATCTTTAGAGCATTTTTGAAGCTCTATTGCATAAAGTTTCCATTAGAGGAAGAGTTGAGGAACTTCTTTCTCTCATTATCAACCCCTGATAGAAAATATTTGATGATTTGATTGTCGGGGATGCCATGATGTGGGAACTTGCATAAGAGTTCATTGAATTGCTCCCAGGCTTCACATAGAGATTCTTTGGGCACTTGATTAATCCTTGTGACCTGTCCCCTAATCGAATCGAATATGTCATTGGGGGGGAGGGGTAAAATTTCTCTAGAAAGTTGTTTTCAAGTGCCTCCCATGTTGTGATTAGGTCCCCTCGAAGAGATTTGTACCACACTCTAGATTTTCTAGCCAAGGAATATTTGAAGAGTTGCAGCCACATGCATCATCAGTGGCGCCAGATGGCTTCATCATCGAGCAAAGGTCAATGGATTTGAGGAGATGTTCCCAAAATTCATCTCCAATTCTTCTGGTAAAGTCTGAGTTTTGTAGTAGGTTGACCCACTAGTCTTTGATCTGGATTGGATCACCTAGAGGTTGGACTAAAGTTGGTTCCCTTAGGGATAGAGAAATCCCCTAGTTCTTTGGCATGTTTTGTGGCTTGGGTGGCTTCCAAGTTAGTCTTGAATTTGGCTTCCGCATGCTCCTTAGCTTAATTTTCAATGGACCACAATAGCCTCTTCAACTTGTGCTTGGATAGCTACTTTTAAAGCTGCTACATCTGCCATGATTTTCTCCTTGTGGAGTCTCTTGAGGTTTCTCTCAATTTTAGGATCAAAAAGGAATCTTGAGTCAAGACTTTGGGATCTTTGCATGTACTAGGAGTACCTGAAAAGAGGTAGATTGATCATGAGTTGATGTATTGAGTTTGAGAAGATTTTCAATAATATCAATCATAAAAAAAGAAAAACCCTAATTACACTTATACTTTCAAAAATATTTAACAATCATTGTCCTTGACAACAATGCCAATTTTTGATGGTTCTGCAAATGTCACACCAAGAAAAACCATAAAAGAATGACTCCTAGGTTTAACCAAAAGTAGTGCACTAACTCCCCACTCCACATGAATGGAACCCTTATTGCAATATAGTTTAGGATCGAACCCAAAGGACAACCTTTTTAAGAAGTTATATACATTCATAAGAGTAATATTTAACACTGAAAATTTGATTAATTGATTGAACTAAATTGTTTCCAGAAGCAACAAAGGTTAAGAAGTAAATGAATGATAATAAAGAGGACCAGGGCATGGGGTTTCGCTACCAAAGTTTGTATAATTATCCTAACAAGATCTAACTCTTCAATAGCAATTGCTAAATAGAGGCTTAGCTACTGCATCCTCATGGGATACAGGTCATCACTTGGACTAAACTCCCTTGGAAGTGACCATCCTCAACACCCAAGTTCCCAATTTATTCCAACTGGACTCCCTCACTTATGACTGACCATCCTCAACACGTTAGCAGATCATAACCCAATCACCTCACTATCCTTGGATGACACCTCAGGGGGATAAAAAGATTGTTCTAGTGTTCAAATCACACTCACAACAACCTACATATCCATGATTAAAACATACATGCATGCAAGTGATCAATGTTCATGGCAAGGAAATAAGCAAAATTATACTTTATTTAGCATTAGTGTTGTCACGTTTAGACACAAGCTAGGATAAAATATGAGATGTTGGGGCTCGTTCCCATGTATCTGCACAAACGTCTACTCGCTCATGATGAAAGACAACAATAGAAAGGTAGAAAGAAAGATGGAAGGGGCCATGCCCTCTGGTGAAGGAAGACCAATCTATCCACTACATCTGCCACCTCCTCACTCCTCACTAGGGTTTTCACTGTACAATGTGGCTTCTAATTACCGATCAAAGACCCTTTAGAATTGACAATAAGAGTTTCCTTTTTTAGATGCATTCTTTGATGTTGGAACCCTAATTCTAAATACTTGTGGTTGAAGGAAGCTAATTGCATGGCCCGTACTCGGTCCAATAGGTGACTCACTTGGGTTACTCAATTTAGAACTCACATCTGGTTCTATAGTGGACCAAGGTGTAATGAACTAGATTAGGCTGAATGCTGGGAGCGTGCATCCGAACTGAATAATCTGGAAGACTGTGGGTAGAGAGTGGCTTGAGTCAGGCGAGTGGTGAAGCCAATCACTTGACTAGGTGTTTGGAAGGTGGACAATGTAAAGATTCTCAGACCTTCCTTCCCTTAGGGTGTAGCGCCATGAGGTCTTGATCGTCTATCTGGGCATTATCACGTATTTTTGGCTGGTTCTGCTTGAAAAATATATAAAGTGCATTGAAGTTCAAAAAAGAGGAGATAATTACATTTAAGCAAATATAAAGTTAAACTAAGAAATAGAAACACAAAAACCCTAAAAAGCGAATAAAATAGTATGAAAAGATTGGTATAAATATACTCATCAATCCTATAGATGAATAAAAGTACTATGACAAGTACGATAACACCACTCCATTCTTAGTTAGCTTGCCAACAACAAATATTGAAGTTGACACTGACTTATAGATGCGTGGAGATTAGGGGTGAGCATCGGTCCAAAACTGTACCGGACTGGGCCGAACACCGACTTTGTATAACTTTATGGACTGTAGACCGGACCATTTGGAAGTAGGGCAGGATCGGGACCTGACCATTCTGAGGTAGGACCGGACCAGACTAGACCATTTGTACAGTAATCAACCTTTTTTACATTTTTTACAACTTTTTTAATTGTAAAAAGTTGACAATCTTAGTCATTTCTAACAATTATATAACATTAATAGCACACATTTACATTACTAGTACTCATACATGTACTTTATTTGTACTTGTTTTATAATATACCTACAAATATACATGTATTTTATATAAAAGTTGGTCTATGGTCTGGTCCACGGTCAGACCAGTTTTGGAGCGCACCGCACCGAAGACCAAACTCACTAAAATTCATGGACTACTGACCAGATCGAACTCATAATGGATCGGACCGGACCAGACCAGACCGAATTGAGCAGTCCGGTCCAGTTTTGCAGTCTGGACCATTATTTTCTCACCCCTAGTGGATATCATATTGAGGGAATGTTAATTGATACAAGATCTAAATATCAGTGACATACTTTTATTTTTTAAATGTTAAATTATCATTTTACATTCTTCATTACTTATATTTCATTGTTTGACTATTTTTGATACGATTTTTTTTCATATGGCATCTGACCATGAGCATGATGATCTTAATTTGATTACCATGAGGATGAGCTCCATGACGATGTGCACCGTGAGCAAGATGTTGCTGTAAGTTGTATTGTTTTATTGCATAGATGTGAATTTTACAATGTCTATCTTGTTGTATTGTTGTATTGTTTTATCACATTTATAAGTTATATCTTTTTATGACATATATGTGCTTTTTGTCAATTTTAGCATGAGGATGTGCACCTTGAGGATCTTTAGAGCTTGATGCACAACATTGTCAATGTGAAATAATAAGAGGGATAAACATGATGTAAGCAAAGGGGTATTAGCCTGAAGCGGTCATTTAGTTTGATGAGGAAGGAAATCCTTTTGGGAAGAGCCACAATTCTTTTGGGAAGCAAAGGGGTTCTTACTCGTAGCAAATCAGATGTAAATTTTGAATTCTGGCATAAAATTGATCAAGGAAAGATAGGCTTAATATGGAAAGAACTAAGTGTAAGATATTATCATTTACAATTCTATTTTTAAAGATATTTATAATTCTACTTTTAATAATATTCCATTAAGTATATGAACTTTTGCATAGTATATTTGACCTGGATGAAATATTGCTTCGTAAAAAGGTGATGCAACACTGTGGGAGAGTACTAAGAAATATAGGACAAATCTACCCAGAGATTACATATGAAACACTAAGAATAAGAAGAAGTCAGCCACTGATCATAAGAACAATCTTGACCCGTAGGCGTGGGCGGTGTTTGTTTCTAAGAGACAAATTGACGAATTCAAGGTATTAAGCCTCACTCCTCATTTTCAATACATTCTTATGAATTCATTGTATTACATATTTAACATATTTTTTTGGACTAACCAGGCTATAAGCAATGCTCAAAGAGAAAGGTGTGCAAAGAATGTGCCCAACCACACGATGGGTCCAGGTGGCTATGCAAATCTTTGCCAAAAGTTACTGCATAAGTCTTCTTCTCAGCATCCTACTCATGGGATTGTGGAGTCCTCTACTACTCCTGAACCTCTACCTCACCATGATCTATGGACAGCTGGGAGGCAAACCAAATTTGGAGAAATACCCAATCCCACCACAACTGAGGTGGCTGCAAAAATGGTAAATTCAACTCTCAAAGCAATTACTATTGATGATTGTTAATGTTTATCTTGACCTTGATTGTTATTTTTACTTACAAATTACTATTGATAATGATTAGGGAGAGCTCCATGGGCAAAGGAGGAAAGGCAAGTTCTTTCCTGAGGGTACAAGGGATTAATTGATAGTTTCTCTAGGTAACCCATAGCATATTGGGCGTGTTAGGATTGCTAGCACTGGTGTCAGTATAAGATCCTTCTTTGGGCTAGCGGATGATAAGTGAAAACATGTCCCAAAAGGTGGATTCTCAGAAGAAAAGGTATAAGAGATGATTGCAAAGGGTATAGAGGAAGCAATGAGATAGTATCATGCCTCTCATTCAGCTCCTCAAACATTACTTGTGGTGCCCCACTATTTATACGAGGTGGACCCTCTACAAAAGAGATGGTTGGGAGTAATATTTTGGACCCACCACCTAGAACGTCCATTTTAAGTATTTTTATTCCATAGTAGTCTTTCATAATGATTTGTATAATATGCTTGACTTTAGGTATATATATAACACTCTATGCAAATTTGTAGGGGTTGAGGCAATGCCGTCTTTTATTATAAGGATATGTTGTTGCACTGGGTGCAACTTATCCACACCTTGAAGGTGAGATAACTCATTGTCTTCTATTACTCACTGATGCAGTTCGTGTGACACCCAGGCTTGTCTACAACCCTTAGAAGCAGACTGCACTGCCATATGACCACCACGAGTATAAATGATAGGTGATGTAGAAGGAAGCATGGTTACATGGACCAAAGTGGGAATTTTCTATAGTGATGTGTGCTAAATTTACATTGTGTTTGTATCTGCATATACATGAAAATTGATATGCATATATATATATATATATATATATATATATATATATATATATATATATATATATATGCATGACAGACACCTGAGAAGCCCCATACATATTGTCCTCCACCTCCTCCTCCATTACTTGGTTGGCTTGCAAAGGACCTATTTGACTTGCTAGGTCCTAATTGGTGGGAATTGGCAGAAGGGTCGCCTATGATGGTCCATATTAAGGAGGACATTGTAGGTCAACCTCATGATACTAGTATATTTTTACAAAGATGTCATGGAGATGTTTACTTATTCTAGGTTGAATACATATGTGATAGAAATTTGGATATGGTGAGATCTTATGTAGCTAAATACCTCACTTAATATATGTTGATCTGTGTTCTTATATATTAATGCATGAATAATATACATTTTGTAGCTACTTATATAGGGTGTGTATAGAGTTCACACTACTCCTTGTGGCATTTATAGTTCTATCATTGATTATATGTGTAGTTAAAGACCTTACATCTGTTACTGAATGCTTCTCTACCACATTTAAATATTTTGGTAATGCAAAAAAGAGCATGATTATAGCTCCATTCAATGTTGAATAAGTTTAGTTACTTTACTTGTAATTTTTACTTCAAAATTGCATTTCATTGTGGATTTTGGGTTTTAGTTTATTTTCCTTCTTTTCACTCAGGAATAATAATTGGGTGTTGATGGTTATTGTCCCCGTGACGCTAACTGTGTATTATCTAAATCCTAAGGTTGATGAAGTAGATAGTGGGGTACACAAAATGAAAAAGGCATATTCATGTGAGTAAATTTTTATATTTATATAAGTTAACATATATTATTACATGACTATTTACTAATACAATTCAATATGTTGCATTAATGTATAAGGATATAAAATATTTCAAAAAGGTTGGAGGAAAGGCGGACAAGAAAAAGAAAGTGATAATTTGGCAGAATGTTGATGTAGTTTTCTGACTCCAATGCATATTTATTCCAACTATGCTTACTTTTATTTATTAACATTTTATATGTTGAAATTTATAATGCCCTATACAAGACAATGGTTGGGAACGTGGATACTACGTGATGTAGTATATGGACATGATTATCATATTTGGTCAACTAGACATTAACTGCATACAAAGTGTAATCTATATATATAGTCTTGATCATCATAAGTAAATAATCTCATTTGATAATATGAAAATATCAAAATTTTTAATTATATATGGCATTTTCTTTGTAGGTGTTTGAAACCAAACGGCCTTATATGATAGATCAACTAATTGAGATACGAGTTCAATGGGAACAAGCCTTCATTAAGGATGTGAACTTTGAATTTGATTGGGATAAAGATTGAGTTTTTTAAACTTTAATGACATTATTTCTATATATATGTGGTGCTCATGACTTCTTGTTACTTTAAATTTGATGCAAGTAAATTATTGGTGCATATGTTAATAATGAATATATGCATGTGTGTGAATGTGTAGATGAATGGATACAATGATAATTGTGTTTCTATATGTCATGAGAATGGAATTGATATATGCCATGAGAATGGAATTGGTGCATATGAATGGAGTATTATGGGTGTGAATGAATGTGAAGATGAATTAATAGAATTATGTTTGTACATGTGATGAGAATGGAATTAGATAATGGATCTTGTATGTGGGTGGATTATGTTTGTTATTTGTGTTCGACAACACAATCATTGTCGTTGGTTTTTTTTGCAGATACTGTCATTATATCTCTTAATCGTCGGTTGTATGTGACATAGCTAATGATTTAGATGTTAAGGTGTTGGTTTAGTTTATAAACTGACAAATTAAGAACAAGTACCAGTTACAAATGTGACCTGGTATGGCTTTATGACATCAGTTTTGGATCCAAAATTGATGACTCAGACTCCTACCTATGTCAGTTTCTTTTATCATAGCAAGCGAGGTTGGATCTCTGTTGTTGGTTTGTGTATCCCCAAATAAATGACATCTTAGACCTATGATTTTAGTGTCTCCTACTTATGTGTCAATAAGAAATCAACGTTATAGGGTTGTTTTAACTGACACTAGTGGTAGTTTATGTACTAGTGTGGAAACTTTGAAAACATTTTTTTATCAGTAAAAAGGGGTGCAACACGAGGACTTCCTAGGAGGTCACCCATCCTAGTACTACTCTTTCCCATGCATGCTTAACTACAGAGTTCTGATGGGATCCAGTGCATTAGTGCTGGTATGATCGCACCTAAAAAATAGATGGGGTGAGAGAGGCTTGAACTCTCAACCTCAGGATCACTCAAATAAGCTATGAGACCTACGTGCTAGCCAACTACGCCACCACGCCACATCAACTTAGGCAACATTTTATATCTACATATCTTATTCTAAGCTTTTCTTATAAGCTCACACCATCTTTTTTTGGTTTATTTAGAGTGCTAGATGCATAGTGCAAAATTTCTTGGTAGAGTTTTTTTGAACATATTGGCTCTAGTCAAGGAAGAGGACTAACACTTAGAAGGCTAGTAGTGTCCAATTTTGAAAACAACAAATATTGAAGTAAACTCTTGAATTTTAGATGACTTTTAGAGGTGTAAGAGATATGCATATTTGACCTTCAATATATCACTCAACTATAGTCTTATCAGAAAAGATGGATCTGTTGATTCTTATAAAATTTATCAACTTCTCAGTAACATAACTACTTTTGTAAGAAGTTCTCAAATGTCATGAAGCTTAATTTTCTTCTAGGTGGTTGGATGGTAGATGAAGCTACCTTTTTTAGTATATGTTGTAATTATCAAATGCTCTCTTTCCTAAGAACTTATCAGTTATAGACTATACACGATCCTTTAGTTCTTCAAGCCACATGGTGTCCATTTAAAACCATTATAATTCTAAATGTATATGAATTTCAACGATTAGAACATGAAGGTCTCTCCATTTTCCCCAAACTATGTAGAAGCAATGAACTTAAAATTTAATTTCAATTTTCTAGCATAAAAGATCCCCTACTTAAATGAAAGATTTATTATCCTTTATCGATCATACTAATCTAGAAAACAAGGATATAAAGCTTTGTGAAATATGTCACAATGGTGGAAATATACAAATAATTCTTACAATAGTAGCACAAAATTTGTGGTTATTTCCCTCTTATTGTTCTCAATGTCTATCATGCAACTATATTAGATGATATACTGGTTGGTTCCCTACCTTGCAATCAGCTTAAGTTGGTAATGGTTAATTACCTTATTACAAAAGTATGTTGATATAATAATGAATGTCCACCATTGCATCTGAGATGATATTGATGGATTGGAATCAAAGTTTGTTAGTGAACAAACTGAGTGTTGAAAGGATATTTTTTTGACCATTAGAAAATGGAACTGTAGTTCTTTATATTATATGAGACACCAAATATTATCTTGTTCTTACCTGAAATGTTTTTGTGAATAGTTTTGCAACACTTACTCAAAAACACAACTATGCATTATAATTAATATGTTTCAATTTATGTTTTCCATGATTAGGACATAGAAATATGAAAATACTATTATGGCTACCAACAAAGAGGGTATGGGGGGAAATATTTACTCTTACCTGGTAGAAAGTAGAAGGTAAGGGTATGGGTAGTTGCTTTCCTATTGAGTCCTCTTACACTCTTATGCACCGGGTAACATGTAAGGTAAGGTTAATGAGTAGTCTAGAAGGATTCCCATTTACACCACTAAATACATAATTTGGTTGTATGTTATGGTTTTTCAAGCTCGAAATTTATAGTATAGCTACATTGTTGCTATTTCCTACGACAAGGTGTTCAGATTATAAACCTTAAAATAGTAATCCAACCGAGATAAAGAATGAGATGTCAAAAAAACGAATTTTTGATACTATATAACGTAAACAAATTGTTGATATCAATGTGAATCTTGTGTCTAGTTCCTAAAGAAACCTTTATTCTATATTCTTATGATCACAATCCAAAAGAAACATGGTAATAACGAAATTTTCTTCAGTCAAAAAAACTTGTTTCCAATTTCCTATCTTCTAATCATGATTGATCTTCTAATGACTCTATACATTGATTTTATAGACCTAGGCAAACTTAAGAAAGATGTCTACAATGAGCAGATAACTCAAAACACACAAAACGATTAGCCACACATTGTTTCTTTAACAAAAAATGAACAACCAATTTGGTTTTTAAAACAAAGACTATAATTGATTTCCTTAGTAGGATGAGGGTGGAGGAAATACTATTTATAGAATTATCAACATTTACAGAGTAATGAGATATGTACTTAGACTATTGCTTGTATAATGAAAATATAGACCCTTCTTTATGTGGAAGAATCAGATGAGATGGTGGTGGGTGTGGCAACATTTGAAGTAGACAATGGTTATCATTTGTGGAGGCAAAAATAATTGCATATGGTCGTATCTAGGAGGTTCTCTACATAAGATGGAATCTTAGAGTCGAAATTTTGGATGGAGGCTGAAGGAGTAGTCATTGGTGTCATGTAAGTCTAGTAGTAGTTTATGATTCCTTCTAGAGGGAGGAAACTATAGCATTATTTGAAAACAATGCACACATTGAATTGGGAGGGAATACCATAGTAAAAACAAAGCTAGAGAGGTTGGCTGGTAGGAACGTGGAATCCCCTAGAGAATTCAATTTCCTATTGGGGTTGTGGAGATAGAGAGAATATTTTTTTTCTATGATGTTTAGATGTTTTTTTTTGTTGGTCCAAAAAGCGTGTTATTGTATTACCAAAACTTTGGACACAAGAGTTTGTGCCCCCATTACAACCCTGGATGAAGACATCCAAACAACCAGAGAAACAATCTAACACAAGCTACACAGTAGCCATCTACCTAGATAAAGGAAGAGGACAAACCCGCAATACAAACTTAAGAGAAACCAGAGAAGCTGAACCGACTATCCAAACTACACATGCCGACACTGGCAATAAATTCAACTTCTGAAGATTGTGGCAACATGGGCAGCCAAATCATCACTTTAGCAACCTGGTAAACTCAGGAGCGATAACGCAGGAGCCTCCACTGCTATCATCAATGTCTTCGAGTTTCTAGCAAGCATACATCGAATGCTTCTGTTTGCACAGCAACACCTCACAATCACTCGAAGGTGAGTATGCATATCATCCAACACCTTGAAGGTGTTCTATCCCAGCTGTAGCAGAGGAGTCAGGAGCAGTACAGTGACCTTCCATTTGCTGACATGTGATTAATGTCCTTGAACTAGGATTCTACTGTTCTACCACTAGCATTTCAATCGTTTCCTGAATGTGTGAGGTCCAGGTAGGAGTCCAGCCCCTCTTTATCTGTCGCCAATCAACAGAATACCCGATCCCTGCGAAGAATCACCACGGCTCCACCATCACTGTGCGAGGAAGGACAACACCTAAACCTCCAGGATGCGGCATCGACCCAGCAGGCCCGCAAGGGGGCACCTCGCCGCAGTGGCGAGAAGCCAGGGATGAGATTCGCAGGTGTAGCAGCGAGCCCTACTCCCATCAGCCTTCGGGCGTCCGACAATAGGAAGGCAGAAGGCTGCCGCAGCACACAATTAGTTGGTGCCAGGCCGAGGACTCCCCTTTGCTGAAGCAGGACACCCCTGATCCGAGAAAAGTCATCAAAAGGAGAATAGAATAGAAGTTCCGCTGGTAGGCTTGGCGAGGCGGATTCAGAGAAGACGCAACTCCGCCGATTCCGCGGACGAGGCAGAGGCCAGAATGGGGAGAAGGAGAAGAAAGAGGTCATGAAAACCCCTTGCTCCGCGGATCGGTCGAGAAGAAACCCGATCTAGGACAGTGGCACCCTCCGTCTGTCCCTATAAACGGTAGGAGTCGATTGTGTCGAACAAGCCACGAACAACCTGGATCCAGTCTTCAAGATGATCAACCCGCCTTCCCCTTTGCCAGGCCGTGAACTGCCTCGGACGAGCAACCAGGAGGACTCCGATTCTCTTCGATCCGCAGCTACCTACAGTCGCGAAGCCCCGCGAGGACGATGAACGCCAGGGGGAGGAAACGCTAACCAGCGCATCCTCCCCCCAGCGGTAGTCGTCGGGGTTTCTAGAGAGAGGGAGAAAGTGGAACCCTAGAGGGAGAAAGCAGAACCCCTAAATCCCATTCGATGTTGGGAGTCTTATATATAAATTATTTATATAGAGAACCCTATTTGTATACATCTAGATCTTATTTTTCAATTATTAATGGGTAACTAGTAAATGAATATGGATAATATTTATACCTTACCTTCCTCTATTAATAGAGATCATAAATGGATAAGGTTAAATGACTGACTAGTAAAAATAATAATTACCCTTATCCTATATGGTATGGATATAAGGTAAGGGTATACCCTTACAATTGAAACCTCTAAATACTATCATTTCATTGTAGTTATGTCTTTATTAAAGAAGCCAGTTGGAGATGCCATCATAACCAAGGGTTTGCTCTATTATTTTTTAGACTAAGATGATGAATAAATATAATAATATCCTAAGAATATATGACTCAATGGCATGTGAGTTTGGGTTAATGATCGAAACATAAGATCGTCTGCATGCCAAGAGTATTGATTTTTTTTTTCAGATCCCCACTCAGATATTAATGTAGAATTTGGGACAACAATAATTCATTCAGACTAGTATGTGTGTTGACAGATGAGTACGTCTCATTAATCATGATATTGAATATCAAGTCAAACACAGAGGTGCTTGTTATGAAAAAGTGCATTAGACATACCCAACTTGAGTATTATACATGGAAGTCATAAATAGTGGTCAGAATCATATATGATGTGATAGTGGTGATTTTGGTCCTTTGACTTGAAGTCATTACAATTATTACATGTTTTTAGGGTGCTTTAACACTACCCAACGTGACCCTGAATAAGGGTTTCCATACAGGTAGTGCTTGGGTGCACTGTGACACATGTCGATTACTGTGAATGTTTGTAGATGGAATTTTTCTCTCCTTGGAGTCGTATCTCAAACACTTGATGAGTAAGACTATGAAATGCATGACCATGCTCATATCAGCCAATATATGATATGGAGCACATATGTATCTCAAATAGTCAACTCTGTATCAAGAAAAAAACATTGAACATTTAGAGGATGACATTTCCATTCCTTGGATTCAACTTGGATATCTAAGACAAATAGATTATGTGATCATTGTAACACTGATAATAATGTTAGGTTGAAGTTGTTCTCCAACTTTTAATTACTTGGGTGTTAATGAAGTCTTTATAGATACCAATTATTTTCTATGACAATATTATTATAGATATTCCTGCCAATGTAATATATAGACTATAAGGTCACACACATAGGATGCATAGGGTAGACGAGTATAATTATGGACATATGATTAATTGGTTACAAAAGGGTTTAGGTATTCAATTAGATCATCAAGGACTAATTGGAAATCATGTTTGTTAAAGGAAAAGTCTAGTAGATCAAATGGATAGACTAGTTGATCAAACATACTATCCAATTGATTGACCATGCTGAGATATACCAAATTGGTGGATTGGCTAGCCCGGTCAGACAATTGGATAAGATCAGCCAATCAATTGAATGGTTGGACTTGTCACCAGACTCATCTAGATCAGTGGATCAACTGTTTAGATCGAAAAAGTCCCGACCCAACCCATTCCCCTAACCAGTTGTACTAGACATGTCATTGGAAAGTATCTTGACCCGACCAATCACCCAAATGGACTAAGCTAGTTATATGACTGACTATCCATGAACAAACTACTAAAAATTTCTTGTTGTCATTTCATTTCTCAGGGTTTATTAGAAATCATGCTTCCTAGTTTCTCAAATAGTTAGAGGCATGGTGTCCATATTTTTGGTTACATGATTAGACATGTGAACCCTATCCATCATTACTGACAGTGTGAGAGAGAGAAGGAGGTATTGCACAATGCTAACACATTGCCAATAAGAAGGCTTCTCCATTCATGTTGGCACTTGGAACAGGCCATGCAGTTCCCCTCACATGTGTGGATGATAGAGAAATGTAGATGCTTTCATGACAGAATTTGAAGAACATTATCGATATATTCTGGAATAATCAATTGTTTTTTAACAACATCTTCAATTATACTCCATGATGAGGTATATCTCACAACCTTTATTTTGGATATATTTTTACTAATGAAATATTCTCATAGGAATTTGAAATTATCTTTTACATCCATGAATCCCTATACTATCTGCCTCCTTTAGTCAATGATGGAAACTGATGATGAAATTAATGATAGTTGATCGAGCTGTCTCTAGTGAGAAATGACATCTATTTTTCTATACATTCACATGTCTGCCTCTTTTATACTTTTGATCTTAATGTAAAACATTAGAGGAAAGGTTATTCACATATCATAGGCAACACCTTCTCTATTCATCTCGAGCTACAAATTATAGTTGTTGTAATTATTATGTCACGAGGCCATTAATAGTTAGCATATGACGTAGATGATGGCATATTTCATGTTATTCAGATCAAAAATAGGAAATTAAGCCCTTTAATGGAGAAGTTATTTTTGTCCTAGTCATATTATACTCTTTGTTTATATTTCATTATTCAAAAAAGTTTGTATTTGTTTGGACTTATATAGGGGCCTACTACACTTTCCATAGAATTAAGTTTTTATTACATTTTCTTATATTTTCTTTTACATGTTGATTTCCTAGATGATATGCAAGCTACATAACCATGACTTTAGAAATTTTATACAACTTCAATATATAGTAAAAAAACATGTAGGAAATTACATGTTAAATGTGGCACAATTTCATATCCATGATTATAATAGATAAACATGACATTATTGTTGAATTTTTACCATAAAATCACATCAAAATCAGTATTTTTTGTATATGAAATGATTAGTTCATTAACAATATCCTATCAACAGTGTGTTAATAAAAATACATGTATCTGACTGTGTCTGTACAAACATGTCTTTTTAAAATCTTAAAACCAACTTCCGTCACTGTAATGAAGTTCAACTATTATAATGCATTCTCTAGGTAATTTATCAAGTAAACATGCATTCTATTATATACACATTGTCTCAGTAGCTAGGGTATGTGCACCAATATTAAAAGATCTAGATATGGAATTACATATAAAATCTTCTTAGGTGGTTGTATCATAATATGCACTTTACAATTTAATTTACATAGTCGCTTACACTCATTGTTTTGGATGTCTATTATGGGCATTAAAGAATCACTATCAAGTTGGATTTTCTTGAAGCATCACTCCATAACCTTGTAAACACCCATCAACCTTGTTTTGCTTCATTTACACATTGATATTTCTATGACATGTTTTTCTTGAAGTCTATATCTCTTTGTAGATATTAGTTCATGGATTAGTTTGTTGAACGAGTAATGAAAATATGAGGCAATATTTTAGTCAATAAGAAGATATGGTTCATGGTAAAATATCTAGTGCCAAATCAGAAATTGGATTGGTTCTAGTCATTTACATATTATAACTCTTAGTCTGAGTATGATTCTAGTTTCTTACAACCTTATCATACTGAGATGACAAAGTAGTGCTTCTTTATAGTTTTAGATGTCTAGCCTTGTTAGTGGACTTTTAAAAAGATTTTGTGTTTAGTTCCTAGTGAAACTTAGTGAATATACTCTTTATGGTATGTGATTTATAACTAGATCTCTTCTAATTCTTTGTTATCTTAGATTAAACTTGTTGGGCTTTTAGATTATATGCTATTTTTCTTTGAATTTCCTCGAATTTGATGCTAAAGCCTTTATAGATGTCATTTGTTCTTAGCATGCTAGTGCTTAGAGATGACATGTTATATGGATTTCTCATAAAGGATATATTCATTAAGGGTTGAGGTTTTAAGACTTGGTTTGGGGTGTCTTTGAGTCTTTAAAACTATTATTTGAAGTAGCTCACCTAAGCTACTTGCCAGGGTAAAGAATTCATGGTATATTGTGTGGGAAATTCTTGTAAACATATTAGTTTTAACTAGTTGTTTGAAGTTATTTGGTTATTGTTTGTTCGTGTTCTCATATAGATTCTTATAGCTTGGAGATCATGGCTTCACGACATGCTAGTTCTTAGAGTATTTAGATGATAACCTTTTTGTAATGTTGTTTGAGATTCTAAACTTGGAATGTAGCTTTCTTGTGTAACATCTATAGATAATTCATTGTTGTGGTCATTTTGGATATGTTGGTATCTTCACAAGTTTATGTTGATGCGTAAGGTTGTTTGATCGGTGGTTTGATGTCACATTTTTGAGTTTCATTCGAGGATCATGACTAAGTTGTTTTGATATAAGATATGAAGGTGGTTCCTCTACTTTTTGTTTGTTTAGGGTGAAATATTATTATAATTTTGTATATGTATACAAAAGTATGGTTGTTTAAGACAAAATCATGACCTCACACATGTTAGTATTGAGGTTTTTAATGAGTTATATGTATGGGTATCCGATTGTATCTAGTTTAGTTATGGGATTAGATCTCAAAATTAATTGTTCTTGCTAGGATGATACTTTTGAAGGTTTTTTCCTTTAGAGTTAAGTCTATATGAATGTGTTGAGGAGCTTGTTTTATATACAATAGATCCTACGACTCTTTCTCTGGTCTATTGGTCTCTTTGTTTAAGTCCTGGTTTTAGAACCAATGAATAATTAAGTATACATTTGAAGCTTACAAATAAATAAAGCTAACAAAGGTAGTATATAGAAATTTTCTTCAATCACATTTACATGTATGTTTCTAGGGACAATGTTAAGTAACATTGTAATTCTTTCTATGTTATATGTAGGGCACATCGAATGAGGTTTCTTTTATGCATATCCATTGTTTCTAACATTCTTTTAAAGCTCCCAATGTTGATTGGTTCTAGTACATAAAAAATTTTAGGTTGAGGAGACTGATGTGTAGAGTATATATCATCTCCTTAATATTTTGGTTACCAAGATAGAGTATAAGAGTTGGCATCTAGAGTATCTTTATAAAAGTTACCAAGTTCATGGACTAGCTCAAGAACTTTCTTGAAAATTCAATTTAATGCTAAAATATTTTTCTTCTTCTATTTTTGGACACTATGATGTGGCCTATATAATGTATTTATCATGTAAACTTCAAGAGTGATGTAAATTTATTCACATGGTTTATTGTATATGTGTATACTTTCGATACATATTGTATAATAGGGTCAATGTACAATGCCCCCAATTATAGTATTTTTCAAAATAAATTAAATTATGATAATTGGCATTGTAGAACAACTTCATCTAGTTTACTATGATTTTGTATAAAATCCTTTTGTGTGGACAAGTTAGGCCTATGATATATAATTTCTTTTTATAAAAAAATGGTGATTCTATTCATACCGTCTCCGGGGCTTGAGCATGAGACCTCTTGATAACAAACCAAGGATTTTAACAATGGGTGTCCTACATTGGACCCCCATGATATATAATTTCACTATGTATGTAAGTGTAGTAAAAAAAAATTGTAAGCATTTACTACATATATAATTGCATTAACTATCATTTTTCATGCATTAACTACATATACAAATATTGTAAGATATTTATCTACATTTACAACTATATTCTTATGTGTGAAGTCATTTTTAGCCACATTTAGAGCTACATATGAACTTGAAGATAAATTTTCATTTATCTACAACCAGGAAAAATGTATCCAAAACAACCAAAATGAGAACCAACTACAAATTTTATGACTTGGATAGATATAGACAAAATGTTTGCTAAAAAAGCAGTTGTTGCTGCAATTTCTTGTAGCTGGAGATCATTTCTATAGTGTAATACATATGTATAGCATGTTAAAATAATTAGTTTCTCTCAACACTAAGAATACATTTGTATAACATGTTAAAATAGTTAGTGTCTTTCAATACTAAGTTGTTGATATATTTTACGTTGATTGTCCATGACAAAAAAGATTACATGAAGTATTTCCAGTCATTTACCATGGAGAGAGAAGTAATGGCATGGTGAATTTAGGATTTTAGGATTTGTAAAGGCTTTTACTAGTTGAGTAAAGGGGGTATCTAACTTTTGGCCTCTCACCACTATGTTCCAGTGATGATTCACCTCTCTCTCTCTACTCCCTATCTCTCAATTTTATTAGAAAATATTATTAGTATATCTTCTCATTTATTTTTCTTACAATTTTATTGAGATTAGTTTCAAATATCAATAATGTACTCGATAAGAACAAGGATCAAATCCATTACAACTAATGAATAGGCACATAATTATTTGCGCCAATACAAATACAAATATGAATAAATTCAATGCCACACGTGTTTATTTTGTTATAAGTAACATATGTAAAAGTTGACTCTCCGTTTGTGAGATATTATTAGACATTATCCTCTATTAATCCATTATTTTTCAATATAATCATAGAAAAATTGTGCATGTATGCCTTGTTTGCAGTGATACAACTAGATTTTACTAGGATACTAGTGCATCCACACTTCCATGCTTCTTTAACTAAACTGTGTACTTTTGCATAAACTCTCATTTTCTTCCTCAACTATGGTAACAACTGAATCTGGAAAACTTGACAAAACCCTAACATTGTTGTGCTCATGTTGAAATTACATTGCAAACATATGATCTATGACTGACTTTTTGTAACTTCTAGGCAATAATGAAATTCATCTTTATCCGAAGTAACTTATCTAGAAATGGATTAGCCTTTCGACGGCATTGTCTAAGGGAATATGCAAACCTACTCATTCCTCTCTTAGCTTTTGTATGGGCTAGATTTCATCTTATCAATACTGCTCTATATTTTTCAACCAAAATTCCTCAAAAAGTTTTGTGTATGAGTTTCAATTCCTACCTCTCTAGAAATGTATGCACTAATTGTCAGAGTCATTTCATTCACCTTGTTGTGTTCCAATAAATGTGAATTGACAATGATTTCATCTAATTTTTGGCTTACTATCATGTATCAATTCTCTTCATTCATCATTGCTGATTCTTTAGGTATTTCATCAGAGTACTTGTTCTTGTCATATGTTATATGCATATTATCATATTGCACTAAGTGTGTAATGAATTCATCCAAATATAAATAACTACTATGTGTTTTTACTCCAAATGCATCAAGGATGATTCCTCTTTATGTCACCTTAGTGTATGCTACTGCCATCTATTATCTTCCATGATTCAGTTTTCGCATGTGTGTGCGTTCATTATGATCAAGAAAAATGATGCTTGCTTTTGTTTCAAATTCGAAACATTTTCCCCAATAGTAGTAGATTCTTAGTACCAAGATTTATACTAGTTGAACAATTCATCAACCACCATTATTATGAAGAACAACATACCTATTGCTTCTTCCTTTTGATTTTCCTCCATCTAGATTATGGTTATTATTATTTTAAACATGCCGCTTGGTATGTATATTTATTCTTTAGAACATCTACCAAGGATCCTCTTCTTAGACGCAAAACACCACAACATCATAATTAGTAGGCTCAGAATATTTTTTTGTTACTAATAGTTACTAAATCCGTGCAGTTTACAAGAGTCATGGTCCCTCACACCACAATGGAGAAAAATAGTAGGAAGTCATTCATACTCCACTCTAAAGTTGATAACCACCACCAGATGGATTGGAAGGGATTTTCTCATTCATATATATATATATAGTCTTGCATATCTACTATGTATAAAGTTGATTCTATGATCATCCACTCCAAAAAAATTTCCATGTGCTAAACCAATCTTGTCAAAAATCAAAATTTTAAATAGATAAAGTAGGTGATGATATGAGGCAAATGATTTTTTAACAGAATGAAGTTTCCTTTCCAACACCAAACCTATAAACAACAACTAAACATGGACCATGTGCCCCAAGTTAGCACACATCCTTATACAAATATTAGATGGAAACATGATTAAAGCTGAATACATATGAGTTTCATCTTCCTACTACATTCCACATAAGGCCCAATCGATTTGTTAGAGTAAAATAGAATATGTTCTTACCTATAGCTTTAAGAATCACAATGTCCTTCCATGGCTTATGTAGAATTGTCTAAGTCTCCAGACAAGTAGTAACTCAACGATTCTACAATCATGTATTAGTGAAATGTTGTCTGGATCAACCTATTTTGGAGTTTCATTGAGGAAAAATGGTCACTTTGTGTCGTTGAATTTCCTATTGTTGCACGTTGTTGCATCATTGAATGACTTGGGAGTAATTCCAACATTAATTCATTTTCAAATGCATGTTCTTGTTGATTTGCAAGAATAGCCGTTGGAAACTCTGTAACCTTTGTCATTCCTGTCTCTTGCATAAGTCGATCTGACCCAAAACTTTGTTCAAATGCAAAGTTTGTTCCACACATGCCCACATATATGTACCAAAGTCCCACTTCCTTCATAACTGTGTGACATCAATCAGGCTCGACATATGATGAACCCTTCTATCATCACCCATGCACCTCGTCCTTCCCTCCATGCCTTCCACTGGAATGATGGCCATAATCACTCTAACCTAGTTGTAAGTAACCAATCAAGCGTTGTCTCCTTCAATCCTGTTCATCTTAAAGAAACTCCTCTATCTCTATATTTACTTATTTGCAAGTTTGTTCTTAAAGATTAATTTCAATTTTCGAGATATATGAAAATTTCAGGATAAACATTGAGTTATCTATACTACTATTAAAAGAGTGAATGATTTATTTTAATTACAGTTGTGCCACCATCCAATCTAAACAAAGAATTTTTGAAATGCTAAACCCCCCCCCTTGACTGTCTCTCGACTCTCCTTTTTTTTTTCCTCAAATTTTCTAACCTTTTATCCCTTTTATCCTCAATTCGGTTTCTCCCCATGACAACACAATCGCACACACGCACCCCCCTCTCTCATGCACTTTCCGCCTCCACTTAGTCCACTATCTTCTCTTCTGTTACCATCCGCGCACCCCCCTCTCTTATGCATTCTTAGCCCCCACTATCTTCTATTACCATCCGCCACATGGTATCTCTTAAAACTTCCTCTTTCTCTTTAGGCATTTATCACTTCTTTGTTATTATTTTTTAACAAGACGAGATAAAAGCAACTTCCCTTATCCCATCCGTCATCACTTCCACAATTTTCGGCCACTATCTCACTCCTACCACCACCATCACTACTTCCCCTAATTAGCTTCATAATTTTCCTTGACCGTCAGACTCTTTTCTAACCTTTCTCCCCTATTTTCATCATAATTCCGCAAGCATGACAGAGATACTAAAAACTCTTTTGTAACGTTCTTTCAAGGCAGTTCACATTAGGACGCCAAGTCCTTCTCAAAGCAGTTCATGTACAAGGAATCTGAATTTGTCCATAGTGGCTAGGTAGATCTCTTCGTCTGAAGCCTTCTCTCGGTATAATGTCTCCATGACGACAATGAAGACTATGATGGCTGCAAGCTAGAACTTCCGCCTACTCTTCCTATTGCTAAAATGATACAATGTTGAGAGTGCGGATTTGCTGCACCAACTTAGGCGGGAGTAGGCTACTCCTTGCTTTATCTACGTTCATCTTTGGAGGCAGTTATAAAGAAAAGATCAAGATTTAAAGTTGTAAACACATGACATTATATCCCACAAGGAGCAGCCTACTCCTAAATCCAGGACCAGCAGATCTGCTGGCCAATGTTGAATATAATGACACTGCCAAACTTATGTGTTACCTTTTGTTGTTAATATTTATTAACGTCGTTCATGCAACAACGACAGGTGCAAAGTAATTAAGGCAAATCTAAAATAAGAAACGAAGATCAAACAAAGTAGGAGAACAGAAATAACATGAGTTAGATTCGCAAACCAGATCGTTCATTGAGAAACGAACGTGATACATAAAAAATCAGTACCCTGCAATCCTCGCGGATAAACACCGTTCTCCCAGACTCGATCTGGCACAAACATGGAACAGACTCGTCTCGCTCATGCTTGACGTAGCCTCGTTGCACTGCTACCAGTGGAGCACAACAACCGCAGGAACCACCGCCTGACAGTTGCGTCTCGGTGATGGGAAGAAGAAGTCGCGCTTCGCACAGGAGAACAACTCTACAAAACGGCTTGGAACGAAGGCACTCGCTCTCTTGATTAGGGCTCTCAAAACACACGTGAAACAGTGGCAGAAAACTGTTTGTTGTGTGTTTAACCCTAATGACCGGAGGCATATATGTAGCCACGCACGTCCCTAATCCTATTCCCAGTAAGATGCAAACACTCGATTGCTCTTGTACACAATAGAGAATAATCCGCAAAAGAGAAACACTTTTCAATTAGGATTAAGAAATTCGAATAGGAAAGAAACAATTAATTACACGAGTAATTAATTACTTAGTCGTATCCTAGTGCAAAAAGAAGCCGAAAGACGTTCTCCACAAGCCCGAGTCTGAGCCCGAGGCGTGACGTGGCGCGCGCACGTGTGTGCGTTGTGATGTGGTAACCCCACCCACCGATGTGAGTATACCTCCTTCCTAGGACCCCTTAGACACTGGTGTCCTATTTGATCCTACATATGAGGACCACAAAAGTTCTAAGAGTGAGCAATATGGGATAAAACTTCTTTACCATTTGTACTAGAGATAAAACTACTTTTCTCACATGTACTTGATGCACTACATTGAGCTTAGCCCATGCTAAATAGATGGCTGCTAGAGCCATATATCTAACACCTTTTCGGATATGTTGATATATAATCATGGTATGCACCCTTGCTTGCTGCTCCCTCACGTCACTATATCAACTTGTGTGAAACAATGTAACTTGAAGGTTGGTATGAGTCCTTGGTATACAAGTTTCTACATTGAACACACAAGATGGCATGTGATCTTAATCTTTCGTCATTGCGTTACAAGTGCATAACCCATTTAAACATATCCCATTCCGTTTCTTAGATACTAAGGGCATGTTTGGTACATAGGATTCCGAGTAGGATAGGACTTGATTTCTGCCACTATTCCCAATCCTACGTTTGCTTGCACAAAAAGAATAAAAGGGTAGTACTCCGACGGTAAAGGGAGTCCCGATGGAAAGAGATTCAAAGTTCGGCCCTCCCCCCTAGTACTGGTGTGGTATACGCACCCCAATCACCATCGCTCTCCCGAGGCCGTAACTTTTGTTCTCTATTTGCTACAACATCTGGTCTTCTCGCCCTAGCTTCACCTTGGCTCAGCCCACCCCCTCCTTGTTAGCGGTGATTGACGCTCATGCCCCTCCATTTCACGCCGCCAAGCTTAACCCTTCGCTGTTTATCTTTTCCATACTACTCTTCCTCCAGTCTCGCCTGGCATGGTTGGCTTTTTCTGCAGCTCTTTTTATTTTTATGAAGCTGCTCTCCAGGTCAACTCCAGTCGGTTTCATCATATTCACCACTGCATGCTTCCACTGTTGTCAAGGCTAAATCGATCGGAATAATGTTGTTGATCACTATAAACATTATACTAAGAAACTTTTTAACATTGCCGCAACCACGCGCCACAGTGATGCAAATTTCGTCTAGAAAAAGTTTCTATATTACGGCTCTTTGCAAAGCTATGTGTAATCTGAATCAAAATTCATAAGGTAACTTTTTTGTTAGGAAAAAGTCATCAATTTACATGTTTAAAAGTACTAAACAATGATAGATGACTTGTACGCAACAAATTGGGCGAAAACTTTTGATTTGAAGCTGTCAAATGTTTTGTCGTTATTCACATCTATATTTGATTGCACCGTATAAAGATTGGCTGATTGGATTTTTCCTCATGCTCACAAAGGCAGTTCATGGTTAGATCAGGAAGGAGACGGAGTGCCAATAACACGTGTGAACCAACAATGAAGACAAGGATAGAAATCCTTTCCAAGTGTACATCTAAACGTAGGATGGAAAACCTAAGCTCCTCTCCCTTACGTGTACCATCCTAGCTTACTCTATGATGTATCCCATCACAATCCTTTTCTTTAAACCAAACATGCCCTAAAAGTTCTTTTGCAACGTTCTTTCAAGCCAGTTCACATACGACTGTCTTGGGTGCCGGAATCTTCGTTGAGTTACTCATATTTTATCTCATGCACCTAACAGGTCGATTCAATGCAAAGTTCTTTTGCAACGTTCTTTCAAGCCAGTTCACATACGACTGTCTTGGGTGCCGGAATCTTCGTTGATTTACTCCTACTTTATCTCATGCACCTAACAGGCCGATTCAATGCCTACATCAGCCTGTGCAAATCCCAGTTTCTATCAGGAGGCCCCGAGGTATTGCTTTCTCTATAATATAAGAAAATCATCTATTTCAACCGTGTTAACTCATAGTTATTCTTCTGACCTTGGTGTAATGTCTACAACAAGGTGATTTCACTAGGGGATGCGGTCTTCATCTTAAAGGAGAATGGACAAGATCGAGCTGCAGTTATATTTGTTCTTTATTCTTTAAAAAAAAAATAAAGAATGTATTTGTGATTAATGTTACTTTATGAATATGTGGTTTTGCTCAACATATAACAAACGTTTTTAAACTTATATTATAAGTTGTACTACGTTATCTCTTCACATAACTTTATGGTTTATACCATTGAAAAATGCACCACTGATAGTGTTTTTATTATCTAGCGCTGTAAATATGTAATTTAATGTTACGACTCTATGTATTTAGCAATAACCTCCAATGTCGTCTGCAATGACATTCAATTCTCTCTCTCCCTCTCTTTTCCCAAGATTGTGTCATATTGTGTTTCATTTCAAATATGATAGCATATATATATGAAATTTAAAAATGTATCCCCCTCTCCAATTATCTCATGTATATCAACAATTTAAAATGAATTTCATACATCATCCCATGAAGTGCCCCAACTCTTTTTCAATTCTCTCTCATTCTAATAACTCACATTCTTATCCCTAATACTATCATAACTATCATAAATGTATATAAAGATTAGGTAGACACAAACTACCAGTACTTTCGTTCCCTCCTACAACTAAAGACTAAAGACGACCCGCTGGTCTATTCCCTCATCACCCCATCGGCCCATTCTCTCTCCCTCCCATTCTAGTGTTCTCTCTGCCTTCACTCATATGTAACTTCTCCTTATATCTCTCCCTCACTTTCATCATCTATTCTTCCCAATAACTTCCCGAAACTATCTCTTCCTATTCCCCATGAATGTCTAAAAAATTCTCTCTTTCTCTGTCCCTCCCCCTCTCTCTTGAAATGATTCGATGACAATATTCCAAAATCTATTTCCACCACTCTCTTATGTTCTATTCACTTCTTCGCTTGTTATTAGTCATAGATTATCCAAAATTTCAACCGTCACAATTCACAACGCAGGCATATACTGGAAGTATATCCCACTATAAAGAGTGATTGCATATACATGCATATAATGAAAGCAAATCTCACTACAGAGAGTCATTTCACATATTTTTGTCCCTCTACATAAATAACCGATCCCACCATTCCTCTCTCCACTCCCTACACACTACTTTCAGAATATCTAATTCCCTCACACTTCTTTCCTCACCCCATTATAACATATCTTGAACTCATACATGATTCCCTATTCCACTTTACCCTTTTTGATTGCACATATACCTAATTACACTTCATTTTCTAAATCTAATAAATACAACCCTTTTAGTGTACCACAATGATATTTTTAAGAGATGGATCATCTATATTCATCTTGGACCATCAACAGGTAAACAACATCATAAAGGACTTACAAGGTTGATCACAACCAAATCCTCCCCACCATCTCAAACAAAAAAGGAAAGAGAGACCAACACCGCACACGACTATCTATCAATGTGTATCCATAAATTCCTAGGTTTTAAACAAAGAATGATCGGCAAAGGAAGGAGAAACCACCGGCAAACTCAAGGTCAACACTAAAGGAAAAATTGTCGAAACCCCAACGTCACCCGATGGGAAATGAACAACAGAAGCCCTTTCCATCCACCTCCAAGCCTGAAAAAAAAGCCTAAAAAGAAACCAAGCAAACATCAAAACATCACACCTCTGCATCTACAATCAAAACCACCAAATCTCTATAAACTAAAGCGCTTTGTACCATTACCTCCAAAACCAACCATAACCCTATCACAAAAGACATCAAACTCACCATCACTATCCACATGTCTACTGTGATCATCCTCGTCTGAGAAAAGGAAGTTATCCCTTGATCTACCTTTCTTCCTGTATGAGGGCCGACGAGCTCCATCAAGCCAGGAGTGAGATGACCCACCACTACAAGACTGGCGACAGAGGCAACTCAAGCGAGGACTAGCCAAGAAAGAGGACATAGTCAAGCAATCTTCTAACCTTCTATGCTTGAGGGTGCGACGTTGTCCATCATGCCCCCTTACCTGTCGATCATCAGGGGGAGACAGAGAAAGATGTTTCTCAGTGTGACAACCATCAACAGCCACCACAACATTATCACCATCAGTGGAGGAGGGAGGGCCTGACTAAGGAGATGGGTTTTTAAGGAGATCCATCGGAATCTGCAAGGAAACCCTAAAGCCAGAAAGGACAGGTGTAGAGAGTGTTGTGGCTGCTGCTGTATTTCAAAGCAAAAGTTTTTAGTCCCGCATTGCTTGCTTTGGAGACTTCTCTCCTATTCTTATATGGATGTTGGTCCATGTAATATTTGAGGAACAAAATAGGATATGGGCTTTGCACGCGCATGGTGGGGCAGCCCAAATGGGTTTGGGTCGGTCCAGTCCGGAAACCCTTTAATCGGGCGCGTCGACGCATGACGCATCCCACACGCAGGGGGGTGCAAATCCGGCCTCCCGAGGCCCCTTGAGCGGGCGTGGCCCCGACAAAGTTTTATCATTTGCTACACTTAGGTTTATCCACAAGTGTCGCATTTCTTGACATAGCAGATGTCTGTTGGCAACCGCTAGCCGACGTCTCTTTGGTTGGCAACCGCTCGCATCCGTTGATCCATCTCTGTGCTCCTATAAATCAAACGCTTTCCTTTATTTTTACACAAGCAACAGAAACACTAGAAACTATCTTTCCGTTCGTTGTTTTGCCGCTGCCGCTTCTCCAATGATCGCTGGAAGAACGATCAAAGACCTCTCGCCTGAGGAGGGATTTGCGGGTGCACGCTTCGCTCCTCTTGTTGTTGTATCCTGGGAGGGTACCCGCCGTGGATTACTACTGCACCGACGTTCGTCGTTGAGTAAGGCGGAAATACTCTTAAGGACAGTACATTCTAGCACGCCTCAATAGTCTGGTATTACTTCTTATTTACATTTCGTCGGTTAATTATCACCGTAGAACAACAATCTTAAGAGTATTCTTCTGTTTCTACGATGGTTAATGACATCGAAGGATTCGAAACTCCTTCTACACCGGTAACGCCGTATGTGCCAAACAACCAAGTTGTTACTGTTTCGACAGTGTCACAAACTCCTCTTCCTGATGTTTCTAAAATTGAAACGTTTGACGGTGTTCATTACAGACGATGGCAAGAAAAGGTTTTCACTGCATTAGAAGTATCGAATGTTGCATTTGCTTTATCCCAAACGAAACCTGAATCTGATTATGTTGAATGGGAAAAGGCAAATCGTATATGTCATCATGTTATTCTAAGTACTATTTCTAACCAACTGTTTGATGCATACTTCCCTGTTAAAATTGCTTCTGAAATATGGAAAAGTGTAAATAAGAAATATGTTTTAGAAGAGGCTTCTACGCAGAAGTTTACAGTTGCAAATTTTCTAAAATTTTGCATGTCTGATGACAAGGATATAATAACTCAAATTCATGATTTTCAAATTTTACTCAATTATTTGAAAAACAAAAAGATAGATCTTCCTGAATCGTTTATAGTTGGTAGTTTAATTGAAAAACTTCCCAGTTCTTGGAAGAATTATAAGAACAATTTAAAACATAAACGAAAGACGATGTCTCTGGATGATGTGATAATACACATCCGAGTGGAAGATTAAAATCGTATAAGAGAAAAATTTTGATATGAATAAGGAACTGGTTTCTTCCACAAATTTTGTTAACTCTGATGTTAAACAAAATAATAAATCTTCTGGTCATGCTAAAAATCGTTGGAAGAAGAAAAAGGATAAAGAAACAATCATAAAAATAAAGGCCGCAAAGACATAGATAAAAATAATGTTTTTTGTTATGTATGTGGCAAACCTGGTCATACTTCTCCTAAATGCAGGCATAGGAAGAAAGAAGCAATCCAGGATTCGAAGGAACCTTCAACCAACCTTGTTACTGAGGACGTGTTTGTGGCATTTGTCAACATTGACAGCATGGGATCATTCCACCAGAATGATTGGATCATTGACTCGGGGGCTAGTCGCCACATCAGTGGCAACAGAGATGCCGTCGTGACTTTCACTGAAGTGGGACAGGAGGAACACCTGGTTGTCATGGGCAACTCCACTCCTTCTCCTGTGACTAGAAAGGGCAATGTAATGATCAAGATGACTTCTGGAAAAATTCTGCTAATCAAAGATGTGATATTTGTCCCAGATATTCGTGTGAATTTTAATTTATGTCTCTCAACTTGTGAAGTTTGGGGTGAAAGTGTCCTTTGAATCAAACAAGGTCATTCTCTCCAAATCTGGAGACTACATAGGCATGGGATACTGTTCAAATGGCCTTTTTATGTTGAATGTACCAAACTCTACTGATAATGAAATAAGTCCTTCTGCTTATATCGTTGATTCTTTTGATACATGGCACAATAGATTAGGACATGTTAATTTTAAATATTTACAATGCATGAAATCTTTAGGTTTACTGAAGGATTTTAATGGTGTTGTTAATTTCAATAATAAATGTCAAATATGTGCTGAAACTAAATCTACCAAGAAACTGTGTCCTCAAATTTCACATAGAAATTCTGAATTATTAGATTTAGTACACACCAATCTTGGAGATTTAAAAGGAAATCTATCTAGAGGTGGAAAATATTTTTATATTATTTTTGTAGATGATTTCTCTCGATATACAAAATTATATTTATTACATTCAAAGGATGAAGCCTTTGGAATGTTTGTTAAATATAAAACAGAAGTAGAGAATCAACTCAATAAGAAAATAATATGTCTTCACTCAGATAGGGGTGGTGAATATGATTGTTCTCCTTTTAATGAATTTTTTGTAAATCATGGTATTATACATGAATACACACCTCCATATTCACCTCAATCAAATGGTATTGATGAACATAAAAATAGAACTCTAAAGGAGATGATGAATTCTATTTTAATCAATTCAGGAGCACCCAACAACTTGTGGGGGGAAGCGATTTTGTCATCTTATTTTCTTCAAAATCGCATCCCCAGTAGGAAGACAAATAAGACACCATATGAATTATGGAAATGATATCCTCCTAATTTGAAATATCTCAAAGTGTGGGGGTGTCTAGCTAAAGTCCTACTAACCGAGCCTAAGAAACAAAAATTGGGATCTAGAACTCTAGATGGTGTATTTATAGGTTATGCTCAAAATAGTGCCGCATATAGATTCTGGTTATTAGAAGTAGCAACAATGTTGTAGAACCTAATACTATTGTTGAGTCAAAAAATGCTGAATTTTTCGAGCATTTCTTTCCTATGAAAACTCCCCTAGAAAATTTATCTAATCCTTCAAATAAATTTTTAGAGAATATCCCAAGTACATCCATTTCTAATGATGTTTTAGAATTTGATGACATAGAACCTAGGAGATCCACTAGGATGAGGAAGGAAAAGAATCTTGGTAATGATTTCTATTCCTTGATAGTGGATAATGACCCTCAATCCTATAATGATGTTATTAGTTCAACTGATTCCTCTTTATGGAAGGAAGCAATTAATAGTGAGATTGAATATATTTTATGTAATCATACATGGGAACTAGTGGAACTTCCACCAGGTATAAAACCCATAGGATGTAAATGGATTTTTAAAAGAAAATTGAAAACAGATGGGACTGTAGATAAATACAAAGCTCGTTTGGCTACCAAAGGATATAAACAACAACAGGATATTGACTATTTTGATACATTTGCTCCTGTAACAAGAATCTCTTCAATCAGAATTTTAATTGCTTTGGCATCTATTAAGAAATTAATTATACATCAAATGGATGTTAAAACTGCTTTCTTGAATGGAGATTTAGATGAAGAAATTTATATGGATCAACCCGAAGGTTATGTAGTTTTGAGAAAAGAACATATGGTATGTAGACTAGTCAAA
The DNA here is from genome assembly GCA_963693085.1 of Alisma plantago-aquatica. Taxonomy (NCBI): domain Eukaryota; kingdom Viridiplantae; phylum Streptophyta; class Magnoliopsida; order Alismatales; family Alismataceae; genus Alisma; species Alisma plantago-aquatica. Next base: position 542,239,061 of record OY856415.1, read on the forward strand.
TCTCTGTATGGCTTGAAACAAGCACCTAAACAGTGGCATGAGAAATTTGATAAGGTTATTGTATCATATGGATTCCATATAAATGAAGGAGACAAATGTATATATTCTAAAGTCGATAACCAAGGTTGTGTTATTATATGTCTATATGTAGATGACATGCTTATTTTTGGCACTAATATTGATATTATAAATAGTACAAAAGGCTTCTTGGCTTCTAACTTTGACATGAAAGATATGGGAGAAGCAGATGTAATTTTAGGAATTAAACTATTTAAATATGATGATTGCATCATGCTATCCCAAGAACACTATGTTGAGAAAATTCTCAATAAGTTTTCAATGTTTGATTGTAAGCCGGTCAGTACACCTTTTAATTCTAATTGCAATCTCAAGAAAAATAAAGGTAATAGTGTTCAACAAGTCAAGTATGCACAAGTTTTTGGAAGCCTGATGTACTTAATGTAGATATACTCAAAATTCTAATAAGGATCATTGGGATGCTCTACATAGGGTTTTAAGATACCTTAAAGGCACAATTAATCATGGATTGATTTTTTGTAGATCTCCAACTGTGCTAGAAGGATTTTGAGATGCGAATTGGATTTTGGATTCATATGAATTGAAATCTACAAGTGGCTACATCTTCACTATGGGTGGAGGTGCTGTGTCTTGGAAATCTTCCAAGCAAACATGTATAGCTCGTTCCACTATGGAATCTGAGTTTATTTCCTTAGAAAAGGCTGGAACTGAAGCCGAATGGCTGAAACATGTTCTAATGAATCTTCCCATTTGGGAGAAATCTTCTCCACCAGTGTTTATACACTGTGATAATCAAGCTGCCATAGCAAGAGCTAAAAACAAAGCTTACAATGGGAAGAGTAGGCATATTCTCCTACGTCACAATATTGTGAGGCAGCTTGTATGTCATAGCATAATCTCAATGGATTATGTTAAGTCAGAATTAAACTTGGTCGATCCTCTGACAAAGCCATTAAGTCAACGACTATTGAGCGATACATCAAGGAAAATGGGATTATGCCCATATCAGAAGTCGAAGTGATGGAAACCCAACCTTCACGAACGGTGATCCCGGGAAGAAGGTTCAATGGGAAAAACTAAGTCATTGGATGAAAAATTGTGTTGTAATAAATGTATCTCATTCTCATGATGTAAACAACAATTGCAATATTTTAGTTGAATATCCTTCTTAATGGATTTCATAGCCATTAATGGTGGTGTGTATTTTCAATGTATACTTGATGAAAGTCCAACTATGTGAGTGTGGAGTGAGGCCGCTCCTGTTGAGATTTGGGCATATCTCTAGAGCACTCATGAATTTCCCAGTAGGCGCATGGCCTAAGGTGCCAAACTGTAAGAAAGGTACTTGATTTTATAAATATCATGCGAGTAATGTATCTCTAATCTGACAAAGAAGGAATTGGTTCAAGAACATAGTTCCACCAATCTTCTACAGATTACATATATCTACTCAATGCTTTAGGTCAAAGAACTCAGTTCTACTAAAGCTTATGCATGCTATTTATTTAAGTTCTTCCAGTGGTCAACTGGATTTTTAGTTTGGTTTTGTTTTGAAATAGTGGGGGATTGTTGTGGCTGTTTCTATATTTCAAAGCAAAAGTTTTTAGTCCCACATTGCTTTCTTTGGAGACTTCTCTCCTATTCTTATATGGCTTCTGGTCCATGTAATATTTGAGGAACAAAATAGGATATGGGCTTCGCACGCGCATGGTGGGGCAGCCCAAATGGGTTTGGGTCGGTCCGGTCCGGAAACCCTTTAATCGAGTGCGTCGGCGCACAACGCATCCCGCGCGTAGGGGTGCAAATCCGGCCTCCCGGGGCCCCTTGTGCGGGCGCGGCCCCGACAAAGTTTTGTCATTTGCTACACTTGGGTGTATCCACAAGTGTCGCATTTCTTGACATAGCAGATGTCCGTTGGAAACCGCTAGCCGATGTCTCTTCGGTTGGCAACCGCTCGCATTCGTTGATCCATCTATATACTCCTATAAACTAAATGCTTTCCTTTATTTTTACACAAGCAACAGAAACAATAAACACTATCTTTCCGTTCGTTGTTTTGCCGCTGTCACTTCTCCGGTGATCGCTGGAAGAACGATAAAAAACCTCTCGCCTGAGGAGGGATTTGCGGGTGCACGCTTCGCTCCTCTTGTTGTTGTATCTTGGGAGGGTACCCGCTGTGGATTACTGCTGCACTGACATTCGTCGTTGAGTAAGGCGGAAATACTCCTAAGGACAGTGCATTCCAACACGCCTCAACAGTCTGGTATTACTTCTTGTTTGTTAATTATCATTGTAGAACAACAGAGAGCTCAACAAACGACTTTGTCACCAAAGAAGGCATCACCCGGAAATGTAGATCCCAAAAGCTGACATAAAATGTTCCAGGAAGGTCCTCCACATGAGCCTCCACCAACACAAGATACCATCAAAGAAGCCCATTGTTGTCGTTATTCCTTGAGATGGAACAAACAACTCCAAACGTACCTAGTATCTGAGAAATGGAACCATCGTCCCTGCACACAAAGGGGACATTTGCCATCTAGAACCACACTAGGCTTCTTGGTCTCCCCAAGTCAGAAAGGAGGGCCCTCTTGATGTTGATCTCCACATCATTCACCCACGTAGGCATACTATCAAAGAATTTAGCGGTGACATCTTTTGAAGTAAAGAAGACAAGAGCCATGCAGTCTAAAACTTGTCGAACCCAAACACCAACGACCAGAGAAGCTAGAGGCAATTAGTAACCTCCTCCCAGGATGCAACACCTTTCCATCGAGCAATAATTGCTTTCTACAAACTAGAAACCACTTGTGATTGAACCATATCATCATCATCAAGATGAACCATCTAGATAGGGGGAGGTCTAGGCCGTAAAGGTACAACCTGTTGAAAGGTGTGTTGCTGATAGTTGCTCATCCTATAGGCATTAGTCAAGTGACCAGGGCGTCTACATGTATACCAGAGTCTTGGGGCATTGCATTGAGACTTCCAGTTCCCTCTCTGGAGGCAACGATATCAAGAGTCCTTTTGGACGGGGAAGAAAATGAGCCTCTACAGCGGTGATTGGAAAGGCTTCTTGGTGTTTGTAGAACCTAGAGGAGGGGTTCCGATCGTCTCTTCCACTGCAGCCATGGCGCCCATGTCCTGCTTCTCCATGCTCACCATCCCTTTGTGTAGGTTTTTTTTCCACCAAAAAGGCAGAGTTTTCATCTTGAGGGGCATCATCCGTCTCCTTCTCCATCATGTGAGAGGAGTCTAGGTGCATCACCTCCGTGCCCAAGGGAACTGACTGGTCGAGTTGCTGTTCGGTTCGTGGAGCATCACCACTCTGTGAAGATAACTTGTCCTACATGTTGACTGTCTTCTCATCTTGCACAAAGAGGGTGACGAGGTTGTCCAACGAAGCCTCAGGTTCAAGCCTAGCAGAGGCGTGAGCAAGCCTCCTAGTCGCAACCACGCAGTGGGCTGGCGGAACTCGGCCTCCTCGAACAACAGGTGGAAGAGGGTGGTGAGGGAGTCCTACAACTCGGCCAAGCATCGAGGTCGATGAAGCTAGCCCCAAGGGGAGATGCATCACAAAAGCCGCGAAGAGGGGAAGGAGCTGGTCACAAGGGAAGGGGATCGGGGAAAGTAGGAAGGCAGGACAGGTCAACGGATCCCCAGGGGCGGGGGCCCTGACTAGTGGTTACACTGCAAGGGCTATCTATAGAGGCGTGCTAACCCTATTCGCACCATCACGCTCCCCTGAACATTGTACCACAACACTTCGGCTGTTAATGTTGATATTTTTAGAAGAAAAACTATCAAATCCTAGATACAACTGACTAGTCAAATCATCCATATTTTTTCTTTTTGCACAAATCATGCACATCCCCAATTCCTCTTGGCCCCATGATGACCATTGAAACAAATCTGTCGTGGGCTACCCATCTCTCTCTTTTCTATTATCGGGGTTTCCAATTTGTCCCCTAACTTCCTCTTCCCGGTCATAATTTCACATAAAAAAATGCAAACGAAACAATGTGGGAGGATTTTAATAGTATTTATAATACTAAAACTATTAGTTTTTTAATTTAACCTTTAAATTGTATCACATGAAACATTAAATATTTTCTATTTATTACAACCTTGCCTTTGATCTTTATAAAAAAATCTCAACTTAGCAAAAATACCATTTTTAAAAAATTTCTCTAAATAATTCTCACTCTTCTAACAAATTTATAACACTTTTAATGTCAAATGGGTCAACAAGGCTATGAAAATCACATAACATTGTACATGGTAATAATTTGTACAAGTGTATGTCCTCACATATAATATATTTACTATGACTAATATAATAAATACTTTGATAACTATAATATATAATATGATAATTTTCATATGAATAAGATTTCCACCTTTTTCTCTCGTTGTTATATTTCATAATATCAAACTATTTATAACTATCTATGAAAAATTACATATATATACAACATATGAAGTGACTTACAAAGTGCAAAAATTCTATGAGGTTAGTTAATTTTAAAGATAACACATACATATTGTAGGTCGTATAGTAATAATGGGTTGTTTCTTATATGAAATAATTTAAAATTATTATATGATTATTGTTATTTTGACTCAATCCTATTCATATGAATTCATGCTTTAATATGATAAGAGACAATCTTATATTTACATCATATTCAAGACAGTCAAGAAAAGGTCGCCTCATGAAGGGACCTGGGTTCGAAACCCAACGACCACCACTGAAATAGTACCCGTCGTGCAGGTCGGCCAACTGTGCAGTTTAACAGATTCCTGAGTGGGCGGGGCGCTCGGGGCCTGAGAGTTTTATGTTGTCTGGGGGGTCACAAAATTGGCACTTCTATGGGGGTGGTTCTCTCGATAATAAAAAAAAAAGGTCTCCTAAATTTTCTCAAAAGTTATGGAATTGACACATATAAAATTTATAATTTATGGAAATTATAATGCATTTTTGATAGAGGTATGCTTTTCCAACCTTATTGTATTCTACTAAATGAAGTTTTGATGTGCAATTTGTAATCACCATTAATATTATGTGAAGTTTTGTGTGAACAATTATAATTTCCCTTGAAATTTAACAAGCTATCTTTTGTTCTAATCAATGCAAGAGTCCGACTCTTGGGGCTATGTTAAGAAAGACATTATTATGAGGACACAAACATTATTTACTATTTGTTAGAAATTTTATTTTCTAACATTTTTGTTTTAATTAAAAATAATAATATTCAAATATGTATTATAAGTATAAATATTTACTTTTATTCAATAAGTATATGTGTGTCGCAATTATATTAGTCAAATTTATGTCGTTCAGGGTGATTTGTGCATGTGCACGTGCGTGTTCACTATTCTTTACAAATATTATTTTTTATTGAGTTCAGTGTAAGTTGAGTGTAGGTTAGATGAAGTAATGCATGCACTATAGGGCTATAGGTATTTTTTGTTTAATCTTAGACTCAAGTTAGATCTGGACTAAACATGTCATAATATTCTAACATATTTGGTTTGACTCAAAATGTTTTACATTATGTTAATAAGTGAAATATTGACTCAATTTCATATTAGTATAATTCAGATACACCCAAGAATACAAAATAATAAAATTCTTATGATATGGTTTGAAACTGACTATATATATATATATATATATATATATATATATATATATATATACATATACATACATACATATATACATATATATATATATATATACATGTTGGCAAGGGAATGGCCCGATTGGCAAATTCTGCTGGTCCCCAATGAAGGGACCCGGGTTCGAAACCACACGGAGAAGCATCTCTTGATTTATCACCCTCCCAGACGTCTGACCTCCGCCACGGGTTATGGGAGAGGGGGAGAGAAATCTCTCTCTTAATCCCATATATACATATATACATATATATATATATATATACATATATATACATACATATATATATATGCATACATATATATACATATACATATATATACATATATATACATACATATATACATACACCTTGATTTACCACCCTCCCGGGCATTCGGCCTCTGCCACGGGCATGGGAGAGGGGGGAGAAATCTTTCTCTCTTAATCCCATATATATATATATATATATATATATATATATATATATATATAGAGAGAGAGAGAGAGAGAGAGAGAAAGAGAAATAGAGAGAGAGAGAGGGAGAGAGAGAGTCATGCTAGAATACACTCGTGTTCAGATTAAACGATACACTCAAGAGGTGTTTGTATATTAAGACTATATTTTTGAACAATGTAACCCATTGATCTTCATTGTCATACTATAATAGGCTACATACAAATTTTGAGCCCATTTGGATGAGTATAAGTCACTCTTTGAGGGAACAAAATTGACACATGAAACGAATTTGAAATGGATTAATTTTTTGATCTGTATAACATGACCTATAAATGTCCAAATGGGATCAAATTTTATATATGAGCTATTCAAAAGATGTTTAAGAAGATGAATAGATTAGATTCAAAAAAAAATATTGCATCATGAAAAACTACTTGAGTGTATTTTACTCTAGTTACACTCGAGTGTATTCTGTCATGACTCTCTTTCTCTCTCCCTCTCTCTATATATTTATATTCACATGATCCTTCTCATTTTTAATGTAATACACTATGCAAAATTCTAAGCGTTAGATATGTTCTCCTTGTTAGAAAACTTAGCATTATGAATAGTTTCAGTTGTTCATTTACTTCTGAATGTTATAAATTATGTTAGCTAGTGTAGCCTATATTTGGATTTGGAATGCATTGGTAAACATAACCTATGTCATTTAGGACATTTCCATTAATCGAGAATTCTATATATTTTGTTGATAGATCTAATTTGGACTAAAACCTAGGAGTGATAAGACAATCACAAAATAAGATGGAATGAGGATGTGGTTTTTAAACATCACACACTTTAGAATTTATTTAACTAAAAGATTATGTAATTGATAGTATTAGTGCGTTAACAATTAAATATAATGTTATTGTGGCATACTAATGTAGTTGTGTTGAAAATTTAAGAAACTACGATACTAAGTAGCTTAAATCAAAATCAACAGTACACCTAAATACAAGGGGGGTTGAGATTTAGGATAAAATAGGAAGTCTATATATATCTACCCTATAAAAAGAGCATATGTTCTCTTTGTGTGCCTCCTTTTGTACTGAGTGTGTGCTACTTTATGTGAGTCACTACTTGTTCTTTTTACCTTATGAATAGCAAGTAATAGTTTTGGCAATTTGGTATTTTCTCTCTCTCTCTCTCTCTCTCTATATATATATATATATATATATATATATATATATATATTTGTGTGTGTGTGTTCACTAGTCTAGATTTCCAGTGTGTTCCAATAACATATTTATATGTTAATTAGTCAAATCTACTTGTGAACTTATATGTTAGACGGGGTCAATTGGTGGTTAACCAAACTAATATCTCTTAGTGGGTTGTATATATATAGTACTAATCACAAGCCTAATGAAAATGTTTTATTCTAAGTTTAGATTTTAATAATGATAAGTTACAGGTCAAGGAGTCAACAACATTAACTGCTGATTTGTGTGTGCGTTCTTTACAACCATTATACACACTTTTTATTTTATGATGTCCTAGATACTTACATGTTTATTGATTCTTTAACAACTTAAATTGATTCACAATCATGGTTCTTTGGATGTGTTTGATTGAAGTTTCTCATCCTGTACTTAGGCTCCTATTGGTTTGGTGTAAGTTTTGAGTTCCGTGGAACTTATTTTCTGGGAACTCTAGTTCAGTTTCTAGAACTTAAGTTCCATTCATTTCCATGTGATTGATTTCTTGTAAGTGTAAATATGGAAATCATTAAAAATATTATTAATTTTTGTTGTATAATACAAATAAGTGAGGATGGCAAAGACATAAAGAAAGAATTCATATATGTAAAAAATCATAATATTCTTAAATTATAATAACCATAACAAGTAGTTGTTGTACATATGTTGCTCCTTTAAAAATATTTTATTATGGTACAATTATAATTTGAATAAAAATATTATGATTAAATTCACATCCCAATATTTTTATTTCACTTTATGTATACAAAGTATTGTAATAATATCCGCATTTCATGTGCTTGTAAATATAAATTTTGGTTCATCAATGTTTAACGCAATGTAGAATATTAATTTTTACATTATTTCTGTCGGAAATTTTTACTATATTACTCGTGCATGGTTATAGTTAATTATCATTTTTCACATCATATTGTTTAAACATGAAGAATAAAAATATATTACGTAAATCACATTGTTTTCACATGGTGCGGTTTTTTTCATGATGTTTGTATTTTTATTTTGTAGATTGTATTGATAATGGTAGTTATAATGTAAATATTTTACATAATGCAAATATAGTGTATGATAATTTGTCATATTATGTTGTGATTTTAGCAACAAACTATATCCTCACCATTATTATTTCTAGTCATAAATATTTTACATGTGTCACAAATGAAGAATATAATTGTATAAGAGATGTTGTTAGTTGTCTCGGAACTCATTTTTCGCTCTTTTTAAGAGGGAACTTAGGAACTAATTTTGTATGTAAGTCTGTAACTCCCCGAAAGTCACAGAACTCAAGTTCCAACACTTACTTTAAACCAATCATGAAAAACTACTCAAGGAACTCCAATTCATATATTTTCCAGACTAGTTACGACAAACCAATCGGAGCCTTAGGTTAATTTTGAAATTTTTTTGTGAGGTCTGTCTACATACTTCAGCAGCAAGTCTACATACTTCTTACTATTTTGGAATCACTCAAATAATGAGTCGTGTGCTTACTTATTGTAATTTTAGAATTTACTATTTTAATTGCTTTACTTTCATAGCTCTTTGATTAAGTTTGATAAGAGTTTTTTCTCATCCTTAACTTTGAGTAGCTATGAAATAAATTTACGATCTCTGTATGTGTCTTTCAACAACATATATATATATATATATATATATATATATATATAGTCAGGCTATAATACACTCGAGTGTATTCGAAGAAGAATACACTCAAATAGTTTTTCATGATGTGATGCGGTTCTGCTAGTGGTGCTAACACACTACTCGATTGAATAGATGCTCCCCACGAGGTCGGATAGCACAGTGGATGGGGGTTTGCTTTCAAAATTTATAAACCTAAACTAGCTACCTACGTCTACTAAAACACTACACCCGCAAGCGCACAGGATCGTGTCGTAGTATAGGAAGGTGGCAAGTAAAGGGTCGATCCATAGGGAAAAGAGGGGGCACTAGAGCTAGGTTAGTTTAGCTAGGTTCCTACTGTGGAGACTAGGGTTAAGGGGTTAAAGTTTGATTTGATTGTTAACTAAGGATGAACAAGAAAGCAGTTAAAGGTAAGAATGAAATCTATGTTAACCCTAGACTAGATTAAGACTAAACAGGCAAGAAAGGATTAAGCTAGGTATGAAAGTGCAAACTACCCTAAGGCAAGAAAGAGAGCAATTAAAGAGATAAGCTAGCATGAACAAGGCAAGAACAAAGCAAGAAGCTAACTAATCAAGGAAAAGACTAATTAAGCTAAGCAAGCACAAAACTAGGGTTTCAAGCAGTGAAGAGATGTGTGGGCTATTTAGGGGTATGAACTTATCACTTAAGTTGGGGGTGACATATGAAAATTATGATTCCATTTAGATTATCCAAACCAAAAAACTAGTTAGAGTCTAATGAATTAACCTAAGCTACTAACTGGCCATGGATATGCTAGGTTGTGCATAGGGGAACTGGTCCCTAACACCCCCTACTACCCTTACGAGGCTCAATTGGGTTAGGGATTAGGTTCAATTCAATTAGAGTCTAATCAAGTCTAGGTTTCTAGATTAGGTATTCCTAGGGCAATTAGGGGCCGAGGGTAGTAATGGGGAGGTGAGATTAGGGTTTTGGACCCCAATTCCCCCGCATTCTAGCCTTGAGAAGGCTCCATGCTAATTACACTAGAATTATCTAATCTAGCTACTTAGATCTCTCACTTAGGTTTAGGGAGATTGATTAGGATGTAGGAAGATGGGAGGCAACCTAGGGATCCAAGAATTGGACCTAGGGGCAAATCCCAAAATTCACACATATAAGCAATTTGCCTAAATTCCTAGGTGATTTCACACACAAACCAACAAGCAATTCATGGAGAATGAGACTCAAATAGAATATAATCATTAACAAATGGAATTACAAAGTTTACATGTCATTTTCCCCCAACATGGTATCAAAGTAACATAATTTCCCCCAAACAGCCCACCCAAGGGGCCTAGCTACTCATAACAAAGCAAAATACAAAAAGAGAGAAGATAGAGGAAGAAGTAGCCATGGAGCTCGGTGTAGATGAGGAATCTCCTCTCTCTCGCTACTGCAGGGGCATCCTCCTTCTTCTTCTTGGATGAAATGGTGTGTAATGATGGTGGGAAGTGGATGGAAGGCTTAGATATGGGGGTTATGTGGTGGAAATGGTGAAATGGAGTGGATTTGAGGTGGAGGTGAAGGGGAATGGAGTGGAGGTGACAAGGGGGCAAAAATGAGGTTCTAAGCAGCCAACCCCCGACCCTCAGGCGCCACTAGGGCTTATATAGGGATCTAGGGGGTCTAGGGTTAAGTTAGGGGCAAAATGGGGAAAACAATGGAAAAATCAGGTAAAATTATGTATAGCACGACCGTGCTGGGCTGCACGGCCGTGTTGGGCAATGGGTAGCATGGCCGTGGTGGATGGGAACGACCGTGGTGAGAAAATGGATTGAACAGGGGAATTTTGAGTTTCTGGGGCTGGTGGCACGACCGTGCTGGCCAGCACGGCCGTGCTGTGAACTACCAAAACGGCTATTCTTGGTAACACGGCCGTTCTGGCCAACTGAGTCAATTTTTGATGATTCTGCTGCTTGGGGCATGTCCCAGCACGGCCATTCCATGGTAGCACGGCCGTTTTGGGGTCCTTCCCCTACATTTGAGTGTTGAACTTGGCCATCCATGGAGGGTATTGCTTCAAAACCTTCTTTGACCTCTTGGGGTAGGTTGGGCGTGGTTTCGGCCTCATTTTGGGCTCCTTCAAGCCTAGGGAAACCATTAATTCAACCATCTTCTTTCCAATCCATCAAGTAGTGGCCAAAGTACCTATAAAACATGCAAAAACCATCCATAAATGATTTTGACAATAAAACACATATTGAGGGAAATAACATGTAATCTAACAAGTATAGATGTGGCTGAAATGCAAAATGACACAAGATAAAGCCCTAAAATAGGGCTGAATCACCACCCCAAACTTGAAACATACTTGTCCTCAAGTATGCTCCAACTCAATCTCTCTACAAACTTTTCACTTTCAAGACATGACAAATGCAATGTAAAAGGTGATTATTGCTGAATGGGCTCAAAGATGACTAAGTACATGCATTCCACCTCTCTCCTCTCCTACTTTCACAAACCAATCATGAAAAGAGCACAAAGCATATGAACTTCAAATATAGTGCTTAGAATATACAAGATATCCATATTTCTTTCATGTAGTTCCGGGTAGACCGTTTCATAATGGCATTAATCCAAGATGACTAGGAGTGTTGTTTCACCTTCATACTTTTAATCTTATGCTTCGAATCATGCCAAATGACCCACGTGGTTGCGAAAAAGGGAAAAATGAGCTAGGTTTGATGTTTCCTAGCTTGATGGTCATGAAAGTGGAAGAAAGGGTTGTGGTAAGCTTTTTGGAGTGTTTTTACACACTCATCTTTTCTTTATTTGAATGCTCTTAAACAGGAGCATCCTTTTATTTTGTTTTTCTTTTCTTTTTCTTTTTCTTTTTCTTTTTCTTTTTCTTTTCTTGCCCTTGGTGTAGATAGGGCATATGGTGGATAGAGTGAAGTGGGGAGATAAATATATGGTCACCCCAAACTTTTGGAGGTGGCCAAGGCTGATTATGTGCACTAGGGAATCTTTTTATGAGGCGGAGGGGTATGAAGATGGTGGAAGAATAGTCAGGTCAAAGAGGGGTCATTGGTATGATTTTCCACATAAGACTTCCTACATGAAAGCTACTCCAACACTTCATCCAAGATATCACACCACATGAATGAACAAGATGAAATTGATATATCCAACAAGTGATTCCACAAACACTAAGCGTTCAAAGCTTGCTCAATTTCACAATTCAACCAAAACAATCACAATCTTAAGAGAGGTGATGCACATGTAAAAAGTCAAACATTGATACCACTTAGAAAAAAATAATGATAATTCACTTGCATTTGTCAAAGGCCATCATTTTTACTCAAAACAGTAGAGATTGGGTCAAAACACACTATTTAGACAAGAAATCTCAAATTTGGGCAAAATTGGCCAAAATGGTGCCAAGTTTCCTCCAATCACATCTAAACCTATATTATTGAACTTAAAACAGCAAACAAGCAAATCTTAGCTAAAACATGCAAAAATTACCAAAAATCTACATGATATGCAATGCATGGCAAAAAGAGCAATTATTTTGAAAATAATGCAAAAATGACAAGAAAGTAAACGACATGGCATGCAGGTATGCAAAGCAGTAAAGATGACTAAGGTAGATAGAAAAAACAAGAAAACAAAAGTGGATGTGGCAGGTGAAATGCAAAGTGAAACTAGGGCATACCTGCCCTACCACCCCAAACTTTTGAATCATGATGTCCTCAGCATGATCCTAGAGTTTAGGATGATAGGGTAGACGATCATGGCTCTCTCAAGGCTCTGGCAGTATTCCTCCCTGTGGTGGAGGATATGCATAGTAGCTGCCGCACTAATCTACCTTCATTGGCTGAAATTGGTCTTCAGCACGGCCGTGGTGGCTTCAAGTTGCACGGCTGCCTGGCACAGCCGTGGTGCAGTCCTTTGGCAGCTTTTCTCAATTTTGCTTCTGAATCCAGGGATTTGGTGTGTTTTTCATGCAAATGACCACGGTCGTATTGATGTCCCACGACCGTGGTGATCCCTGTAGCTGCTACTCTCAAAATGAGGAACATCAAACACTCAAAAACTTGACCCAAAGTGATTTTTCTTTGAATTCTTCTCTCAATTATACTCAAATTTCCTTCATTTCACCCTGTTACCACCTGCACATCTTAAAACTAGACAAAAACTATTAAACACAAGTGTGTGTGTATTTTCTTGGAAAGTGTAAAAACAAAGCAATTGTATCAAAAAGTGAAGGTTGGGTCAAAATTTCCCAAACCTATGTGGGTTGCCTCCCACAAGCGCTAAGTTTCATGCCTTCAGCCAGGCTTCTTGTTCTTTCACCATCAACCATGGTCCAAAAACAAAATGTTTTCACCCCCATCATAAGCAATCCTCTCAAATGCTTTCCTTGATTGATCTTCCTCCCAAGGGTCATGCGAGCTTCGTAAGTCTTTTTCAGCAATTCTCTCTCCTTGGGGATCATCATCATAGATCTTAATCAGCCTTAAGACCCTCAGAAATCCCATGCCATAGGTTTTCTCTCTCTTGAGGAATGGGTCTTCATAGGCACCAAAGAGAGGGGTCTCAATCATATCCATTTGCTCATGGGAAGTAGGGGGAGCATGTGATAGTTGTGGTGGTGGCATCGGTGTTGATGGTCGTTGGACTTTAGGTGGAGGAGGGCATTGAGGTTGGAAGGTGAATTGGTGGGAGGGTTGTGGTGATGGAGGTGGTAGAATGAATTGAGGTTGGAAGGTGAATTGGTGGGAGGGTTGTGGGAATGGAGGTGGTGGTAGTATGTAAGGCTTAGGATAGCCTTGGAGTTAGGGTAGTGGAGGAGGGAATTGAGGTTCGAAAGTGAAGTGGTGGGAAGGTTGTGGCAATGGAGGTGGTGGAGGTGTGTAAGGCTTAGGATAGCCTTGGAGGTAGGGTGGTGGAGAATGGATGGGTTTGTGCATTTTGGCCTTCCATCTTGTCTTCTCTGAGTGGCTTGTCACATGCACAAGGCACAACCAAACAAAAGAAAGCAAGTTAGAAAACCAATATACACAAAGAATGCAAAGAGTAATGAATAAAGAATAGCAATGATGAGGGCAGCAGGGAAAGTCAAAGCAAAACTAACTAGCTAGGCCGAGTGCCTATAATCCTCGGCAACGGCGCCAGAAATCTTGGTGTGATTCCACTAGTGGTGCTAACACACTACTCGATTGAATAGATGTGCCCCACGAGGTCAGAATGCACGGTGGATGGGGTTTGCTATCAAAATTTATAAACCTAAACTAGCTACCTACGTCTACTAAAACACTACACCTGCAAGCGCACGGGGTCGTGTCGTAGTATAGGAAGGTGGAAAGTAAAGGGTCGATCCACAGGGAAAAGAGGGGGTGCTAGAGCTAGGTTCCTACTGCGGAGACTAGGGTTAAGGGTTTAAAGGTTGATTTGATTGTTAACTAAGGATGAATAAGAAAGCAGTTAAAGGCAAGAATGAAATCTATGTTAACCCTAGACTAGATTAAGACTAAACAGGCAAGAAAGGATTAAGCTAGGTATGAAAGTGCAAACTACCCTAAGGCAAGAAAGAGTGCAATTAATGAGCTAAGCTAGAATGAACAAGGAAAGAACAAAGCAAGAAGCTAACTAAGCAAGGAAAAGACTAATTAAGCTAAGCAAGCACAAAACTAGGGTTTCAAGTAGTGAAGAGATGTGTGGGCTGTTTAGGGGTATGAACTTATCACTTAAGTTGGGGGGTGACATTTGAACATTATGATTCCATTTAGATTATCCAAACCAAACAACAAGTTAGAGTCTAATGAATAAACCTAAGCTACTAACTGGCCATGGATATGCTAGGTTGTGCATAGGGGAACTGGTCCCTAACACCCCCTACTACCCTTACGAGGCTCAATTGGGTTAGGGATTAGGTTCAATTCAATTAGAGTCTAATCAAGTCTAGGTTTCTAGATTAGGTATTCCTAGGGCAATTAGGGGCCGAGGGTAGTAATGGGGAGGTGAGATTAGGGTTTTGGACCCCAATTCCCCCGCATTCTAGCCTTGAGAAGGCTCCATGCTAATTACACTAGAATTATCTAATCTAGCTACTTAGATCTCTCACTTAGGTTTAGGGAGATTGATTATGATGTAGGAAGATGGGAGGCAACCTAGGGATCCAAGAATTGGACCTAGGGGCAAATCCCAAAATTCACACATACAAGCAATTTGCCTAAATTCCTAAGTGATTTCACACACAAACAAACAAGCAATTCATGGAGAATGAGATGCAAATAGAATATAATCATTAACAAATGGAATTACAAAGTTTACATGTCATTTTTCCCCCAACATGGTATCAAAGTAACATAATTTCCCCCAAACAGCCCACCCAAGGGGCCTAGCTACTCATAACAAAGCAAAATACAAAAAGAGAGAGGATAGAGGAAGAAGTAGCCATGGAGCTCGGTGTAGATGAGGAATCTCTTCTCTCCGGATGCTGCAGGGGCATCCTCCTTCTTCTTCTTGGATGAAATGGTGTGGAATGATGGTGGGAAGTGGATGGAAGGCTTAGATATGGGGGGTTATGTGGTGGAAATGGTGAAATGGAGTGGATTTGAGGTGGAGGTGAAGGGGAATGGAGTGGAGGTGACAAGGGGGCAAAAATGAGGTTCTAAGCAGCCAACCCCCGACCCTCAGCCGCCACTAGGGCTTATATAGGGATCTAGGGGGTCTAGGGTTAAGTTAGGGGCAAAATGGGGAAAACAGTGGAAAAATGGGGTAAAATCATGTGTAGTACGGCCGTGCTGGACTGCACGGCTGTGTTGGGCAATGGGTAGCACGGTCGTGGTGGATGGGAATGGTCGTGGTGAGAAAATGGATTGAATAGGAGAATTTTGAGTTTCTGGGGCTAGTGGCACGGCCGTGCTGGCCAGCACGGTCGTGCTGGCCTGCACGGCCATGCTGGATGGGAATGGTCGTGGTGAGAAAATGGATTGAACAGGGGAATTTTGAGTTTCTGGGGCTGGTGGCACGGCCATGCTGGCCAGCACGGTCGTGCTGGCCTGCACGGACGTGCTGGGAACTGGCAAAACGGCCATTCTTGGTAACACGGCCGTTCTGGCCAACTGGGTCAATTTTTTATGATTCTGCTGCTTGGGGCATGTCCCAGCACGGCCATTCAATGGTAGCACGACTGTGTTGGGGTCCTTCCCCTACATTTGAGTGTTGAACTTGGCCATCCATGGAGGGTATTGCTTCAAAACCTTCTTTGACCACTTGGGGTAGGTTGGGCGTGGTTTCGACCTCATTTTGGGCTCCTCCAAGCCTAGGGAAACCCTAAATTCAACCATCTTCTTTCCAATCCATCAAGTAGTGGCCAAAGTACCTATAAAACATGCAAAAACCATCCATAAGTGATTTTGACAATAAAACACATATTGAGGGAAATAACATGTAATCTAACAAGTATAGATGTGGCTGAAATACAAAATGACACAAGATAAAGCCCGAAAATAGGGCTGAATCATGGTGTAATATTTTTTTCTTCAAAAATCAAATCCATTGAGCTTATTAAACATCTTGTGAATAGCTCATACGCAAAATTTGAGCACATTTGGACATTTAAAAGTCATGTTACAAAGACCGCAAAAATGATGTATTTCAAATTAGTTTTGCATGTCGATTTTGTTGTCCTTGGATGAGTGGCTTACACTCATCCAAATGAGATAAAAATGTGTATATAGCCTACTTATACTATGGTGGTTAAGATCAATGATTTACATTTTGCAAAAAATAGTCTTGATATGAAAACACACTTGAGTGTATTTGTGGGATATGTACACTCAAGTATATAATAGCCTGACTCTCTCTCTCTCTCTCTCTATATATATATATATATACAAATATATATATATATATATATATAGTCAGGCTAGTGTACACTCGAGTGTACTTGATGCACCATACACCTCAGTCATTTTTAAAGATGTGGTAACTTTTTTAAAAATCTAAACCGTTGATCTTCTTAAATATCTTAAGAACATACTATATAATAAATTTTAGCTCATTTGGACACTTATAGATCGTGCATCTAAAGGAGTCAAAAATCATGCATTTTAAATTACTTTTGTGCGCCGATTTTGTTATCCCTGGATGAGTGACTTACACTCATCCAAATGAGCTCAAATTTTGTATGTGGCCTATTATTATTATAACCATGAAGATCAATGGATTAAATTTTAGAAAAATATGGTCTAGATAGGAAAACACCATTGGGGTGTACAACGTGATATGTACACTCGAGTATATTCTGCAACATGTCTGGGATCTCAATAGTCAAACAATATTTTCTTCCTAATTATTTTTAGAATTGAGATAACTGTGATAACTACACACTATAAGTTAGGGGGTCTCAATTGACAATTAATTGAATTGTTCTTTTTTAACATTTTGTATGTAAATAATTGTCAGTTTAACTATATATTGCTCGATAAGGGGACGTGCGAAGAAGGAGAACAAAATTAGTGTTAGTAATTACATGTTATAGGTTGAGGAGTCAGTTTGGAGTTAATGAAATTATTTATTTTAGCAAGTTGTATGAAAAATATTGTGTGGTAGAAAATTGTATATTATCATCAACATGCACATTCACAAGAAAAGAAGCATATGAAATTCTACTGATTACATATTATATAAGTCATACAAAGTTAACTGTTAATTATTCAATTGTTCTCTTTTATCAGTCCTAAGTAAATTAATATTACGTATATTTTATGTATTAATCTTAGTATGAGTATATATGCATACATACACACTGAATATATATATATATATATATATATATATATATATATATGTGTGTGTGTGTGTGTGTGTGTGTGTGTGTGTGTGTATGTGTTGGAATCAGATAAATATATTCTGACTCCCTCCTAAAATTATAGGAGGTCAAGATTTATATATAGCCCACATGCCATATATCAATCAAAGAGAGAAAACTCACTCCCTATCTAATGTGTAACTTACATTTACCACATTTACAGATTTTTACAACAATACTCCTAGTATATGTGGTTGTACCTCCATGTCTTCGTGTATTCTATTCCTCCCAGATAAACTAGCAGAGATCAGCAAACATCAATTTATCTTTCACTTGCTTTCCACAGCTTGCCAACATTCTTTGTGGATCTTCCTTCAGCTTGAGGTGCAAGTCTTTTTCTTCACAAATAACTTTCCAAATGACTTTAGTGTAGTTGAAGCAACCCACCAAATTAGAGTGGGAATCCTCCTCTTTGCAAAGCAAACAAACATCATCTACATCATCATTCCATTTGTGTATTTTATCTAGCGTTGCCAAAGCATGGTGCAAAATTTCAAACACACAAATACTCCATTTTGAAACATGACACCCGGCCCAAAGCTGCTCAATTTGCAGGTCTTTTGCTGCTCTTCCTCTTCTGGTCTCCCAAAGATTAATCTTTCTATCTTTAAGATGCCAACCTCATGTATCACCAGGTATAAAGAGAAATTTTACTTGCTTCCACATTTCCATCATGACATTGATTGAGCATGAATATCCTTCTCTTGTCTTTGGTATGAAGTCCAATCCTCTAGGATATCTCTCTCTCATCCACTTCCCCCAAGTTATAGTACCTTCCTGGTATCATATGATTCTTCTAAGAGTCCCCCATTTGGCTATGTCCCTTGGAGATTTCAGATCCAAACCACCTTCATCCTTCAGAAGAGCCAAACGTAAATATTTCATTGGGTGGTATGTGCTTGCCCAAAGAAAATTTGCCATATTCATTTCCATTCGATCAAGGACTACTCCCGGAATCTCTCCTTGATGTACCTAGAAAATAATAAGCCCCTCTATAGCAAAATGCAAGAGGGTAGCTCATCCTGCCATTGTAGTTTTCTGTATTGGCCATCTATTAATCATCTCCTCCATTATGTCAATGCAATCAGCAAAACTTTTTACTTGTAAGTTGTCGTTGGCAAGAGGAAACCCCAAATACTTTGTAGGGAACTGTCCAATATCCACTCTCATAGCCTCCTTCAATCTATCTTCCATCTGGTAGCAATTTTTTGAGAGGAACAAGTGAGTCTTACTTGCATATATGTGCAACCCCGTTTGCTTGCCAAACATATTCAACAACTCCTTCAAATGCATCAGGATGTTTTGCTTTGCCTCCACAAAAATGATCACGTCATCCACAAAAATTAGATTGTGAACACCTTAGTACCATGCACCATGTATGGTTTGATTAATTTCCTCTTTTCCGCTTCTTGCATCCTTTGTGTAAAATATTCCATGACAATCACAAAGAGAACAGGGAAAAGTGGGTCACCCTGACGTAAGCCGTTACCTCCTTTGAACATACATGTCGAGGTGTCATTAACAAGAATAGAAAAGCTTGTAGTTCCCACACATTATTTCATACAGCCAATCCATTGATCATTGAACCCTATTTGTTCCATAATCCACCATAATTTGTTGCATCTCACACTGTCATATGCCTTGGACACATCAATCTTCAAACATGTCTTTCTACTACCTCTCATCACATTATAATCTTGTAGAAATTCCCCAGCTAGAAGCAAACAGTCACTTATGCTCCTTCCTTCCACAAAGGCACCTTGGTTATCAGAGATAAGATAGGGAAGCTCAGTTTTTAGCCTAGCAGCCAGTATCTTAGCAATGATTTTGTATTAAACCGAACAACAAGCTATAGGTCTAAAATCAACAAGGGTAGCCTCACTTTTTTTTTTGGTATAAGTACGAGAAAAGAGTGATTGACCTGTCTAACCATATTGCCTCCAGCAAGGAACCATCTCACATAAGCCACCAAGTCCTCCTTGATAATCTCCCATGTTTTTCTGTAGAAGTAGGCATTGAAACCATCGGATCCTGGGGATTTGTTATAGCCTATGCACCATAAAGCATCTTTGACCTCCTATTCATTTGTGTCCCTTCTAATTATGTTGTTGTGAGTGCTCGTAATCTTGAACTTCCATTCCATCTCCCCCTCTACCATCTCAACCTCATAGTGTTTGTTGTATAGAGAAGAGTAGAACTGAACGGCATGTTCCTCCAACTCTCCTATTTATTGACCACGTTTCCATCTTTATCAATGAGTTAAGATATCATATTACCTACCTCTCTTCTATGGACCATAGAATGATAGATCTTGGTGTTCCTGTCACCATCTTCCATCCACTTCACTCAACTTCTTTGCCAATAAAATTTTTCCTTTGCCTTCTTTAAGTCTTCCAACATCCTCTTTAATTCATCATCCTTTTGGATCAGTTTAGCATTTAGTGGGTCTTGTAGAAGCAACTCTCTGATCCTTTTGCACTCTTTTTTGGTTTCTTTAAGAATATTCGAAATGTTCACTTTTTCTTTTGCCCATCTCCTGAGTGCAGATTTTGTATTTGCCAGTTTCTTTGCAAACACAAACATCGGATTGCCAACAATATGTGTATCCCAGCTTTGCTTCACCACATCATGAAATCCCTTCCAATCGGCCCAATAGTTAAGGAATCTAAAAGGTCTTCTATTTTGTACCTTCTCTATGATATGAATCAAGATGGGGGCGTGATCACTGAGTTCAGATCCTCCTGCTTTGATCTGCACATTAGGAAAAATATGCAGCCATTTTTCATTCACAAGGGCTTTGTCCAACTTGCTTGTTATCCTATCCTCCGGTCTTCTTTCATTGTTCCAAGTGAAGATATCACCACCTACCATGGGTAGTTCATACATTCCTACCATATTAATTGCTTGATTGAAAGCATTGATCACATTATTTAGAGCCAGCCTCCCACCTATCTTCTCGCCTTGCAGCCAAACATTATTGAAGTCTCCAACCACCAACAATGGAAGGTTGGACCGATTAGACAAATCAGTCAAATCTCCCCTTATCTCTTCTCTATATTTGGCCTCATTATGTGCATATATAGTTGTCATGCACATGTGCAGCCCACCTACATTTCTGCAATCAATTGTTATGTGTTGGTCTGACATTTGTATCATTGATACCTACCATGTTGTAGGTTTCCATGCAATGCATACTCTAGCCAACTCCGAACACTCCAAATTAGACACATGCTCCCATCCTTGCGGGAACAAATATCCAATACTGTTTTTATTTTGCATCCTTATTTTTGTTTCCACCAAAGTGACTAAAGAATGCCCACTAGCTGCGATCCACTCTCAGATCTCCTTCTTCTTGTACCTGTCACACCCACCTTTAATATTCCATAGAATCATGGACATATCAAAGGTTTTTTCCCGACCTTGTATGCCTCCCCGACTCCTTTCTGATGTTCTTCTTCTTAGAGCTCAGGTTACACTCTGTGTTCTCATCTATCTCCTTATCTGAGTATGAGAGAGCCACAAAACTGTTGGTAGTATCCAGGATGGTGCTCACTCCAACCTTCTTTGGGATACCCGTCTTCTTAGTTCCTTTCTTTCTAGATGAAGGGACGAACTCTCCTTCCTCCTTTTGTGTTTCAGGTTGATTCTCATTCTCATCGTTGTCCTGTTGTATATCGGCCTACTGCTCCTTCGACCCATTATCAGCTTTAGTAGGCTTTGATGCTTCATCAACCTTGCACCCTGCTTCCTTGTTGGGCTCCGTGCTAGTTGACACGGATTTCTCAGTCACATTCATCGCTTTGCCGGTCCTCTTCCAAACCTTCTTCTCAGATGTTGTCTTGGCTTGACTTTCGCACTGACATGTAGTATGGCTAAACACTCGACAACTGTTGTAGCTCACTAGTATATGGTCATAATCTATGGATACATGGATAGGATCCCAGCCCTTGACATTTAGCCATATAATCTTCGGCTTAGGTCCATCCACCTTCAGTTCGACCAGGACCCTTGCTTCTTCACCCTATAGAGCCCTCTCATCGATATGAAGAACTCGTCCTGCTCTGGATGCTATGGTACCTGTAGCCTTCTTTGTCCATGTCCTCCCAAATGACTTCAATGAAGTCCATGTCGGGATCGTGGTGAATGCCTCTTTGTGTAACTTGTCGCCATGATTGTAATGCTTCACAATTACAAGTTATTGATCAAACCACCTTGGTCCCATGGCTAGGGCCGCTTCTTTGTCTGCTACGTTGGAAAATCTCACCAAAAAAATCTCATTCTCACGTGAAAGCAGTTCGAAAGATCCCTTCGGTCTCCACATTCTCCTCACCCAATCTTACAGACGAGGAAAGAGAGGTCGTTTCCCCAAGGTATAGACCATGATAGTGAATTCCCAGACATTTTTCATCCTAACAAATTTGTCCTCCTCCAGTTTGACATGGACCTCTCCGCTGTCAATGCTGGGTTGCGGGAATGATAGGTCATCATTCTTCTTACTTGTCGGTTGTTTCAATATTTTGTTCCATGCGACCACCCAATGACCTTGGTCCTTATCAGTTTCTGTCGATCCCTAGATCAGGGACAACCCTACTCCACCCGCTTCCGCATTGCTAGGGTTTTACTCTGTCGCATGGGTCGTTTAATTTCTGAGTGGTATGTATCTCTATATTAGTGATAACTTGACATTTTCTCTTTCTCCTTTATTATACTCTTTCTATCTATGTAGGTGTCATTTTGAATCGATTGAGCACGTAGTGCACAGTTTGAGAATTATGTGTTTGTGTGTGTATGTGTGTGTATGTATCTCTTTATTAGTGATAACTTGACATTTTGTCTCTCTCCTTTATTATACTCTTTCTATCTATGTAGGTATCATTTTGAATCGATTGAGCATGTAGTGCATAGTTTGAGAATTGTGATGAACCAATTCAATCACATCCATGATCAATTTTATAATGTGTGACACTGACTTGCATATTTGAACTATGTGACATTCCATAACATAACACCATTTCTAGGATTAATTTAAGGCCTTCAACATGATTTTATTTCTCTTGTTATAATCCATGTTGTAAAGGACTCAATTACAAATCTAAAGGCACAAATATAACCTCAATCGCAGTTATAAATCAGGAGGTATGCATTTTTGAAAATCCCTCAATTTAATCATGTTTTAACCCTTTCTAATTCCCTTTTCTCCAAGTGGGCCAACCACTTTAGGGCTTGTGTGAGGTTGTGCAGCCCAGATGTCATTCCTCATCTCCCAAACCCTAATGTGAGTTTGATATGGACCTTCAGATGATAGAATTGGGATCCAAGGGTCACAATCCTATGCCCTACCTCCATATAATGGGTTGGCTCTATTGGAGTTGAGCTCACCTAACCTTACTTTTTCACAACAATCACGCCCATTTCCTTCCCCTTCTAAAAACATTAAGCTGGACCAACTCTTCTCTCCATCCTTTTCATTTTTCCTATCCTTGCTAGAGATTTCACGCACCACAGACCCCCTTCAGTTTCTTCTTCTTCACTTGGTGGCACCGTCGCATACCCAAGGTTGGGGTCTTTTGCTTCACACTCCTCTTTGGCCTCCATCAGGTGGGCGACCCTCAGGAAAGGCCAGAAGGCCATCTATTGGATTTTACGATGCCCTATTTCTCTATTTTGGGTTAGGATCTAGAGAGCTCTGTCCACGACGTGCCCGTGTGCACGCCTCCGGGTGCAGCAGGGACAAAGACCAACCGGTGTTGGATTTCTAGTGGAGGGCTACAATGGCGAGTATTGGTCCCTCTCCCATCCCTCAACCCGACCATGTGGTTGAAGACCACTAGAGGTTTTCCTATGAACTGACTGCCCTAGATACGTCATAGTGGGTTAGGGCGATTGCCAGCATCGGCGGCCGCTTCATAGCTATGAGACCGGCAGGCGAGCGACCTGGCCATGCATGCACGAAGGGATGGTGTAGACCAGATGATCCAGATCATGTGGTTGTGGGTGTTGCATCAAATAAATGTTATACCTCAATGCTTTCTCTAAATTTCTTGATGTAATATTTCAAAATATCATAAATTATTAAACCTTTGGGCAAAAATAGCAAAACAATATATTGTTTTGATTGTCTCAAAATGACCTACAACCTAGGCATGTTTTCATGGCATGTTCAAAATATCATAACTTATTAAACCTTTGGGAAAAAATAGCAAAATAATATATTGTTTTGATTGTCTCAAAATGATCTACAACCTAGGCATGTTTTCATGGTATGAATATGCTCCCACGTTCTATATTTTGCTAAAAGTACGATCTTTGGCTACATCTAATGCATATTAATGATAAAGCTTGAATATTTAGTGCACA
The DNA here is from genome assembly GCA_963693085.1 of Alisma plantago-aquatica. NCBI lineage: Eukaryota > Viridiplantae > Streptophyta > Magnoliopsida > Alismatales > Alismataceae > Alisma > Alisma plantago-aquatica. The sequence continues at coordinate 542,263,329 of OY856415.1, forward strand.
TTTACCCTCTTTCTCATCAAATAAGTAACTTGTATGCACCTTTAAACTATATTAGGATCCTAATCACCTCTATTTCTTATGAATGACTCTTCATGCACATATATGACTAGTTTTTGGGACTAATGATGAATTTTCCCTAAAGTCATAGCCTTGCTTCCTAATGATACCAAATGCTTGATAAACCTTGAAATTGATAATCTATTTATCTCCTTGACTTAATATCAGTCCCTTATATCATTCTTACTATGGTTGATTCATTTGAGACATAGTGCATGTATATGTCACTTTTATGTGAATGTTTGGTTATACCTTGAACTAATGATGGATTTGACCTAACATATGCATCCAACTCTGTTAGAAATCTAAAATGTGATGTTTTTTGACATAAATGACAATGACCAGTCCCTTGTGCTATGCGATGTTTGATATCCTAGTTCCACTAGTGGTGACCTAGTGTGACACATATTGCTTGATTGTATTCCTTATGACCAATATCATTGTGAATTTAATTATTATGCCTCACCTTCTCAAATTAAGGATTGACCTTATCTTTGTGACCCCTTTCAATGTGGATGGTTCACTCAAGTCACATGTTGTATCTATCAACTTTGTATGTTGGAATTTGGATATAATGATGAACCTTATGAGGATAGACCTAGATGACCATCCACCCATCTCGGGATATGCTGATCTTGTTCTTACCTTGTTGATCTAAACGATCTTTAATGATGGGTTATCTTGTCTTGATGAACCTCAACTTTGGTTTCTCTTTTGTGAGTCTTCTTGATCTGGATTGTACATAATGACCTAAATCTTGAGACAATCATATAAAATAGATGGAAACTCGAAATTACATGAAACTTGAACCATTCCTTCATGTTGACATATAGGTCAGTACAAGATCATACAATGTACTAATAAGAAACTTGGAACCTAACTGGGATGGAACCCTAAAATAGAGTTGATTGGGGTTAATGATAAGAATCTAATTCATGTATGCAATTTTGTACTTTATAAGGTGTAGCTTGTGAATAGATGACCAAGAATATCTTAGGTTATGAAATCTTTGTCTCAAGTACAATCTATAAAATTTATATTACTGTGTCTTCCTTGCTTGAACTGTTATACATATGTATGCTTGTTTACTTACTCAATGTTTCCATGTAGTATTCTAGTATAGTACTAGATGTTTGTTTCTTTGTAGTTGTTTTATAACTTGAAACTATAATATAGAAACTCCATTACACATACCTTGTGCACCTATCTATATTCTTGAAGTAAGATAAGAGGTTGGGCATCCTACTTGAGTTATCAAGATGGGGCAGACCATTTTGATAAAAGGATTTGATCTTGGTGATGGCCTTGAGGTCCCTTACATAGAAAAGGGTTATCTAATCTTGATCACCCTTACAGTCTCTACCAATGGGAAGTTAGTCAAAAAGGATTTATTATATATCATGTCATTGGTATAATTGGAGTAAAATGATACAAATAGGGGAACACATTTTTCTGAATACTTAACTTGTTTATTCTTGTTCCTCTTCTTCTACAACTCTTTTCAAATTATGCTTACCTTATATAGATGTATCTTTCTACCCTATACTCAATACTTTCACATTGACCTGCTTGTTTCCTATATTTTTTAGGTTCAGAGATGGCTAGGTGTTGATGTATTTGATGGTATATGTTAGATGTACTTGTTGTAAGATCCCTAGTGTACATGAGAAGACTTGTACAATTTGACTTTTGAATATGTAATTGAGATCTTGTAATATAATAATGTTTCTTAATATATTTTATTGAATGTTGAGATTATATTGTTGCTTTATCTTGTTATCTGTTTTTATATTCTAAGATTTTACACTTTCACATTTTCTCTTTGATAATACTATGCTAGGGAAGGATCCTCGAGTCCTATTGCTTTGAAGGTATAGTCAATGGGTGTGGGATAAGAGTAATAAATGGTTTCTTGATGATATAGTTATGTGTGTATATATGTATATATACATATATATACATATATATATATATATATATATATATATATATATATGTGTGTGTGTGTGTGTGTGTGTGTGTGGAAGAGTTTGCAAACAATATTTTATGCTCATAGATCCCAATAGCTATCGTGATTTGGTCGAATGTATCACACAAACAAATTTAGTAGTCATCATGCTATGTAAACTAATTCGTCTAACACTATTTCATTAACACTATTTTGGACATTGTGGTGTATCATATTTTTATTAATGGGGAACCTTCTACTCCTATTAACCCTAATAAAGGGTTGAGGCAAGGTGATCGTATGGATCCACTGTTGTTTGTCATGTGTATACAAGGATTCTTGAGTATTATGAACTCCGAAGTCAAGAATAAGATGTTCAAACCTATTCATACTAACTCTTCTTAGATGCATATTTCACACATCATCTTTGTTGATGAACAGATAATATATTAAGAAGTCTCTATGAACAATTCTGTTGTGTTGAATAATATTATGAAAAGCTTCTAGTCTATATCTGGTCTTCAATTTAGTCAGGGTAAAAGCTCTGGCTATTTGAGTAGACAATTTGCAAAGTTGAATTTGGAGAATGTTTTGGATATTTCTAAAGGAAAGAACCATCTAAATTATTTTTATGTTCCCCTTCTCTTTGGAAGGCTTACTAAAAGCTTGTGTCATCCTTTGATTGACAAGCTCAAAGCCAAATTATAGGCTTGAAAATTTAATTGTCTTTATCTGGCTGGTCATATTGAGCTTGTGAGATCTACTCTTACTGCTATATATGGGTTTTGGGTGAGTGTTTTCCTCTTCCTACTATTGTTTGCAATGAGGTGGATAGTATTCGTAAAAACTTTATTTCAGGTGATAAGGAGAATAAGAAGAATTTAAATCTTATGACTTGTGAAAAAGTTTGCAAACCTAAGAAGCATGATGATTTCTATATAAGGAAGGCTAGGGATTTTTTTGTTGCTAGGTCGATGGCCAATTTTTGGAAAGTTGCCAGCATGAAAGAGTCTCATTGGGTTTGTGGGATCCATAGCATATATCTAAAAGGAGATTCTATTTGGATGGCATGTTGTTATACTAACTCTTATTGAATGTGGAATGACCTTTTAAAAATCAAATATATTATGAGTATACAAATGAACTTTATTTTGGGAAAAGGTGATTAGATACTCTTATGAAGAGATCCTTATCTTAGAAATTATAGTTTCTCATTGATGAGATTGACCCTTATTTCTGTTTGAAGTTAGTTAAAGGAAGGTTTACTAAAGAGTGTAGTATTATTGTTAAAGGGATATGGTCTATTCCGGACCAGAGAAGACTACAAGAACTAAGAAATTTATTAGAAGATAATTACATTCCCTCTATGAGTGCACTTTTGATTTTGATAAAAGGAAAAAAAATGTAAGTAAGAAGTTGTCTTGGGATGTTGTCAGATTTATCTATCCTTATGTTTCTTGGAGCATATGGATATGGAAGGATAAGTGCCTAACTAGATTCAAGGTGAATTCTTGAAAGATCTCTCTAGTCACTTCCTAGCACTGATAATCTAAGGAAAAGAGGTGTGTTTTTTTATTTGTATCTGCATGTTGTGCAAATCATGTAATGAGAATAGGAAACATCCTTTATGTGATTTCCGATTTGTCAAAGACATTTGGGAGTTGGATTTAAAGTATAAATTATTTGTTTCATATAAAAGGAGCTTTCAGATTGACTGAAGATGAAGAGGGTTAAGAACTGTGGTAGTTGTTTGACGGTTCTTTTTCATGTGTGGAAATTTAGGAACCTAGTCATTTTTGAGAAGTGGATTCCTAGTATAGAGAAGTGTTGGAATACCATTCTTTTATATATTATAGCTATGACTGTATGGTCCTTTCCATTTTGTAATCGGACTATGTGGAAGTGGCATTGGTCCCTTGTTTCTTTTAGGTAAGAAGATGAGAAGCGAGCTTGAGTGATAAATTTTTTTAATTGTGTAACACTTGAACTATATTTTATACATTATTACTATTCATCTAAATTATTAAAAAATAGTTTTCCATTAGTTGAATTAAATTATAACATCTCTATATTTGTCGACAAAAAATGAAAGCAAGTTTCTTGGTGATTTATCACTACATATCTCGTTTGAAATCACTATGTCAGTTGGGTGTAATGTGACATTATTGGTGGAGTTCCATCGATCTAAAAAAAGGTGACATCATATGTTGAAAAAACAATCATGTTAATGAAACTTACAAATAAATTTTATATTGTACAAGTCATACTTAAAAATAGCAAGAGTGAGTTGCACATATAGCAGCTGAGAAATAAAACTCAATTAAGCTGCTCGAATAGTTGTTGTCACCACAAATATGAAGAAAACACACACATAAGTTGATTAACGCCATTTGATTACTCCAACCTTTCATGATTGTAAAGATAACACATATGAATGTTCAATTAACATACAATAATATATATACAACTCAATAAAAGAGAGAAGCTTAGTAAGTAGCTAGTTGATTCCCTCCAACATGTGCTCTTTGTCTACCTAATTTTTCTAGCTGGGTGTGTGCTAGTTTATGTGAATCACCACTTCCTCTTTTTTTTTTATTCTGAACAACAATAAATGCTTTTGGAAGTTGGGTATTTGTTGGGCATCTCACCACTAATTTTTCTTCTTTTAAACAACATGTAACACTTTTTTTGTTATGTGTGAGTTATTATTTTTATGTCACATGAATAAAGGAGGATGGGGGTTTATGGAAGTGTCATATTTTCGGTCTAAGCTAGCGTGTATCAATTTATAGTGTGGGTGTGTTTCAGTAGCTTAGTTGTATGTTCATTGGTGTCAATATGTGTATTCCAATAGTCTATCTGAACCTTTTTACATGCTAACTAATCATGTATGTCCATTTCCTCATAGGTGTATGACTATATAAATGATTGTGTATGGCAACATCATCACACTATATGTATTATTTTTTCTTTTAGCTGCCCGATATTCATCTAGCAACTTATTTACTTGTGTTGTTTATTTTTTTCACAATTGTTTGAGTTATTTTTTATTGTCATGACAAAGGAGGATATAGGCTTCATAGAAGTGTCACATCATGGGTTTTTATGCTCATCGACTCAGCATGTGTGCCTATTCCATCAATTTGGTCATGTGTTCATAGGTCTGGTTATTTTGTGTTGCAACCATCTATTTGAGTTCTAATAAAACCACTTTATATGTGTCCTTACAAATAGGAGGGAATCCACTCACACTAAATCAGACTACTCTCCTAGTGGGATGCACATAGATGATTATGTATACCAATATGGTACCAATCATAAGCCTGATGAGAAATTAGTTTAAGATAGATACAAAACTCCAACAGTTTGTCTTTGTATTCATTGATCTAGCATGTATGTATGTTCTAATAAAACATTTCTAAGTTAATTTGTCAGACTTATTTGTGTACTTTTATGGTAGAGGTAGTAAATTAGTTGTTAATCAAGATGGCTTCTCTTAGTGGGTTTTATATATTTCTTAATACATCACAATATAGTACTAATGATAAGCCTAATGAAAATAATTAGTTTTTAGTTTAGATTCAAATAATGAGACATTATACAGGTTAAAGGAGTCAAATGAATTAATAGAACATATGTCTGGACGTTCTTTACAAACGTTACACACACCTTTTACTTTATCTGATCTTAGTTTCTCACATGTTTATTGATTTATTTAACAAGTTGTTTACAGCCATTTGGTTCTTTGAATAAGTAATTGATAAAGTGTTTGCTCATCATCTACTTATTCTAAGTTTAAGAAAAAGATTGTGAGATTTCTCTACATACTTTGACAACACGTCTACATGCTTATATAGTGTCTTTAGGATCACCCAAGATTGAGTTGTATACTTACTTATTGTAGTTTTCGAATTTACAATTTGAGTTGATTCACTATCACAGTTCTTTGATTGAATTTAAAAAGAATTTGCTCATCCTTCTCTTTAGATAGGCTTGAAATAAGTCTGCGAGCTCAATGGTCAAAGTGTATGCTTACTGCCTTATTAAATTTTAGTGTTGTGGTAATTGTGACAATTACATACTATAGGTTAGTGAGAGTCATTTGACAATTAATTAAATTGTTGTCTTTTAACTTGTTGCATGTAATAATTTCCAGTCTAATTATAAATTGTCCGTCAACACACACATGCCAGGAAGGAGTAACACAAGTAATTTTAAAAAGTACACGTTAAAAGTTGAGGAGCCCGTTTCTAATTAATCAAATCGTTTTGTTTAGCAAGTTGTATGAAAATTATTATGTGTAGCAATTGTATATTAGCGCCAAGAGGCACATGCCCAAGATAGAAGAACGTGAAATTTTCTAATTATATGTTACAAGACGTAGGAAGTTCATTGATAATTATTTGAGTTGTTCTCTTTTAGAGATCCTAAGTAAATGATCATAAGTATAAATTATGTATTAGTCATCAGCATGAGTAAACAAATATACATATATACATACATATATTTTAGAAGACCTTACAAATAATTAGTTACATTTCTTATATCCCAATAGCTATCTTGCTTTCATCGAGTATATCACACAAATATATTTAGTAGTCACCACTTTATATTATTTGAATTGTGTAACACATTCTTAACACGTGATTTCTACTTGTACCTATAATAAAGGGAGAAAAGTGTGTGTAGTCGAGGTCTTGCTACTTTTTTTTGTAAGTTTTTGCTTTTGTTGAATATTTTCAATTTATTTTTAACTTTTTTTTTCAAGTCGAATAAAAAGGATAGAAATATTATTGAATTGATTTTGGGAATGTGTTTTTAGTGGTACAGACTGTGCTGATCATTTTGATTGTATGCTCATCATTGTAGGAAATATGTGTTTTCTAATAGTATGTTTGCATGATCATCACTACAATTAGTCTATGTGCTCAAACAATGAGTATTAGTAGGTTCAATCTACCTGTGTGTTTACAAACTAAAAAAAAGACCGTGTCATTTGCTCGAAAGAGGCCATCCTGATGCTACGGGCGGCTGTCTGAAGTGCAATGATGGGCCGGATTGTGCGTGCTGGACCCATCAGGTGTCCATATTTTGGCCAAATTCCCCACACTGAGCTGAGGGTGGGTGGGGAAGAGGCGGCCTACCCCTTTACACGATCGTCATCTTTTTTCCTGCCACTTTTCCACTAGAAATTCCGACGACACGGGCTCTAGTTTTACGGTGGGATTAAATTATGATTTTGGTAGTGACTTGTTATAAGTTGAAGATATTAACCTTGAAGTTGACCGAACAAATTTGTGTGTCCTAGTAGCTTGTCCATATGCTCATTGGTCCATTCATAGTTTGGATTTCAGCAGCTGCTTGCCGCTTTGCAAATGCTTTCTTTTGTTGATTTTTTTTCCAATTTGTACTGAGTTTTTTTGTCAATCCAAATAAAAAGGATAGAAATGTTATAGAAGTATCACATTTGGGTATTTTTCTCAATAGTCTAGTCTATGTCCACCTGTTTGGTTATATGTTCATCCTTCTAATCAGTTGCGTATTCCAATAGTTTGTCTGGATGCTCACTATTCCCGTTAGTATGTGTTCTCTAACTAAGTATTAATTGGTCTGGTCTATCTGAGGCAAACATGTTGGAGGGAGTTAGCTGAGTTTTAATCAAAATGTTCTCTCTTAGATTGTTGTATGGCAATTTAGTAGCAATCATGAGTCCAACTAAAAAAATAAATTTATGTTTAGATTTTGCTAATGCCGAGTTAAAAGTTAGAGGGAGTCAACTAGAAATTGTTGGAACACATTCACATGTGCTCCAATAGCTTGGTTTTGTGCTCATTGTTCAATATTTGTGTGCTTATTAACTCAATATGTTTGTGTAATTATGAATTAAAGGGAGTGAACTGGTTATTAATCAAACTGCTTTCTCTCACACTCTCTTAATGGTAACGTATACTAATCATGAACATGATAAAAAAGATAAGTTTGATATGCAATATTTTAATGAAGTGGATACAAACTTAGCTATATGTAAATAAAAAGCATTTGAATATTCTCATATTTGTCATCTTTTTTAATTTGTGCAAACGTTGCTATATTTGAATAAATAACATATGAATAGCCGCATACATGTTATCTTGTTATACTCGGCCAATATCTACCATATAATGTCATATTAGATTGACTTTGTTGGAATAATTCTGGGTGAGACTTGGTGGCAATCACCACATGTCAGAAAGTACATCTACTGTTCAAGTATCTTGTTTGTAATTTTTTTTCTTCTAAAAAAGTGATGATAAGTGATATTTGAGTAGCTAAATATTTAAAATTCTCCTTTCTCCACAAAATTAATAATAAAACTAGTTTAGGTGTTGAAGTTGGCGTATAACAACTTTTAATTCGCATTTAACAACTAAAAAAGTTCCTTGCTCAATCACAATGTCAATTCAAATATAACTCACGTGTTAATGCTCCCCGCCAGTATTTTGGAAAAGGGAGGAGTGGTTGCTAAAGAAACTCTTTGTAATATTATACCAACTCCTGTCGGCCAGCCAGCCAAGTATCTATCGGCCGAATGGCTGAAAGAATAACCAAGTAGCAACCGGTGATAGCATCCTATTTGGCGTTTTCGGAACCTTGCCATCTAAGCAGCCGAATTTCAGCCTTAGATATTGTTATATGTAGTATATTCCGTTGTCTTCTCCACAGGCCGCCTTATCAACATCCTCATGGTATGTAACTCGACGACCGTACGAAAGATCCTGGGTCTCCCAGCCGCTCGATCATTGCCTTATCCTATGCATCAATGGCTCGAAGTGGACTCCATCGCCTAGGGCTTCGCCATCAGCCTGACCCACGTGCGTGACACTTGCATGTGCTTGGAAGGGGGCAGGGGAGGAACGGAGTGACCGACCTGGGCTGGGAAAGAAGAAAAGGACGGAAAAGCGAAAAATATGATTGGTTCTGAGCTTCTTTCACAATGGTAAAATGCTTGATTCTCGTCCACCTAGCTATCATTCTCACCCCACTCGCTACACGGAAGAAACGTGCTGGAGAAAATGATGTTCGTCGTTCTTTTCTTCTAATTTTTCAAGTTTTATAGTTTATGTACAGCTTTTCTTATTATTTATTTTAAACCAAGCAAGTGTTATTCAATGCGCTTGATTTCCAGTAGGTAAGGGGTCTATTTGGAATTGTGGTGGGCCACAAATCGTGAGGTTGGGACCAGTGTGGAATAATTTAATCAGGAAATCACGTGGGGTCGCATTGATACGGAAAACTATCCCCGACAAGCGAAGAGGAAAGCCACATGACTGTGCGGAAAACATGCTTATGAAAAAGTACCCCTTGACAGTGTTAGGGTTGTTAATGCTACGTCTGAATTTGTGAATTCAATCGCATGACTAAAAAAAGATAATTTTCGGTATTTTTTGACAAATTAAATTAGCTTGGGTTTTGTCAAATAGATTGAAATTGGATTCGGGTTAGTTCCATATTCTCATCTTCCTAATTTGAGTCGACTCTTAGTTTGGAAAAATCTGAATCCAGGTCAGTTTTAGATTAAACTAGTAAAAAATCTAAATTATGTAGGATTATAATTTTGACACATGTAGTTTATAAGTTTTAATTTTGACAAATTTGGATCGTTTCTGGATTGATCGACATTTGGATCCGGGCCAGCTACACGTTTTAGATTGAACAATCTAAGTTGATCTCGGATTTATACGGAGTGGCCAAATTTGGACATGAATCGATATCAAAACAAAATGTAAGAAAATCTGACCAGCCCTTTTAGTCTAGAATCCTCCCACTTGGAATTTTCACGTCTCTAGACAACATTGTCTATCCATAGAACATGAGGAACGAATAGTAAGTTTTTGAGAAATCTTGATGGTGGAAAAAGAACATGAATGTGCGTGTAGGATTATTAAAATTTTGGTTCAGGGTTGGTTGCTCGGTTCGGGTTAGAAAATACAGATCAGTCTTTTTGACAATCAAACCTGTAATCAATCCAGACACAAATTTTGGTTTTGATCACTTTGTCCAATCCCAGTCGTGATCCAGATTGGTAAATGTAGAACCCATAACAAACTCAAATTTTGAATTCCAATTTTGACCGATCAATCCAAAACTGACACGCATCCGTCAAAATTTGAACATTAACTTGGTATTTCCAAATTCTACTTATGTATATCTTAAACTTTTTACTAGGCCTGTCAGACCTGAATTTGCCAATACTCAAAACTAATCTGATCATGAAAGTAAATATCTTAAACTATCCTGAATTTGATTTTAGTTTGTTTATGTGAACCCTAAATAGACTTAGATTGACAAAACTAATACCCAAAATGGTAAGATCTATTTTGCGGGTTTAGAAGAATCATTGACAGTCCTACGTGCATGGTTGATGTAGATATAAAAGATATGATTCTAATTTATTTCTTTCATATATAATGATTGTGTTGAGGTCATATTTACATACAACCTTATGATGATACGTAAAGATAATGTAAGATTCTTAAATTTGTAAATTTAGACTCTATGATTATGAATTCCATAGTAATGCATTGAGATTAACTTTAAGACAATCTGAGTAATATTAGAATGATGAGATCAGTAGCATGACTTTCATTGAATTAAGCTCTAGACTTAGATTCAATTCTTAATTTAAAGTAAACAAAGTGATATTGATCAAATGTGTCAACTGAGGCTTCAATCGAGATGATATATTGGTTCAAGATTCTGTTTCATAACTAAGATTATAATTAGGCTTTTGGACCGCCTTGGGAGGCCCCTGGTATAAGCCACGGGCCTTAGAACCCAATTCAAGTTCATTTGGACCAATTAGGGTTCAAATATGGGTCCTCGAAATGCAAAATGCTGAATTAAGTATCTCGAGTTTTGTAATAAATATCAAGATATTTTGATGTGATTCATAATCGAAAACTAGGAGTATGTAAGAAAATCCAATAGATTTTAAGACAATATATGTCCTAGGTAACTAATGAAATATATAATTACTTATTTTTTAGAGTCCAGGTTTGGATAATTTTAGATAATTTAATGAATTATGTTCTTCCAAATGAGATTTAATTGAAAATAGAGGATTATGCTAAAAATTTATATTAAATAAATGTAGCATGTGGCCTACATAATCAATTATCTAACATGGTTTTTTATAAAAGAAATGAATTATCTTGTTTCGAGAGTAGACTAAACTCAATGGGTCTACCAGATTTGAGATGATTTGTGGATGGAGGGGGTTATCCCATTCACCCAGACTCTTATCCTTTTGCTTTGGAATCAGGAGTCGGTGCTCCTTCAATTGTCTCTGCAAAGAATTGAAATCTGGGTATATTTTCAGTTTGGCCCTTCTCCTAAGCTTTTCCTATATTTTCTATCCTTTTTGTCCTTGATGTTGAATTTTTGGAATTATTAGTGGGTTGGAATATATTTGATCAATATTTATGCCAATGTATTAGTTTATGCACAAATACTTCAGTTAAAAATTTAATCATGGTCTGAAATGCAAATTTACCACTTAAGTGGCTTATTGCTAAAAAAAATTTCTAGAATTTTCAATAGCCTTATGGAGCAAGGAAGAGAAAAAGGAATGCATAATACTACTTTAAACATGTTAATATGACATTGAATGATTTAATATGAGAAATAGTGGTAATAATGGATAATGGGCTTAAATTCATAAAAGAAAGACTAATTAGTTAAAGATAATTTCAAATTCATTTTCTTTGGATCTGATATGGCTTAGAGACCAAGTTTTAAAATTTTTGGAATAATAATAATTATCTTTGTAATATTAGAAATGAAAACTATGAGTTTTCTCCAAAATTTAAAATAATTCATTCATTGACCCCAAAAGTGGCAAATAATATTAGATTCATAATCTACACATTAAAAGTAGTCTTTGGGTAAATTTTCATGCAATATGGATAATCTTTAGTGTTCATGTGTAGATTAGGAGAGAGAAAGTGTAATTAAATTTCAAAATATTAAATAATGCATTAAATATTTCCAAGAGATTAAATTTATGGCTAATTCATGTTTCATATATTTTAGTTTGCTTTAGGGTGAAGTTTCACATCAATTGGTAGACCAGATGTCTCTAATGTGATAGGAAAGATAAAATATAATTTTCTTCAAAATAAATAAAAAAAATATTTACAATCTTCAAAAGGAAAAAATAATGGCATATTCAGATTTTACATGCTCAGATCAGGCTACATGTCAAATTTTAATTAATTTGAAGTTCATTTGTACCCTCAAATGAAGAGAGAGAAAAAGAAAAATTAGTAATGTGTCACTTCATTCCTAATCTTGTTTGGGCTAAGGTTTCCACATTCATTTCTGTCATGCACCAATTCTTTTTTTTGTGTTTTAAACGACTGATATCTTTTCGAGCCCGATCCCATGGCTCAGGGATCATCTCCTACCTCGAGTTGGTCACCGGTCTGAATAGTGGCGCAGTTGGATCTTTCGCGAGAGATTTCTCTCTCCATACATGAGCTCTGCTTAAGATTTTTCTGCCAAAGTGTTTTGAATAGAATTCCACTTTTATTGTTCCTCTACATGTGACCTGAGATCATGAAAATAGGAAACACCTAATTTCTATTCTCAACTTCTCGAAGCCCCTATACCCAAACGCCTTGAAACTCGACCTTCAATAAAGGAAACCAAATGCCTAGTTCCGCCGCTTCTTACTTGACCTTTTTCTTCAATCAATTACTCTGAAGGTTGCATTCTCTATCATCTGGAACTTGTATAGGAGTCAGGGTGTTCTCAGCTTTGTGACTCGCACCCTCTCTTCCTCAATTAAATTCACCTTAGGGTAAGTTTCCCTACCCTCCTTTCTTCCTCATGGCGCAATTAGTGCATCGATTTGTCGCCTCATTTGGACTCGTCTAATCTTCCCCAGTCCCAACTTGCTACTTGTAGAAGAAATGGTTGGTGGGTTGAAGGGGATTATTCCTCCTTGCCAATTCTCAAATCTACCCCCTCTTTTCCTCTTTTCTTTGTTTTTCTCGCAAGGGGCAAATTGGTCTTTTCTTCCTATTTACTTCACTGCTGTGGATGAGGCTAAGGTTTCTATTGATCAGTGAGTGGCCTGCTCTTGATTGGGCCAAATCACAGGGTCTAGTCCCTCTCTTTCCATCTCTCAAGTATTCTATGCTTATGTGTAATTTTCCAATTTTGTGATTGGTCAAAATCATATCTTTTAATGTACTTGTCAAAAAATTAAGTAAAAACATGTTTTAGAATTAGAAAAATGTGATATTTCTGATAAAAATTGTTTTGTTGTCTAATTTCAAGGTTTATTGAAGGGTGATATTTGGAAAATGAATTTAATGCATTAAATCTATAAAATTACAACTTAATCATAATAACTCTAAAATTAACATAAAAATATGTTTTCTTGATCAGGAGAACCTAATAGTCGATTGGTGAGATTTTTAGAGTCAAAATCCAAGTTTTGCTAAAAAGGTCCAAAATTAGGGTTTCTTTACATTAATGTGGATTATGTACACTAATACATGTTAATAAATTGAAAATAGGCAAAGTTGAACTTGGAATCATATAAAGTGTTGAAAGTTGGTAAGTGATCCAGTAAGAGAGGTATGTGCATCCTTACATCCTAAGTTGTGATATATGCAAACTTAACCCTGTTTTCCCTTATGAGGCACTATATGAACCCTATTATTTCTATTAATATTTCTTTTTCTATATTTGCCTCAAAAATAGTATTGATATTCTATTTCTTGGGTCTTGTACCCACTGCCATGTTTTCATTATATGATGCTTCCACTTGCCATAGTTTCTCTTTAGCATGTTGATTTTATTAGACTATTTAGCTATTGTAGTGGTACTTTTGTACAACCACCCATAGATAGGGCATGTGTTATTTGGTCCTGGGTAATGTGTTTACTCTCCCCTTATAAAAAATTTTGTAGGTAATTGGGAATGTGTTACTCTCCCTCACCAATAGGTTGAGGTTAGGTAGGTCCCTAAACCCTACTTAGTTAACGTAGTTAATATTAATCATGCATGCAAATATTTTACTATTTTCTTATTATGGCAATCATCTATTTGATTATGCCTTATACTCTTGATCTCCTCATAATATGATGAAACTTTAGCCTTTATTTCCATGTTATTTCTTTACCTTTTGTATTTGTTGACACATATCTTTTTTCTCCTCTTGTTGGGTGATCCCAACCATCCAGGCCTAGGATTAGAGTTGTGCAACAGAAGCATGGTGGACCAACCTAGTATTTGCATAAGGAGTACATGGATTTTAGCATGGACCTAAGTCATGAAGTTGATGCTTGGAGACAAACTTGTTATGGTTTAGATTTCCCTCTACTAGATCCTTATGTGGTATTATCCATGTAAACCCTATATGGGAGACAGTGATGTACTTTTGTAAAAATTGAATATAGTCATTACTTTTATTGCGCTGCTATACTTGGTCTTCTGTATAATATTATATAAGACTTGAAAATTGTACACTTGTTCCAACATACCTTTTGAGGGTGTTTGGAATGGATGTTTTATTCTTCAAATTTTAGTAGGGAGTGGATCCCCTTTGGGTCCCACTCCTTACAACATGGTATCAGAGCCCATGGTAGACATAATCTAACTGTTTCAATTTTATCTCCCTAATTAGAACTCTTGCCTTACATTGTTCCCCTTTAAGTGACATGTTTGCCCTAGAATTGACCTATGTTGATGAAAGGTTGATCTAGGATCATAAGAGTTTCACATTAGAAATATGTTTAGTTAACCTTTATGTGATGAGCATGTTAGGTAGATACTAGGGCATAAGTTGAAAGCAAAGGTGTCTAGAAAGGATCAGGGTTCGAGGGGTGATGAAATTTTCTCCATGCCACTAGCTTGGTTTGTGAGGACTCCTAGATCTGTGTGATACTTGTCTGGCCTAAGCTTGATACTGAGTGTCCACAATAGAATACCTTTAGGCAATAGTAGCCTTAGACATCTATGTTGGCTAGCCTTGGGAACCTTATATGTCGACCTTGTGACGTATTTGACGATGGATACCGGTATAATTCCCTTATGTACCATAGAACCATAGTCAATCCCTAGAATCCAGACTTTGTAGTTTGGTGATTATAAAATAATCAAGTGATAGATCTTATACATTTTTTAATTAGATTAACCATTTTACCTCTAGTTTTAGTTTGACTTGGTAGGTAAAACCTTTTAAGGGGTGGATTGATAGTAGTAGTACCTTGATAGATCATGGATATGCTGATTTCAAGGATGAAATCCTTTTTATGGGGATGGAGTCATATAATTTACCGAAATCTAGCTACTTTGACTCTAGAAACCCTAAATCCATAAATAAGTGGTTAGTGTGCTTAGATCATTAGAATTGAACAAAACAAGTTATATTTGTAACCCCACATGCTTTTTTATATACTAATGAACATATAATAGTCATATAATGAATAGTTCATATATTGAACCCTAAAGAATATCTAATGCACATAATAAGAGTAACTCACATATTAATATTAATAGTGTATGCATGGTGTTGACCATGTCATCAACCAATAAACCCTAATGATATGATGAGCAAGATATTGTAACCTAATCTTGGACTTAATACATGCGAAGAAGATATATGTGAAGAATAGTGATCAAGTTCACCTAAACCCTAAGTTATAATTATCTAACCTTACTATATGCATACTTGATGACATTCATGATACATTAGTGACACTAGGTGTCATAATCAGATAATATACTTTGATACACATAAATGATATATAATCACCTAATTATAGATTAATGAAGTCATCAATATGCAATGCATATCACCTTGTTCTATAACACACCTAATTAATCACCTCATCATGACTTGGTATGTGAATCAATTCATTAATATGTAATATTTTCCACCTTGTTCACTAAAATCATATAATGATTTAGATATGGATAAAAGTAATAGGATTCACATAAACATGTTGAATGCCTAAGTTGAGGTTAAATGTGCATAATCAATAATAGGAAGTGAGTAAATATGATTAAATAATTTATGAGGACATTAATGTGAGTAAGAAAGGTAATGTGACATTGCATAATATAGATATAAATAATTAATGTGACATTATTTGGATTCATTGTAGACTTAATAAAGAATTGGGTAAAATTGTCTGTTTCACACCAAATAATCTGATATAATTTGATATGGTAATAATATGAGGATAATGAAGTATAAATCCAAATTATCCAGGATAATAATATAGAATATTAATAGACATGGAAATGATTTAGTAAACTCTAATTGTGCTAAAAATCTTAATGATATAAATAAGAAATATATAGAAATTTGTCCATAATGATGAAATATAACTCTTGTGGCAATAAAGTGAATATAATACACACAAATAAAAAGAATAATAAGGGTGATGTAATATCATGCTGATAAGTGAAAAATGTTAACTGTGTTATGTATCACCTCAAAAGAAATATTAATAGAGAAACCCTAGATGATCCATGAGAACCTGACCTACAAGGAGTTGCATGTGAAGATTCTAAACTCCCAACATAAGTAGTTGAGGAACAAAGGTTTGAGTTAGTGAAAGTTTTGATGAGTGTTATGGTTTGGAGGAAACAACCTAGGGGTTAGAGATGAGATGTTACATAGTCACCCTTCCCTCGTTGCTTGAGATTTCAGGGACAAAATCCTTTTTTAAGGGGTGCAATGTTGTCACGAACTGAAATCTTAGTATATTTTTAGTTTAGCCCTTCTCCTAAAATTTTCCTATCTTTTGTATCTGTTTTGTTGTTTATGTTGAACTTTTGGGATTATTAGTGGTTTGAAATATATTTGATCAATATTTATGCCAATGTATGGGTTTATGCACAAATACCTCAGTTAATGTTTTAATCAGGGTTTGAAATGCAAATTTATTACTAAACTGGAAAATTGATATAATAAATTTGTTCTAGAATTTTCTATATCCTAATGGAGCAAGGAAGAGGAGGTATGAATAATAATGCTTTAAACATGTTAATATGACAACAAATTATTTAATATGAGAAATAGTGGTAATAGTGGATAATGGGTTAGAATTCATAAAAGAAAGACTATTTGGTTAAAAATAATTTCAAATTCATTTTCTTTGGATCTGATATGGCTTGGAGAACAAGTTTCACAATTTTGGAATCATAATAATTATCTTTGTAATATTAGAAATGGAAAATATAAGTTTTCTCCAAAATATGAAATAAGTCACTTATTGACTCCAAAAGTGGAAAATAATCTTAGATTCATAATCTACACATTAAAAATAACCTTTGCATAAATTTTCATGAAGTTTGAATAATATTTAACGTTCATGTGTAGATTATGTGAGAGAAAGTGTAATTAAAGTCCAAAATATCAAATAATGTGTTAAATAATTCCAATATATATAATTTATTGTCAATTCATGTCCCATATATTTTAGTTTACTTGAGGGTGAAGTTTCACATTAATTGGTAGATTCTAGATGTCCCTAATGTGATAGGAAAGAGAAAATATGATTTACTTCAAAATAATTAAATAAAATATTTAGAGTCTTCAAAAGGGAAAACTAATGACATATTCAGATTTTACATGTTCAGACTAGGCTAGGTGTCAAGTTTTAATTAATTTGGAGTTCTTTTGCTCCCTTAAATGAAGAGAGAGAGAGACAAAAAAAAGATAAATTATTAATGTGTCACTTTATTCATAATCTTGTTTGGGCTAAGGTTTCCACATTTATTTTTGTCACATGCCAATTCTTTTATTTTTTGTGTTTTGAATGGTCGAGATCTTTTCGGGCCCTGATCCCATGGATCAAGGATCATCTCCTACCATGAGTTGGTTGCGGGTCTGAACAGGAGCACAACTGGATCTTCTACGAGAGATTTCTCTTTCCATACTTGATCTTTGCTCGAGATTTTTCCACCAAAGTGTTCTGAATAGAATTCTGCTTCTATTGATCCTATACTCATGGCCTGGGATCATGAAAATAGAAAATGCCTGATTTCGGTTTGCAACTTCTCGAAGCTCCTATACCCAAACGCCTTGAAACTCAACCTTATATGAAGGGGACCGTACCCCTAGTTCCGCCACTTCTTACTTGACCTTTTCTTTCAATTAATTGCTATGACGGTTGTGTTCTCTATCATATGGAACTTGTAGAAGACTCAGTGTGTTCTCGGTTTTGCGACTCGCACCCTCACCACCTCGATTCAATTCACCTTAGGGTAAGTTTACCCACCCTTCTTTCTTCCTCATGGGGTAGTTAGTTCATTGATTTGCCGCCTTGTTTGGGTTTACCTAATTCATCCCCTACCCAGTCTGCTACTTCAAGAAACAATGGTGGGTGAGTTGAAGGGGATGATTCCCCTTTGCCAATTCTGGATTCTACCTCCTCTTTTCTTCTTTTCTTTATTTTTCTCGCAAGGGGCAAATTGGTCTTGTGTTCCTATTTTCTTCGCTGCTGTAGATGAGGCCAAGGTGGCTATTGATTGGTGAGTTGGACACTCCTAATTGGGACAAATCACCAGGTTCGGTCCCTCTCTTTCCCTCTCTCGAGTTTTCTACACTTATGTGTAATTTTCCAATTTTTTGATGGTAGAAATCATTAAAATTATTTCTTTTAATATGGTCGTCCAAAAATTAAGTAAAAATATATTTTGGAATTGAAAAAATGTGATCTTTCTAATAAGAATAGTTTTGATGTCTGATTTCAAGTTTTATTGAAAGATTATTTTTGAAAAATGAATTTAATGCATAAAATCCAGAAAAATTACAAGGTAATCATATTAACTCCAAAATTAACATAAAAGATGTTTTCTTGATCAGGAGAACATAATAAGTCGATTGGTGAGATTTTTAGACTCCAAACTGAGTTTTGCTAAAAAGTTCCAAAATTAGGGTTTCTTTACATTAATGTGTGTTATGTACACTAATACATGTTAATAAATTGAAAATAGGCAAAGTTGAACTTGGAATCATCCAAAGTGGTAAAAGTTGTTATTGAACTCAATAAGAGTGGTTTGAGCGTCGTTACACCTTAAGTTGGGATATTTGTAAACCAAACCCTATTTTCCCTAAAGAGTCACTATATGAACCCTATTCTCTCTATTAATATTTCTTTTGCTATATTTGCCTCAAAATCAGTAGTTATATTTTATTTCTTGGGTCTGGTACCCCACTGCCATGTTTCAATTATATGATGCTTTTACTTTCCATAGTTTCTCTTTAGCGTGACTAATGTAGTAATACTTTTGTACAACCACCCATAGATAGGGCGTGTGTTACTTCACCATGAGGAATGTGTTTGTTGTCCCCTTATAAAATTGTTGTAGGTGACTGGGAATGTGTTACTCCCTCACCTATAGGTTGAGGTCTGATAGGTTCCTCAATCCTACTTAGTTAACATAGTCAATATTAATCATGCATGAAAATATTTTACTATTTTCTTGTTATAGAAAGCATCTATTTGACTATGCCTCATACTCTTGATCTCTTCATCTTATGATGAAACCTTAGCCTTTATTTCCATGTTATTTCTTTACCTTCTGTCCTTGTTCACTATTGAAACATACCTTGTTTTCTCCTCTTAGTGAGTGATCCCAACCACCCAGGCCTAGGATCAGAGTTGCGTAAGAGAAGCATGGAGGACCAACCTAGGATTAGGATAAAGAGCACATGGCTTTCAGCATGGACCTAACTCATGATGTTGATGGTTGGAGACAAACTTGTTATGGTTTTGATTTCCCTCTACTAGATCCTTATGTTGTATTATCCATATAAACCCTATATGTGAGATGATGACTTACTTATGTAAAAATTAAATATAGGCATTACTTTTATTCCGCTGCTATACTTGAATTTTTTATACCATTATATAATATTTGAAAATTTTACATCTGTTCCAACATACCTTTTGAGTGTGTTTGGAATGTATGTTTTATTCTTCAAATTTGAGTAGGAAGTGGATCCCCTATGGGTCCCACTCCTTACAGTCTCTTTCTCCCTCCTTATGAGTCTTGTCCCATTCACGTCGATAGTCCTAGTCATACTAGCTCAACGACCTTTCTATTATTATAGTGTTTCTTTGATAATCTTAATTCCAAATTGTCTAATTTATTAGGTTTTATTGTCTTCCACCCTCTATCCTATCTCCATATACTATATAAGGTAGTGAGGGCCTTTGTTCACCATAGAGGAATGTACATCATTCCTATTCACCCCCCATACATGATCTAACACATACAGTCACCTTGATACTCCTAGCTCTATTTTCTATCTCCATGGAAAGGACATATGACAAGTGCCTTTGTTGCTCCCACATAGTGGTGATAATCTCTGAAACTCATCAAGGAGTCTGTGTTGCCCACCCGATCATCCACATGATGCAAATTGAGGATGTCAACTCTGTCCTCCTATTCATTTCCATAGCTTGAAATTGATCTTTGTCTTGATATCCCAAGCTATCCTTAACCACCTTAGGCCTTGGTGATCGACTAAAAAAATTCAATATGGTAGGGAAAATAATCCTGGACTCTCTACTAGTCTACAACGCCTGTGAGTAGGGAATTCACCTATAGGGTTGAATGTACCATGGCAGGGGTGGGATCTTCTGCGAGGAAGATGATAGCCATGGGTGAATTAGAAACCCTTCCCTCATGAGCATGACATCCTAGATTTCAACATCATTAGAAGTAGTGTCATTCCATTGTGGCTCATAACCCGACTCTAGGATTATTAAAAAAGGGTTCTTTTGATGACATGTCAGCATATGATTGGCCTATACATGTTTTACTTTTTTAAATTGTAGTTAAGTATTGGTAGATTATACAATAGCAAACCAATATACCAAATTGATCATGAGAATTGGTAGGTTTATAAATAAAATGGTTGAGAAACCTATTTATGATCCTAGTTACAAAACTATTAGATAACACATGTATATAGGGTTATAATACATGTAAACTCTAGATTTGATGATTGATGTGTTGAATACATTAAGTATGTGTACCTTGATGACTTAACTAATACTATTTGATATAATGATATCCTAAGATAATGATGATGACTATGATGATGTAAAATTAGGTTTCCAAAGTCAATAATCTCATATATGTGGAATAATGGTTTTGAAACCAATGTTTACAACTTGATGTGACCTTCAACCACATGATGTGATATGGGTTCTCATTATGACATAACATGTTCATTATATGAATTAGTGCTTCACCTAATTTGTAATTAGTGTTTCTAACCCTTGGAAACCATGATATGATGGAATTAGGTTTTGATACTCTTATTTCTTTCCTTAATCTAAGATGACTATCAACCCTAGTTAGGGCCTAGTATAGACCAAATTAGTATCTTATGAATATATGGTGAGACTTTAGGGTTACAAATACATCTAGATAATGTTGATTGATTATGGATTTTTTAAACATACAATGAATCATTGGATTGTATAAAGTGCATGGATATAACTACATGATTTTAAGTACATGGTTATATTATGAATACTCGACATATTGACTACTGATGGATTTTCAAATGATTTCCTAAGTGCTAGTTTGATGAATAAACTATTGGAGGTTTATTTACTTATTGTTCAATTATAATGCAAATATGAGTTTCTCATAAAGTAAACTATGATATAGTGAACCCTAGGTTACAGTTATCAAGTGTTAGAATATCTCCAGAATATACAAGTTCATATGTGCAAATATTTGATCATAAACAATATACCTTATTATTACACATGCACTCTTTTCTATGCACCCACAAACACATTATCGTAATATAATCATCTGTGCTTTTATTTTTGAAGTTTTAGGTAAATCACATATGTAATGATATAAAGACATGGAGAGTCAAATGAAATCAATTGAAGATATTAAAGTTATTACCAAGGAGGATTACTTAGTTACTCTAATGCTTATTCTCATTTATATTCTAGTATTCCTTGAAAATTTCATGTAGCTCCTTAAAGGAGTATTATCTAAATATATTATAATCCAACTAATGTCCAACTAATGTAAATTATTTATTATTTATTAAATATGGATCATGGAAACTTTGGTATCAATTGTCCACTTTATGGTCCACCTTGATTGGGGGATACTCATAAGAGGGGGTCGTTACAATGGTATCAGAGCCTAAATTTATCAAATGATATATAATATTATATAATATAAAGTAGTAGATGGAATTGTAAGGAAAATTATTAGGGCATGCTCCAAGGCTAATGGTTTCTAGAAAGGATCACAACATTGGGGGTTGGCAGTACTTTCCTCTGCATCATTAACATGGTATACGAGGCATCCCTAAGCCAATGTGATACATGTCTGGCCATAAACTTGGGTTTTCCTAAAATAGTATTTCTCCAATTTTCCTCATCTCTAAGTCTTTCCACTTCTCATCTCCTTGCTTTATAAACCCTAGAAATGCACATCCCTCCTCACCTAAAGTTAGGGTTTTAAGAAGATATAGGATCAAGACATTCTCTTGCACATAATGTTAAAAAAATGACATGCTAATGAAAAAAGTTGAAAAAAGTTATTTGGACCCTCAATTACATTTGGAAAGAGAATATACATTTGGAAACATTAACTATTAATTGTTTAATTTGGTACATTCCATTTTATATGGTTTCTAATTTTCTTGCTATCACATTTTATTTTCCTTTTTCTTTCCTTTTCCTTGTGGTACTCTCTTTTCTTTGTATTCCTTCTCCCGTTGTTTGATATGGCCTCTAATTTTCTTCCTATCACATTTTATTTTCCTTTCTCCTTTCCTTTTTTGTGTGGTACTCTCTCTTCTTTGGATTCCTTCTCTCGATCTCCCTTTCTCTTTTTCCTTTATTAACCTTTCATTGCTTTCTCCCACATCACTCCAATCATATTAACATTTTGATTTATTTATTATTCTCCCTTATCTTTTTGGATTTATAATATCCTATTTGACTAGTTGATGATTCTAATATATATAACCCAATATATGCCCTCTCTAAAACATAGACAGCGATTACCCACCATCCCCATCCCTCTGCTCAAAGAAACCCATACATATCAATCTATATAATATCAGTTTAAGGACTTGTTTGATTACCTAGTTTGTTTCTAATTGACCCATCAATACCCAATTATCATTGGACATTAACTCTTCACAATAGTGTGTCTTGAATCCCCTCATCCCGCAATGTCATCACAGAAGGATCTGGCATAGGCCCTCAATGCTTTCCCTATACCATATTTCCTAATCACATCACATGTAATCTATCTTTCACATGTGGTATTGGACTCTTTCTATATACTGACATGATTCTCCAAATCTTTTTTTGTTCTAGTTTTCTTCCTTGAGTTTTATCTATTTGATTTGTTTTCCAGACTTCTAGAAAATATTATAAAATCATAAGTGATTGTTATATGCTTGGTTTCTTGTGTTTTTGAGTTTGATTTTCACTGCAGTAGTTTCCATTATATGGTTCCTATTTGTCCTTCGTGGTTATATTGGCGTAAGGTTTCCTGAGAGTTTATTGTTGTCTCTGTACCATCCTATTTTCTAGGACCATAAGGACCTGTAGAGTACATTGTTCATGTTTCCCAGAGTGTTGTACGTAAGGGTGAAGAGTACAATTTCCTGCATCAAGCCTAGTGCATACATCTTCATTTATGTATAAAGGATCTTAAGGAATAAATATGTTTTGACAAGTTTCTCTCTTTTGCCCCTATCTTGATTTTTACTATGTCACAAGGAGTCTCTATCTTATTTACTTGTTGCTATGATTTAAACATGTGAATTTGACACTAATAACTTAGTGATATGCCCATGTCATGCTACATGATTATAAATCATATGCGAAGGCATATGAGAAATTTCTCAAAGTGATTTTGTTATTTAAGTAGTAAACTTTATCGAGTTAGATAATTCATTATGTTAATGTATTTTTCAAAAAATAAAGATGACATATTGATAGCATCATGGAATTTTCCTTCACCGAATGGTATCCGTTTAACACTTAATTTTGATATAAAAATATAATTTTAAAGGAATTCTCTAGTTGGTTGGAATTTATAAAATCCATATATATATATCATTAAATCAAAAGAAAATATGATTTGGAATTATAAAATTTTAGTATATCCAATGATATGGATTTAATCACCTAACTTCAATCCAATAAATATGCAATTTTAGTGGATTTATCAAATTGGTTGAAATTTCAAAAATTCAAAAATAATAATCTATAAGTCTAACAAAATAAAGTAAAACATATTATGAGCTCAGTAAATATAATCCAAACATAATATGGCTTTGAAGACCTAATTCACTAATAATAAAAATGTTTTTTTAGAATTTATATAATTAATGCAAATGTAACACTATTCTCTTTAACAGGGTGCTTGTGGATTGAGATGGAATTATTGTTTTGACTTTGGACATAAGTATACTTCTTGAGGTATGATTGCATTCCCTATTTTTTTATATTGAGCAGTTAACCCAATTATCTCTCTGTTGATAACATTTTCTAAGAATTTTATTCCATGTGAAATGTTTTACTTGATTTTGATCTTATGATCATCCTACTTTTTGGACTATCTTTTGACTGAACTTTTACTTTTCTTCTTGATGGAACCCTAATTTTAACAACTATTATGTTGGATAATTATTTTGCTCATTTTTGTGATGGCAATCTTATTTATCCTATAAAAGATTGAGTTTTATACTTGCCTCTATATTATGCATGTCTTGTGATTCAGTAGACCAAAAGTAGTGTAATTACTTTGGTTTTTAGGTTGTGTGCCTGTGTTATATTTTTGGATGGAGGTTGTGTGACCCATACCCAGGCTGTGTGCCCACTTTTATATATATTGGGAGTTTGCTAGCATGTCATTCTCTATCAGGTTTCAAGGTTGTGAACCTTGGCCGCCATTGGTATTTATATTATATTAGTGATATACTTATCTCACATGCATGTAGGTTGATATTATTCTGATGGGTTTTGTGCCCAAAACCTAGGTGTACTTTTGTGGCACACCATTTATGTTTTAATAATGGGATGCGTTCTTTTTGTATATCATCTTTTTTGATACCCTCTTGGGTGGTATTTACCTCTTCTATGGGAAGCCTTGTTTATTTGACATCCTTTATTCTTTATGTTTCTCAATCCTGATTTAATATGCTAATACCATAATTTATGATGATTCATCTACTTTTCCCCTTTTCCAACCCCAGGTCTAATTCAAGGAGCAGTCAACCAAGTTGGACCAAGACATCATCAAGAGTATCCAAACCTTTTTGGGAAACAATTTTTAGGTGGTTAGAGGACCCTCTGTTGATCCTATGATTAGTTTCACTATCATCTGTGTCACCCTACATGGTGAAAGATAGCGATAATATCAAGCATTGAAATAGTTAGATATTTTATGTTTTACTGCTACATTTGGTAATTGGAATCATACTTTGAACAAATTGGTTATCATCTCATTTGCAAAAAAATATAGGTGTTTGGCATATGAGATGTTTCCTTTTATTTTACTCGGTAGGGAGTGCATCCCTTCTCCGGTCCCACTATTCATAGTATGGTACCAGAGCCATTAGCGATTGGTTAATCTAAATATTTCAATCTTGTCTCCCTTAGTATGTTTACCCTAGAAAGATTTGTCATGTGTATTAAAATAAGTTTAGTAGACCTACCCTCCTTACACCTCTAATGTGTGGAAGGATGTACTGGTGAATCTTTACTTTTGAGATGTGAACCTTAGGGTTGCTAGGTTAGCATCACAAGGACGTAAAATTCAACCCTAGGTGTATATGACATGTCAATTGGATGCATGAACGACACAAAAAGCGAACACGGTTAAAAGATATATAAGTAACCATGACATCGATAATAGTTTGTCTAATTAGGTTAAAACTTTTAAGGGGTGGAGAGTAATTGGATGATAATACATGGATGTTTAGGTTTTGAAGACAAAATCCTTTTAAGGAATGGAGTGTTATAACGAACAAAAACTAGAATCTTACCCTATTTTTATAACTAGAAAGATTGTGAGTCATTTTCCTAGATTTGATTGAAAAATGATCAATTTAAACAACCTCACACATACTATATATGTCTTAGAATTTTACATGTATTTCCTTTGGTAACTAATACTCACATAATGGCTAAATAAAAATGTATAATATGCTTTGCAGTAACAATTGGTAATTCCATGTCCATACATATTAATAATGTTCTATTACATAATAAATATGAGATTAATGGATTAAATATGATAAATGTGTAATTTAATGCATAATAATATATAACATTTTGGTGACATTGTGAAATAAAAGGGACTCTAATTTAAGATTTGTGAAAAAGATATATTTTCAATTTCCCTAACCATAATGGTGATATAACTCCCTAAATTAAATCTCAAAATTGAAATATAATGGTAAAATTTGTTCCTTAGATTCCAATTAGCTTGGGTGCCAAGTTTCACATTGTTTGAATGATGATAACTATCTTAATATTGCTTAAAAAAGAAAATTGAGTTTTGCTCTAAAATTTTAATAACACATTAAATGACTTCAAAAGTAGAAATAAATTCCAAATTCGAATTCTACACACCAAAATTAACATATGTGTAATTTTCCACATTAATTGAATAATCTTATTTATCCTAGTTTAATTAGGGGAGTGAATTTAACTTAAAGTTCAAAATATTAAATAAAATAGGAAATACTCCTAAAATGCAAAGTTAATGAAAAAATCACACTCGCATTTTAGTTTTCCTATAGGCTAAGTTTCACACCTTGTGAGTGTTCTTATATAGCTCAAGTTCCTTAAGAAAATAAAATGAAAGATAAGGCCAAAAATATTAAATTTATTATAAAAAGATAAGATCTAATATATTAAATGAATGACGTAAACCAACTTGTATCGATTATATTTATATAATTTATGTGAGTTGTAATAAATAAAATCATGGTGTAACATAAAGGGAAATAATGTTGTACATGCATGTTAAATCTATAAAAATATTATCATAAAAGAAATAACATCTGAAATTTATTTTAGAAACACATTAATTAATACATATGTAAGTAATATCATCCCACTCATATGTACTAAATAATTATATGTAAAATATTAGTTGTAAAAAGCAGTAAGAGAATACAAATTATCCCTCTTATATTATCTTTAAAGGATGTTACTAATATTATGGAAATAATTAAAATGAATTGGGAAACTAAGTTATTATTATCGAAAAGAAATTAGAGATAAACAGATTTGAGGACAATTGATGAGAGATCAAGGAACTTAAGTACATATAAGATATTCTTTACTTCTCTTATGAGTGGATAATTTTGAAAGGATCACAAATACCCAATATAGAAACTCAATATACAATATATATATATTTAATTTAATATTGCTAAAATGTTCATGTATATGAAATAATCCACCATACAATTTTTAAACAAGAATGTAATGTCAAATTTATTCCTTATGTATTAATTGATCCAATTGCCAAATTCCATTTTATTTGGATGATACTA
This sequence comes from Alisma plantago-aquatica, assembly GCA_963693085.1. Taxonomy (NCBI): domain Eukaryota; kingdom Viridiplantae; phylum Streptophyta; class Magnoliopsida; order Alismatales; family Alismataceae; genus Alisma; species Alisma plantago-aquatica. The sequence goes on from OY856415.1 coordinate 542,290,919, forward strand.
GTATCCATAGACAAATTATAAAATAAATTAATAAGATAATTCTAAAAGGATTCAAATAAAGTAAATGACATTGATCATTCCAAACATGAAAAGTAATCTAAATTTTGAATTCTTCATGTTTTAAACATGAAAAGTAATCTAAATTTTGAATTCTTCATGTTTTACTTGACCTATATTTCAAAATTTAATTTATTTGAACTTTGTTTGGACCCTTAATTAATTTTGGAGAGAGAATATACAATTAGAAACATTATTTGTTAATTGTTTAATTTAATACATTCTTTTTGATACAATTTTTAATTTTCTTCCTATCATGTTTTATTTTCCTTTTTTGTGTGGTACTCCCTTTTCTTATGATTCCTACTCTCAATCTCCCTTCCTCTTTTTCCTTTATTAACCTTTCCTTTCTTTCTCCCGCATCCCTCCAATGATATTCACATTTTATTTATTTATTTTTCTCCCTTATCTTTTTGCATTTACAATATCCTAATTGACTAGTTGATGATGGTAATATATATACCCCAAGATATGCTCTCTCTAGATCATAGATGGTGATTACCCAAAACCCCATGCCTCTCTCCAAAGAAACCCATACATGTCAATCTATACAATATCCATTCAAGGACTTGTTTGATTACCTACTTTGCTTTCCATATGCCAATCACTACCCGATTATCATTAGACATCAACTCTTCACAACAGCGTGTCTCGAACCCTCTCACCCACAAAGTCATCACGGCAGGCTCCAGAAGTGGCCCTTTATGCTTTCCCTATACCATGTTTCCTGATCACATCATAGGTAATATCTTTCCCATGTGGTATTGGACTCTCTCTATTTGTCAACATGATTATCTAAATCTTTCCTTGTCTTAGTTTTCTACCTAAGTTTTATCTAGTTTATTTGTTTACCAAAATTCTAGACAATATTATAAAATCATAAGGGATTATTATACGCTCGATTTGCTTTTTTTATTTTGATTTTCACTATAGTAGTCTACATGATGTGGCTCCTATTATGTCCTATATTTTGACAAGTTTCTCTCTTTTATCCCTATTTTGATATTTACTATGTCACACTATGGTTGGGTGTCTCTATCCTATTTCCTCGTCGCTATGATTTAAACATGTGAATTTGACGCTAGTAACCTAGTTGTATGCCCATGTCATGCTACATGATTATAAATCATATGCGAAAACCTATGATAAATTTCTCAAAGAGAGTTGTTAGTTGAGTAACTTTATCAAATTATATAAGTCATTATGTTAATATATTTGACAGAAAATAAAGATAACACATTTTTAGCATTATGGAATTTTCCTCCACCCAATGGTATCAGTTTAACACTTAATTTCAATACAAAAAATGTAATTTTAAAGGAATTTTCTAGTTGGTTGGAATTTTTAAAATCTGTATATATTAATCATAAATCAAAACAAAATATGTTATGGAATTATCAAATTTTAATATATCCAATGATATGGATTTAATTGCCTAACTCGAATATAATAAATATGCAAGTTTTACAGATTTATCTAATTGGTTGGACTTTCTAAAATTCATAGATGATCTATAAGTCTAGAAAAATAAAGTAAAATATGTTATGAAATCAGTAAATATAAATCACAACATAATATGGTGCGAAAGACCTAATTCAGTAATAATAAAAGGATGAGTTTTTAAGTTTATATAATTATGCAAAAGCCTATTCTCAAATATATCTTTAATAGGGTGCTTGTGGACTAAGATGGAATTAGAGTTTTGACTTTGTACATATGTGGATTGCTTGATGTATGATTGCACTCCCTATTTTTCTATATTAAGTAGTTAACCCTAATTATCCCTATCTTGAAAGCCTACACAATCTCTATCTTCTGAGATTTATTCCATGTGAAATGTTCTAATTAATTCTAATCTTATGATCATCCTACTTTGTTGGACTTTCTTTTAACTCTAACTTGTACTTTTCTTCTTGATGGAACCCTAATTTTTCCAACATTTGTGCTGGATTATTATATTGTTCATTTTTGTGTTGGAAATCTTACTTATCCTATAAAAGATAGAGATTTATACTTGCCTCTACATTATGCATGTCTTTTTAATCAGTAGCACTAGAGTAGTATAATTACTTTGGTTTTTGGGTTGTGTGCCGATGTTATATTTTTGAGATGGAGGTTGTGTGCCCCATACCCGAGTTGTGTGACCACTTTTATATATATTGGGAGTTTGGCAGTATGTCATTCTCTATCAAGTTTCAAGGTTGTGAGCCTTGGACGCCATTGTTATTTATATTATTCTAGTGCTATGCTTATCTCACATGCAAGAAAGTTGATATTATTGTGATGGATATTGTGACCAAAACTTATGTCTGCTTTTGTGGCACAACCTTAAGTTTTATTAATGGCAAGTGTTCTTTTGTATATCATCTTTCCTTTTGATACTCTCTTGGGTGGTACTTACCTATTCTATGGGAAGCCGTGTTTATTTGACATCCTTTATTCCTTATATTGCTCAATCCCGATTTAGTATGCTCATACCAACGTTTATGCAGATTCATCTACTTCTATCCTCTTACTGGGGTACGCTTCCAACTCTAGGTGTAGGTCAAGGAGAAGTTAACCATGTTGGACCAGGACATCATCAGGAGCGGTCGAACCTTTTTAGGAGTTAATTTTGAGGTGTTTAGATGACCCTCTGTTGATCCTATGATAAGTTTAGTTTTCATACGTACCATCCTGCATGGTGAAGGATAGTGATAATACCAAACATTGTAATAGTTAGATACTTTATATTCTACTATTACATTTGGTAATTTGAATAATACTTAGAATAAATTGGTTATCATCCCTCTTGCAAAAAGAAATAAAGGTGTTTAGAATATGGGATATTTCCTTTTATTTGATTTAGTAGGGAGCGAATCCCTTCTCAAGTCCCACTCTTTATAGGAAATGTACCCATGTCTCATGGAATAAGTCTCCCTGGAGATTAGTCTCCCATCTCCTCTGAAGAGAGGGCGTGCATGAGTAAGATTCCATATGCATATGCAATTGGATGTATCATGTATGCCATGTTGTGAACACGTCCTGACATCTAGTATGATTTGAGCATGACATGTAGGTACCAATAAGATCCTAGTGAAGGTAACTAGATTTCTATAAAGAACATTCTTAATTATTTAATAGTAACTAAGGATCAATTCCTAATTTCTGGTGATGAGCAAGATTTGGTTGTAAAAGTTTACACCGACGAAGATTTCAAATAAAAAAGGACGATCGTTAATCACAATCAAGATTTATGGTTTCCCTAAATAGTAAAGTCGTATGGTAGAAAGTTTCCAACCAAGAGACAATGTCTGATCCTAAAATAGAGGTCGGGCATAATGACACATCCAATGTAGTGAAGGAAGTTGTGTGGATCAAGAAGTTCATTGGTGAATTAGGAGAGGTTCAATCCATTGATGATGCAATAGAGCTATACTGCAATAACCATGGATCCATTACACAAGCTAAGGAACCCAGATTGCATTAGCGTTCCAAGCACATACTCAGGCATTACCTTCTCGTATGAGATCATACAATGGGGAGGTGTTAACATTTGTAGAGTACCAACAGAAACTATCATTGTTGATCCCTAAAGAAAGAACTTTTCTAAGAGAAGCATGATGGTCATGTTCGCTTGTAATTAGATATCTAATAGTCTCTAGTGTAAGTGGAAGGTTTTGGTTGTAACTGTGAGAGCCATTATGTGATACATTTAATATGGATACTTTTTATGGGTTTATTATTAATAAAAAGGCAATTCGACTTATTATGTTTGTCAAAATATTGAGACAATGATAAAACTTAATAGTGTCCTCAGTATGTTTTGATGTGATGACATATGGCTTGGGTTGAGGACCTGAACATCATAACATATATATACTTATAGTACTCACTCTTGTTATGTCCCTAGTTGGTTATTATTGTGTATTTTATAGAACAACAATTGTAACGTCCCAGGATTTGAGGCCTCAGATAAAATGATCTTATAAGGAATGGTTGTACTACCCATATCACCAAGGTGCACCTCCTTTTCAGGAAGCCCATCACTAAAGAACTTTGTGGTTAAGTGTGATGAGCCTAGAGTAGTACTAAGATGGGTGACCAGTCGAGAAGTTTATCCTGGCTTGCGTGAGAGTGAGGACAAAGCATGCAGTTAAGTCTAGTAGTGGTCTGTGGGGCCAATCATCATTCTTGAAACTTGGCTAGAGCCTTGGGTAGTGGACCCAGGCTTTACAAATGGTATCAGAGCCAAAACCCATCTAGTATGTGAGACCCACATGAGCGTGTGGCATTCCAATATTGATCTATACGGTCCAAGCATGTTGGAAGGGTTGTCCATGGTGATCTAGCCACCCATGCACTGGTATTTCGTGATAGGGAGATGGTTGCCCAGGGGGCATTACGGGTCTGTATTGAAATGGGGAAATATTATGAGGCTTTGTAGTTGTTCCTTGACAAGGATGTCAAGAGTCTAAGTGGGGGAGATTGTAATGTCCCAGGATTTGAGGACTTGAATAAAATGATTTTATAAGGAATGATTGTACTACCCATATTACCAAGGTGCACCTCCTTTTCATGGATCCCATCACTGAAGAACTCTATGGCTAAGCGTGCTCAGCCCGTAGTAGTACTAGGATGGGTAACCAGTCGACAAGTTTATCCTGAATTGTGGATGAGTGAGGACAAAGTGTGTAGTTAAGGCTAGTGCCAGTCTGTGGGGCCAATCATCATTCTTGAAACCCTGCTAGAGACTTGGGTAGTGGGCCCGAGCTTTACAACAATATTCCATAAGATTATCATGTACGGTGAGTGATAACTATGTCTCTTAAGTCATAATATTGGATATCAATTCAGTTATTGGATATCAAATCAGATACATGGGTACTTGTTAGTGAAAAAGTAGACTAGGAAAGATCCATATTAAAAATTACACATGGAAGTCATGTAGTGACATTTTTGAGTCATATCTAAATGTGACATTAGTGATTGTGATTCTTAGACCTAAAATCACTATAATAATCACATGTTATTCTATGTACTTTGAAACTAGATGGAACTTGTGATTCCTTAGACTCTGAATAAGAGCTTCCACAAAGGTGGTGATTGGGTGAACTGTAACATTTGTGGTTTATTGTGAGTGATATAGATGCAATTTGTCCCTCCTTTGGAGTGATGTCCTAACCACTTAATAAGTGAGACTATCAAAATGCATAGTCATGCACATGTGATTCAATATATGATAATGCACCGAAAATATCTCAAATAGTCTGCTCTACTGTAAAGAATGTTGATTGAATGATAAGAGGATGAAAATTCCATGCCTTGATTTCAATTAGGACATCTATGGCAAAGGGACTATATGGTCATGGTAACATTGGTCACTTTACTTGATTGAAGTTGTTTTCCAACTTATCCAATTATTTGAGTGGGAATGAAGTCTTTCTAGATACGGAAGTCATAATGTGATCATAGATATCACTGCCAATGTAATTTGGAGCCTATAGGGTCACACACATAGGATGCATAGGGAAGATGAATTCAATTATGGACATTGGATTTGTTGGTTACTGAAAGATTGAGGTAATCAATTGAATCATTGATGGACTGACTGGAAGCCCATTCAACCAAATAGAAAGTCATGTCACCAGACTAAATAGACTGGTCAAGAAATTGGATGGTCCAGTTGATTTATTGGGTCAAGATCCACTCAATCAATTAACTATCAAGCTGTGTCAGCCATCTGAATTAGATTAGCCAACCGTCCAATTGGGTTGGGCTAACATCCTGACTGGACTAGATCTGTGGATCATTCCATACAGTTATGTACTAGTCTAGTCGGCCAACTAGATTGGCTAGTTGATGGGTTAGAAATCCCCAATGGACCGCTGCAAGGTAGACCACCCAAGAAAGTTGCAGGACAAGACTAATCTGGTAGTCTAACTAGCTATTCGTGTGCAGGCTTCTTAAAATTGCATGTTGCCTTTTTTATTTTTCAGGGTTTATTATAACCCTACTTCCCTACTTTTATTGGTATAGTATGCCCAGAGAGCCAATCATATGATGATTGAAATGAGGTATATGACACTTAATTTGATAATGATAAAGGTAATTCCATCTTTTATGTTTGTTTCACTCATAAGATGATGACACATACATGATAGATGTCTAAAGAATGATGTGACTCAATGACATATGTCTTCAAGTTAAGGACCTGAACAATGAGACCATATGTATGATAAGAGTACATACATTCTTGTTATGTCCCTAGTCAGATATTATTGTGGAAGCAAAATAGACAACAGTAATACATAAGACTAGAGTGTGTGTTGAATGATGATAGAGTCTCATTAGTCATGATATACGATATCAAGTCAAGCACACAGATATATGTTAGAGAACAATATATCGGACAGACCCACCTTGAGAGTGATACATGGATACCATGGAATGGTAGTCACAATCATCTCTTACAGTGATGGTGGTGATTGTGGTTCTTAGACCTAAAATCACTGCACTCATCACATGTGATTGGGTACACTTTGGCATCATCAAACGTAGTCCTGAAACATGGGTTGTTATAACGGTGATGATTGGGTGACTTTGACACATGGGGACATGACCATGAGTGATAGATATGGGATTTGTCCCTCCTACAAGGAGTATGATATCTAGGGCCCCTTGATAAGCAAGACTAAGAATTGTATGGCCATACTCATGTGATTCAATATATGATATGTGAATACACATGCATCTCAGACAGTCTACTCTAAGTCAAGGAACATGGATTGAATGTTGAAGAGGATGACATTCCATGCCTCCAGTTCAATCCGCATGTCAGTGAAAAAGAAACTATACGATCACTGTAACACTAATCACATATTGTAGGTTGAAGTTGTTATCTAACTATTTGAGTTACTTGAGTAGCAATGATGAGTTACTAGATTCCGCTCATTGCTTTTGATGTCATAAGTTGTTGTGAACATTCACTGCCAACGTAAATTGGAACTTGCAGGGTCACACACATAGGATACCCTTGGAAGAGGAGATTGTCCATGAATGATGTATAGATTGAGACTAAAGGTGTTTAGGTACTAAATTAAACATACAATTGACTAACTAGACTCAGAACTATCAAGTTCAAGTATTGAACTAGATAGTTGGAGTATCAGGTCAATTGGAGACTGCATTGTAAATATCAGGACTACCAACCGACCGATTCACCCTTGTGAGCCAATCGGTTGGTGTGAGCCAATTGATCGGTTCACTTGGTGAACAGGGCGGCTCAAAGTCCTGCCAACTAAGGAAATAAGGGTTTGCCCAGTTGGAAGAAAACTTTCACATTTCACTTATTTAATTCGATTGGTATAAGGATTACTTTTTGCATTAATTGGAAATGATTGAGGAAAGTCAATTGCAGGCAAGTCTGGGAAGTGAAGCGACCGGTTCACTGGGTGAAATTATCAGATCACGCTCCCAACATACCATTTCATAAGTGAACCAATCGGTTCGCCTGCCATAGTACAAACTATTCATGGAATTTCCAGATCCTTCTACTCCCGAACAGACTGGGAACCATGGCCCTACCCTCTACTATAAATAGAGGGGTAGTGGGGGCTTCTCAGAACACACAACTCAAAACATCAATTGCTCTGCAAAGTTGTTATCCTCTCTGGTTTTAGTAACTGAGAGAGCCCGAGCAAGTGCTACCTGATTAGGGAGGCACATCGAGGGAAAGACAACTGTAGAAAAGAGTCTGAGTTTGGGAGAGAAGGTTGGTGTTAGTACACCAATAGGAGGGTCGTCTCCTTCCTACTAGTTCTTCTAGAATGTGGACTATATGTAGAGGCAATAGATGTCTTCCACTCAGGAGGATACATCATCCATAGTCTGTGGTGGTGGCCAAAGTCCATGGGGAAGACCAGGAGCTGCACAGACTCCATTCAAGACATGGCATTGAAGACTGCATATGGCTGTGAGGTATTGTCACTGGGCAAGCCCTAGGAATAGGTATATATCGCTAAAACCATCCTTCCCATTACCTAGTCATTGATGCAATCTCCTGTTATGGGTTAATGGCTAGTATTTTTTTTGTTTCTGCTGCCTACTCTGAGGCCATAAAACCCAATAGTGGTATCAGAACCATGTCAACATACTCTATTTTGGGATAAATCGATATGATTGAATTTTGGTTTTATCATCATTTTTTTATTGCATACGATGCGAATATTTAAAATGACTAATGTGCATATCTGACTAAATACAACATGCAACCACAAACTAATATACATATATGATATGTGATATATGCAATTGATACACGTTGCCTTAAAATAGTATTGATGGTGGACATGTAGCATGGTTATGGCCTATAAACCCTATGTGTGTTTGGTTGGTTATGGTTGTTTGCATCTCATTTTACATACTGAGCCTCTACCTTCTATTTCACATGTAACTCGAGATAACTCGAGATCCTTTCTCTTGTACCTTTTCTTCCCTTGAATGTAACTCGAGATTTCCCAAAGATTATGCAAAAGTAGGATAGTTTATTTTTTGTTATATCGAAGAAGAAGACGCTCAACACCAGATGAGCCGACTGCCTGGAGGACTGAGGAGGATTTTGAAGAAGTCAGATCGACCGCTTGTTGGAGGTGTCCAGACAATAGAGGCCAGACCGACCAACCAACCGAACAAGAGGTGAGCCGATCGTGTCATAGGATGAGTCAATCAACCCAGAATGGTTCAAGTACAAAGATCTTCATCAAAAATAGGTTGCATATGATGTAGACCTTAGATGACCATAATTCATTGTGGCTCTAAGGAATTACAATAGGATGGCCATAATTATCACTTTTGTCGATATTGCATGTTTCTTGTTGTGGTTATAGCATGTATATGATACATACTATAATAATGTGGTGATTGGATATGTATAAGTATATAAATGCCAAACCCCTCAATATAAATATTAAGTTTAAGATGCCTTCCAAAAGTAGCACACATGAAAAACTTGATCGACTAAGTGTGGGCACGCCCCAGCGTGGTGCACCGTCTATCTCGTGGAAGTGTGATGGTGAACATGTGGGTCTGCCCTAGCAGGGTGCATATTCATTGTGTTGGACTTAACTAGGTGACCTTGATCAGATAAAGCACCTTGAGGCATGTAGATGTACATGACAAAGAGTTGTGCATGACATCTATCAAGAGTTTCATAAGATGTAAATGTAAAAGTTGCCTACCTGAAAGAATCTAGTTGTGGGTGACAACCCTAGCTGGTCCATGACTTAGAGGAAATCAAGATCTTGCCCACTAGAAGGTTGTACGATGTAATCTTCTAAATTGATTCACGAGGGTCACTGACATCAGGGGAGATCACTTGTTTTCTCAAGATTTTCAACAGATTATTTGAACCCCTAAAGCTTGGGATCGACCAAACACCATCAACAATACAGCTAGAAACTCTATAGAATTTCCCTTTACCCATTCTTACCATTAACTGGTGATCCACCAGGTCAATAAGTCTATCACCATCATTAACCCATGGATCCATCCAGAACAGAAAGGAATCACCATTCCCCAAACGAAAGTTAATATGATTTAAAAGAGTAACTCTTTGATTGAGCATCTTCTTCCAAACCCAAGAAGCACTAGGTTTGGCGTCAATAGTCCAAACATATTAAGTTCTAATGTACTTTTCGTGAACCCATTTAATCCAAAGCCCATCCTTCTTTGAAGCAACACTCCATAGATTTTTGAGCAGCCCTCCATTTGACCAGTCCACAATGGACCTAATGCCAAGACCCCCTTCGGATTTGGGTTTACATATAAGCTTCCAAGAAACAATATGTATATGCTTCTTATCCTTCGAATCATTCCAAATGAAGTCCCTGAATAATTTTGCTGTTCTGTTTAGGGGAGGTAAAGAGTTCTTGCTGAAAGATGGTTGGAATATTTCGAGGGATAAATTACAACCTGTATGCTGGGCTAAGTGGGCTTAGTCTGAAAACATTCCAAGAAGATGGTCTGTGTTCTTGTGGAAGATGTTCCTTGGGAAATTTCCCATTATAGATTACTTGAAGAGAACTGGGTTTCATTTTCTTTCCAGATGTTGCCTTTGTGAGGAAGATGAAGAAACTACTGATCACTTGTTCTTTGATTGCCAATTTACAAAGATTGTTTGGGAAAGTTTCTATTTGAAGCATCATGCCAGAGTTGACTTAATGTCTGACCTCTTGGGTCTGAGTAAAGAGGTAAAGGTTCAAGCTACTTGCGTGGTCTATATGATTTGGTTGGAGAGGAATAGAAGGATCTTCAATGATGCACGTATGGAGGTGGACAAAATTTGGTCAAGATGTGATAAAGATAGTTACTTCTTACTTAGCTCTTATGTAGACCCTTCTGTATAGATAGATAGATAGCTAAAGTAGTTGTACAACTTTCTTTCTTCCTTTTCTCGAGGGGTTGTGCTTTACAACCTCTCTTTCTTTCTTTCTCTTTTTCTCCTTTGGTGGTACACTCTGTATCTACCATTTTTTTTCATCTAGTAAAGAAGACACCCCACCCTATTTGCACAAAAAAAAAGATACACAAGGGTTATAAATTTGAACAAAATAGTGGAAGCGATAATTAATTAAAGGCCTAATTAATATTGTCAAATTTATCAAATTAAATAAATAAAAAATTGTTTTGAAAAGTTGCAAAATTCATTTGTAGAATCCAAATGAAAAACACAAATACATTATCATTGCGATCAGTTCATAAACGGGATAAACTTCAAATATGGTTTGGGACCTTTGAGAAGAATTCTTGATGGTGAGTGTAAACTCTAAAGCCCTTTAAAGACTAGAGCCAGTTGAACCACTCGAAATGCACCTAAGCCTAAAATTGGATTCTTACTTGAAATATGCCAATGAAGCCTAAGAAATCAAGAACCTTATGCTGAGCTATATGAACTATGAGTTGCATATATAGCATGAAGCATGGAAATTCTTGAGATGGTTATACATCTTAAGAATCATGTAAAGTGTGAAAGGTATAATGTCTTCAAAGTGATGTTTGAGTATAATCAGACAGATGAAAATCAAGTATAACCTCATATGCTCAATATGATTGTGCATATAGATTAACTGTGATTTCTGATAGATCAAGAGTTGACCAAACATATGATTCTATAAATCGTTGTGTGAATCATATAGCCAGTTTATCAAATGTTGAGAAACTTAGCCAGACCAATGTCTGAAGTGCTTGGCATGTTGATGCCAAAGCATGAATGAAGAAAGGACAAAACCTATGATAATGATCAACAGAGTGAAGTCCATAGACTAAAGCAAGGTAAAGAAATGTTCTAAAGCCAAGCTTAGGTCCAAGTCTTCATCACTCAAGATTTGGAGAGGGGTAAGTAGAAAAGGGAAATAACCTCTTTATAGAGGGTCTCAGGAAGATGATAGAGATAGATATCTCTACTTTAGGACCTGAGAGGAAGTAAGCTAGAAACCGTGCGGAGAAAGTGTTGCTACCATTACAGTTACATTATGACATTCATGGGCATGTGATAGAATTAGTGAATTGCTATTATATACCTGCCATCAATGAAATCGTTATACTTCTTGTATGGGCAAGAGTGTTATGGATTGATGTTTCATTTTTAAGATATGATCTTTGATGGAAATGCCTATGTTTCACTAAATATACTTGATAGTTAAAGAGACAAATGTGTGTGACACATGTAATGAATGACATGATAACTCAAACTTGAATGCCCATAGCAATGTCTTCAAGAGCACATAAATGGGACTGAATTTCTAGAATCCATATGATGGATATCTAGGCTCTTTTGGTTATTGAACCAATAGAGACATTCTAATCTCATTCATTGTGCAGTATGACAAAGTTTCTTTACTAGATGTAGTGGGAGGATGATTATTCTATCAAGGATTATACATATTGATGTATATAGATCTTTTAGAATAAATGCTAAAAGTAATCACTTGTACTTCAATGTATTTACCGATGACCTCAGTAGATATGATAGTTTGTATTTAGTCAAATGCAAACATGAATCTCTTGAAGTGCTCAAGAAGATCAGAATGAAGTACATAATTATCTTGGTATAAGTACTAAAATTCAATATGATCGATTTGGAGATACTTTGAACCAAGAGTTTGAGAACCTTCTGGAAGGTCATGATAATGTATCATGATGGACTCCACCTGAAACACAATGATAGTGTATCATGAGAAGTGTATCTAAAAGAAAGAATCACACCTTGATAAGTTAGAGTGTGATTGCTAGCTAAAACTTCAAATTTCCTTTTGGGCACATGCTTTACATTGGGAATAAAGAGAATCACAAAATGTTGTGGAATCTCAAAGTTCCTTAAGTAACACACATAACTCATGGTTCTGGTAGAACACACCTATAGCTTGAATGATATATGATATCTTATGGATAAGAAGGCGGTGAGTTGATCATATGATGAGTCAACAGTCTACCTAGAAGCTAATGAGAGCAAGAATTGAGATATGGTTTGAAGCAATGAAATCCAAGTTGGACTCCATGTGCAACCAACAAAGTATGACCTTGGTTGATCTACTTGAAGGGGTAAAACCCATAGGGTACTTTTGGGTCTTTTAGAAGAAGACTGACATGGAGGGTAAGTTGGTTGACAAGAGTTTCTAACAAGTTCAAGGTGTTAAACATGGTGAAATCTTTTCAGCAGTTACCATGGATAAATCCATCTGGATAATGCTTGTCATTGTAGCTTAATATGACTATGAGATTTGGCATATTGATGTTAAAACCGCATTACTTAAATGGAATTTTGTGCAACATGTGTATGTAACACAACCTAAAGGTTTTATAATCCAATAATGCAAAAAAAGTCTATAAAGCTGCATAGATCAATCTTTGGATTGAAGCAAGCACCTCAGAACAAGATCATCAACTTGACAAGATAGTCAAAGAGTTTGAATTGAGTCAGAATGAAGATGTAATGTGTGATTATAAGAATTTAGTGGGAGCATATATATATTCCACATATTGATGTGGAGTATTATCCTTTTACTACAAAATCTAGCAACAAAGTGCATTCTCAAAGGGTTTTTTGGAGAAGCATCCTATGTGATAGGAATCAAGATCTATAGAGATAGATCAAGAGGGCTTCTTGTCCTAGGAAAGAGAACATACATCGTCAAGATGCTGAAAGGGTTTAGCATGATGAGAGAAAACTTGTCCATGTTCCATGGAGTTAGTCTCTCAAGAGACAAGTATCCCAATTCTTTTGAAGAATAAGGAACACATGGATAGATGCCATATGCATTCACAATTGGATCTATCATGTATGAACTCATCTCATTATCTTGTATGTATTGGACATGACAAGAAAATATGAACTAATTATCTTGTATGTATTGAATATGACAAGAATATACAAATTCATCATCTTGTATGTATTGCACATGACAAGAAGATATGAAATCATCATCTTGTATGACAAGATGATATAAATATCCAGTTATCTCATAAGTATTGGACATGACAAATGGATATCTATAGAACTCCAATAAGAGTTACTAGAATACCATGAAGGACATCTTTGTGTGCTTGTGAAGTACTAAAATGATTAGTTCTTTAGTTATGTCAATAAGGAAGAGTTGGGTGTAAAGAGCTACACCGATGCAAGCTTCTAAAATGACAAAATTGTGTTTTAACCATAGAATAAGAATTTTTAGTTGGAATTATTCCAACATAAAACAATTGATTAATTCTACAATAAAGAAGTCGAGTACCATAGTGTTTCAAAAACTGTAAACGATACTGTATTCATTTAGAAGTTCATATGGATGAACTTATGGGAGGTTCCGACCATTAGTGACTCAGTAGTAATATTGTGACAACAATGGAGTGACTGGTTAGGCAAAGGAATTTCAGATAGCATACTATGACACTTCCATCTCATATGAGTTGTCATATAGTGAGGGGATGTGAAACATGTAATATACCGACTTGAAGCAAATGTTTCTTACCCTCTATAAAAGCACTTGTGTAGTAGAAAATGATGGACATGTTAAGATCACTTGGAATATGATTCGTGGGTGATTGTCTCTAAGTGCAAGTGGGAGTCTGTTGGTATAGTATGCCCAGAGAGCCAATCATATGATGATTGCAATGAGGCATATGATACTTAATTTGATAATGATAAAGGTAATTCCATCTATTATGTTTGTTTCACTCATGAGATGATGACACATACATGATAGATGTCTAAAGAATGATGTGACTCGATGACATATGTCTTCAGATTAAGGACCTAAACAACGAGACCATATGTATGATAAGAGTACGTACATGCTTGTTATGTCCCTAGTCAGATATTACTGTGGAAGCAAAATAGACAACAATAATACATAAGACTAGAGTGTGTGTTGACTGATGAAAGAGTCTCATTAGTCATGATATATAATATCAAGTCAAGCACACAGATATATGTTAGAGAACAGTATATCAGACATGCCCACCTTGAGAGTGATACATGGATACCATGGAATGGTAGTCACAATCATCTCTCATAGTGATGGTGGTGATTGTGGTTATTAGACCTGAAATCACTACACTCATCACATGTTATTGGGTACACTTTGACATCATCAAACACAGTCCTAAAAAATGGGTTGTTATAACGGTAGTGATTGGGTGACTTTTACACATGGGGACTTGATTGTGAGTGATATATATGGGATTTGTCCCTCTTACAAGGAGTATGATATCTAGGGCTCCTTGATAAGCAAGACTGAGAATTGTATGACCATACTCATGTGATTAAATATATGATATGTGAATTCACATGCATCTCAGATAGTCTGCTCTAGGTCAAGGAACATGGATTGAATGTTGAAGAGGATGATGTTCCATGCCTTAAGTTCAATCCAGATGTCAGTGACAAAGGAACTATATGATCACTGTAACACTAATCACAGATTATAGGTTGAAGTTGTTCTCCAACTTTTTGAGTTACTTGGGTAGCAATGATGAGTTAGTAGATTTCACTCATAGCTTGTGATGTCATAAGTTGTTATGAACATTCACTACCAACGTAAATTGGAACCTATAGGGTCACACACATAGGATACCCCTAGAAGAGGAGATTATCCATGAATGATGTTTCGATTGAGACTAAAGGTGTTTAGGTACTCAATTAAACATATAATTGACTGACTGGAGTCAGAATTATCAAGTGTAAGTGTTGAACTAGTTGGTTAGAGTGTCAGGTCAACTGGAGACTGCATTGGCAATGTCAGGACTGTCGACCGACCAGTTGACCCCTGTGAGCCGATCGACTGGTGTGAGCCAACCGACCAATTCACTTGGTGAAAAGGGTGGCTCACAATCCTGTCAATTGAGAAAATAAGGATTTGCCCAGTTGGAAGAAAACTTTAAGATTTCATTTGTTCAATTTGATTGGAATAAGGATTAATATTTGTATTAATTAGAAACGATTATGGAAAGTCAATTGTAGGCAAGTTTGGGAAGTGAAACAATCAGTTCACTGGGTGAACTGATCGGCTCACACTCCCAACTGACTGGTTCATTAGTGAACCGATCAGTTCATCTATCACAGTACAAACTATTCATGTTATTTCTAGATCCTTCTACTCCCAAACAGACTGGGAACCCTGACGCTGCCCTCTACTATAAATAGAGGGGTACTAGGGGCTTCCCACAACACACAACTTAGAACATCAATTGCTCTGCAAAGTTTTTGTCCTCTTTGGTTTTGGTAACTGAGAGATCTCGAGCAAGTGCTACCCAACTAGGGAGGCACAACGAGGGAAAGACAACTATAGAAAAGCAGTCTGAGTTCGGGAGAGCGGGTTGGGGCTAGTACACCAACAGGAGGGTTATCTCCTTCTTGCCAATTGTTCTAGAACTGCAGGAGTTCCAAGTAGTCCATGTGGACTATCTACAGAGGCGGGAGATGCCAACTACTCAGGAGGACACATCAGTCGCAGTTTGTGGTGGAGGCCAGAGTCAATGGCGAAGACCAAGAGCTGCACAGACACCCTCCAAGACATGGCATTGGAGACCACACATGGCTGCAAGGTATTGTTACTAGGCAAGCCCCAGGACCAGGTATATCTTGCAAAAACCATCTTTCCCATTACATTGTTGTTATTGCGATCTCCTATTACATGAGTTAATGGGCAATACAATTTTTGTTTCTGCTGCCTACTCTGAGGCCATAAAACCCACCAATGTTTTCAATATATAGGCACATGACAAGCAAGGTTTGAGAGAGACAATTGGCACACATTTTGGACCAACCATCACCAATGACAAGGAAAGTGCAAGACGAGTCTTGCTATGCTAGCAAGTTATCCATAGAAAGACTATTCTTTCCATACTGGCTCTTAGAGTGCAACATGGAGTTATGGATCATCCACAAGGATGATATAGAGAAGTGGAAACGTTGGTGGCCATTTTGGGAAGACTTTTTCCACACACCTTCTTCTTCTCTTCTATTTGTATAAGATCCATTTCCAGATCTACTCCATGAGAAAGCTGCTTGCTGGTTGATTTGGACATGGATCCAGAAGTTAAAGTTCTTCACCAAACAAGATGTGTCTAGTTGTTTGACAAATAATGTGTGTGAAGGTATAATCTTTCATCCTTACATGTATTTGTTTAGTGATGTTTTATAGATATGGAGGATTTGATGGCTAACATAAAACAAAGTTAAACATTTTGTTTCTCTCTTGAATTTCTGAAAATCTTACAACATGATGAATGCATATTAATCCTATTTTTACTCACTTTTTACTTAGTTTTTCATTTAGATTTCTAATTTAATTAATTACTATCTTTTAAATTTTTTTAAGTTTTTTGTTTATTTATTACGGTTTGAATTTAATTCCTTGATCTTTATGATAGGTTTGAGCTTTGATCCATTTACACCATCTTAGGATGGTGGGATGGAAGATATTTTTGACATTTGATAGGATTTTCATTAATCGTTTCTTCCAACGATTGTCTATTTCATTGACCAATGACTTCATAAATGCAGTCCCATCAACCTAGGATAATATCCCTCACCTTCATAGGATTCTCATCCAGCACCATTCTCATTAGTTTGCATTCTCATCAACTAATCAGAATTTCATCTACTTGATTTCCCATTACTGTATGATGTGTTTCATCTACACACCAAATCACTAGGAAAAGTCTTAGAGTTTAATCTTCTAAAAAAGAAGTCAACTCATTGCCAATAACAAGTCAACTTTCTAGTAGTAAGGTATTGATCTAAGGGACAATGAAAAGATGGCTGAAATCCAAAACCTATTGTGAGAAGAAGGGAAAATCTGATTTGTTGAGAGTTGATTAGGTCAAGAACAAAAAAATAAAAGTGTAGAAATAAAATTTAACTAATAAGATGATAAATGTATTGGGGGTCCAGGGGGATCACCACCAATTTCCATGCTTTTACACAACAAATCAACTCCTCATATTTAATAATAACATTAGGACCATGTGGATTTGTGTTCTTTTGGAGCACAATTCTCACAAGGGTCAGACTTCCCGCAAACATTTTGATCCCAATGTTTACGATTCCTCATCCAACCATCCAAGATGTTACTATCTGAGATCTCATCAAGAAACATGTGATTCCCATTTGACGTTCAAACCCATGGATTAGGTGATCATGTCACCATGGGTTATAACAAACAAGGTAGCTAGGCAAAAATATCATAATCTAAATCAGGTGATCACATCAAAAGATCATGGGGTCATTTTTGCAAGGATATGAGATCTAGGAACCCCTATAATAATATTACCATTATACCAAAAAACATGTACTAGATCATATGGATAAAAAGATAGCAATCTCAATTAAGGGACTATGGTTTCATTCTTGTGAGAATATGAGATCACACCACCCCACAAGAATATATCGATTCAACCAACATTCAATAAAAAAATAAAAGGAATGTATTCTTTCATTGAAATAAAGGATTTGATACATTGAATAAGAATAGGCTATGGGGATAGTCCCCATGCCCCAATAGATAACTACACAAACATAATAGTAAGAGAACAAGATTCTAGCCTAGAATAAAAGGAGAAATCCCGAAGGAAGTGATGTCTTTTGCTTTGGAGCCCCCACTCCTTTTATAGGAGGAAAGGAGGGGGCAAAACCCTAGAGGAATGGCTGCTAGAGGTGGCTAGATTGCCTCATCTGGGGCGTCAGTCGATCAATTGCAT
Organism: Alisma plantago-aquatica; assembly: GCA_963693085.1. NCBI lineage: Eukaryota > Viridiplantae > Streptophyta > Magnoliopsida > Alismatales > Alismataceae > Alisma > Alisma plantago-aquatica. Next base: position 542,309,210 of record OY856415.1, read on the forward strand.
TAAGCACTTGCTTCATCCCAAAGTCACATTACTCAAACCTTGACCTCGTTGATGATTTTAACATTTGATCGAATTTTTACTTGAGTTATTTCCTCCACACAAAAGCATATAGAATTGGCAAAATTTTCTTTGTTCCTTTTTACAACATCAATTGCATGGTGGAGAGATTTATTGAATTGCCTTCTTTTAACATTTTGACCATTTATCTATTTTTGCTGCAAATTCCCACGATGACGAGTAAATGGATACATATGGGTAGTCAGTCGAATGGAAAATCTGTCCAAGATATATTTTTAATGTAGAAAATTAATTTTTCTTTTCAACACATGCTTGCTCATCAAATTCTACATTGAGATGCAAATGTTATGATCCTTTTGGCATCACGTATATATATCAGGACTGTGAGAAGTTGAAGGATCTGGTGCATGTGATTTGACTGATTGGATGAGTCAGTCAATCAATTAAGAGTTCTAGGAGGCAGCAGATAGACAATTGTGCCACTATCTCATGGGTCTTCTTGAGCTTTGGATGGATTTTATCATTTCCCTGAAAAAGTCAGCAAATACTAGTAAAAACTCCAAATCAAAGGGAGAAAAGCTAAACAAAACAAACTGACTTGAAAATTAATTAATAATAATAAAATTCTCCTAAAGAGAGATCTAAAATATGCAATTAGGATGGATAAATTCACTTACCACTGCACCCCCAATTAACCGATTGGGCTACAACACATGCTTCATCGGTCTGTGTTTCCAACAATCTGTGCAAATCAATGGCTCTGAACCAAAGGGTGACAACTGAAGAGAACTCCCTCCAACCAAATACTGATGAAGGCTCTACTCTATCAACTAATGAAGATTATGAAATCATCAACTAATGAAGATCCTACACTCACGTCATTTGTTTTCCTTTCTATCTGTCCATGCAAACTGATATTGATGGGCATCAATTGATGAAACATATGCATGTTTGGTATTGATAGAAATTCTAGGAGTCACGCAAACTCTTCCTCTTCCTCCTTCCACTATCCTTGGATTCAAGATCATTGATAATTTCACTACTCATGGTTGGTGCACGGGTTATTGGGAGTAGAAGACACAAAAGAATAAAATTTATTTCATGAGAATCCCTCAAGCAAGGTTTGTAATGCAAAAAAAAACAAGATTAGGGTTATAAGTCTATGCATTATCGTGAAATTAGTTCTAATGATTACACTTAAACTATTCAATGTATTTCTTGACCTTCCAATCCGTATCCTCTTGGAATCTCTCTCGATCAACCAAAAATCGAACTTGGTTTTTTTGGCACTATAAAATCATCTATCTAGAAAAATAATTTTGTAACATCCCAGGTTTGAGGCCTAGGATAACATGATCTTAAAAGGAATGATTGGATTACCCATATCACCAAGGTGCACCTCCTTTTCCGGGAGCCCATCTCTAAAGAACTCCATAGTTAAGCGTGCTCAGCTTGGAGTAGTACTAGGATGGGTGACCAGTCGGGAAGTTGATCCTGGCTTGCGCGTGAGTGGATAAAAAGCATGCAGTTAAGGCTAGTGGTGGTTTGTGGGGCCAGTCGTCATCCCTGAAACTCTACTAGAGCCTTGGGCAGTGGGCCCAGTCGTTACAAATGGTATCAGAGCCATAACCCCTCCAGTAGGTGGGGCCCACATGGACATGTGGCATGCCAGTCTTGAGCCGTGCGGTCCAGGCAAGTTGGAAAGGGCTATCCGTAAAGATGAGATGGAGCCGCCCTTGCGCTGGTAGCCGTGAACGGGAGCTGGGTGTCCATGGGCCAATGTGGGTCTACACTGAAATGGGGTCAGATTATGAGGCCATATAGTTGAGCCTTGATGAGGACGTCAAGAGTCTAAGTTGGGGAGATTGTAACATCCCAGGTTTGAGGCCTAGGATAACATGATCTTAAAAGGAATGATTGGACTACCCATATCACCAAGGTGCACCTCCTTTTCCGGGAGCCCATCTCTAAAGAACTCCATAGTTAAGCGTGCTCAACTTGGAGTAGTACTAGGATGGGTGACCAGTCGGGAAGTTGATCCTGGCTTGCGCGTGAGTGGATAAAAAGCATGCAGTTAAGGCTAGTGGTGGTTTGTGGGGCCAGTCGTCATTCTTGAAACTCTACTAGAGCCTTGGGCAGTGGGCCCAATCGTTACAAATTTTCTATGGTGGAACTAGGTGATAGTTTGTGGCAGAATTTCTACTTGGAAAGTGGCATAGATCCCAAGGTCACAAAGTTGTCTCTATTGACCCTAGATCTAATTCTAATGTTGCATTTGGAAAAATGCACTATTCCACAACTGAATGCCTGTAAAAGGACATGTTGTCCCACAAACAACACAATTTGTACAATATGTTGTTCTGAAGTGAAGAATTTATCTTATAAATATGTGGCTTGATGAAGTAGCTCTTCCAAAACAAATTTTATCTATGAACTCATCTCTAGGTATCCACACCATTTTTTTAAAGACAAAGGCCTAGATTTTCTAGTTCCCCCCTCTCTCTTTGTTTCTTAGTTTCTCTTGGGTTTCTCAAACACTAGAGGAAAAAATGAGAATATAAGATGTTTTATCTTGCAAGGCCTTCTATCATATCATATGTATACATGGAGGATTAGAGAGGGTTGGGTCTCCTAACCGTAATCTTACTACACTTGTGGACTTCCTCGACAATATAGGGATTCCTCCTTGCATTGAGCCTGGTAGAACACATCATTCTATGAGTCCTTGTGTGATGCAAAATTACCTCTTTCCTTGAGGGTTGAGTCCCTAACTTCTATAAATTAATTTCCAATGTTTGGATCCATATTTTGTTCTAGGTCCTCAAAACATACTTTCACAATTTAGTCCAAATCCACCTTTCTTCACGCTACCTATATGTGTCATGACTCTACATGGCACCATATTACATTGAAAATTGATTCAATAATAAATATTAAGATCCATAAGCAATGGTTGACATTTAGCTACACATCATTAATACCAAACAGTAAGAGTAGTCAAACAAGGATAAACCATTAATGACTATTTATAGTGTGTTATATATCCCTTTTTCATACAAATCCAGATTGAACTTGAGGCATATACACGCCATGATCATTACACTCAATCCAAGTTCCTTGATGTCCAAGTAGACTAGCAACATACATTTGAGCTTAATATGATATACTAATCTAGACAAGCATGGCCAAGAATTTTTCTAGTTTCACTCATCAAGAGGCATAGGATATCACACCCACTATATGAGAGGGACATATTCCTTCTACATCACTGACAATGTGTAGTATGATTCTCATCACAACCAATTGCCTCATTTATGGCAACCTTCTTCAAGATCATATTGGGAAGTGTTAAAGCATGACATTTGTCATGTTGCTATTTTAGTAACTTTAATTCAAAGAACCACAACACCACCACATTTTGGAGGTGATTATGATTGTCATATATCAGTGCATGAATCACACTCGATGCAGGTCGGTCTAATACACTTGTTCTCTAACAAGTATTTAAGTGTTTAACTTGGTATCCAATACCTATGACCCTTGATAAATGGTCATCGATCTCCACACATACTAGTATCAAGTTTAATAGTGTTTTCGAATCCAAAGTAGTACTTCACTATGGATGTTTAAGAATGTTATTCTTAGCATCCATTAGGATCTCATGTTCAAGTCACATATTTAAGGCTCATAAATTTAAACCGATCGTTTAAGGAAATATATTTTATAAATTAATATCACAACAATATAATGTGCAACAATAAATTGGAAATTGCTTTATTAGTCAAATAAAAAGTCCAAAATATACGTATACCCATCATCAAATGATTGGCATCTGCGACATATACACTATTAATGTGACGATCGTCTCGCGATAAAAAGATCAATGAATTTAAACTAATGCGGAAGCGTTTCGTTAGCAGCGGAATTACTGAAAATCGCAAAAAATTTAAAACTTTTTGCACAAAGGTCCACAACCTGTAAGACTCTTTCATAGAAGAACAAGATAAGTTATTTACAACATGATTCATCATTACATCTCTGCAATATCACATCTCGAGAGTCATTGCACTGACTGCCCTGTTAAACTATACATGAGCAGTATACAAAAATCTCAAGGCATTACGCCAAAAATCTCAGATCTATATTAAACCATCTACTAACTCCTAGGACCTGAGAGTATAGAGACGACACATAGGACATTCTATCTACAAGGCTTGACAGATAGTGTCTCCACCTGAGGATCACTGTTGTCCTGGATGTTGCTGCTGCTGCTGTTGCTGCTCACCCACTGAAGGGTTCCTTCGTCCTCAACGTCTACCTAAAAAGTTGAATCCTATGGGGGTGAGACAATTGAATAATTGTCCCAGCGAGAGTTATAACTCTTCACCAGAAGCATTGTTATTGCAAAGATTAAAATAACAATGAACAATAGAACTATAATTATCCAACAGCAGGCGGTTCATTGAATAAACTAAGTAGAGCAGTATTCTCTAAGCAATCATTTCAATTATAACTTGTTTGAACAATAGAACATATAATCAATAAGGAATATGAAGAACATGTATACTAGTTATTCAACTAGAACACTATAAACAATGTATCATCAATCATTGTTTCTCGTAGTTCAACCTAAGCAAATATGCTACATGTCTCTTTACATTTTACAAACATAATTATGTCCTGAGGAGATGAGGTATACCACTCATTCTCCAACCGACCATTATGAAATCACAATCGGTACCATACATGGGTCATCAGAAGAGCCGGATTCCTATGACCTCATCTTCCTTAGTCAGTGTGAGGTACAACATGCAGGACATCTTGTATCTCTGCTATAATAGCTTTCTAGGGTATTCTGGAAACTTCGCTATTAGAGTTACAGTGGCTTGTTGTACTCTCTTCGCCATCGAGGGATTTCTTGTTTATTTTACATCGATGCGGCATTAACAACATCATCGAGAGATTAGTGATATATCTTCCTCGCATAAACATATAATGAAGGATTGAGAGATTTGATGTTTATCTCACATCAATTCCTCCATTAGTACGTAAGGATATTCACGCCCATAACCCCCACATACTCAAAAGTATGCTCTCTAGGAGTTCCCTTAGGAAAACCTATTTCACCATCATTTAATTTCTGACAATGATGGATCTATGGTCAGGGCTCTACATGATATCATTATACTTGATTATTTAAGTACATTATAGCATTCTTTTATCATCAGGCATGTATTCAAACATAGACCGATAAGACAATTGCTATAAAGAAAAAGTACTACTTATATCAAGTTTATTTCACATCTTGTTAACATTGGGATATCAATCACTAACCATCTTATCACTATAATTCAGGATTATGGGTATTCAACCCTTAGATCTTCAAAGAACTTGTTACCAAGTAACATATTGCCATCAAGTCATTTAACAGTATGAATATGATTGTAGCAATGTAGGTATTTCTCATGGCTCATAAAGCCTATCAATCTCATATGTTACCTCTCACCAGGCAACATAGCATATCATTACTTTCAAAGCTGATAAAGTGCTTTCAATGAATATGACATCATAACCCTTACCTGGCTATGCTTACTTCTTTATAAAGACCTGCATGACTAACACAATTGATAACATGCACATTATATCTGTATCAACACAATACAAATTATTTCCAAGTCAAGTATAGAACACTGCGGCTGTGCTATCTTGCACGGTCGTGCTATAGAAAATTACCACGACCGTTTTACATTACCACGGCTGGTATCTAGGGTTAGGGTTTTCTATTTAATTCAATTAGGGTTATCTACCCCCTTTTTGCTTAATTAGGAATAGTGATTCCTCATTTCATGATTCAAACATTGAGTTTCATGCTTAAAAGCATAACCTAGAATTAGGGTTTACTATTCACATTATTACATTACCCTAGATTAGGGTTTACTATACACATTAAGATTATACCATCATCATATATGAGGATTACTTCCATTACTGCCCTCATTTAGGGTTATGATTCATTAGTTGTCATAATTAGGGTTTCATGATCTCACTATCATGGATCATACCCTAATTAAGTATCCATCCATATTGGGAGTTCATTACTTGATTAATCTTTCATATAAGAAGTCTTCTCTCTCTTCTTTCAATAACATGATGTTTGCATCACTCTTGATTAAGTTATGTCAATTTAACATTGACATCATGGGTTATGTCATTACCATTATGATCATGAAGGCTTACTCATTCAAAGAGTGCTAATCACCTTATCTCATCAAGGGTACCTTTATTATAACATACACTAACCAACTAACCACTTGGTCCTTTAATCACTTTAAGCATCCATGAGGTTTAGGTTAATCAACTACTAAACCATCTTGACCACTAAGGTATCAAACGATCTTGACCTTTATGGACCTCAAACGGTCTTGTACACTAAACCCCCAAACGGTCTTGGACAGAACTTGAAACCATTTGGTGTTGATGAACGTTTGGTCTTGTTGACTTTTGAAACCGTTTGGTAAAGTGCACACTCAAGACCGTTTTCCCAAGTTGGGGTGAAGACCGTTTGGTCATAAAGACCGTTTGATCAAGTTTGACTTTGAAACCACATGGACATAACCAATCTTGAAACTGCATGAGCACCAAACGGTTTGGGATCGTTTGGTCCCAAAAGTGTCTTGAGACCATTTGGACCCAAACCACCTCAAAACCGCAAGGACCAAAAAGTGTCTCAATCACTTCACTTGAATTAGGGTTTCCAATGTTGAACCCCTCAATTAGACATGCACTTATTAGCCACTCATCATTTGAGTCAATTAGGTCAACCCTCAACTGATTTGACACTCAATTGACCCTCAATTGATCATCAATTAGGGCTTGGATCAATTGGATTAGGGTTTGGAAATGATGACCCTTCAACATACTTCAATGTGAGTCTAATTGATTTGAAATCATTGAACCATCATTCAATTTGGTCATGACCTGACCCCAAACGGTCTTGGGATCATTTGGATGACCTCCAAAAGGTCTTGAGACCATTTTCCCAAGTCAACACCAAAAACTAACTCAACCAATTAAGGTTTAGCTCATTAGATTTGATCATTAGGTCAACAATCAATTGTACTTCAATTTGTTACCTTTAGATCTTCAACCACTTGACCATAGTCAACCCTAGACCTCCAAACGGTCTTGGGTGATCACCAAACGGTTTGGGATCATTTGGATATCCTCCAAATGGTCTTGAGACCGTTTTCCCATTATTTATCAAAAACTAAGTCATTCAATTCAGGTTTGAACCCTAGGTTTGGTCACTAAATCAGCAATCGAATATTCATCAACTTGATATCATTAGGTCCTCAATTGGTTAACCCTACTTAACCATATACCTCAAAATGGTCTTGGGTTATCACCAAACGGTCTTGAGACCATTTGGGTGATACCCAAATGGTTTTGAAACCATTTGGGCCACTCAACCCAAACTTCAACATGATACTATTATTAAAATCAGCAATGACCCGATTAGGGTTTAGGTGACTAATGGGCCTTCAATTGGTGATTCACTTGGAATTAATGGATGATTTTTGGTAGGAAATTAGTCTACATTACTCTCAACAGTTCTCCAAATGGTCAGAGCCTGGTCAATGCACCCAAACGGTCTTGGACCATTTGCTTCTATGCGGTTTGGTTGAAACCGTTTGCATTCAAACGGTTTGAAATCGTTTGCTCCCAAACGGTTTGGGAAACCGTTTGAGCAAGGGTTGGAGACCGTTTGATAAAGTAAATTTTTGGATAAACATAGGAATTAACGTCATCATCTTCTACCTCAAGAAAAGAGGCTGTTCTTCACGAAAATTGCTAGCAAGAACACAAGAGTAGCAAAGAAAGAAGAATAACTAACAATTTTTCATGGAGATGAAGATGCATAAACAAAGCTCAAGGTTTAGAGTTATAAAACCCACCTTTAAGTCTGATCCAGAGCTCCAAGCTTCATAGTTTTAATGGTGTCTTGAGCTCCAGTACTTGTCCAAGGTCCGTTCTTCATGTTTTGGATGGAGAAGATAGCTAGAAAGAAGAATTGTGTGAAAAACACCAATAAACCAACCTTGTTTTATGGTTTCCACCATGAATTCGAGGTAGATGGTGATCAAAGCTTACCAAACCAGATTGGTCGTCCTTCCTCTGGTCCAGAGCTCCTTCTTGGTCAGTCCAAGCAAAGTGATGAGAGAAAGAAGCTAAGGAACAATCCTTTGGTGTGTAGAAAAGGTTGCTTATATATTTATGGGTGTTTTCAAGGGAAATGGAAAGAGATAGATATTTCCAAATATATCCATCAAGGCTTCCTCCATACTTGGAAACGTTTCCACCTTATATCCTCATGAAAAACGCCTCCATTATCCAAGGTTTAAAAAGAACTAAACACATTTATAAGAGAGGTATATTTAATATCCACCCTTATTGGATATTTGCTTAATATATTATTAGTGTGAATAATTTCCACTTCTACCATGATCATTCAAATGAGGTGCCCTTCTCATTTTCTTTTCTCTAATTGATGCCGAGAAACATGAGAGATACTCTAAGGATACATTTTACATGTTGGACCCTAGGTTTTGGGTAATTTGCACATTACACCAAAACTAGGTTTTAAAGCACAAGAATTGCTCTACAAGCTATATCTTGGTGCTCAAGCTTGTGGAATCAATACCACCACATCATATTCATTCTCATGATGTCTCAACACCGGAGGAACATCTTAACATGTGCAATTTGCAAGTTAACCTCTCAACTTGGGTAATTTGCACTTTAGTCCATTATTAATAAAACAATGTTTCAACATTATGCAAAAAGGATTGGAATTGAAATATAAGTTCCTCAAAAGCCTTAATTATATTTCAAAAGATAACCACAAGCATCTAATCACATATTTAAGCAAAACACCTAGGGTTAGTACATAACCCCGGTCAGGGATGTTACAATTAATCTCCCACTTGTACTAAATCCAATTACTCACTTATAATACCAAGTGATAGAACATCGTCATGATCTTTGTCTACTACAACAATGTCATTGTGAAGGGATCGTCAATATTTATCTCTTCGGTAACTTGATAATATTCACATCCCATCTCTCAAATATTTCTTGTATGAGATGGAAGTGTCATACAATATGCTTGGAATGCTGATATGATCTCGGTTCCTTGTCTTGCATGATAGGCACATTGTTGACACACTATATATCTGCTCCCTCAACATTTCTACGAACACTCCAAGTTTTCTAATGAACTTCTTATCCATAAAAATTCCTTTGCAACATATGTTGTGATAATATATTTAGCATCCTTATCCATAGTCACTTCCTTACAACTCTCTCAACTAACAACACTAGCATTAAGGAAAAATACATAACTAGTTTGTGTCATCTTTGTTACTTTGGAAGCATGCTTTATTTTAATCCCTTAAAACAACCTCTTTGTCATCTCCATATATTAGGAATGCATCCTTAGTCATTCTCAAGTACTTAATGATGTTCTATAGTGTAGTCTAGCGACCTTCACCTATATCTTCCTGATATATGTCGATCATGCTCGAAGCATATGAGACATATAGATGTGTACATAACATTGCATCCATGAATAATCACACTATGGATACACATGCTCGTGTGGTCCATTTCTTCCAAAGGTTTGGAACAATTGGCCTTAGAAATACTTATCCCATGAGACATGGGCAAGTTCTGCTTCTTACTATTTGAAATGCTAAATAGTTTCAACACCTTTTCAATATATGTACTTTGACATAAGAAAAGAAGACTTCTAGATATATATTTATAGATCTAGATACTGTAAATATAGATGGCCTCTTCTAAATCTTTCATTTCTAAAACAAGCTCATAACTTTTGGTATGCCCAGAGAGGCAATCATACAATGATTGCAATGAGGCATTAGATACATGCTTTTATAATGATAAAGGTAAATCCGTCTATTATGTTTGTCTCATTCATGAGATGATGACACATACATACTAAATGTATATAGAACGATGTTTCTTGATGACAAATGTCTTCATGTTGAGGACCTGAATAATGAGATCATATGTATGATAAGAGTACATACATTCTTGTTCTGTCTCTACTCGAATATTACTATGGAAGTTATATAGACAAATGTAATACATAAGACTAGAGTGTGTGTTGATTGATGAAAGAGTCTCATTATTAATAATATGTGATATTGAGTCAAAAACACAGATACATGTTAGAGAACAATGCATCAAACAAACCCACCATGAGAGTGATAAATGGAGACCATGGAACGGTAGTCAGAATCAACTCTCATAGTGATAGTGGTGATTGTGGTTCTTAACCTGAAGTCACTATACTCACCACATGTTATTCTATGTATTTTGACATCATCCAACATGACCTTGAATAAGGTTGCCATAAAGGTGATCTTGGGTGCATTGTGACACATGGTAATTGAGTGTGAGTGATGTAGATGGGATTTGTCCCTCCTATAAGAGATTGGTATCCATGCCACTTAATAAGTGAGATTGAGAAATGTATAGCCATACTCATGTGACCCAATATATGATATGTGGGCTCACATGCATATCATACAGTCTGCTTCAGTTCAATGAACATGGAATGAATATTGAGAGGATGATGATTCCATGCCTTGAGTTCAATCTGGATATCAGAGACAAAGGGACTATACAATCACTATAACACTGAGGACAGATTCTAGGTTGAAGTTGTTCTCCAACTTTTGTATTACTTGGGTAGAAATGATGCATTGCTAGATATCTCTCATTACTTATGATGTCATAAGTTGGTTATGGACATTCACTGCCAACGTACTATGGGATCTATAGGGTCACACACATAAGATGCCCCTAGAATAGTTTACTTATGAATAAGATTTGACCTGATTACTAAAGTGTTTAGGTATTCAATTTAAACAACATTGCTTATACATTAGTTGAACTGGAAAGTGAAATGACCATTTCATGATATGAAATGACCATTTCACAAGTGAATAGGCAATTTCATGAAATGAATTGACCATTTTACAATGAAATGACCATTTCATGATATGAAACAACCATTTCAAAAGTGAAATGACTGTTTCATGAAATGAGACAACCATTTCAATAATGAAATGACTGGTACATAATCTGGATCACCTGGTTCAATGATCAATACGATTGGATCAAGGATCAATGATGACCTCATTTTGCATTAATCGAATATTGAAAGTCATTGTGTTTGAAAATAGGAAATCAAGTGAACCGATCGGTTCAAGAGTTGAATCGGTTATTTCACGTGTGAACCGATTGGTTTAGGTGTGAACCAATCATTTGATGGTTCACAACTTCCAGAAAATTCATGAGAATCTGTTTCTTCGATTCCCAATTGATCTGGAAACCTAGATGATCCTAACCATCCTATAAATAGATGGGTATTCAAGGCGTTTAGAGATCATCCCAAATGTATTCTGTTCTTTTTTTTGGTAATCAAGAGAGCCCATGATTGTCCTACCTATAAAAGGGAGGAACAACAAGGGAAAGACAACACAGGAGAGTGGATCAACCCTAGTAGGTTGATATTAGAAGGGGAAACTCCTTCCTATTGGCTCTTATAGTGTAACGTGAAGTTCTCAGTGGTCCGCATGGACTACGTAGAGGTGAGGAGGCCTTTTCCACCCTCTAGGCTAACATTGTCAATCGTCATCTGTGGGTGCAACACTAAGAAGCCACCGTCGACATTCATCCATGTGCAACTTGAAGAAAGAAGCAGACTACTACAAGAGTTGTCGTTGAACTTGCTCCAGGACCAGGTATATGTCTTGCTACCATCTTTCCTAGATACATTGTTGTTGAGGCACATTTTTTTTTTGTTTTTTCTGCCTTATTTGTTGTCCAGATTTTCCAACAATGGTATGAAAGCTACATCAATTTATGATGAATTTGGATTTAAATCTATACGATCAAACTTATTTTATTGCATACCATATGAATGTTAAAATGATTAATGTGCATATACGATTAAAATACCACATGAAATCCCACAAATATATATACATAAATCCCACAAACAAACACACACACACACACACACACACACACATATATATATATATATATATATATATATATACACACACACACACACACAAACACACACACACACAATCAATACACATCGCCGATCGGTTCAACTATTGAACTGATTGACCCAGATTGGTTCAAGAAAAGGTCTTCATCAAAAATAGGTTGCTAAATATGATGTAGAACTTAGGTGGTAGTAATTCCTTATGGCTTCAAGGAATTATAATAGTATGGCTATAACCATCACTCATGCTTTATAATTGCATGTTTTTCATTTATAGTTATAGCATGTATATCGTACGTACTATAAGTATGTGGTGATCGGATATGTATATGTACTTATATATACAATGCCTCAATAAATATTAAATCTAATATGCTTTCGATAAGAAAAACACATGAAAATCTTGATTGTCCAAGCGTAGGTTGTACCAAAGCACAGTGTTCCATCCATCTCATGGAAGTGTGATGGTAGATATGTAGGTTCTGCCAAAGCAGAGTGCATAGTATATCGTGTTGGCTTTTGGATCAGGTTTAACTAGGTGACCTTAATGAAATTAAGTTCCTAGAAGCATACAAATGGACTATGGCAAGGACATGTACATACCATCTATCTAAGAGTTGCATGAGATGCAATTGAAATAAGTTGCCTACCTAAATAGTCAAGTTGTGGGCCATCATCCAAAGCTGACTCATGATTTGATGAAATATGGATCTTGGCTTACTAGAAGATTGTATATTGTAGTTTTATGAATTGATAGTGAGGGCTATCAATTTGAATAGAGTAGTGGGAGTGATAATTAATTATAAGGCAAATTAATATGGACAAACTTATCAAATAAAATCAAAAGTATTTTGATTAAAGTTGCAAATTTCTTTTTTGAAAACAAATGACAAACAAATCATCATTGCGAGTAGTTATTAAGAAGGACAAACTAAATGGGACAAACTTCCATGACTGGTTTTGGACTTTGAGAAAGGTTCCTAATGATGAACATAGGCTATATCTCCTACATATAGTAGTGCTCAAGGGACCTACTCCTGATGCGCCTAGGGCTTAGGTGGATGCTTATTGGAAGCATGCCAACAATTCCTTAGACATTAAGCACCTTATGATATGATTTATGAACTATGAGTCACATAAGAAACATGATAAGATGTACATTATTGAGATGGTAACACATCTTAAGAATCATGTAAAGAAAGAAAGGTATAATGTCTTTAAAGTGTTTTCTAAGTGCAAACTAATAGATGGAAACCCAATAGAGTCCCATGTGCTAAATATGATTGGGCATGTGGAAAATCTAGAGAGATTGGGATTTCCTTTATGTCAAGAGTTGTCTATGGATATGATTTTGTAATGGTTTCCTGAATTATATAGCAAGTTTATCAAGTGTTACTACTTGAATACCTTGGCCAAATCACTGTCAAAATTACTTGGCTTGATAAATGCTGAAGCAAGAATAAAGAAGGACAACCTATGATGATGATCAATAGAGTGAGGACCAATGACAAAGGCAAGGCTAAGAAGATACTGAGGCTAATATGAAGTCCCAATCTTCTACACTCAATACGGAGAAAGGTAAGTGCAAAAGGAATCTATCCTTTAAACTTAAAGAAACTAAGGAAGAAGAAGAAAGTGATAGAGATCTCCACTTCAGGGCCTAAGAAGAAGTAAGAAAAACTATGCGGAGCAAGGGTTGCTACCACTATAGTTGGAATCTATCATTCAGCTTGATGGGCATGTAATAGAGTTAGTGAATTATTATTTTGTACCTACCATTAATAACAACATCATGTATCATGTAAAGGCAAAAATATTATCAATATATTGATGTTTCATTATAAAAGATAAAATCTTATATGCAGATGCCCTATGTCTAATAATCTATATTTGATAGATGTAGAGACAAATTGTATGACACATATACTGAATGACTTGATGACTCAAACAATGAATACCTTCACCATTGTCATCAAGAGTGCATAAATGAGAAATGCATTTTTAGAATCCATAATGACAGTTATCTAGACTCTTTTGGTTATTGAACCAGTTGAGATATGCAAGTCTTATTTATTGGGTAATATCACAAAATCATCTTCCCTAGATGTAGTGGGAGATTGATTATTCTATTAGGGCTCATACATACTGATGTATGTAGACCTTTTAGAATAAATTCTAGATGTGGTTAATAGTACCTCATTATATTTACTGATGATATCAGTAGATGTGGTAGTCTGTATTTAAGGAAATACAAGTATGCTCTCTTGAAGTGTTCAAGTAGATCATGTTTGAAGTACATAACCATCTTGGTATAAGTATTAAAAAACCTTGATATGATCGATGTGGAAAATACTTTGAACCAAGAGTTTGAGGACCTTCTAGGAAACTTTGATAATGTATCACAAAGAACTCCACTTGATACATAATGATGTATTAGAAAGAAGGAATCACACCTTGTTAGTCATGGTGTGGTTATAAATAAAATTTAGTTGATCTTCCAATTTCTTTCTGGGCACATTCTTTACACTAAACAATGTACTATCTAAATTGATTCAAAAAATACCATATGAGATATGGAATGGGAAGTGTCTTAATACGAATTTTATAAAGATTAGGAATGAAATATTATATAAAATAGTCTCTTGAAAGGCTTTGACCACAAATCACATATTTTTTTAAATACTAATTTTATATTCCAACCCAACAACAAAATTGTTTATTGCTAGGAATACTATATTCCTAAATGAATTTAATTCCATAGGAATCAGTGGGACAAAATTAGAACAAATTTCAAGACCAGCAAGAAAATATTTAACCTATAGAGGTACAATAGAAATAAAGAGAATCACAAATTGTTGTAGAATCTCTAGTTCCTTATGTAACACACAACCTCATAGATCTAGTAGGACATATCTTGAGTTTGAAAGTTTATGATATCTTATAACTCAGACAAGCAGTGAGTTGGTCATAAGGTGATGAGCCAACAACCTATCCAGAAGCTATCGAGACACCAAAATATGAGAAATGACTAGAGGCCATGAGATCCAAGATGGACTCCATGTACACCAACAAGGTATGACCTTGCTGAATTGACCTTAAGGTGTAAAACCCATAGGGTGCAGTTGGGTCTTCAAGAAGAAGACCGACATGGATAGCAACATACAAACTTATAAGGGAAAAACTGTTGCAAAGGGTTTCGAATGAGTTCAAGATGTTGAACATGACAAAATATTCACCAATTTCCAAGGGTAAATCCATTAGGATCATGATTTCTATTACAACTTTATGACTATGAGATTTGATATATGGATGTTAAAACCACATTCCTTAGCCAGAATAATTTTGAGGATGTGTGTGTGATACAACCTGAAGGTTTAATAAGTCCATGATTGCAAATAAAGCTTGTAAGCTATAAAGGTCAATCTATGGATTGAAGTAAGCATCTCAGGGTAGGAATGTTTGGTTTGACAAGATAGTCAAAGAGTTTGACTTTATCTAGAATGAAAATTGTGATTACAAGAATTTCGTGGGAGCACATTTTTATTCCACATAATGATGGGGAATGACATCCTTATACTAAAAATATTAAAACCTGGCTAGAAGAACCTTCTCTATGAAGGGTTTATGTGAAACATCCTATGTGATAGGAATTGAGATCTATAGATATAGATATGGAAGGCTTCTTAACATAAGAAAGAGCATATACATTGGCAAGATGCTGAAAGGGTACTATATGCAAGACTCAATGAGAGAAAACTTATCCATGTTCCATGGAGTTAGTCTCTTAGGAGCCTAGTGTCCTAGTTCTTGTGAAGTACAAGAACACATGGATAGATTCCATGTTCATTCACAATTGGAACTATCACGAATGCAATGTTATGTACTTATCGCGTTGTCTCATATGTAATGGACATGATGAGTGGATATCAATCAGAATCTAGTGAAAGTCATTGCACTACAATAAAGAACATCCATAAGAACTTGAGAAGCACTAAAATTATTGGTTCCTTGGTTATGGTAATAAGGAAGAGTTGGGTGTAAGGGGTTACACCGATGTAAGCTTCCAAAATGATAAAGTAGATTGCAATTTGAATTTTTGTTTGACCTTAAAACAACAACTGTAAGCTGGAATAGTTTCGTACAAGCGATAGTTGTTTAATGATACAATAAAAGTTGAGTACCTTGTTATTTTGTGAAAATCATAGAATACTATATGGATCAAGAAGTTCATGTAGATGAACTCATGGGAGGTTCCAACCATTGATGCAGAAATACTATGACAACAATGGAGCTACTGAATAGGAAAGGAATCTCAGATAGAATACTATGTCAATTTAATCTCATATGAGAATTCGTACAGTGAGGAGATGTGACTGACTAGAAGAAAACATTGCTAACCATCTACATAAGCACTTGCACAACAGAAACATAATGGACATGTTGAAGATCACTTAGAATATGATTCTTGGGTGATTGGCTCTAAGTACAAGTTGGAGTCTGTTGGTATGTATGCCCAGAGAGATAATCATACAATGATTGCAATGAAGCATTAGATACCTAATTTGATAATGATAAAGGTAATTTTGTCTATTATGTTTATCTCAATTTTGAGATGATGACACATACATAGTAGATGTCTAAAGAATGATGTTGGTCGATGACATGTCTTTAGGTTGAGGACCTGAACAATGAGATCATATTTATGATAAGAGTATATACATTCTTGTTATGTCCCTAGTTAGATATTACCATGGAAGTCAAATAGACAATAGTAATTCCTAATATTAGAGTGTGTGTTGACTTATGACAGAGTCTCATTAGTCATGCTATGTGATATCAAGTCAAACACACAGATACATGTTAGAAAGTAGTGTATCAGACAGAACCACTATGAGAGTGATATATGGAGACCATGGGATGGTAGTCAAAATTAGATCTCATAGTGATAGTGGTGATTTTGGTTCTTAGACCTAAAGTCACTATATTCATCACATGTTTTTCGATGTATTTTGACATCATCCAATGTGACTTGAATATGGGTTCCCATAAAGGTTATGCTTGTGGGCATTGTGACACACATGGATTAAGTGTGAGTGATGTGGATTGGCTTTGTCCCTCATACAAGAGATTGATATCCATTCCACTTGATAAGAGAGACTAAGAAACGTATGGCCATACTCATGTGACTCAATATACTATATGTGAGCTCACATGCATCACATACAATCTTCTCTAGTTCAAGGAACATGGATTAAATGTTGAGAGGATGATGATTCAATGCCTCAAGTTCAATTTACATATCATAGACAAAGGAACTATACGATCATTGTAACACCAATCATAGATTGTAGGTTGAAGTTATTCTCCAACTTTCCAATTAACTTGGTAACAATTATGTGTTTCTAGATATCACTCATTTCTTGTGATGTTATGAGTTGGTTATGGACATTCACTACCAATTTACTTCGAGACCTATAGGGTCAACACATAGGATGCACCTGGAATAGGAGTTTACTCATGAATAAGGTTTAAGTTGATTATTAAAGTGTTTATCCATTCAATTTAAACAACATTGGTTATACATTGGCTAAACTGTAAAGTGAAATGACCATTTCATGATATGAAATGACCATTTCACAAATAAAGCGACCATTTCATGATATGAGACAACCATTTCGAAAGTGAAATGACCATTTCATGAAATGAAATGACCGGCTCATCATTTGGATCATTTGGTTCAAAAATCAATATGACTTGGATAAAGGATTGATGCTGACGTCATGTTTTGTGTTAATCGAATATTGAAAGACAATGTAATTGAAAATGGAAAAGAAAGTGAACTGACCGGTTTAAGTGTTGAACTGATCAGTTCATGTGTAAACCAATCATTTGATGGTTGGCAGCTTCTAGAAAATTAATGAGAATCTTCTGCTTTGATTCTGAGTTGATCTGGAAACCTTAACCCTGACCCTCCTATAAATACAGGGGTAATCAAGGATTTCATAGAAAATCCCAAACTTTGTACTCTCAGGTTGTGGTAACCAAGAGAGTTCAAGAAAGTCCTACCCATAAAAGGGAGGGACATTAATGGAGAGACTCCATGAGAGAGTGAATCAACCCTAGAAGGTTGATGTTCCAAGAGGCAACTTCTTCCCTTTGGCTCTAATAGCACAACGTGGTTCCCAGTGGTCCACGTGGACTACATAGAGGGGAGAAACCCTTTGCCACTTGCTAGTAGGACTCCATCGACCACCGTCAGGGTGCAGCTCTAGGAGGTCACCACCGACAACCGTTCATGTGCAACTTGAAGAAATATGAACACCACTGCAAGAGTTGTTGTTGAACTTGCTTTGGGACCATGTATATCTCTTGGTACCCTTTTTCCTAGATACATTGTTGTTGACGTGGTCTACTAATTTAGGAATCAATTTTTTTTTCATTACCTTATTTTTTGGTCCTATTTCCCAATGATAACTACACTTTCACCTTATGTAGAGTTGGACTATCATTTCCCATATATAGTATATCATGCACATAAAATACAAGGAACACTACAGTGCTCCCACTAACCTTCTTGTAACCACAAGTTCATCTTAATTCTTGATGAAGCTAAACTTTTTATTGATTCATCAAAATAAAGGTTCCAATTTCTATGTGTTCCTTAAATCCCAAATGTTAACATTTGCATCTTATAGACCTGTTGGGGGTGTAATCAGTGCAGGTATGTTGTGGGTCTAGTCATACTCATATCCATACTCATATCCATACCCATTTAATTTAGCAGTTCAAGTTCTAGATTAGCATAATGAAATCTAGACCCGCACTATACATGTACCCTCAATAATATTGGGTTTGCAATGCGGGTATGTGGGTAAGAGGTTCTATATTAAATCCTATTGCTTATTTAAGAAAAAATATGACTATGTTCTATACATTATAATACAACAATATATTATTTTTATATAGGATATAAACATGTAATAGTTATATAAAATAATATAATACTTTTAGATTTAAGATCAATTGAGTTAATTACTTACATATGTTTAGTCATCGTGCTTTAATTTTGTAGCATATCATGTAACTATTTTTTATTTTAAGGTTACATATATTGCTCATGATTATAATTAGAATATTTAATTTTGAATTAGATGACTAGTAATAACCTTATTATAATTAGAGTAATATGTAATACTATCAAGTATTGTATTAATTAGATTAACAAAGTATGATATAACAACATATTATTTAAGTAGTTATTTATGTATAGTAGGTACATGGTCTAAAGGTCTAAGTCCAAGCTTACCAAAGTATTGTATAACAACATATTATTTAGGAATTGTGTTTTGACATCCATCATCCAGATTCATAGTCATGGTATGTTGCAAAGAATGAGATGTCCTAATGGACATTACCATGCCAACACATGAGAAAACTTCATCATAGTAAACACCTTGAATTGTTTTGCAACCTTTTTCCACTAGTCTCCCTTCATAGGTCTAGACATATTCATCCATTTTAGTGTTCTTCAGGAAAACCCACTTGCACACAACGGTTTTCACCCCTTCATGTAGTTCCACCAAGGTACATGCCTCATTTGTATAGACAAAGTCCATTTTAGATCTCATGGACTCCAACTATTTACCATATTATGGTTCCTCCATAACTTCCTTGTAGGTGGTTGTCTCAACTTGATCCATAAACAACACCTCACCATCTTTAGTCATGACAAATCCAAATCTCTCTGGCTCAAGTAGAGTCCTACTGGATCTATGAGATTTCTATGTTTGTTTATGAGATTTTTGTGTCACAAAAACTTGTAGTGCCTCGTCATGTTCCTTGTTAGGTACATAGTAATTTCATGTATGCCAAACTTCTTCAAGTTCAATTTTCCTCCCACTGGTATTTCTAGAGTTGGACTTATTCTATTAAAACATACTAGTTCTTGGAAAAAACACTTTGTTATGAAATATAATATAGAATTAGTATCCTCTAGTTTCCTCAACATACCCCACTAGATAACAATTGTCATATTTAGGTCCTAGTTTCTTAGGAAATTAAGTCTACACATAAGCTTCACAGAATAGAACTTTTTAAAAGAATACTGGGATGCTTCTCAATCCATATCTAATACGGTGTCCTTGTAACTGGTTTAGAAGGAAATGGTGTCTTTGGGACTGATTTAGAAGGAATGAGGTTAAGTATGGACATCAAAATTTCTAGAGAATGTCCCAAAAAGGAACTAGGAAGTCCATCTATGCTCATCATGCAATGCAAAATGTGCATCAATGCCCTATTCCTTCTCTTTGAAACACCACTATGTTGTTGTGTTCTATGTGGAGTCAATTGTGATGCATATCACACTTTTTGATAAGGTCCTCAAACTGTTGGCTCAAATCTTCACCACCTCGCTCTGTTAAGGCATGTTAATTTTCTTAACAAGTTAATTCTCTACTTTATTATTGGAATACCCTGATCTTTACAAGGGATTGTGATTTGCATTTCATAAGATACACATATGC
Source organism: Alisma plantago-aquatica (assembly GCA_963693085.1). Taxonomy (NCBI): domain Eukaryota; kingdom Viridiplantae; phylum Streptophyta; class Magnoliopsida; order Alismatales; family Alismataceae; genus Alisma; species Alisma plantago-aquatica. Next base: position 542,329,856 of record OY856415.1, read on the forward strand.
ATATCTACTGAAATCATTAGTAAATGTGATGATGTATTGATACCCTCTACTAGTTGTTTAACTAAAATGATGACATACATAAGTATGTATGATTTCTACAAGTTTAGTTTCCTTCTCACTATTTATAGTAAAAGGCACATTTTCCATCTCACCAAACAGACTTGGTTCTCATGTCTTGATAGATTCAAAATGAGACGAGTCTAAGTATCCAACCTTATGGATCTAGAAAGTGATTCTTATTTATATGACCCAAGAAACAATTCCAAAGGTCCATCATCCTTGTGTCATGCATTTTAAGTCATTTGGTATTCTCTTTATAAACATGCATCTCAAGATCTGAAAAATAGCATATGACAACAAACCACTGTCATTAAAGATATTATCCAAAAGTGTAGAGCAATATCTGTTCTTTATTAAAAATGGAAAACCATTCTTTTCCAAACTAGTAGTAATAAATTTTCTACTTATGGAAGGTACATAATAGCAATTATTAAATTTTATCACAAGTCCTGAGGGAATATCTAAACTATATGTTCCTATAACTGTAGCAATAACCTTTTCCTCATTGGTGATAGTAGCCCCATAACTCCTTTCTTAATAGGTCTATTTATCTTTAGACCCATTACAACACATGTGAGATCTACATTGGGTATCCAATACCTATGACGATGAAAGAAATAAGTTTATATCAATAGTTTATATACATAAGTTGGTGGTCTATCCCTTTTTACTTCTTAATTTTTTGAGTGAGAATTTTCTCTTCATTGTGGTCAAAATTTCCATCATTGGCCACACCTCCCTTTTCCTTTAGAAAAGAAGATTGGGGACCTAGGCTTATAACCTTTCATAGCCTTTTTGTTTCCCTCAATCAATATGTTCACTGCATTGACCATTAACAAAAATCCACTATCAAACTTCTTCATGCTTAGATCAATAGTGTGCACCATGTAGAGTAGTTCTAGATGCGGATTAACCATTTCATTCATGTTGAAGTTCCTCAAAAAATGGTTATATAATTTAAGCAACAATTGAAGAATCAAATAAGTTGCAAACTATTGGACCATCGGTAAACCCAGTCTCTCCTAATTTTCCACATACCCAATTATTTTGAGCACATTAGGACCAACAAGATCTCCATATGTTGCTTTCTATGCAATACCACCTTTTATATGTCAAACCTCTTTTTTCTAGCTTGGGCTTCAAGCAACCATTTGATTATTTGAAAGACCTCCATGTTCTCATGATGCCTCTTAGGGTTAAGCACCATTGATGCTATCATGAGCATGCCACATCATTGAAGTTATTAAAATACATCTCATGCGCATCTCGTCCATCCTTTGGCTCATTGGGAATTGATTCTTTGGGAAAATAATGATCCAATGCATTAAGCCTACGGTCATGATTGAGAGCACTTCTTTTTTTTGGAAATTTTAGGTAAATATATTTCCAACCCTACAAGAGGGACAAAGGTACAAGCTATAACTTATAGCTTACATGGGAATGTGAAAAAGGAATTGGTTATAAATCCCAATTCCTAATTACAATAGGAGATATATTGACTAATTTATCTTTATGCATATTGTAGAGAAATTTCATTTCTCTTTCAATATTACTGAATAGAACAATCTAGTCTTTGCTTTGAGACACATGCTTTCTATTGTTCCTTTCTTGCTAAATGATTTGGTCACATCCAGTGATCGTCCATAAGATCATTGTTTCCAGAGCATTTCCTCTTCCTCTTAAGTTTGTGGCCTTAAGACATATATATAGATTATAGGGCAGTTTGACATTGAGCTTGAGCTGAGCTTGTCCCCAAATATATCTCCAGTAAGAGCAGCTACCAAAGAGATGATCACAACTTTCATTCGATGATAAGCATAGGTAGCAAGTGTCATTCACATTAGGATACCAAGCTTTGATTCGATCCATGGTTGGCAGCAGATTTTTAATAGCTCTGAAATAGGTTAAACTCCACCGTGGCCGATGGGGCTTGAACCAAAGATTTTTGAATGCATTATCAACATTGTTCTTTTAACGACAACTTTCCCAAATGAGATCATCATCAATGTTGGTGAACAGTGGCCAAAACTTCACCATTCTTCTCCAAGTAGTAGAATAACCCCATGTATGAGAAGGATTAACACCAAGATTGGACCCATATCTACTCCTCATCCAGGTGCTCCATACCGAGTCACTATGCAGCAGTTTTTTTATTCTCTTGAGTGTGTGGAAATCATCCAGTTCATTTAGATTCTTGAGATTGAGACCACCTTCAATCCTTGGGAAAGAGAGCTTGGACCATGAGGTCGCATGGATAGGATTGCACCAAATAAGGTCATTCATCATGATCTCCATTCTATGTAGAGCTGCAGAAGAGATCTCACCTTGATGAAGCCAAAAATTAATCAACCCCATAGCACAATGGATGATGAGGACTAATCTTCCTGCCATATATATCTTTGAACCTGGCCATCTAGCAATCATATCCTTTAGTTTATCTAGGAAACCATGGAAGTGTCTACGTCTGAGATTGCCACCTCCTAAAGGGAATCTGAGATACTTTGTGGGACACTCATCCTTCCGAATACCAAGGATGGAGATTAACTTATCTTTATCTCTACAAGATTTTGACAGATATAAGTGTGTTTTACTTGGATTATATTTCATGCCTGAGATCTTGCCAAAGTCCAGGGAAGTTGCTTCAGGTTCTTCAGGCTATGAGCACGGCCTTGAGTGAAGATTAGTACATCATCAGCAAATAGAAGGTGGCTCATGACTCTAGTGCGTCTGACAGTAAAAGATTTGAGTAGTCCCAACTGATGTGCCTTGTCAATTCTTCTACTCAGCCCTTCTATAGCAATAGCAAAAAGCAAGGGGGACATGGATCCCCTTGGCGGAGACCATTGGAGTTTCTGAATAGAAAAACCAAGCTACCATTCAGTAAAATAGAAAATGATGGTGTTTGAACACATTGCTGGATCATGGAAATCCATTAGTCGTTGAATCTTAAACCATGTAAAGCATCCCACAGATAAGACCATTGAACAATATCAAAAGCCTTAGTAATGTCAAGTTTGATGCAGGTTGAAGGAGAGTTGTTCTTGTGATTGAAATTTAAAGTGAATTATGAAGCTAACATGGAGTAGTCCTCTATGCTTTTTCCATTAAAAAATGCACCTTGATTAATGGCATTGATTTTTGGAAGCACCAGAGCAAGTCTTTTGGTAATTATCTTGGCTATGATTTTGTAAAGCATAGAGCAACATGAAATTGGATGGAAATCTACAGGTGAAGTGACCATATCCTTCTTAGGAATGAGGACAATGAAGACATGGTTAACTTTCCTGACCATGTTACCACCACTGAAGAACCATTGAGCAAATTTTGTTAAGTCTGTGTTGATGAGGTTCCAATTGGATCTATAGAAAAACCCGGTGAAACCATCCGGTCCTGGACTTTTGTTTGGGCCAATGTCCCAGACTGCCTCCTTGACATCTTGAACGTCATGTATTTTACATAGAGCTTCATTAACTTCATCAGTGATCCACTTGGTCCATTCACAATCAATAAGAGGAGTTCCAATAAAAGAAGAAGAAATATTGGGCTGATTGTACAACCCATCAAAGAATTGAATAGTTTCATTGGTGATTTCTTGTTCATCATTTAGCATATTACATGCATCATCAAAAAGTTTAGTTATAGTATTGATAACATCTCTTCTTTTGAGCGTAGAGTGGTATAGCTTGGTGTTTTTATCACCATTAGCTATCCAGTCTAAGTGGATGTGTTGCCATAAGTATTTTTCTTCAACATTGGATAGAAGCTCTAATCTCTCATGAGTGACCTTTTCTGCATGGATGAGCTCATTATCAAGGGGCTTCCTTCTGAGAACTTTGGCAATGTCATCGAGATTTTGTCTGCTTCATGAGTATTGTTCGTCGTTCTGCCGACTACCTTCCATATTCTCGTATCTTTTGCAGGCTCTGGTGGAATGACTCTGGGCTTCAACGGACAATCATCAGCATTGTGACCAAAGACTTTGCAATTTGGGAATCACTTTGGTAGGTGTTCATAAGTAATGGCAACAACCATTGGTTCAAGTCGAGGCATATTGACCCAGACTTCCTCAGGAGCAGGTTCACCAGCTTCTACCTCAACCAGTGCTCGAGCTTTGCCTAAGGATTCATGACCAATGGAGCGGTAATCAATTATCAGTAGTTTCCCCACACTACTGGCCACTATTCCAACGGCACGAGGGGACCAGTTATTGCGCATGCAAGGGAAGTTGATCCACACCAGGGTATTGCTGAATTGATCCTTGATCAGATCATCTTTGATCTTATAGTCTTTGACGATCACTAGCTAATCATCAAACCAATGTGGGCCACTTTCAATCATGTTCTTTTGATCCTCTGCAATGTTGAATCGTAGGAGAAAGAATTGATCAGGCTTAGAGTATAGATCGAAACCTCCCTTAGGTTTCCATATCTGATTGATCCAAGCAAGAAGGTGATGATAATATGGTCTCTTTCCCATCACATAGAGGATGGCAGTGTGTTCCCACGACTTCTCCATCGCCTCATAGGTTGCTTCATCAATGGTGACGAACCTCTTACCTTCTTTTTTCTCCGGTGGGGGGTAGTCATGTGGTAGGAAGGAATATGATCATTTGAGGACCGGGGCCCAAGAAAGCCTACTCACCACGGAAGATGAATCGGGCACCTCCGTAGCAGTATCCATAGGACAAGGTAGGATGAGAGTGTAGAAGGGAAGGGTAGGAGGGTGGAATGGGAGGGGGAGGGATCCCCCTCTCTGGGAACCTTGGAGTCGTCTCCTAGATCGCCAAAGCGATAAGAACAAACCCTAGGCAGCGCACACATAAAACTAGAGTTGAGAGCACTTCTCAAGTTTTAATAAAAATTCAAAAATTTGTCCCCTTCTCAAGAGCTGACCACAATGAAAGGTTATTGTTATTTTCCATGTGATATACAAAGAAAACAAAAGGAACTGAAATTTTGATTTGAATTCTTTTTGGAATTAATTGGGTCTTTATTTAAACATCTACTACCACTATATATTTGAATTAATATACCCTCATAATTAGTCAGAAAGTTTCAGTGAATATATTTGTAGTGGTCTAAGGTCCATATTTAATTGAATCATGAGTCAATTTTGGATGAGTCAACATAGGTGTTGATATTGTACCCTTCTTGGGAAGACCTACACATTCACCTACAACCTCATCAAGATGGACAGTGTACCTAATTTTAGTGAGCCGAGATAAATACAAGGATACCTTGATGTATATCACATGTATGAAAGCATCTTAAGATTAATATTTGATGAGGTATTTGGTATAACTTATCCAATCATCACATATGTGTATTATATATATGTTTATATATATACTTGCATCAAAAAAGAGAAATATATAATGTGATGATTTTCTCCTCTTAGCACAATATTTTCTATCTTATGGAAGATTCAGGCCATCCAAGGTTTCACTACTACATTTTTGGCCAGTAACGTCGCTGCCCATAGTGTCATTTTTACTAGAATAACCGACCTAATAGACTACTGCATCGATTTTATCATAAAAACTGACCTTATAGGTTTCCCGCCGCGAAAATTCACACGATTTTGGATTCACACCTCGATCTATTGGGTTGGTTTTTTAAAATAACTGATGCTATTCAATAAAAAATGTTGGCACCGCTTTGGAACTCTAGAGTCAGTTTGTATATATAACCGACCTTACAGATGCTGACCTATAACGTCAGTTCTAGTGCAAAACCGACCCTAAAAGTATATTAAAAAAATGGTGCCTGGGCTTAACCTATAGCGTCGGTTTTTTAAAATAACCCACACTATAAGTCAGGTCTATAGCGTTGATTATCTTAAGAAACCGACGCTATAGGTTAAGCCCGGGCAGCATTTTTTTAGTAGACTTTTAGGGTCATTTTTTACCCAAAACCGACGCTATAGGTCTTTTATTATTGCACATAGCAGCCCGATAATAAGGTTTAGGTTGCCATTTTCGGCTGCTTCTTCCCCGTTTCTTCTCCCGCGCCCGAAGAAAAGCAACGCCGCCTCTACAAAGGTGACCTCTCGCAACCATCCCCTTGTCCGAAAAGAGGCAAACTAGTGCCATTTTCTTTGGACGATGACGCCCAAGCTTCTTACCACCATCTCCAGTGACGACGACGCTCGTTACCACCATCTCCGACACCATTTCCTTGGACGATGATGATGATGACGTTGCATCTCTCTCCAATGCTTTCTTCCTTGAAAGGCGACGATGCCTTAGGTGTTGCAAAGGTCGTGTGCATCTCTCTCCAGTTCTTTTCCCGCACAAGCTCCCTTACTGACCGGTTCTTCTCAAGGTATTTCTCTCTGTTGCCTCATCACTCCTCCGTTTATGTTTACTTTCAAGCAACTGACCAGGTAGCACGGCCGTGTTAGGAGCAATAACAAATTCAAAATTGACAAATTTTGATGATTCTGCAACTCAGCCAACACGGCCGTGTTGGGCAGCACGTCTGTGTTGTTTGCATGGCCGTGCTGCCCAACACGGCTGTGTTGCCTGAGTTGCAGAATCATCAAAATTTGTCAATTTTGAATTTGTTACTGCTTCTATAAATTGATATATAATGACCCCTAATTAATACATTATAACATAATTGAATCGTACATTTGTGTTGTTGCAGGTGCTATTGACTTGTTGTTGACTTGCATATATTTCTTCTTCATCTTACAAGTGAGGTATAATATTCTCACTCTCCCAATGTGCCATTTTATTTGACTAGTAAATCAACCAATAATAAAAATATGTATTCATTCATATCTACATTTTATTATCAATCACATATGTAATCATTATATATACATTCCAGAAATATGAGGGTAGACATTGTGTATTCTCAGATTGACACTTTAGGGTTTATATATGAGATCATCGATGCATGATGTTTAACTTAATATATAAATATGACAATAATACATTTATGCATGTATCAACTTAGAAACCCATTCAAAATTCCCCGGTTTGGAACTGTTTTTGGATATTTAATCTCACTTAGGATGTAACTGTATAATGTATGTTTAGTTTTGAAGAAAATTTTAGTATTATTTCCTCATTTGTTCTCTGGGTACATATGTGAGTGGTTATTTATCATTTACATCGGTGTACTTGGAGAACTTAGGGGAAATGTTGCTAAAATTTTCTTCAAATCTAAACATACATTATACAGTTACTAGTGAGATTAAATATTCAAAAATGGGATAGGTGGTACACTTTAGTATAAAAGTAATTAACTTCCTATCAACAAAAACTTACAGCTTATAGTATCAATATTAAATGCTTAGTTTTATAATTAATTTTTAATGTGATATAGAAAATGGATCAAAGTTGGATGTCTATCAAGAACCATTGTAGTCCAGAGTCTGCCAAAGGTCTTGATGAATTTATCAGATTTGCTGAGGAACATAGGAAACTACCTACAGATAGGTTCTATTGTCCATGTAGACATTGTGGTAAAAATTTGAAAGTTGATACTACTGAGGAAATTAAGAATCATGTCATATGCAATGGGATCATACAAGGTTATAATGAATGGTATTGGCATGGAGAGAAAATTAATAATGGTTCAGAAAATGACGATACTAATAGTTGTGGCATAGAAGATATAGATAATGATGATAATTTCAATGATGAACCGATTCAGGATGACCCGATTCAGGATGATATGGTTGATGAGATGCTATGTAGTTGTCGGGACAATGTCGATCCACCTTCTTTATTTGCAAACATTGTCCATGATGCTGAAAAACCTTTATATAAGGGTTGTACTAAGTTCACGAGGTTGAGTGCTGTGATGTGATTATATACTCTTAAAGCTCAAAATTGGTGGAGCGATAAGAGTTTCACTTCACTGTTGTCTTTGTTAAAGGAAATTCTTCCTGAAGGCAATGAGCTTCCAATTTCAACATATCAAGAAAAAAAAATAATGTGCCCAATGGGAATGGAGGCTAAGAAGATTCATGCATGTCCAAATGATTGTGTGTTATTGCAGAAGGACTATAGTAATTTAATAAATTGTCCAAAATGTGGTGCATCAAGGTATAAGACCACAAATTCAGCTAAGGCTAAAAATGGCTCTCCTGTCAAGGTGATGTGGTATCTACCAATAATACCACGATTTCAACGCTTATTTGCTAATACAGAAGATGCACAAAATTTGTCTTGGCATGGGGAGTTAAAGGCCAATGATGATGGCATCCTACGACATGCATCTGATTCACCACAATGGAAGAAAATTGATTTATTATACCCTCAATTTGGTAAAGAACCAAGAAACTTAAGACTTGGACTCTGTACAGATGGAATGAATCCCTATGGTACATTAAGAAGCCAACATAGCACGTGGCATGTTATGATTGTTATATACAATCTTCCTCCTTGGTTTTGTATGAAAAATAAGTATGTCATGTTGTCAATATTGATATCAGGGCCCAAGCAACCTGGAAATGATATTGATGTTTACCTTCAACCTCTAATAGATGACCTAATGAAACTATGGGAAGAAGGTATTATGACATATGATGATTCACGTAAAGAGACCTTCAGTTTGCGTGCTATGTTGTTTTGCACGATTAATGACTTTCCATCTTATGGAAATTTGTCTGGATATAGCATAAAAGGTTATAAAGCATGTCCTATTTGTGACGAAAATACTGATTCAATCAGACTGAAACATGGTGGTAAAATCGTATATCTTGGTCATCAGAGATTTCTCCCACCAGTGCATCCTTATCGAAGGCAACACAAAACCTTTAATGGGTCAACTAAGGAACGAAGTGCTCCTAAACCTATACCAGGAAATGTTGTATATGATAGGGTGAAACATATTGTTAATGAATTTGGAAAGAGTTCAAGTAGTCATACACTCACATGTGACAAATCTCTACACAAGAAGAGGTCAATATTCTGGGATCTTCCTTATTGGAGATGTTTGGCAATTAGACACATCATTGACGTCATGCATGTTGAAAAAATATTCGTGATAGCATCATCGGTACGCTATTGAACACACCAGGAAAGACTAAAGATGGCATCAAATCTAGAAAAGATTTAGAATTAATGGGTATAAGAAACGAATTATCAGTGGAGATCAGGGGTCGCCGCACATATTTACCAACGGATTGTTACACTTTGTCAAAGAAGGAGAAAAAGACTTTCTGTGAGTGTTTTATAATATTAAGGTTCCACAAAGATACTGTTCTAATATTCGTAGAATGGTATCAATGAAGGATCTGAAACTGATAGGTCTCAAATCTCACGATTGTCACACCTTAATGCAACAAATTTTACCTGTGGCTATTCAATCTATATTGCTGAAGCATGTAAGGTTTGCAATCACAAGACTCTATTTCTTCTTCAATGAAATATGCAACAAAGTGATACATCCTGATACTCTTGATAAATTACAGAAAAATGTAATTGTTACCATGTGTCAGCTTGAAATGTACTTTCCTCCTTCATTTTTTGATATCATGGTTCATCTTGTAGTACATATTACAAGGGAGGTGAAGATGTTGGGTCCAATTTTCTTACATTGGATGTATCCATTTGAACGCTACATGAGTGTTTTTAAAGGTGATGTTCGGAATCGTTATCATCCTGAAGGGAGTATTGTTGAGGGTTACATGGCTAGGGAGGTGATGGACTTTTGCAATGATTTTTTGAATTGCAATTAAACTTCTAGCAATCTAAAAAATTCCCATCACACTGAATCTTATTGTGGCAAAGGAAATCTGGGAGGACGAGTGAAAGGAATCAGTCGTGAGTTGTGGGAACAAGTGCATTTGTATATTTTACACAACATCGATGAAGTTAATAACTACATCACAGAACACAATGATCTTATCAAGAGAAATCATCCGCGATCCAGTTCAATGTGGCTTGCAAGAGAGCATAATCAAACATTTATTAGGTGGTTTGAAGAGAAAGTATTTAATCAACTATCTGAATCACTGAATAATGTTGCTGAGACATTAAAATGGCTCGCCTTTAAGCCAAAAATGGATGTCACGTCATATGAAGGTTATGGCATAAACTGATTTTCATACTACACAAAGCGTCAAGATGAAAGTAGTGTAGTTCAAAATAGTGGGGTCACTGTTCAAGCTTGTTCATTGTATTTTGCTAGTGCCAAAGATAAAAGACCATGCGAAGCTGAGATGTCATATTACAGTATCATTGAGGACATATGGGAAATGGACTATACAAATTTTCGAGTTCCTATCTTTAGGTGTAATTGGGTTGACAACAACAAAGGAGTTTTAGTGGATGAGTTGGGTTTCAAATTGGTGAATTTTGAAAAGATTGGTGAGAAAGATGAGCCATTCATCATGGCAGACCAAGAAAAACAAGTATTTTATATTGATGCCGCGGCAAATAAAAATTGGTCTGTTGTTCTTCATGGAAAAAGACAATTTATTGTAGATCCTATAAATGAAGAAGAATACTACAAAAAGTATGATGATTCCAGTCCATTCCTAGATGGTTTTCCAAGTGTAAATGTTGAAGATAACACCAATGAATATTATAAACATCAAGACCATGCTGAAGGAATTTTCCTTGACTAACAACTCAACCAATACTACAGGCATGTATTCTTTGAATTATTTTTTTTATTATCATTCAAGCTAGTATACCTTATCACTTGTGCTTTTATTATCACTTTTTTTTTGGTCGCCCAAAACTCTGTTGCTTTTTTTGTATTTTTGTATTTGAGTAATTACAATGCTTGTCAATCCTCAAGATGAGGATCAACGGAACCAGAAAACATATCTTTACAACATCACTACCTATAAAGAATCGGAGGAGCGACCAACAGAAGAGAAGGAACAGACTAATGGGTCTCCCTCCTAAACAGGCCTCAAGGCTGCAAAAAAGAAGCTACGACAGATAGAAGAAAGAGAGTCTCATCACTCCAGAAAAAAAGGAAGAGCAAACCATCAACACAGAAGACATAAAACTTTAGTCAAATGAATCTTCAACACAACCAACCAGCAGCAGCTACTGGCCTCATCAGAAACGAAAAGGGAAGAAAATGAGTGCCAGCCACTGAGAATCAAATGATACCAAGATACTCGCCCTTGATCCTATTCCATAAACTTTTGGAGGATAGATGAGATCCCTCATGAGATCTTCTGTTTCTCTCGGCCCACAGATTATAATGGCAGAAAAAGAACAGTAGTTTTCCTTGTTTATCAAGCTTCATAGCCTTGTTCCAGTCGTCAATATTGCTGAGATTGGACAAAGAACTTTCCTCAGCAATCCAATTGAAAAAACTCTTACAGAACTCACATTCATTGAGTAAATGGTTGGTGTCTTCATAATCATTAGAACAAAGATAGCATATTGAGGTAATCTGGATACCAATCCTTCTAAGATAATCATCCGTAGGAAGCTTATTGAGAATCATTTTCCACATATGACAAGAATATCGTCTGGGCATATTACAATCCCAAATCCATTTGAATAAATTTCTACAAGTACCTTTCACACAAATAGATTCCCAGAAACACGTCAAAGTAGGATCACTAGAATTCTGGAAGCAAACATAATCACTACCCCCGCAGGGGGCTTTCTGAGAGTAAATTAAGTTTGAGAACTCCTTATTCATTCTTCTGTCTTTGATGAACTAAGAGCCATCACGGATAATGCTACTCACAAGACTATCAAATCTGAACCCAGTCTTAAGATAGACTTCTTTACCCACACATTCTTCAATACGATACCCTCCTTCAATCCATGGGTCCAACCACAATAGGACATTCATACCATCCCCAATAGTAAATTTGATATGAGGCTTGATAGTTTCTCTCAAGTTAAGCAATTTTCTCAAGAGCCAAGACCAGGAAGAGTTAGAGTGAGCCGTCCAGAAGGACCCATGCTTGAAATACTTCTCATTAATCCACTTGACCCAGAGCATATATTTCTTACTTGCCAAATTCCACACATTAACACAAGAACAAGCAACAAAAGACTCTCTGGATTTCATGAACCCAAGACCTCCTTCAGCTTTCGGAAGAGTAACTTTATCCCATGAAACAAGGTGAAGAGGGCTATTTCCTTCAGAGTTGCTCCATAGAAAATTTCTACAAATAGAGTATATAATATTACAAATAGAAATCGGGAGGGGAACAGAAGAAGACCAATATAAATGGATAGTGCTAAGGGTAGACTTAATGAGTTCACATCTTCCAACTAAAGACAAAGTTTTTGATTTCCAACCCTCCAACTTTGATTTGATACGATCAATCAGTGGAGAGCAATCATACTTCTTAAGCTTTCCAATAAAAATAGGTACTCCCAGATATTTTGAAGGCAAGGTACATTTAGAGAAACCAGTAATGTTCATTATAGAATCTTTAGGCACACATTTACTAAACAAAATAGAGCTTTTGTCAGAATTGGCCTTCAAACCAGAGCTATCTCCAAACTTTTCAAACAGATCTTTAATGGTCCTAGCATTTCTCTCGCTGGCCTCATCAAACACCATAAGGTCGTCAGCAAAAATAATGTGGGAAATATGCAAATCTTCATATGCTTTAATAGGGATGAGGTTCTTACTATCAACAACACTTTTAATCATTTCAGTGAACCCTTGCATGACAATAACAAACAGATAGTGAGCTAAGGGATCACCTTGCCTAATCCCATTAGTAGGTCTAATCTTAGGTCCAGGCTCTCCATTAATAAGGATTTGATAAGAGGTGGACAGAAACATAGCTTTGATAAGTTTAATCCACCTTATGGGAAATCCCATTTTGAAGAGGACAGAGAAGAGGTAACTCCATTTTATAGAATAATACGCTTTTGTAAGATCAACTTTAACACACATCTTGCTAGTTGATTGTCTATTAAAATCATGGATAATCTCATTCGTGAGCATAATAGAATGTTTAATACTTCTATTCTTAACAAAAACACATTGGTTTGGACTAATAACGTCAGGGAGGATAACTTGCAACCTGTTAGCCATAATCTTAGAGATAATCTTGTAAGTAGTGTTGCATAGGGCTATAGGGTGCCAGTTCTTGAGCTCGTTGTTATCATGGCCCTTGGGAATGAGAGTAATAAAGGTATTGTTCGCCTCCTATAACATAGAAAAAGACCTGAAGAATTCTTTAACAACATCACTGATGTCTTTTTTAATGATGTGCCAACACTTTTTAAAGAATAAGCCATTAAATCCATCAGGGCCAGGCGCCTTTTCAACTTTCAGCGATTCCACTATATCATCAATCCCTTTTTGCGTAATAGGAGCAGTAAGAATAGCTTTGTGTGCATCTGAGAGCTTATCCCATTTCCAATCGCCTTCAAAGATACCACACAAGCCTTTATTATTGAACAGATTATCATACAAATCATAGACAATAGCCTGAATAGCTTTGGGGTCACTGGTCACATTCTCATTAATCTTGAGGGAATGTATATTATTCCTTTGTCTTCTCTTTTTCATGGACAAGTAGAAAAATTTAGAATTACTATCTCCCTCTTTAAGCCATTGGACACGGGATTTCTGTTTGAGGAACATTTCTTCTTTAAAGGAAGCTTCCTTAGCAATTCTTCTGGCTTCAATAGAATCTTTCAAAATAGTATGGTCTAAAGGATTGGCATCCGCTCTTTCTTGTAAACTGAGAGAAACTTGTCATTTCATAGCAACATCACTAAGATAATTGCATAGAGAATCTTTATTCCAGCTGATAAGATTACCTTTGAGATTATGAAGCTTCCTATAAATTTTGTACATAGCATGTCCATCCACCTCAATGTTCCAAGCCTTTTCAACAATTTTAAGAAAATATTCCTCAAAAGTCCAGTTGTTGATAAACCTAAAGGGAGCTTTGACACTTCAGAACCAATATCCAGACAAAGGATTTTGTGATCACTCACAATATTTGAAATAATCGAACCAGAAAAGGTTTGAAAGATATTAAGAGCACTTGCATTATAAAGAATTCTATCAATCTTCGTAGTGATATGCTTATCACCAGGTTGATGGTTATCCCAAGTAAACTGAGGCCCCTTCAAATCAAGATCAAAAATAGAGCAGTCAAGCAAGCAACTATTAAAGTCCCTCATGGATTTTTCAGAAGGTGGGAAATCACCAAGTTTCTCATAATTCTTGCGAACAACATTGAAATCACTAAGAAGAAACCATGGGTCCGAATCATAAGGACGATGATTTCTAATAGTATCCCACAAACTAGCTCTATCATAATCATCGTTGTGGTCGTATACAGCAGTAAAGAAGAATCTGAAATTCCCAGAATTAACCTCACATAAGATAGTTTGACCAGTTTCATGAATCTTATTCACCAAATAGAAGTTAGGGTCCCAGATGATGACAATTCTACCAAGAGGATGCAAGTGAAGATTAGAACAATAAGCATAACTTGGAAAGCAATTTCTCATAAAAGACTTAATTTTCCTTCTTCTAAGCTTTGTTTCAATGAGGACGAAGATATGACCCTTCACCCTCCTCAACTCCTCCTAGACTCTAGAGATTTTATTACTAATACCTCTAACATTCTAGGAGGTGATCTTAATAGAACTCATGGATTCACCCCGGCTGTTGAGCTGACAGCCTCAGCAATCAAAGGAGACAGTTGGAAACCCCTAGGGGCAGACGAAGAGGATGAATTATCCAGTCTATTAAATATACTGATATTGACTTTGCCTTGACATCTAGGAGGCAGGACATGGGCTTTCCCTTGAGTGCTGCCATCACTAATAGGGGACACTTGTGGGGTACTAGAGAAGAGGGAGGAGTAGACACTGACATTTTGACCTGCTCGCCTTCAACCTCTGAACAATTTAGCAGCAGAGCTTCCATAGTAGCATCATCATATCCCCGACCTTCATTTACTACCTTTGATAATTCCAGATCTACAATAGTATCCCCCTCCTGTATTTTGTTTTTCATCACAGCTGTCTCTACTTCATCCTCAACCTCCTCAAGTATATGTACAGATTCACCCTTGTTGTTCTCAGACCGAACAGAAGGAATACATTGTGTCTCCTTCTTCTCTATCCATTGTAATTTGCTAGCAGTGACACCCTTAGACAGAGGAATATTCTTAGATTTCATATTTTGAGTATCACAGTTACCATGCCCAAGGAAACCACAACTAACACACTTATGAGGGATCCATTCATAGCTTAGATTTACTGAATATTCATCACCATCATCACTGACCAGTGATACTTTGTTTGGGAATTCTACAGAACAACTCATAAGCACTTGGATTCGTGCGTAATCGATTTGCTTCAAGCTTCTGATGTTTTCATCCATTTTTATAGGTCGACCAATGAACGAGCCAATCCTTTCAAAGAACATAGGATCCCATAGTTCAAGAGGCATTTTGTAAATTCCGACCCATATAGGAACATCACTCAACACCAGTTTCTTCTGTTCGTCTCCTGGTTTCCATCTCTTCAGCACGACAGGTCTACCAAGGACATACCATTCTCCCTTCATCACCAGATCTAGATCACTTTGTTTATTCAATCTAATCAGGAAGAAACCGTCACTTCTATCAAAGAGTTCAAAGGATCCCACAGGCCTCCAAATTTCCACGAAGTGATTGAGTAAGGTAGGAATATGTGGCTTGAAGTGAATGACGTATCCTAGAAAGCAATTTCTCCAGCGCTCTGCGTTCTTGACAACTTCCTCTTTAGGATACATGATCTTGCCTTGGCAGATAGATAGCTCCTTTAGACTCAACGTCGATGGCCCCCCGACTGATAAGCTTGATACTTCTTCCCATTTCTTCGGTCGAGAATCACCCAGATCTGCATTAAGCTTAACAAAATTTTTGCCAGTAGGAACTCCTTTAGGGATCTCACATCTTGTTGTGTCGCTAAGATCAGGAGGCCGGTGAAGCGCTGCCGCCATCGGTGTCACCTTCTCTCTCAGGGACGGGGAGCGCACAAGATCCATCAGCATGAAACCCATCTTTCTTTCACTTGTTTTTTTTATCATGTATACTTGTAGGTTCTAAAATGGCGAGTGAAGATGAACATTCTGAGCATGAGCATGAGCACCATGAGGATGGTAGTGGTGATGCTAAGAAAAGTAGAGGTCCCACACTGATGCGTAGGCTGCAGGAGCTCAGGGCTAAAGGGGAAAAATTGCCAGTCTAGTTTGATATCACAGGAGCACCTATTGGGGAACATGCTAGTGCTTTCAAGCATTACGTAGGGGCGACCATGCGCAGTAAGGTGCCAATAGATATAGAAAATTGGCATGATGTTCCTAATGCCAAAAAAGACCTCATATGGAAAGATATATATGTGAGTGGAAGTGATATTATTTTAATATGTTTTTTTATCTATTGATTCTAATTTATTTTGCTTGGAATTAATTGCTTTTTAAAACAACATTATTAATTGCCTCTTTTGTATGTATAGGGTGTTTTTCATCTAAATGAAAAAGATCACAAGAAAAGAGTGCTACAACGTTGTGGTGTACGATGGAGGGGTTTTAAGACATATCTCGCAAGGGAATTTATAGATAATCCTAAACAAAAGAAGAAAGCAACAGATGTATATATTTTTATAGATCTTGAGGTGTAGGAAACATTTGTTGCAGCTAGGAGATCGGAAGAGTTTCAAGTAATAAAGATTGTGATGCATTGTATGAATATTTAATTTTATACAATTAAGGAGGTGAATCTTTTTATACATGTTTTCCAAGTCTGAATTGCAATATCTCATTTTAAATGATCAGGCTATCCACCTGGCTCAAAAGGAAAGACGGGCCAAAAATGTGCATGACCATCGCTTGGGGACCGGTGGTTATGCCTTCCGCCGCCAACTACAAGAGAAGCAATCCTCTGCTGGAGAAGAATCTAGTACAACTCAAGTTGAGCATCCACCCCGACACTTGACATGGATTGATGCTAGAAAGAATCGAGCAGGTGAAATTGTCAACCCTGCAACTAAGGAGGTGGCATAAAAGGTGGTAGGTTTATCCCAAATAAGTAAAGAGTAACTCCCACAAACTTAGATTTATTTATATCTAATTGATATTGTGATTTAATATTTTTATTAACTATGAATAGATTGATCTCCACGAGCAAAGGAAGGAAGGAAAGTTCATCCCAACTGGCCACATGGATGAACTATCAGTTTCTCTTGGTACGAAGGAGCATCCTGGCCGTGTTAGGGGATTAGGAGCTGGCATAGGATTCAAGTCTTATTTTGGCCCTTCGCAATCTAAAAGAGGTCGTGCAGGAGGTCTTACACAAGAGGAGGTTGAAGCATTAGTAGTACAGAAAGTACAAGAAATAATGTCTTCATTTCAGCCTACTCAACCTTCTCAACCTATTCATACTGTGTGTCTCTCAAGTGATGAGGTACAAGCCCATGCAACCATTTTAGAAGGTCATGGGAGCACTCCCAATGACCCACCACAACAATATGCAGTAAGTTTTTGTTCTATATATTGTGTTATTAGTATGATATATATATGATAATATATAGTTGTAACAGGTATCTGTTCTACTACTTCTTATATAACCTATATTATTTCAATCTAGGTTGGTATGAAATGTAAACTTGCAGTGGAGGTTCCAGAATATAATATTATGGGAGCGGGCAAGGTGTACAACCTTGGTGGTACATTGCATTGCCAACAAATTACTGATGACATTTGTCGTGTGTCCATCCATCTTGTGTATGACAGAATGGAGGACAAACCACTACCCATACCTAATCCTGAATATAGTACAGTTGAAGAAGCAGAGGGTGCTATGTTGGGTTGGCCTAGACACTTGGTTATCAATGACAAGGTATACTTGAATTCTACCATGTTTTTCATATTTGACTGTATATATGAACTCATATAATAGAAGTATGTAATTTAATTAACATGTTTGCAAACCAAAAGGTAAAAATTCTACTAGTCGTCCTCCTATGCCCAAGCCATCTATTATTCCAGAATCCACATTCGACGAGATGGGAAGTAAATGTAAATGTTTGTGTCGATACTTAGCCAACCAAAGCTCTGGACTACAAATGTTGATCATTTAATAGAAGATGCAACTGGGAGGGAATTTGACAATTATATTTTTCTTGATGATATTATAGAGTTGTTCCATTATGATTGGCTAAATACTTCGATATTAGAAGTATGGATAAGGTAAGGATCTATCAATATAGAAAATTCCAATACACATTTTTAGCTTATTTCTACATATGAAAATAATTACAAAATTTTAACATCCATTTATATATCGAGGCCACAAACTTTGATATAAAGAATGTTGGATTCTTAGTTCCTTCGGTCACTAGTCAGGTGGAGACACATATTGAGGAAGTGAGTGAGTACTTCTCTGATGCATTCAAATATTTTGCTACTATGGGAAAGGAAATTATCCTAATTTCTTTTAACGTCCAGTAAGTATTATTACTCAATATAATTTTAATAATGAACAAATGTATTTAATTTAATGTTTGTTTTATTCTTACTCAGATCTAGACATTGGGAATTAGTGGTGATTGTCCCAAAATTGATGACTCTTTATTATCTTGACCCAATGGGAAAAACAACAAGGGGTCACAAACTGAAATTGCCAGCTATGGCGTAAGCATAAATATAGTCAATACTTCAACATGAAATTTTTGTTTAGAATTTCTATTTTACCAACTATCGTTTAATTGATAGGGGTATAAAAGCTTTTTGTGAAGGCGGAGGACAAATACCCACAAAATTAAAGACATTGACTTTGAAAAATGTAAAGGTAGCTACTTTGACAACTGCTCAGTCTTATATGTATTAATTTTCAACTCTTATATGTCAACTCTTATAGTCTTCTATTTATAGTAGTTACTAACATTAAGTATAATTCGTTATTTATAGTATCCTATACAAAATAATGACTGGGCTTGTGGTTACTATGTAATGAAATATATGCAAGCTATTGTCAAACAAGCATCAAATGACATTCAAACTATAGATCAGGTAATAAAGAATAACATCATAAATTTACAAGTGAGTTGTAGTCATTTTATAAAATATTAGCATGTGCATTTTCTATTACAGATCTTTACAACTCAGCCTTACACACATGAGGACTTAAATGAATTCCGAGAAGAGTGGTCAGATGCTGTTTTAAATGAAGTCAATATAGCATTGGAATAAATATGTCAGTTACATTCCATTTATGTATGTGGTTTCAGTACTCTTTCAAATTTACTTTTGTATCTAACATTTAATATCATCTCAGACTTGCAATCTATCATTTTGTAAATTATGATGTGACTATGTGTACTCAACTCAATATATGAATCATTTTTGTTATGAATGTGTGGTTTGGAATGGTGACAATTGAGCATCAATGCTCCCCTCTCCCTTATCTTATTCTTATTCTTCTGTTTTGTTCTGTTCAATTTCTATAGAAATTATAAAAAAAAACCGACCCTATAGCGTCGGTTTTCTTAAAAAACCAACCTTATAGGTGTCTTGGCCGTTCCGCGTAGAACGACCGTGCTGCATAAAACGGCCGTGTTGGGATGAGGTAGAACAGTCGTGTCGCGTAGCACGGCAGTGTTGAGATATGGTAGAACGGTCATGCCGTGTAGCATGGCCGTGCTAATATAAACCAACACGACTGTGCTAGGCGTCACGACCGTTCTACCTCATCCCAACACGGTCGTTTTATGCAGCACCACCGTTCTACGCGGAACGGCCAAGACACCTATAAGATCGGTTTTTTAAGAAAACCGACACTATAGGTCCTTAGAAATAATCTTTAGAGTCGGTTATTTATTAAAAAACTGACGTTATAGGGTTCAGGTACAATTTCATTTCTCATTTGAGTTTAGTTTTTGAGAGCCTATATGGTTAGTTTTTACTATACAAGGCCGGTTTTTTTTGGGTTAAAAAAACTGACGCTAAAGTGCAATTTCTGTAGCGATGGCCAGTTAGGCGTCGGCTGAAAAGTGACGCTATAGGCTTAAAAAAATCGACGCTATAGACCATTTTTGTACTAGTATTTCTTCAATCACATGCACAATGAAAATATGATAAACCTTGATCCTTAGATTTTTCAATCAAAGGCTGCCATCATGGATGATCTATCTTGTTTACATGTTCTATACTCATTCTTATTTATTTCCACAATGTTGGATATCATATATACAAGACAATACTAAACTACATCATATGTAAGAGAAACCTCAAGTTACATTCAATGGAATTAAGTTGGGAATCCATACATATCGAATGTACAACATGCAAGATGTATTAAAAATTACAAACAATAAACCATTTGTAATAAAATCAATGACAATTAGAGTTCGTCATCAATCATGTATCCCAAAGCAAGGAAAATATTATTTATGCAACACTTTGGACTTTCATATAGTATATACGTACATATAATCATATCATAATATGATTTGGTGATAAAAATGTGACCATCAATTGTATATGCATATTAATGAATATAATCATATGAAATATTCATGATATTATTGTCCAATGAAACAAACTAATTCAAAATTGAAAAAAATCATAAAAGAACATCCATGGAGGTTAATTAAGACGTAGAATTCGAAATTTACATTAGTTTTAATTTTTGAAATGTTCACTATGTCATTTACATTATTTGAATCCTTTTAGCATCATCTTGTTAATTTATTTAATAATTTGTATATGGATACTAGTATCATCCAACTAAAATTGAATTTAGCAATTGGAGAAATTAATACATGAGAAATAAATTTGATATTACTTTCTTGTTTAAAAATTGTATAGTGGATTACTTATATACATGAACGTTTCAGCAATATTAAAATGAATATTTATATAGTGTAGACTAAGTTACTATATTGGGTATTTATGATCCTTTCAAAATTATCGCCTCATGAGAGAAATAAAAAATATCTTATATTTACTTAAATGCCTCAATATCTCATCAATTTCCCTAAAAAATGTTTATCTCTAATTTCTTTTGGATAATAATAACTTAGTTTCCCAATTCATGTTATTTGTTTCCATAATATTAGTAACATCATCTAAAGATAATACAAGAGTGAAAATTTGTATTCTCTTACTAATTTTTACTACTAACATTTTACATATAATTATTTAGTGCATACGAGTTCTATGCTATTATTTATATATGTATTGATTAATGTGTTTCTAAAATAAAGTTCTGATTTATTTCTTTTATGATAATATTTTCATAGATTTAACATGCATGTATAACATTGGATCCCTTTATGTTACAGTGTGATTTTATTTATTACAAATTTATATAAATTATATATGTATAATCCATACAAGTTGGTTTACATTATTCATTTAATGTAAAAGATGTTTTCATTTTAATAATAATTTTAATATTTTTGGCCTTATCTTACATTTTCTTTTCTTAACAAATTTGAGGCATATAGGAACACTCAAAGCATGTAAAACATGGCCTACAAGCAAACTAAAATGTGAGGAGTACGATTTTTTCATTGATTTTTTGTTTTGGAAATGTTTCCTATATTATTTAATATTTTGGACTTTAAGTTTTATTCTCTCTCATAAATAAATCTAGGATAAATAAGATTATTCAATTAATCTAGAAATTTACACATATCCAAATTTTGGTGTGTGGAATTCGAATTTGCAATTTATTTCTACTCTTCAAGTCATTAAACATGTCACTTAATATTTTGGAGCAAAAATCATATTTTCTTTTCTAAGAAAAATTAAGATAGTCATTATTGTTCAAACAATGTCAAATTTGGAACCCAAGCTAATAGTAATCCAAGGAATACATTTTACCATTATATTTCATTTTTGATATTTACTTTTGTGAGTTGTATAACCATTATGGTTTAGGTAGATTGTTTACATTTTTTTGACAAATTTTAAATTAGAGCTCCTTTAAGTTCACAAAATCACCAAAAAGTTAAATAGTATTATTATGCAAAAAAAATCATATTTTACATATTCAACATATTTAATATATTAATTTATTATTTATCTAAATAATAGAACATTATTAATATTAATGGACATGAAATTACCAATTGTTACTTCAAAGCATATTATACATTTGTATTTACCCATTATGTGAGTATTAGTTATCAAGGTAAATACATGTAACATATTAGCACATTTTAAGTTATAATGAAAATGTGTGAGGTTGTTTAGTTTTATCCTTCTTTGGTCAAGTCTAGGAAATTGATCTCAAATTTTCTAGTTATGGAATAGGGTAAGATTCTAAGTTTTGGTTCATTACATTTCCACTTTTAGACTGTTACATGTCAAACCTTTTCAGCACCTTTTCAATGCATGTACTTAGACTTATACCAAGAAGCCTTGTAGATCTATATCTATAAATCTTGATTCCTAATATATATTATGCTTCTCCTACATCCTTCATGGTGAATGTAAACCCAATACATGTTTTAACAAAATCTAAGCTTGGGAGATGCCAATTCCCATCATTAATATGTCATAAACATATAATACAAGAAATACAATAATGCTCTTTCTAACCTTCTTGTAAACATAAGGATCATATTTATTTTGAATAAAGGGAAATAGTTTGACTGTCTAATCAAAACAAAGATTCTAACTTTGAGATGCTTACTTTAATACATAGATTGACCTTTGTAGCTTATAGATTTTATCAGCATCATTTGGATAGATAAAATATTCAGGCTATGTCATTTACACATCCTCATAAGATTACCATTAAGGAAAGTATTTT
This sequence comes from Alisma plantago-aquatica, assembly GCA_963693085.1. Lineage (NCBI taxonomy): Eukaryota > Viridiplantae > Streptophyta > Magnoliopsida > Alismatales > Alismataceae > Alisma > Alisma plantago-aquatica. The sequence goes on from OY856415.1 coordinate 542,352,647, forward strand.
TCATGTCCATTTTCAAAATCTCATAGCCAGTATAAGATTCAATGGCAAGCATGATCTTGATGAATTTTACCATGGCAATTGGTGATAAAGTTTTTTCATAGTCAACACGTTGAACTTGTTTGAAACCTTTTGCTACCAATCGACTTTTGTAGGTTCGCACATTACCATCCATGTAGGTTTTCTTCTTGAATACCCACTTGCACCCTATGGGTTTTACCCCTTCAGATGGAACCACAAAGGTCCACACCTTGTTGGTATACATGAAGTTCATTTTCAATTGCATGCCTTACAACCATTTCTCAACATTTGATCCATCAATATCCTCATTGTTGTATGTTGGTTCATTGACATCAATGAACAACACATCATCTTGTTGAGTTACTAGACATCCATATATCTCTATTTCAAGATGTTCCCTACTAGAACTTCTAGGTTCCTATGTTGTAATTGAAACTTGAGATTCCATGATAGTTATGTGGTTCCTATTATTCCTTATCGTCATTCATAGGTTAAATGCTATCTTATTGGATTTGAACATGTTCAAGTTCTATTTTCCTCCCATTGGTTCCTCAAAAAATGAATTTCCTTTTGAGGATAAAACATTTCTAGAAATAAACACAATGTTCATAGGTAATTTCATTTAGTTTTCTTAGAATAGCTAATGAAATGACGTTTGTCAAGTCTAGGACCAAGCTTTATAGAAAATTGTTTCTTAATATTAACTTCACATCCCCAAATATTCATGAAAAACATGTTGGGATGCTTACCAGTCTGTATCGCGTGTGGTGTCATTTGAATTGATTTACAAGATGCACGTTTAATTGTAAGAGTTGCAATTTCTAGAGAATATCCCCATAGTGAATTTGGAAGGACAGAAAAACTCATCAAAGATTCTACCATGTCTGATAGGGTGTGATTCCATCTTTCTAGTAGACTATTATGTTGTGATGTTCTAGTTGAAGTCAATTGTGATACAATATCAAAACCCCTTAGAAGGGAATCAAACTCTTGGATTAAGTATTCACCACCTAAAACTAAATAAAGTGATTTAATTATTTTGACCAGTTGATTTTGCACTTCATACATGAATTCCTTGAAATATTTAAAGGATTTTGACTTGTGTTTCATTATATACAAATCTCTAGTCTATGGAAATCATCATTAAATGTGATGAAATGTTGATATCCACCTCTAGCATTTGTGATAAAAGGTCCACATTCATCAGTATGTATGAGTCCTAATAAGTTACTTTCCTTTCAATATTTATAATAGAGGGTGATTTATTCATCTTTCCTTGTAGACTACATTCACGTGTCTCAATTGATTCTAAATTAAATGAGATCGGGTAACCATTTTTTGGGGCTCTATAAATGTGCTCCTCGTTTATGTCCTCTAGATGACAGTGCCATTGGTAAGTTTTGTTTGAGTCATACAGCTTTAATCTCTTGGTATTTATGTTGTATACATGTGTCTCATGTTCTAATAATAGTGACAATAAGACATTTGAGCATTTCAATATAATAGATCATATCTTAAAATAGAAATCCAAATATTCTCTATCTAAAATTCAAAACCATTATTGTCCAAACTAGATATAGAGATAATGTTTCTATTTATTGAAGGTACACAATAGCAATTCTGTAACTCTATTACAAGACCACTGGGAAGTGACAACAGTAGGTGCCTATAGTAGTGAAAACAACTCTTGCTCCAATTACAATGTGTAGTTCCACCTCCTTTTTTTTAAGGGTCTACTTCTTTTCAGATCATCCGTATTTTATCATATGTGAAATCCACATTATGTAGAAATATACATGTTTGAAGAAGTAAATAAGTTTATTAAATGTATGAATGAAGTGTAGATATCTATCCCATCTTCTTATTATTCCATTCATCTAGGTAGAGAGGACACTTCTCTTCCAATGTCCAACCTAGTGACAATGGTGACAATTGCCTCCCTTAGCCACTCCTTTTCCTTTTAGTGTAGAAGACTTTTGGCCAGCCTCAGAACCTTTCTTGGCTTTTCCTTTACCCTTAGAATTTACTTTTCCTTTCTTGAGCATCAACACAGATTTGGTCTTGTTATTCATTTTCTCTTCAATAATTCTCAACATACCAAATAGCTCTATCAAGGGCTTTACAAAATGTTCAAGTTGTAATTCATGACAAATTGTTTGTATGAATTTTCAATGATTGAGGGATCACATCTCTTGCCAAATCATGGCCTAAAGGAAATTTCATTCTAGTTAGAATTTCCACATACCTAATAACTTATGTACATAAGGTCCAACTAGATCACCTTCTGCCATCTTTCACTTAAAAAACACCTTGGAGACATCATACCTCTCTTCTTTCATTGTAATTGATACATGTTCCTAAGATGTGTTATCATCACAATAATGTAAATATTATCATTTTTCTTTTAAAGCACATGATTCATATATAAAATCATAAGGCATTTGATGTAAATGGACTCATCAGAATGCTTCTTATGTGCTTCCCTTCAGCCCTAGGTGCATCAGAAATTGGTTCATTTGTAATGGTTTGTCCAGGACATAGACCTTACCCTTATGTGCGAGAAAAAATCTCAATGTCCTAGAAAAATCATTAAAGTTACTCTCATTTATTTTTTCTTTGAAAATGGTTTTTTTGTGTTTTCCATTTGGTCTACATAAAAATTATGAGTCAAAAATTGATTCAAAAATTAATTTTTGATTTAGAAAAACTTATTTGATAGAATTAATTTGGCCTTTAATTAACTAAACTATCACTAATTTATTCAAATTAATAGTCCTCACAAGTATAGAATATTACAACAAGCAATATTCTAGTGAGACAAGATTTGTTATACATCAAGTCATGATTCAACTTTGGTTGATCATTCATAACTTAACTATTTTGGTAGGTAGCAATCACAAACTACATCCTCTGCAATTCTTTTGTAAATAGTTGTACAACCTATTGTCAATATTCATCTTCAGGTCTGTAGGTGCTTCATCCAATTAAGATCACCTAGTTAAGTCCAACCGAAAAGGTTATACAATAGACACCCTTCTTTGGAAGACCTATAAATCTAGTCTCACACTTCCCTGAGATAGACAGTGCACTTTGCTTTGACATAATAATACTTTATCAATCAAGGTTTTCATGCATATTTCATATTGGAAAGCATATAAGACGTAATATTTTATTGAGGAGTTGTATATATGTATATATCCATACACATCCAATCACCATTACATATATAATATTATATGTATCATATTCTATAACAATCACCTCATGCGATAAAATATGGTATGGAAACTAGAAAAACATCTTGAGCCAACAAGTGTGGTAGAAAAATAACTAAGAGATTCACATTTGATGTAAATCTTAATCTGGCTTTTAAAGGATTTACAGTTGCCCGACTAGGCAAGTCAATTTGTTCAATTGGTAATCCCTATTTTGGGTAATTTTTGTGTTGTTTATTTTTTTTTCTCGTCTTGATCTAGAATCCTCCAAGGACCATCCTCTTTGGTATGATCTTCTGATATTCTCCTACTCTTCATCATGATCCACCATTGATGTCACTACATCATCCTATCCTAATTTCTTAATTAAAATTGACAAGGAAATGTAAAGAGAGAGGCATGTCATGAAACTCACCACATCTTATGTATTTTTTTATCAAAATCAAAACAACAATATTAAATGTTTCAGATAATACCACAATGACTTTAATTTCCATATCCACATCAACCAAACAAAATGATTTTCAAGGTGTTGTATTGGTTTATGATATATATATATATATATATATATATATATATATATATATATATATATATATATATATATATATTATATCATATATGATATTAGGTGACTAACTTGAATACAAAGTTGCAAAAAAAAATCATACAATGAATGTCTTATAGTTCAAAACCCAAACCATCACTAAAAGCATGTGACATCGTCTCTAATACTATTGTAAGGTTTTTGGGAAGGTGGTGTAGTGGAGCAACAATTTTTTTCTTCCCATTTTACCTTAGTCATCGAATCCTCTATAAAACATTGGTGCATAAATAAAATAGAAGGGATAAAATTATACCTTTTCACACTAGTTATCAAGAACTAGACATATCTCTTGATGAAGAACTCAAACTTTTGGATTTAAATATGAATCAGACACAAAGAATCTTTGCTGCCGAGTAGATTTTGAAACATATCATACAAGACTAGGAAAGGAAGATGGCATGTTGAAGACAATCTCCCAATGTGGCCACCAATGTTTCCACATTTATATATCCTCCATGTGTATCTCCATGTCCCTCTCTAATAGTAGGTGTGGAAGGAGCAACCATTCTGTTAGTGATGTGTTGGCATTTCAAGACTCATCCTTAAAATTTCCTTGTGGGTGATGATGGTTGGTCCAAAAGGTTTTCCAAAGGTCTCCCTCCAACCCTAGTCATAATGCCCCTACATATATGAAAGGTAGGGAAGCAGGGTTTCTAATAAACCCTATGAAATGAAAAGGTAGAAACCTTTTTTCAATAGCCTGCCCATAGATAGCCAGTCGGTCGACTGACTAAGTCAAGTCACTCAACTAGCTTGGGTGGGTTGCCTTACTACATCCTACTTGAGATTTCTAGTTGACCGAGTGGCTTGTCCAGTTGCATGACTGGACTGGTTTGTAACTCTCAAGACCAGTCCATAGATATAGTACAATCTGGCAACTAGACCTAGTCTAGTCGGTCTATTGGCATATCTAATCCAATCAGCTAATTGAGCTAGCCAGTTGACTGATTGGATGGATCCTAACCCGATGAATGAACTAGACCATCCATCCTATCAAATGGCCTATCATGCCAGGTGATTGGACTTTACAATTATCTGACTGAGCTTCCAATCAGTCTACCAATGGTTCAATTGATTACCTAAACATTTTAGTAACCAACTAAACATATGTCCATGATTATACTCCTCTTCCCTATGCATCATATGTGTGTGACCCTATAGGATCCAATTTACATTCCCATGATATCTATAGTCACATTATGATATCACAGACAATGATTGGTATTCAATAAGACTACATTGCCACCCAAATAATTGAAGACATTAGTGAACAACTTCAAGCTTAAAAAGTGTTCAATGTTACCATGACCATATAATCCCTTTCTCACATATACTAGATTCAAACTGAGGCATAGATTTGTCATCCTTGTATCGATGATCCTTGAAGTAGAGCAGACTATTTAAGATATTGTGAACACACTATCATATATTCACTCAATTAGGCATGGCCATGCATTTTCATAGTCTCTCTTATCAAGTGGTCAGGATATCATTCCAATGGAGGGGAAAATGGCATCTACATCACTCATAGTAATACAGAAGTGTTACAATGCACCCAATCACCACCTTTTGGGAAACCCTTATTTAGAGTCACATCTAATGTCAGAGTACACAAAACAACATGTGATTATTGTAGTGACTTTAGGTCTAAGGATCACAACCACCATTACCACATTTAGATATGAGTCTAGAATGTCTTTACATGACTTCCATGTGTCATTGTCAAGGTGGGTTTGTGTAGTACTGCTTGTTCCTACAAAGTACCCATGTATATGAGTTGATATCCAATATCATCATTAAACAAACATAGGTATCACTCACCATACATGATAGTCTTTTGTAATATTTTTGTCCTATAATATCCATAATAATAACCTACTACGGACGTAGAAAGAATGAGTATTTTAAATAAGCATATGAACTCATGAATCAATATTATAAAAAACATAATCAGTGGAATTGACTTTTTATTAATAATTAAATCATATACAAAGTTTCCCTATTACAATCATCACATGTTAGGTGTCAAGGAATACAACCAAAATGCATGCTGAAACAAGATCAAGAAGCAACTTCAATTGAGTCATTGAGGGAGTCCTTGTACGAGGTTGAGTTCATGAAAAAAATTCGTTTCCATGATCAATCTTATAAAAACCATGAAGTGTCAAGATTCGAGCATAACTCAAGAATATTTTTATTTATTTAGACTCAGTTTCAATCTATTTATAGTTGTGATAACAGCCAAGATGGGATTTGATGAACTCCACACATAAATCTTAAATGTTCTCAAGCATAGAAATAAACTATATTTAAGAAAGTATTTTGAAAATGTGATTTTTAGCATTACAATAATATAGTTTTACATATAAGAGAGTATAACTAGTTGCAAAATGATTTAAAACAAAAGGCAATCCTCATTCTCTTTCCACCACGTGAAATTTCTTTGGTCCAGTCCATGTTTATTAGATTTTTCATGTATTAGTTCGTGCTTTTACCAAGATACTTAAACTCAACTTCTCATTTCAAGGGTCATTAGGTCTCAAATTTGGTCTTTCTAGGTTCATGTTTCTTTTTAATTTTTTCTTGAAGCTTTCTCGCACTACAAGTAAGATCAATTTCGTTGAAATATTATTTCTATTTGGCACATGGTAAGTATCCCTCGTTTTGGAGTTAAAAGATTTATTTCATGAAGTGAATCAATAAAATAGGTGATACCATAAGACACATGCTATGAATTATTTTTTTCTTTTTGTGAAGTTTTTCATGTTTTAAGAACTGGTGTTAGAGGTTTTGGGACTCACCTCGGTGGAGAAAATCTCTATATAGTAGGTTTATTAAACTAGACTCTTGCCTCAGGTCTTTGTCCTCTTTTGAAATTTCCACGTTATTCTACTAACAGGCATTGAATTTAATTTTTTTCAAGCAACTGTATCTTGGTTTGATCTTATCTTGATCAGCTTCTTTGATATCAAAATCTCATTAGTTCATCAAGTGAAAGATTTATAAGATAAACATTTCTCAATTTTGCAATTCCCAATCCTTTTGTTTCCCATAAGAGAATGCATTTTTACTTCCATATTAAATAAATAATAAAAAAACATTCTAATTCTAAGAAAAATGATATGTTTTAATATTCAAGAGATTTGATTCATCAATTTTTTGAAAATTCCAAATAAAATGTATATTTTTGGGAAATAAGATTTTGTTCTGAATAACATTTGGTAGACACAAACATTTCATTTAATATCAAGTTTGTAATAGAATTTACAATACTAGAAAGAAACTATGAAACTAGAAATAAACTACAAACAAAGGCATAAAAGTAAAGATAGACTAATAAGAAATACAAGAGTAAGGGATTGAAATTTTCATGATTCAATACACTACCTTGAGAAAGAATAAAAACTTTAGTGAGAGAGGATGAAATGTTTAGGAGTTGTCCTAATGCAATTGGAAATCTTGAGGTGATTGATTACAATGTAATGGATAGAAGTCTTGAGAAGTATGCAATAATACTCCCATCAAAGATCCAGGGGAAATCTATCCATCTTCTCATGTGCATTATAATGATGTATGCCAACAACACCAGTCGAGAGGATGAGAGGCTCATATGCCTTTCTCACCTTGATGTTTATTTAATAGGAAACAAATAATTAGAAGAATGTAGAGAGAAATATTTATTATCAGATTTGTAGAGGAAGAATGGGATGAATAGTGCAGAGATGTGACAAATGTCACACCACAATAGAGTTTAATTTTGTCTAATGGATATCAAATACCTAAGTGAGGTAAATTGGTTGTTAGTATCCACATGTAAGGTTTTTTGTTTGACATCCAGAAATAAATCTTAAATGATTTGTGCTAAAAAGTATTTACAAAGAAAGAGGGTGCCAAGTGGCCATGTATATTCTAGGGTTAGATCATCTTTCACCTTTACATAAAATTCGATCCCATATATTTATAGATAATTTATTCCCTATAGTATGGTCTTTGGATGAAGTCGTGTGTCTCCTTGAGTTTTTTAGGTCTAATTCCTCTCTATATGTCTTGAGATAATAGAAGAAAGCATTATCTCCAAACAACACTTACCTCATTTTCTTTGTTTTGTAATTGTTTTACCTTCTTAATATTATTGCATAATAGGATAGGTTCTTCCTTATCCTTCTAATTAGGGGTTTAAATGGGTAGGGTATGGTGCGGTTATGGTCATATCCATAACCTTAACCATTTAGATAAGTGGGTATGGGTATGGGTATATACCCACTTTTTCAAAAGATATACCCGCACCATACCCATACCCACATAACCAATGGGTATTGGATGGGTAACTGGGTATATGGTTATGAATAGACTTGCTTCAATAACACAATATAAACTTTGGGTATAACAAACACCAGACAAATTAGGCGATATCGATACTAGTATGACATCAAATACATTATATATCTTGTGCATATAACATTTGATAAGTATATAATATGTCATTGTATAATGGACAACCAAGACTAACATGTTGATACAACTAAATCAAAATATAAAAAGAAATGATGATTATTGTCTCTAATGGGGAATATTACAAAGTTTGACTATAGTATTAATAGAATAATAAAGTCAACAATTGATCTTAGACATCATGTTGGCTTGCTTGGAATATGGATCATTACATTCCAATATAAACTTTTACTATTTTAAGATAAGTATACTTACAAATTTTGAGTGCTGAAATATGCACAATTACATTCTAGTATAAATTTTGTATATAAAAATATATTTAAATGGGTATATTGGTATAGAGGGTATGGGTACATACATAACCATAACCTTACCCAATAAGAGGTGGATACATGGGTATAAGGGTAAGCGGTTATATGGTTATAAAAACTTATACCCATGATGGGTTTAGAGGGTATGGGTTTGAGGGTATGCGGGTGTACCCATGTCCATTTACAACCCTACTTCTAATAGGTCTTCCCATTAGATCTTCTAATCACTCACTAACTAGTGTTTCTGACCAATAAGGAAGGTGGATTCCTATATAAGGTGTAGGTGTAATATCTCTCTGGTATGCTTTCGACTTTAGTACTATCAATGTGCATATTGACTATCTACGTTTGTGCTTCACATCTATGGAGAGATGACCTATGGAAATAAAATGTTTTATACAAGAAGTGGATCCCAGCTCCTCATCTACTAGTTTGAAATTCATAAACTCTAGACTATGTCTACAAGAATGATGATCCAGTTCATTCTCCCTTCCTTCTTGTTCTTGATCACATCAGGGGGTTCACTAACTGGGGTGAGCCATTTAGAAATGACTTAATGGATAATGATTATGAAGATGTGTAGGTAGAGACATGTTCATCATACTTTTAAAAGGTTCATGAAGGGGAGAAAAGGAATATTTTTTGGGCTTGTACATTTGTGTTTTTTTCTAAAACATTTACATATTTATAAGAAATAAAATAAATCCTTTTTTGCAAATGTAAAACAATTTATGATTGGAAAAAAAAGATCAAGTATCATTCATTACATCATGTTTGGTAACAACATGAATTATAGAGAAAATGAGACATGTAAGAATAGAAATAAGAAGTGATCCAAAAAATAAAAAACATGGGTTGCCTCCAATAAGCTATGTATTTGTATCCAATTTGAGTCTTATTCAAGCTTCAAGTAGTCATCTTAGATGGGATTGACCCCCTAGTATTAGGAATCCCTTATACTAAGATCTGTCTTGTAGGAGTCTTTATTGATTCGACAAGTGAAGCAAGTTTATTCTCTACGCTTCTATACTATTTTGAGCTTCTAGCATTTGTAATTACAAGGATAAAACCAATGTATGAAGATTAAGATCATTTCCCCTATATGAGGGGTTACGATTGTTTATGTTATGTTAGTTTCTCTATTAAAAGTTTTGGGGTAAAGGTTTGTTACTTATCTAGGTAGTCAACTAGTCTAGATGTTTTATTTTTCATTGGCAAGAAGATTCACATTTTCATAGGCTTGGATAAAACTATTGCCAAAATCACGAGGGATTTGTTTATTTTATCCAAATAGTTTGAATGTTCTAGAGGTTCTTGGTAAATTCATATGTAGGAACATATTCCATTATACCAGAGGTGCTCCACATATATGGCAATATTTAATAAAATTTACCTGTGAATTGGAATTCTAGGACAAGACATCGATTTCAATTGTCCTATCCAGTCGATTATGTGTAAGAGCTTTACTTTGTTAGATATCTATTCAAGCCTGTATGTTCAATATGCAACACTTCCTTCTTAGTAGTTGAAGCTTTATGGTCCTACATAGATTTTGGAGAACCTTTAGTTTGAGAGTGATTCTATGCAAGATCCCTAGTATCCATATCATTAATCACCTAAACACACTTCTTCAAATAAATTTAACAAATGATCTACATGTGAAATAGTAAGAAGAGGATTTAACCATTGCTAAAACCTTTGAATGGATTATTGATAAGCATCCAGTAATGTATGGAATTTTGAGCAAATTCCCTCTGATACCCCCTAATCATCTCAAAACCATCATGTTGGTGTTCCATGGGTCCTTGATTGAAGTTACAAATCTTGGATCTATAAATTGTAGTCTATTGTAGGTTTCAATCTTATGAATAAAGGCATTGGTGATTTCTTGACGCAATCTAATGGTACCAATGGGAATAGAATTATACCATTTTTATTCCTATCCACACGGACAGAAGTTAAACATGTGCATGTAAATTTTGTTTGGTGAGAGTTCATTTTTATATAGTATGTAGAGGTTTTTAAGCATCTAGATATTCTTTGAGGGTTTTCCTAACATACTTCCTCTAAATTTCCTAGTGTAGATCAACGTTACAATACCTATACAAAAGTGGTTGTCATTGACAAGGAGGTTTACCTACACACAATAGCACATAATTAACATTAGGCACATAAAAGTCCTTATGTGAGAAACATGCCAGAGTATGGTCATTTTCAACCCTCCTCTCCTCGTGGCAGTTTTCAATCCAATCTTCCATATCAATTTATATGGACTTTGTCAAACATTTCTACTTCGATCGTAAGCACCTACATTAGGTTCTACTAGTATTCGAGCTGTGTTTTTTCAATCCAAATATAGATGGAGATCTCCTCCACATAAACCACCTAGTTGTACTGAAAGCAATAAGAAAAATCAATATGATTACATAATAGATAAAGTTTTTATATCTTTGCTAGAAGAAAGTACTAAATAATTTATAAAGTAGATCAATTCAACCAATAGTCCATATCATCCACCATGATCCCCTACAATGATGAAAAATAATTGTTGTGTGTGAAACAACATAGAGAATCAAGAATGTATCTGATCAACTACAAGAATCAAATATTGTTAGATATGAGTTGTTTTCTATGACTCTCTGCGTACTAAGTTTTGAAAAGTATAAATTGTTTAGACAACATTGATACTCTCAAGTGTACAAGGATAGATGAACTAGATTCATGTCGTTCATTAGATCTAATAAAGAACCATAAAATGTAATTTTCTTTGTATTACCTACATCAATGTGAATATAAAATTGATTTAAATTAAAACTATGACTATGTATACATCAAGAAAGGTGATAAAAAGATAGGTTAGGTACATTGATTCAATGCCCATGGTATATGATGGTGATCTGGACATGAGAATATATTTTGGAGTGTTTTGTTTCCCGATCAATCTGCTACTTCACTAGTGATAAATACAAATCATAGAAGTTAGATTCTACTGAATAGGTTGTCAATATTTCCTTTACCCATTTCTCTCATGAGTCTAAGTGAACTAAATGCATATTAAAACTCCTCTCAATATCGACATGTTATGGTGTGACAACCAAAATATTCAATGCAGACATCCTCTTTCAGGGTCAGTGTAGATCTTCTCTCAAGCCATGGTTCACTAGTATCTATATCTGTTGCTAATTGTACAAAGATTCATTTGATAAAGAAACACATTTGGAATAAGAAAAAAGGCAAAACATTTGTTAAAATGAAAGTTATATGCAAGTACAAAGAAGGATCAAGAAATTAGGATCATGTTCCAAAGATGATAACTAGTTTGTTGGTTCTGAGTCAGTTTATAGTGAACTATATGTATCTGATATTCCACCTATAAGTACATATTTTTTTGGAGATCAAAATTCTTGGTTGCTAAGGGTGGAGGTGATGCCAGAACATACAATCTTGAGACATTGTAGAGTGACAGCATGTTTGACTAGTAGCTAGCTCTGGAAGGGTGGATGGTTGTGGTGGACAGAAGTGGTAGAATAGTTTCACTTACTATTGGTAAAAGGTTTATGTAAATGACATGTTGTCACTGGAATGAGGGTATATGATGAGCATGTGGCATAGTATACAGGGAAGCATAGTTTCAAATCCCAAAAATGTTGGAGGGGTTGTATTTATAGGTGTGGAGTATGAATGAAGCATACAAGAGTTATTTTTTTGGTACTTTAGTGGAATTTGAATGGGAGGATTTCGAATTTGAGAATAAGATCCTTTGGTATTTGAGTGCTTGGATGTGTATAGGATCGAGTCTCAGACTAGACACTTTTCCTATCTAAGTACTTTGAGAAGTCTTGAGTCAAGTTTGAGGAAGGGAGCTTTTTGTAATTGAGTGCTTGGAAGAGGTCTATGCCGAGTTTGAGTCTTGTGATTTTTGGACTTGAATGCTTGTAGAGTAACTGGTTGTATAGCTATTAGTTTTTAAATTACTCCTTATATCAGACCCAATGTACTTGGATTAGTGAAACTAGCACTTAACACCTTAGAGAATGTGGCTTCATTTAAGTTACTTAAGATTTAGTAGTTGTGGTGTGGTCAAGTACAAAGTTGGCTATCCAAATACAGAAGAACCATCTTAGTCAAATAATACAAATGAGTAGCAGAAATCCCTTAAATAGTGATGGGGCTTTGTATGTTGGCGTCATGATCTTTACATGTGCCAAAATGAGCTCAAGAAATAGCTTCAGTTGATCAGTCGAGGGAGCCTCATTTGAGGTCGAATTCAATGTTGATTTCTACGATCAATCTGCATGAAAATTAAACTTATCAAGGACTCAGGTATAATGTGTGGTTGTATCTTCATTAAAAGTAAAAATGGAACTATTTATATCCATGCAAATAGTGAAAAAAAGGTATGATCAAATTTATCAATTGGAGTATTGCATTGTCATGCACAACGAAACCATCAAAGAATAAAAGACTTGGTTCCATGACATCAAAGAACAAATATATAACCAAGACATCCCTTTCTCAATAAGAGAATATCTACAACTTAAATGACAAATTATGTAATACAGCATACGAGTAGTGTGTCATTATCATATATCATACAATCAAACCTTCCTTGGGTACATTGATAAGATTGGCACCAAATCTCACCTGAAGGAGGTTCACAGAGAATCATGTGGCACATATATGAGTGAAGTCATGATTGAAAATAAGATAAAACATATGGGATATTACTAGAACACCAAGAAATGGAATTTTTCCAATATTTCTATAAATGTCGAGCTTGTCAAATCCATGGTGACTACATCAAAGAATCAACTAATCAACTATACAACATGGAATGTTTTGGCCTTTTTTTGCTTAGGAAATAGACATGACATGAAAGATACATCCCAAATATTAAAATGAGCATTGCTTCATTCTAGTCACAATTATATACTGCACAAAATTGACAATCTTTGCGTCCATCAATGATGCTTTAGCTTAGTTGGTGACCAGATCCATTAAGAACAACATCATAAGTTGATATGAAATACCATACAAGATCATCTCAGACAATGGTAGAAACTAAATTGTTAAATCTTTTAAAGAGTATATGGGCTCCTTGGGAAACAAACATCATTGAATACCACCATACTAGCCACATATGGATAGAGGTATAGAGGCTATGAATAAGAAGTTGATAGAAATGTTCAAGAAAATGATCAACTCATAAGCCATTTGGCATGAGAACCTTGCAATGTCACTATGGGTATTTTGATCATCTATCAAAACTACCACAAGAGGCACACCCTACTCACTTGTATATGGCATTGAGTTAGTCCTACTCGTTGAGGTTGAGATTCCATCCTTTGCATTTTATAATAATTTGAAATCCCAATGGTGGAACGGATACTAGGTATACTAACTCAACAGACATGAAAAACAAAGAATGACATATGTTCATCAAGGACAATTTAATCAAGCCTAAGCAACTTGTAAATTGAAAGGAGGTCCCATCCCTACACATTTAAGAAGGGTGATATAGTTCTCATTTTATTCCAAACATTGATCTCGAGGGTGGGTATTGACTTGAATGAGAGGGACCATACATTGTCTACAACATATGTGTACGACTAGGGCAGCCTATTCCTAAAACATATGGATGGGGATATTTGTCTCCACTATGTGAACACTAGACTCATCAAATGCCACTTCTACAAATAGATGAGCTACATCAACATTAATCATCTGACAAGAAGCATCCTGCAAGAAAAATCCCACCTTTGCAATACACTTAATACACTTAATCCACTTAAACATCCCATTGTGTATCAATATATGCCTACAAAAATGAATGTCAAACATCATAACTAGAGGGTCAATGATGAAAGTTACATAATTTTTATTTGCGGCCCCAATAGTATGCCAACCCAAATTCAACCCTAAGATATACCAATCACCACTAAAAAAAGTCATTATTACAGCTCAAATAGATGAAAATTCCAAGGTTGCAAACATAATTTCTCCAAAGAACGGTTGATGATGAGAACACCCATCTATAGTCATCATAAGTTTTTTGAGAGAAAAGATTCCTTCTAAATCTATAAGTCCACAAAGTCAAGTTATACATGATCTACAAGGTCAAGATATCCTCACATCTTTATAATTATGGAATGCATCTACTTTTCATTATAATATATGACATCTTCCTAGGTCATGAGACACAAGAATGTCTAGTGGACTAGAGTAGAGGTCAGGATCCCTTATGGCTATCCACTTCTCACCCTCCAAGAAAATGTGGAATCGAGATTCTCATAGACCACCCTAGAAGACACAAACACATGAACCCTTCACTAGGAAAATCACCTTCATTCTATATCCATGGAATCCATGATCCCATACTAAGGTTCTAAGCATCAATGTCCAATAAAGTTCCTTGTAATTGAAAGAAAAACAAAAGACCTACCTTGTAAGAACCTTACAACTGACATTCAAAAGACCTACTTATTATAGCCACATCTCAAAAGTTACCTATCATTTTCCAAAATGGAACTCAAAAAATGATATACATTCTTTTGAGATTGATGCACCAGTGCATGTTAGGAATGGAGTCTACTAGGGTCTCTTTTATACATTATGCCTTAATCAAACTAGATAGGGAGTTTCCTCTTATACGCATTCTACATGGCATAAAATTAGCCCCTAGAGAGTCATGTATGTATAGTGGAGCCCCAAATCAATCTTGTACCCTAGACAAAGAATCCTCTTGTGTTATAACATGCTACAAACATTGGAAGGGAGGATCAACCTATAAGTAGTTGAGAGAAACACGAGACAAGTTTAAATATTCTTGGGATCCCAACCCTTAAACTCTAATAATTAAAACGGACACAAAGAAGACCTAGGAATGTGTCATTCTTTCTAAACTACAAAATTTACACAACCACCCTTCCCAACTCATACAAGAAAGTCAGAGAATCTTGACTAAACTAGGTCACTCAACTCCAAAATGGGACTTTAGCATGAAAGACCTCAATAGACTAGGTTATGATCTAAAACCTAAGGACTATATATGATAAACATAATGGAGGAAGAACCCAAATCTACTTCCAGACACCTTGATAGAACATGCTTTTTCAAAAACTTTTGCTTCTTATCAATTTCAATATGGACTTCATACAACAGAAAAAAAACAAGCACTACTATGATAACCAATATAGAATAAATAAATAAATCCTATAAATAATAAATGGAAGTGAATCCATGCAAAACTACTCACCTCCCCATAGGATCAACAAGTTTCTACTTTGGATGGAGAAAAAACTATCCAATCCAAGTACTCAATAGTGCAATCCTTACTAGCAAGAAATGTCTATATAGTCATCTTCAAACAATTAAGATACATTTTTATGCCCACATCCTAGACCTTGATATCCTCATGAACCATATGTAGAAGTCCAAAAGCTCCTTAATATCATATCTGCATTGTGAATGGACAAATGAGGTTGCCTCATTAGAGAAATTGTACTATAAGCAACACATCACCTCAACCCAGAAGGATGATCTTTTACTAAAAGATGGATATCTCTATCCCATAACCTGAAGCACTAAGATGGAAACTTATCTATCCCTAGAACACACCCTAATATGACCAATGAGATATCCACATAGCTTGCTCACCATGAAAATGAAAAGGACCACCAGTCTTGGTATGCCTTCAAAGATAACATGTGCAAGTAAATGATGTGGATTAATCATCTCCTAGAATTCAAGAGGGCTGATACTCATTCCTATATAAATTAGCAAGACCTTGAAAGGTCACCACATCCTCCCATCCCTCTTTGCCCCATCCAAGCACTGATATATATCACCCAAGATCAAGGATACAATGGTCTAATTAGACCATATAGCTTCAATGATGCATGATACTAATATAAACTCCTAACCAACTAGCTTTTGAAGAACAACCCTACAGAAAGAGTCAAGGTATAAACTAATAAACAAGACAAATCCAGACCCCATGAAATTTTACACACCTCACTCTAGGAAAATACCAAAGAGGAGCCATCTTGATGAAGCGGCCATCCAAAGATAGCAACTAAGAAGCTTTAACCTTATTCATGTTGAACATATCATCCAACTGAGCAAACCAATCTAATTTCTTTAGAAAAAATTTCCATTGATCATGAACATTCAGAAAAGTTATGTTGTTCACGTCTTTTAGAGCGCTGTCAGCATAATAGATCCACAGTAGATTGTATGATTGATAGGAACCAAAAGTAGACAACAACCAACATCAACTCCCTAGAAACTTGAAAATAAGAACATGAAGGTAATGCTTCATATTGAACATAAGATAACTAGAGTTTATCCTCTAAAATATGTAATGCAAAAAAAATCTAGTTTGATAGGTTCTATGTAATAAGTACCTAGAGCTTTTCAATCCCTAGAGTATCGAGTATAGAACTTTACAAGGAGGGGAGGATTGTTAGATCCTAATTTTCTTCAGGTATGTAATTTCTTTTGTTACATAATTTACCCTTTATTAGATTACAATGCCTAATGTGATATTTATGCCTTTTAAGGGTATAATAAGTGTTGAAACAAATTATTTTAAAAAGTATATGATGAAATAACAATCATGGCCAATTTTTGGAAAGACAATGTTATTCCTATGATTTATTAGGAAATATGAAAGTTTAAATCTAAAAAAATTACTTAGGAATTATGGTCAATAAAATTAGGAATCTAATCCCAAATAATGTCCTAAATTTTAATGGGGATAATGGAATTAATGAGTAAAATATCATGATTCGTGTAAAATAATGTCATGTAACTTTGATGGACGTAAGATGATGATAATTAGATTTTGAATCCTAAATTCTAATAACTAATGTATTTTATAATAGTGAATATCAAGAAAATTGTGTCAAAACCTAAATATAGTGAAACTCATACAAGATAAATCTAAAAGTGGAAGCTATTTGCAAAAATATGTTCCCTGGGTACCAATTTTGAGGTTAATTGGACAATCTTTGTTACCTCAATTTGTTGTAATTCATTAAATAATCTTGATTAGAAATCCTAGTATAATTGAAACTATAGTCTTAAGTTTTTGACGTAACATGGTCTTTAGAATCCTGGTCGTTTCAGACTCTATACACGCACATGAGGGAGGACCGACTCCCTCACCCAAGTCATGTTGTCCTAGGGAATCCATACTTGCATGACTCCTCATTTATCTCTACCTCTCCAATTTAATATCTATCACAATAAAAAAAATTCGTGAAGTTCCTTGAGATCTCATGACCTTTTTGAGCTTGACATTGACCATGGTTTGATCATGCGCGTCACTAGTATCCAATCATGCCCTCTCCACCTTCTGAGTATTAAGGGACCCCACTCAAAAACCTTGGAGGGGGTTCTCAAAAGAGGCTCCCACTGATCTTTCTCAAATTATTCTTTGTGGAGTAGATATCTATATTACTTCTTCCCCATGGTGGCGTTGAATGTCTGATGGAGGGGTTGAAACCTTAGGAGGAAAATCTGGAAGAGCAAGCACCTTCCGAAGATTATCACTTTACTTTGCACATCATCAATTTGTGTGTTTCTTGAGGTAGGTGGTCATCTGTTGGTTTTGTTCTTATTCATTATAGACTTGTAATGGAATTTCATATTCACCATTTCTGACCCTAGTTGATGCACTTTCTTCACCAAAACCTTCACCAATGTTCTTCGAATTATCCTGTGTATGTTGTTTTTATTGAATTTTAGGAATGTGGATCAAATCTCTTGATTATCATTTACTTAAGGTATTTGACATATGGTTACCCAGTTCCGTCCAAAAGGTCTTGCCGCCCTCAACCCACAGGTGACCTCACAGCTTGTTCTTGGACTCCTTGAGTTTGGTTTTGGATCATGAATCTTGTAAGAATGATGTTTATGTGATATCAACTTGATTTCATGTTTTGATCAGAGCACTTATGCTTCAAGGAGCAGTACCGAGTGATTGTAAGAGCATGAAGAAGCCTTCCCCTCTTTAGTTTAGTCCTACAAACCCCATCAAGCATCTGTTATGATGCCCCTAGATCCTAGTTGGGGTGGAAGGCATCACACCATGGAGACCGTAGGGGAATGGATTTGGGGTAAGGGAGAGATGAAGAAAGAGACATTTTACTATAGAAATATTTCAAAATCCATGATAGTGTTGTTTTATCTTTGGTC
Source organism: Alisma plantago-aquatica (assembly GCA_963693085.1). NCBI lineage: Eukaryota > Viridiplantae > Streptophyta > Magnoliopsida > Alismatales > Alismataceae > Alisma > Alisma plantago-aquatica. The sequence continues at coordinate 542,371,450 of OY856415.1, forward strand.
ATAGAATGTTTTACATGTATGTTTTTTATGAAGCTGATTTTACAATAGTACCCCCTGTCACACCCTAAATTTGTGATATAATAGGAGCTTTTGATAAAAAAGATATAATACAAGATTTTTGTCATAATTTTGGTTTTTGTTCCCATTTTTTTCATAATAAGCTAAATTTATTTATCTAAATCTTGATTGGTCAATTTTGGAAATTTCATACCATCTTACGGGTATCTACTATGGGGTTAAGTTATATATGAATTTTGATCGATTTTATGAGATATAATCAGTGATCTAGGTTGTGAGTCATGATAACGACTCTAGTTTATTGGATTGCAAGAATTGACCCAATTAGGGTTTATGAGATAATAATTAGGGTTTTGGGTTATAATGATAGGAAATTTAATGATTTGAGATCAGGGTTGCAGGAGTGATTGTTCCTACTAAATAAGGTAAGTGGTCGATGTCTTGGGTTTTGTTATTTGCATTATTCAGTTTTGCTCACTTAATTATGTTTAAAGTTCATATTAAATATGTTATCATGTGAGCACTTTAATGTTTTAAGAGGCACATCAATTTACTACCTTTTTATTCATGTTAAGATATGATCAGTTAAAATAATATGCATCTTCTTAAGAACATGAATGCAATTACGGGTGAAAACCTAAAGTAAGATAAGATCAGGTCAAATTAGAATAAGAACTCATAATTAGGCCCTACTAATGAACACACGTATGGAAGGTCAGTGCCTCATGAGCCCCCTTCACTTTATGGGTTTAAGCCCAACCCAATTCAGTTCCAGTATGTTCAGTGATGTTTATGTGTATTGGGTCCAAGCCCAATCCTATTCACTTTCATTGTGTTAAAAGCTCTTAATCACCTTGTATGTGTTGTTAGATAAGATCATATATGGTTCATTGAGTGAGTTCCCTAATAAGAACTCTTAATCAAGTTAAGAATGCATCCATAAGCCATAAATAATGTTTGTGCAAATTTATATCAATTTTTAGCTTCATTTAGATTATGTATGTATATTTACCAAACCCAACCACTTACAAATAGTTTGTCAAATGCATGGTTGTGTGTGGATGTGCATAGGTTGTCTACATAATGGAATAGCCCTTTGAAGGTGGACGAATGTATAAATTCAAGACCTTGTGGGGTGCCATCTATAAGATCTAAGGAAGTTTAATTAGTTTTCTTCTACTTCATGTGTCAATTTCCTTAGTTAGTTTTCATTAAAAAATTATGTATATGAGAATAATGTAATTGTATCCTGTGTAAAGTTACTTTTATTATTGCAATGAATGATATAAGCTATTTGTGAAAATCTCTGATTGTAATCTTGATGATCCATGCTTCTCATGTAGTTATTTTTGGATTATGATTGGAAGTTCTTACAAAAGAGATATCTTTTCAAACAAGTTTATAGGTGGGAATGCACACCCCCACTCCCAATCAATAGTGGAAACAGTCTCCAAATATACCAAAAAGAACCAACCAATTTCCCCATGTTGTCAATTTATTTCAAAAATATAATCAATAATAAAACAGAAGAGTAACATTGTGACACATTGGGAGAAAAATTAATGGAAATACACATCTCTTATTTCTTCCTTTTTACAAAAAGACTAGCATAACCATGTATACTTGAACTCATACTTTGAGGACATGCCTTTCATAGATGGTATCATTCCCAACAATAGAGAAATACATGCATGTCCTTAATGACTTCCTATCCAACGAAGTATTTATTCTCATTTTGGCAATATCCAAGATGGTCATCCCAATATTTTTTTGGGGGTGATGACTAATTCACCAAATGCAAAATGGAAAGAACTAGTCTCTGGGTGAAAGTGTTCAATCAATGGGAAACCATACTTTCTATTTACAGTCATATGTCTATAAACTTTGATGAAGCCAATTGTTAAAGGGAAAGAACCAGTCTCTGGGAGAAAGAATTTAATCAATGGGACAACATAGTTTCTATCTACAATCCCATGTATACTAACATCTCTGAAGAAATTTAACCCCAAAACTTCCATCTTTGATGCACAATCATGTATACAAAAAATGTGACTCATCCCAAAAAGATTTTAAGAAAATGTTGTTGACCTCATTTCGATTAATTTCAAAGGAAAAATGTGAATTCAAATGTCAAGATCACCAGCAAATCAATCAAATTCCAATCCAAAAGTGGCACTCATAAGAAATAACAAAGGATAAAAGCTTAAGGTTACCTCATCCCCACTCAACGTCCTTTGTGATACAAGTTCATTAATAATTGACTTGCCCTCATCATGAAGTTCTTAATATGGGTAATCTCTTTGTGAATCCTCTTCATACATGCATATCAACTTTCTAAGGAAAATAAGATCTAAACTTACCTAGCTGAATGAAAATACAATCAACAAACTAGATTTAGGGCTCACCTAGATTATACCTCAACTCCAAGGTCTTTGGCAGTAGCTTTTTACTCATCCAAGATGGGATCCTTCTGACAAACATCCTCCTAAACCTAACTACATGAAATTGTCTCCATCATTGATAAAATAGAAAAACTCACAAAAACATCAGCTTTGCAACACAAGTTGAATCAACACAATTGGGTGTTTGACGCTCATAGAAAACATAAAAAAGGAGTGGTACCAAATCCAAACATGAGATCATTCATCTCTAACAACATCCAATTTTTTGGATAGTACATGCCTTATTTCACTTCTATTTCTCTCTCTTTATGCAAATTTATATTCACTTTTCCTATACCTTTCACATGATTACTCCCTCTACCCCCATAAATAGGTAACAAGAACATTTCATGCAGGTGTAATCAAATAATAGGACCTCCATCGGTTTGCACAACAAATGGCTACTTTGGAGAAAGAAACAACAAACCATTGGATCTCAGTCGGTGGTCCCATGGGAAGTCTACGCCCCCATCACCTGACGTCAAATGGTAAGGTTGCACAGACATCGGGTACCACCACCATCCATCAGCTGGTGGTCTGCCAAGCTCACCAAGTGAAGCCTTGCCTGCGTGATCAACCAGTGTCTTGTCCATGCCTCCAGTTAATGGTCAGGTAGAGGCGTTAGGTGATGGTCACTCAGACCTCGCCAACCGGTGGTCCATCTACACCAGCAATTGATGGAGGGAAGGACTCATCAATCGAAGGCAGAAGAAGGAAGCCACCTGATGGTTGCCAACCAATGGTAGATTTGACCAAAAAGATCACTCTAAACCATTAGACACGTGATACGAGGATGATATCTCATACATTTGGAGCGCAAGTAAAGGATCCACGTCTTGACGCCTATAAATACAAGACCCCGGGAAATGTACAGGGGGTCACACATTGCTCAAGATGTTGAAGCACTATCAGATAAGAAGCTCACCACCTCCTATCTCCATAGCCATCGGTTGGTAGCGAAGGAGGATGAGAGTCTTCCAATGAATGCCCCTATTCCATCCACCCACACCTTGTTCAAAGTTCTCCCTCGACAGAAGGAGTATAGAGACATGTTCTTCATCACCGCTACACCCTATTTTGGAAGGAGGAACAAACCATTGGTTATGGACATCCTTTGGTCATAGTTGGTGTATCCCCTGCTTCCCTTGCTCCCATTCTTAACTCCTTCTTCCAGTAGTTCTTTATGTTCCTGTTCACTAGTAAATCTGTCATGTTTTACATGAACATGGACAAATAAACTCATATCTTGGGTTGGGAGTAGCCACTAAGGCCCTCCCAACATGTATATACTTACACCCATTTGAATATATATTCTCTTGGCAATAGTTATCTTCATGTGCTTGTTCTTATTTCTTTACTTGCATGATTAGATGGCATCTTGGGATGTTTGATCATTAGTGCCTCAAAAGGGTAGTGATAACCTTGTCTAGTGTTGTGGAGTCACATGAATGCATGAGAATGTTGGAATACTAAAGTTAATGATCATATTGCTATCTCTTTTGTTGTTTGTTTACCATCTCATGAGAGAGATAACCTTATAGTCTAGATCTATTCTAACCTCAAGAGAGGAGGGAATATACGTATTTGATGATTGCTTGTAACCTTGATAAGGGCATACAAAGGGTGTGAGTATTGCATGTTGGTGAGAGATCTTATTAGGTGAAACCTGATCCAAGTTCCCATCCATATTCATTGCAACACACTTGCTTTCTTTTGTTATCTTGTTTTACTTTCTTAACTTTTCTTTTGTTTGTTTTGCTTGGTTGGAGTAACATCGTTCCTTAAAGAACATTATCTTAATCTACTCTATTGATTGGTGTAACTGAGATAAGACTCTATGTTCTTAGCACTCATAGTTACTTATCCCTATGGTTTGACCCTAATCTACTACATTTGACCTTGTATAATGATTGAGGGGGCCTGAGTGTCGGGTTATAAATTTATGAGTCTGACTACACTAGATCCACTCCATTTTGGATGTGTGATTTAGGTCAGTCAACTTTTTGGGACCGTTGTCGGGGACAAAGAAAAACGACACTGTTAAGAACACGAGTCTACTCGCCATACACATGTGCCTCAAGTCTAGCGATAGACTTGATTGCAGTCATTACCATGATCCAAAACAAAACTTTTAGAGGACAATCTAAAGATGAGAATCATTATCACCATCTTGTCACCTTTAAGAACATCTGTGACACTATCAAGATGAAGAGACTTCTGCAGAAAGTTATATACTACAAGGGGTTCGTGTTCTCATTGGAAGACAAAGCACTATCTTGGTATCTTAGCCTTCCTCACAGGTCCATTAATGTATGGGCACCTCTAGATGATGCTTTCATCACAAAGTTTTACCCTATTGAGAAAACCATTAGGAATAGGCATAAGATCACTGGATTCTTACAGAAGCTTGGAGAGAATCTTCATAAAGCTTGGGAACAGTTTCAAGAATATTAGAGGGATTGTCCTCATCACAACCATGACAAGGGTTTTCTTGTGACCACATTCTACAATGGCTTAACGTCTGTAGAAAGGACTCAACTGAATGCCACCACTGGAAGTGATTTTCTTGGCAAGAAGTTGAAGAAGACTATGATGATCATCAATAACATGGTTGCACTACAAGCAAGCATGGATTATGAGAGAAGTGATAGGGTTAAAAGAAGAGGTAAAACTCTGAAGGCCCAACTATTGAGGTCAAGCCCTATAAAATATAACATCCCAAATCCAAAAGATTGCTCTAGACGTCAAATAGCTGAAGGAAACATGAGGCAAAGGAAAAGCCAAGACTATAAAGGTCAGGAAATGTGTCACCTATGGTGAAGGGGGGCATGGCATAGATAACTGTATCTACACCCAACCAGAAGATGATGACAGAATCTATGAATAAGAGACTGAGAAGGTTTCCTATGTAAACTTTAAGAGACCACATCCCACCTATTTCAATTATGGAAACAAAGATGTTGCTGAAAACTCCCACCAACTGGGTGGTTTGTCCAATACTCCTCTAGGATTTGGGAGAGGAGGAGGGTAGAGCACGTTTAATAGAACCACCATCTACTAGAAAAATCAAAATGACTACTAAGGCCATGGACAAGGTCAATCTCAAAACAAGAACACAAACAAGAAAAATCAAGATCAAGGCCAAACTAAGAGCAACAACCAGCCTGACATGATGTCTCAACTATTTGATTTCACAAAAAGGAAAGTTTAAGTGAATGACCAACTGAGCCAAAGTTCTATCACCAACTCAGGTGTCTTGACCACAATGCATACCCAAATGGCTGATATGCAGACACATCAAAGGCAAATTGACCAATAATTGGAACAACTATCTAAACTCATAAAGAACCCTCAAGGAAAGATCCCCTCTAACACAGAGATTGCAAAGATGGCTACTCTCCACTTAGGAAAAGTTATAGAGAACCAGTAAGATGAGAATCACCGAATAGGTACCTTCATAACTAAGCCTCATAGTGTACCAATTATAGTAGAACAAGAGCATGATAAGGGAGATTCTTATAAGAAGGACATGCCTAAAGAGAAACTCAAGGGGAAGGAAACTGCAAAAGAAAGGGGATCAGACCCAGCTGAAGAGTTATTTTCCAATAAGAATCCATATTCCACAAGGGTTCCCTTTCCATACAAGTTAATCAAGGACTATCTTAAGAAGAGGTATGAGAAACTGATGGAAGTCGTAAAGAAATTGCACCTAGATGTCCTTCTCTTGCATGTCATCGAATAAATGCCTACCTATGCTAAGTTCTTCAAGGACCTCATCACAAAAAAAAGAGGAGATCACATCCTGATATTTCAATTGGCCAAGATGTCTTGCTCCTTTGTGGAAGCGAAAATGCCTACAAAGAAGAAAGACCTTGGGGCATTTACCATTCCTTTTAGTGTTAGAGACAAAGAAGTTATACAATGACTTGTAGATTTGGGAGCAAGCATCAGTTTGATTCCTCTTATTTTGTCTTAAAGTCTTGGACTCACCAAAATGGTGAAAACTAGAATGAGAATTCAACTGGCAGATCATACTTACACAAAACTTGTGGGGATCATGGAAAATGTTCCTATTTGTGTTGGGTGATTCTCCACTCCTTACGACATTTTTATGATAGACACAGTTTAGGATCCCCCATGTCCCATGATCTTGGGAAGTCCTTCCCTCACCACTGCTAAGTCACTAATTGATGTAACAGAAGGAACAATCACCCTTCTTGTCAAAATCATCACATTGATTTTTGCGACCAAGATGTTATGAGGGGACCCTCTCTATTTGAGTCAGTCTACTTCATGGATAACTAACTTGGTATTGTACACAAGTACAAGAATATCAAGCTATTTTGACCCACTGATGAGGGCTCTAAACTACCCAAACCCTAGTATGGAAGACCCACAAGTAATGGAGATTCTAGAGTACCTAAACCAATTAGAAGAGGGAAGTAATGATGATGAAGAAGAAACAAAAATGGTAAAGTACACATCCTTAGAGCAGACATCAGAAGAAAAGGAAACACCTAGGCCTAAACATGAGTTAAAGAAAATTGTTGAGGGCTTGAAATATGAATTTCTAGATGATGAGGAAAGAAATCCCATTATTTTAAACTCAACCTTGATGACTGAACAAGAAGAAAAGTTGATAAATGAACTCAAGTTGCATAGAAAAGTCATAGGTTACCCTATTGAAGATATCAAAGGCCTGAGCCATACTCTAAGCATGTACTATAAACTTGGAGGAAGCACCTAAGCCGCTAGTTCAACCACAAAGGAAGTTGAACCAAATGCTAAAGGAGGTGGTGAAAAAGGAGGTAATAAAGCTATGGGATGCTAGGATCATATACCTATCAGTGATAGTAATTGGGTTAGCCCAATTCATATTGTACTGAAGAAAGGAGGGATGACAGTCATGAAGGGAGAAAATGGAGATGAAGTAGTAAGGCAGACCGTCATAGGTTGGCGTATGTGTATTGACTATGGGAAATTGAATGTTGCCACAAGGAAAGTCCATATCACGTTACCCTTCATTGATCAAGTTTTGGAAAGATTTGTGCATCACTCATATTTCTATTTCTTAGATGAATATTTCAAATTCTACCAAGTATCAATTCACCCTGATCATCAGGAAAAGACAACCTTCACCTGTATCAATGGAACTTACACTTTTTGGAGAATGTCGTTCGGTTTATGTAATGCACCTACCACTTTCCAAAAGTTCATGATCTCTGTGTTCTCAGATTTCTTGAAGGACATAATCAAAGTGTTTATGGATGACTTCTCTGTATATGGAACTGATTTTGACATATGTCTAGAGAACTTATCTAGAGTCCTACACAGATTTGAGGAAAAACAATTAGTCTTTAATTGGGGAAAGTGCCACTTCATGGTACGTAAGGGTATTGTTTTGGGATAAAAAAATCTCTAAGAAAGGGATTGAAGTCGACCTTAGTAAGATTGATGCAGTATCAAAACTCCCGCCCCCTAAATTAGTGATCGGAGTAAGAAGTTTTCTGGGACACGCCGGGTATTATAGGTGGTTCATTAAGGATTTTTCAAAAATTGCAAAACCTCTATCAAACCTTATAGTAAGGGACGTTGAGTTTGACTTTACTAACAAGTTCATTGAGGCTTTCAATACTTTGAAGGATGCTTTGACTACAATTCCAATCTTGCAAGATCTAGATTGGGAGTTGCATTTGAAATTATGTGTGATACCAGGAATTATGCCATCGGTGTTGTTTCAAGGAAAAGGAACAATAAGAAACACCACATGATATGCTAGTTTAGAAAGACGCTAGATGATGCCCATATCAACTACACAAGAATTGAGAAGGAATTGCAAGTGATAGTTTTTTCCTTTGACAAATTCTGATCCTATTTGATAGGGTCAAAGGTGAAGGTGTATGAAGATCATGGTGCAATCAAGTACTTGATGTAGAAGAAGGATACCAAGCCCAAACTACTAATATGGGCTCTATTGTTTCAAGAATTTGATTATGAAATTATTAATAAGAAGGGGACATAAAATGTGGGTGGTGACCACTTGTCAAGGATAGTACTTACTGAATAAAACATGTTGTCGGTCAACAACTACTTTGTTGATGAGGCCTTGATGATGGACAAGTCCATTGAACCTAACCTACCCTAGTTTGCTTCTATATACAACTATTTAGCATGCCAATAGTTACTATATGACATCACTTACAATCAAAAGAAAAATTTATTTTCGAATCTGAAGAATTACTACTGGGATGACCGTGCTCCTTTTCATAAGATGTGTTGAAAGCTTGTGCCAGAGGTGCATTCCAGAAGAAGAGGTTCCCCAAATTCTAAGAATGTCAGGAGGCCATGTGGGAGGAGAGAGGATAGTAGTAAACGTCCTCTAGTCAGGATTTTATTGGCCTACCTTGTTCAAAAATGCTCAAGCATACATCAAGGCATGTGCAAAGTGCCAAAGATCATGAAACATTTCAAAGAGGAAAGAAATGCCAATGTCTGATTGGATAGAGGTAGAAATCTTTGATGTTTGGGGGATAGACTATATGGGACCGCTCCCATCTTCAAGGGAAAATAAATATATTCTTGTCATTGTGGACTATGTCTCTAAATGGGTAGAGGCTATTGAAACCCCAACTTGTGACTCCAAAATTGTGATTAAGCTTTTTGAGAAGACCATCTTTCCCAGATTTGGTGTCCCACACACCATTATAAGTGATGGGGGATCTCACTTTGGGGAGAGGCAATTGGAAGCTTTGCTGAAGAAATAAGGAGGGAGGAATAAGGTGGAAACACTCTACCGCCCGCATATTTTGGGACAAGTAGATGTATCAAATTGACAAAACAAGTAGATCTTAGAGAAGACAGTCAGTAGGATGCGCAAGGATTGGGTGATGAAACTCGATGATCCTCTATGGGCTTATTGAACCGCTTTTAATACCCTGATAGGGACTAACCCTTACTGACTTATCTATGGGAAATCATACCATATACCTATTGAGCTAGAGCACAAGGCCTTTTGGGCCATAAAGTTCTAGAACTTGCACCCTGAATTAAGAGGGAAGAAAAGGTTCTTGCACTTATAGGAACTAGAAGAACTTTAGTTGTATGCATATGAAAATGCCCGCATAAACAAACAAAGGACCAAGGTTTTGCATGATGCCCACGTCAAAAGAAAAGATGTGTATGAGGGAGATAAGGTCTTGATGTTCAATTCTAGATCAGGTTGTTCCCTGGTAAACTTAGGTCCACGTGGTCTGGACCCTTTACAGTTGTCAAAATATACCCATCTACAATGATAGAAATCACCAGTGAAAAGACAGGAACATTCAAAGTGAATGGTCACAGGGTAAAGAGGTACTATGAGGATGAATCCTTTGGGAGGAGGTCGGAACTCTAGTTATAAGAGCCCCAGCCCACACAACCTAAAGAACCCTAAAGAGACAAATAAGAGACTCAAGCTAAAGACTATAAATTAGCACTTCTTGGGAGACAACCCAAGGATTTATCACATTTTTTAAAGTTTCATGTTCCCCCCTCTTTCAATAGACTATAGGTAATTTATAAATTCTAGTCTAAGTTTTGGTGTGTTCTATTTTTCAAGTAATAGACCTTCAATAATATTGTTGGATTTTAGAAATTCTTGCCTTGATTATTAATTTTTAGTACATAGAATAAACATAAGAAAATTTTGGACACCCATTTTTCAGGAGAAATTCAAAGTAGCCATAGATTGGTGAGACTATCAAGTGTACGAGCAGGTGAATAATGAAGTCTTACAGAACATCGAGTGTTGGAAGATCAAGTAGACAAGCCACTAGCTGTGACGAAACCATCATATGGTTCACCATCGGTTGATGATACCATCAGATGTGACTCTCTGCCTCACCATCGGGTGTGACACCATCAGATGATCAGTTCAAAACAACCATCGGGTGATGATGTAGTGACACTATTGGGTGATTGCACTAACTGGCCATCATTTGTCTGCTTTGTGTCCTATCATTGATTGACCTATTTGAGGACCGATGAACAATGTATGCCCAGAGTCACCACTAGTTAATGGTTAAGTGTTGAACCATTAGATCTATCATCTGACGGTTACCCAAGGCACTGAAACCTATATAAAGGGATACCAATAACCCCCCTGACTAATCCATCAGACTTGCTAAACCCTAGACACTAAGAGCACTCCAGAGCCACAACAGCCAAAGACCCCCGACATCCAACGATACCATCCGAAGATATCATTTTCTTCCCTATCACCGACAAGTAGAATGAAGGCCTCCACGGTGCTAGAACGACGTCTCTGCACTGCCAACAGTTGACGATCAGAGGAAGTGGCTCTGAACACTGATGGAAACGGTAAACCTAAATCCTTGTCTATGATCTTCCCAATCTCTGTTACACATTCCCCTCATTTTTCTTTGATTTTCTCCAAGGCACCAACGATAACCGCCTACCATCGGTTGTTGTTGTTTGAGTCTGTGACCATCATCTGTCAATCAATATTTACCAAATATTAGGTGTCATTTTGTATTTTTTTTACCATCATTTTCCACCCTCATCCTTTTCACAGTGTGTATCGCCCCCTTGACCATTGGTTGTTGGCCAGCAATAAATATTCCTGCTCTCTCCCCAACCACCGTTTGTGGATCATTGCTTGTGAATAGCATGTATCGCCTTAATCGTTGGCCATCACTGGAACCACATGTTGCAACAATCCTAATGAAGCCATTTCTTGGTGTCCCCAACCATCAGTTGTTCCTCTCTCAAACCATCACATATTGACCATTGTCTGTCAATTTGATGTCTCACCATCGGTTGTTGGCCATTGCTGGAAAACCATTGATTGCCATAACCTTACTAACACCATCAGTTGGTGACCTGAACCACTAGTTGCCATAACCTTACCGATTCCATTGGTTGGTGACTCAGACCACCGGTTGTTCGCCTTCAGTCGTTACATCCTTTTTGCCCACCGAACCTGACCATCGATTGTCGCCTTGATGCCAGAAACCATCGGTTGATGGTATGACAAAGTTTTATAGACCATTGATTCCTTCCCCTTTCCTAACCATTTTTGTTGGTTTTTTTCATAACCATCTATTGTTGGTTGTTGGTTTGTTATGTCGATCGAGTTTTATTCAACCACTTCTGATCATTATTCTTACAAAGTTCTATTTTTTCTTATCTAACTAATCTTACTAGAGATACTTAAGTATCTACAAGCACCAGATGGTAGGAAACAGGGACAAAGTCCAAGATTTCAGAGAGTTTGAGAAGACCAAGAAGCTCAAGGAAACTATGACCCTGGAAGAACTAGAAGCAAATGAATGGATGAAGGATGAAGTTATGTCTTATATGAAAAAACATGGGGTGGCCACTGAACAAAGCATTAAGACACACATGGAAGTAGATAGACTAAGGTGATAGCTAATCCCATACCTAAAAAATCGGATGATGATAAAGAACAAATAGGGACCAAAGCCCCTGAGTAGACACCATTTGGAGAGGTGCATAATACAAAGAAAAGAGCTACACCGAGCACAAATCAGAAAAGACCCAAGAAGGTGGCTAAGACATATAGAGAAGGTACAACTGTACAAGAAATTTTTCTGAAACCAAGAATGACTGTAAGTATTCCTCAACAACTGCCAACAATGGTCAGTAGGGAACAACCTAATAATCAATTTTTAGTAAGGGATGGGGAGCACCGTGAAATCTGGTGTGACATATTCCAAAACAAGAAATACAAAGCTACCAGGTTTGGTGATGTTGAGGCCTTAAAGAAGCTAGGGATATATGATAGGGTGAAATGGAGTTTCGAGCAGTTGGGAATCTATAAAATCTACTTCAACAAGATGACTTCTTACGATGATCTCACCCAAGAATTCATTTTCTCCATCAAGAAGTTGCCAGTAGCAATCGATGAAATGGCAGAGAGGGGGAAGATTACATATTGCAAGTATGTATCATCAAGAAGGACTACATGCTTATATAAAGATGATTGAACTCAATTTTCACCGAATCCGACGAGAAAGCTGAATGCGCCGACTCAACACGTGGAGACAAATATGCAAGGGGTTTCCAAATGGATAAAACCTGGAAGAAGTTTTCAGGAGACTCCAGGTATAGTTATGATCAATCAAAGGCCACCATGATGCACTCTGGTTTCATGAGGATAGTGCAAAAGATCTTCACAAATGCTCTGGATTTTAGATCAAACACTGGAAATGTGACTAGAGTGGACCTCCAAATACTATGGAGTATAATCGAGGGAAAGGCTATAAACATAGGAAAAATCCTTATCGAGAAGTTGGAAATTGCAACGGGACCAGAGGGTCCTTGTGATTTTTTATGGGGGGTCTAATCACTTACAATGCATACCAACTAGGATACCACAAAACCTGAAATACTTTCTAAGATTAGAGGCAGATGTCCTAGTCGACAAAAAAACTAACTGATAACTACCAACACCCTGGAAAGGTCAAAATAGAACTACGCCTATAGATTTTGCATGAGGAAATACTTGTTGCCTCTCCCAAAACTGAGCAATTATGATTGTGAAAATCTTGTCTTGTAATAAGAAGAAATCAAAAGATTGGCATCTCAACAGGTGACAAGCACAAACAAGCCAGTTGAACAAAGAAGGAAGCAACTGAAGGACATAGCTACAAAGAAAATGACAAGGAAAAGAGTGTTCATGCACATCCCTGAGAAGTTAGCAAAGAAACCACCCATGCCTAAGGTAATCAATCTAGAAGACGTCGAAGAAGTAACTTTAAGGACCACTACATTGAAAATTGTGGTACCCATGATTGCCACCATCATCCACGAACAAGTGGTAGTTGAGGCATCTATGCCAAAAAAGAATGAACAACCAACAATAAGCTCAGTGTCGCATCATGAAAAAAACGGGAAGACATACACTAGAGGAAGAGTGAACATATCGCTAAACACATCAATAGGAAGAAGGTTGTGTGAAAGCACTCTGATAAAGGAACAACCAAAACTAGAGAACAACAGGCATCCGATGGGAGGGCATGGAGAATCTGCCAAAGAGATGAAGTGGGTCATGAAGTGAACTCTGTTGGTAGACCCAAAAAAACAACAAGAATGGGTTCCTACCACAAGCAAATTCACAGAGATAGGGTAGGATATTTGACGACCTTTATGAGATCATCTCAACCTCTACCCTAAATATTTCTAACATAACTACAAATATGTTTGCACTAACCAAACATGTATAAAAGTTAACGGCGGACATACACTCAAGACTAAGCCTGCCACAACAAACGCAATAGTTGGTTGTAAACCAAGTATAGGTGATGCAAGAATTGGTAGGAGTGACAAGAGAACTCATCGCTCTACAAAAGAGCGAGATGAACTACTCCAGGAGAACCTACACTTGATAGAAGAGATGACAAAGAGGAAGGAAGCCACCTCCACCAACGAAGGGACATCTATTAAAAGGCAACAAGTAGTCACCACCAAGCCATCCTTTGCAGCAGATACAAATGTACATCTCAAGGACAACATGTTGATGGCCGTTGTGCAACCAGGGAAGGATGTGTTACTGAAACAAACTGCCGCCTATAGGTGCACTATTCCACTAGAGGAAGAGGAGTCAAAGGAGACTTCCAGTAGTAAGAGAGTGCCTGCTGGGGACAATGATATCACTTATGCCCCAACCTCACTAGGGCACTCTACAAACAACAACAAGGACAAGGTGCCCAAGGGAATGACAAACCAAGGTACCCTACAACCAACAAAACCAACAACTCCAGTAGAAAATGAAGAAGCGTTGGGAGAGAATGACATCAAAGAAAAATAATCAGAAACAAGGGGGGAGATAGCGGAAACTACTGAAGATTTTATGGACAGTTTGGACCCTCTCTTTGACTATAACGCTCCCCCACATGATTATGAAAGCTACAAAGAAGGAAGCAACTGAAGGACGTAGCTACAAATGTGATTTTTTGCATTACAATAATATAGTTTTATATATAAGAGAGTATAAATAGTTGCAAAATGATTTAAAACAAAAGTCAATCCTCATTCTCTTTCCACCACGTGAAATTTCTTTGGTCCAGTCCATGTTTATTATATTTTTCATGTATTAGTTTGTGCTTTTACCAGGATACTTAAACTCAACTTATCATATCAAGGGTCATTAGGTCTCAAATTTGGTCTTTCTAGGTTCATGTTTCTTTTTAATTTTTTCTTGAAGCTTTCTGGCACTACAAGTAAGATCAATTTAGTTGAAATATTACTTCTATTTGGCACATGGTAAGTATCCCTCATTTTGGAGTTAAAAGATTTATTTCATGCAGTGAATCAATAAAATAGGTGATACCATAAGACACATGCTATGAATTATTATTTTCTTTCTGTGAATTTTTCATGTTTTAAGCATTGGTGTTAGAGGTTTTGGGACTCACCTTAGTGGAGAAAATATCTATATAATAGGTTTATTAAACTAGACTCTTGCCTCATGTCTTTGTCCTCTTTTGATATTTCCACATTATTCTACTAATAGGCATTGAATTTAATTTTTTTCAAGCAACTGTATCTTGGTTTGATCTTATCTTGATCAACTTCTTTGATATCAAAATCTCATTAGTTCATCAAGTGAAAGATTTATAAGATAAACATTTCTCAATTTTGCAGTTCCCGATCTTTTTGTTTCCCATAAGAGAATGCATTTTTACTTCCATATTAAATAAATAATAAAAAACATTCTAATTCTAAGAAAAATGATATGTTTTAATATTCAAGAGATTTGATTCATCAATTTTTCGAAAATTCCAAATAAAATGTATATTTTTGGGAAATAAGTTTTTGTTCTAAATAACATTTGGTAGACACAAACATTTCATTTAATATCAAGTTTGTAATAGAATTTACAATACTAGAAAGAAACTATGAAACTAGAAATAAACTACAAACAAAAGCATAAAAGTAAAGATAGACTAATAAGAAATACAAGAGTAAGGGATTGAAATTTTCATGATTCAATACACTACCTTTAGAAAGAATAAAAACTTTAGCGAGAGAGGATGAAATGTTTATGAGTTGTCCTAATGCAATTGGAAATCTTGAGGTGATTGATTACAATGTAATGGATAGAAGTCTTGAGAAGTATCCAATAATATTCCCATCAAAGATCCAGGGGAAAGCTATCCATCTGCTCATGTGCATTATAATGATGTATGCCAACAACACCAATCGAGAGGATGAGAGGCTCATATGCCTTTCTCACCTTGATGTTTAGTTAATAGGAAACAAATAATTATGAGAATGTAGAGAGAAATATTTATTATTAGATTTGTATAGGAAGAATGGGATGAATAGTGCAGAGATGTGACAAATGTCACACCACAATAGAGTTAAATTTTGTCTAATGGATATCAAATACCTAAGTGAGATAATGTGGTTGTTAGTATCCACATGCAAGGTTTTTTGTTTGACATCCAGAACTAAATCTTAAATGATTTGTGCTAAAAAGTATTTACAAAGAAAGAGGGTGCCAAGTGGCCATGTATATTCTAGGGTGAGATAATCTTTCACCTTTACATAAAATTTGATCCCATATATTTATAGATAATTTATTCCTTATAGTATGGTCTTTGGATGAAGTCGTGTGTCTCCTTGAGTTTTTTAGGTCTAATTCCTCTCTATATGTCTTGAGATAATAGAAGAAAGCATTATCTCCGAACAACACTTACCTCATTTTCTTTGTTTTGTAATTGTTTTACCTTCTTTATATTATTGCATAATAGGATAGGTTCTTCCTTATCCTTCTAATTAGGGGTGAAAATGGGTAGGTATGGTGCGGTTATGGTCATATCCATAACCTTAACCATTTAGCTAAGCGGGTATGGGTATGGGTATATACCCACTTTTTCAAAAGATATACCCGCACCATACCCATACCCACATAACCAATGGGTATTGGATGGGTAACTGGGTATATGGTTATGAATAGACTTGTTGCAATAACACAATATAAACTTTGGGTATAACAAACACCAGACAAATTGGGTGATATCGATACTAGTATGACATCAAATACATTATATATCACGTGCATATAACAATTGATAAGTATATAATATGTCATTTTATAATGGACAACCAAGAGTAACATGTTGATACAACTAAATCAAAATATACAAAGAAATGATGACTATTGGCTCTACTGGGGAATATTACAGAGTTTGACTATAGTATTAATAGAATAATAAAGTCAGTAATTGATCTTAGACATCATGTTGGCTTTCTTGGAATATGGATCATTACATTCCAATATAAACTTTTACTATTTTAAGATATGTATACTTATAAATTTTGAGTGCTAAAATAAGCACCATTACATTCTAGTATAAATTTTGTATATAAAAATATATTTAAATGGGTATATGGGTATACAGGGTATGGGTACATACATAACCATAACCTTACCCAATAAGAGGCGGATACATGGGTATAAGGGTAAGTGGTTATATGGTTATAAAAACTTATACCCATGACGGGTTTAGAGGGTATGGGTTTAAGGGTATGTGGGTATACCCATGTCCATTTACAGCCCTACTTCTAATAGATCTTCCCATTAGATCTTCTAATCACTCACTAACTAGTGTTTCTGACCAATAAGGAAGGTGGATTCCTCTATAAGGTGTAGGTGTAATATCTCTCTGGTATGCTTTCATCTTTAGTACTATCAATGTGCATATTGACTATCAACGTTTGTGCTTCACATCTATGGAGAGATGACCTATGGAAATAAAATGTTTTATACAAGAAGTGGATCCCAGCTCCTCATCTACTAGTTTGAAATTCATAAACTCTAGACTATGTCTACAAGAATGATGATCCAGTTCATTCTCCCTTCCTTCTTGTTCTTGATCACATTAGGGGGTTCACTAACTGGGGTGGGCCATTTAGAAATGACTTAATGGATAATGATTATGAAGATGTGTAGGTAGAGACATGTTCATCATACTTTTAAAAGGTTCATGAAGGGGAGAAAAGGAATATTTTTTGGGCTTGTACATTTGTGTTTTTTTCTAAAACATTTACATATTTACAAGAAATAAAAAAAATCATTTATTGCAAATGTAAAACAATTTATGATTGGAAAAAAAGAAAGATCAAGTATCATTCATTACATCATGTATGGTAACAACATGAATTATAGAGAAAATGAGACATGTAAGAATAGAAATAAGAAGTGATCCAAAAACTAAAAAACATGGGTTGCCTCCAATAAGCTATGTATTTGTATCCAATTTGAGTCTTATTCAAGCTTCAAGTAGTCATCTTAGATGGGATTGACCCCCTAGTATTAGGAACCCCTTATACTAAGATCTGTCTTGTAGGAGTCTTTATTGATTCGACAAGTGAAGCAATTTTATTCTCTATGCTTCTATACTATTTTGAGCTTCTAGCATTTGTAATTACAAGGATAAAACCAATGTATGAAGATTAAGATCATTTCCCCTATATGAGGGGTTACGATTGTTTATGTTATGTTAGTTTCTCTATTAAAAGTTCAGGGGGAAAGGTTTGTTACTTATCTACGTAGTCAACTAGTCTAGATGTTTTATTTTTCATTGGCAAGAAGATTCACATTTTCATAGGCTTGGATAAAACTATTGCCAAAATCACGAGGGATCTGTTTATTTTATCCAAATAGTTTGAATGTTCTAGAGGTTCTTGAAAAATTCATAAGTAGGAACATATGCCAATATACCAGAGGTGACTCCACATATATGGCAATATTGAATAAAATTAGCCTGTGAATTGGAATTCTAGGACAAGACATCGATTTCAACTATCCTATCCAGTCGATTATGTGTAAGAGTTTTACTTTGTTAGAGATCTATTCAAGCCTGTACGTTCAATATGCAACACTTCCTTCTTAGTAGTTGAAGTTTTATGGTCCTGTATAGATTTTGGAGAACCTTTAGTTTGAGAGTGATTGTATGCAAGATCCCTAGTAGCCATATCATTAATCACCTAAACACACTTCTTCAAATAAATTTAACAAATGATCTACCTGTGAAACATTAAGAAGAGGATTTAACCATTGTTAAAACCTTTGAATGGATTATTGATAAGCATCCAGTAATGTATGGAATTTTGAGCAAATTCCCTCTGATACCCCCTAATCATCTCAAAACCCTCATGTTGGTGTTCCATGGGTCCTTGATTGAAGTTACAAATCTTGGATCTATAAATTGTAGTCTATTATAGATTTCAATTTTATGAAAAAAGGCATTGGTGATTTCTTGACGCAATCTAATGGTACCAATGGGAATAGAATTATACCATTTTTCTTCCTATCCACGCGGACAGAATTTAAACATGTGCATGTAAATTTTGTTTGGTGAGAGTTCATTTTTATATAGTATGTAGAGGTTTTTAAGCATCTAGATATTCTTTGAGGGTTTTCCTAACATACTTCCTCTAAATTTCCTAGTGTAGATCAACGTTACAATACCTATACAAAAGTGGTTGTCATTGACAAGGAGGTTTACCTACACACAATAGCACATAATTAACATTAGGAACATAAAAGTCCTTATGTGAGAAACATGCCAGAGTATGGTCATTTTCAACCCTCCTCTCCTCGTGGCAGTTTTCAATCCAATCTTCCATATCAATTTATATGGACTTTGTCAAACATTTCTACTTCGATCGTAAGCACCTACATTAGGTTCTACTAGTATTCGAGTTGTGTTTTTTCAATCCAAATATAGATGGAGATCTCCTTAACATAAACCACCTAGTTGTACTGAAAGCAATAAGAAAAATCAATATGATTACATAATAGATAAAGTTTTTATATCTTTGCTAGAAGAAAGTACTAAATAATTTATAAAGTAGATCAATTCAACCAATAGTCCATATCATCCACCATGATCCCCAACAATGATGCAAAATAATTGTTGTGTGGGAAACAACATAGAGAATCAAGAATGTATCTTATCAACTACAAGGATCAAATATTATTAGATATGAGTTGTTTTCTATGACTCTCTGCGTACTAAGTTTTGAATTTATAAATTGTTTAGACAACATTGATACTCTCAAGTGTACAAGGTTAGATGAACTAGATTCATGTCGTTCACTAGATCTAGTAAAGAACCATAAAATGTAATTTTCTTTGTATTCCTACATCAATGTGAATATAAAATTGATTTAAATTAAAACTATGACTATGTATACATCAAGAAAGGTGATAAAAAGATAGGTTAGGTACATTGATTCAATGCCCATGGTATATGATGGTGATCTGGACATGAGAATATATTTTGGAGTGTTTTGTTTCCCGATCAATCTGCTACTTTAGTAGTGATAAATACAAATCATAGAAGTTAGATTCTACTGAATAGGTTGTCAATATTTCCTTTACCCATTTCTCTAGTGAGTCTAAGTGAACTAAATGCATATTAAAACTCCTCTCAATATCGACATGTTATGGTGTGACAACCAAAATATTCAATGCAGACATCCTCTTTCAGGGTCAGTGTAGATCTTCTCTCAAGCCATGATTCACTAGTATCTATATCTATTGCTAATTGTCTAAAGATTCATTTGATAAAGAAACACATTTAGAATAAGAAACAAGGCAAAACATTTGTTAAAATGAAAGTTATATGCAAGTACAAAGAAGGATCAAGAAATTAGGATCATGTTCCAAATATGATAACTAGTTTGTTGGTTCTGAGTCAGTTTATAGTGAACTATATGTATCTGATATTCCACCTATAAGTACACATTTTTTTGGAGATCAAAATTCTTGGTTGCTAAGGGTGGAGGTCATGCCAGAACATACAATCTTGAGACATTGTAGAGTGACAGCATGTTTGACTAGTAGCTAGCTCTGGAAGGGCGGATGGTTCTGGTGGACTGAAGTGGTAGAATAGTTTCACTTACTATTGGTAAAAGGTTTATGTAAATGACATGTTGTCACTGGAAGGAGGGTATATGATGAGCATGTGGCAAAGTATACATGGAAGCATAGTTTCAAATCCCAAAAATGTTAGAGGGGTTGTATTTATAGGTGTGGAGTCTGAATGAAGCATACACGAGTTATTTTTTTGGTACTTTAGTGGAATTTGAATGGGAGGATGTCGAGTTTGAGAATAAGATCCTTTGGTATTTGAGTGCTTGGCTGTGTATAGGACCGATTCTCAAACTAGACACTTTTCCTATCTAAGTACTTTGAGAAGTCTTGAGTCAAGTTTGAGGAAGGGAGCTTTTTGTAACTGAGTGCTTGGAAGAGGTCTATGTCGAGTTTGAGTCTTGTGATTTTTGGACTTGAATGCTTGTAGAGTAACTGGTTGTATAGCTATTGGTTTTTAAATTACTCCTTATATCAGACCCAATGTACTTGGATTAGTGAAACTATCACTTAACACCTTAGAGAATGTGGCTTCATTTAAGTTACTTAAGATTCAGTAGTTGTGGTGTGGTCAAGTACAAAGTTGGGTATGCAAATACAGAAGAACCATCTTAGTCAAATAATACAAATGAGTAGAAGAAATCCCTTAAATAGTGATGGGGCTTTGTATGTTGGTGCCATGATCTTTACATGTACCAAAATGAGCTCAAGAAATAGCTGCACTTGATCAGTCGAGGGAGCCTCATTTGAGGTCGAATTCAATGTTGATTTCTGCTATCAATCTGCATGAAAATTAAACTTATCAAGGACTCAGGTATAATGTGTGGTTATATCTTCATTCAAAGTAAAAATGGAACTATTTATATCCATGCAAATAGTGAAAAAAAGGTATGATCAAATTTATCAATTGGAGTATTGCATTTTCATGCACAATGAAACCATCAAAGAATAAAAGACTTGGTTCCATGACATCAAAGAACAAATATATAACCAAAACATCCCTTTCTCAATAAGATAATATCTACAACTTAAATGACAAATTATGTAATACACCATGTGAGTAGTGTGTCATTATCATATATCATACAATCAAACCTTCCTTGGGTACATTGATAAGATTGGCACCAAATCTCACCTGAAGGAGGTTCACAGAGAATCATGTGGCACATATATGAGTGAAGTCATGATTGAAAATAAGATAAAACATATGGGATATTACTAGAACACCAAGAAATGGAAATTTTCCAATATTTCTATAAATGTCGAGCTTGTCAAATCCATGGTGACTACATCAAAGAATCAACTAATCAACTATACAACATGGAATGCTTTGGCCTTTTTTTGCTTAGGGAATAGCCATGACATGAAAGATACATCCCAAATCTTAAAATGAGCATTGCTTCATTCTAGACACAATTATATATTGCACAAAATTGACAATCTTTGTGTCCATCAACGATGCATTAGCTTAGTTGGTGACCAGATCCATTAAGAACAACATCATAAGTTGGTATGAAATACCATACAAGATCATCTCAGACAATGGTAGAAACTAAATTGTTAAATCTTTCAAAGAGTATTTGGGCTCCTTGGGAAACAAACATCATTGAATACCACCATACTAGCCACATATGGATAGAGGTATAGAGGCTATGAATAAGAAGTTGATAGAAATGTTCAAGAAAATGATCAACTCATAAGCCATTTGGCATGAGAACCTTGAAATGTCACTATGGGTATTTTGATCATCTATCAAAACTACCACAAGAGGCACACCCTATTCACTTGTATATGGCATTGAGTTAGTCCTACTGGTTGAGGTTGAGATTCCATCCTTTACATTTTATAATAATTTGAAATCCCAATGGTGGAACGGATACTAGGTATACTAACTCAACAGACATGAAAAACAAAGAATGACATATGTTCATCAAGAACAATTTAATCAAGCCTAAGCAACTTGTAAATTGAAAAGAGGTCCCATCCCTACACATTTAAGAAGGGTGATATAGTTGTCATTTTATTCCAAACATTGATCTCGAGGGTGGGTATTGACTTGATTGAGAGGGACCATACATTGTCCACAACATATGTGTACGACTAGGGCAGCCTATTCGTAAAACATATGGATGGGGATATTTGTCTCCACTATGTGAACACTAGACTCATCAAATGCCACTTCTACAAATAGATGAGCTACATCAACATTAATCATTTGATAAGAAGCATCCAGGGAGAAAAATCCCACCTTTGCAATACACTTAATACACTTAATCCACTTAAACACCCCATTGTGTATCAATATAAGCCTACAAAAATGAATGTCAAACATCATAACTAGATGGTCTATGATGAAAGTTACACAATTTTTATTTGCGGCCCCAATAGTATGCCAACCCAAATTCAACCCTAAGATATACCAATCACCACTAAAAAAGTCATTATTACGGCTCAAATAAATGAAAATTTCAAGGTTGCAAACATAATTTCTCCAAAGAAAGGGTGATGATGAGAACACCCATCTATAGTCAACATAAGTTTTTTGAGAGAAAAGATTCCTTCTAAAGCTATAAGTCCACAAAGTCAAGTTATACATGATCTACGAGGTCAAGATATCCTCACATCTTTATAATTATGGAATGCATCTACTTTTCATGATAATATATGACATCTTCCTAGGTCATGAGATACAAGAATGTCTGGTGGACTAGAGTAGAGGTCAGGATCCCTTATGGATATCCACTTCTCACCCTCCAAGAAAATGTGGGATCAAGATTCTCATAGACCACCCTAGAAGACACAAACACATGAACCCTTCACTAGGAAAATCACCTTCATTCTATATCCATGGAATCCATGATCCCATACTAAGGTTCTAAGCATCAATGTTCATTAAAGTTCCTCGTAATTGAAAGGAAATCAAAAGACCTACCTTGTAAGAACCTTACAACTGACATTCAAAAGACCTACCTATTATAGCCACATCTCAAAAGTTACCTATCATTTGCCAAAATGGAACTCAAAAAATGATATACATTCTTTTGAGATTGAAGCACCAGTGCATGTTAGGAATGGAGTCTACTAGGGACTCTTTTATACATTATGCCTTAATCAAACTAGATAGGGAGTTTTCTCTTATATGCATGCTAAATGGCATAAAATTATCCCCTAGAGAGTGATGTAGATCTAGTGGAGCCCCAAATCAATCTTGTACCCTAGACAAAGAATCCTCTTGTGTTATAACATACTACAAGCTTTGGAAGGGGGGATCAACCTATAAGTAGCTGGGAGAAACACGAGACAAGTTTAAATATTCTTGGGATCCCAACCCTTAAACTCTAATAATTAAAATGGACACAAAGAAGACCTAGGAATGTGTCAGTTTTTTAAACTAAATAATTTACACAACCACCCTTCCCAACTCATACAAGAAAGTCAGAGAATCTTGACTAAACTAGGTCACTCAACTCCAAAATGGGACTTTAGCATGAAAGACCTCAATAGACTAGGTTATGATCTAAAACCTAAGGACTATATATGATAAACATAATGGAGGAAGCACCCAAATCTACTTCCAGACACCTTGATAGAACATGGTTTTTCAAAAACTTTTGCTTCTTATCAATTTCAATATGGACTTCATACAACAGAAAAAAAAACAAGCACTACTATGATAACCAATATAGAATAAATAAATAAATCCTATAAATAATAAATGGATGTGAATCCATGCAAAGCTACTCACCTCCCCATAGGATCAACAAGTTTCTACTTTTGATGGAGAAAAAACTATCCAATCCAAGTACTCAATAGTGCAATCCTTACTAGAAAGAAATGTCTATAGAGTAATCTTCAAACAATTAAGATACATTTTTACGTCCACATCCTAGACCTTGTAGATATCCTCATGAACCATATGTATAAGTCCAAAAGCTCCTTAATATCATATCGACATTGTGAATGGACAAATGAGGTTGCCTCATTAGAGAAATTGTATAATAAGAAACACATCACCTCAACCCAGAAGGATGATCTTTTACTAAAAGATGGATATCTCTATCCCATAACCTGAAGCACTAAGATGGAAACTTATCTATCCCTAGAACACACCCTAATATGACCAATGAGATAGCCACATAGCTTGCTCACCATGAAAATGAAAAGGACCACCAGTCTTGGTATGCCTTCAAAGATAACATGTGCAAGTAAATGATGTGGATTAATCATCTCCTAGAATTCAAGAGGGCTGATACTCATTCCTATATAAATTAGCAAGACCTTGAAAGGTCACCACATCCTCCCATCCATCTTTGCCCCATCCAAGCACTGATATATATCATCCAAGATCAAGGATACAATAGTCTAATCAGACCATATAGCTTCAATGATGCATCATACTAATATAAACTCCTAACCAACTAGCTTTTTGAAGAACAACCCTACAGAAAGAGTCAAGGTATAAACTAATAAACAAGACAAATCCAGACCCCATGAAATTTTACACACCTCACTCTTGGAAAATACCAAAGAGGAGCCAACTCGATGAAGCGGCCATCCACATATAGAAACTAAGAAGCTTTAACCTTCTTCATGTTGAACATATCATCCAGCTGAGCAAACCAATCTAATTTCTTTAGGAAAATTTTCCATTGATCATGAACATTCAGAAAAGTTATGTTGTTCACGTCTTTTAGAGAACGGTCAGCACAATAGATCCACAGTAGATTGTATGATTGATAGGAACCAAAAGTAGACAACAACTAACATCAACTCCCTAGAAACTTGAAAATAAGATCATGAAGGTAATGCTTCATATTGAACATAAGATAACTAGAGTTTATCCTCTAAAATATGTAATGCAGAAAAAATCTAGTTTGATATGTTCTATGTAATAAGTACCTAGAGCTTTTCAATCCCTAGAGTATCGAGTATAGAACTTTATAAGGAGGGGAGGATTGTTAGATCCTAATTTTCTTCAGGTATGTAATTTCTTTTCTTACATAATTTCACCCTTTGTTAGATCACAATGCCTAATGTGATATTTATGCCTTTTGAGGGTATAATAAGTGTTGAAACAAATTATTTTAAAAAGTACGATGAAATAACAATCATGGCCAATTTTTGGAAAGACAATGCTATTCCTATGATTTATTAGGAAATATGAAAGTTTAAATCTAAAAAAATTACTTAGGAATTATGGTCAATAAAATTAGGAATCTAATCCCAAATAATGTCCTAAATTTTAATGGGGATAATGGAATTAATGAGTAAAATATCATGATTCGCGTAAAATAATGTCATGTAACTTTGATGGACGTAAGATGATGATAATTAGATTTTGAATCCTAAATTCTAATAACTAATGTATTGTATAATAGTGAATATCAAGAAAATTGTGTCAAACCCTAAATATAGTGAAACTCATACAAGATAAATCTAAAAGTGGAAGCTATTTGCAAAAATATGTTCCCTGGGTACCAATTTTGAGGTTAATTGGACAATCTTTGTTACCTCAATTTGTTGTAATTCATTAAATAATATGGATTATAAATCCTAGTATAATTGAAACTATAGTCTTAAGTTTTTGACGTAACATGGTCTTTAGAATCCTAGTCGAGTCGGACTCTATACACGCACATGAGGGAGGACCGACTCCCTCACCCAAGTCATGTTGTCCTAGGGAATCCATAGTTGCATGACTCCTCATTTATCTCTACCTCTCCAATTTAATATCTATCACAATAAAAATTTCGTGAAGTTCCTTGAGATCTCATGACCTTTTTGAGCTTTACATTGACCATGGTTTGATTATGCGCGTCACTAGTATCCAATCATGCCCTCTCTACCTTCTAAGTATTAAGGGACCCGACTCAAAAACCTTGGAGGGGGTTCTCAAAAGAGGTTCCCACTGATCTTTCTCATCTTCTTCTTTGTGGAGTAGATATCTATATTTCTTCTTCCCCATGGCGGCGTTGAATGTCAGATGGAGGGGTTGAAACCTCAGGAGGACCATCTAGAAGAGCAAGCACCTTCCAAAGATTATCACTTTACTTTGCACATCGTCAATTTGTGTGTTGCTTGAGGTAGGTGGTCATCTGCTGGTTTTGCTCTTATTCATTATAGACTTGCAATGGAATTTCATATTCACCATTTCTGACCCTAGTTGATGCACTTTCTTCACCAAAACCTTCACCAATGTTCTTTGAATTATCCTGTGTATGTTGTTTTTATTGAATTTTAGGAATGTGGATCAAATCTCTTGATTATCATTTACTTAAGGTATTTGACATATGGTTCCCCAGTTCCGTCCAAAAGGTCTTACCGCCCTCAACCCACAGGTGACCTCACAGCTTGTTCTTGGACTCCTTGAATTTGGTTTTGGATCTTGAATCTTGTAAGAATGATGTTTATGTGATATCAACTTGATTTCATGTTTTGATCAGAGCACTTATGCTTCAAGGAGTAGTACTGAGTGATTGTAAGAGCATGAAGAAGCCTTCCCCTATATAGTTTAGTCCTACAAACCCCATCAAGCATCTATTATGATGCCCCTAGATCCTAGTTGGGGTGGAAGGCAACACACCATGGCGACCGTAGGGGAATGAATTTGGGGTAAGGGAGAGATGAAGAAAGAGACATTTTACTATAGAAATATTTTGAAATCCATGATAGTGTTGTTTTATCTTTGGTCATAGAATGTTTTACATGTATGTTTTTTATGAAGCTGGTTTTACATTAGTACCCCCTGTCACACCCTAAATTTGTCATATAATAGAAGCTTTTGATAAAAAAGATATAATACAAGATTTTTGTCATAATTTTGGTTTTTGTTCCCATTTTTTCATAATAAGCTAAATTGATTTATCTAAATCTTGATTGGTCAATTTTAGAAATTTCATACCATCTTACTGGTATCTACTATGGGGTTAAGTTATATATGAATTTTGATCGATTTTATGAGATATAATCAGTGATCTAGGTTGTGAGTCATGATAACGACTCTAGTTTATTGGATTGCAAGAATTGACCCAATTAGGGTTTATGAGATAATAATTAGGGTTTTGGGTTATAATGATAGGAAATTTAATGATTTGAGATCAGGGCTGCAGGAGTGATTGTTCCTACTAAATAAGGAAAGTGGTCCATGTCTTGGGTTTTGTTATTTGCATTATTTAGTTTTGCTCACTTAATTATGTTTAAAGTTCATATTAAATATGTTATCATGTGAGAACTTTAATGTTTTAAGAGGCACATCAATTTACTATCTTTTTATTCATGTTAAGATATGATCAGTTAAAATAATATGCATCTTCTTAAGATCTTGAATGCAATTACGGGTGAAAACCCAAAGTAAGATAAGATCAGGTCAAATTAGAATAAGAACTCATAATTAGGCCCTACTAATAAACATATATATGGAAGGTCAGTGCCTCATGAGCCCCCTTCACTTTATTGGTTTAAGCCCAAGCCAATTCAGTTCCAGTATGTTCAGTGATGTTTATGTGTATTGGGTCCAAGCCCAATCCTATTCACTTTCATTGTGTTAAAAACTCTTAATCACCTTGTATGTTTTGTTAGATCAGATCATATATGGTTCATTGAGTGAGTTCCCTAATAAGAACTCTTAATCAAGTTAAGAATGCATCCATAAGCCATAAATAATGTTTGTGCAAATTTATATCAATTTTTAGCTTCATTTAGATTATGTATGTATATTTACCAAACCCAACCACTTACAAACAGTTTGTCAAATGCATGGTTGTGTGTGTATGTGCATAGGTTGTCTACATAATGGAATAGCTCTTTGAAGGTGGACGAATGTATAAATTCAAGACCTTGTGGGGTGCCATCTATAAGATCTAAGGAAGTTTAATTAGTTTTCTTCTACTTCATGTGTCAAGTTCCTTAGTTAGTTTTCATTAAAAAAATTGTGTATATGAGAATAATGTAATTGTATCCTGTGTAAAGTTACTTTTATTATTGCAATGAATGCTATAAGCTATTTGTGAAAATCTCTGACTGTAATCTTGATGATCCATGCTTCTCATGTAGTTATTTTTGGATTATGATTGGAAGTTCTTACAAAAGAGATATCTTTTCAAACAAGTTTATAGGTGGGAATGCACACCCCCACTCCCAATCAATAGTGGAAACAGTCTCCAAATATACCAAAAAGAACCAACCAATTTCCCCATGTTGTCAATTTATTTCAAAAATATAACCAATAATAAAAGATAAGAGTAACATTGTGACACATTGGGAGAAAATTTAATTGAACTACACATCTCTTATTTCTTCCTTTTTACAAAAAGACTAGCATAACCATGTATACTTGAACTCATACTTAGAGGACATGCCTTTCATAGATGGTATCATTCCCAATAATAGAGAAATACATGCATGTCCTTAATGATTTCCTATCCAACAAAGTATTTATTCTCATTTTGGCAATATCCAAGATGTTCATCCCAATATTTTTTGGGGGTGATGACTAATTCACCAAATGCAAAATGGAAAGAACTAGTCTCTGGGTGAAAGTGTTCAATCAATGGGAAACCATAGTTTCTATTTACAGTCATATGTCTATAAACTTTGATGAAGCCAATTGTCAAAAGGAAAGAACCAGTCTCTGGGAGAAAGCATTTAATCAATGGGATAACATAGTTTCTATCTACAATCCCATGTATACTAACATCTCTGAAGAAAGTTAATCCCAAAATTTCCATCTTTGATGCACAATCATGTATACAAAAAACGTGACTCATCCCAAAAAGATTTTAAGAAAATGTTGTTGACCTCATTTCGATTAATTTCAAAGGAAAAACGTGAATTCAAATGTCAAGATCACCAGCAAATCAATCAAATTCCAATCCAAAAGTGTCACTCATAAGAAATAACAAAGGATAAAAGCTTAGGGTTACCTCATCCCCACTCAACGTCCTTTGTGATACAAGTTCATTAATAATTGACTTGCCCTCATCATGAAGTTCTTAATATGGGTAATCTCTTTGTGAATCCTCTTCATACATGCATATCAACTTTCTAAAGAAAATAAGATCTAAACTTACCTAGCTGAATGAAAATACAATCAACAAACTAGATTTAGGGCTCACCTAGATTATACCTCAACTCCAAGATCTTTGGCAGTAGCTTTTTACTCATCCAAGATGGGATCCTTCTGACAAACATCCTCCTAAACCGAACTACATGAAATTGTCTCCATCATTGATAAAATAGAAAAACTCACAACAACATCAGCTTTGCAACACAAGTTGAATCAACACAATTGGGTGTTTGACGCTCATAGAAAACATAAAAAAGGAGAGGAACCAAATCCAAACATGAGCTCATTCATCTCTAACAACATCCAATTTTGTGGATACTACATGCCTTATTTCACTTCTATTTCTCTCTCGTTATGCAAATTTATATTCACTTTTCCTATACCTTTCACATGATTACTCCCTCTACCCCCATAAATAGGTAACGAGAACATTTCATGTAGGTGTAATCAAATAATAGGACCTCCATCGGTTTGCACAACAAATGGCTACTTTGGAGAAAGAAACAACAAACCATTGGATCTCAGTCGGTGGTCCAATGGGAAGTCTACGCCCCCATCACCTGACGTCAAATGGTAAGGTTGTACAGACATCAGGTACCACCCCCATCCATCAGTCGGTGGTCTGCCAAGCTCACCAACTGAAGCCTTCCCTGCGTGATCAACTAGTGTCTTGTCCATGCCTCTAGTTGATGGTTAGGTAGAGGCGTCAGGTGATGGTCACTCAGACCTCGCCAACCGGTTCTCCATCTACACCAGCAACTGATGGAGGGAAGGACTCGTCAATCGAAGGCAGAAGACGGAAGCCACCTAATGGTTGCCAACCAATGGTAGATTTGACCAAACAGATCACTCTAAACCATTAGACACATGATACGAGGATGATATCTCATACATTTGGAGCGCAAGTAAAGGATCCATGTCTCGACGCCTATAAATACAAGACCCCGGGCAATGTACAGGGGATCGCACATTGCTCAAGATGTTGAAGCACTATCAGATAAGAAGATCACCACCTCCTATCTCCATAGCCATCGGTTGGTAGAGAAGGAGGATGAGAGTCTTCCAATGAATGCCCCTGTTCCATCCACCCACTCCTTGTTCAAAGTTCTCCCTCGATGGAAGGAGGATAGAGACATGTTCTTCATCACCGCTACACCCTAGTTTGGAAGGAGGAACAAACCATTGGTTATGGCCATCCTTTGGTCATAGTTGGCGTATCCCCTGCTTCCCTTGCTCCCATTCTTAACTCCTTCTTCCAGTAGTGCTTTATGTTCCTGTTCACTAGTAAATCTGTCATGTTTTACATGAACATGGACAAACAAACTCATATCTTGGGTTGGGAGTGGCCACTAAGGCCCTCCCAACATGTATATACTTACACCCATTTGAATATATATTCTCTTGGCAATAGTTATCTTCATGTGCTTGTTCTTATTTTTGTACTTGCATGATTAGATGGTATCTTGGGATGTTTGATCATTAGTGCCTCAAAAGGGTAGTGATAACCTTGTCTAGTGTTGTATAGTCACATGAATGCATGAGAATGTTGGAATACTAAAGTAAATGATCATATTGTTATCTTTTTTATTGTTTGTTTACCATCTCGAGAGAGAGATAACCTTATAGTCTAGATCTATTCTAACCACAAGAAAGGAGGGAATATACATATTTGATGATTGCTTGTAACCTTGATAAGGGCATACAAAGGGTGTGAGTATTGCATGTTGGTGAGAGATCTTATTAGGTGAAACCTGATCCAAGTTCCCATCCATATTCATTGCAACACGCTTGCTTTCTTTTGTTATCTTGTTTTACTTTCTTAACTTTTCTTTTGTTTGTTTTACTTGGTTGGAGTAACATCATTCCTTCAAGAACATTATCTTAATCTACCCTATTGGCTGGTGTAACTGAGATAAGACTCTATGTTCTTAGCACTCATAGTTACTTATCCCTATGGTTTGACCCTAATCTACTACATTTGACCTTGTATAATGATTGAGGGGGCCTGAGTGTCGGGTTATAAATTTATGAGTCTGACTACACTAAATCCACTCCATTTTGGACGTGTGATTTAGGTCAGTCAACTTTTGGCACCGTTGTCGGGGACAAAGAAAAACGGCACTGTTAAGAACACGAGTCTACTCACCATACACATGTGCCTCAAGTCTAGCGATAGACTTGATTGCAGTCATTACCATGATCCAAAACAAAACTTTTAGAGGCAAATCTAAAGATGAGAATCATTATCACCATCTTGTCACCTTTAAGAACATCTGTGACACTATCAAGATGAAGAGACTTCTGCAGAAAGTTATATACTACAAGGAGTTCGTGTTCTCATTGGAAGACAAAGCACTATCTTGGTATCTTAGCCTTCCTTACAGGTCCATTAATGTATGGGCACCTCTAGATGATGCTTTCGTCACAAAGTTTTACCCTATTGAGAAAACCATCAGGAATAGGCATAAGATCACTGGATTCTTACAGAAGCTTGGAGAGAATCTTCATAAAGCTTGGGAACAATTTCAAGAATATTAGAGGGATTGTCCTCATCACAACCATGATAAGGGTTTTCTTGTGACCACATTCTACAATGGCTTAATGTCTGTAGAAAGGACTCAGCTGAATGCCACCACTATAAGTGATTTCCTTGGCAAGAAGTTGAAGAAGACTATGATGATCATCAGTAACATGGTTGCACTACAAGCAAGCATGGATTATGAGAGAAGTGATAGGGTTAAAAGAAGAGGGAAAACTCTGAAGGCCCAACTATTGAGGTCAAGCCCTATAAAATACAACATCCCAAATCTAAAAGATTGCTCTAGATGTCAAATAGCTAAAGGAAACATGAGGCAAAGGAAAAGCCAAGACTATAAAGGTCAGGAAATGTGTCACCTGTGGTGAAAGGGGGCATGGCATAGATAATTGTATCTACACCCAACCAGAAGATGATAACAGAATCGATGAATAAGAGACTAAGAAGGTTTCCTATGTAAACTTTAAGAGACTACATCACACCTATTTCAGTTATGGAAACAAAGATGTTGCTGAAAACTCCCACCAACTGGGTGGTTTGTCCAATACTCCTCCAGAATGGGGCATTTACCATTCCTTTTAGTGTCAGAGACAAAGAAGTTAGACAATGACTTGTAGATTTGGGAGCAAGCATCAGTCTGATGCCTCTTATTTTGGCTTAAAGTCTTGGACTCACCAAAATGGTGAAAATTGCAATGAGAATTCAACTGGAAGATCATACTTACACAAAACTTGTGGGGATCATGGAAAATGTTCCTATTTGTGTTGGGTGATTCTCCTCTCCTTACAACATTTTTATGATAGACACAGTTTAGGATCCCCCATGTCCCATGATCTTGGGAAGGTCTTCCCTCACCACTGCTAAGTCACTAATTGATGTAACAGAAGGAATAATCACCCTTCTTGTCAAAATGATCACATTGATTTTTGCAACCAAGATGTTATGAGGGGACCCTCTCTATTTGAGTCAGTCTACTTCATGGATAACTAACTCGGTATTGTACACAAGTACAAGAATTCAAGCTATTTTGACCCACTGATGAGGGCTGTAAACTACCCAAACCCTTAGAGCAGATGTCAGAAGAAAAGGAAATGCCTAAGCCTAAACATGAGTTAAATAAAATTGTTGAGGGCTTGAAATATGAATTTCTAGATGATGAGGAAAGAAATCCCATTATTTTAAACTCAACCTTGATGACTGAACAAGAAGAAAAGATGATAAATGAACTCAAGTTGAATAGAAAAGTGATAGGTTACCCTGTTGAAGATATCAAAGGCATGAGCCCTATTCTAAGCATGCACTATAAACTTGGAGGAAGCACCTAAGCTGCTAGTTCAAACACAAAGGAAGTTGAACCAAATGCTAAAGGAGGTGGTGAAAAAGGAGGTAATAAAGTTGTGGGATGCTAGGATCATATACCTATCAGTGATAGTAATTGGGTTAGCCCAATTCATGTTGTATTGAGGAAAGGAGGGATGACAGTCGTGAAGTAGTAAGGTGGACCGTCATAGGTTGGCATATGTGTATTGACTATGGGAAATTGAATGTTGCCACAAGGAAAGTACATATCCCGTTACCCTTCATTGATCAAGTTTTGCAAAGATTTGTGCATCACTCATATTTCTATTTCTTAGATGAATATTTCAAATTCTACCAAGTATCAATTCACCCTGATCATCAGGAAAAGACAACCTTCACATGTTTCAATGGAACTTACACTTTTTGGAGAATGTTGTTCGGTTTATGTAATGCACCTACCACTTTCCAAAAGTTCATGATCTCTATGTTCTCAAATTTCTTGGAGGACATAATCAAAGTGTTTATGGATGACTTCTCTGTATATGGAACTGAATTTGACATATGTCTAGAGAACTTATCTAGAGTCCTACACAGATATGAGGAAAAACAATTAGTCTTTAATTGGGAAAAGTGCCACTTCATGGTACGTAAGGGTATTGTTTTGGGATAAAAAAATCTCTAAGAAAGGGATTGAAGTCGACCTTAGTAAGATTGGTGCAATATCAAAACTCCCGCCCCCTAAATTAGTGATTGGAGTAAGAAGTTTTTTGGGACACGCCGGGTATTATAGGTGGTTCATTAAGGATTTTTCAAAAATTGCAAAACCTCTATCAAACCTTATAGTAAGGGACATTGAGTTTGACTTTATTAACAAGTTCATTGAAGCTTTCAATACTTTGAAGGATGCTTTGACTACAGTTCCAATCTTGCAAGCTCCAGATTGGGAGTTGCATTTGAAATTATGTGTGATACCAGGAATTATGCCATCGGTGTTGTTTTAGGGCAAAGGAACAATAAGAAACACCACATGATATGCTAGTTTAGAAAGACACTAGATGATGCCCAGATCAACTACACAAGCATTGAGAAGGAATTGCTAGTGATAGTTTTTTCCCTTGGCAAATTCTGATCCTATTTGATAGGGTCAAAGGTGAAGGTGTATGAAGATCATGGTGCAATCAAGTACTTGATGCACAAGAAGGATACCAAGCCCAAACTACTAATATGGGCTATATTGTTGCAAGAATTTGATTATGAAATTATTAATAAGAAGGGGACATAAAATGTGGGTGGTGACCACTTGTCAAGGATAGTGTTTACTGAAGAAAACATGTTGTCGGTCAACAACTACTTTGTTGATGAGGCCTTGATGATGGCCAAGTCCATTGAACCTAACCTACCCTAGTTTGCTTCTATATGCAACTATTTAGCATGCCAATAGTTACTATATGACATCACTTACAATCAAAAGAAAAATTTATTTTCGAATCTGAAGAATTACTACTGGGATGACCGTGCTCCTTTTCATAAGATGTGTTGAAAGCTTGTGCTAGAGGTGCATTCCAGAAGAAGAGGTTCCCCAAATTCTAAGAAAGTCAGGAGGCCATGTGGGAGGAGAGAGGATAGTAGTAAAAGTCCTCTAGTCAGGATTTTATTGGCCTACCTTGTTCAAAAAATCTCAAGCATACATCAAGGCATGTGACAAGTGCCAAAGATCATGAAACATTTCAATGAGGAAAGAAATGCCAATGTCTGATTGGATAGAGGTAGAAATCTTTGATGTTTGGGGGATAGACTATATGGGACCGCTCCCATCTTCAATGGAAACTAAATATATTCTTGTCATTGTGGACTATGTCTCTAAATTGGTAGAGGCTATTGAAACCCCAACTTGTGACTCCAAAATTGTAATTAAGCTTTTTGAGAAGACCATCTTTCCCAGATTTGGTGTCCCACACACCATTGTGATGGGGGATCTGACTTTGTGGAGAGGAAATTGGAAGCTTTGCTGAAGAAATATGGAGGGAGGAATAAGGTGGCAACACTCTACCACCCGCAAATGCTGGGACAAATAGATGTATCAAATTGACAAAACAAGTAGATCTTAGAGAAGACAGTCAGTAGGATGCGCAAGGCTTAGGTGATGAAACTCGATGATCCTCTATGGGCTTACTGAACCACTTTTAATACCCCGATAGGGACTAATCCTTACTGACTTATCTATAGGAAATCATACCATATACCTATTGAGCTAGAGCACATGGCCTTTTGGGCCATAAAGTTTTGGAACTTGCACCCTGAATTAAGAGGGAAGAAAAGGTTCTTGCACTTATAGGAACTAGAGGAACTTTAGTTGTACGCATATGAAAATGCCTGCATCAACAAACAAAGGACCAAGGCTTTGCATGATGCCCACCTCAAAAGCAAAGATGTGTATGAAGGAGATAAGGTCTTGATGTTCAATTCTAGATCAGGTTGTTCCCTGGTAAACTTAGGTCCAAGTGGTCTGGACCCTTTACAGTTGTCAAAATATACCCATCTACAATGATAGAAATCACCAGTGAAAAGACAGGAACATTCAAAGTGAATGGTCACATGGTAAAGAGGTATTATGAGGATGAATCCTTTGTGATGAGGTCGGAACTCTAGTTAGAAGAGCCCCAGCCCACACCACCTGAAGAACCCTAAAGAGAGAAACAAGAGACTCAAGCTAAAGACTATAAATTAGCACTTCTTGGGAGACAACCCAAGGATTTATCACGTTTTTTAAATTTTCATGTCCCCCCCTCTTTCAATAGACTATAGGTAATTTATAAATTCTAGTCTAAGTTTTGGTGTGTTCTATTTTTCAAGTAATAGACCTTCAATAATATTGTTGGATTTTGAAAAATTATTGCCTTGATTATTAATTTTTAGTACATAGAATAAACATAAGAAAATTTTGGACACCCATTTTTCAGGAGAAATTCAAAGTAACCATAGATTGGTGAGACTATCAAGTGTACGAGCAGGTGAATAATGAAGTCTTACAGAATATCGAGTGTTGGTAGATCAAGCAGAAAAACCACTAGTTGTGACGAAACCATCATATGGTTCACCATCGGTTGATGATACCATCAGATGTGACTCTATGCCTCACCACCGGGTGTGAGACCATCAGATGATCAGTTCAAAACAACCATCGGGTGATGATGTAGTGACACTATTGGGTGATTGCACTAACTAGCCATCATTTGTCTGCTCTCTGTCCTATCATTGATTGACCTATCTGAGGACCATCGAACAATGTATGCCCAGAGTCACCACTGGTTAATGGTTAAGTGTTGAACCATTAGATCTATCATCTGACGGTTACCCAAGGCACTGAAACCTATATAAAGGGATACCAATAACCCCCCAGACTAATCCATCAGACTTGCTAAACCGTAGCCACTAAGAGCACTCCAGAGCCACAGCAGTCGAAGACCCCCGACATCCAATGACACCATCTGAAGATATCATTTTCTTCCCTATCACCGACAAGCATAATGAAGGCCTCCACGGTGCTAGAACGACGTCTCTGCACCGCCAACAGTTGACGATCAGAGGAAGTGGCTCCGAACACTAATGGAAACGGTAAACCTAAATCCTTGTCTATGATCTTCCCAATCTCTGTTACACATTCCCCTCATTTTTCTTTGATTTTCTCCAAGCCACCAACGATAACCGCCTACCATCAGTTGTTGTTGTTTGGGTATGTGACCATCATCTGTCAATCAATATTTAACAAATATTGGTTGTCATTTTGTATTTTTTTCGACCATCATTTTCCACCCTCATCCTTTTCACAGTGTGTATCGTCCCCTTGACCATTGGTTGTTGGCTAGCAATAAATTTTCCTACTCTCTCCCCAACCACCGTTTATGGACCAGTGCTTGTGAATAGCATGAATTACCTTAATCGTTGGCCATCACTGGAACCACATGTTGTAGCAATCCTAATGAAGCCATTTCTTGGTGTCCCCAACCATCAGTTGTTCCTCTCTCAAACCATCACATATTGACCATTGTCTGTCAATTTGATGTCTCACCATCGGTTGTTGGCCATTGCTGGAAAACCATTGATTGCCATAACCTTACTAACACCATCAGTTGGTGACCTGAACCACTAGTTGCCATAACCTTACCAATGCCATCGGTTGGTGACTCAGACCATCAGTTGTTCACCTTCAGTCGTTACATCATTTTCTCCCACCGGACCTGACCATCGATTGCCGCCTTGATGCCAGAAACCATCGGTTGATGGTATGACAAAGTTTTATAGACCATTGATTCCTGCCCCTTTACTAACCATTTTTGTTGGTTTGTTTCATAACCATCTATTGTTGGTTGTTGGTTTGTTATGTCGATCGACTTTCATTCAACCACTTCTGATCATTATTCTTACAAAGTTCTATTTTTGCTTATCGAATTAATCTTGCTAGAGATACTTAAGTATCTACAAGCACCAGATGGTAGGCAACAGGGACAAAGTCCAAGATTTCAGAGAGTTTGAGAAGACCAAGAAGCTCAAGGAAATTATGACCTTGGAAGAACTAGAAGCAAATGAAAGGATGAAGGATGAAGTTATGTATTATATGAAAAAACATGGGGTGGCCACCGAAGAAAGCATTAAGACACACATGGAAGTAGATAGACTAAGGTGATAGATAAGCCCATACCTAACAAATCGAATGATGATAAAAAACAAATAGGGACCAAAGCCCCTGAGTAGACACCATTTGGAGAGGTGCATAATACAAAGAAAAGAGCTACACCGAGCATAAATCAGAAAAGACCCAAGAAGGTGGCTAAGACATATGGAGAAGGTACAACTGTACAAGAAATTTTTCTAAAACCAAGAATGACTGTAAGCATTCCTCAACAACTGCCAACAATGGTCAGTAGGGAACAACCTAATAATCAATTTTTAGTAAGGGATGAGGAGCACCGTGAAATCTGGTGTGACATATTCCAAAACAAGAAATACAAAGCCACCAAGTTTGGTGATGTTGAGGGCTTAAAGAAGCTAGGGATATATGATAGGGTGAAATGGAGTTTCAAGCAGTTGGGAATCTATAAAATCTACTTCAACAAGATGACTTCTTACGATGATCTCACCCAAGAATTCATTTTCTCCATCAAGAATTTGCTAGTAGCAATCGATGAAATGGCAGAGTGGGGGGAAGATTACAAATTGCAAGTATGTATCATCAAGAAGGACTACATTCTTATATAAAGATGATTGAACTCAATTTTCACTGAATCCGACGAGAAAGCTGAATGCGCCAACTCAACACATGGAGACAAATATGCAAGGGGTTTCCAAATGGATAAAACCTAGAAGAAGTTGTCAGGAGACTCCAGGTATAGTTATGATCAATCAAAGGCCACCATGATGCACTCTGGTTTCATGAGGATAGTGTAAAAGATCTTCACAAATGCTCTGGATTTTAGATCAAACACTGGAAATGTGACTAGAGTGGACCTCCAAATTCTATGGAGTATAATCGAGGGAAAGGCTATAAACATAGGAAAAATTCTTATCGAGAAGTTGGAAGTTGCAAGCGGACCAGAGGGTCCTTGTGATTTTGTATGGGGGGTCTAATCACTTAAAATGCATACCAACTAGGATACCACAAAAACCTAAAATACTTTCTAAGATTAGAGGTAGATGTCCTAGTCGACAAAAACTAAATGATAGCTACCAACACCCTGGAAAGGTCAAAATAGAACTACGCCTATAGATTTTGCATGAGGAAATACTTGTTGCCTCTCCCAAAACTGAGCAATTATGATTGTGAAAATCTTGTCTTCTAACAAGAAGAAATCAAAAGATTGGCATCTCAACAGGTGACAAGCACAAACAAGCCAGTTGAACAAAGAAGGAAGCAACTGAAGGGCGTAGCTACAAAGAAAATGACAAGGAAAAGAGTGTTCGTGCACATCCCTGAGAAGTTAGCAAAGAAACCACCCATGCCTAAGGTAATCAATCTAGAAGACGTTGAAGAGGTTACTTAAAGGACCACTACGTTGAAAATTGTGGTACCCATGATTGCCACCATCATCCACGAACAAGTGGTAGTTGAGGCATCTATGCCAAAAAAGAATGAACAACCAACAATAAGCTCAGTGTCGCATCATGAAAAAAACAAGAAGACATACACTAGAGGATGAGTGAACATATCGCTAAACACATCAACAGGAAGAAGGTTGTGTGAAAGAACTCTGAGAAAGGAACGACTACAACTAGAGAACCACAGGCATCCGATGGGAGAGCATAGAGAATCTGCCAAAGCAGATGAGGTGGGTCATGAAGTGAACTCTGTCGGTAGACCCAAAAAAACAACAAGAATGGGTTCCTACCGCAAGCAAATTCACAGAGATAGGGTAGGATATTTGACGACCTTTGTGAGATCATATCAACCTCTACCCTAAATATTTCTAACATAATTACAAATATGTCTGCACTAACCACACATGTACAAAAGTTAACGGCGAACATACACTCAGTACTAAGCCTGCCACAACAAATGCAATAGTTGGCTGTAAACCAAGTATAGGTGATGCAAGCATTGGCGGGAGTGATAAGAGAACTCATCGCTCTACAAAAGAGTGAGATGACCTACTCCAGGAGAACCTACACTTGAGAGAAGAGATGACAAAGAGGAAGGAAGCCACCTCCACCAACGAAGGGACATCTATTAAAAGGCAACAAGTAGTCACCACCAAGCCATCCTTTGCAGTAGATACAGATGTACATCTCAAGGACGACATGCTGATGGCCGTTGTGTGGCCAGGGAAGGATGTGTTACTGAAACAAATTGCCACCTATAGGTGCACTCTTCCTCTAGAGGAAGAGGAGTCAAAGGAGACTTCCAGCAGTA
This sequence comes from Alisma plantago-aquatica, assembly GCA_963693085.1. NCBI lineage: Eukaryota > Viridiplantae > Streptophyta > Magnoliopsida > Alismatales > Alismataceae > Alisma > Alisma plantago-aquatica. The sequence continues at coordinate 542,411,620 of OY856415.1, forward strand.
AGAGAGTGCCTGCTGGGGACAATGATATCAATTCTGCCCCAACCTCACTAGGGCACTCTACAAACAACAACAGGGACAAGGTGCTCATGGGAATGACAAACCAAGGTACCCTACAGCCAACAAAACCAACAACTCCAGTAGAAAATTAAGAAGAGTTGGGAGAGAATGACATCAAAGAAAAATAATCAGAAACAAGGGGAGATAGCGGAAACTACTGAAGATTTTATGGACAGTTTGGACCCTCTCTTTGACTATAACGCTCCCCCACATGATTATGAAAGCTTCATGAATGAGCTATTGTTAAATGAACTTATCACTAAGGGAGGGCTACCTATATCATTCAAAGCCGAAATAGAACAAATGGTATCACAAATGGATGATGGAAACCTGGACCATATGTTTGAAAATGTTCCACCAAAGTAGGAAAACCCACTCTTCCCAAACCCTCCCACAGTTTGTGACCCAGTAGATGGTTTGAGTCCAGCAGCACCACCCCCTCTTCCATGTAAGATGACAAACATGGACATGTCCTCAGTTACAGGCATGTTGGTGCACGACGTTGATGTCCTTGCTAATATCTTAGACAATGAGAAGCCCCAAGAAGATATCATCTACCAAAACAACTAGTACACTCTGATGAGAAAGGACATTTGCTTAGTCTACAAATAGAAAGCAAACATAAGTAGAACCTTTTTCAAGGTCATGTGTAAAACTATAATAGAGGATTTCATGTATAGAGATAAACTAGGGCCTATTTTCAACGCAACTTCAAACCTAGATGCTTAACTATACAAGGAGAATATAGAAGCCATCCTTGTAAAGGAACTCCAAGACACTCTATATAGGAAAAAAAGACTAAAGTTTATAACTCTACCCTTAAAGGCATTCAACCATTGGCTACTAACAGTGGTTGATCTTTCAATAAGGAGAGTAGTAACATACAACTTCAGTGCAGAAGACCTGCAGTACGGCAAAATAGTCTTTAGAAAACCAGAACACTGGACAATCCAAGAAGTACTGACTCGTCTGAAGATGATAATGCAAGGAGTCAGTGGAGGTACTATCTGAACTGGATGTAGATTTCCATCGACTGCATCATGTTTTAGGAAAAACATAACTCAGGTGATAGTGCATTCATTGCACTAAGGATGATAGAGGCCATCAATAGGTGTGTCCCTCTGAAAACAATTGTAAATGAGGACTTCCACGCTTTAAGAGGCAAATACGTCATGGAAATAATACATTATAGACAATTTTTCTATGACCCACATATGGAAGACATACCAAGAGGATGTATCCATTGATCCCCTTGCCCATAAAGACCCCCTGGAGAGAACAACTGAACAAGTTTGAAGAGACACTATAAAACCTAGTGCCTAAAGAAAGAAGAAAAAAACCATCCTCTCCCCCACCAACTCCCTTTGTTGAACTTGTACTAGTTATCACTACTACTAAAGTTCCTATAGCTATTCCTAATCCTGATGAATGAATAATACCACAAGAAACTGAAACATGTGCATCATCACTTCTAGAGACATAACCTATTGTCCAACCCATTACTGAGAACATCATAGTAGAAACCTCGGATGTTGAACAAAAATATGATCAAGAGGTCGAGGTGCACACTGAAGGAGATGAACTAAATGATAAACCAATAGCAGGATCTGAACCAACATAATTTATTATGCCCACCTTTGACAACTTTGACGAACTCACATGCTATGGGTTATCTATTGAGGAAGTTACCTTCCTGTTGGACACACTGCAATCAAGGGAAGATGACTTTGTTGTCATCTTTGAAAGGGAGAATGTATAGATATTGCTACCAGATCTTCATGAAATCTTAACAACATGTGGTGACATTATAGTAAACATCATGGAAACATGTCAACTATTTCTCGCAGACGACCTCCTAGATGTATACATGGTTTATTAAAAAATAATGGGAGACATCATTCTCAAGGAGTTTGGAGAACTACAATGCCTGATCGATCATCTCCGATGTGATGTCCCACAGTGGATATTTGTTCCAATTTTACATGATGGTCATTGGGCACTTCTATTTGTTGATAATGTGAGTAGGGCAACCCTTTTCTACAATAGCTCTGATGCCATGTTCAGCTTGAAATGCACAACTTATTATAAAATTGTTAACAACGTCATATAACAAAAGGCTTCTCAAGTTTCCATAAAGATCGTCGAGCTGATAAAGACATATGACTGTGGCATACTAGACAATTTGAAGTTTGAGAAGCCATAGTTCTACCACAAGTGCCCACAAAAAGAACCTCTATCTAATGACTACGGATTCTTCATGCTATTCCGGATGCATATGTTGGCCACATCAGACCAAAAGGTGGACACTACCAATAAGGTGACTATCATCACCTTCGAGGACAATACACGACGAGGATCGTATGCTCCAAATGGGCTCTATTAGAAAATCAACCCTAATCCACTTGTTCTAGATCAGACCCTTTCTTTGACACCCTGAGGATAGGGTGGAAGATAAGTTTTTTTTGGGTGGGGGGTTCAAACATGCGAACATGGTATGTCTCTACACTAAATATTTCAATTCTCCATCACTTAACCAAAATTTTTACAAATTTTAGATGGCCATTTTTGACTTAATCTTTGTTCATGTGTATTTTCTTATCTTTTGGAAGGAAATTTTATGCACAAATTTTTTTGAAAAGGCAAAATTTTGGGTCCAATTTTCCTGTATATAGTCATAACTCATATCCTTATGCTTACTTGTCTTTAGGCTAACTCTTAGCATAATTATTTCAAGAATGAAAGATTTGAATTATTTAATCTACTGAAGGCTCTGATTATGATAATGTCTTATTGTTAGACTTACATCAATATAATGTAGAAGGCGCAAGGATGCTTGTCCCCCATGGTGAATCCTCATAGTAAGGAGGACTCAATCTAATACACTCATGATTGATCACCTTGCTCCAAAGTCTAGGTAGGAAAGCACATGACCTTGGCAAGGAGGAAACATCTACCCCATCCAGTGCAAAAATCCTTGCTTTGGGATCAAAAGAAGCATGGTAGCCCAAATTATCCTAAACATCCCATCATCCCAAAGCTTGTGAACATGAATAAAAGTTGATAGGAATAAAAATCGTGAGAGTTGTGTCCATAGTGATAGTGAAGGACTTTTCCTGGCCGGTGTATCACTGCACTCATGAATATAGATATGGCATGCATAGTAGTGGAGTCTGGAAGTCAACTTTTACACACCTACATTTCAAGGGTACCTCATATAACCACCTGACATGGCATTAGGGCCAAATTAGGCAACTCTCTCCTTACGAAAACAAATGTGGTTGAGTGAGCCCAGGAAAAGTAGGAAACACAACAACCTTAACCTACCCTAGAACAATAGCTAGGTCATCCAAAAAAAAATAAAACTAGGGTGTGAAAGCTACCCCTGCCAAAACCTTGTGCAAGTACAACCTAGAAAAGGATCTTCATTTCATCATGCAGAAGACATCTTTCTAATAAAGAAAGTTGTAGTAGGTAATACGAGTACTGCAACTCCAACCTGAGAGAGAGCCCTGTGATCTACAAACCTCTTGTCTTGATGAATTTGTTTCAACTTAAGACCAACATTATCACATTTTTCACACTCATCAAAAACAATAAATAATGCCCTCTAAAATTGTTCGATGCTTTAATTCTATTTGTTAGCCTGAGGATAGGCTAGTCTTTATGTTTGGGGGAGTTGATAACATCTAATTTTGTGGATACTACATGCCTTATTTCACCTCTATTTCTCTCTCTTCATGCAAATTTATATAAACTTTTCTTTTACCTTGCACATAATTACTCCCTCGAGCCCCATAAGTAAGTAATAAGAACATTTCATGTAGGTGTAATCAAAGAATAAGACCTCCATCAGTTTTCACAATTGATGGCTGCTTCAGAGAAAGCAACAAAAAACTGTCAGATCTTAGTCAATGGTCCCATGGGCAACTTGCGCCCCCATTGCCTTACATCAAATAGTAAGGTTGCATGACAATCGAGTATCACCACTGTCCATCAATCGGTGGTCCACCAAACTTGACAACTAGAGGCTTGCCTATGTGATCAACTAGTGGCCTATCTGTGCCTCCACTAGATGGTCAGGAAGAGGCGTCAGGCGTTGGTCAATCAAACCTAGCCAACCGTTAGTCTATCTATACCAATGATGGATGGCAGGGCAGACTCGTCACTCGTAGGAAGAAGACGACATCCACCCAATGGCTTCCAACCAATGGTAGAGCTTATAAGACAGGCCACTCAAGACTATTAGACACGTGATACAAATAGGATACCTCATATGCTTCGGGTGCAAGTAAAGGACCCCGTCCTGATGCCTATAAATACAAGACCCCAGGCACCATACAAGGGGGTCAAACATTACTCAGGACACTGAAGAGATGACAAATAAGAAGCTCACCACAACCATTGATTGAAATCCAAGGAGAACTAGAGTTTGTCGACGTATGATCCCATTCCACCCTTTGCTCCTTGTTCGAAGTTCACCCCTGACAGAAGGAGGACAGAGACCCGTTCTTCAACACCGATGTGGCAAGTTTTGGATAGGAGGAATAGACCATCAATTGTGGCCATCCTTTGGTCATATGTGGTGTATCCCTTGCTTGACTTACTCCAATAATTCTTCTTCACCCATTCTTAACTCCTTCCAGCAGTGATTTATGTTTGTGTTCACTTGTAAATCTATAATGTTGTCGATGAATATGGATGGATAAACTCATAACTTGGGTTGGGAGGAGCCACTAAGGCCCTCCCGATATGTATATACTTACATCCATTTGAATATATATGCTCTTGGCAATGGCTATCTCCATACACTTATTCTTATTTCTTCACTTGCATGATTAGTTGCCATCTTGTAATGTTTGATCATTAGTGCCTCCAAATGGCAGTGCTAATCTTATCTAGTGTTATGGAGTTGCATGAATGCATGAAAATATTGGAATGCTAAAGCCAATGATCATATGGTTATCTTCGTAATTGTTTGATTGTCATCTCAAGAGAGAGACAACCTTATAACCTAAATCTATCCTAAGCTCAAGAGAGGAGGGAATAGACATACATGATAATTGCTTGTAACCTTGCTAAGTGCATACAAAGGGTGTGAGTATTTCATGTTGGTGAGAGTTCTTAGTAGAAGAAACTTGATCCAAGTTCCCATCCATATTTGTTGCAACACACTTATTTTTGTTTGTTATCTTGTTTTACTTTATTAACTTTTCTTCTATTTGTTTTACTTGGTTGAAGTAACATCGTTCCTTACGTAACATTATCTTAATATATCTTCTTAGTTGGTGTATATAAGACTCTACGTTCTTATCACTATCGTTACTTGTCCCTATGGTTTGAGCTCGATCTACTAAATCAGACCCTATGTAATAGTTGAAGGCGGCTCAGTATCGGGTTATAAATTTAAGAGTTCGACTACTCTAGATCCACTCCTTTTTGGACGTCTAAGTTAGGTTAGTCAATCTCCAACATCCTAAATGTTAAAAACACTAGGAAGATGAAAAATGTAAATAGAAAAAAAGAGATAAAAATATTATATCAAAGGGTAAGGCTTATAATATATATTCCTGAAGCTAACTAGGGTGTGAAAATTGTTGAATATTATTATATATGCTACCCCACCACTGAAAGGGGTCAGCTCATTAGTCCATGTCTGAGGTCCCCTTGGAATGTAGCTTTCTATAGTTTACACATGTCATTGAATATCTTGTTCCACAAGGTAAGGACCTCATCTCATCATTTACCATTAATAAATCAAGCCTGAGCTCCTTTGCGCTGCTACCACATTGAAGTATCACAAAAAGGGGTGATATGAGTTATTCACTCATTCACGCCTCAAAACAAAAAAGATGTTAAGAAAATGCAAACATGTTTTTCTGTGGAATTTCTAAAAAAACTTGTAAAATTAGTAGAATGTTTAGGCCTGCCAATAAAATTTAATGTTCTTAAAAATATGAAGATTTCATCTTTCCTTACCAGATTATAATTTTCACTCTTAAAGAAAAGAAAAAATCCATCAATCCCCCTGAGGCCCAATAAACTTTGGATCTTGGATCCTAGACTATTTCCACACTAACTCAATTTTGATCATTTGATCTCAACTAGGTTTTAAGCTCAAATCTTTTCAAAAACCCATTATTATATTTGACCTTGAGTCTTTTGAATTCCAAACACTTATTATAAGTATGCATCATTACCTCTTAGAATCCTAGAAAACCTTCAACTAGACAACATGCATTATATGAACCTTATATCTGCAAACCCTACATCAGGTAGGTATCTTCAGTTCGGTAATGGATCTTGCCCTTAAATTGTACCATCATTTTACATAATGCCCTACCTTGAGTAAGCAATGCTCTTACATTAGCAGTGAATCCCTAGCACGAGTAGGTATACCTTCCATTTGCATCCAAGTTCTATCCTAAGTAGGAAAACCACACATTTACCTTATGCATTTAATACCTACCATGAGTAGGAAAATTGTGTTTCTTTGAATCCCTATACTAAATAGGCAAACAATTTTCCACACAAATCCTACATCTCATTGGTAATTAATCTTACAGTCGAAGCACTATCATATGTAGGAACCTCACAATTTTTTCTATCATTTCATACCCTATCATTTCAAACCCTACATCTGTTAGGTATGTCATTCCCATTTAAATCGCTATAACGACTAGACATCTTGTGTGTCATTTTAAGACCTATCCTGAATATACATGCAACATTGAAGAGGTGCCCTATCTTGCATAGTTGACTCCCTAGACTCACCATATTAGGGTTATGATTGTAGCTCTGGTTTGGTCCATCTATAAAGTCTTTATAATTGAGAAATTTTCCCAAATATGTAATAATAGAAAGGATGATAATCATTCTAATTCAAGAACCTTTCAAAATAATTTCATGACAAAAAACTCATTGTTCCATGACAAATATCCTTATGGAGTTTCACCTTTTTGGCCTTTCATGGCCAAATATGAGGGTTAGAGTTGGCTCTAGTTTGTGGTTCTCTCTCTTACCTCAAACCATGTCTTCAGAGGGACAAATTATTGACACCCCATTTATGTCATTAAATTATTTATCAAAATCATATATTCTCTCTAGATAATTAAGGATTTTTTTTACATTTTCCACACTTTTTCATGTATTTAAACCATACCATTTCCCTCATTTCAATGAGGTTTAGTGGACAAAAAAACGTTTTTGAGAAAATTCATTTTCCTCCGGTGAGCTACTTACAAGACTTTATATTAAATTTCCAAATTAAATTATCCATAAATCAAATATTCAACTCCAGTCCCAATTAGAAGTTTAATTGATTTTTTAATCAAACCAAATCCATATCCTTCTTGATAAGGAGAGAAAAAAAAGAATGCATTGTATTTCAAGTTTTCAACTCTCCTCTTCCTCTTCTTTTAATTGAAGCATGATTCCTCAATGATATAGTTCACAATAAAAAATGAAGTTCTATCCAAGATACAATCAAAATCTTCAAGGAAGTTAGAGAGTTGGACAAGAAATGCCTCTTTTTTCCAACCTAGAGACATTATAGAGGAATCCAAAATTATTTTGGGGTGCCACATGACTGCATCCCATATTATTCCAGTGGACAGTCCATGGAAAGAAGTATTACATACGGTTTTCCTCAACACACAAATCATGATTTTTTTAAAATTTCTTGATCTAATGGATAATTTTTCATTGAAACTTCTCTCCCTACATTGAACCCTCAACCCTAATCCGCAACAATATATATCGCCCCTATCCACCATCAAATTCCACCCTTTGTCTCTCATGGATCCAAAGAGTGGCTATTGCTCCTTGTTTAAGAAATGATTGTTTAGTGTCTTGATCGTTCTTGTACCACATTGAATTTAATACGTTCAGAGGCTTATGAGAATGTGATGCGATGATTTTGAGTCGCATTTATAGACCTGTTTGATATGTGTTTTGTGCTTTTATTAGTCATTTTTATGGTCAATATTGCATAATTCATCCATTTTGGTCTTTTCCATCATTTTATGTCAAATTCCCTTTATTTCATTTTTTTTAGCATTAATTATCACATTATTATTATTTGTGTGGATTTATTTGATCTTGTCTTTGAATTTCAGGAAAAACAAGTATTTGCTTTCGTCGATACCATCGACGGAAGTCGATACCATCGATAAGACCGCAGGTTGCCAGCCGAAAGGAGCAGCAAAGAGTCGATACCATCGACGCTGATGTCAATGGTATCGAGACGTTTTCAGATTGCTGGCGAAGAAGCAGTCGATAGTATCGACACCAAGTCGATACCATCAACACATGGAGGCTACAGCGTCGCAAAATGACAGAACCGACGCCAAAAAGGGAGTCGATACCATCGACCCGAGTCGATGGTATCGAGAAGATGTGGGGCGCGACAAAGGAAGGGTTTGCAGCCAGCCGCTACTGTAGCGGGTCGATACCATCGACTCACGTCGATGGTATCGATGCCGTAGGATATGAGTTTGCTTTCTAATGATTTCAATCAGACGGCTGGAGTTAATTAGCGACCTAATTAGGGACTTATACCTAATGACGGCCGCCGGAGACAAAAAAAAAAGAAGGCGGATTAGCCATTGTACAAGTGTCGAGGAGCGAGAAAAAGGAGAACGGAGGCCAGAAGTTCATACCAGTCGATCAGGACGCTGACGAAGATGGATTTCACCACCGAGAGGTGGGAAAGCACGTGTTCTACGCAAAGGATCAATCGGTTCTTCTCCGTTCAGGGGTTTTCCCATTCAATTCACGTTTTTCATATGATTTCCCCTATTTCTACCATGTACTTGTGTGAGATGAACATGCGGGGCTAATCCCCTCCATCTTTAGGATCGGGAGTAGCCCGGGAATTCATTGTATGACAGTTTTATAATAGTAATTCATATTTTCTCTCTTAAATCCGTGGTATAGCTTCGTTTTCTCCATATATTGTTATGCTTGATCACCATAATAATAACCTAACGCCCTCAATCACTTCGACAGAAGGATTAACGGCTGAGAAGAGACGAAACCTACATTAATCGATAAATCCCTTGAACAAGGTGGTGTAAAATTAATGGTGGATACTGAGAGATCGTTCGTAATGCACTTAGTTTAGGGGATAGGTTACTACGACGGTGGAACCGACCTAAACCTAAGTAGTGAATTGTACCATGATAGTGGGCAATTCTGTTTTCAGGCCACTACCCAGATAGAGAGAGAAGAGTGAGGCATTATATAAAACCTAATGCAATGAAAACCCACGGTGAAACCGCAATCCTAAAGATTCCTTTTTGAATTGATTAAACTAACCTTTAAACTAACCTTTAATCCTTTTGTCGAAGTTTAGGGGATAGGTTACTACGACGGTGGAACCGACCTAAACCTAAGTAGTGAATTGTACCACGACAGTGGGCAATTCTATTTTCAGGCTACTACCCGGATAGAGAGAGAAGAGTGAGGCATTATATAAAACCTAATGCAATGAAAACCCACGGTGAAACCGCAATCCTAAAGATTCCTTTTTGAATTGATTAAACTAACCTTTAATCGATTGTTTGCTTTGTTTTATTTATATTTTCTTTTAATTTTATTCAACAACCCCAATTTGTTATTCGGCTTAGCTGATCGCAAATAGTTAGTAGGAGTCTCCAACATTTCTGAGTATCCCTGTGTTCGACTCGGGCCTCACAAGGCCTGTACTACTCGACGCGTATACTTGCATTTTTAGCACGTAGTAAAATACACGTCAAGTTTTTGGCGCCGTTGCCGGGGATACGGCGAAATTGTTGGCACTTCGAGCGCTACGCGCGGCCACTCTAGGCCACAATTTTTTTTATTTTTCATTCAATTTCAAATATTTTTACATTGGGCTATAATTGTTTATACTCGTCTAAGCTTAGTACTGAATTTGAATTTTCTTATTTCAGGTACTGTGTATGGTGCAGACGCTTAGTACTGACTACGCGGAACGTGCACCCGAGGTTCCGTTTCCGGGACCTGAAGACGAGGATTATCAAGAGCAAGAGCAACAAGAAGAGGAGGATTCTGAATCCGAACATGAAGAGATGGCTGAAGAACCAACGATATGGGCGAAGATCAAAGCTTCTTCCGCATCTGCCTCTAAAGGGCCGATAAAGAAGCAAGCAATCAATATACCAACGTACAAGATTGATCCAGCTCTAATTAATTTGGTTAAGTCCAATGCTTTTCATGGTTTGAAAAATGAGGATCCCGTTGCGCACCTGAGTCAATTCGTGGAGAACTGCGATATGGTAAAAATTGACCGATTTCCACAGACTGCACTTTACTTGAAGCTCTTCCCGAGTTCCTTGGCGGGAGCAGCAAGAGAGTGGCTACATAATCTAGATGATGAGTTCGTGGAGTCTTGGGACCATATGGTGGAGGTTTTCTTTGAGAGGTTCTTCCCTCCTGAGAAGACTAACGACATGATCAGAAAAATTCACAATTTCACTCAACAGGCTGGTGAGACATATTCGGAGACCTGGGAGAGATTTCAGGTCATGCTGAGGAGGTTCCCACATCTCGGGCTGGATAAAGAAACACAGGTGAAGATCTTCTATTTTGCTCTCTCCGAGCACGATAGGAGTAATCTGGATTCAGCTGGGTCGGGATTCTTTCTGAATAATACGGATACCAGATGTTGGGAGATATTAAAGAACATGGCTAGGAAACAGTCATGGGGTGACAGAGGTGTTATGGAGCAAGTCAGAGTTGCAGGTGAATCCAAAGTAATTAAGGAGCTGAACGATAAGTTAGATCTGCTAGCCAAGAAGCTGCTATCTAAGGAAGATGCATCTGAGGATAAGGAAGCCCAAGTGAAATTCATGCAACAACAGGGTTACAGAAACAATGACTACGCATGGAGGAAGGATAAAAAATTCTCATGGAAGGATCCAAATAACTTTCTGCAGGATCCGGATGCCAAGCCACAACCAAGAGCCGAGGATAAGAACACTGAACTACTGAGTCAAATGGTACAGCAGAACTAGGAGATGATGGCCATGTTTGGTAAGCAATTGCAATCTCAAGGTGATATTCATACCAAGTTTGGACAGACGCTGCAAAGCCATGCAGCACAAATGCGGGCATTAGAAACCACCGTGGCACAGATTTCTAGTGAAGTGGCGGCCATCAAAAACACCAATCAACAGAAACCGGCCAAGAATGCAAACGTGGCCCAAGCACACCATCAAGTCAAGTATATGTTTGTGGTAAGCAATGAGGAGGAATCTCAGGTGCAAGAAGCTAAAGAAGAAAGAAAATTGATTTTTAATATGCAGGCGTCACCGGCGATACCGTATCCACGCACTTACTATGGACTGTCGGGCGGAAACCCTTTCTTCAGATAATCACAGCGAGTTATGAATATTACATCTCCATCTAGAAAAGAAGAACAATTGAAGGGTGTTTGTGCACATGTGGAAACATCGAATGCGAGAGAGGAACCACAACAAGATATTACTATTGATGATGTCTCGCCAAAGCCCACGTCAGAGGGAGTGATTGAAGCAAGCTTAGGGGAGTTAACCCCGAAAAGCTCATATGTGCCACCTCACAGGCGTGTTGATGCAGCAGATGTTTCAAAACTGGACAATCCTAAGTCAAAGAAAGAGCATCGTCATTTTAGGAAATTCTTGGAAATATTCTGAAAACTCCACATCAATATTCCATTAGTGGAGATGATCGAGAAAGTGCCCGCCTATGGGAGGTTCATCAAGGAAATCATCAATAAGAAGAGGCGGATAAAAGACGGTGATATTTGTCGGATGAATGAGACGGTGAGCTCTATGATTCACGGGAGTTCACCAAAGAAGATAAAAGACCCAGGAGGCTTCTACATTCCTTGCTCAATAGGTGGTCGACATTTTTCTAAAGCGCAATGTGATTCCGGCACCAGCATAAATCTCATGCCTCTGGCGACATTTCAGAAACTTGGGTTAAAAGAGATAAAGAAGTCGGCCGCAACAATTGAATTAGCAGATGGGTCTATCGTGAGACCATATGGAGTGTGTGAGGATGTTTTCGTTAAAGTGGATAGATTCATATTCCCAGTGGATTTTGTTGTCATTGATATGCCACCGCTCCAAAGCTGTGAAATTCTTCTAGGAAGACCGTTTCAAGCAACGGCGGACGTCGTGACTGCCTTAGGGAGAGGTACATTGTCCTTGGGAATTGGAGGAGATCGAGTTGAATTCAAGTTACCACATGATCATCTAAGCGCAGTTCCCAAAGTGAAGAGATGATGAGCTTCATACTGTCTAGCCTAAGACGTTAAATAAGGGCGCTTGTTGGGAGGCAACCCAACCATCGGTACATTAGGATAGTTTAATTATAATCGTAGGTTGCTTTATTTTTGTTCAATTTTTAGTATAAAGAAGATACCTTGATCCGTTTGTTCATTGTGCAGGCTGAGGCTGAGTCGATACCATCGACACCCTCGTCGATGGTATCGACAAGAGTACAGGTTGACGACTACAGATTTCGTTCTGAGTCGATACTATCGACGGCCTCGTCGATGGTATCGACACACCTACAGGCAGGTCGCCCAACAACAGTCGATAGTATCGACACAGGCATCGATACCATCGAGATCTCTGGAGTCAACTCGATAGTATCGACACATGGAGGCTACAGCGTCGCAAAATGAAAGAACCGACGCCAAAAAGGGAGTCGATACCATCGACCCGAGTCGATGGTATCGAGATGATGTCGGGTGCGACAAAGGAAGGGTTTGCAGCCAGCCGCTACTGTAGCGGGTCCATACCATCGACTCGCGTCGATGGTATCGACGACGTAGGATATGCGTTTGCTTTCTAATGATTTCAATCGGACGGCTGGAGTTAATTAGCGACCTAATTAGGGACTTATACCTAATGACGGCCGCCGGAGACAAAAAAAAGAAGGCGGATTAGCCATTGTACAAGTGTCGAGGAGCGAGAAAAAGGAGAACGGAGGCCAGAAGTTCATACCAGTCGATCCGGACGCTGCCAAAGACAGATTTCACCACCGAGAGGCGGGAAAGCATGTGTTCTATGCAAAGGATCAATCGGTTCTTCTCCGTTCGGGGGTTTTCCCATTCAATTCACGTTTTTCATATGATTTCCCCTATTTCTACCATGTACTTGTGTGAGATGAACATGCGGAGCTAATCCCCTCCATCTTTAGGACCGGGAGTAGCCCGGGAATTCATTTTATGACAGTTTTATAATAGTAATTCATATTTTCTCTCTTAAATCCGAGGTATAGCTTCGTTTTCTCCATATATTGTTATTCTTGATCACCATAATAATAACCTAACGCCCTCAATCACTTCGACAGAAGGATTAACGGCTGAAAAGAGACGAAACCTACATTAATCGATAAATCCCTTGAACAAGGTGGTGTAAAATTAATGGTGGATACTGAGAGATCGTTCGTAATGCACTTAGTTTAGGGGATAGGTTACTACGACGGTGGAACCGACCTAAACCTAAGTAGTGAATTGTACCACGACAGTGGGCAATTCTGTTTTCAGGCCACTACCCGGATAGAGAGAGAAGAGTGAGGCATTATATAAAACCTAATGCAATGAAAACCCGCGGTGAAACCGCAATCCTAAAGATTCCTTTTTGAATTGATTAAACTAACCTTTAATCGATTGTTTGCTTTGTTTTATTTATATTTTCTTTTAATTTTATTCAACAACCCCAATTTGTTATTCGGCTTAGCTGATCGCAAATAGTTAGTAGGAGTCTCCAACATTTCTGAGTATCCCTGTGTTTGACTTGGGCCTCACAAGGCCTGTACTACTCGACGCGTATACTTGCATTTTTAGCGCGTAGTAAAATACATGTCAGAATGTAAGAAGGAAATAGGTTAACCTGACATTATCATTGGTTACCTATTTGTAATTGCTTCAACTATTCTTCAACACACTTAATCATCAACTTGTTCATAGCAGCAACACATTGAACTTTCCTAATCACCAACTTGTTCAACAACTCTCATCTATCATTTAACAACATTTTCATTTAATATGTATCCCTTGTAGTATTGCTTTTCTTGAATTGAAAATTGAATAACTAGAGCATAACCATGATAATATGGTTATCTTTCATAAATTATTTTCTTCATTTTTCAAATGGAAGTAAACATTGCTCATGTCAATTTCTTCCCACATCTCATCCCAATCGCCTAGGTTAGATTCCTATCATGGAAGAACATGTGACAATTGGGATCCCCTAATAAAAAATATAGTCTTTGAGGGTGATTATGGAAAGTGTCTGTCATATTGAATCTAGGAAAACTCATAGTCCTCATCACATTTTCCTTTATTTTTAAATTTAATATTCCCTAGGCAAACTTAAACTTCACAATATTTCACGAACATGAGATTTCAAAATACATTACCAATGTTTGGGTGTACATGGATACCTAACACCTTCCCTAGTCATAATAGAATTATTGATTCTAGTCTCCTGACCATCTTTCCTTCTCTTATCCCCTCAAGTGGAGTTAATTTTTTATCTTTCACATTCTTCAACTAAATTAAATTTATGTTTACATTATTCCTTATTTTCCTTGTAAAAGAAAGTTTTGAATCCATAATTCCTTTCATTTTATGTTTCTTTTGAGTTTTACAATGACTATCTAGATTTACTCTTTTGCAATTTGTTCTTATCAGTAAACACATGTATATATAATGATGAAATAGAGTTATTTAAAAAATGCCTTCACAAAGGACCGAGCTTCAAATGATGTTGTTAATCCTTTTTTAATGGCATAGTTCAGTTATCTACAGATAAAATCTTAAGAAGTAGATGATGAAAACATCTTATTCATATTAATGATATGTTGTATGAGTTGTAAGAGGGAAATCATGTGATCATAAGCACACCAAAGATATCAAAGACAAAGGGAAGAACTTGATAATGGCTTGCTTCACATGAAGCCCCATGCTTAAGAACTTTATGTGTGACCACATTAATAGATTCCTACCTACAATCAAGTTATTTGAAATATTCCAATCAATGGAGAGACACCAGTAAGATCAATAAAATTGTGCTTTCCATTGCTCCAATCAAATTAATATATGTCCATAGCTCTCTGGGCATGGATATCATCATCATGAATACCTAGAAAGGCGACTCTAGATTATTTCAAGGTTTTATCTTAGCATGAGAAATAATGTCAAAGAGGACATCTCAAACAACATCATGATAGAACTTGAATCTTGGGAGGATGTGATAGTGCAATGCATGATCATCCGTAACATACCAGATCTTGAACCCTACCCTAGAAGTTTGATCTCTTAGAATTAGCCAAACAAGGTTGAGGGTTAGACCTAAAAACATGTTTAGTAAAATCCAAACGAACTAATGCATGAATATATCACCCTAATGTAACCTAATGTTTTCACATTAGTCTTAGAATGATAATGGATATAAATAATATGTCACATAACTCTTTTGGTGATAATATGAAGATAAGGAACCCAATTGCATGAGCAATAATGATAATAGTGAAATAACATGATAATGTGATAATAATGGCCATAAATATTAATTACATCATAACTCATCAAGAGAAACCCCAAAAGTAAAATCTAAGTTAAAAATCGTGTTCCTTGGGTCCCAATTGCCTTGGGAGTCAATTTTCACATTATTCACACAATAATAATTAATTTAATTCAAATTAGAAAAGAAGATGTGTGTTTTTTCCCAAAATATCAAATAAAATTTTAAATGACTCCAAAAGAGGACAATAATCTTGGATTCATAATCCACATAATAAATATAGCCTTTGGGTGAATTTTCATCCTATTTGGGTGATGTTTGATTAAAAGATAAAATTAGGAGAGAGAAAGTGTGTAGAACCTTTAAAATATTAAATAAATATACAAACAACTCCAACATGTAAAATTAATGGCACATTTGTATCCAATACATTAAATGTGACTTGTATGTGAAGTTTCATCAGATTTGGAGAATCTTAAAGTCAGTAATGCATGAGGAAAAACAAAATAATATTTGATTTATTTAATACATTAAAAGTTTTCAAAATGAAAATCTAATTAGATAATCAGAATCTTCATGCTTTATTTAGTCTCTGTGCAAAATTTCATACGAATTGGAGTTTGTTTGCACCCTTAAAAGAGGAGAGAGAAAATAATAAATTTATTGCATTCCTATATTTTTATGGATTTCAATTTGTAAAAGGTTCCTATTATTTTCCTTGTCACGTGACCTTACTATTTTAGATTTTATATCATCTATTGTATTTTTGATCCAACGATGCTCGGATTCACTTCTTCCTTTTCTCTTTTCGGTTCTCGCACACTACAGGCTTTCATGATTTCTTTTCCCTGAATCTTCCTCTCCTCTCTGAATCTTCGACCAAATTCTTCTCCTTCATTCTCCCATAGTGATTTTACACCAGTCAAGCCATATATATATATATATATATATATATATATATATATAGGGTTTCATCAACTACAGAGCTATAACCACTCTCGCCACCGTCTTTCCCTTGTTCTCAGTCTGTCTTCCTATCTTTCCCCTTTTCTCACAAATCAGGTGCTTCAGACCTCTGGAACGGGATCCTTGACCTCCGCGGAGGTCCCCTGTCTCATTTTCCTACCTTGGTTTGGTCTCACCAGACTCTGGGTATGGTTCCCTTACTCTGAGCCAACGGCGGCAGGAAGCACAGTCTGGTGTCTGGATTCCCGACCTGGTCGGAGTTCAGAGATGACTTGGACTCACTCCTCTTCGTTGCTTGAAACTTTTCGGACCTACAATTTTAGGATTTTGAGGGTAGGTTGTTTTTCCCTCTTTTTGTTTTCTCCTCCTAGATGTGAATCTGTACCTTCAGTCTTTGGTTCCCGTTGAGGTTTCCCATTAACTCACGACCCTTTTTCATGGATCATCGAGTTCGGTAGACTGAGGCAAAGCTGGTGTTTGCACCAGGGGATTCCATTGATTCCTTTCTTGAGGTTTTCAGCTTGAGGAAGGAGCTCTAGCATTCTAGTGTTCCCTTCGCATGAACGAGAGAAACAAAGAAGATGACTGCTAATGCTTTCACGCAATTGCCCATTCTCGGCCTTTCTTGTTGATCACGACTTCAGGAGCAAAACGGTCATTTCACGCTTGTTTATTTCGTTTTGGTTTTGGGGCAAGTTGCCAGCTTATCAATGGGGTAGACTGAGGTGGCCAGTGCTGATTGGGCCAACTCAGCGTGCCCACTCTCTCTCCCTCTCTCTTTCTCCTTCTCAACATTTATGCCATGTGTATTTTTCTTATTTGTCGAATCTTGCAAAAATCATAATAATTCACTTACTGATAAAAAAAATATGATAAATAGTCAATAAAATGAGAAAAATAAGATCTATCTTTTGGTACTAATCTTGTTACCTGAATCCAAAGTTTAGTAATAGGTGTTTTTCAATGAATTGATTTAAAAAGGGTATAACTTGTAAAATTCATAACTAAATATATATAAGTCAGAAAAATATAATAAAATATGTTTTGAACTCATAAAAATATAACCTAAAACATAGTGTGGTTTTGATAACCTAATTCACTAAAAATAAAAAGACGATTTTTAGGGTTTATGAAATCAATGTAAATCTAACCCTAATTTCACATACATGATTAATAGGTGCTTAGGAGACCTAGACTTGGATTTTGATCTATCTTGGAACTGTATAGACTCTAAAGTTGAGGTATGTTTTGCATCTGATATCATTCTTTGTTGAGCAATTCACCTATATTCTTCTTTATATTGGTCCTATGGACATTAGCCTATACATATTGTCTTTTCTTTTGAAAATCATGGTTCATGTGAACTACCTTATTTGTTATTGATCATGTGATCATGGATATTCTTTTGGACTCTTTTCATATGCTTTGTACATGATGGAACTCTATATGATGATATGTGATGTCTTTTGTCCACTTTGAGGTGGATGTTTATTTGGTGTCATGTGATGTCTTTTGCCCACTTGCGAGTGGATGTTTATGTTGTCCATTAGTATGATGGAAACTTTTGTATAATTTAAATATACTTTCTACTTGCTTCTCCATTTTACATGCTATGTGATTCAGTAGCACTAGAGTAGTGTAATTGCATTGGTTTTGTTTATGGGCAGATGTGTACTTTCTTGCTCGAGCAGTATGCTCTTTTGGGATGGAGGTTGCCCCATACCAGGGTTTCAAATTTTTGAGGTTTTGCCCACTTTTATATTGGGAGTTTGGTATTACATCAATATCTATCAGGTTTCAAGTTTATGAGGCTTGGTCACCATTGTCTTTATAATTTTCTAGGTCTATGTTTATCTCACATGCATGTAGGTTGATTTTTGTGGGTGTGTGTGTCCTACTTTCTCTTATTGTGCTTCATTTCCCACCATGGTAGTGAATGTATATGTGGCACAATCTTTTATTTTGTTTTAATGATAAGCACCATTTTATTGTGATTCGTTTCTCTTGATACCCATTTGGGTGGTACTTTTCTCTTCTATGGGAAGCTTTTATTTACTTTGATGTCCTTTACTCCATATATTGATCAATTTACTTTTAGTATGCACATACCAACCTTTGCTGATGTCACCTATTTTTCTCTTCTTGCTGGGGTATGCTTCTAACCTTAGGTGAAGGAGTTGGATGATTTTGCTTGAAGACATGGACATAGCTTAAGGAGTTAAAGCTTGGAGACAAAGTTGTTATGGTTTAGACTTCCCTCTATCTTAGATCCTTATGTTGTATCATATGTGTAAACCCTATGTGGGAGATTTAGATATACTTTTGTAACCTTGTTGGGGAATTGAATATAGTCATTATTTTCTTCCACCTCTACACTTTGGTTGTTTTGACTACCATACATAAGATTTGAAAATTTAACACCTACTCCAAGATACCTTAAGGGTGTGTTTGGACTGGAGGTTTTATTTTTCAAATTTTTAGTGGGGAGTGGTTCCCCTTATGGATCCCACTCCTTACAGCATGGTATCAGAGCCCATGGTAGTCGGAATCTGACTATTTCAATTTTGACTCCCTAATAGAACCCTTGACTTAGATAGTTACCTCTAGGTGAGATGTTCACCCTTCGATCTATGATGAGATGATGATTATCTCTTGATGCAATGAGGTTTGACTTGAGGATTCAATTAGGCTATGAGGAAATGGTAGGATAAGGAGGTCTTAATATGGAAATATTGTGACTTGGTTTTTGCATTGAATTTGGACCCTATTTTGATTTTAACTCACAAAAGTTTTCACAACAAATTATTTTCCTTATATACTATATGTACAAAAACAATGTTTTCTCTGGATTTTATCAATTTTTTCTTAAACTAAGTCACAATGAAGTGATATGGGAAGTTTTGTTAGTAAAACCCTAAACCTAGTGCTAACCTAGCTTTGATATTGAAGTTTATGACTAGGATTGATATAAAGGTGTAGTCGCCCTACCCTATGACTTTTGAATGTTAATGTAGGGTTGTTAGGCTAGAGACACAAGGACCTAAAACTAAACCCTAGATTGTGTGACTATTAGTTGGATACATGAGCAACATAAATCTCTAAAACTTTCACCACTAATATATATGTGGGTAGCTCTAAATGATGATTAATTTGACTTGTTAGGTTGAACCTTTTTAAGGGGTGGAGAGTAGTTGGTTGTTGATGTTTTGATAAATAGATTTCGATGAAGAAATCCTTTTAAGGGGTGGAGTACTATAAAATATCGAATCTTGAACCCTACCCTAGAAGTTTGATATCTTAGAATTAGTCAAACAAGGTTTAGGGTTAGACCTAAAAAGATGTTTAGTAAAATTCTAATGAACTAATGAATGAATATATCACCCGAATGTGACCTAATGTTTTCACATTAGTCCTAGAATGATAATGGATATATAAAATATGTCACATAACTCTTTTGGTGATAATATGAAGATAATGAACCCAATTGGATGAACAATAATGATAATAGTGAAACAACATGATAATGTGATAATAATGGCCATAAATATTAATTGTATCATAACTCATCAAGGGAAACCCTAAAAGTGAAATCTAAGTTAAAATTTGTGTTCCTTGGGTCCCAATTGCCTTAGGAGTCAAGTTTCACATTATTCACACAATAATAAGTAATTTATTTCAAATTGGAAAAGAAGATATGTGTTTTTCTCTAAAATATCAAATAAAATATAGAATGACTCCAAAAGAGGAAAATAATCTTAGATTCGTAATCTACATAATAAATATAGCCTAATTTTCATCCAATTTGGGAGATGTTTGATTAAAAGATGAAATCAGGAGAGAGAAAGTGTGTAGAACCTTCAAAAATATTAAATAAATGTACAACCAACTCCAACATGTAAAATTAATAGCGAATTTGTATCCAACACATTAAATATGACTTGTGTGTGAAGTTCATCGAAATTGGAGAATCTTAAAGTCATTAATGCATGAGGAAAGAGAAAATAGTATTTGATTTATTAAACACATTAAAAATTCTCAAAAGTCAAATCTAATTGCATAATCAGAATCTACATGCTTTATTTAGTCGCTATGCAAAATTTCAACCAAATTAGAGTTTGTTTGCACCCTCAAAAGAGGAGAGAGAAAATAGGAAATTGATTGCATTCCTATTTTTATCGGATTTCGATTTGTATAAGGTTTCTATTATTTTCCTTGTCGTGTCACTTTACTATTTCAGATTTTAGATCATCCATTGGATTTTTGATGCAACAGTGCTCAGATTCTCTTCTTCCTTTCCTCCTTTCCATTCTCGCACGCTACAGGCTTTCACAATTTCTTTTCCCCGAATTTTCCTCTCATCTCTGAATCTTCGATCGATTTCTTCTCCTTCATTCTCCCAGAGTGATTCCACACCAATCGAGCCATATATATATATATATATATATATAGGGTTTCATCAAATACAGAGCTATAACCACTCCCACCACCGTCTTTCCCTTGTTCTTGGTCTGTTCTTCCTCTCTTTCCCCTTTTCTCACAAATCGGGTGCTTTGGACCTCTGGGAACGGGATCCCTGACCTATGAGAAGGTCCCCTGTCTCATTTTCCTACCTTGGTTTGGTCTCACTAGACTCCGGGTATGGTTCCCTTACTCCGAGCCAATGGCGGCAGGAAGCGCGGTCTGGTGTCTGGATTCCCGACCTGTCGAAGTTCAGAGATGACTTGGACTCACTCCTCTTCGCTGCTTGAAGCTTTCTTGACCTACAATTTTAGGATTTTGAGGGTAGGTTGCTTTTCCCTCTTTTTGTTTTGTGCTCTTGAGATGTGAATCTGTACCCTTAGTGTTTGGTTTCCGTTGAGGTTTCCCTTTAACTCATGACCCTTTTAATGGATCATCGAGTTCGGTAGGCTGAGGCAAAGTCGGTGTTTGCACTAGGGGGTTCCATTGATTCCTTGCTCGAGGTTTTGAGCTTGAGGATGGAGATATAGCATTCCAGTGATCCCTTTCCACAAATGAGAGAAACAAAGAAGATGACCGCTAATGTTTTCACACAATTGCCCATTCTTGGCCTTTCTTGTTGATCACGACTTCAGGGGCAATACAGTCATTTCATGCTTGTTTATTTCATTTTGGTTTTGGGGTGAGTTTCTAGGTTGTCGGTGGGGCTGACTGAGTTGGCCATCACTGATTGGGCCAACTCATCATGCATGCACTCTCTCCCTCTCTCTTTCTCCTCCTCAACATTTATGCCACGTGTATTTTTCTGATTTGTCGAATCTTGCAAAAATCATAATAATTCACTTACTAATTAGTAAAATATAAATAAATAGTCAATAAAATGAGAAAAATAAGATCTATCTTTTGGTACTAATATTGTTACCTAAATCCAAAGTTTAATCATAGGTTTTTTTAGTGGATTAATTTAAAAAGGGTATAACTTGTAAAATTCATAACTAAATATATATAAGTCAGAAAAATATAATAAAATATGTTTGAACTTAGAAAAATATAACCTAAAAAATGGCATGGTTTTGATAACCTAATTCAATAATATTAAATTGACAATTTTTAGGGTTTATGAAATCAATGTTAATCTAACCATAATTTCACATACATGATTAATAGGTGCTTAGGAGATCTAGACTTCGATCTAGATCTATCTTGGACTCGTATAGACTCTAAAGTTGAGGTATGTTTTGCATCTGTTATGATTCTATGTTGATCAATTTACCTCTATTCTTCTTTCTCTTGGTCCTATGGACATTCGCCTATACATAATGTCTTATCTTTTGAAAATCATCATGGTTCATGTGAACTACCTTATTTGTTATTGATCATGTGGTCATGGATATTCTTTTGGACTCTTTTCATATACTTTGTACATGATGGAACTCTATATGATGAGATGTGATGTCTTTTGCCCACTTTGAGGTGGATGTTTATTTGGTGTCATGTGATGTATTTTTCCCACTTGTAAGTGGATGTTTATGTTGTCCATTAGTATGATGGCAACTTTTGAATAATTTGACTATACTTTCTACTTGCTTATACATTTTACATGTTATGTGATTCAGTAGAACTAGAGTAGTGTAATTGCGTTGGTTTTGTTTATGGGCAGATATGTACTTTCCTACCCGAGCAGTATGCTCTTTTGGGATGGAGGTGGCCCCATACCTAGGTTTCAAATTTGTGAGGTTTGGCCCACTTTTATATTGGGAGTTTGGCAGAATGTTAATCTCTATAAGGTTTCAAGTTTATGAGGCTTGGCCACCATTGTCTTTATATTGTTCTAGGTCTATGTTAATCTCACATGCAAGCAGGTTGATTTTTGTGGGGTGTGTGCCCTACTTTCTCTTATTGTGATTCATTTCCTACCATGGTAGTGGATGTATATGTGGCACAATCTTTTATGTTGTTTTAATGACAAGTATCATTTTATTGTGATTCTTTTCTCTTGATACCCATTTGGGTGGTACTTTTCTCTTCTATGGGAAGCTTTTATTTACTTTGATGTCCTTTACTCCATATATTGCTCAATTTACTTTTAGTATGCACATACCAGCCTTTGTTGATGTCATCTATTTTTCTCTTCTTGCTAGGGTATGCTTCCAACCCTAGGTGAAGGACTTGGATGATTTTTCTTGAAGACATGGACATAACTTAAGGAGTTAAAGCTTGGAGACAAAGTTTTTATGGTTTAGACTTCCCTCTATCTTAGATCCTTATGTTGTATCATACATGTAAACCGAATGTAGGAGATTTAGATATACTTTTGTAACATTGTTGAGAAATTGAGTATAGTCATTATTTTCTTCCACCGCTACACTTTGGTTGTTTTGAATACCATACATAAGATATGAAAATTTTACACCCACTCCAAGATACCTTAAGGGTGTGTTTGGACTGGAGGTTTTATTCTTCAAATTTTTAGTAGGGAGCGGTTCCCCTTATGGGTCCCACTCCTTACATCATCAAAATAATTAAGATCTATAGAATGAAAAGGGGGCAACACTTGTTTCCATGATATAGAGGGATCATCGGTTGATAATGTAGAATAGCTCGATACTCAACTGGTGTCATAGATAATCCAAGACCATCAATCGGAATAGTAAGAAAAAGTATTGTACATAGTCATCCTATAGGAAAGCCAAAACAGTCCTTTGTCATTGGGATAACTGCAATGCCTTGAAGCGCTAGAAGACCTTTTTGTAGATTATTGAATTATGCTATTAAGATACGAGTTTCTTAGCACTGAATTACTTACTATGCTAAAATCCAATTGTAACACAAAGATTTTTATGTATTATTTCTTATATGTTTTCCTATATCATTTGCTAAAACTTTTGTTTTTTATGTGTAACTATCGTATGAGATTCATACTATATCCAAAAATATATATTTCAATTATTTTATTGTTGTTTTTCAAGATATACGTTATTCAAGAATCAATCACAAGTTTTTCCTACTATGAAAACCATTTTTTTCTGAGTTCAAAACTCAATTTTCCTCACATGTCAAAGTTGTTTAAATTGATAGTGCATTAGAATTTTTTCAAATGGATCTAGTCAGGTTTATTAGGGATTAAGTAACTATATGTCAAAATTATGCTCCTACATATCAACAAAATAGAGATATAAAATGCAAAAATAAGTACCTTCTTGATTCTTTTAGAAATATACTTCTAACTCCCATGCTATTTCTCCCACTTTAGTAATAAAAAGAAAAATGTTCTTCTCCCTTCTATATCTTATCTCTGGTCCCTTCTCTTTACAACTATGATTTTCTGATGCACTTACTTTTCCAAAACTCCCACCCATGGTGAAAATGTGTTCCAATGTGGTATTGTATTTAGTTTTCATGGATTTGTGCATGGGGGTTGTTTCTTATGGATAATCGAATACAAGTTAGTTACCAATTACAATGTTGTCCTCTTTGAATAATAAATGTACAATTCTCATATTTGGGACTTCATGACTCTTGAGGTCTTTACCTCACCATATCCTATTAACTTATCCATGCATGTACCCAATCATAGTTAGCAAATACAAGTATGTGAATACTTATGCATCACCTCCCACACAACAATTTTGTCATAACTATCAACTCAAATGTCCTTGTAATAAGTGGCATAGTTGTTAGGATAATTTTTCTTAGATCATGTGCCACTTAAAATAATGCTATATATCATTCCCAAGATTTCCTTAGCTCTTTTGTTTTCCAACCTCACTTTGGTGTTGTCTGCTGACATGAATATGAGGAATGCATATGATGAATTATTTCAACTTGTGCTGCCACACAAATTTGTTAGAATTAATATATGATTTTTGGTGGAATATGCATGATTTGGTAGAGCTCCATCCATGCTATGTTCATGTGGGTTGTCATTGGATTTTACTATCAAGTATTAATCTATAGAAAAAATCAAATGAATTAAAGCTAGACATGTTGCTAATGGCTAAACTTAAACATTTGGTGAGGATTTTTTGAAATTTTCTCTCTAATAAAATGTCTTATGTTTGTTTTCATTCTTATATTTATATGTATTAATCTAATTGTCCTCTATTCTATCTAGATGTTAAGAATGCCTTATTATATGATGATTTAGAGGAGATAACCTTCATTGATCAACCTCCAAAATGCTCAAGGGAGTGTAATAAAGTATTCATGTAATAAATCTTTGTATGACCTAATGCAGATTCCCCTTGTTGGTTTAAGAAAATAATTCAAATCATTTGAAAGTAGGTTTTGCAGATATCACGTTGTTCACTTCTTATTTATTATGACAGAAACCTATAGGCTATTGTGTTGATGGTTTACATTTATGATATACTCCATACGGGAGTGACTTTTACCTTTCAACAATATTTAAGTGAATTTAATGGTTTCTAGTTAGAAAAACATCATATGTAAATATTTGTAGCAGATTATCATAGCAACATGAGATACTTTCTAGAAATTCATGTTTCTAATACCATCTCTGTCATGGGCTTATCACAAAGAAAGTATATACTAGAAATCATCGATGATACAATAACTCTTGGTATCAAACTAATAGATATGTCTATTCATACTAATGTTCCTTGGATAATAAATCCTTGTCCTTATATCTCAACAACAATGCATTCACAAACGTAGTTGTTAAACTTATATATGTGTGTATGTCATCCATTTATCTTTTGATTTTTTATCAAATAATTAGTTTTAAATTCATAACTATAAGAGTCTAGTAATTAAAAATAAATCACCAAGTTATGAATACAATAAATCTTTACATACGGAAAGGTAGGTAGAATAAAAGTTAATCTATGGATCAAATCATGCTTGTGGATGATAGATTCTTCATTTTGATGAGTCCATCAATGATTTTCATTTTTTCAACAATGAAGATTAACCTTTTTATTAAAGAGATTAAGCGTGATCGTAATAAATTTCCTCATATTTTGTGTAAACATATTGATCTTCTAAAATTTATATATTCTTCCCTTATAAATGTGTAGACTTGTTTGGAAGACTAATTCATCATGAAATAATTAGGTAATGCTACATATAATTTAGGCAACAAGATATATATATATATATATATATATAGAAATAAATTTCTTTATTTTACGTCAATTATATATATTAAAAAAGCGTTGAAGATATTTTTATGCAAAAGACTAAGGGAACTTACCATTGTCACATGAAAGGAGTCATTCAAAGGATAATTTTTCCACAGTTTTGGAAGTCGAGAACACATAAGTAAGATTTCATATGCCTCAAAATTGGAAATATTGTATGCAATCTTTTTTCCTCTTAATGATGTCTTTGTATATGTTGATTATTTCTTGATGAGGATCAACTAATAGTTTTCAAGAACATGCTCAAGTGGATGCATTCTTGGTGTATGGATGAGTATGGTAATTGGTTGTAAAGGGTTACATTGATGCCACTTTCTAAACTGACAATGATGTCAACATCTCAATTTGTGTTTTTCTTGAATGGTAGAGTTGCAAATAGAAAAGTTCAAGGAAATTAGATATGAATATGATTCTATATAGACTTTGTGTAACAATGTTGTTATTCTAGAGAAGGAAGTTCTATGGATCAAGAAGTTTGATGTTGAATTTGAAGTCATGTTTTTAGTTGATTATGTAGATCTATACTATGAAATTAATGGATTTAATCATACAACTAAAGGAATCAAGAATGAATTAGAAACCAGTAATGTAGTTGGTCTCTTCCATCGCATAAGAGAGATAATTCAATGAGAAGTTGTGAAAGTATGTAGGGTTCCAATAGAATACAATGTTGCATACCCACTAATACAAACTTTATCACAATGGGAACACAATGGTCACATTAATTTACTTAATATTAGATTCATTATGGTTTCTCATGTTTTCATGGGAAAGTTATGGTATTTATTATCTATGACTAATGCATTATTTTTTGTATACTCATACTTTATGACCGAAGTTATTCAAAAATAAGAAATTACATTTGATAATGTTTCCTTTTCTTATTTGACATAGTTGAACATGGTATAGGTCTTCCAAAAATATCTTAACCATCAAACATCAAGTACATGACTTAATCTTGATATCATATGTACATGAAAAACAACATTCTTCGATA
The DNA here is from genome assembly GCA_963693085.1 of Alisma plantago-aquatica. NCBI lineage: Eukaryota > Viridiplantae > Streptophyta > Magnoliopsida > Alismatales > Alismataceae > Alisma > Alisma plantago-aquatica. The sequence goes on from OY856415.1 coordinate 542,438,781, forward strand.
TCCCTAGTTGAGTGCAATTATTTACAATGTGCAAAACAATATGTCGATATAAGTATGTGTGATAATTGATGGCATTGTATCATAGTTCATTATATTAAATATCAAATCATACATACATGCACTTGGTGTAGAAAATGTAGCAGATCCATAACAAGAATGATACATGGAAAAAATATGAATCTCACTGTTAGTATGATAGAGATGTTAGTATATGCTATCCTAAGAACTAAAATCACTATCATCTAATTATGTTTGATGCACCTTGACACTTTCCATGTATGACCTTGAATAAGGTTGACTATAAAGGAATTCAACATGTAAATTGTTACTCATAGGGATGAGTAACCACTATGTAGATCATCTTTGTCCCTCATGTATGAATGGAGTAATACATGAGGATACTTCATTAGTGATATGAAAAGATACATGGCTATGCTACTTACAATAAATATGTTTGACATCTATGTTGTTTGTCTTTAATGGTTTACTCCTAGATCACAAAACATAGATCCAATCATCCTTAGGATGTTGTTATCTTCATATCTATAAGTAGGGCATTATACAACCCAATAACTTTCATAACAAGGAGGTTTTATGATCATTGACTAAACATGTCCCTTTGGATATAGTGATCTATTTCTAAATGGAATTCATTTCTTATATAATACAATGTAGATTATATTCTCATTTCAAACATAATAAAAGCATATAGGGTTGCACACTAAGAAGTGACTTGATTAGGAATATAGTTTGATTAAAATTTTTTATAGTTGAATTTGTTTGTTGAATAAACTATAAACTAATCCATTTCAATGTGCTTTAATTTAGTAAGTACATTATTCTATGAAGATGTCAAGTGAATGAAAGAAAATCCTAGTAGGTTTGCAAAACCAAATATCTTCCTCTATATAAGTATACATCTAGTTTATAGGTACACATCAAGAATAATATTTTTCGAAACACAAATCACCACCTAGAGTCCTATGAAGACATCATTTTCACATAACTTTCGAGTTAAAATGCATTATAAGCACAAACATTATGTTCAAGTTCCACATGCACATAGTTAGACAGAAGGAGTGAGACAATGTCTCAAGATACGAATGTAAATATTAAATAAAAAATTGTAAATTACTCAACCTTGATAAGGTTATGTGTGAATGGAAAGATGTGAATACCACAGAGCAATAGATGCTAAATATTTGAAGTGATCAACAACAACCTAATAGTTGAATATATCCTGCTCAACACTTACATCAATTTTAATCTACTTCTGGAGGTGGATAGTTTTTGTGAAGTTTCTTGAAAACCTAAATTACAAACTAGTAGTTGGATTTGCATTAAACATTCTTGCATATCACTTTATACATGCATCATACACCCACAACTTATATATCTGGGAAGAATCTACTTCAGAACATATGATCAGCCTTGTGTTTTAGGCCATCACACTAGCACTTAAGAGAACAAATTTTTAATAGAGTCGGTCTGCAAAATCATCGTATGTCCATGATTGAGGTGAAATTTCACTCCCTTAGTTGGCTATATATTCATCATTAATTGTGCTGGGAAATTCTAGAATATAACTTGAATTTTTAGCAATAATTTTTTTCCTCCTAAATGGACAAATATTGTCATCTACTAATAAATCATTTAAATACTTAAATAAATGGAATGAATGGGAATCTACTTGATGGATATTATCATCATGCAAGTTTTATTTCTCAATATATAAATCACAACAGTTATATAACTACAAGATCAAGAATGTTTTGTAGGCATCATCATTGTAAATTTGGATGGGCAAGAAATCTTGTTAGGTATTTATCTAGTAGTTTATGAAAGAAAAAATTAACTATGATGGTGCTTTCAATATGAAGTGGTTTTTGTGATAATAGGACATCATAGTGTAGTGTGACTACATCTGATCTTGAATTGAAAAGAATTATCCTATTACTTGTATGAACATATAAACTAGTCATAATTTTTCAATTAATGTAAAATAGATATCCACATTATACTTGAAATACTACTACTTACTGAAAATCCAATTTAAGTAAAAAAAATATGTTTGTAATATGTGCATAAGTCGTTGGCGATTAGTCTAAAGGTGGATGTTTTCACATTCGCTCTAGAGTCATGTCGAGAGGTGCCCAACTTCTCATAATCGAACTGTCTGATGGCCATGATATTCTTTTCAGCGACATTCTGCTTTCCCTACAAAGACAGGAAATAGAATCAACAAAGAAATGATTGTAATACGATGAGACCAATTCATATTTATCCACCACATCTATCATTAGTGAAGCACCATCTTGTTCTGTCTCCTCGTGTACCCGGACCAACATGATACAATAATGCCTCGTCCTCTCACATAGAAGTTCCACTTGGAAAAGATCAACACCCATTGTTACAACTCGTTCCTATATTTTCTAGTAATCCTAGAGATTTAAGATAATCTTAATGCTTGTCATGTTTTTTAGTAATATTTTATCTTGTGCTTTATATTAACTTTGGTAACCCTAAATACTTGTTTGGGCAACTCATAATCATGACTTAAGCATACTATAAAGATCTGAGTTGGGGTTAATATAGCATTAACCCATATAGATGTGTAAGAAAAGGGTTAATGATATTGGAGGAAACAATTAATACATAATTTTATATTTGAGAATATTATTAAAATAATATTGTATGATTTTAGAGAATCCATTTATGAATCCAAAAAAAAAGAATGAACCAAATCGAAGTTAAAATGAGATAGTTATGCCCTCTTTAGTAAATGTATATAGAGCACCGGGACCTGCGGTTTACACCGCGACTGCGACGCTGCGTCGACACCGCGACCGCGATGCTGCGTCGACACTGCGACCGTGACGCTGCGTCGACACCACGACCGCAACGCTGCGTCGACACCGACACCACGACCACGGTCGACGCCAACCAAGACAGCAAATCGTAAAACGATCATATCTCGAGCAATACTTATTCGTTTTCAATGAAATGAAGTATGTTGGAACCGTGATTTGATCCTTTATCATTCCAAACATCTTGCTCTGCAAGGGGGGTGACCAGGAGGGTGATTTCTGGGGTAATTTTTGGGGAAGAATGTGAAGAATAGCAGAAATCAAAAGGGGTTGCTATAAATTCAACTTGGTAAGTAGTTTTAACCATGGATTCCTTCTTCTCTTCACTTCCCCTCGATCGAAACCCTTGATCCAGTGATTTGGAGGTTTGGTTTAACCTCTAATCTCGTCTTCTACCTACAGCAGACCCCATTTAGGGTTGAAAGGAAGAAGAAATCGTGGATTTTTCTAGGATCTTGATATGAATTCGAGATCTTCAAAGATGGACTACGTTTTTAGGGTGTCTTCACACCTTAGGGTGAGTGGGTACTTCCTTTAAACAGTAGATTGCATGAAAATCAGTTAAATCATTAATAGTTTTCAATTGATTAGTATGCAAGTACAACCCTAAATGGTCTATTTGATCTAGCTTTTGCAAGATGATTTAATATGGATTATTCCTCTGTCATGATGAATTTCAGATTGTGAAATCACATTAGAAATGATCGCAATCCATCTAAAAGAGAGTTCTTAAATTAATTATAGAGGTTACATGATATACTAAAATCTAAGATTTTCGGCTATGATTGAAATTGTTGTATATGAATAAAGAAATTGACTAGTTGAATCTCATTGGTTATGAATGATCGTTTTATTTGTATTAAAATTACATATATGTTAGATAAGATCTTGCACTTCATTTTGCATGGAAACCCTAGTTCAGTTTATTATAGGGTTTCATATATATATTCAATTGTATGTGAACTGTTGAGAGTAATTCTTATTGAATGATGTTATGATGTATTCAATCCTTATACGAGGTATGTGATAAGTGATTGAGGTAAATGAAACCCTAATGATACAGTGTTCAGTGAAACAAGTATCGTGATTCAATGTTTCTCAGTTTGATATGCGGTGATGCTTAACAGTTCAGTTGCGGTAAATGTTATCAGATGGTTTATGAAATGAACAGTTTACAAAGATGAACAAAGATATGTTGATGTGATGATTGAATTGTGAAATTAAAGAGTGAATTAGATATGTAGATGCCTTAAACACTGTAGAATCCTCACAGGATGAAGCCCACACTGTGAGGAGGAAACAACTTCCCGACTGGAGGTAGTCCAGATCAAGGTAAGCTGGAGCGCACCAGTAGGGTGTGGGGGTCTTGACCAGTAGGGAAAAATCCTTACAGTTGTGTGGTACCCAACACCAACCGTGGATGCCGGTGGTACCTGTGTAACATGTTGAGTGATCATCGGTCAGTAGGTCCACTGATGCAAAATAAGCCTAAGGGCATTGACTCACCGCCTGAGTACCCAGGTTGAGAGGTGGAGTCTGATATATTCGGATGCTCCCATTAGTCTTCGAGAGGCAGACGTACCGAGGCACGTTGTAGATTGGGTCTTACTCAAGACATAGGCTTAGGAACCCAAGCATGCTTCTAAGCCTTGTATAGTGAGATCGTAGCTTGTTGCAATGCTTTCACATGTTGGGGTACACCTCATGTGGTTTCAGGGCATAATAAGATGAATGAGAGGTTAAACAAGTGTGCACAGTTATTCAATTATCCTTTGTATGTGTTTGAGTTATTAGTTCTCTTTGAGATTAATCAAGCATGTTCATATATTGATTTACTCTTGTTGATATCTAGATTATCCTACCATATTTATGATTGTCAATGATTAGACTCTTTAAAGCTTATTGTTGTTATAATTGATATCAGTTGCTCAGCAATATATTTGTAATTATATAAGTGCTTTAAACTGTTTCATTGAAGTACTCATTCACTGAGCGAGTAGGCTCACCCATCTACTCACAATTTTTAGGGAAATCACATGGACATTAAAGAAGGTCAAAGCATCAGAGTAGATCTACCACAGGAGTTAAGTATGAGATTAGTTGATTTCATTCGGTCCTTGTCACTTTAGGTCCTTGTATAGATGTGAGAGAGTTGTACATGATGTTTTGTATCATTGTTTTCTTAATAAGAGAGAATGTATCTGATTGTCATGTCGTATGTACATGGAAGTGTGAGAAACTGAATGAATGTATGGATGTGTATCATTATGTTGAGATCATATTAGAGTAATAAAAGTTTAATTCTCTTGTAAAGATTGTTCATGTGATTGAATGTGAGAAAAAAATGAGTTTGAAAAAAAAGTTTGGGAGTGAACTTTGTATTAAGTATAATTCTCAACTCATGCCCTAATCTCATGATTGGTGGTAATCGTGGGATGTGGGCGTGACAATCTTTTGGTATCAGAGCTTAGGCTGAGTTGTCAGGGACCATTAGGTTAGAAAGTCGGAGTTATAAGTGTAGAAGATAGGAGGTGATGTGTCTATAGCTCTTGGAGGTCTGAGTATTTAGATCCCCTGTCCCGGTATATGAATACTTAGATTGACCAGTATCAAGCTACTATGTATATTCTTTTCTGGATGCCCTGGTTAGGTATGAAGAGGAAGGATGGGCTAGAGAGAAATCCTAGAAATCTTAGGGTTAGGAGAACAGAAAGTAATGAAGGAGTAAGAGATTAAACACAGAATGTGATACAAGTCTTGCTTTATATTGCTTCATTGGTTGGAGATAAATAGAAATGCTCTGATATGTATGAATTCAAGTTATCAGTTTATAGATTATATATGGTTCTTTTATATTGTGGTGTATCATGAAGTGATTTAGTTATTGTTTATATTCTTTTTATCAAGTAGACCAGAAGTTATTTTTAAATGAGTTTGACCTAAGTGGATATTCTTTCCACATGTTTGAGATTAATAGGAGTTGGTTAATCTTGAGTAGCTCTTGGCTTCTGGACTGCAGGTTCGGCCTAGTCTGGCTGGCAGGATGCATTACTGGGATCTAATGACCACTATTAACAATATAATAAGAGTAATTAAGCTACATGGAGGTAAACTCAGAATGTAATGAGTATGTACATACACTAGAGATTGAAACATATGGAAAATATTAGAATAGCTAAGAATCAGTTGGAACTGATATCTGAGATCCAACATTGGGGACTCATATGAGAAACCCTTAATTGGGAATAAAGGAACATGACATAAGGTTTAGATTAAGTTTAATGATTAGTATTATATGAACTTTAAATATGAAATATGGAAAAAAAAAGAGAAAAGTATGTAAGGGCCAAGATAGTAAGAATGAATCATGAAGAATGGACTATATAATCGAGTACAATGTTTTTATGTACTCCAAAGCAAAGGGAAAATAGAAGAAAAGAGCTAAGTAGACAATAAGTACATATAAGTAAAGAGTCTTCAGAAGATTTAAAGTAAAGAGAATTAGATGAACATGTAAATCATAAGACTAGGATAACAAACTTAGTTGAAACAAAGAGAAATATTAGAAATGATGATCTTGATTAAGGAATGAGGGTTATGATATAATTGAGAGCATGGGATGTATACCTTTACTATGAAGTTTAATACATTCATCCTTACTACCTTTGGATTCTAAGTCTCTATTGAACAACAAACTAGTTTCTAAAAGAAGAACAAAAGTGTAGCTTAACAAATGAATAAGTCATACAAAGGTAGATTATATTCAGGACAGAAAAACTTGATTGAAAGAGAAACTAAGTTTGACCCATGCAGTGTTGTTTGATTTAAAATGAAGGATATGTAATGTATTAAACATGAGGTGAATGACGTGTTATATTATCGAACTAACAAATTCACTTGGTGTTGAGATCCCCAAGTTTTTACCAAAACCAATGTGCAATATCGAACGATTGGTTGATTTGAGGTTAATTAAACTAATTGCAAGAAAGTAAAGAGAAAAATTAAAGTTGGATCTAGATTAATGATATGGAATCGCTGGGATGGTACCGGGTTTCACCACCACTACACATGCAATCACATTCAAACATCAAACATCCATGCAAGATATAGCTACCCAAATAGAGTTGTTACAAAACCCCCCATACGGGCGTTAGGTTTGCATAAGCATCATCTTAGGCATCAAATATCTCGTCACCATCTGGATCACATACTTACGGCTCTGAAGATACAAAATCTAAATAAGGTTGTGGTCCTCCCTAAGGAATGTTAGGACCACAGAAGTGTCACCGTAGGATAGATGGCTTGTCCCCTCACGGATCACTCACTTGCGACCTCAAGGAATCCTATTAGAAGTTCTTTTCAAGAAGCCAACTGCACTAATCGACAAGCAGGTGGTTAATCTACAAGCAAACATCGATGATTAACAAAGAAGATACAACATCCAACTAAGGCTATGGCCCTCCCTAAGGGATGTTTAGGCCACAGAAGTTTCACCATAGGTTAGATGGCTCGTCCCCTTATGGATCATACACTTAAGACCTCAATGAATCTCATTCTATTTCTAGTTTGAGAGTCAACCTCATTAAATGACATTCTACCCTACATATAGAAGTTCTCACAACATAGGGAAAATAAGATGAAAGCTTGCAGGTAAACAACTACACACATAGTCAATTAACCACGAAATGAAAAGTTATATACATTGCCATGGAATGCTTAACAAGAGAACATGCTTGCATGGGCAGCGGGGCTAGTCCCCACACCCTAGCGAAAAGGAACTACTCACTCATGATGTGAGAAATAAGAAGAATAAGAAAAAGAGAGGATTTCACCATGAGCATGATGTAGAAGGTAGTCGTAGCTCGGTGAAGATGATGCGGTCTTCTACGTCATGTCAGAGCAGATCTGGATGAAGAATGAGGGATGCCAAGACAGACTAGATAGTCTTTCTCACTCCTCCTTTCTTCTCTCCTCAGTCTCCTTGAGTTGTAGTAGGAACAATAGGTGAAGTTACAGTGGCAGGATCAGACCAGCGTACAGGCAGCCTATCGGCATCCCAGAACCGATGCCCAAATGAGGACCATGTTGGTCCTATTTATAGGCACAGGTTTGGTTCTCGCATTTTTGGTGTAAGTCCTCCGTACGGTCTGGTCCAAACAATTTGGTCACTTTTTTTTCCCAAACAGTTTAGAATAAGAGACCATACAGTCTTGCTTTGTACTGACCAAACAGTCTGGGTTGTGTTCTTTTTTTCAAACGATCTCATGCACTTTGTCATACGGTCTTGCATGCTTTTTCATACGATCTCATGCAAGCCACTTTTCCAAACGGTTTGCATTGCATGCCTTTCTCCATACGATTTGCTATGTTACTTTTCCAATCGGTCTCACAAGTTCAGCTCAAACGGTTTCATACAAACCTTTTCCAAATGGTCTTGGTAGCCTTCCTCCAAATGGTCCTGTACAAACCTTTTTCAAATGGTCTCGTATTCTTTTTCATACGGTTTGGTAATGCTTTCACTTTACCAAACGGTCTCATGCAAGTATCTTTTCCATACGGTTTGCTAATGCTTTCTCCATATGGTTTGCTAGTGCTTGCACTTTATCAAACTGTTTCATTGCATGCTTTTTCAAACGGTCTCATGCACATAGCTTTATAAAATGGTCTCATGCACATAGCTATATCAAATGGTCTGGAAGCTAGCCTCCATATGGTTTGCTTGCATTAAATGGTCTTGATACTTTGGCTCTATCGGTCTGGAAATTGATGGTGATCAAACAGTCTCACAAACCAGTATCCATTAATCTACTCTTAACGGTCTCATGCCTTTTTCCAAACAGTTTTGAGGTGAGTATGTTTATATGGTCTTGAGACTGTATGGATGCAACCATATGGGTGAGACCGTATGGTCAAGACCGCATGGGTGAGACCGTATGGTCAAGACCAAGGATGAGTCAAGGGAAGATAAAGGTGGGTCCCACTCATTTTGGGTTTGATGTGGATGATGGTTGATTGAGATGAAGATCGAATGGTGGTGATTCTTATGGATTAGAGTTGAAAGGAGGTGGGTGCCATCTAATTGTTCAACCTCATCAAGACTTGTATAAAATCAACATAAACTCAGTTAAGAACCTTGATAATTGAACCAATTAGGAAATTTTGCACATTTTGATATTTAGTAACTGAAATTGGATGTATTGAATAAAAAAGAGCCCAAGAAGGCGACTGAAAATCATGATAAATATCCATTCATCAAAACACCCCGAACTTAAACGTTGCTCGTCCGTGAGTAACACAAAATCTGAAACAGTCGCCATATGAATACTTTCTGGTCAGGTGATTGCCTCCTCTTTACATCACGATTGTTTCCTTTTTGCTTAGTATGACTACACATCTCAACTTCCTGAGATCACTGAACACATCTTACCATATCTTTGTTCCTAAGTTTGCTTTCCAACTTCACTTCCTCCACACTTTTTCCAACAACAAGCATGTCAAAGAGGTTTGTAAGAGTCCAGAGATACCCGCAAAACAACAAGTGTGCATCTGATCTGACACTGGTGTATTTCAGGGTGGTGGAGGCATTTATGTGTGCCTTTAGGTAGAAAAGGGAGTGAAGGGAGGTATGGAAGGAAGAAATAAATCTCTCCTCTATTTGACTCAAGATTTTTATTATATTACTTGCAATTTCATTTATTGCATATTTTTTTGTGTGCAAATCTCTCCTCTATTTGACTCGAGATTGCATTTCTTTTTGTGTGAGCTTTGGCATCTTTTCTTGGTGGTACGCCCCTATTTAATTGTGAGGGGTATGGAAGAAGCAGATATAGAGGGAAGTGGTGTGCCACCCCAAACTTAGGGTTTGGCACTATTTTGACTATTTTTGTTTCTTTTTTATGAATGGAGGGGTACAAAGACGATAGAAGAAGTGTAGAAGAGAGTTCAGATCAGAATGCAACTTGATTTACAATTCGGTGCATTGGGTCGTTTTCTTTATCATACTCTGCTCAAATAATGACTTGATGGGGATCCGGTGGGGTTTCATGTTGTTGTTCTACTAGTCAGTTAGGAAGCACAATGTGTTTGATCCCTATCAGTTTGACCGACACTTGCCATTTTTGCATAAAGATCATGATGTTAGGATTCATAAACTTCACAAGATGATTTCAATCAAAAGGCTAGTTTTCAAAAAGTGGTCCTTTTGAGGATCTACTTCGAATATGGAGGGTATAATGATTCAAAATGCATAGAGATTGAAAAAGTGTCAAAACTTCATCCGGTATCTGTTCAAATTTCTTTTGAAAACTTTAAAATTTTTGAAAATGTTATTTGAAAATTTTGAAAATTTAGGTCAAAAATGTGACAATGAAATCTTAAGTCTGATTTAGATGGGTGAAAGTGGAGAGTAAGATACGTACCACCCACCCTCCACCCTGAACTTTGAAATTTTCTCCTCCTGAGCAAACTCTAAATCCGAGATGGAGTGGAAATTGCATGCCGTTTGGACCATCGGATGTGGTTGTGTTCCAATCAGTGTGTTTCCTCCATCTGAAAATCTCAAACATAACGACCATTCAGAACTCAAAATAGCATCTCACGATGCAATTTTATTAGGTGTAAAATTATCTAAAAGGTAAAAAAAAATTAAGGAAAAATCCTAATTCGAAATTAAAACTAAATACAAATTTATTTATTGGGTTGCCCCCCGACAAGCACCTTTGTTTTACGTCGATGGCTCGACTTGATTCCCTCAACTTTTACAGTGGATATGTTGGATTGGTGAGATTCAACATTGTTTCAGAGCATGTGTTAGCAGAGGTGAAATATCTCTTCAATCATTGACCATTTGCCACAAATTCACCTGTCTTTTCACTCCATAAAGAGAAATCACCATATGGGGTGATGCTCTTGACAATGTAAGGCCACGACCAGTGAGAATGGAGTTTCCCTGGGAATAACCTCAATCTGGAGTTGAACTAAAGAACTTGGTCTCCCACTTGTATGTCCTTTCTTTTTAGATGGCCATCATGCCAAAGTTGTACATTCTTTATAGATTCTTGCATTCTCATAAGTTGTCATCCGGAGTTCTTCCAGCTCATGTAGTTGCAGAATCCTGACTTGGCCTGCTTCCTTCATATCAAAATTAAGTTGTTTAATTGCCCACCATGCTTTCAAAATTAAGTTTTTTAATTTCCCACCATGCTTTGTGTTCAAGTTCAACAGGCAGGTGGCAAGCCTTTCCAAATATTAATCTAAATGGTGTAGTTCTAAGGGGAGTTTTGAAAGTAGTTCGGTAGGCCCACAATGCGTCATTGATTTTCACAGACCAATCCTTCTGATTGTAGCCTACAGTCTTTTCCAGAATAGCCTTGAGTTGACGGTTAGAAACCTCTACCTATCCACTAGTTTTTGGATGCTAGGGTGAGGCTACCTTGTGCGTTACACCATACTTTCTCAGTAAAGCTTCAAAGCTTCTTTCAAGGAAATGAGACCCTCTGTCAGATATCACAGTTTGTGGGACTCCGAAACGGGGGGAAATGATATCTTTGAACATCTTGATGACGGGTTTGGAATCACTAGTGACGGTTGGTATGGCTTCAACCCATTTTGAGACATAGTCCACCGCCACTAGGATGTATGAAAATCCATGAGAAGATGGAAATGGACCCATGTAGTCCACACTCCAAATGTCAAATATCTCGACTTCTTACCCCAAATTCAGTGGCATCTCATCTCTCTTTGTTATATTAACTGATCTTTGACATTTTCCACATGATAAGACAAAGTCATGGGAATCTTTAGATATGGTTGGCCAAAAGAATCCACATTGCAAAACCTTCAAGGCAGTCTTCTTAGAGCTCATATGTCCTCCAACTGGTCCTGAGTGACATTGTTCCAAGATAAGTTGAGCTTCTTCCTCAGCAATGCACTGTCTGTATAGACCATTAGCACATAGTTTGAAAAGGTATGGCTCATCCCAGTAGTATTGTTTCACATCATGCATAAATTTCTTCTATGCATTTATGGTGCATTCAGGATGGATAACCCCAGCAGCAAGGTAGTTCACATAATCTGAATACCACGGTGTGGCTTCTGAGACCTTCATTAGTTGGTCATCTAGAAGGGAATCATTAATTGGAATCTTCTCGATATCCGGAGTGTGGATTCGATTGAGGTGGTCTGCTACAACATTCTCTGTACCATTTTTATCTCTTATCTCTAGATCGAATTCTTGCAAGTGGAGAATCCATCTAATTAGTCTAGGTTTTGCATCTTTCTTTGCCAGAAGGTAACGAATAACAGCATGATTCATGTAGACAATGACTTTTGAACCAATTAGGTATGATCTTAACTTGTCAAAGTCATACATGACTTCTAGGAGTTCTTTCTCGATAGTTGCATAATTCCTATGAGCTTCGTCAAGTGTCTTCGATGCATAGTAGATCACATAGTGTTTCTTTTCTATATATTGGCCCAAGATAGAACCCACTGCGTAATCGCTTGCATCACACATAATTTCAAAAGGGTGGTCCCAATCAGGAGCTCTGATGATGGGCGTTGTTGTAAGGGCATGCTTCAGTTTATTGAAACTTTTAACACATTCTTTGTCAAAATTGAATTCAGCTTCCTTTAGTAACAAATTCGTCATCGGCTTGGTTATCTTTGAGAAGTCCTTTATAAATCGTCGGTAAAAACATACATGACCCAGGAATGCAAAAACTCCTCTTATATTTGTCGGAATAGCAAGTTTGGAAATCACTTCTATTTTTGCTCTATCAACTTCGATTCCTCTACTGCTAACTCTTATGTCCAAGGACAATGCATTCATTTACCATAAAGTGACACTTCTTCCAATTTAATACAAGATGGGCTTCTTCACATCATTTAAGGATAAGGGAGAGGTGCTTTAGTCATGACTCATATGAATCTCCATACATAGAAAAATCATCCATAAAAGCTTCCATAATGGTTTCAGTGAGACTAGTGAATATAGCTTCCATGCAACGTTGGAAAGTTGTAGGCACTTTGCATAGTCCGAATGGCATTCTTCTAAATGTGTAGGTTCCAAACAGGAAAGTAAAAGTAGTTTTCTCTTGTTCATCTGGATGTATGGGTATTTGATAGAATCAGGAGTAACCATCGAGATAACAAAAATATTCTTGGTGAGCCAATCCTTCTACGACTTGATCGAGAAAAGGCATTGGGAAGTGGTCCTTTCGAGTCACCTTGTTTAACTTCTGGCAATCAATACACATCCTCCACCTTGTGACTGTTTGCGTGGGGATGCGTTCATCATTTTCATTTCGTATCATAGTTGTTCCACCTTTCTTTGGGACAACATGCACCAGACTGACCCATGGCGAATCGGAGATCGGGTAGATGATTCCAGAAGTGAGTAATTTAACAACTTCAAGGCAGACGACTTCTTTCATATTAGGATTAAGTTTCCTTTGGTGTTCTATGATCGGCTTGTGATCTTCCATCATGGGTATTCTATGCATACAAAGCACTGGACTGACCCCAGTGAGGTCACTCATCTTATAGTCAATGGCTTTTCTTATTTCTTTTAATTCCGTCAAGAGTTTGTCTTTTTGTTCTATCGTTAGATCTGAATAAATGATAACTAGACAGACTTTGAGGTCATCTAGAAATGCGTATTTCAATCCTTCTGGTAGGGGCTTCATTTCAGGAGCTTGTGGCTTTTCACACGGTTCTTCAGTAACATTTACAGCTTTAAGTTCTTCAAAAGTAGCTTCAACATCTTCTTCTGCAGAGTCCAGAGATTCGATGCAACCTTTCACTTGTTCATCAATAGGTTCTTCAACTGATGGGTCCGTTAGAGAAACTTCTAATGGATCGTTTGATGCATGATTCTCTTGAGTGAGAAGTGACATCTTCTCTATGCAATCAACAAGATATACTTCTTCTTGCATTCTTGGTCTTCACATACTTTCAAAAACTTTGAATTTAAGAGTTTCTTTACCGAGTCTAAGAAGCAAGGTTCCTACTTCAACATCAATTAGGACTCTTGCAGTGGTGAGGAACGGACGTCCAAAAATGAGAGGGTATATGGCGTCTTCTTTTATGTCCATGGTGACAAAGTCACACGGAACATAGGAATCTTTTCCCACCTTGACAGGTACATCCTCAATAATTCCTAAGGGTAGAGTCACGGTGTTGTCTACAAGTTGTATTGTCATGCCGGTTAGGAGCAGTTTAGCAAACCCTAGCCTTTTGCAGAGGCTCAGTGGCATGATGGAAATGCTAGCACCAAGATCTGCTAATCCTTTCTTACATGAAGAATCACCGATATGGCAAGATATCCCAAAAGATCCTGGATCTTTCTGCTTCTTGGGCATCTTACTCTGGATGATGTATGAAGTAGTTGTTGCTAACTTGAATATCTCATATTCCTCAGTTATATATTTCCTAGTGAGAAGTGACTCCAAATACTTCGTCCATGTTGGTATTTCAGCTAGCGCATCAAGAAAGGGTATATCAACATGAAGTTTCTTCATAGATTCTTTGAACTTGGTGAATCGAGTGTCAAGCTTTGTCTACCTTAAACGAGCTAGGAAAGGTATACGAGGCTTGTACAATGGTACTTATGGCTCTGGTATTTCTGGTTCCGCATTAGTAGGTTTTTTCAGAACATGGCTTGGATGTCTTATCAGCAATCACTGGTTCTTTTGGTTGAGACTCAGGTGTTTTAGAGTCTTGAACAATCACCAGTTCATCCTCGTCTGTAATAACCACATGTATCTTGACAGGAGGATTAGAATCGTCTTTTCCAGACCTGGTGGTGAGAGCCTTCAATTGTTCGGGGTGCTTAGGGTTGTTTTCTGGTTGGCCAGCAAAGGTTCCAACAGGTGGCTTCATGCTAGCTGCAAGTTGAGCTAGTTGAGATTCAATGGCCTTCTTATGGGCTTGCTGGTTAGCTATCATTGTCTACTATGACTGCAACATCTTCTCAATTGCCGAAAGCTTGTTATCAGGAGAGACGGGGCTGGCTTTTTGCCCTTGTTGTTGTTGGTAGGGGACTTGGTTGGGATTCTGGAAAAGAGAATTGTTCTGATAATTATTGTAGTTCCTGTTCTGAAAGTTGCCCCTAAAGTTTCCTTGATTCCCAAAATTTTGTTGTTGATTATACTGGAATCCTAGTGGGCCACATTGTTGATTATTTGAACCAAGTTGTTGTGAGTTTTCCACTCCTGAAGGATTTCCATATTGAAAAATAGGGTGGTTCCTGTTCTGACTCGGATTGTAATATCCTTGACCAGGGATGGTGTTGACAACATTAAGATTTTTCATTTGACCATTATCTCCTTGTCCACATGCGTTGCTTAGAACAACATCGTTGAGAACATTCCATGCTAAAGTAGAATGATCAGTACCTTTACATGCTTCACAGAACAATGAAGCTGACTTGCTCTATTCTTGTGGTTGTGGGAGTGAATGTCTTCTTTCAAAAACAGTAAGGGATGATTCAATATGGTCTTGCTTTGCAACTAAGAGTTTGAGGGTCTCAGCGATAGACTTGTATTCAGGAATAACTTCAGCCATAGCTACCTTCAACACTCCTTTTCCTACAGACCTTCCCCAATTAGCTTGATTCTCAGCTCCTAGGGTGACGACCCTCCATGCACTGTCATAACTTTGGCGCATGAAGTTTCCTCCGGATGAGGAGTCTAAGAATCTCTTGATATCGTCATCCACACCTCTATAGAAGATCTCGATGAGTTGATTCTTTAGAATTCCATTGTGTGGACACTTGGGTAGAAGCTCTTTATATCTTTCTCATACTTCAGTAAGGATTTCTCCAAGGGCCTGAGTGAACATTGTTATACGACCCCTAATTTCATAAGTGAGAGAAGGAGGATATAACTTTTCTAGAAAAACATTTTGAAGTTTCTCCTAAGTGGTGATGGGTTCACATTGTAGGGAGTTGTACCAACTTATGGCTCTGTCAGCGAGCAAATACTTGAAGAGCCGGAGTCAGATGGCATCATCTGAGACTCTATTTTTCTTTGTCATAGCGCATAGATTGACAAACCTTAGAAGATGTTCCTAACTATCTTCTGCTTGTTTACCATATAATGGTTTGTTTTGAAGCAAGGTAATCCAATGTGCTCATATCTCAAAATTTGGAGCATGGATGGGAGGAGGTTGAACTGGGTGATGAACATCGGCAGCTTTGGGGATTGAGAACTCCCTAAGATCATTTTGTAGTCCGGCTGCTTGCGTTGTTGCTTGTGCTGCTAGGATTTCTTCTTGAACTGTGGCCCTAGCTTCTTGCATGAGCCTTTTGTCTCTGTGCATTGATGACTTGATCCACCCTCCGGGCTATTTCCTCTTCTTGATCCATTCTTGCTTGGTTCTCTCTATTTTGACGATGAACGGTTCTGTCTATCTCTGGATCAAAGCTGGTGGTGAGTCTGGGATTGTTCAAACGGTGCACGCACTAGTCCTTCTTGATGTACATGAAATAAAAAGATTTGAAGTAAGATTGATGAAGTAGAGTGAAATTCAAGTAGATGATCAATGGTTTCAAAAAGAAAAAGTAAAATCCTAGATTATCCTTAGAAGAACTAGATTTGACTAATTGATTTCATTGTCCCCGGCAACGGCGTCAGAATTTGACGTGTTATATTATCGCACTAACAAATTCACTCGGGGTTGAGATCCGCAAGATTTTACCAAAACCAATGTGCAATAATACCACCTACAAGTGGACGGGTCTTATCGCAGTATAGTTGAGGATCGACTCCTAAGAGACAACATTTTTAAGAATCTTAGTCAGTTGAATCTAGTTCAAGAAAGACTAATATTTAGAACGATTGGTTGATTTGAGGTTAATTAAACTAATTGGAAGAAAGTAAAGAGCAGAATTAAAGTTGGATCTAGATTAATGATATGGAATCGCTGGGATGGTATCGAGTTTCACCACCACTACACATGCAAACACAGTCAAACATCAAACATCCAGGAAAGATATAACTACCCAAATAGAGATGCTGCAAAACCTCCCATACGGGCATTAGGTTTGCGTAAGCATCACCTTAGGCATCAGATATCTCATCACCATCTGGATCACATACTTACGGCTCCCAAGATACAAAATCCAACTAAGGTTGTGGTCCTCCCTAAGGGATGTTTAGACCACATAAGTGTCACCGTAGGATAGATGGCTCGTCCCCTCACGGATCACTCACTTATGACCTCAAGGAATCCTATCAGAAGTTCTCGTCAAGGAGTCAACCACGCTAATCGACAAGCAAGCAGGTGGTTAATCTACAAGCAAACATCGACGATTAACAAAGAAGATACAACATCCAACTAAGGTTGTGGCCCTCCCTAAGGGATGTTTAGGCCACAGAAGCATCACCATAGGTTAGATGGCATGTCTCCTTATAGATCATACACTTACGACCTGAAAGAATCTCATTCTATTTCTAGTTTGAGAGTCAACCTCATTAAACGACATTCTACCCTACATATAGAAGTTCTCACAACATAGGGAAAAATAAGATGAAAGCATGTAGGTAAACAACTACACACATAGTCAATTAACCACGAAATGAAAAGTGATATACATTGCCATGGAATGCTTAACAAGAGAACATGCTTGCATGGGCAGCGGGGCTAGTCCCCACACCCCAGTATAAAAGAACTACTCACTCATGATGTGAGAAATAAGAAGAATAAGAAAGAGAGAGGATTCCGCCATGAGCATGATGCAGAAGGTAGTCGCAGCTCGGTGAAGATGATGTGGTCTTCTATGTCATGTCGGAGCAGATCTGGACGAAGAATGAGGGACGCCAAGATAGACCAGGTATTCTTTCTCACTCCACCTTTCTTCTCTCCTCAGTCTCCTTGAGTTGCAGCAGGAACAACTGGTGAAGTTATAGTGGCATGATCGGACCAACGTACAGGCAGCCTGTCGGCGTCCCGGAACCGATGCCCAAATGAGGACCCTGTTGGTCCTATTTATAGGCTCGGGTTTAGTTCTCATGTTTTTGGTGTGAGTCCTCCATACGGTCTGGTCCAAACGGTTTGGTCACTTTTTTTCCCAAACAGTTTAGAATAAGAGACCATACAGTCTTGCTTTGTACTAACCAAACGGTCTGGGTTGTGTTCTTTTTTTCAAACGTTCTCATGCACTTTTTCATACGGTCTTGAATGCTTTTTCATATGGTCTCATGCAAGCCACTGTTCCAAATGATTTTCATTGCATGCCTTTCTCCATACGGTTTGCTATGTTACTTTTCCAATCGGTCTCACAAGTTTAGCTCAAACGGTTTCATACAAATCTTTTCCAAACGATCTCAGTAGCCTTCCTCCAAATGGTCTTATACAAACCATTTTCAAATGGTCTTGTATTCTTTTTCATATGGTTTGGTAATGCTTGCACTTTATCAAACGGTCTCATACAAGTAGCTTTTCCATACGGTTTGCTAATACTTTCTCCATACGGTTTGCTAGTGCTTGCACATTATCAAACGGTTTCATTGCATGCTTTTTCAAACGGTCTCATGCACGTAGCTTTATCAATGGTCTCATGCACGTAGCTTTATCAAACGGTCTGGCAGGCAGCCTCCATATAGTTTGCTTGCATTAAACGGTCTTAATACTTTGGCTCTATCGGTCTGGAAACCGATGGTGATCAAACGGTCTTGGAGACCGGTATCCATTGATATGCTCCTAACTGTCTCGTGCCCTTTTCCAAACAGTTTTGAGGACAATATGTCCATATGGTCTTGAGACCGTATGGATGAAACCGTATGGTCAAGACCGCATGGGCGAGATGGTCAAGACCAAGGATGAGTCAAGGGAAGATAAAGGTGGGTCCCACTCATTTTGGGTTTGATGTGGATGATGGTTGATTGAGATGAAGATCAAATGGTGGTGATTCTTATGGATTAGAGTTGAAAGGAGGTGGGTTCCAGTTAATTGTTCAACCTCATCAAGACATGCATAAAATCAACATAAACTCTGTTAAGAACCTTGATAATTGAACCAATTAAGAAATTTTGCACCTTTTGATATTTAGTAACTGAAATTGGATGTATTGAATCAAAAAGAGCCCAAGAAGGCGACTGAAAATTATGATGAATATGCATTCATCAGTGAAACTAGTAGAGAGATTATTGATTTATAACTTCAACTTCACATTAGTAAAAGGATAAAAAGAAATATGTGCAAAGAAGGGTTTGAAACATAATGGAGTAATATAGATTATAAAAGAAAGAGTTTGCGAGATTCAAGAAAGTGCTAATTAGTCAAGTATCCTTGTTGATAATAAATTAAACCTACATATGAGAAATGTATTAATGAATGTTTGAAGATAAGAGTTCTAAGTCTCAGAATCATCTTCTCTTTCATACCTTCCTCAATGAGAGCAAGATGCGAATGAATGAAAAAAAATGAATCATATATGATGCATAACCACCATGGTAGAGACATCTATTGAATGTAATAATGCCACACAATATGATAATGAAACCCTAGCAGGGTAAATTGAGAATGTAATATATCTGAATAGCCAAATAAGAGAAATGAAATTCAATTGATAAGATAAGAAGACTTTAGTAAAACTTGTGAGATCTAATGTTTGAATTTCAAATTAAGGGAGCAAAGTCACATCACAATAACGTCATGCTACTGATAAGGATTAAACACTAGAATGTTTAGAGTTGTAGTAGTTCAAGGGATGTCACTAGTGATTTGACCTTGAATACTATCATCTCTATAAAATAAGATTATGAGATTTGCGCTATGAGAAGTAAACTAGCACTGATAGTAATCCAGGGTTTAAAGGTAGCTAATCTGAAGGGTTGATAAACAATATGGAAATGATTCAGAGCGAAGGGTAAGCAATAAATTTGAAATGTAACAAGTGTGTTTTGAACAAAAGGCATGATACATCATGAGTAAAGTGTGATATGAAATAAAGTCTTGTAGTGATAGAAAGAATGTTGAATGATCTATTCTTACCTTGCATGTTTCAATTTTAGTGATGTTTATTCTATATGATCAAAATGAGTAGGATAAGTAACAAGAAGTCAGTAGTAATGAATGAGGAGATAAGAGAAAACAATGGCTTCCAATAATACATGAATTTATTTTTAAAAGTGTAATTTGTTGAAGGTGTAATGAGGGATGTAAATTGGTTCTACGTATGATTTCAGTGTACATGTGCAAACAATATGTTTATTTCAGGTGTCTGATGCTTGTAGTCATTCATACCAGTAATCCATCTTAGTATTGTACAATTGTGGTTTGGTTATATGGGTTGAATGATGATGGAACACATGGAGGGTTACCCTGAATATGGTAGTCTTACCTATTCACTCATATGAATAGAAGGGATGATAACCATATTGTATTGATATGTAACCCTAATGAGGTATAACTTGTTATACCTAGTTTTAATATAACTAAGTGATGGTAATTGGGTATGAATAGCCCTTGAATGACTAATACAATCATGGAGTGCTCTGTTACTTTTGTTGAAACCCTAGTATGCTATAACTCGATGGTTACACCTTGATTTATGTGTGGATTCATACTTGAGAATAGTATGGAATGTGATGGTGATGCTTCATCTTATGCATCCATGATCCAATTGGGGATGTCGTGAGTTAGGGTTTGGATATAAGTGTTGATTAGTAACATTAATATAATTTATCTTGTTGAACCTAACTCTAATACAAATAGATAAAGATGAGTATTCATGTTTAACATTCTTCTATGATGGAATGATGGTAAAATAACCTCCTTAATATGATCATGACCTTAATATGTTAATTGGTGGTTATCATAGCCACATGGTTGATACTTTCTTATACTAAACATGTGCATTATGTATATGATGAGGGTTAATCATATCTAAATTCCTTGCATGTTTATGTGATAAAGAAAGGTTCTTAATGTTAATATAGCCCTGTTATGATTTTTTATGAATATCTCCTAGCTCATTAATGCAATATTGTGTTGATCTATTGTATTATATGTAAGTGATATTGTTGAGCCTTGCTATAATAAGGCATGCAAAGATAACAATGATCTTGTAGGGAATAGTATGATGGTCTTAATGACCTTTGGGCATGGTTGAGCCCTGGATGAGGTGTAATCCTCTTCTGTTGATAAGGGTTGATACCTTGTGATATTGTGAAAAGGATTTATATCTTGTGATAATATGATGACTAGTGTGGTCTCATGAATGACAAGTGAATAGTACCATGTGATGATGAGCTGAGAAATTATGTTTCACACATTTTATATCTTTTAAAAATTGTGATTTGAAGAGGAATAAATGACTCAATGTTGAAAATAAAATTCTAGACTGTAGAATTTGAAAGCTTAAAAAGAGAGAGATACCCCTAGTAAAGGTTCTTTGGAGGAATCATGGTGTAGAAGAAGATACCGAAGAAGTATAGATGGAGATGTTTAACAAGTATCCTTTCCTCTTATAGAAATTTTGAGATGAAATTTTTATTAGAGGGGGAGAATTGTTACAACCCGTTCCTAGCTTTGCTGGTAATCCTAGAGATTTAAGATAATCTTAATGCTTGTCATGTTTTTTTAGCAATATTTTATCTTGTATTTTATATTAACTTTGGTAACCCTAAATACTTATTTGGGCAACTCATAATCATGACTTAAGCATACTATAAAGATCCAAATTGGGGTTAATATAGCATTAACCATTGTAGATGTGCAAGAAAAGAGTTAATGACATTGAAGGAAATAATTAATAAATGATTTTTTATTTGAGAATATTATTAAAATAATATTGTAGTATTGTAGAGAATTCAATTACGAATCCAAAAAAAAGAATGAACCAAATCGGAGTTAAAATGAGAGAGTTATGCCCTTTTTAGTAAACATATATAGAGCAACGTGACGTTGCGTCGACACTGCGACTGTGACGTTGCGTCGACACCGCAACCGCGATGATGTATCGACACCATGACCCACGTTCGACACTGCAATCGCGACGCTACGTCCACACCGCGACACTGCGTCGATACCGCGATCGCGGTTGACACCGCCCAAGACAGCAAATCGTAAAAACGATCATATCTCGAGCAATACTTATCCGTTTTCAACGAAACAAAGTGTGTTGGAACTGCAATTCGATCATCTATCATCCCAGACATCTTTCTCTGTGAGGGTACGACCTGGAGGGTGATTTCTGGTGTAATTGGGGAAGAACGTGAAGAACAACAGAAATCAAAAGGGGTTGCTATAAATTCGACTTGGTAAGTAGTTTTAACCATGGATTCCTTCTTCTCTTCACTTCCCCTTGATCGAAACCCTTGATCTAGCGATTTGGAGGTTTGGTTTAACCTCTAATCTTGTCTTCTACCTACAGCAGGCCCCGTTTAGGATTGAAAGGAAGAAGAAATCGTGGATTTTTCTAGGATCTTGATATGGATTCGAGATCTTCAAAGATGGACTATGTTTTTAGGGTGTTTTCACACCTTAGGGTGAGTAGGTACTTCCTTTAAACAGTAGATTGTACGAAAATCAGTTAAATCATTAATAATTATCAATTGATTAGTATGCAAGTACAACCCTAAATAGTCGATTTGATTTAGCTTTTGCGAGATGATTTGATATGGATTATTCCTCTGTTGTGATGAATTTCAGATTATGAAATCACATTAGAAATGATTGCAATCCATCTAAATGAGAGTTTTTAAATTAATTATAGAGATTACATGATATACTAAAATATAAGATTTTCGGCTACGATTGAAATTGTTGTATAATTGAATAAAGAAATTGACTAGTTGAATCTCCTTGGTTATGAATGATTGTTTTATTTGTATGCGAATTACATATATTTTAGATAAGATCTTGCACTTCATTTGGCATAGAAACCCTAGTTCAGTTTATTACAGGATTTCATATATATATTCAATTATATGTGAACTGATGAGAGCAATTCTTATTGAATGATGTTATGATGATGTCAATCCTTATGCGAGTTATGTGATAAGTGAATGAGGTAAATGAAATCATAATGATAGGGTTTTCAGTGAAACAAGTATTGTGATATCAATGTTTCTCAGTTTGAGATGTGGTGATGCTTAACAGTTTAGTTGTGGTAAATGTTATCAGATGGTTTATGAAATGAACGGTTTACAAAGATGAACAAGGATATGTTGATGTGATGATTGAATTGTGAAATTAAAGAGTGAATTAGATATGTAGATGCCCTGAACACTGTAGAATCCTCACAAGATGAGGCCTGCACTGTGAGGAGGAAATAGCTTCCCGATTGGAGGTAGTCCAGATCGAGGTAAGCTGGAGCGTACTAGTAGGGTACGGGAGTCTTGACCAGTAGGGTAGACTCCTTACAGTTGTGTGGTACCCAACACCAACCGGGGATGCTGGTGGTACCTGTGTAACATGTTGAGTGATCAGCAGTCAGTAGGTCCACTGATGCACAATAAGCCTGAGGGCTTTGACTCACCACTTGAGTACGCAGGTTGAGAGATGGAGTCTGATATATCTGGCTGCTCTCATTCGCCTCCGAGAGGCAAACGTGCTGAGGTCCGGTGCAGACGAGGTCTTACTCAAGACATAGGCTTAGGAACCCGAGCATGCTTCTAAGCCTTGTACAGTGAGATCATAGATTGTTGCGATTCTTTCACATGTTGTGGTACACCTCATGTGGGTTCAGGGCATAATAAGATGAATGAGAGGTTAAACAAGTATGTATAGTTATTCAATTATCCTTTGTATGTATTTGAGTTATCAGTTCTCTTTGAGATTAATCAAGCATGTTCATATATTGATTTACTCTTGTTGATATCTAGATTAACCTGCCATATTTATGATTGTCAATGATTAGACTCTTTAAAGCTTATTGTTGTTATAATTGATATCAGTTGCTCCGCAATATATCTGTAATTATATAAGTGCTTTAAATTGTTTTTTGAAGTACTCATTCACTGAGCGATTAGGCTTACCCATCTACTCACAATTTTTAGGAAAATTACATGGACATTGAAGAAGGTGAAAGCATCAGAGTAGATTTACAACATGAGTTAAGTATGGTATTAGTTGAGTTCAGTCGGTCCCTATCACTCTAAGTCCTTGTATAGGTATGAGAGAGTTGTAAATGATGTTTTGTATCTTTATTTTCTTAATAAGAGAGAATGTATCTGATTATCATGTCGTATGTATATGGAAGTGTGAGAAACAGAATGAATGTATAGATGTGTATCATTGTGTTGAGATCATATTAGAGTAATAAAAGTTTAATTCTCTTATAAAGATTGTTCATGTGATTGAATGTGAGAAAATAAAGAGTTTGGAAAAAAAATTGGGAGTGAACTTTGTTTGTATTAAGTATAATTCTCAACTTATGTCCTAATCTCATGATCGGTAGATATTGCCATTGACCATTCAGTCGGAATCCCCAGCAGGCATAGAACGCCGCCGACCTGCTCAGTGTTGCCGACTGTGGAGTCGGACTCCCCATCGCCGCGTTTTTGACAATCGCGACGTGAAGACCATCAGCGATTGTACGATGAGGTATTTGGAAACAACAACGGTTGTGTTAGGACTGACGGCGATTGAGTAATAGAAGAAGGGGGTGGCGGTGGGCGTCGATCGAAAGTCACGTAAATTGGGAGTCGGGGGACGCGGAAAATGGTGCGTACAGAGTGAGAGGATGGATTAACGAATGCTGAGTGTCGCGCAGATTTTGTTTATCCTTTATGACTGGGATTCTTTTCCAGATCCTTTCCCTGTTCAAATATTTCGCTAAACAAACACAGGAATGGACTAGAGCACAGATTAGAATCATTTTCGGTACTTAATACTGTGAACCAAAGGGGACCATATGGATTATAAATTGCTTTGACAGAAAATGGACCATAAAAGTCGGGCTTCCTTAATAACTATTTCCTTTGCATATTATTTCTTTCTCCCCTCTCAAATAAATGTGATGGCAAGCACGTGGTTCACGTTTGATGGTGAAACCCAATGCGACGGACTTCACTCCCTCCCTTGATGCAAGGGATAAGGTCAAGATCAAGATCAAGCGTCTGGGAGAACTCGTCTTTAGGGCACGTTTGGTTTTTGGGAGTCCTTTGGATTTTGCCGAATGGTGCATTAATCTAGTCCAAGTAAAGCGATTCCCTGATTTTTTAAGTACCGCAATTGGGAATCTTATGTTTGACTTACGCGGATAATAATTTTCCGTTTCTGCCGGTTCTGTGCAAAGTAGCATTAAAATTTCACAAACCCGTCCATCTTCCAGCTGCGTGGGTCGCTGCATATATCACGGCGTCCCTCACATTTGAAATGGAAAAAGATCTCCAGCACTTATTCTTTGACCGAAGCTGCAGGATTTGCCCCATTTTACGACTCCGATAAACCAAACATAAATTTTACTAAGCTGGACTCATAAATGCAATCCAATACTGCCACATCCAGCAAAACAAACTTCCCCTTAGTACATTCGGCAGTTAGTCCAGAATCAGTGGCAGAACCACATATAGGGGGTTGCCCTACCGTAGTACATAGTACTCAGAATATACATCAACATACTTTATATAAGACAAATATTAAAACCCCAAACTATATGTGCCCATCCCCCACACATTTTTTTACAGACCTAATGATTGACCGACACGCTCAAGCGGTTCTCTCCCATGCCACGATTCCTAGTTTGGCTACTGCCTGAAGCCGTCAATAGGTGCAGCATATACGTAGGTTGGAATTTGCCTATATAAAAATCTAGTTGGAAGGCAACACTAGGAATCCTAGGCATAAACCCAGCACGGGTGATAGAACAAATATTAATAACTAATAAAAAAAAATTACATTTAGTCTTTGGTCGGGTTTTCTTATATAGTATAATTAAGTCTCCTTATACAATATATTTATACTACTATAAAAAAAAGCGAGCTTGTTATTTAAATTACATCTTATGTCATTTTCTTTTTTAGAGAAAAAATTCCAACTAATCAGAAGTAAGGATTCAAATTCATTTACTTTCCTTAACCATCTCTCTTTTCACGTTTTTGTCTACTTTGTTTTCTTTTTTATCCTATTTTCTCTCTTCTTTCAAAACCACCTTCAAGTCAAGCCACATCCTCTAAATCCATCCACCCAATAACTTCACGTTCTTCATTCTCATATATTACTCTTCCTTCCTCAACGACCCCCTCTCCCTCCCCACTAAACTCATGGTTTCTCTACCTCTCTCCACCACAATAATTCATCCCATTCTTTAACTAACCCTTTCCACTCCATGAGAAAATCGAACTCTACCCTTCCTCACTTCTTCACCACGCACTTCTCCCAAACCCAAGTCAATACATCCACAATAAATGATTCTCTCTCCCCAATACACAAAAACCTTTCGGTTGAAATGTCTCATGAGAAAAATATGAAATATTTTCATTGACATGTTTAATAAAAATCCATATATTTATTAATTAAGTCATAATCTCATATTTGATTATTCAATTTACCTATTTAGAGAGAGAGAATTCTATTTCAGTATGTGTTGCCAACTCTCTATCATTCCTTTCTCTCACAGACTACATGCTTGCATTTGATACCTTTTACACTACTCTTAAATAATTCATAGAAAAAATGAATTGCGATGTCACATTCGTCGTTTTCCACCCTCCGAGAAAATTGAACTCTAAGCTTCCCTCACTCTCTCACCGCATACTCCCTCCAAACCCCAAGTCAATACATCCACAATAAACCATTATCTCTCCCCAATACACAAAATCCTTACGGTTTAAAGGTCTCACGAGAAAAATATGAAACGTTTCCTTTGAGTCATGTTTAATAAAAATGCATGTATTTATTAATCAAATCATAATATCATATTTAATGATCTAATTTACCTATTTAGAGAAAGAGAATTCCAATTTAATATTTGCTGCCAACTTCCTACCGTTCCTCTCTCTAACGGACTGCATGCTTGCATTTGATACCTTTTACACTACTCATAAATAATTCATAGAAAAACTGTATTGCAATGTCACAACCGTCGTTTACTTTTTTGTAACACTTTAATTTCTTGAAATTTTTAATTAACTTCAGAAAAAATATCAACAATAAAAACCTATTAGTTTTAAAAAATGATTTTCTCTCCCCAATATAAAAATCTTACGATTTAAAAGTCTCATGAAAAAAATACGAAACGTTTTCATTGAGTCATGTTTAATAAAAATGCATGTATTTATTAATCAAGTCATAATCTCATATTAAATAATCCAATTTACCTATTTAGAGAGAGAATTCAAATTCTTTATTTGCTGCCAACTCCATACCATTCCTCTCTCTCACGAAGTACATGCTTGCATTTGATACCTTTTACACTACTCATAAATAATTCATAAAAAAAATAAAATACAATGTCACAGCCATCATTTCATTTTTTTGTCAACTTATACTTCTTGAAATTTTCAATTAACTTAAAAATATTATAAAATTTTATATATTCACATTTTAGAATATATTATATTTTTTTACATTTAGTATGGAACATGCATGTGCACATGTGTGTCCGTTAGTAATTTTTTTTTTAAAAAAAAAGATAAAAGTGTAGTGTGCACACACAGAGACTAATTTGTAATTTCAAAAAATAATAGAGGAAATTATATTGAGCCCCTCCATGGACTTTCTGTCATAATATAGATGAGTTTCCATATACAATATATAATTTAAGAAAGAAAACATAAAAGTTGTAGTGTACACGTGCATGGACTAATTCATATTTAAAAAAATATAGAAAAACTTGCATACAACCCCCTTTGTGGTCTTTCTTATATAGTATAGATAAGTTTTCACATACAATATATAGTTATAAAAAGAGAAGACAAAAGTGTAACATACACATAGAAGGACCAATTTGTAATTGCAAAAGAAAAAAGAAAAAATTGCATTCAGTCCCCTATTTGGAACTTTATATAGTATAGATGAGTCTCCATATATAATATATAATTAAAAAATAGAAGATAAAAAGATATTGTACACACAGAGGGACCAATTTGTAATTCCACAAAATAATGGAGAAAATTGTATCAAGCCCCCTCCGTGGTTTCGGTATAAATATCTTGTTAGATGCAATCATTGTCTCTTACTAACAACAATACTCTTTCATCATTTCATCTGCACACTGGATGGACACTAGGCACGTGACCGACAGGAGCAAAATGATATTATTAAAAAAATATTATTATAACAATAATTGTTGATTTGAAAAAGAAAATAAGAATAGAGTTTTCCACTACTAGCTTTCTATTTTTTGGTCCCTACTAGATTTCATTCTAAACTGTGCATGCATTAATTTCAGAATATTATATTATTTTGAAAATAGTAAACATGGTCACTTTATTTAGCAAAAGAGAAAAAGAGATAAATACTACTATACTAGAGTCAATAAGTAATTGTGCCGGATAACATAAAATGAAAGAAAAACAAGTAGAAACTTGTTTATGACCATATGACATACACATTGTCACAGAATAAAAATCTCATTTCTAGACGCCACAACATTACTATTTGAATCAGTACATACAACCTTATTAGGATACACAAGACCTAACTAGTAAATTAAAAAACAAATGATAAAAATTAAATTGACGGCCATTCCAAGATATATCATATAAAACAAGGTAGGGGATAATTTGGAGCTTAAGAAATTAAAGAAAAAAAATTTATTCGACACATCTTACAGCCTTTCATATTATACTAATATATTATTCAAGTATCAATTTTTAATTTATAAAATAAAAAAATTTCATCCAACTAATTCTAATATTTGCACGACTTCTATATTCAAACAACCACTCATTTGAACTAAAAATATAAATAAATAATCATATGATACATCTCGCACTATTCCTATTAGAATAGATTAGAGTACAACAATTGGTTCGTACTTTAAAATAACTGAATAGAAAATCACAGAGAATACCTTCTATAGACTTTCTTATATAATATAAAACTCTAAAGAAAAATATGTCATGTTCGCTAAATTACAACCAACCATCGACAGTTATACTTATCCAACAAATTAAATATGACTAGTATATGCACGCGCTTTGTACGTGACACCTATATAAGTAATAATTATCTTTATTCAAACATTCTTTATCTTTGGAAAAATATAGTATCTGTAAAAGAAAAAGGTGCACTATAATTCACTTTCAAACATTGAAATAGTTTTCTTAACTTTCTTAAAATTGATTTATTTTTTATTATTTCTATCTTTTTACTATTTATTTAGTTACGAGAATATATTTTCTTATCATATATTTCATATGCCCATGACCATTATAGTAATGCACTATAGTTTCTAAAATTATCCTTTATAGTAATTTTTAAAATAATTTCAAATAGTGATTGTGAATACTATTATGTACGAGACTCTGTAGATTGGTTTTTATTTTCGTAGTTCACCAATGTGAATGTCATTTCACTGTGTAACTCTCAAAAATGAAAATTTATCACAAGTCTAGACACCTTTCTACTCAAAAATTATTTCTTAGGTTTCATTAAAAAATTATAAGTTATCAAATTTAGAGTTATACATAATTAAAATGTATGTAGCTAGAGTAGTTATAAATTCTTTAGTCTACATGGAATTATATTCAGAACCAAAATTCTTCAATTTACACTTGTTTTTGCTATCAGTATATAAGAAATATCCAATCATATACACCTATCTCTACTCTTATCACTTCTTCACATGATTATAATGCCTATGGAGAACAAGTAATACCTACGATGTTGAAGAAAATTAGGAATATAGTAATAAATGTTAAGAAAAGAAAAGCATGCATTAACAATTGTCTATAAAATTTCTTTACCACATTGTGATAGATGAATCTAGTGAGTATAATATTAATAGTTATTACTTCAAAAAAAATTAAATATAAATTGAGATGTAATTGATCTCCATAACAACTTCAGTTGCTTTACATTTATGTGGGTGTTTTTCACTTAATTTTCCAAATTGATTACTTTATTGTGTTACATGGTTTCTTTAAAAATCGAACAAAATTAATTTGTATTCCATGGATTAATGTTTTTGGTCATTTTACATACTTTTATTTAATACTAATAATTATTTATTATATGCATATATAGTTAACAATAACTTGATACTAATACTATACAAAGTTAATTTTTAATACTAATAAATAGTTATAGTTAGTGTTGCGAAAATCATGATATACCTTGACTTAAAATATAATACTCACTAACATATAAAATCACAATTATTCATACAATTTCATACCTCCATTACTACGACTATTCAAGAGGACTCTTGTGTTGGTCATTTTATACACTATTTATTTAACATAGATAGATATTTATTCTATGCATATATAATTAACAATAACTTGATACTTATACTATACAAAGTTAGTTTTCTAATACTAATAAATAGTTATAGTTAGTATTGTGAAAATCATGATATATCTTGACTAAAATATAGTACCCACTAAAATTTAAACTCATAATTATTCATATGCTTTTATACCTCCATTACTACGACTGACTCAAGGGGACTCTTGTGTTTTGTTAATTTCAGTGGTTCTTCCTCAACAAGTGAGTACTCCACAATATAATTGAGTTTCACAATCATTTCATTTGACATCACCTTCATCCATGTATGATCCCTAAATTACAAATAATCAAATAAGATAAATTCAACTTATTTTTTGTAAAATGTTACAAACTTACATGATTGAAACAACTATTCATGTATCTAAAGTCATTATCATAAATAGTCTTAAGTTTTATTTTCCTTTAGACCAACCAGGACAACATCATTATAATCCTCCTACATCTCAAATTTTAACATCATAGTTCATGTTCAACAATTCTATTGTGTGCCTATGTCTTTAGACATGAAACTCATATATATCACAATAACATGACCAATGATCTCCACCATGATTGGTATTAGTATTTAATCACGTTCATTTCACGAAGGTGGAATCAACATAATGTTCATCATTTCTAGGCATGTGAAGAAAGATGATTGGGTGAGCACATGAAAATTAAATTGCACATACTTATGTGTTATCTAAGATGTTGTTAAGTTGTGGTTGGGGTGATATTCTAATAATAGTTGACAGAAATAACACCTTCCAATGTTACATTCATGTTTCAAAGTCAATCATTATTTTCATATAAACAAATTGATCATGATCAGGAAAATACAAAAGTTAATGTAAGATTTACAATAGTAAAATGTTAATAACAAGAATTATAGATTTTAGCCCTCTTTTTGTATTTTTATTTTCTATTACCATTTGCATGAGAATGATAATACTTACATGATTTTTGCAATATTTTTTCGTATGTTTATTTCAATTTTATTTTCATTGGAAGATTGACAAGAACATAAGCACGAACACTGAATACAATTCTTGAGTATGTCGATCATATACTTACATGACAACTAACCAAACTGTGAGTTTTGTAAAGTGGTCTCCACTTCATGTAATAAGAAAGCTATCATATGCTTTCCATTTTGCAACTATAGAACGAGTATCATATAAAATTTCTTTAAAAATGTTAGTTGTTTAGGAAATATGCAAATGAGTTGCAACAAATTAGAAAAAGGTATGTTATATCAACATGATTGTTATGTTATATAAAAAATTAAGTAAATGTATGCAAGTTTTGACCTACTATCAGGGAGTCATAAAATCAAACTATAGTTTCGTATTCACTTTTTCTAGTTATAATTTTATTATATCAAAGTTCTTGCGTTATTCATACTTTTTGGGGTTACCAAAATCCTATGCGATCCTACAATTTGGTGTCCCCCTTATACATCCTCATATTTCTAATTGTGTCTATAGATTAATAAAAAAATATTATATAAATAACATAATAGATTTATTAGTATCTTCTCTTTTCAAACATAACTTTTTAAAATTTACTACATAGTAAGGTTAGCATTAGATAGTATTCAAGCTTATAAAATCAATGGTTCATCGAGAATAATATTTATCTTGATTTTTTCTTTTATTTTAATGTGTGATTTTTTTTAGTATATATTAAATAGTTGTCTTAGAAAAATGTGTAAAATGCCCAATGTTTTGTCGATTATGTGGACTGGATTTCTTAAGATATAAAGCTCGAGAGAGAAAATCAAATGATATACCATATTCTTAACTCTTACATTATTATTTCAACATAATAGGTTTATAAGTAAAATATATGTAAACTCATTTTACCATTCAATTTTACCCTTTTTATCTAAATCTAATATCATAATTCATATTCTTGTATAGAATCCACTCCTTCTATATCCTTGGAACACATGATGTTCTTAGCCTCTATTATGTAACTAATCTAAGTTGTAACTAAAATTCGATTATAAGCTCTTAGACAAGGCATTCAAGGAGTCTAGTCTTGATAAATAAAAGAGAGAACCATATGTAGAATTTTTTTATCACAAATAGAGAGAATATATGTCATATAATCTTTGTCTCATGGTATATGGTTTTGTTCTAGTACCCTTTACTCTGTATTGGGATTTGCATTGACATATAGAAATATTACTTTGAAGAACTTACATGAGAAGAAAAAAAGTTGAAACTAATATGTAAATGCCAAGCTAGAGCCTGGTCATTGCATTACTTTTGGTTCAAATTGTTGAGGGAAAGTCTAATCAAGATGGCCACATGCTACCCATGATTTCTTTACATACCTTTACCTACACTCTATTTGTTTGACTTCATATACAAATGAGGTCCCAAGGTCAATGGGAATTGGAATGAACTATTTGAACCCAAGAGTGTCACTTATTCAATCGACCATAAATGTTTGACTATGGTCAAATTGTCGAACACCTTACAACTTCCATTTCAAAATTGCATCTAGAAAGACATCAACTACTTGTGTTTGAGTTAGGAGTTGAGGGACTTATAAACTTACCTCAAATAGGAGGATTATTTTTATAATAATCCTTGGGTATAGAGTGAGTTAAAAGGGATATATTGTTGGATAATAGGGAAATGCCTTATCAGACAATCTATAATTTTCACTATGCATAACTTCTCATCTAATTTATCGAATAGAATTTCCTCAAGAAAATATTGTATTTATGAATTAACCTTAGGAAAAAAGGATACCCATGAAGAAGTTACTAGAATGAGCTCCATATCGTTTTATAGTATAATAGAGACAATATGAGCATATGAAAGTTTAAATTAACATGAAAAGATAAGGTTGAATGTTGTAACATATTCGCTAGCAATTTAATGGAATCTACTACTACTTCTTATCAAATACAACAAAGATCTCAATATTGCATCTTAAAATTAGATACACCATTAATCATGCTATGTAAATTATTAGTTTGTCATTGTCATTAATAAATATATTTGAAAAGGAGACTCCAACTAGATTGAAAACAAAAACAAAGGAGACATACAATAGCAATTGGTCGGGAGGTTACCAATCAACCAACATATAGATAAGAATGAGGACTCAATCCTTAGGTAGTAGTCGTGGTGTGCGCCATAGATACATGATACATCTATCTATTTTCATCAAATAATTTAGTTATTTGTACATCTTAGAGATGACCAACCTGTTAACCTTAATAGTTATGGTTTCCAACAGATTAGATTAAAGTTATACCACCATTCATATATAGTGTAAACTTTTTTTGAGAGCATACATAGGTAGAACTTGACTATTTAGGGATTTTTGACAATAGGATTTGCACAATTGGCATCGATGTAGGGATGCAATATTTTTTTTTCAGAAAGCATATATAGGGATGCAGTATTGTAAGAAGGGAATTGATGAGTACATCTCATAGCAATATGAAATACCTATTACCAATCCCTGATGCACCTTCTTTACTCCTCCCTCATACGGACGCCTACATTTGGTCGTTTGCTTCTCTTTACATGCCAACAATACCATCAAGGACTGTCAGGAAGATGTCACTAATCGACAGACAAGTTTCTGGCATTGAAGACAGTAGATGTGCTCTAACGATACTTAATGAGAGATGATGGAGGAAAGTATTATGGCAATTGTTGCAAGTAGACCTCAAATCCAGATAATTGGATCAAACAATGCCAATCCCAGATAAAGTTTTGTTTCCCCTCCCTGATCGAGACATCTATAGGTGGGGTTTGCAGGTTATATGTCATCAAGCACTACCAAAGACCATATGAAAGATATTGATGATCGACGGATGAGGATTCCAACATTGAAGATAGAAGACAGTTGTCTCAAGATTGCTTGCTAGAGATAGTGGAGCATAGTATCGCTTGATGAGAGACAGTGGACCAAATTATCGTGGAAGTTGTTGCATGTGATTAGATATCAAAATCAAGATAACCGGATCAACTGTTGTCAGTCCTCAATGTAGCTTCGCTTCCCCTTCTAGTCTAGACGTCGTAGATGGCATGTTGTTTGTTGCAGGTTGGACTATCGCAAGTGTTGTTTACTAGAAGATGTGGCTTCCTTCTCCTTTTCTTCATCACTCTGTACTCAAATTTTGATAAAGGCTTGTCTTCCTTAGCCTTTTCTTTGTCAGTACGTAGTCATATTGTGATAGGAGAACTGAAAAGGATATGATTATTTGAGAAATGAAAATAATGAATTTTTGTTATTGAAGAGTCCAACATGCATTACATTGCACAAGAGTCCACTCCAGTAAGAAAAGAGTGGTGGACGGAAATGAGTGTTGATGTTTGGATGAGTAAAATAGTAGATTTCATTCAGAAGATGCTCTCAAACCCTTATGATAGGTTATAAAAGGCGTCGATATGGTGTGGATACATACATATTTGAATTGTACTTGATTGGTTTAGCGGATAGAGGTACATATATGTCCCTATTATCAAGAGTCATATTTGCGTCGAACTCTGACCCATGTAGACAAAGTATGTGAAGCGGTATGTGGTATGTATTCTGAATAACAAAAACCAAAAAATGGAATACATCGTCAGGAAAACATTTAAGTTGAGCACCCAACAATTCACAAAAGATAATTCTAATAATTTGAAAAAAATAAACTCCCAACAAAGTATAGATATCAAATAATATCTTTGTTTTATGACTCTTTTTTTATTTTGTTTATGTTTGGCTTCTGATTTTTGAAAATGTTACCAAGTAATTACATATTATAGATATTGTGATTTTGTTGTATTTTATTTATATGTAGTAGTTTTTTAAGTGATCGTAGTTGTTTGATTGATTGATTAGTACATAATCAAATTAGTGTGATTTTGATTATAACTTTTTGTTTCAATGATATTAGACATTACACTATGTAATTGGATAATATACAAATATTGTAGGTATCATGATCATTATTTTTCTATTTTTGTATTATCATGAAAGTTGTTGTTCTGACAATCCTATTCTTTACTGATTGATACACAACTAAATCCAAGTGAAGTCACTTTTTTAAATATTATCTGATAAATAACTCTTTATTACAGATATAATTATTGTTTTTGTTTTGATATTGATAGGGTGGTCGTTATGATAATGTTATTTGGTTTAGTTAATACATAATTCACCTTTAGTGACTTTTTTTGTGGTTGTAGTGGTGTTAGGAAGTTTAATTACTTCATATAAAATTTAAATTAGGAATACCATGGTATTTTTTTCTAAGTTAGGTTTAACTTTTAACACATTATTTTTTGACACATTCTTACACTATGAAATTATTTTAATATTTTATTTCTAATTTCATATTTGAATAGATAATCAGATATCATAGATATTTTGGTCTTTTATTTCTGATTCGGTAATATTAGAAGTACACATACATGTGTATGTATGTGTGTGTGTGTCTATATATATATATATATATATATATATATATATATATGTGTGTGTGTGTGTGTGTGTGTGTGTGTGTGTGTGTGTGTGTGTGTGTGTGTGTGTGTGTGTGTGTGTGTACACTTAATTCAAGTTCTAGATATAATAGGTATACTATTCCAAGGTCTCCTTTACGGGCTATGGGAGAGGGAGGGAATATTTCTTATTAATCCCACACTATTCTAAGTATAAGTAAGTATGTGGTCTAAAATATATATGAGCATGGTAGGTCTTATTGGGCGGTACGCAAGGGAACAAACATACTCGAATGTCCATTACAATCCTATTGAACCTAATTTTTGGTTAACCACTCCCGACTTGCGATGGTTCATGGTTTTGCATGTGCTCATTAACATCGATTCAAGTCTGAGTGGAAGTCGAACAAGTTCTTTAACTTTTGTTGACTAGTCCAATACTATAACACAAGCCCATCTGATGGGAATATGTAAATCATGACTTTTAAAACAAAATACTAATTGTATTGTTAATTAAAAAAACTGTGTAACTACATATGTATAGCCTTAATTTTTTAATGAAGCATACATGACTATATAATGTTAATTATTTGTAACAAAATTTAAGTTTCATGTCATCTTTATGTGGCTCCAAACGTCTAGTTAAATAATCCATGCTTGCATCTATTTCATGTTGATGTTAATGGGGTTAAACAAGTTAGCATTAACCTACGAACTTGTTCCACTATGTCTTGATCCAAACTCCACTATTGCAACAGATCACCAACGAGAACAAACCATGAGCTATTTTTAAGCGGAAGCTAGAATTCAAGATATAACACACTTCCTGAGTTACAATATTAACAAACAACATCAAAATGTAAACAATATCATCACTATATAATTCATGTTCACGTCTATTTCATGTAATTGTTTATGAGGTTGAACTAGTTAGCATCAGCCTAGCAGTGAATTTGTTCCATTGTGTCTTGACTAGAAATCCACAATTCGAATAAATCACCAACTGGAAACCGTAGCCAGTGTGATTATTAATCTAAAGTTAGATTCTTAATTGTCATGTACTTCCTCAATTATAATGTAATCATACAACATCAATCAGTAACATTATAACCACTATCTATTGCACTTCAGTGATGCCTTAGTCATATTTATAATTAAGTATTGAGTGTAGGGCGTCAGAGCAAGCTAGGAATAAAAGTCATTGTTTTGTTTGACCGCATGTGATGGAAAGGTGACTTGCAGTAGCTAGCTAGCATATAGAAAATGGAAAACGACACTTGTTTTCCCCTACGCCCCAGCAATATATAATATTACACTGGAAACAACTCGCATCGAAAAGAACAATAAATCACAGGTCTGGTATATATCATGGCCAGAGATAAGCATTCATGTGGTTTTAACTTATTAACAACTCGTTTGATTCCATATCTGCCGTGATTCCATGAATTGAAGCGTATGTCTTAGTAACGGTTTCATGTGGTTTCACTCTATTTGGTAATGCCTATATATAGGAATCGAGCGACTCCAAATACCTCATCGACGAGAGAAAGAGACGAGCTACCAAACCAAGTAGAGCAAAGCCTCACATTCGAGCGAGCTAAGGAGTGGCCAGCCGGGCATAGTCCAGGCTTGGACTCTGAGCTCTCTCGGTTGTGTTTGCTTCTTGCTTCTTGCTTCTAGCTTCGGCTTGCTCGTTCGATCCATCAATCAGATATGGCGCCCCATATCTCTGTAAAGAAGACGAAGGTCTCCAACTGCGCCTATGTTACGTTCCTAGCTGGGGCGGGGGACTATGTCAAGGGTGTGGTTGGTCTGGCAAAGGGGTTGCGCAAGGTCAAATCAGCCCACCCACTGGTTGTGGCCATGCTGCCGGATGTTCCGGAGGAGCACCGGGAGATACTGCGTTCCCAGGGATGTGTCCTCCGTGAGATCGAGCCGATCTACCCGCCGGAGAACCAGGTGCAGTTCGCCATGGCTTACTATGTCATCAACTACTCAAAGCTGCGGATCTGGAACGTAAGTAGCTGCTTAACTACGTCTAAGCTGGTGTAATTCTCTTTTCTCCTCACACAATAAGCTCATATCATATGTATTCCTCCTGTATATATGTAGTTCTTGGAGTACAGCAAGATGATCTACTTGGACGCCGACATACAAGTCTACGACAACATCGACCACCTCTTCGACCTTCCCGACGGCAACTTCTACGCAGTCATGGACTGCTTCTGCGAGAAGACGTGGAGCCACTCCAAGCAATACTCCATAGGCTACTGCCAGCAGTGCCCCGACAAGGTCACCTGGCCCAAGGAGGGCTTGGGATCGCCGCCGCCTCTCTACTTCAACGCCGGCATGTTCGTCCACGAACCCAGCGAGGTCACCTACAAATCCCTTTTGGAGACCCTACTGATCACACCGCCCACCCCGTTCGCCGAGCAGGACTTCCTTAACATGTTCTTCGAGAAGACCTACAAACCCATCCCCATGGCCTATAACCTCGTCCTCGCCAATCTGTGGAGGCACAGGGAGAACGTTGGAGACCTTGATGCCATCAAGGCCGTCCACTACTGCGCTGCCGGGTCTAAACCCTGGAGGTATACTGGAGTAGAAGCCAACATGGACAGAGAGGACATCAAGATGCTCGTAGCCAAGTGGTGGGATATCTACAACGACAAAACCCTCAACTACAACTCCGCCGCCGAAGCTGACGACCTGGTGACCTTCTCCCCTGCTACCATCAAAACCATCCCTGCTGTTGTTCCTCTGGCCGCAGCCCTTATGGAGGAAGAACCTATCTCCTACGTCCCAGCACCATCTGCCGCTTAAAATAATACTCCAGATTACAAGTGTTTACAATCGAACAGAACCTCTACCTAAGGTGTGGGGAATATGTATTCAGATGCATGCATGCATGCAAATTATCTTTAATTGGGGTTGCATTTGCTTTTGTTTTTTATACCTAAGGTGTGGGGAATATGTATAATACATGCTACCCGTGTCTTAAGTTTTTGAAATTATATATATCAAGGCCTTTGACGTCATTAGTGCTGCTCGCTTAGCTTCTCTAACAATAATATGTTATCTGCCATAATATATTAAACTAGCTACTGTGTACAACCATATATTTTGTGAATGGATTGACTGTAATTCTACATAAATTTTAAAATCATATTTCCAATGTGCATTAATGCATGCTGAAGTTGGCGCTTTCTTTTCAATTACTAAAATGCTAACATTGACTACTAATAGGGAGAAAAGTAAACCAATGTCGTTTGTCCTGTCTTGTGTGTTTCATTTCTTGTCAGATTTCGAGCATAAAGTACATCTGCAATGAAAACAACAAACAACGACGCGCCTTTTGCGGCCGAGAGAAAAATGGAAAACTATAGCTGGTGGATGAATTCTAAATGGACGAAGTCAAGTTATAATAGATTGAAACTCTTACAGTCGGGTTATATTTCTTAAAAATTTCCATTAACTAGAAAGTCTCTTTTGTATTATAAAATATTTTGTTTGGCGGGTTATATTTGGGAAAAAAAGGCTGAGTTAAGTCATTATATCATCTAAAGAAGATAGGTATGTATCGTTGGATAGGCATAAATGGTAGCACGAGTTTCACTTTGGCATTGTAGGAATAATCACACCAATGTTTTTGGAGTTTATCCTGAGCTCATATGATATGGCGGTATGTCATGGTTGTGAAACTAATTGGCGCAAACATTGGGTATATGAGAACGGGGAAGGTTAAATCTGCTCTGGACCCCAATCGGTATATCCAACATGTTCGAACTCACAAAGGTCATTTTGTTATCCTGCTTTCTAGCAGAAGAGACTTCGACTTGGCCCTCAATGGCGGGCCGTAGAGGATCTTCTGATGCTTACTAGCGGTTTGGGAATGGTACCCTACCTTCAAACTATCTAATGAGCTGCCAACACATGATGTAGGAAGACT
This sequence comes from Alisma plantago-aquatica, assembly GCA_963693085.1. Lineage (NCBI taxonomy): Eukaryota > Viridiplantae > Streptophyta > Magnoliopsida > Alismatales > Alismataceae > Alisma > Alisma plantago-aquatica. Next base: position 542,478,440 of record OY856415.1, read on the forward strand.
TGCGGCCAGCATTGAAGATAAAATAGCAAGTATTAAAGACAAATCTCAGTTTGTCAAGATTTTCCAAAACCAACGTCTGATGTGAAAAAAAACTCCGTAATACCTTTTCGGAAAGGAAAACGGGCCAATAAAGGCAAATCACAGCTTTGCTGCGAGGTATGCCCTCAAAACGGGATTCGAGTCCGTTTCAGCCTCAGAAATAGTAGTTTTGTATTTTAACAATTTCTTTTTTTCTTTTTATTTTAATTTTATGAGGAAAGTAATTGCATTAGGATTAGGATCAGGATTTTCCCTACTTGTATAAATACACCCTCAGTTGTAGCCTTCAAGTCATCTCTTATCGTTTAATAAAATTTGAGATTTTCTCTCTCTCTGGTGGATTCCAGTTCCCTGGTGGATTCCGGGTTGTCTTCCTCAAGTTCTGCGCTTGCAAACTTGGTTATCTTTTACGATTTTAGCGCTTGCTTTAATCCTGTTCTTCCGCACTGCGTCAGGTGGTATCAGAGCAGGCCTTCTCCTGTTCTTTTTCATCTCGGCCATGGCAGACAAACCAGCAACCAAAGCAGATATTGAGAGTATGACTGCGGCTTTTACCACAGCTCTCACTAATCTGACCGAGCAGATGGCGGCGTTTACGGCAGCAGTCACGAACAACAACAACAACAACGCCAACAACAACAATAACCATGGTCATGGACGACAAGACAGGAGAGCGGAACCATACCAGTTCCCGCGAGGTGGCAACAACGTTGGAAACTCGAGTTCTGAAGAAGAAGAAGTTGAGGAGGAAGAACCGGCAGGCCAAGGCAACCAACGAAGCAATCAAGACTATCGTGTAAAGGCTGATATTCCCTTATTCTACGGGACTATGGGAGTAGAGGAATTTCTAGATTGGCAAATCGACGTTGATCATTTCTTTGACGTCATGGAGGTTCCTGAACATAAGCAAGTTAAGATGGTGACGATCCGGTTGAAGAGCACGGCCGCCGTATGGTGGGACCGACTTATCCTTCAAAGGCAGCGACAATGGAAAGGACCAGTTCGTACCTAGCGGAGGATGAAGCAACTCATGCTTGAACGATTTCTACCTGAAGATTATGAACAAATCCTCTACAAGATGTACATCGAGTGCGTTCAAGGCAGACGAATGGTGACGGAGTACACAACTGAATTCCTCTGTTATTCAGAACGTAACGAACTAGGAGAATCGGAGAATCAAAAGGTGGCTCAATACATTAGCGGACTAAAAAGCTCTATACAAGAGAAGATGGTGTTACAAACTGTATGGACTGTGACTGAAGCATCCAGTCTTGCATTGAAGGCCGAATTGATGGAGAAAAGTCCACGTGGTTTCTCATCTTTTAGGAAAACTGCTCCCCAATTCAACTTCGATTCCAATAGCAGCAAGGAGAAGAGTACGACCTGAGATCTGATTCTTGGATCCAAGGAGGGCGGCAGTTCTAGCGGAGCACAGAAGGGTAAAGCACCTGCCCATAAACCAGAAAATCCATATGCCAAACCCTCAGGCGACACATGTTATCGATGTGGCGGAAAGGGACATAGATCTAATGTCTGTCCAACAAGGAGAGTTGTTGCTATCCTGAACGACAAAGAAGATGACGAAGACCATGACGAGTATGCAGATGTCGAGTTTACAGAAGAAGAATCTGAGGAACAACTGAACTTTATGTTGCAGCGGACCTTATTTTCATACAAGGAGGAAGGGCAGCGCAAAAATCTATTCAAGACTCATTGTTTTGTCAAAAACAAAGTCTGCAATGTGATCGTTGATAATGGTAGCACTGAAAATCTAGTTTCACAGAAACTAGTCGACTACATGCAACTCTCGACGGTCCCCCATGAGAAACCATATACTCTGGGATGGGTAAGTAGTGGTTCTCAACTTCGAATTACATTATCCTGTAGAGTTCCTATCTCAATCATGAAGAACTACAAGGAGAAAGTTCTATGTGACGTCCTAGACATGGATGTCTTCCATATCCTACTTGGTAGACCATGGTAGTATGATAATGATATCACATATAAGGGACGGGATAATGTGTTGATGTTCACGTGGAACAAACACAAAATCGCCATGGCTCCTGTATTACACTTTGTTAGGAAGCCAGAAGAGAAGAAATCAAGTTTCCTAGTAATGACTCAAGATGACAAGGAAATTGACGAAGATGTGAAAGATTCAGAATGTTTCTATCCAGTAGTAGTCAAAGGGCTTCTAAGTGTGGAGAAGGAACAAGAGACGATTCCAGAAGAAGTGATGGAAGTTCTAAAAGATTTCAAAGAGTTGATTGCTGAAGAATTGCCAAACAAATTGCCTCCTATGCGGGATATTCAACATCAAATTGATCTGATTCCTAGTTCAAGTCTGCCAAACCTCCCTCATTACCGCATGAGTCCTAAGGAGAATGAGATTCTAAGAGAGCAGATTGAAGATTTGTTGAAGAAAGGATTCATTCGTGAGAGTATGACTCCTTGTGCAGTCCCTGTCCTCCTGGTCCCAAAGAAGAATAACCAATGGAGGATGTGCGTTGACAGCAGGGCCATCAACAAAATAACCATCAAGTATCGCTTCCCAATTCCTCGATTAGAAGACATGATTGACGAGTTATCCGGTGCTAAATTATTCTCAAAGATAGACTTGCGAAGCGGTTATCATCAGATCCGGATCAGACTAGGAGACGAGTGAAAGACGGCTTTCAAGAGCAAGGATGGACTGTTTGAGTGGATGGTGATGCCTTTCGGGTTATCCAATGCTCCTAGCACTTTCATGAGATTAATGAACAAGGTGTTGCGGCCGTTTATTGGTTCGTTTGTGGTGGTCTACTTCGACGATATTCTGATCTATAGCAAGACCAAGAACGATCACCTGGGGCATGTCAGACAAGTGATGCAAGTCCTGCAAGAAAATCAATTATACATCAACCTCAAGAAGTGCATATTCAGTACCAACAAATTACTCTTTTTGGGTTTTGTTGTTGGTGAGGATGGGATTCAAGTGGATGAAGAAAAGGTGAGAGAAATCAGGGATTGGCCTACACCTAAATCTGTTACCGAAGCCCAAATCTTTCATGGTCTGGCCACTTTCTACAGGAGATTTATTCGGGATTTCAGCACCATCACCGCCCCTATTATTGAGTGCTTAAAGAAAGGAAATTCAAGTGGGGATTTGAACAAGATAAGAGTTTTGCTTTGATTAAAGAAAAGCTTTGTACGGCTCCATTATTGGCACTTCCTGATTTTGACAAAGTCTTTCAAGTTGAATGTGATGCCAGCGGAATTGGCATAGGAGTTGTCTTATCTCAAGAGAAGAGACTTGTGGCTTTCTTTAGTGAGAAGTTAAGTGAGGCAGACCAGAAGTGGAGTACCTATGATCAGGAGTTCTACGCTGTCTTTAGGGCTCTCCGTCAATGGGAACATTATTTAGTGCATCGGGAATTTATCTTATTCACTGACCACCAAGCATTGAAATTCCTCCATAGCCAGAAAGTGATCAATAAGATGCATGCTAGGTGGGTGAGTTACCTAAAAAAGTTTCCTTTTATCATACAACATAAGTCTGGGACGCTCAACAAGGTGGCAGATGCATTGAGTCGAAGAGCCTCTCTACTGGTCACCCTCTCTCAAGAGAGCATAGGCTTCGAGTGTCTAAGAGATTTGTACAATGAAGATGCTGATTACAAAGAGATATGAGACAAGTGCAACAAAAGACACCCTTGTGCATATTTTCATATCAAAGATGGGTACCTCTTCAAAGGAGATGTGTTGTGCATTCCTTGCTCATCTTTGAGAGAGAAGTTGATTCGAGATCTTCATAGCGGTGGACTTAGCAGACATCTGGGCAGAGACAAGACTATTGCTAGCCTGGAGGAAAGATACTACTGGCCACACTTGAGGAGAGATGTCAGCGCCATAGTCAGAAGTTGTTATACTTGTCAGGTTTCAAAAGGACAATCTCAAAATATTGGACTTTACATGCCTTTGCCTATTCCTGATGATATTTGGAAAGACTTGACGATGGACTTTGTGTTGGGATTACCCCGTACACAAAGAGGCATTGATTCAGTGTTCGTGGTGGTGGACAGGTTTTCCAAGATGACACACTTCATAGCATGCAAGAAAATGGCTGATGCATCTAACATTGCCAAGCTATTCTTTAGGGAGATTGTGCGTCTCCACGGGGTTCCTAAATCAATCACGTCAGATAGGGATACAAAATTTATCAGTCACTTCTAGATTACACTTTGGAGATTATTTGGGACCACGCTGAAAAGAAGTTCTACTGCTCATCCGCAGACTGATGGACAAACTGAAGTAACAAATAAGACTTTGGGTAACATGATCCGAAGTGTTTGTTGAGACAATCCGAAGTAGTGGGATTTAGCTTTGCCTCAGATTGAGTTCGCATACAATAGCGCCGAACACTCTGCTACAGGAAGATCCCCATTCTCTGTGGTTTAAACTTCAGTTCCAAGGCATGTGGTCGACCTGGTTAAACTCCCCATGACACATGATACTAGTGCAGCGGCCAAAACTGTGGCAGAGGAGATTGTTGCTATAAAGGAAGATGTCAAAGCTAGGTTGGAAGCTACTGGGAAGAAGAACAAGTCTGCGGATGACAAGAAAAGAATCGTTAAATTTTTCAAAGAAGGTGATTCTATGATGATTTTTCTGCAAAAAGAGAGGTATCCAGTTGGTACTTACAATAAGTTGCAACCACGCAAGTACGGTCCATTCAAAATAACGTGAAAGATCAATGACAACGCTTATGTTGTGGCAGTTCCCGAAGACATGAACATACCCAACACCTTTAATGTTGCTGATATTCATGAGTACCATGCAGATGAGGCCCTATATCGAGAAGAGAACTCGGGGTCGAGTTCTTCTGAGGTGGAGGATGTAGGAAGACTTGCGGCCAGCATTGAAGATAAAATAGCAAGTATTAAAGACAAATCCCAGTTTGTCAAGATTTTCCAAAACCAACGTCTGATGTCAGAAAAAACTCCGTAATACCTTTTCGGAAAGGGAAACGGGCCAATAAAGGCAAATCACAGCTTTGCTGTGAGGTATGCCCTCAAAATGGGATTCGAGTCCGTTTCAGCCTCAGAAATAGTAGTTTTGTATTTTAACAATTTCTTTTTTTCTTTTTGTTTTAATTCTATGAGGAAAGTAATTGCATTAGGATTAGGATCAGGATTTTCCCTACTTGTATAAATACACCCTCAGTTGTAGCCTTCAAGGCATCTCTTATCGTTTAATAAAATTCGAGACTTGCTCTCTCTCTGGTGGATTCCAGTTCCCTGGTGGATTTCGGGTTGTCTTCCCCAAGTTCTGGGCTTGCAAACTTGGTTATCTTTTAGAATTTTAGCGCTTGCTTTAATCCTGTTCTTCCGCACTGCGTCAACACACATAGTAACATGGGTGTACATCCACAACCTACCCCTACATCTATATGTCCCAACCACGTACGAGTATATGGGCATGGCACTTGGGAAACTGATAAAGATCGCCTCCCACACAGTGAATAGATCCTGGAGCAGATTTGCTCACTTAGCAGTTGAAGTAAACACATCCCATGCGCTGGTTCCAACAATCATTATTAACGATATCGAATATTAGGTAGAATATGAAGCTACACCATTCTGTTGTGCAAGCCGTGAAAAAATGGACAATGAATAAAAGTTTATCCAGAGCAGTTGGCCGCCTCTGACATAAAAACCCGGAGAGCAAATGGACCAAAGACCGAAGGAAACTCTACATTAGCAAACTCAATGACGATAAGGAGGCAATAGGAGGAGGCGAGGGTACTAGGATGACGTTCCTCTAGAAACCAATGACAACAATAGTTTTGCAGGATTGGTAAATGAGGAGGAATAATGAATGAACGAGACAGAAAACATCACAAAACCTAATACAGATAGGTAGGAACATGCTAAATGACCTACTAAGGTCTAGAAGAAGAAGAAGAAGAGCTCATGGATTAGAGAAGGGAGCGAGAACATGTCTATAGATTTGGGAAAAAACTCAAATATAGTATATCGTACTGGAAATACTAAAAAGGAAAAAGGAGGTGAAAGGATGAGTCTATAGGAATCACATACAGTTGTCTACCCAGATGTTGATGAGGTGATTGAGTTTGCAAAATGGACTAAAGGTAAAAATATGTTTATAAAAGATACCTCCTCTAAGAACACACTAGACAATGTAATAGCCTCAAAAAGGGTAAAAAAGAGAGAAAGAAAGGAGAAAGAACAATGTTGGCAGGGAGGAAGGTCAATGTTAGCGACACCAAGATGAAAAGAAAAGGCAAAACCAAGGCTTATGTATCACTAAAACAAAGAATAAGGAGTCCTAGACATAATGTCGAGGAGACCATAACTGAATTGTCATCATAGATAGTGGTTGAGTGCAAATTGCTAGAAGGCCCAGAGGTTGAGGGATTCTGGGTGGACAAACTAGATTAGTCACAAGTATTTACCAAATGATCATGACATTCAATCTATCTAGGCCTAGTAACTACTGTTCTAAAAAGCATATGAATAATCACTTCTTGCTAAGAATAGGTCAGAGTTGTTTCAACCGGCCAGTGATGTAAGACCCCTAATCTGTGTTTTGGATTAACCTTGTTTGTTTTGGCTTGTGCTTATAACCTTTCTATAATCCTTTGAGATGATCTTACAGCATGTGTAGAGCTCAACTCTCCAGTTTTAGCTTGTTTGGATGTTGTGTGTCCTTTCTATGCTAGTTTTGGTGCAAATTGCAAATTACCCATTTGCGGGGTATTCTTCTAATTTGCCACCTCTAGAGTGTTCCTTATCTCTCTTGGCTTCATGAGGAATGTTTTGGTGATTTGGGGATCCTTGGTGGACCCTTAGTTGAGTGGTATCACCCTTAGTGTTGATTAGGGTTTTCTAGGGTTTGGTGTGCCTTGACCATGTGATTCTTGTTGGTTTGTTTCGACCTAGGTCATGACCTAGTGCCTATTTGGAGGGTGTCACAGTCGATACACCTCCCCTACGTATGGTTTTCATGACCGAGATGGTCTTGGGCATCTTGGGTCAAGATGGGTGCTCTTGTGTAGAGTGTCTCGACCTAGGGTTTGTGATGACCTTGTGTCACGACCCAGTGGTTCTTGGTGGTGTGTCTCAGCCATGGGTGATTCCCTTAGTGTGTTGCGGTCATCACATGAGGGTTGGGTGGCCTAGGTGGTTGAGATCCAACCTAGAGTGCATCACCATCTCTTGCATGTGGGTTTTAAGTGGTTGCATGTTAGTTTCTTGAGTGGACAAGTGTCCCTTTGGGCCTTCTTTTGTTGACACATCATCCCTTACCCTACCTTGGTCCTTGTTTTTTATATAAACCCTCTTTTCTCCATGAAAGTGATCTTTTTCTGCCATCTTCTTTCTCCTTCCCTTGTGCTCTCTCTTGGATCTTGGCGGAGCAAGAAGAAGTTGTTCTTGGTGCTTTGGAGGTGGATCACCCTTGCATGTGGTGTTTGTGGTGATCCTTGGTCATCTTCAACCTTGGTGAGTGTTTATCTTCCTTGTTAATGTTTTCTTTCGATCTTCTACCCCATCTTCTTCCTTGTTCTCGGCCCTAGACTATTTTTTGACATGGTGGTCGTTCTTGAGAGTAAACTCTTCATTACAAGGGTAATCAACCATGTTTTGACAAGGCGACACCCAAGTGAGAGGGAGTTTCTTCTCTCTTTCCCCCCTTCATTCTTTTGATTCGACCTTGAAGTTCTTGACATATTTCTTGAGCTATCCTTTGACCTTGGTGTTTCCTCTTTCTTGAGTTGATCTTGTGGCTGAAAGTGGAGCTTTTTCTGGAGCTTGATCTTCCTTGGTGATCGTGTACTTGGAGCTTGCCTTCCTTCGAGTTGACCTTCTTTAAGGTGGGTTATATAATTCTTAACCTCCTCTGTTAATTCACTCTTTCTACTTGCATGTTACTATTTTCTCTCTGTAAATGTTTCCTTAACATGATAGTAGATGGTGATGGACTTTAGAGCTTGGATGATGTTGAGATCATGTTCTATTTGGATGTAATCTTAAACCATAATTCCTTCGTACCTGATTTTTTGGTGTTTATGGTGCATGGTGGTTTTACTTCCTTCTTGACCATGGCTTGAGTTGCATGCTTGATGATCGAGTGTTTTAGTGCTCTATCAAGTTTTGGTTCAGTTTTGGTGGTGATGATCTTGGCTCTTTTTTCTTGTTGAGGTTCCTTATCATGTTTGTTTTCTAGAATTTGTTTTAGGGTTTGATGATCATTTTTGCATGAGGTTTCTCCTCCATGGTGACAATGGGTTTTACTAGTTGTATCTCTGGTTATTTTTGTGGGTTATCCTTGTTTTGACCTTGGTTAACCTTGGGTTGGAGTTGGTCCTTGGTCTTGGTGGTGGTTCAACCCTTAGTGGGCGTTATGCCTTATTTTTGTCTTGGGTTGCAACATCCTTTAGCATGTAGGCTTTGGGTCGAGATGGCTGACCTTGTGGATGTCACGACATCCTTCTCCTTGATGTTTGTGACACCTACTTCCTTGAGGGTCATGATACACCATGGTTTTAGTCAAGACGTTTCTTTCTCCCTTGGTTGGTCGCGACGTGGTTGGGTTTTGAGGTTAAGACATGTTCTTGTCGTGGGTCCTAGTAAATCCTTATTTTTAGGTCATGACATGCTCTTCCTTGGGTGGTTGCAACCCAAAGCCTAGTTGGTTGTGACATTTGGGTTTGTTGATGATCGTGACCTGGCTGTTTGGTGGCTTGAGACCTGGTACACCCCTTTGGTGAGTCATGGTCGTGACATGAAGGAGGTTGGCAGTTGTCGCGACACCATGGGTGATGGTGGCTGCGATCCATGTGTGGTGGTGGTCGCAACATACATGTGATGGATATTTTTGTCTTAAACACTTCATCGATGCACTTGTATGAGTAATGAATAGGGGTGTAAACGGTGCGGGTCTGACCATACCCATACCCATGTAATTTAGCGGGTCTGGTTCCAGTTCTAGACCTGCATAATACAAAACATGGACCCATACCATACCTGTACCCACAATAATAGTGGGTATACGATGTAGGTATGTGGGTAAGCAGTTCTATAAAACATCATATTGTTTATGTAAGAAAAATGACTATGTTCTATATATTTTAATACAACAAGATACAAGATATTGTTATTATGTAATATATTCACATGCAGTAGTTATATTAGAGTATGCTATATTTTATACATTAACATTAATTGAGTTTACATATTTTTTGTCATCACCATAATGTTTAACTTATATAGTAAGTAATGTAAATTAGTAGATATTTTGATTTTAAGTTTACATATGATGTTCATTATTGTAACTACAATAGTTAATCCTTAATTATATGACTAGTCTCAACCTTATTGTGGTTAGAGTAGGATATAATCTTAAGAATTAGAATAGTTAGACTAGTAAAGTATGATATATATAACATATTATTTAAGTAGTTACTTATGTATAGCGGGTACACGGGACTAGCGGGTCTAGGTCCAAGCATACCCATTATTGGACCCTTTTATATGCTGGTTCAAGGGTATACATATACAAGGGTATGCGGGTATAAAAAATTAGACCCGTGATGGGTTTTCTAAGGGTTCGTATTTGTGGGTCTGCAGGTCTACCCGTACCCATTTACAGCCCTAGTAACGAACGAACTATGTATGAGACTTGTGTAGTACTGTGTGGATGGTTGTTTTCTTTAGCCTAAAGATGATCCTCAACTCTAAAGTATTCCAAGAATATAGGATATGCTATATCTAGGGTTTAGTACTTTTATGTACCTACAAAACCCTAATCGGCTAAATCTTTGACCCCTAACCCTAATGCTGAATTGCATTTTTGCTTTCTCTCTCATGAGATGTTCATCATGTAGAATGTTTTCTCTCTATTGTTTATAAGCCCTAACCTTGCAGGTGATATGTATGCCATGGCTAGCGTATGCTATGGTGATGATTATGTGATACAAGGCTTATGCACACTAATGAGACAATAATGTGATGATGAACATGCATGGTTTAATGTGATAGGTCCTATGACTTGGTGCTGGCTAGATGCCTACTGAGAGGTGATATCCTCAAGTGATGTGATTAAGGGATAGATATCCCATGGTGATGTTTGACATTGATGGTGGACTTGTGAATGGCAGAGAAATGAGTATCATGTGGTGATTGTGTGATAAGTCACACCTTATACGTTTTATATCTTCTGAAGTTGCAACACACCCTTAATCATGTAGAGTTTGTTTTATCTTTATACATTGTAACTTGTTTGATGATAAAAGACCCAACTGGCTAACTAATCAAGTGAAACCTAAGCATGTAGGTTTCCATGCGCCATATATCAAATTCTAGTGTTATATTTATTTTTTGGATTGGTGAAATGAGTTTAACTCAGAGCACATATTTGTGAAGATGTGGGGATGCAAGTTAAGTATCTCCTTGCGTCACTTTAAACGGTCATACCTTGTGAAGATGTGGGGATGCAAGTTGAGTATCTCCTTTATTCACTTTAAGTGTTCATACAATTTGATTAATTACTTTCCAAATGATCTTGGTCACTTAGACCTCAAATGGTCTTGACCAATCATACCTCAAATGATCTTGGTTGAATACTCAAAACTGTTTAGTAAAGTAGGTGGTGAAGACCGTTTGCCAAAGTTGACCTTTTAAAACCGCATGCACCTAAACGGTTTGGGATCGTTTGGTCCCAAACGGTCTTGAGACCATTTGTCCCAAACCCCCTCAAAACCGCAAGGACCAAAAAGAGTCTCAACCACTCCAATTAAATTAGGGTTTCCAATGTTGAATCCTTCAACCATTGAAGTCATGTAAGCAATCATCAATTGGACCTATCACCATACTTCAATTAATTTAAATAGGTCAACCTTCAACTGATTTGACCCTAAATTAGGGTTTGAATCAATTGGATTAGGGTTTGGAATCGTTGATCCTTCAACATTAATCAATGTGAGATTGGTTACTTTGAAACCATTGAGCCTTCATCCAAATTGGGCATGACCTGATCCCAAACGGTCTTGAGGTCATTTGGATGACCTCCAAACAGTCTTGAGACCGTTTGACCATGTCAACATCAAAATCCAAGTCAATCAATCAAAGTTTGGATCATTAGATTGATCACCAAATCAACATTTGATTGCACTTCAACTTAGTACCTTTAGATCTTCAAACACCTAACCATAGTCAACCCTAGACTTCCAAACGGTCTTGGATGACCCCCAAACGGTCTTGGGATCATTTGGATGACCTTCAAACGGTCTTGAGACCGTTTTCTTATCATATCATCATTAATCATGTCATTCAATTAGGGGTTGGATCCTAGGATTGGTCACCAAATCAGCACTTAATTGTATTTCAATTTCGTATCTTTGGACCTTCAAACACTTGACCAGACTTAACCCTAGGCCTCCAAACGGTCTTGGGTGACCCCCAAACGGTCTTGAGACCGTTTGGGTGATTCCCAAACGGTTTTGAAACCGTTTGGATCAATCAACCCAAAGCATCAACTCATTCAATTGCAATATCAGCACTTAATCGATTAGGGTTTATACCATATGTTTGAATCTTCAAATACCTAACCATACTCAACCCTAGACCTCCAAACGGTATTGGTTGACCTCCAAATGGTCTTGAGACCGTTTGGGTGATTCCCAAACGGTTTTGAAACCATTTGGGTCAATCAACCCAAGTTGCAAACTCAATTACTTATGAAATCAGCACTCAACCCGATTAGGGTTTAGGTGATTGATGGACCTTCAACTCATGAACCAATTGGAATTAATCAATAATAATTGGTGGGTCATTAACCTAGATCATTATGAAAAATTCCCAAATTGTCAACCCTGGTCAACATCACCAAACGGTCTTAAACTGTTTGCTTCTATGCGGTTTAGTGAAACTGTTTCATTCCAAACGGTTTGAAACTGTTTGCTCCCAAACACAAACCGTTTGGACATTTAATTGAAACCGTTTGGTCTAGATATTTGGGGAGGTGTGTTCTTATGATGATGTCATCATCATCAAGCTCTAGACTCACGAAACCTGCTGTGATTTTCATGGAGATTACATCAATCAACCAAATCAATAATTGTAAATAGAGAAATGATCATTATTTGATGGGGAATTGAATGCAATAACAAAGTTAGGGTTTCAAGTTATAAAACCCACCTCCAATTGAGCTACAAAACTCCAAGATCACAGAAAAAATGGTGGATGAATCTTTTGCAACTCCTCCTAATCTCGTCCTCAAGCTTTTGGTTGAAAAGATTGGCTAGGGTTGATGAGGAGATCGAAATAAGAAGAAATCAATGATTTATTTTTTATTTCCACCATGGAATCAAGGAGAACGAAGCTCAATGACCTTACCAACAGGTTGGGGTCATCCTCCTCCTATTCCTGAGATTCTCTTGGGGTCTTCCAAGGCAAAGGAAGAAAGGAAATCTGAAAAGAAGTCCTTAAGTGAGTGGAAAAAGGGATATGTATAAGGAAATCCCAAGGAGAGAGAAAATGGGATTATTTCCTTTAATTCCCACCAAATCCCCCTTCATTTCTTGGCCACGAAGCGATCTTCATGTTCTTGAAAAACCTCTTCATTATCCAAGAATAAAGGGAATAGAAATTAAGCACATTAACCCTTATAATATTAATATCCATTTTTGAGTGGAAATTTCTTTTTCTTATAATAATGGTGAGTGGAATTTCACCTCCTTAGGATATGCTCGTGCATTTGCAAGGCTTAAGCTCGTCCACACACATATGAATCCAACCATTTTAATTTTGGTTGAAGGCCCCTTCAATTATTTTATTTATTTTTGCATTAAATTGAATTAGGGTTCCAATTAGGCTTAAATCTTGATTATTTTAATATCAAGATTCTCTCTCCTCCAACTTAATTCAAATGAGGCGCCCCTCTCATTCTCTTTGATCTAAATGATGTCAAGAAACATTAGGGACCTTATTGAATTGGTAATTTGCATATTGAACCTTAGGTTTTGGGTAAATTGCACTTTACACCAAAACTAGGTTTTAATGCACAAACATTGCTTTATCAGCTCTTCCTTGGTACTCAAGCTACCACAAGACATACCTCTGAATCATATTCATTCTCATGATGCTTCAACACATGAGGAACATATTATCATGCAAAATTTGCAATCTAACCCCTCAACTTGGGTAAATTGCATTTTAGTTCAAAATAAGCAAACATTGCTTCAACATTGTTCAAACAGGACCAAAATTGAAACAAAAGTTCCTCATGAGCCCTAATTACTTTTCACAAGATATGATTAAGCATCTAATCAACTTTATTAAGCAAAATACCTAGGGTTAAAACATAACCCAGGTCAGGGATGTTACAAATTATCCACCCCTTATAAGGATTTCGTCCCCGAAATCCCTAGATAAAGAAAAACATATATTATTCATGCATCATATTATCATTTCATCACATAAAATTTCATTATTATGGGGACACCATAGAGTTTTGATCAATACAAAGTTATTCCATACAAGTTTATCATGGAATGATTCGCATGGAGCATATACTCCCATGTTCCTTAGTTAGTTCAGTATTTCTCTTTCAAGATCATAATTGTATTCTATCATCTACTTGAGACTATAAGTCTTTTCATACTCTGATTGTGTCATCTCACCTGATAACACCATACTAACTTTCCTTATACTTGCACTAACTATCTCATTAGTTGTACATTCTCTTATCATAAGGAAAGTTTACTTATCAATTGAGAACTTATTTCAAAGATATCATTAATTGTTATGTTTGTGCAAAGCATAAACCCCTAACATGTAAGGTTCATAATATTTTGCATGATCAATCTAATTTCATAGTTGACCATTCCAGGTAATCAACATAGATCATTTGATATTTCTTTTGATACCAGGATCCCTTACCTTGATATCTATTACATGGGTTTAAAAACACATCACATATTTATCTTCCTTTCCTCTTGGGACATCACTTGTTACATATATCTTTTCCTTGAAACCAAGGTCCAAGGTAAACTGATACTTTTCTAAGTATCTATCATCATGAACATTTTTATCTTATGCACATCAAGTGTCCTAAGACCCACTTGATTGCCATGTCCCTGAAAGGAAAGATAACAAGGATTCATATTCCTCTTATTATTTCATGTATTTTCAACCATTCATGAAGCATATACTCTTTATCTCATCCTAGGTTCCTTGCCTTAGCATAGGAATTATGAGGATGACTACATGACATTATTTCTTTCTTTATTATTATCTAGCATGTTTATGATCATCTTAAGATCTCATCACATTTCCACATTATGGGGAGGATCTTTATTATTCTTACAACTTTATTGGATAGGGTTCACCTCCCTTATTCCCATTCTTATCTTATGAGGAGTATACTTTTAATTCCTCATACAAACATGCTCATCTGAGGTTATCTCAGATTTCTCTTTCTTATACTTAGAACAAGACACATTTATTTATCCCATATTTCTTATTTCATGATACTCATTAGATTGTCTCAGAATGACTACTTGATCAGAGCAATAAAAAAGATAACAATCTAAGAGTTTCCATACTCACTTTATCATCAATAATTGTATACCTAGCCAGGGTATATAAATACTGAGATTAAGTAGTATGCACTTTTATACTATCATGTTCCTTCCTTTTCATATTATCACAAGTATAAAATTTAACATTACTGGATTTTATCCAGGCATCTCTTCAGTACCTCCTCTTTTCCTATAGAGGTAAGAACAACATAAAACACATATAATGTTTATTATGCAAAATATAAGTCCTCATAGGGCTGATCAAGGAAAGTTCAATCAATTACTTTCTCAATTTAATCCAGAAAATCATAAAAAGACATATAAGAATGACATTATTTTGTCTAACCTGTCATGATTCGTGGATTATTCACTGCCTCAGGATGATTCTGCCTCAGAGGTTGATTCACCATAACATTTCTGGCTGAGCAATCTCTTGCCATATGTCCTATCTGTCTACATAGATAGCAAATTCTGGGTGCCACGTATGGTCTAGAGGGTTCTTTACCCTTTCTAAATGATCATTGCCTTGGTGCACTAGGTCCTGGTTTTTCTAGTAATACCAAAGTCTTTCCCTTTTTGGAACTACTAGGCCTCTGTTCCTGGATTTGGATAGGCCTTTTCTCAATTCTCTCTTCCTTTTTCCTTGTTGGAAAATTCTTTATAATATGTCCAGGCTTTCTACACCTATAGAAAATTCTTCTTTTGAGTTGTAACCTATTCCTTCCCTCATTATTTATTAATTCAACAGGCTGAGGTTGAGCACAAGTTTGTTCTAAGTCCAGAACTTCATCATTTCCCATTGCTTCAACATGTTGTTGTGGATTACATATTTTGTTGATGTCCAAAACATCATCATTGGGGGCTGGTAATCTAGGTTGTATTACTAGTGCTCGATCCACTAAATACATCATGGTTGCCCTAAGTTCCCCAACAGTGATACCTAGGGAAGGATTTCTTTTCATAGATGGATTAGCTAGGGGATTCTCAAGCAATTGTCCCTCTCTTGCCTACTCCCCTGCACCTCTTCTTAGTGCAGCATTGTTGCTTTCTACAGCAAACTCCTCATGTGTCCCAATCATCTTCAAGTTCTTCTTCTCCTATATGAGTAGAACCCACTATCAGATACATTGGATGACACTATAACAGACTCTACTACCTTAGTCCTATGTCTCTATAGACTCATCGAACCTAGAGCTCTGATACCACTAAATACATCATGGTTGCCCTAAGTTCCCCAACAGTGATTTATTGCATTCAATTTCCCATCAAATAATGATCATTTCTCTATTTACAATTATTGATTTGGTTGATTGATGCAATCTCCATGGAAATCACAGCATGTTTCGTGGGTCTAGAGCTTGATGATGATGACATCATCATAAGCACACACCTCCCCAAATATCTAGACCAAACGGTTTCAAGTTATAAAACCCGCCTCCAATTGAGCTCCAAAGATCCAAGCTCACAGAAACAATGGTGCATGAAGCTTTTGCAAGTCCTCCTAAGCTCGTCCTCAAGCTTTTGGTTGAAAATATTGGCTAGGGTTGATGAGGAGATCGAAATAAGAAGAAATCAATGATTTATTTTTTATTTCCACCATGGAATCAAGGAGAACGAAGGTCAAGGACCTTACCAACAGGTTGGGGTCGTCCTCCTCCTGTTCCTGAGCTTCTCTTGGGGTCGGCCAAGGCAAAGGAAGAAAGGAAATCCAAAAAGAAGTCCTTAAGTGAGTGGAAAAAGGGATATGTATAAGGAAATCCCAAGGAGAGAGAAAATGGGATTATTTCCTTTAATTCCCAAAGTAATTCCCACCAAATCCCCCTCCATTTCTTGGCCACGAAGCCATCTTCATGTTCTTGCAAAACCTCTTCATTATCCAAGAATAAAGGGAAAAGAAATTAAGCACCTTAACCCTTATAATTATTAATATCCATTTTTTAGTGGAAATTTCTTTTTCTTATAATAATGGTGAGTGGAATTTCACCTCCTTAGGATATGCTCGTGACTTTGCAAGGCTTAAGCTCATCCACACACATATGAATCCAACCATTTTAATTTTGGTTGAAGGCCCCTTCAATTATTTTATTTATTTTTGCATTAAATTGAATTAGGGTTCCAATTAGGCTTAAATCTTGATTATTTTAATATCAAGATTCTCTCTCCTCCAACTTAATTCAAATGAGGTGCCTCTCTCATTCTCTTTGCTCTAAATGATGTCAAGAAACATTAGGGACCTTATTGAAGTGGTAATTTGCATATTGAACCTTAGGTTTTGGGTAAATTGCACTTTACACCAAAACTAGGTTTTAATGCACAAACATTGCTTTATCAGCTCTTCCTTGGTACTCAGGCTACCACAAGCCATACCTCTGAATCATCTTCATTCTCATGATTCTTCAACACATGAGGAACATATTATCATGCAACATTTGCAATCTAACCCCTCAACTTGGGTAAATTGCATTTTAGTTCAAAATAAGCAAACATTGCTTCAACATTGTTCAAACAGGACCAAAATTGAAACATAAGTTCCTCATGAGCCCTAATTACTTTTCACAAGATATGATTAAGCATCTAATCAACTTTATTAAGAAAAATACCTAGGGTTAAAACATAACCCAGGTCAAGGATGTTACACTAACTCTCTCCTCACAGCATTAAGATTTTCCATTTGACTATTATCTCCTTGGCCATAAATGTTGCTTAAAACAACATCATAGAGGACATTGTAGGCTAGTGTAGAATGATCAGTGCCTTTACATGATTCATAGAACAATGAAGCAGACTTGATCTGTTCTTGTTGTTGTGGGAGTGAGTATCTTCTTTCATAGGTAGTAAGAGACGATTCGATATGATCTTACTTGGAAACTAAGAGTTTGAGGGTTTCAGCGATAGACTTGTACTCAGGAATAGCTTCAGCCATAGCCACTTTCAACACTTCTTTGCCTACTGATCTTCCCCAATTAGCTTGATTTTCAACTCCAAGGATGACAACCTTCCATGCGCTATCATAACTTTAACGCATCAAGTTCCCTCAAGATGAGGAGTCTAAGAACCTCTTGATGTCGTCATCCACACCCCTATAGAAGATCTCAATGAGTTGATTCTTAGGAATTCCGTGGTGTGGACACTTGCGTAGAAGCTCTTTGTATCTTTCCCATGCTTCAGCTAGGGATTCTCTAGGGACCTGAGTGAATTGAGTTATATGTCCCCTGATTTCATAGGTGAGAGAAGGAGGATAGAACTTCTCCAGAAAGATATTTTGAAGTTGTTCTCAAGTGGTGATGGGTTCGCGTTGCAAGCAATTATACCAACTTATAGCTCTATCAGCAAGAGAATACTTTAAGATACGGATTCAGATGGCATCATCTGTGACTACATTTTGCTTTATCATAGCACATAGATCAATAAATCTCAGAAGATGTTCCTGACTATCTTCTCCTTGCTTACCATAGAATGGGCTATTTTGAAGCAAGGTGATCCAATGTTCTCAGATCTCAAAATTTGTAGCATTGATGGGAGGAGGTTGCACTAGGTGATGAATGTCAGCAACTTTAGGGATTGAGAACTCCCTAAGGTCCTTCTGCAGTTCTGTTGCTTGTGCTGCTCGGATCTTTATTTCAACTACAGCTCTGGCTTCTTGCATAAGCCTATCTCTTTGTGCAGTAAGGGCTTGAGCAATCCATTGGGCTATTTCCTCCTCTTAAGCCATCCTTGCTTGGTTCTCTCTGTTCTGACAATGAAAAGTTCTGTCTATCTCAGGATCAAAGCTAGCAGTGAGACCGGGACTATTTGAGCGGTGCATGCACTAGTCTTTATTGGTACCTGGGATGGAAAGATTTTTCAGAAGTGAGATTGACGGAGTAGAACCAAATTCGAGAAGATGATCAATTGTATCAAAAGAAAAAGCAAAATCTTAGATTAGCCTCAAAAGAAATAGATTTGACTAACTGATTTTGTTGTCCCTAGCAACGGTGCCAGAATTTGACGTGGTCTATTATCGCACTAACAAATTCACTCGGGGTTGAAATCCCAGAGCTTTTAAGCAAAACCTTATGCAATAATACTACCCACAAGCGGACGAGTCTTATCGCAATATAGTTGAGGATCAAATCCCAAGGGACAATGCTTTTAAGAATCATTGCTAGTCTATTCTAGCTCAAGTAAGACTAATATTTAGAACAAAGGGTTGATTTGAGGTTAATTAAACTAAGTGCGAGAAAGTAAAGAGCAAGATTAAATTTTGATCTAGATTAATGATATGGAATCACTGGGGTGGTCTCGGGTTTCACCACCACTACTCATGCAAACACATCCAATCACAAACATCCAGGCAAGATTTAACTATCCAAATAGAACTGTTGCAAACCCTCCCAAAGGGATGTTTAGATTCGTGTAAGCATCACCTTAGGCATCAAATTTCTCATCGCCATCTGGATCATGCACTTACGGTTCCGAAGATACAAATATCCAATCTAAAGTTGTGGCCCTCCCAGAGGGATGTTGAGGAATACAGAAGAGTCACCGTTGGCTAGATGGCCCATCCCCTAATGGATCACCCACTTACGACCTCAAGGAATCCCATTCTATCCTACATATTGAATCTAACCACATTAATCGACATTCTATCCTACATATTGAACTTCTCACAACATAGGAGAGAACAAGATAAAAGCAAGCAGGTGATCAGTCTACAAGCAAACATTGACGATTAACAATGAAATGAAAAGTTATATACATTGCCATGGAAAGTCAAAATGAAAGGACATGAAAGCATGGGCAGCGGGTGTAACACCCCTGACCTGGGTTATACTTTAACCCTAGGTGTTTTGATTAAGAAAGATGATTAAATGCTTAATCTTATCTTGTGAAAGGTAATTAGGGTTCAAGAGGAACTTATATTGCAATTCTAGTCCTTTTTTAACATTGTTGAAATCAATGTTTTGCTTGTTTTGGACTAAAGTGCAAATTACCCAAGTTGAGGGGTTTAAGTGCAAATTGTGCATGATAATATGTTCCTCATGTGTTGAATCATCATGAGAGTAAAGATGATGCTAAGGTATGGCTTATGGAAGCCTGAATACCAAGAAAGATCTGATAAAACAATGTATGTGCACGAAAACCTAGTTTTGGTGTAATGTGCAATTTACCCAAAACCTAGGGTTCAATATGCAAATTACCACTTCAATAAGGTCCTTAATGTTCCTTGGCATCATGTAGAGCAAATAAAATGAGAGGGGTGCCTCATTTGAATTAAGTTGGAGGAGAGAGAATCTTGATATTAAAATAATCAAGATTTAATCATAAGTGAAACCCTAATTCAAATTAGGGCAAAAATGAATGTATTAATTAAAGGGCCTTCAACCAAAATGTTATTGGTTGATTTTGAATAAGGATGGAAGTTCTTTTTCCAAGATAAGGAACGAAAATATCCTAAGAAGGTGAAATTCCACTCACCATTATTATAAGGAAAAGAAAACCCACTCACATATGGATATTAATATAATAAGCATTAAGGTGCTTAATTTGATTTTCTTTAAATGATGGATAATGAAGAGGAATAAGAAGAAATTAAGATAGCCTCGTCCTTAAGGATTTTGAGGGGAATTTGAGGGGGAAGAGGCGGCCATATTTTTGGAATTTAATGCATTTTAATAATGCATTTTCTCTCTCATCAATTTTCTTATAAAAGTACCTTTACCAAGCCAAAACAAAGGCTATTTCGGATTCTTTTCTTTACCCTTGCTTGGAAAACGACTAAGGAGCTGTGGAGGAGCAGGAGGAGGACCCCAACCTGTTGGTAAGGTCCTTGACCTTCGTTCTCCTTGATTCCATGGTGGAAATCAAAAATAAATCATTGATTTCTTCTTATTTGGATCTCCTCTTCAACCCTAGCCAACTTGTTCATCCAAAATCTTGAGGACGAGCTTAGGGGGAGTTGCTAGAGCTTCATACACCATTAATGGCGTGAGCTTGAAGCTTTGGAGCTCAATTGGAGGCGGGTTTTATAACTCAAACCCTTAATCATTGCTATTGCATCAATCAATTATGCTTTGTTGATTGTTTTCTTCAATTTGATACATACTTGTTTCCTTGCTGCAATTTCCATCAAGAACGGTTGCTGTTCTTGGTTGTTCGAAGGAAGGGGATGATGACATCATCCTAGATGCTTATCCAAAGAAAAGTACCAAGCCAAATGGTCTTGATATCTATTCCAAATCGTTTTAAATTGATTGGCTATGCGGTTTCAGCAAACCGTTTTAGGGAAAACGGTTTCAAGACCGTTTGATATGGTTGAAAAAGCATTTACCGTTTGGGAATCTTGTTCCTAATTATGTAGGATAATGACTCTCCAAATTTTAGGGGTTAACTCCAAAGGAATCGTGAGTTGAAGGCCAATCAATTAGATAAATCGAATTGAATTAAATGCTGATTTTCAACCTGATCAACTTGACCTATTTGGGAAAACGGTTTCAAGACCATTTGAGTGTGTTGACCAAGCATTGACCGTTTGGGATTCCTGTTTATAATGATGTTGGTTAATGACCCTCCACATTTGAGGGATTAACTCCCAAGTAATCGTGAGTTGAAGCCTAATCAATTAGGGAAACCTAATTGAATTAAGTGCTGATTTTCAATCTGATTTAATTGACCTTTTTGAGTAAACGGTCTCAAGACCGTTTGAGTGCATTGACCAAGGGTTGAATGTTTGGGATTACTGTTCCTAATTATGTGGTCTAATGACTCACCAAATTTGAGGGATTAACTCCCAAGGAATCGTGAGTTGAAGGCTATTCAATTAAGCAAACCCTAATTGTTTATGGAAGCAATAACTCAGTATACTATGTCAAACATAGTTGTTTGTATTTGATCAGATGGTTGATGTAACCAAATCAAGTGGAGAGAATGATAGAAATGAATTCATACATGAGTATGATTCATATGGTGATTTAGGGTAGGATCCTTAGTAAAGAGATCAAGAAACCCTAATTGAGAAGGTTAACGAACCCTAACCCTGATTTAAGGAAATTCTGAGTAAAACCCTAATATAGGGTAATAGTGTAACCCTAATTAAGGGTAATAGTGTAACCCTAATTAAGGGTAATGACTTGGGTAACTCTAATTTAAGGTAATGAAATACGAAACCCTAATTGGAGGAATAATGAATCCCTAATTTATGGGTAATTGAATGAAACCCTAATTGGGATGATTAGTGAAACCCTAATTGAGGGTGATTCCCTGAGAAACTCTAATTGAGGATGATTCCATGTGAAACCCTAATTGAGGGCGATGTCATATGAAACCTTAAACCTAACACAGAGTAAAGCTATGTAAAACCCTAAATTTGGGCTATAGTGCATGGAATTCTAATCATGGGCAATATGATGATAAATCATAACCCTAATGTCTGGGTAATGATATGAGTAAACCTTAATGATGAAATAATGAGTAATACCCTATAATGATGAAATATCTCAAGTGGTTGACTATAGGCAACCTTATAACAAGCAATGCCTTAATTTGAGATGAGTCCATATCATTGAAGATAGTTGGACAATCCTTGTGTGTGATCTATGCACATCATGGTAAAGGTGATAGGTTGGTGGATGAAAGTATTAAGATGTGAAATTCCTTATTATAAGATAAGTTAATAAACTCATGTAAGATAGAAGTGATGAGGGAAGTGATACATTGAGACATGATAGATATCACATTTAGCATTTCAGGGTTGATATACCTTGATGCATCTCAAATCCAATATTTTTAGATAAATACACAAGGAGAGTGTTATGTAAATTGTCACAATGAAATGTAATGAGTTTAACATACTTGATAAGTAAGCTAAAATGAGTATGATGTAATCATACCATGATAATGATGAGAGATAAACTCATACCTTGTGTTGATGATCATTTAATGATAAATGATAAGAATATTAAATACTTGGAATGTCGATGGATGCTCCTAGATGTATGGCACAATATATTAGGGTTGTATTGATAAAATGAACATGAAACCCTAATTGATGTGAATAGTAAACCCTAACCCTGTGGAGGAAATAGTGGTGTTACTATTATATTACATGAGTTAATATGTTATTGTTGCCTAGTGAGAGGTGACAAGATGTTTAATGGCCTTGTGAGCCATATGGTTAGATGTTACTTAGTAAGAAGTAACAAGATGTTTCATGGGCATGATTGAGCCCTGAATGAGGTGTATTCCTCTTATGTTGATAAGGGTTGATACCCTGTAATATTGTGAAAAGGATTTATATCCTGTGATAGCATGATGACTGGTGTAGTCTCATGAATGGCAAGTGAATATTACCATGTGATGATGAGATGAGAAATTATGTTTCATATGTTTTATATCTTTTCAGGTTTTGATATTTATATGCTTGCTAGAAGTGAATTAGGGTTTGTATGTCCACTTGTTTGATGCAGCCTTAATTCACCCAATTGGCATAACTAATCAAGTGCAACTCTAATCATGTAGTGTCCTGTGCCATAGATCCATCTGAGTGTCAAAACTTGCCAGATGGTGAAACGAGTATTCCTAAGGGAAACTCGGAGCGCATACTGATGAGTATGTGGGGTGCTTGTCATCCTGAATTCAAGTGTTTAGGGAGGATGACTGTGGTCATACCTAGCCCTTAGTTTGAGAACGGCTGCGGTCGTGTCTCGGTGATTAGATATGTGATGATATTAGAGGACAACTGTGGTTGTACCTCAGATGGTAGGGTATGCGTACCCACCTCTTTCACTAGTGTCGTGACCTGTACCAAGGACAGACTAGGCTGTTAGCAGCTTGACCTTTTGTGTCATTGTGGTGGAACCGTACTGACTGGGGGCGGAGAAGATCTTAGGAGTCCGGCTCTTCCTAGATCTTGTATGGCACTGATTTCGACTTAGCAGTGGTCAGTTGGATTTTGAGTGGTATCCTCAATTTCCTTAGGAAATAATAAAAGATGTAATACAGCCGTATAGCATATCTGTTTAGGGTTATACATGACGCTTCACATTGAATGATAACCCATGTTTGTTCCCTTTACATAAAGATGATGCTTAGTGCAACTAAGAGATAGTAATTATACTTATGTTGTGGATATGAATAAGACTGTAATTGTGTACATACAATGGTCATGCTTATGTTGATATCTTACTGCTACTGTTGATTATAATCATGATGCTAGATATCTCATGTTGATAGTTATGTTTCGCATGCTATCCATGCCTCTATAATTAGAAATACCTGACAGAGGCTTAATTCCTGTAATTAGGTTTGGTTAAAGTCCAATGCCTGGATGTGTAATCAGGATTGGTATAGTCCAATGCCTGAAACATTTATACCTGATTGATATAGTTTAATTCTTGAATAAGACATGATGATTTATATAATCACATGTCTGGCATAAGTGAATACTTGTTTAGCAGATTGGCTAAGGCCAACAAATAGAAACAAGAATGAATCATGGGTGACACATCAGAATAATGAATGACATGAGCAAAGCCTGAGATGTTGAAAATGTATGGTAGATAAATGTTATACATGTTCTTTCTATTTCTTATAAAGAGAATAGATGAATTACTGTTCAATCATAGATAGGTGTAATACTTTAAAAGATGAGAATGATCTAAACTGCTTATCCTCTGCTCAGTTTTATATTAATTAAACTACAATAATGATGTTTCTGGCAGAGAGTTATATCTCTCGCTGGGGCAATTTTCAATTGTCTCACCCCCGTGGGAACCAACATTTTTAGGTGGACGAGTGTGAAAGAGACTGAGAATATCTTTCGGATGAAGAACATCAGCATCTACAAGGACAGCAGTGACAACTCAGGTTGAGTGTGCTGTCTATCGTGTTTGGTAGATAGAAGTCCTATGTGTCGTCTCTGTACTCTCAGGTCCTCAGAGTTAGTACTTAGTGCTTTTAATGTATCATTTTGAGATCTTGGCTTGATGCCTCGAGGTTATTATGTTGTCTGTGTTTAGCTTTTAACAAGGCAGTTGATGTTGTAACCGTCGAGAAGAGATGGTATAAGATATATACTTATGAACCATGATGTAAATGCAATACATTGGTTATTGCTGAAAGAGTTTTCTTATGATTGGGTCTCTTTGAAAAAGGTTTAAAATTTTTAGTGATTTTCTGTAATCTGCTGCTTAGTGAACGCTTCCGCATTAGTTAATTATATTTTTGTTAGTTGGATGCTACAATTAAGTGGTATCAGAGCTCTAGGTTCGCTGAGTCTACAGAGACATAGGACTAAGGTAGTAGAGTCTGTTCTGGTATCATCCAGTGTATCTGATAATGTCTTCTACTCATATAAGAGAAGAAGAACTTAAAGATGATTGGGTCACATGAGGAGATTGCTGCTGAGAGCAGCAATATTGCACCAAGAAGAGGTGCATGGGAGCAGGCAAGACAGAGACAATTGCCTAAGAGTCTCCTAGTTGATCCATTTATGATAAGAAAATCTTTCTTTAAGTATTACTGTTGGGTAGATTAGAGCAACAGTAATGCATATAGTGGACTGGATACTAGCTTTACAATCTAGGTTATCAGTCCTTAATACAGAAGTTTGAGCTTTAAAAGAGTTCCTAAATGACTTAGTCATGTTGGAACAAGGGAAAGTCATGTGTGTATAATGATATGAAAAGTGAGGAATATGATAGTATACAAAGTGCATACCACTTAATCTCAGTATTTATATACCCTGGCCAGGTATACAACTATTGATGATAAAGTGAGTATGGAAACTCTTAGATTGTAATCTCTCTGATTGCCCTGATCAAGCAGTCATTCTGATACAATCTAATGAGTATCATGAAATCAGAAATATGGAATGAATAAATGTGTGATATACTAAGTATAAGAAACAGAAGTCTGAGATAATCTCAAATGAGCATGTTGTATGAGGAACTAAAAGTGTACTCCTCATAAGATAAGAATAAGAATAAGGGAGATGAACCCTGTTCAACAATGCTGCAAGCATAATAGAGATCTTTCCCATAATGAGGAAATGGGAATTGTGATGAGATCATGAGATGATCATAAACATGCTAGATAATAATAAAGAAAGGGATAATGACATGCAATCATCCTTACAAATTTCAATGCTAAAGGCAAGGAACCTAGGATGAGATAAAAAGTAAATGGTTCATGAATAATTGAAAATACATAAATTAATAAGAGGAATATGAATCCTTGTTTTCTTTCCTTTCAGGGACATGGAAATCAAGTGGGTCTTAGGACACTTGATGTGCATAATATAAATGTGTTCATGTGATGGATACTTAGAAAAGTATCAGTTATCTTGGACTTTGGTCCCAAGATGAGGACATGAAACAATTAACATTCCAAGATGAAAGGAAGAGATATATATGATGTGTTTCCAACACATGTGATAGATACCAAGGTGAAAGATTCTGGTATCTGAGAGTTATTAGATGGGTTAGGTTGGCTACCTAGAGTGGTCAAATGTGAAATTAGTCTGATTATAATAATATGAACATCATATGTTAGGGGTTTATGCTCTGCATAAACATGATGTTAATAAAGAATGTATGATGCTTCTCTGAATAAGAAAAGTGTTATTTGACACAAAGTTGACTCTATAGTCAATGATGAGGGACAGTGGGGCATGTGCCTTGTCTGTTGATTCTATGAGAATCTTATATGGAAACACTTGTGCTGATCAAAGTTTTATGGTGTCTCCATAATAATGAGATGTTATGTGAAGACTAGATAGTATGATAAATGAAATATATTTGTCCTCCTTTATCTGGATTTCGAGGACGAAATCCTTGTTCGGGGTTTATAATTTGTAACACCCCTGACCTGGGTTATACTTTAACCCTAGGTGTTTTGATTAAGAAAGATGATTAAATGCTTAATCTTATCTTGTGAAAGGTAATTAGGGTTCAAGAGGAACTTATATTGCAATTCTAGTCCTTTTTGAACATTGTTGAAATCAATGTTTTGCCTGTTTTGGACTAAAGTGCAAATTACCCAAGTTGAGGGGTTTAAGTGCAAATTGTGCATGATAATATGTTCCTCATGTGTTGAATCATCATGAGAGTAAAGATGATGCTGAGGTATCGCTTATGGAAGCCTGAATACCAAGAAAGATCTGATAAAACAATGTATGTACATGAAAACCTAGTTTTGGTGTAATGTGCAATTTACCCAAAACCTAGGGTTCAATATGCAAATTACCACTTCAATAAGGTCCTTAATGTTCCTTGGCATCATGTAGAGCAAATAAAATGAGAGGGGTGCCTCATTTGAATTAAGTTGGAGGAGAGAGAATCTTGATATTAAAATAATCAAGATTTAATCATAAGTGAAACCCTAATTCAAATTAGGGCAAAAATGAATGTATTAATTAAAGGGCCTTCAACCAAAATGTTATTGGTTGATTTTGAATAAGGATGGACGTTCTTTTTCCAAGATAAGGAACGAAAATATCCTAAGAAGGTGAAATTCCACTCACCATTATTATAAGGAAAAGAAAACCCAGTCACATATGGATATTAATATAATAAGCATTAAGGTGCTTAATTTGATTTTCTTTAAATGATAGATAATGAAGAGGAATAAGAGGCAATGAAGATAGCCTCGTCCTTAAGGATTTTGAGGGTAATTTGAGGGGGAAGAGGCGGCCATATTTTTGGAATTTAATGCATTTTAATAATGCATTTTCTCTCTCATCAATTTTCTTATAAAAGTACCTTTACCAAGCCAAAACAAAGGCTATTTCGGATTCTTTTCTTTACCCTTGCTTGGAAAACGACTAAGGAGCTGTGGAGGAGCAGGAGGACGACCCCAACCTGTTGTTAAGGTCCTTGACCTTCGTTCTCCTTGATTCCATGGTGGAAATCAAAAATAAATCATTGATTTCTTCTTATTTGGATCTCCTCTTCAACCCTAGCCAACTTTTTCATCCAAAAGCTTGAGGAAGAGCTTAGGGGGAGTTTCTAGAGCTTCATCCACCATTAATGGCGTGAGATTGAAGCTTTGGATCTCAATTGGAGGCGGGTTTTATAACTCAAACCCTTAATCATTGCTATTGCATCAATCAATTATGCTTTGTTGATTGTTTTCTTCAATTTGATACATACTTGTTTCCTTGCTGCAATTTCCATCAAGAACGGTTGCTGTTCTTGGTTGTTAGAAGGAAGGGGATGATGACATCATCCTAGATGCTTATCCAAATAAAAGTACCAAGCCAAATGGTCTTGATATCTATTCCAAATCGTTTTAAATTGATTGGCTATGCGGTTTCAGCAAACCGTTTTAGGTAAAACGGTTTCAAGACCGTTTGATATGGTTAAACAAGCATTGACCGTTTGGGAATCTTGTTCCTAATTATGTAGGCTAATGACCCTCCATATTTTAGGGGTTAACGCCAAAGTAATCGTGAGTTGAAGGCCAATCAATTAGATAAATCGAATTGAATTAAATGCTGATTTTCAACCTGATCAACTTGACCTGTTTGGTAAAACGGTTTCAAGACCGTTTGAGTGTGTTGACCAAGCATTGACCGTTTGGTATTCCTGTTTATAATGATGTTGGTTAATGACCCTCCAAATTTGAGGGATTAACTCCCAAGTAATCGTGAGTTGAAGCCTAATCAATTAGGGAAACCTAATTGAATTAAGTGCTGATTTTCAATCTGATTTAATTGACCTTTTTGAGTAAATGGTCTCAAGACCGTTTGAATGCATTGACCAAGGGTTTAATGTTTGGGATTACTGTTCCTAATTATGTGGTCTAATGACTCACCAAATTTGAGGGATTAACTCCCAAGGAATCGTGAGTTGAAGGCTATTCAATTAAGCAAACCCTAATTGTTTATGGAAGCAATAACTCAGTATACTATGTCAAACATAGTTGTTTGTATTTGATCAGATGGTTGATGTAACCAAATCAAGTGGAGAGAATGATAGAAATGAATTCATACATGAGTATGATTCATATGGTGATTTAGGGTAGGATCCTTAGTAAAGAGATCAAGAAACCCTAATTGAGAAGGTTAACGAACCCTAACCCTGATTTAAGGAAATTCTGAGTAAAACCCTAATCTAGGGTAATAGTGTAACCCTAATTAAGGGTAATAGTGTAAACCTAATTAAGGTTAATGACTTGGGTAACTCTAATTTAAGGTAATGAAATACCAAACCCTAATTGTAGGAATAATGAATCCCTAATTTATGGGTAATTGAATGAAACCCTAATTGGGATGATTAGTGAAACCCTAATTGAGGGTGATTCCCTGAGAAACTCTAATTGAGGATGATTCCATGTGAAACCCTAATTGAGGGCGATGTCATATGAAACCTTAAACCTAACACAGAGTAAAGCTATGTAAAACCCTAAATTTGGGCTATAGTGCATGGAATTCTAATCATGGGCAATATGATGATAAATCATAACCCTAATGTCTGGGTAATGATATGAGTAAACCTTAATGATGAAATAATGAGTAATACCCTATAATGATGAAATATCTCAAGTGGTTGACTATAGGCAACCTTATAACAAGCAATGCCTTAATTTGAGATGATTCCATATCATTGAAGATAGTTGGACAATCCTTGTGTGTGATCTATGCACATCATGGTAAAGGTGATAGGTTGGTGGATGAAAGTATTAAGATGTGAAATTCCTTATTATAAGATAAGTTAATAAACTCATGTAAGATAGAAGTGATGAGGGAAGTGATACATTGAGACATGATAGATATCACATTTAGCATTTCAGGGTTGATATACCTTGATGCATCTCAAATCCAATATTTTTAGATAAGATACACAAGGAGAGTGTTATGTAAATTGTCACAATGAAATGTAATGAGTTTAACATACTTGATAAGTAAGCTAAAATGAGTATGATGTAATCATACCATGATAATGATGAGAGATAAACTCATACCTTGTGTTGATGATCATTTAATGATAAATGATAAGAATATTAAATACTTGGAATGTCGATGGATGCTCCTAGATATATGGAACAATATATTAGGGTTGTATTGATAAAATGAACATGAAACCCTAATTGATGTGAATAGTAAAGCCTTACCCTGTGGAGGAAATAGTGGTGTTACTATTATATTACATGAGTTAATATGTTATTGTTGCCTAGTGAGAGGTGACAAGATGTTTAATGGCCTTGTGAGCCATATGGTTAGATGTTACTTAGTAAGAAGTAACAAGATGTTTCATGGGCATGATTGAGCCCTAAATGAGGTGTATTCCTCTTATGTTGATAAGGGTTGATACCCTATAATATTGTGAAAAGGATTTATATCATGTGATAGCATGATGACTGGTGTAGTCTCATGAATGGCAAGTGAATATTACCATGTGATGATGAGATGAGAAATTATGTTTCATATGTTTTATATCTTTTCAGGTTTTGATATTTATATGCTTGCTAGAAGTGAATTAGGGTTTGTATGTCCACTTGTTTGATGCAGCCTTAATTCACCCAATTGGCATAACTAATCAAGTGCAACTCTAATCATGTAGTGTCATGTGCCATAGATCCATCTGAGTGTCAGAACTTGCCAGATGGTGAAACGAGTATTCCTAAGGGAAACTCGGAGCGCATACTGATGAGTATGCGGGGTGCTTGTCATCCTGAATTCAAGTGTTTGGGGAGGATGACTGTGGTCATACCTAGCCCTTAGTTTGAGAACGGCTGCGGTCGTGTCTCGGTGATTATATATGTGATGATATTAGAGGACAACTGTGGTTGTACCTTAGATGGTAGGGTATGCGTACCCACCTCTTTCACTAGTGTCGTGACCTGTACCAAGGACGGACTAGGCTGTTAGCAGCTTGACCTTTTGTGTCACTGTGGCGGACCCGTACTGACTGGGGGCGGAGAAGATCTTAGGAGTCCGGCTCTTCCTAGATCTTGTATGGCACTGATTTCGACTTAGCAGTGGTCAGTTGGATTTTGAGTGGTATCCTCAATTTCCTCAGGACATAATAAAAGATGTAATACAGCCGTATAGCATATCTATTTAGGGTTATACATGACGCTTCACATTGAATGATAACCCATGTTTGTTCTCTTTACATAAAGATGATGCTTAGTGCAACTAAGAGATAGTAATTATACTTATGTTGTGGATATGCATAAGACTGTAATTGTGTACATACAATGGTCATGCTTATGTTGATATCTTACTGCTACTGTTGATTATAATCATGATGCTAGATATCTCATGTTGATAGTTATGTTTCGCATGCTATCCATGCCTCTATAATTAGAAATACCTGACAGAGGCTTAATGCCTGTAATTAGGTTTGGTTAAAGTCCAATGCCTGGATGTGTAATCAGGATTGGTATAGTCCAATGCCTGAAACATTTATACCTGATTGATATAGTTTAATGCTTGAATAAGACATGATGATTTATATAATCACATGTCTGGCATAAGTGAATACTTATTTAGCAGATTAGCTAAGGCCAACAAATAGAAACAAGAATGAATCATGGGTGACACATCAGAATAATGAATGACATGAGAAAAGCTTGAGATGTTGAAAATGTATGGTAGATAAATGTTATACATGTTCTTTCTATTTCTTATAAAGAGAATAGATGAATTACTGTTCAATCATAGATAGGTGTAATACTTTAAAAGATGAGAATGATCTAAACTGCTTATCCTCTGCTCAGTTTTATATTAATTAAACTACAATAATGATGTTTCTGGCAGAGAGTTATATCTCTCGCTGGGGCAATTTTCAATTGTCTCACCCCCGTGGGAACCAACATTTTTAGGTGGACGAGTGTGAAAGAGACTGAGAATATCTTTCGGATGAAGAACATCAACAACTACAAGGACAGTAGTGACAACTCAGGTTGAGTGTGCTGTCTATCGTGTTTGGTAGATAGAAGTCCTATGTGTCTTCTCTATACTCTCAGGTCCTCAGAGTTAGTACTTAGTGCTTTTAATGTATCATTTTGAGATCTTGGCTTGATGCCTCGAGGCTATTATGTTGTCTGTGTTTAGCTTTTAAAAAGGCAGTTGATGTTGTAACCCTCGAGAAGAGATGGTATAAGATATATACTTATGAACCATGATGTAAATGTAATACATTGGTTATTGTTGAAAGAGTTTTCTTATGATTGGGTCTCTTTGAAAAAGGTTTAAAATTTTTAGTGATTTTCTATAATCTGCTGCTTAGTGAACGCTTCCGCATTAGTTAATTATGTTTTTGTTAGTTGGATGCTACAGCGGGGCTAGTCCCCGCACCCCAGTGAAAAGGAACTACTCGCCCATGATGCAAGAAACAAGAAGAACAAGAGAGAGGGAAGATTCCACAATGAGCATAGTGCAGAAGGTGGTCGCAGCTCAATGAAGATGATGTGGTCTTCTACGTCATGTCAGAACAGATCTGGATGAGGAACAAGGGATACCAGGGCAGACCAGGCAGAATTTCTCTCTCCTCCTTCCTTCTCTTCTCAACCTCCTTGCTTGTAGTAGGAGGAGCAAGTTGTGGATGTATGTGATGATCGGGATCGAACTAGCGTTCAGGCAGCCTTTCGGCATCCTCGGGTCTGATGCGCAAATGAGGACCCTACTGGTCCTATTTATAGGCTTGGATGGGGACTTCACATTTTTGGTGTGAGTCCTCGTTTCACGGTTTTGTAAATCATTAAGTTCTTCACGGTTTAGTATTGATAAATCTTCACGGTTTGGATTTGATAAACCCTCACAATTTGAAACTCAGCAGCCTTTACGGTTTGGAATGTTCACGATCTTGCTCTGATCGGTTTTGGAAACCCATAAACATCCTCATGGTTTTGAGACCGTGAGGGTGTTCTCGGTTTGCGTTAATTGCCTCCAAATAGTCTGCCTCTTCAATTCTCTTCATGGTTTAATGCCCTAATGGTCTTCACTTCCAATCGGTCCCTGGCCTAGAGGTCTTGACGACACATGCCTTCACGGTCAGCCTCTTACATGTTCTCGTGGTCTGGGGTCTTCACGATCCTTGAGGTCTCAACGTCATAGCGATATTTGCATTCTCACAGTTTCGACTGGCCTCCTCATGATCACTGGCCTCGCGTTCTTGGCTTCTCACAGTCTGAGGACTGCTAGGGTCCTAGCAGTTTGCAGATCATTTGGGAAGAGAAGGCAAGGAGTAGGAGATCGCTAGGGCTGTCCACTAGAGCATTAGATCGCGATCCGATGGAGATAGCAAACAATGGCGATGGAAATGATCGGGCAGAGGGTTGTCATGGACGGAGGCTATGGTTGTCACCAGCAGGCACAGGGTTGCAGGCGATGGAGGATTAGGGTTGCACTACTGTTGAGCGGGTCGCTAGTGAGGAAGAATAGGAAGTATGGGAGCAAGTGTTGTTGTGTGCTCGATGATGGTGGCATAGAGACACTGCATGTGGCATGGTTGCAGGTCGAGCGGAGGAAGCAAGTGGTCTTGCGAAGAGGCTGCTTCACATAGTTTTGGGATTGTGAGAGTTCTCACGGTCTTGGGACCGTGAGAGGGAAAAACTGGTTAGAGGAGGTGAATGAGGACCGTGGATTGGTGATCGGGTGGATGGGGGGAGGCCCAAGACCGAATGAGAGTGGAACTGAATGGAGGCAAACTTCAAGGAGGGTAGACTGTGTGATCAAGGTCGTATGGCTAGGAGAAGGCCTAAGACCGAACGGATGATGGTAAGGGGTTGAAACTGATAGATGGAAACCAGTTGACCAGGATCGAATAGGTGAGACCTCTAGGGTCAAGATCGAGAGGTCAAGACCACTTAGGGCAAATTGAGGGAGGAAGACCGCTAGGCCAGATTGAATGGGATTGTTGATCTGCATGAAATACATATAAAACTAGTTAATAACTTGATAATCTGATCAATCAAGCAAAATTGCTAAGGAGATGAAATCGAATGTATTTAATCTAATTGGGCCCAAAATGGTGGCTAAAAATCATGATGAATTTGGACTCATCAGTTGACCCTCACCCATATCTTAGGCAAAGATGCATAAATAGCCGATGAGAACCCATCTATTTTTATATATATCAATCTTTGTACCATTACCCACCCTCCAGGCATATCGAGTCTTTGTCTCCTAAATTTCTTTGAAAATACTACGCCACATGTATCTTGGGTTGCCTCTAACCTGGGCATTGAAAATGTTATATTTCTTGAAATATTTGTCTTTGAGGACTCTAGATATCAAAAAGTATGTATTAGTCATCAAATTTCAACCTTGTTTCCCCAATAGTGCTTGGTTAAAATCTTTTAGGTCCTTGAACGCATGATTCCCTTCCTTTTGGGCTCACAAAAACTATCCCCATTTCACCTTATGTATTTTCCTTTCCCTTTCTTTGGATCCCAACCAGAAGCACTCAATCATACTACTAATCTCCTCTAAAATGTCATCTAGTAGTTTGAAGATGCTCAAGTAGTATGTCAGGGTTGCTAGAAAACTGCTTTGATAAGGTCCTCTTTTGAGAGAAATGTTTCCTTCCATCCTTGAAGCTTCTTCCTTACCCTACCTTTGATGGCAGTGATGAAAATCTTCTTAGATCTTCTCATGGCTTCCCAGGTACTACTCATGTCTATGTACCTCCCTGACTCCCAATAGGTTCTTAATTCCATTCCTACTGTCTTCAGTGATGTTTCCGTTGAGTGAGACTTCCAATTTTTTTGTAATTTATTTTTTCCCAAATGTTCTCTCATATTGGCTGATAATGACAGCTGAATTGAAGCACTCTTTGGTAGTCACCCTAGAGAAAGTATGTTTTCATCTACAAAGATCATGTGAGATATATCGGGGCGTAGCCTTCTGGAGTTATTCTTGTGAAAGAGGTTTTTTAGTACTAGTTTGTGTAAGGAAAAATATAAGGCCTCATTATAAATAAGAAAGAGATAGGGAGATATCAAGTCACCTGATCAAAGTCTTCTTGTTGGTTTTATGGATCCCCTCGTCTCCCCGTTGATGATGGATGAGTGTGACATTCTAGATATCCATTCTCTCACTTTTTCTCTCCACTTCCTTGGTAGTACCACCTTTTCCATAACTTTGCCCACAGGGTTCCACTCAATCCTATTGTATTCCTTGATCATGTCAAGATTCATAGAAATTAGGCCCCCCTTGTCCTTATTCAATTTCATTCTATTAAAAATCTCATAAGCCACCAATGCATTATATGTTATGTGGTGGCTCCTCACAAAGACACTTTTCTCCACAGATATCAAATTGTCCAGGAGAGGTTTAATTTTGTTATCTAGGACCTTACTAATAAACTTGTGTGAAACACTATAGAGGCCTATCATTCAAAACTCAAACATAACCTTTGGTTATTGGACTTTTGGTATCAGCATGATATTAGTCCCGTTGATCCCTTCTAGAGAGATGTTCCCTACCAACCACTTGGAGATAAAAGAAAAAATTACATTCTTTACTGTGTCGACCTAGTGTTTGTGGTAAAACACTGCTTTCATCCCATTCGACTGTGGTGCCTTATTTGATTCATTTGACACAATACACCCCAAACTTCTTCCATGGTAGGAGCATTTCTAATTCTTTACCCTCCTTTCTCCCTATCTTTGGCACAATTTCAGTAATGAGATCTACCAACCCTACTAGGCTTGTGTGGTGAAGAGGGAGATGTAGAAATTTGATATGATCTTCTGAATGTCATTTTAGCTGGTCTTCCAGAAACCATTCTTGTCAGTAAGGCCTTTGATGGTATTTCTTATCTTTCTCTGATTGCCTTTGTGATGGATATACTTTTTGTCTTGATCTCTATCTTTCATCTCATTTTTCCTTACTCTGGTGTCAACAAATTTCCTCTTATTTTTGTACCTCTTGGAGTTCTCTGGAGAGGTTCCCACATTCCTTGATCATTACAGCACAAGATGGTAGACCCTATGCCTACCTTAATTGTCCTCTTGCATCTTTAACTTCTTTTTATTACACCAAAACTTTTATGTGGCCCATTTTCTAGTTTCTGTACACAGAAATATGTATGCTTGTGGAGATTTAAATAATATGTGCCCAGTAGTTCCTCTTCAACAACCGTCATGCATCCTCGAGTACAAAGCCAAAGGGTATCGAATCTTTATCATTTACCCATTTCATATTATCATTTGTTTTTCTCACCCCATACCATAATAAGAGCATTAACGATTTATATATAGGAAAATACTTGACTGTTTTAGTATTGAAATACTCACACCATGCCTCATCTGCCAAGAACCAGTCCAGTCTCTCAGGAATGACTCTCCCCTTCTATCTACATTTGTGGATGGTGAACATGTTGCCCCTGAATTCCATATCTTCAAGCTAACATCTGTCAATAGCTTCTCTGAAGTTTCTCATCTACCACTCTAGCCTCAGATATCCTCTAAGTTTTTCTGCATTAGAAACTATTTCATTAAAGTCTCCTCCCATAATCACTAGCAAGTCTGAGGCAATCTTAGCATTGTACATGAGGTTTCGCGTATTGTGTCATTCAATAATAGTTTCCTAACCATGCACTCCAACAAAAAAAAACTACCTTCCTGACCTCTATTCCCTATGTTTGCCCAGATATGGTGTTGACAAAAGGATTTGACAGTGAATTCATTATCTCTCCACCAAAGGCTCGTGACTCCTGAGTTACCTATATTGTTTATGACAAAACCATTATTGAAACCATAGTTGTTCCTTGCTTTCTCATATTCTTTCACATCTGAAATAGTTTCCATCACAAAAACCATGTCGGGCATCTCTCTCTAGCATATAGAGAAAAGATAAGGGACCATTCTAGTAGTGCCCAAACCTTAGGGTTCCAACATAGGATTTTTATTGTTGTTCATGGGCTTGATCCCATCCAACGCCCAATACTTTCTTGATAGCATCAGAGACCATCATTGTGGATCCACAAACTTTATTTCAAGTTCATCCATCATCTATATTCATTTATGTATTCTTCTAGTATTGAGGCCTTCTTTATTTTCCTCCCTCTTGTAACTTGCTTAGATCTTTGGTAGCTACTTCTTTGCATGACTCCTTTTTCCTTACAACCTCATGAATTTTTTCCCTGTCTGATTTGTGCAAACATCATACAAACTGGCATGGAACGTAATTTGACTTTAGAGTACATGATTGGTTATCTGGATTTGACTTCTTTTCCACTATGGATATTTAGGGATTTGAGTTTTGGATATTGGGGTCTAGGATTGTGGGGTTTGTGTTTTGTAGGATATGGAAGTTGTTTTGAGGCATGTGGTTTGGAAGTTGACCTAGACTACTATTCTGAGAAGTAGCATATGTTTGTGGAGTTGTTGGATCTCTGGAGTTCTCTGGTTAGGATTTGTTTTGTTCATTGTTCTTTACATATGTTATGTTTCCCCTGCACTGGCTGGACATAGTATCGCAAGTTGGGGATAGACTGGAGTGATTGTTTCTCATGTCACTTCTTCTGATTGTCTGCTTACAATGTGGGATTTACTTACACTCTCTTGCTATGCATGCATTTTTTCTAGAATCAGAATTGAGAAGACCCCTCCTTCCTTGCAACCTTTGCATGCCTCATGTTCTCTTCATTGGACTGTGGTTCCTGTGCTTGGGACTCCTAGTTTTCTTCATGATCCTACCTCATTACCCCCTATTGTATGCTTCTTACTCATCACTGGTACATGTGCTTCCCCTAGTTCTCTACCTATCATGTTGAGACTCACTAAACCTTCTTCTTGTGGCCCTACTTTGTTTGTACCTAAGAAAACTTTATATTTCAGACCCTTGTCTACCATAAAATCTTTTATACTGCCTTGAGAGTTACCTTCTTACCTATTAGGATGTTCGTTCATGTAGGATTATTCACCAAAAATTAGGGTTTTCTTTGTGTTGTCCTTGTTGTAGAGTTTCTCTTTCAGTGGTACTTTCCATCTCTTTACTAGTGAGTCTTTGATCCATGGAGCCCATTGTCTAGTATTATGTATCTCCATCTCATCATTGTTGCAGTCCTTATATGTGTGTCCAATAAGGTTGCATATATAATATAATGTTGATATTCTTTTGTGTAGGATCTCGACCAGAACTAACTTTCCATCTTTGTCTTTGATTTTTAGGACATACTTCGGTGGTTTGGTTATGTTTACTATTTGAAATGAGTGCCTTATGTGCACTTTCCCCTCATGTGTGTTCCAAGTGCACCTGGGGGTGGTTTTGGTAGGCAGGATTCGAAGGGGTGGTTTTGGTTTAACAAGACCCGAGGAAAATAGTTCTGGCAGACTATAGGTTGTTGTAGGTTGGGATGGGGGTGGTTGATGCATTAAATATGTGGCAGGGGAAGGAAGCAAAGAAATAAAAGAGGAAAGGGGGATAGAGAAATTGGTATTGCATATAACTTTCAATCCGTAGTGTATTTTTTTATGAAATAAAAACCATTGGACTCATTACAAAAAAATCCAACAAGACTAATATTGATATATTTTGAGAAAAATAATGTGATGCGTAAAAGTAATGTGTGTTATGATGATGCTAATGATATGACAATGATGATGATGATAATGAAGAAGGTGCTCATTACACTATGAAGTAGGCGCACTACATTACATACTAGGTGTGCTCCATTAGAAATTGGGTGTAATACATGCAAAACATGGCACATTGCAAACAAAAGTAGGTTCATTGACACAGCACGAACTGGCACAATCACATTAAAAATGGGTGGTATCCAGTCAAAATTGGGCTCAAGGCCAAACGGGGCACATTCAAGTCCAAAATAGATGTATTAGATTGATTGTGGGTGAGATACATGTCAAACTGAGTGCAATACATGTGAAACATGGTCCAATCAAGAAGAATAAGAAAAGGAAGAAGAAGAAGAAGAAGAAGAAGAAGAAGAATAAGAAGAAGAAGATGAAGATGAAGATGATGATGATGATATCATCATTTTCATAATCACCATCATCATCATCATCATCATCAATTTCTTCATTAGCTGTAGCAACAATAGCAACATGATGATGTTGCACTGACAAGTAGGCACATTACAACACTAACTGGGCGTAATCACATCTTAACTGGGTGCATTCACGTCCAAATTGGGTGCAATCAAGTCCGAACTGGGCTCGAGTTTGAACTGGGATATTCAATGATGGTGCACTGACAAGTAGGTGCATTGCATCATCAACTGGGCACAATCACATATGAACGGGGAGCATTCAAGTCCAAATTGAGCTGAAGTCTGAATTGGGTGTATTTAAATCCGAACTGGGTGCATTGGATTGATTGAGGATGCGATGCATGTCAAACTAGACGCAATACATGTGAAACTATGTGCAATCAAGAAGAAGTACAAAAAAAATGATGATGATGATGGTGATGATGATGATGATGATGATGATGATGATGATGATGATGATGATGATGATGATGATGATGATGATGATGATGATGATGATGATGATGATGATGATGATGATGATGATGATGATGATGATGATGATGATGATGATGATGATGATGATGATGATGATGATGATGATGATGATGATGATGATGATGATGATGATGATGATGATGATGATGATGATGATGATGATGATGATGATGGTGGTGGTGGTGGTGGTGGTGGTGGTGGTGGTGGTGGTGGTGATGGTGATGGTGATGGTGATGGTGATGATGATGATGATGATGATGATGATGATGACGATGATGATGACGATGACGATGATGATCATCATCATCATGATCATGATGACGACGACCATGATGATGATCATACCCATGATTATGACGTTGTCAGTGATGATGATGATGGTGAGATGATGATGATGATGATGATTCAATGACAAGTAGGCGCATTCTAGTACTAATTGGGTGCAATCAAGTCTGAATGGGGTGCATTCAAGTCCAAATTGGGTGCATTCAACTCCAAATTAGGGTGCATTGCCTTGATTGTGGGCGTGATACATGTCAAATTGGGTGCAGTACATGTCAATTAGGGCACATTAGCACCATAATTGGGCACTTTACTACAAATAGTGGGATCATTATATTAATATTTTTGCTAATTTACTATTATGCACCTACCCTAATAATTCGGCGCATTGGCACCGTAATTGGGTGCATTAGTGCCATAATTGGGCATTTTACTACAAATATTCGGCATTATATTAAGATTTATCCTAATTTGCTATTATGCACATACCCTAAGAACTAGGAACATTAGTGCCATAATTAAACACATTAGCACTATAATTGGGCTTTTTACTATAAATATTAGACACATTATGTTAAGATTTGTGTTAATTTTCTATTGTGTGTATCTTAAGAATTGGGTATGTGAGTATCATAATTGGGTGTATTTGCACCATTATTCAGTGTTTTACTAATAATATTGGATGCATTATGTTAATATTTGTGTCCATTTTCTATTATGGGCATACATTAAGAACGGGTGCATTTACACCACAACTAGATGCATTAGGACCATGACTGGGTGCATTAGCATCATAATTGGGTGCATTAGCCCAATGAGAGTTGACATGCCTCTATGAGTGAGAGAGGGAGAGAGGTGGAAGGTCTGATAAAGAGAGAGAGGTGACGTGTGTGAGAGATAGGGGGTGTGGCAAGTGGATTGGCAATTGGAAGGCCTGCATCGTAGAGAGGAAGAGTGAGAGGGAGGGTTAGTAGGGGGAAGGGTGTAGGGAGTAGGGTACATGTCAGTGGTAGGTGGTGTTGGTAAGGTATCTCCAGAGAGCCAATATGATGATGATTGACATGGAATATAATGTAAAATGTTTGATTAATAATCATAAAGGCAAGCTTCCAATTCATTTTGTTTCACTCAGTTATGAGATAATGAGGAAACATTGTGAATATCTACAGAATGACAATACTCAAAGACATATGTCTTCAAGTATGGGACTTAAACAATGAGATCATACAGATGCTAAGAATGTGTACATTCAAATTTATGTCCCTGGTCGGTTGTTAGTGTGGAAGGCAGATAGACAGCAGTAACACACAAAACCAGTGTGTGTTGGTTGATGATAGAATCGCATTAGTCATGATATGGTATATCAAACCAAGCACACAGATACTTGTTAGAGAACAATGTATCAGATAGACCCCCTTGAGAGTGACCTAAGGAAACCATCATTTGTGGTCATAGTTGTAAGGACCCTGACCTCCGTTTTGGGCTTATCCTATTTGCTTTACCTAAACCTTGTGCCTAGTTGCTTTCTAATCACCTCTAGTGGTGATTAGGGTTTGCTTGAGTTTTGTTGAGAGTTGGAGGTGCTACTTGCAAATAACCTAAGTTTAGGGTTGATGGGAAAGTTTGTCACCTTGAGAGATGTTTCTCTCTCTCCTTGCATCCTCTAGAGTGGAGAGGATGGGTTGGGCTCGTTGCTTGAGTTTCCTTGGTCTTGGTTGGGCTTTGTTGGGCTTCATTTTGCCTTTTTTGGGCCTTGCTTTGCCTTATTGGACCCTATATCAGGAAAGAGAGCTTGGTTTCGGCAATGGGTGTGTCGCCCATGTGGTTGTATCGGACAAGGGAGTGAGGAGTATCGGCCTTGGACCATTTTTGACCTTTGTCTTCATTTGTGTCACCACTCTAGTGGACACTTGGTGCATGATGCTTGCATGTGGCAATTGCCTTGGACATTTGTATGAGGTGGGATGAGAAGGTGGCATTGCCCATGGACAAGTGTCCCTAGGTGGGCGACACATTGCCTTGTTTTCTCCTCCACCCTCTTCTATATATGTATCTCCTTTCTCTTGCTAAGGTTCCCTTTAGTTCCTTAGTTTCCCCTCTTCCTTGGTGAATGATACCTCTCCTTTGCAACCTTGGTGGCCGATACCCTTGGAGGAGCTAAGCTTGGTAGCTGATCCTTCTCCTTGGAGTCTCCTTCTTCCTTTTTTGGTGGTCCTTGAGCTCAAATCTTGGATCTTGAGGAGCTTTCTTAAGGCGGGTTACATAACTTCTAACCCTAACTATACTACCTTCTTTTATGTTACATGTTCACATATGATCATGATCGGCCATGCATGTTTTTAGATATGTTTCTTGCTCTAGTTTGCACCTTTGATCTTGATTTATGATCTTGTTGCTATAATGGATGTGTTGGATGTGCTTTGATCTTGTTGGCGGAACCTATGGAGTAGGATTTTCTTTGGGGCAATACCCCTTTCTCTCCTTTGGGATTGAGAAGTGAGTTCGAATTTAGTAATATAGGCAACACCCCTCTCACTTGGTTGTTGAGAGGTGAGTCTATACACTAGTTTCTTAGGCAACACTCTTCTCTCACCATGGATTTGAGAGGTGAGCATTGGTTGAGTGGACCTAGTAGAGGTTGAGACCTTGGCCGATATGGAGATGATCCATTTGATACCTGAGATGTGTGATGGAGGTTGTGCAAAACCCCTCTCTCTTGGTTGTTGAGAGGTGAGCCAATCCTCTTGATCTTTTAGGGTTTTGATGATGGTAATCTTGAGGTTGATGATGACCTTGTCGGGATGAGCTTTGTGCCTTGCACGATACATCTTGTAGTAGTGTTGCCCGAAACACCTCCCTTGGTCTAGGGTTTTTATCTTGGCCGATATGATGAGTTTGGTTGGCTTTGTGCCCGATATGGCTCTCTTGACCTTGATGATGAGCTTGGCTGATATGCCTTGATCTATATGATTCTTGACCTAGCAGTTGTTTCCCCCTTGGCCAATAGAGTGCCTAGTTGATATCTCAGTTTGGAGTCTTGGGCAATACATGTTGGGTCGGGTTCTTGCCCAACATGGGTTGAGTGGTGGCCCTTGTGAGTACCTTGTGGTGACCGATATGGTGTGTTGGTTTTAGTTAGGCATTAGGCTTCCCTGTGGTGCTCTTTTATTAGTTGTTGATGTGCACCTTGATGGGCGTTATGGTGCTGGCTTTGGGTGCCACAATCTTAGCCGATAGGGTGGTGATGGTTGTCCGACACAACCCAAACCCTGACCCTAGCTAAGCTTCCCATCACACCTTGACCTTGGGTGCACGATATGCCCCATGGACTCAGCTACACGTTACACCTCTTGGTCTTGGTTGCACGACACACCTTGAAGTGGTTGCCCGATATACCTTGTCTTTGGGTTGGCTGATATGATGACATAACACCTTAGGGTTGGATGCCCTAGTCTATAAAGCCTTGGTGAGAGTAGTTATCCTACCCGATACTACCTATAGTGAGGGTTGCACTACCCGTCACACTTCTAATGATGGTAGTGAGGACCTTTGGTGAGGGTTATGTCCAACCCGAAAACCCTAGTAGTTCTTTATCATGTAACCACATCTTTTGATATATGGATGATAGTTGCAAACCTATTCTATGTTGGATGTCTAAAGATGATGTCATTTAAAATGATAAGATGCTTGCCCATGTTTATAAGGTAAAGAGCATAAATGGATGCCCATGATTTGATAGCAGTGATGTAATTGATACAGTGTGACACACATATTTATAATCATGACATGTGCATCTGCAAATCCTAATGACATGATAATCCGCAAGAACTATGTCTAGTGATTTTAAGTTATCTCTCTTGATGTGCATACTAACCATGCAGGTATATTAAATGGATTCATAGCTAGGTAAGAGCTATGAGGTATATGTGCTTTGAATAACACTAAATGATGATAATCCTTGTTGATGAGATAACATGCATCACCAGTATGATGAGATAGGTATGAGGATCTGATAAAGGTTGAGTGCCTAGTTGAGGTGTTATCCTCTGGTGATGAGATAAGGGATTGTTATCCCAGGTGATGATGTAAGATGATGATGCCTTGAGAGGCAGTGACTTCCTGTGATGAGGGATTGAGATCCCAGGATGATGTGATAATAACAGTATTTATGTAGCTTAATGTGGTTTATATTTTACAACTTGGTTGCCTCAAAAATCCACTTAAAATATACTAATTAATTACAATGGAACATATCACGTAGTTTTCCCTGGCCATAGATCCATCATCGTCAGATTTTGATGATGGTGAAATAGGTTTATCCTGTAGGATTGCCTGGAGTGCATATTGTTGAATATGTGAGATTCCTCCTAGCCGAAAATAGGAGGATTAGAGTACAACTACAGTTGTAGACTCCATATGGTAAAGATCATGGTGAATAGGCCCATGACTCAATGAGTTAGAGCATGAATGCGTTCATCGCTCAAGACACGGTGATCAGGCTCGTGGCTTAAAAAGTATACTAGCACTTGTGTCAAGGTGAGCTAGAGATATGGGTAGCTTGCAGAGCTAACCCTAAGGTTGAGGCCATATAAGCATGAGATTGCAGTCCTGCTTTGGTTTTCGTGCACTGACCATGAGGAGGTGAGGCCATGAAGTCCGGCTCTCCCATTGACCTTGTATGGCACCAGTTTTGGGCTTCACATACAAAGGTTGGATTTGAGCAGGGACATCTCACTTCCTTAGGGCATAATAAAATGTAATCCAGCCAAATAGTGTATACTGTTGAGAGTAAAACACGAAACATTGATTGAGGCCTTACTTATATAGCTGATATAGTTATACCTTGCAATTATGTGTATGATCCTTATATTTTGTGATAAGTTCTTATAAAGCTTATCTTGTCAATCATGTTCCATAAAGAAATACTTGGTTATATGCCTCTTGGATGTCTTGGTAAGATTGATGGTAATAATAGTCTTGCTCAAGTATGTTGCTTTTATTTATATATCTTTACTAGCTATCTGCTTTATCTGCTTTAAACCTTCTAAGGTTTTATAGTTTCGGCGGGGAGTTATGTTTCTTGTTGGGACAGTGTGTCTCACCCCGCTGGTTTACAACCTTTTTAGGTGATCACGCTAGACGTGGCGGTCACGAGGTTGTGGCGGTCACGAGGTTGTGCCTCCACCAAGAGTACAGGCTCCCCATGGTGAAACATCGGGT
Organism: Alisma plantago-aquatica; assembly: GCA_963693085.1. Taxonomy (NCBI): domain Eukaryota; kingdom Viridiplantae; phylum Streptophyta; class Magnoliopsida; order Alismatales; family Alismataceae; genus Alisma; species Alisma plantago-aquatica. The sequence goes on from OY856415.1 coordinate 542,522,981, forward strand.
ATTGGGAAGACCTTTGAGCGGCTTCCCCGAGTCTGAGCTTCGGATTATGATGGAACAGCTGATCCGGCGGATGCGGATCTGTGGCTGACAGGTCTTGAGAAGGCCTTTCGGATCCTCGACATCCCCGAAGCAGACAAAGTCAAGCACGCTATCTTACCTTCTGAAGGGTAGTGTTGGCCACTGGTGGGCCATCGAGGAGGAGAAAAGACCTAGTGAGGTGATATGTTGGGAGGTTTTCCGGTGAGAGTTCGTCAGCATATACTTTCCATAGACGTATCTGGACGAGAAGATCAACCAGTTTGAGAGTCTGTGCCAAGGATCGATGAGATTCCCCGAGTATGAAGCCAAGTTTATGGACCTGCTAAGGTTCTATCCTCACATGGCGGTGACAGATGACGAGCGAATCAGGCGGTTTGATAAAGGTTTGAGTGCTGAGCTATCGACACCCGTTGCTGCTTTGGAAAATCAAGAGTGGTTTGCCACATTCGTGGAGTCTGTCCGTAGGATTGAATGATCTATCAGGGAGAAAAGGGTGTCCATGACTAGGAAAAGGCCTGCTCAGTTCCATAGGTAGAGGTCTGATGGCTTCAAGAAGCAAAGGTATTCGGCCTTCTGCGATGCAGAGTTCTCGCGTACCATCTCAGTGGTCTCTGAGTAAGGGAAGAAGCTGTGGATTTTTTCCATCCAAAGCTCACAAGACAGCTTCAGTAGTAGTGACAGGGCCATCTAGGATGAAGATAGAAGGCAAGTCATGTTACCACTGTGGGCAGACTGGGCACTTGAGGTCAAATTGCCAAAGGAAAAATGTTGAAGTAACACAACAGCTGAGGCAGAATCAGCAAGGGTCAGATAGACAGCAACCTAGTGGTAGTAGAGGGTGAGGACGCGGTCAAGCGTCACAAGCGGGATCGTCTTCTCAAGGATGCAGAGAACGTGGACAGAAAGCAACGGCTCAATTCTATGTTATGAGTCAGTCGGAGGCGATAGTCAACCCGCGAGTGGTGGCAGGTCAGATGGAGTTATGTCATTCTGATTTGTCTTCTTCTTGCTTTATATCTGTTCTGGTTGACCCAGGTGCTACGCACTCTTTTATCGCACGAACTATACTTGAAAACTGTCTTTTACCTGTTAGATGTAAGAGAGATAGCTTGTTGTTAGAAACCCCTCTTGATGGTTCCTCAATTCTTTGAGAGGTGTGTCCATCTTGTGTTCTATCTTTTTCAGGACACAATATACAAGTAGATCTTATACCACTTGATATGCATGGATTCGATGTGATCCTTGGGATGGATACCTTAGAGAAGTATAAGGTTGTGTTGGACTGTGGTTCCAAGCAAGCAGTGTTTGATGATGGTGGAGAGATGTGGATCTTCCAAGGAGATAGGAAGATTCTCCCGACATGTTTGGTGTCAGCTATGGTGATAGAAAATATGTTGCCGCAACGATGTAAGGCGTTCCTAGCTCACGTTGTGGATACCAAGGCAAAAGGCCCTAGCCTTGAGGAGGTTCCTATTGTCTGAGAATTTGCGGATGTGTTTCCCAAGGAGTTTCCCGGTGTTCCCCCACCTCGAGAGATTGACTTTGAGATCAATCTGGTGCCAGGAACACAGCCAGTTGCCCAGACACTGTACAGGATGGATCTAGACGAGATTGAAGAATTGAAGAAGCAGTTATAGGAGTTGTTGGATAAAGGTTTCATTAGAGTAAGCACATCGTCGTGGGGTGCTCCAATCCTTTTTGTAAATAAGAAGGATGGATTGATGCATTTGTGCATAGATTACCAGTAGTTGAACAAAGTTACGATCAAGAACAAGTACCTGTTACCGAGGATAGACAATCTATTTGATCAGTTGTGTGGCGCTACAGTATTTTCAAAGATCGATCTACAGTCTGGATACCATCAGTTGAGGATTAAGACGGACGACATACCAAAATTAGCATTTAGGATGAGGTATGGTCACTTCGAGTTTGTGGTTATTCCGTTTGGGCTAACCAACGCACCTGCTGCTTTCATGGATCTGATGAACAGGGTGTTCGGTCCATTTTTAGATCAATTTGTTGTGGTTTTCATAGCAGACATCTTGATCTACAGTCAGGATAGTCAAGAGAATGAATAGTATCTTCGAGAAGCATTGACTCTTCTTCACCAACACCAATTATATGCCAAGTTCAGTAAGTGTGAGTTCTGGTTGAAGGAAGTGACTTTCTTGGGTCACGTGATATCTGCTGAAGGATTCAGAGTGGACCCCAAGAAAGTGGAGTCAGTTGCAGATTGGGAGTAACCAAAGACACTGACAGAAGTTTGTAGTTTTCTGGGTCTAGCAAGATACTACCAGAGGTTTATAAAGGACTTCTGTGTGATCGCATTGTTGATAACAAAGTTGACCAGGAAGGATGTACCTTTTGTCTGGGATGATCGTTGTCAGCAAGCTTTCCAAAGCTTGAAGGAGAAGATGACTAGTGCTCCAGTGCTAGTGCTGCCAGAGCCTGGGAAAGGCTATGTTGTTTTCTGTGATGCTTCTAAGAAGGGCCTAGGATGTGTGCTAATGCAGGAGGATCGTGTGGTTTCTTTTGCTTTGCGACAGCTTAAGAAGCATGAGGAGAATTATTCGACACATGATTTGGAGCTGGCAGCGGTGGTTCATGCGTTGAAGATTTGGAGACACTATATTTATGGGGAAGTGTGTCACATCTTTACAGATCATAAGAACTTGAAGTACATCTTCTCGCAGAGTGAGATAAACATGCGACAGTGTCACTGGATGGAGTTGATCAATGATTATGATTGCACCATTGAGTATCATCCTGATAAGGCAAATGTGGTAGCTGATGCGCTTAGCAAAACGTCTCCTTCTTCTCGCTCGATAAAGAAAGCACAGTTGAGTTCTTTGGTATGCCATAGGTAGGATATGTTCGTTGCTTTGTGGTAGATGAATGTACAGTTAGAGGTTTCCTTGTTGGCAGGACTGTTGACACAGATGCAAGTAAAACCTACATTGAGACGGCAGATCAAGGACGCACAGCAGGCAGATGCTTCAGTTTAGTTGATAAGATCAGAGTTTGGCAGCGAAAAGTGTGATGGGTTCCATGATTCTGAGGATGGACTAGTTTGTTATCATGGTAGGATGGTGGTCCCCGATATTGATAATTTGAGAAAGCTAGTGCTCGAGGAAGCACACACATCGATGTATACAATGCATCCAGGTGTCACCAAGATATATCCTAATCTGAAGGACCTATATTGGTGGTCTGGCTTGAAGAAGGATGTAGCCAAGTTTGTGGCTAGGTGTGTGGTATGCCAGCAAGTTAAGGTTGAGCATCAGAAGCCGACAGGTACGTTGCAACCCATGCCGATACCGCAGTGGAAATGGGATCACATAACCATGGATTTCGTAGTTGGTCTGCCAAGGACAGCTAGGAATCATGATTCCATTTGGGTGATAGTGGACATATTGACGAAGTCTGTGCACTTCATACAAGTAAAGACAATGTATACATTAGAGAAGCTTGCTCAGGTGTATGTAGATGACATAGTGCATTTACACGGTGTACCAGTAATGATTGTCTCTGACCGAGGACCCCATTTCATGAGTCATTTCTAGGAACAATTGCACAAAGCGTTGGGAACGCAGTTGAGGTTCAACACCACTTCCCACCTGCAGACAGATGGACAGTCTGAAAGGACTATTTAGACTTTGGAGGATCTTCTCCAAGCATGTGTTTTGCAGTTTCTAGGAAGTCGGGATGTGCATCTCAGTTTGATAGAGTTTGCCTACAACAATGGTTACCAGCGGAGCATCGACATGGCTCCTTATGAGGCTCTATATGGTAGGAAGTGTAGATCTCATCTATGTTGGTATGAGTCTGGTGAGTATCAGCTTTTGGGTCCTGAGATAGTGCAACAGACAATAGAGAAGATCAGAGTGATACAGCAAAATTTGAAAGCAGCACAGGACAGACAAAAGTCTTATGTAGATAATCACCAACGATCTTTAGAGTTCCAGGTGGGAGACAAAGTTTATCTCAAGGTCTCGCCATGGAAAGGCATGCTAAGGTTTGGCTGGAAATGCAAACTGGCACCCAGGTATATGGGGCCATATCTGGTGATAGCATGTGTTGGCAAGGTAGCTTACAAGTTAGAGTTGCCGCTAGAGTTGCACAGGTTACATCTGGTGTTCCATGTCAGTATGTTGAAGAAAAGTCATCCAGACACAGGGACAGTGATACAGCCAGTTGAGGTTGAGCTTGATGAAGATGTGACCTACGAGGAAGGTCCAGTGCCGATCCTTGACAAAAGAGTAAAGAAGTTAAAAAGGTAAGACATGGTTCTTGTGAAAGTTCTTTGGCATCATCGTGGTGTTGAGGAAGCCACGTGGGAGCTCGAGGAAGAGATGAGGATGAAGTATCCCTCACTTTTCTCTTCAGATTTTGGGGACGAAATCCCTTTGTAGAGGTTTATGGCTTGTAAGGACCCTGACCTTCGTTTTGGGCTTATCCTATTTGCTTTACCTAAACCTTGTACCTAGTTTCTTGCTAATCACCTCTAGTGGTGATTAGGGTTTACTTGAGCTTTGTTGAGAGTTGGAGGTGCTACTTGCAAATAACCTAAGTTTAGGGTTGATGGGAAAGTTTGTCACCTTGAGAGATGTTTCTCTCTCTCAGAGGATGGGTTGGGCTCGTTGCTTGAGTTGCTTTAGGCTTGGTTGAGCTTTGTTGGGCTTTGTTTTGCCTTGTTTGGACCTTGCTTTGCCTTGTTGGACCCAGTATCGGGCAAGAGAGCTTGGTGTCAGCCATGGGTGTGTCGCCCATGGGGTTGTATCGGGAAAGGGAGTGAGGAGTATCGACCATGGACCATCTTTGACATTTGGCTTCGTTTGTGTCACCACTCTAGTGGACACTTGGTGCATGATGCTTACATGTGGCAATTGCCTTGGACATGTGTATGAGGTGGGATGAGAAGGTGGCATTGCCCATGGATAAGTGTCCCTAGGTGGGTGACACATTGTCTTGTTTTCTCCTCCACCCTCTTCTATATATGTATCTCCTTTCTCTTGCTAAGGATCCCTTTAGTTCCTTAGTTTCCCCTCTTCCTTGGTGAATGACACCTCTCCTTTGCAACCTTGGTGGCTGATACCCTTGGAGGAGCTAAGCTTGGTGGCCGATCCTTCTCGAGTCTCCTTCTTCCTCTTGTGGTGGTTCTTGAGCTTAAATCTTGGAGCTTTGGAGCTTGAGGAGCTTGCTTAAGGCGGGTTACATAACTTCTAACCCTAACTATACTACCTTCTCTTATGTTGCATGTTCACATATGATCATGATCGGCCATGCATGTTGTTAGATATGTTTCTTGCTCTAGTTTGCACCTTTGATCTTGATTTATGATCTTGTTGCTATAATGGATGTGTTTGATGTGATTTGACCTTGTTGGCCAAACCTATGGAGTAGGGTTTTCTTTGGGGCAATGCCCCTTTCTCTCCTTTGGTCTTGAGAAGTGAGTTTGGCTCTAGTGATATAGGAAACACCCCTCTTACTTGGTTGTTGAGAGGTGAGTCTATACTCTAGCTCCTTGGGCAACACTCTTCTCTCACCGTGGATTTGAGAGGTGAGCCTTAGTTTAGTGGACCTAGTAGAGGTTGAGACCTTGTCTGATATGGAGATGATCCATTTGATGCTTGAGATGTGTGATGGAGGTTGTGCAAAACCCCTCTCTCTTGGTTGTTGAGAGGTGAGCCAATCCTCTTGATCTTTTAGGGTTTTGATGATGGTGATCTTGAGGTTGATGATGACCTTGTCAGGATGAGCTTGGTGCCTTGAACGATACATCTTGTAGTAGTGCTGCCCGAAATACCTCCCTTGGTCTAGGGTTTTGATCTTGGCCGATATGATGAGTTTGGTTGGCTTTGTGCCTGATATGGCTCTCCTGACCTTGATGATGAGCTTGGGCGATATGCCTTGATCTAGATGATTCTTGACCTAGTAGTTGTTGGGCCCTTGGTCAATAGAGTGCCTAGTTGATATCTCTGTTTGGAGTCTTGGGCGATACATGTTGGGTCAGATTCTTGCCCAACATGGGTTGAGTGGTGGCCCTTGTGAGTACCTTGTGGTGACCGATATGGTGTGTTGGTTTTAGTTGGGTGTTAGGCTTCCCTATGGTGCCCTTGTATTGGTTGTTGATGTACACCTTGATGGGCGTTATGGTGTTGGCTTTGGGCACCACAATCTTAACCGATAGGGCGGTGATGGTTGTCCGACACAACCCAAACCCTAACCCTAGCTAAGCTACCCGTCACACCTTGACCTTGGGTGCACGATATGCCCCATGGACTCATCTACACGTTACAACTCTTGGTCTTGGTTGCACGACACACCATGAAGTGGTTGCCCGATATACCTTGCCTTTTGGTTGACCGATATGGCGGCATAACACCTTAGGGTTGGATGCCCTAGTCGATAGAGCCTTGGTGAGAGTAGTTATCCTACCCGATACTAACTATAGTGAGGGTTGCACTACCCATCACACTTCTAGTGAGGGTAGTGAGCACCTTTGGTGAGGGTTATGTCTAACTCAGAAACCCTAGTTAGTAGTTTTTTTATCATGTAACCACATATTTTGATATATGGATGATAGTTTTAAACCTATGCTATGTTGGATGTCTAAAGATGATGTCATTTAAAATCATAAGATGCTTGCCCATATTTATAAGGTAAAGAGCATAAATGGATGCCCATGATTTGATAGCAGTGATGTAATTGATACAGTGTGACACACATATTTATAGTCATGACATGTGCATCTCCAAATCCTAATGACATGATAATCCGTAAGAGTTATGTCTAGTGATTTTAAGTTATCTCTCTTTATGTGCATACTAACCATGCAGGTATATTAAATGGATTCATAGCTAGGTAAGAGCTATGAGGTATATGTGCTTTGAATAACACTAAATGATGATAATCCTTGTTGATGAGATAACATGCATCACCAGTATGATGAGATAGGTCTGAGGACCTGATAAAGGCTGAGTGCCTAGTTGAGATGTTATCCTCTGGTGATGAGATAAGGGATTGTTATCCCAGGTGATGATGTAAGATGATGATGCCTTGAGAGGCAGTGACTTCCTGTGATGAGGGATTGAGATCCCAGGATGATGTGATAATAACAATATTAATGTAGCTCAATGTTGTTTATGTTTTACAACTTGGTTGCCTCAACAATCCACTTAAAATATACTAATTAATTACAATGGAACATATCCATCATCGTCAGATTTTGATGATGGTGAAACATGTTTATCCTACGGGATTGCCTGGAGCGCATATTGTTGAATATGTGAGGTTCCTCCTAGCCGAAAATAGGAGGATTAGAGTACAACTGCAGTTGTAGACTCTGTATGGTAAAGAGCATGGTGAACAGGCCTATGACTCAATGAGTTAGAGCATGAATGCATTCATGGCTCAAGAGCACGGTGATCAGGCCCGTGGCTCGAAAGGTATACTAGCACATGTGTCAAGGTGAGCTAGAGATATGGGTAGCTTGCGGATCTGACCCTGAGGCTGAGGCCATATAAGCATAAGATTGTGGTCCTACTTTGGTTTTCATTCACTGACCACGAGGAGGTGAGGTCATGGAGTCCGACTCTCCCATTGACCTTGTATGGCACCGATTTTGGGCTTCGCAGCCGAAGGTTGGATTTGAGCAGGGACATCTCACTTCCTCAGGGCATAATAAAACGTAATCCAGCTGAATAGTATATATTGCTGAGAGAAAAACATGGAACATTGATTAAGGCATTGCTTATATAGTTGATCTAGTTATACCTTGCAGTTATGTGTACAATCCTTATATTTTGTGATAAGTTCTTATAAAGCTTATCTTGTCAATCATGTTCCATAAAGAAATACTTGGTTATATGCCTCCTGGATATCTTGGTAAGATTGATGGTAATAATAGTCTTGCTCAAGTATGTCGCTCTTATTTATATGTCTTTACCAGCTATCTGATTTATCTTCTTTAAACCTTCTGAGGTTGTATAGTTTTGGCAGGGAGTTATGTTTCTTACTGGGACTGTGTGTCTCACCCCGCTGGTTTATAAACTTTTTAGGTGATCGTGCTAGATGTGGCGGTCGTGAGGTTGTGGCTGAGCAGCAAGAAGAGGAGCAGTAGAAGGCAAGAGATGGAAATGATGCTATTTTGGTGGTTTTGTAGTAGAGTCCTAGAGTCATCCCTGTACTCTCAGGTCCTCGGAGGTGTTTGACGATGTTTCATGATGACTAGCAGTTGTAATTTTGTATATCATGTTGCTGGCCTTACGTGGCCCGTTATGTATGTATAAACAGGTGATGAACTCTGGTGCTGATAGTACAGCTGGTTCCGATAAGCTGTGGACATATATCGAGGCTTGTAATGTTTATATAATATGTTTCCTTGCAGGATCTGGATGTAATAGTTCTCTTTCATCTACTTTCCGCAAACGGTTTTAATTAACCCGTGTTTTCGGTAATATGTGGTTTATGGTGTTTCCGCATGTTTTCGCGTGTCACCTTGTTGTCTGTGTGATGGCGGGGTGTCACAATAGTCTTCTCTCATAGTGAAGGTGGTGATTGTAGTTCTTACATATGAAGTCACTACACTTATCACATTTCATTCGGTATGCTTTGACATCATCAAATGTAACCCTAAATAAGGATTGCCATAAAGTTTATGATTGGGTAGCTATATATGACACATGGGGACTGATTATGAGTGATGTATATGGGATTTTTCCCTACTACTCAAGTTTGATATCCCTGCCACTTGATAAGTGAGACTGAGATACGCATGTGCATGCACATGTGAATAAATACATGATATTGAGGACACATATATCTCAGACAGTCTTCTCTTAGTTCAAGAAACATGGATTGAACTTTGAGAGGATGATGGTTCCATGCCTCAAGTTCATTCTAGATATCAGAGATAAAGGAATTATACTATCTCTATAACACCTTAAATGAATTATAGGTTGAATTTGTTCCCCAACTTTCCATTCACTTGGGTAGCACCAATGTGCGACTAGGCACTGCTCTTTGCATGTGATGTCACAAGCTAGTTATGCACATTCATTGCCAATGTGATATGGGACCTATGGGGTCACACATAAGAGGAGTTTACTCATGAATGATGATTGGATTGACTACTAAAGTGTTTAGGTATTCAACTCAAGTAAAAAATCAGCCGACTATATTGCCAACTGATCGGCTGAGTGTTGAGATGGTCGTTTAGAGTGTCAGGTTGATTAGAACTGAATTGACTGATTTGTGCATGAATCAGGGCACCAACTGATCGACTCACTAAGTGAACCGATCGACTCACTAAGTGAACTGACCATCTCACTAAGTGAACCAATCGGCTCAGGTTGGTTGAGATGACTGGTTCACCTAGTGAATTGATCGGCTCAGGTGTGCCAAGAAAAGCATCTGGTGACTTTCCTGAATTTGTGAGAAAGGTTGATCATTTCACTTATTCAATTCATTGGTACAAGAATTAATAATGTGAATTAATTGGAAACAAATTTGCTAATTTATATGCAATTGGAAAGCATGGCAAAATGATCAGTTCGGGTTGTGAACTGATCGGCTCACATGTGAAATGAACGGTTCGATTGCCAATCGACCGGTTTGTGATTTGTAGGTTGTGAAAATTCATGGTCTTCTGGTCCCTTTCACTCCCACACAGATTGGGAACCCAAACCCTAAGTCCTCATATAAATAGAGGGGTATTGGGGGCTTTCCAGAACACAACTCAATTACCTCTGACAATTATTATCACATACTCAATTTTTACTATTATATCTATGTTGAGCTATTTTCCCCTAAAGTGAATTTATTGACAATATTTCCCTTCACTCCAAATTCCACTTACTTATTCGATTCAATTATCATGGTCCTTGATAGGAATAGTCTTCAATTGAATTCCCTTGTGTCCTAATGAATTAATCATCCACACTTGAGAAACAATTGCAATCCAATCCCTCATTTGAGCATCATTTTCTTGGTTGAAATCAGTTAGTCGGAATTGATCTATTTGTGCTTAAATACCTTATTTCATCTCAAACCCACATATTGCTCTCGATTTGACCAATATTGGCTTGGAACCAAAGGGATACCATTAATAATCTTTAAAGAAAGAAATACTAGAATTAATTATGGAGACAAATAAGTTAAATTTGTAAAGTGTTGGTACTAGTATATATTTCTTAATTTATTTGAATGGAAATCAAACCATGGTCAAAATCTCATAACTATTGACCTTTTCATTTAATAGTTATAATGGAATTAGTAACTATGGTCTTAATTATAGCCATCAACTTAATATCGTTGTAAATGAGGTAGCACCCTCTTTAACCCCTCACACGCGAGCAACGCCACTTACAAGGAACCGGAGACAACCCAAACTGGCCAAACACGATGGACTATCAGAACCGCCTCCGGCACAAAGGGCAAACGTCCCGAATGGCTAATCTCTGTTGTTGTTTTCTTCAAGAATCCTTGAGGCGCCGCCATGAAATTGCTCTAAAGATTGAAAAAAATGGATCTGTGGTTACTCAGGTTGAGGACATGGATGTGTTGCCTCCTCGTGTTTCTTCCATCAACAAACCCTAACGTCATCTCCTATATAGATATCCCCAACCACATCTGAAGAGGCACCCCCATCATCTGAACAACCAGTAAACCTATCCATAATCACCATTTTCATCACGACCGCGTCGACCACCTACAACCTCGACAGCACTCTAGACACCCCTCCAACCTCTTTTCCTCCTTACTGTAAAGATTCATAGCACATTCCCTGAATCAGTAGACCATGAAGTAGACTCCACAATTGCCCAATCATCCAACCTTGTTTCCTCCAATTTCCTATGTCAGCGGCCTGGGTAGTGTCTCGCCAGCCACCATGGCTCCCTCATGCCGCCATCACAACACTACAGCGGCGTCAGAAAACAACCTGCGGCAACCAAACGAGCTCGCCGCCTTGCAGTTACCCGACACAGCGGCACCCGAACTCCTTTCCTCCTCCTCGCTTCCTCCAGCCTCCCTGCATCCTCCGCCCAAAAATTGCAGTCGACAAAACCATGACCGGTGACATATGCAACAGGGAGACAACCACCACAAAGACTTCCCGACAGCCTACAACCTCGCCCTAGGCACTGCGCCCACAATCACCTGAGGCAGCACAGAGGAGTCTCCAAGATGTAGACGGTAGTTTGATCCTGCTGCCCTGGCCCTCGCCACCTATGACGGCATCACCTCGACCTACTGATCTCTACTGTAGAGCTACGACCTGCAACGGCAGTGCCCTGCCTTGCCACCAACAGTAATGCCCTGCCAAGACCACCTCGTGTTCTCCTGTATCCAAACCTCGCCAGCAAGGAAATCTACAAATCTGACTACATTGCCTCACACGGTCACACCCCGCCTCTGCCTGAAATGGTAGGTTAGATCATCGTCATTGACTAGGCCTAGGCCTCTCTTCATCATCACCATCAAGTGCCTGAACCTTGTTGCCTCATAACATCTTTCCACACCCCACATGTGCCATGCTCTGTGCCAAGGACCTCACCAACCACCTTCTATTACTCGCATCACAGCCTACGATCTGTCCCTACTTCCTCTTTGACAACAACCTCGCCAGCAAACGGCCTACACTAGGAACACACATCACCATCAAGTTTAGAGCCCGACATGGGCACACAACCTGGCCCTGACATCTCCAACAACCTCCATGACGACCTAAAAATTTGAAACTTGAGGCACATCTACAATATGGATTCAAGGGAATAACTATTATCTTCAGCAACCTGCTACCTGCACCCTTTCATATGAACCTGGAACAACATCGAAATAGCTTGTTAACTAAGCTTCAGAGGCCATCTTTGTTGGGGATGCAAGGGAAGAGATCATATGGATCGCATACTAACACAAGAAATCAAGAGACATGCTGCATACTCCCATACACAGTTCATAAGTCACTTCTCCCTCCTATTTAATTTCATAATATCTAATAAGACTAAGAGATATGGGGAGTGAGAAACAATGTGACTATACCTAATCATTGTAATTATATAGGACTAGAAATTGTTTAAGTCACGTGCATTACATGTTTAAAGAATGCATATATATATATATATATATATATATATATATATATATTGTAGTAGATTTATGATGTGAATACTATTAAATCATATAGTGGGTTAGCTAACAAGTTAAGGGAAAAGGGTAAAAATATGATGATAACCTAGAATAAGTAGTTGAGAAACTTAATGCCATCCATTATAGTTAACATAAATGTGTATTTGTATATAATGGCCTATCAAAAATACATATCAATTTACCAAACAAATCTATGTAGACCTACTTATTCGAACTTAATGATATGAGAGATTGAGTAGTTATCATTACATGGGTGACTTTATGCTTGGAAAACCATACTCACAATGACACATTGGTTTGACTATATCATCCTCATTCATATAAATAAAAGGTGCTAGATTTTATTTGTATACATATATATAATTGAGGTCTAAGTACAAGTGTACAATTACTATATATAAACTTATGTTGGATGAAACCTAAGTATTTTGATAAAAAATTTTGGAAGTAAACATATAGACCCTAATGACTAAACAAAAAATTGTATCATATTGGAGATAAAATAATAATTGAGGAACTAACATAAGGAAAATGTTATACAATTAAATATGCAACATTGATTATATGGGACATAGTTATAAACCCTAGAATGTTGATAATTGGAGGAATATGGAGTAGTAGCTCGAAATTGAAATCCTAATTCACAAATAACTAACTGAACAATAACTGGTTCCAAGCCAAGTGATAACACTATTATACTAATTTGTAGATTACTCACTTTTGGAGCCTTGTTATGATTGATCAAGCTCTGGAGTTTTGAATCAAATTAAGGTACTAGATCTACTATTTCAGTTGTTGAATTATTTTCCCTTTTGATAGACATACACATATATCTTAATTTGTGGTGAATTCTATATAGTTTTGAAACCTCTACTTGTTCTTGAAAGTTCACCACTCTTATTTTGTAATTGATGAAATGTTGTTGATAAAATATTTTGGCATTGGACTTGATCTATTGGAGTTTTGACTCCCTGTGGACTTTGGTCCCTTGGGCTTTGGCCCTATAGAGCTTTGGCTCACTTGAGTGGGTCAAGTACCCCACAACCATGCACAGTGGATAGGTATTAGTTGTCCCCAAGTTAACTGGAATAGATAATAAGGCACTAGTGTCATTCTCTCCTAGAGTGTGAGAACACAAGGCACTTAGCCCTAGAAAAGATATGATAGGAAGGTGCCAAAACTTGTCAAATAGAATATCTTGAAATTGATATACTTTGGGAATAGCTTGGATAAATTTTGCATACTTGAATTATTGAATCTTGCTTAATGATATTCCTGTGAAAGATTTTTTATCTTGAAGTTGATATTGGAATTTCTTTTTATTAGCCTTTAGTCCACCAAATACTCCTTTCCTAACTTCTATTATACATCTAAATCATAATTCGTACATAGTTCAATGATTGGATTCAGTACCAGCATTGCTGACCCTTTATTTCTCTTCAATGGGGCCCATGTGTGGTTCTGTTCCCTCTGGGAACTCATGGGCAGGTGGTAGATGGAAGAGCTTGAAGAGACATGTACTGGGTAGTCCTCCGTTGAAGACTGTATAGCAATGAAATTTATTTCTTAAACTTGTAATCATATTTGTAAACTTTGGCGACTCTGATGTATAAGCATGGAGGTAATAAAGATTGTTTATGATTGTGATATTATATTGTAAATATTTGATCGCAAAGATCGGGTCTTTACAACATGGTATCAGAGCCATAAATGGTTGGCACTCATGCATGTCTCGTGGAAATTAGGGTTAAGTAGGAACATCAATGGAGTAGTTAGAACTTATAAAAATATTAACGACAACCCCTAATATAATTGGCCTAATTTCTAGAATATACATAAACTACAAGTAGGGAACACTAAGAGCCTAGGTTGTTGATGTACTTTAGTCTACAAATTCATCTATGTCATCTCACTACCTTTTGGATTCCCTTAGGATAGATTTACTTGAGTTATTATTGAGGAAGAAGTATTAGTGAGCCCTTAGAACATTAAAGTCACCACCCTAGGTACACAAATAGATAGAGTATCCTGATTTTCTCTTTAGGTTTCGACATACATTAATAATTTCATATATTAATATAGAATAAATAATTATCCTAGACCTTAAAATGTGAATTTTCACAATCACATTCAATAATTTTCATTTAAAACCTTAAACATATGTAAAAGTCATGTCACATAAATAATTTATTCAAAAAAATTCTAATTAAAAATCATTATCACCATGTAAGTGGAATAAGCTAAGGTGTATAAGGAAGGATGTTCAGTGAAGGCTCTGACATAATTACTCCCGATCTACTTAGCTGGTTGTGGAGTTTCCTCACTTAACATATCGACCTGGCCAAAGCGAAATTCATTACTTGGGAAAACCCTAATGTTTAATAATGTCATTAATGAAAAAAAATTATTAGTATCTATAATCATGTTCAGTACTTATATATAAATTATGATGTGCTAATACTTGGAATACAGTTCTCATTTATATATATAAAAAAAGATCTAGATAATCTAAAATATGAACAATATATTTATTTTATTAAATAGAATCATCGCTTTTGAGAAAATATGTATCTAGAAAATCCATGACACTTGAAATTCAACTTTTGATCCACATAAGTAGGAACTGAGATTGTAGTGGATTAAATTGTAGTTATTGATGTGTTGAATCAAGATAAATATGATGCACTTGATATTTGAACTTATAATTTCCCCGTATATCAGAAAAACCTGACCTGACCTAGAATAGTAGAGAAATAAAATCCTCCCCTAAAAAAACAAATACGAAGTATATTGAAATTTTGACCCAATAAATCATTGGTCAAATATAGGTGACAAAAAAATTCAACTATGGAAAACAACATTTTATTTAATTTATAGAGAACAAAATGTCATGGATATAATATCATATTTAGAATAATATGAATTAGAAGTAAAAAAAAGTCAAAAGTTGAATCCGACTAGTGTTTAAATGCAATTGTTGAGATGAAAACTAGGACCTATATATGTTTTAACCTTGAACCACATTTAGAACTTTGGGTAATGACATGGTATGGAAATCATAATTAAATGAAACCCTACTCAACTTTAAAAAAAAGGAAAGTAATATTTAGACACAATATAAATATCACTAAAAAAAATGACAAACATAAGGGATTGAAGTTGACAAAATGTTAAGTTTAAACTTGATAACTATAGTTTGACAAACGAGCTTGCAGTGTAACACAACTTTTGATAATGATGGCCAAGAATCACAAATCAACTATTTCAACTCTCATATTAATTAGAAGTTGTATGGACTAGTCATCATTAGGACCCAAATTTAAATACTTTTAAAGTAGCATTTATACATAAATTAAATCAATAATTCCATGGTAGTAGTAGATGAATTGTGGTCACCCTGAGTGGAACCTATTTTAGTTGAAGGATAATTGTAATAAGGTATGTGAATTGAAGTGATTCAATCAAACTACAGTAGTATGTCAGAGAATTATTGGATTAGATCTCAGTGGGAAGAAGATTATCGAGAAGGATAAGATTTTGGGGAGGAAATCCATTTTAAGGGTGGTAGTGTTGTAACATACTCAATTTTTACTATTATATCTATGTTGAGCTATTTTCCCCTAAAGTCAATTTATTGACAATATTTCCCTTCACTCCAAATTCCACTTACTTATTTGATTCAATTATCATGGTCCTTGATAGGAATAGTCTTCAATTGAATTCCCTTGTGTTCTAATGAATTAATCATCCACACTTGAGAAACAATTGCAATCCAATCCCTCATTTGAGCATCATTTTCTTGGTTGAAATCATTTAGTCAGAATTGATCTATTTGTGCTTAAATACCTTGATTTCATCTCAAACCCACATATTGCTCTCGATTTGACCAATATTGGCTTGAAACCAAAGGGATGCATTAATCACCTTTAAAGAAAGAAATACTAGAATTAATTATGGAGACAAATAAGTTAAATTTGTAAAGTGTTGGTACTAGTATATATTTCTTAATTTATTTGAATGGAAATTAAGCCATGGTCAAAATCTCATAACTATTCACCTTTTTGTTTAATAGTTATAATGGAATTAGTAACTATGGTCTTAACTATAGCCGTCAACTTAATATCATTGTAAATGAGATAACACCCTCTTTAACCCCTCTCACACGAGCAACACCAGTTACAAGGAACCGGAGACAACCCAAACTGGCCAATCACGATGGACTATCAGAACCGCCTCCAGTACAGAGGCAAACGTCCTGAATGGCTGATCTCTACTATTGTTTTCTCCAAGAATCCTCAAAGCGCCACCATGAAATTGCTCTATAGATTGAAAAAAATGGATCTGTCATTACTCATTTTGAGGGCATGGATGTGTTGCCTCCTCGTGTTTCTTCCGTCAACAAACCCTAATGTTGTCTCCTATATAGATATCCCCAACCACACATGAAGAGGCATCCCCATCATATGAACAAACAGGTCACCTAGCCATAATCACCATTGTCATCATGACCGCATCGACCACCTACAACCTCGACAGCACTCCAAACACCCCTCCAACCTCTTTACCTCCTTACTGCAAAGATTCATAGGACATTCCTTGAATCAGTAGACCATGAAGTAGACTCCACAATTTCCCAATCATCCAACCTCCTCTCCTCCAATTTCGTGTGTCAGTGGCCTGGGCAGTGTCTCACCAGCCATCATGGCTCCTTCATGCCACCATCACAACACTACAGCAGCGTCAGAAAACAACCTGAGACAACCAAACGATCTCATCGTTGTGCAGTTACCCGACACAGTGGCACCTGAACTCCTTTCCTCCTCCTCGCTTCCTCCAGCCTCCATGCATCCTCTGCCCAGCAATTGCATTCGCAAAGAAACACCATGAGCCCCAGTGACATCTGCAACAGGGAGACAACCACCACAAAGACTTCCTGGTGGCCTATAACCTCACCCTAGGCACTGCACCCACAATCAACTACGGCGGCACAGAGGAGTCTCCAAGATGTAGATGGTAGTTTGATCCCGGTGCCCTAGCCCTCGCCACCTCTGACAGCATCACCTCGACCTACTGATCTCTACTGTAGAGCTATGACCTGAAACAGCAGTGCCCTACCTTGCCACCAGCAGTAATGCCCTGCCAAGATCACCTCCTGTTCTCCTATATCCAAACCTCGCCAGCAAGGAAATCTACAAATCTGACTCCTTTGCCTCACACCCTGCCTCTGCCTGAAATGGCAGGTTAAATCATCGTCGATGACTAGGCCTAGGCCTCTCTTCATCATCACCATCAAGAACCTGAACCTTATTTCCTCACGACATCTTACCACATCCCACATGCACCATGCTCTGTACCAAGGACCTCGCCAACCACCTTCTATTACTCACATCACAGCCTACGATATGTCCCTCCTTCCTCTTTGACAACAACCTCGCCAGCAAACGGCCTACACTAGGAACCCACATCACCATCAAATTTAGAGCCCGACATGGGCGCACAACATGGCCCTGACATCTCCAACAGCCTCCATGACAACCTAAAAATCTGAAACTCGAGGCACAACTACAATGTGGATTCAAGGGAATAACTATTATCTTCAGCAACCTGCTACCTACACCCTTTTAGATGAACCTGGAACAACATCAAAATAGCTTGCTAACCAAGCTTCATAGGCCATCTCTGTTGGGGATGCAAGGGAAGAGATCACATGGATCTTATATTAACACAAGAAATCAATAGACCTACTACATACTCCCATACACAGTTCGTAAGTCTCTTCTCCCTCCTATTTAATTTCATAATATCTAATAAGATTAAGAGATATGGGGAGTGAGAAACAATGTGACTATACCTAATCATTGTAATTATATAGGACTAGAAATTGTTTAAGTCTATATGTGCATTACATGTTCAAAGAATGCATATATATATTGTAGTAGATTTATGATGTAAATACTATTAAATCATATACTGGGTTAGCTAACAAGTTAAGGGAAAAGGTAAAACTGATGATAACCTATAATAAGTAGTTGAGAAACTTAATGCCATCCATTCTAGTTAACATAAATGTATATCTGTATATAATGGCCTATCAAAAATACATATCAATTTACCAAACAAATCTATGTAGACCGACTTATTCAAACTTAATGATATGAGAGATTGAGTAGTTATCATTACATGGGTGACTTTATGCTTGGAAAATCATACTCAGAATGACACATTGGTTTGACTATATCATCTTCATTCATATAAAGAAAAGGTGCTAGATCTTATTTGTATACATATATATAATTGAGGTCTAAGTACAAGTGTACAATTACTATATATAGACTTATGTTGGATGAAACCTAAGTATTTTGACAAAATTATTTGGAAGTAAACATATAGACCCCAATGACTAAAAAAAAATTATATCATATTGTAGACAAAATAATAATTGAGGAACTAACATAAGGAAAATGATATACACTTAAATATACAACATTGATCATATGGGACATAGTTATAAACCCTAGAATGTTGATAATTGGAGGAATATGGAGTAGTAGCTTGAAATTGAAATCCTAAATCACAAATAACTAACTGAACAATAACTGGTTCGAAGCCAAGTGATAACACTATTATACTAATTTGTGGATTACTCACTTTCGGAGCCTTGTTATGATTGATCAAGCTCTGGAGTTTTGAATCAAATTAAGGTACTAGATCTACTATTTCAATTGTTGAATTATTTTCCCTTTTGATAGACATACACATATATCTTGATTTGTGGTGAATTCTATATAGTTTTGAAACCTCTACTTGTTCTTGAAAGTTCACCACTCTTATTTTGTAATTGATGAAATATTGTTGATAAAATATTTTGGCACTAGACTTGATCTATTGGAGTTTTGACTCCCTGTGGACTTTGATCCCTTGGGCTTTGGCCCTATAGAGCTTTGGCTCACTTGAGGGGGCCAAGTACCCCACAACCATGCTTACTGGATAGGGATTAGTTGTCCCCCAGTTAACTAGAATAGCTAATAAGGCACTAGTGTCACTCTCTCCTAGAGTGCGAGAACACAAGGTACTTAGCCCTAGAAAAGATATGATAGGAAGGTGCCAAAACTTGTCAAACATAATATCTTGAAATTGATATACTTTGGGAATATCTTGGATAAATTTTGCATACTTGAATTATTGAATCTTTCTTAATGATATTCTTGTAAAAGATTTGCTATCTTGAATTTGATATTGGAATTTCTTTTTGTTAGCCTTTATTCCATCAAATAGTCCTTTCCTAAATTATATTATACATCTAAATACTAATTTTTACATAGTTCAATGATTGTATTCAGTACTAGCTTTGCTGACCCTTTATTTCCCTTCAATGGGGTCCATGTGTGGTTTTGTTCCCTTTGGGAACGCATGGGCAGGTGGTAGATGGAAGAGCTTGAAGGGACATGCACTGGGTAGTCCTCCGTTGAAAACTTTATAGTAATGAATTGTATTTTTTAAACTTGTAATCATATTTGTAAACTTTCAGGAGTCTGATGTATAAGCATGGATGTAATAAAGATTGTTTATGATTTTGATATTATTTTGTAAATATTTGATCATAAGGATCAGGTCTTTACAATTATTATCCTCTCTATTTATTGTAACTAATAGAGAGCCCGGGCAAGTCCTACCCGCAAGGGAGGGATAGCAAGTGAGAAACAATTGTAGAAGAGCAAGTCGGTGACTAGTAAACTAACAAGAGGGACAACTTCTTCGTGTCTGTTCTGTTAGAATGACATGAGTTCTAGTTGGTATGTGTGGACTTGTCTAGAGGCAAGGAGGCCTTTGCACATTGTTAGGAGGGCAATGTCAGCTTGTAGTCCATGGAGAGACCGAAGGAGTCACGACAGACGTTGTTCGAGTCTACTATCCGTGGTGAAGATCATGAGCTGCACAGACCTCGTCCAAGAGAAACTTAAAGATAGTTACAGTGCAATGATTTGTAGTCGCTGGACTTATTCCAAGACCAAGTATAAACTCATTAAACCATCTTTCCTATTTCATAATTATACCGAGATCCATTTGTTATAGGGAATACAGATAGATAATTTTTTTTATTTCCACTACAACTATGAGCCAGTATTTCTTAATAGATGGGGTGGCTGGTGGCAGGAAGGGACAGTTGTGGCAGAGCGAGCAATTTCGTGTGTGCGTCAAGCACGCGTATTGGCACGTGAGCATGAGTAAATTTTAAACCTTTATTATTACCCTCTCTTTATAAGGAGTATCTCCTCTTTTAAGTAGAAGTACCCATAAAAAATGAAAATTAGAAATAATATTTGATACAGTACAAGAGCAGAAGCATGCATGTCTCTACTTCTAAAATGACGAGCATGCATGTTCATCATATTTTGATAGTGAAATGATCAGGGATATTGACATGGTGTGTTTGAGAAAGTATTTAGTGTCTGAAAATACTCCTGGCGGATCAAATAGAAAGAAGGCTTCCAAGTGTCCGTTTGAGCGATGAACAGCAAGGATCGTACTCAGAACATCATGAGAAAAATACTTATCATTACCTAATGGCAACTAACCATTTCAAAGGACCAACCAACCAGCCAAGAGGTGAGATGACCAGTTTAAGAGTTGTACTTGATCAACTCGGATTGGAAAACATAAATCTACACCAACAATAGGTTCACACATGTGATCTGATGATTGACCTAGGTGGTAGTAATTCCTTGTGGCTCCAAGGAATTACAGTAGATCTGGCCACAAGCATTGCTTTTTGTTTTATATTGCATGTTTATGCTATAAGATATAGCATGTATATGATACATACTATATATGTGGTGATTGGATACAATATATGTATGTGTATATACATATGTATATATATATATATATGTACATATATACATACATATATATATATGTACATATATACATATAGGGCATTCATTCATTGTCCTTGTGGGTAGCCTGGATTTTCACTACACGGCAGCCAAAAAATTAACTCTCCTGGCCAAGAAAGTAACTCTGCTGTCAAAAAAGTAACTATGGTGAACAGAAAGTAACTACAAGAATAAAAGAGTAACTTTGTACAAAATATACAGCAGATATATATAAGGACGGGTTTTTTTTATTTTGGAGGGGAAAATGATATTATTTTTGGCTAAATTTTTTTGGAGAGCTAGACAAAATATTCCCTACAATTTCGAAAAAAAATTTTTTGAAAAAAAGTGGTCGAAAGGGTGGGCGGGTAGCTACCCGTGCGGGGAATAAAGATGGGCCCATATATATATATATATATATATATATATATATATATATATATATATATATATATATATATATATATATATATATATATATATATATATATATATATCCCTCAAACAAATATATTAAGTCTAAGATTCTTTCCATTAGTAGCACATATGAAAAGCTTGACCAACCAAGTGTGGGCATCTCAAGGATGGTGCGTTGTATATCTCGTGGAAATGTGATGGTAATAATGTGGGCCCGTCAAGCGGGGTGTATTGCTATCGTGTTGGCTTTTGGGTCAGGCTTAACTGTGTGGCCTTAATGAGATTAAGCATCAGAAGTATATTGATAATTATGGCAAAGAGTTTCACATAGTATCTATCTAAGAATTACATATGATGCAATTGGCAAATGTTGCCTACCTTAATAATTAATTATGGGCATTGGTGTTACACAGATAATAATTGAATTATTTTGGATCTTGGCTAGTTAGAAGATTTTTTTTGTAATTTTCCAAATTGATAATTGAGGTTAGTCAATTTGATCAAAAATAATGAGAGTGATAGTTAATTAAAGACCTAATCAACATCGTCAAAATTTTAATCTAATCAAATCAAATCAAAATTGAGTTTTGATAAAATTGCAAATTCTTTTGTAGAATCAATTGGCAACAAACAATAACCATTTTTCTCTATGATCGGTCCTTGATAAAGAAAAGCTAAATGGGAAAAACTTCCACGACTGATTCAGGACATTAAGAATCTTTCTCACATAAGAGTGCAAGCTCTATGTCCTAGAGACGCTAGATCCAGAAGAACCCCTTCCCGCTGGACCAAGGGATGATAGGGATGCTTACAAGAAGCATAGTGAAGATGTCATAAATGTCAAGTGTTTGATGTTATGCTCCATGAACTATGAGTTGTTGAGTCAGCATGAGAACATGGATGTGATTGAGATGGTCACACATCTCAAGAACATGTTCCAAGATCAAGAAAGACAAGAGAGATATGATGTCTCTAAGGCGATGTTTAGATGCAACATGGTAGAAGGAGATCCAGTAGGTCCCCATGTACTCATGCTCATTGGTTATGTAGAGAACCTGGTTAGACTGGGATTCCCCTTGGGTCAAGAGTAGGACACTGATGTGATTCTATAGTCCCTACCAGAATCATATAGTTAGTTTGTCATGAACAACAACATGAATGACTTTGACAAGTCATTGGCAGAGTTGTTGGGCATGTTGAGAACAGCTGAGGCACATATGAAGAAACACAAACCTAAGTCTATGATGGTGATCAGCAGGACAAAGGGGAAGCCTAAAGGTAAAGGCAAAGCTAAGAAGAGTTCTAAAGTTGGTCAGAAGCCCAAGTCTTCATATCTCAAGGCAAAGGGAGGAGTCAAGAAAAGAGGTGATTGTTACTATTGTCACCAGTTTGGACATTGGATAAGAAATTCCCCACTCTGGTTAGAGGAATTAAAGAACAACAAGGAAGGTGATGAGGCCTCCACTTCAGGTATAAACATTATGAGATCAATTTGATTACTTCTTCATCTTGGTATGTGATACTAGATAGAGATCTAACACACATGATGTGGAAGATCTGATAAGAAGTAAAACCTTCATGAAAGGATAAAGATGGACAAGGCAAAGCAAGCCTTGTTGAAGCTTTGGTCTATATTTAAATTTATCTTAGCCCAATGGGCATGTAATAGAGTTAGTTAACTGCTATTTCATTACATCAATAAATAGAAACATTTACTTCACGCATAATGTATGACAAGGATGGTAAATCAATAAAGTGAATTGTTAATGTTTTGTTTTAAACATGTGATCTTATACGGCAATGCCTAACCATATAATGATCTTTATACAAAAGAATCTTATGATGAATGTTTATAACGTAAATACTAAAGGATTATAATAGATAACTCAAACAATCTTTAGTGTAGTCATCCAATGCACATATGTAAGAATTGCATTACTAGAATCTGTATTGATGGTTATCTAGACTCTTTTCATTATTAAACCAATAAGAGACATGCAAATCTTAATTATGAGCAACATGACACAACACCCTTCACTAAAGGTAGTGGGAGGATTAGCATTCTATTAGATCTTATACATATTGATGTATGAAGATCCTATGGAATAAATGCTAAAGGTGGCTGGTAATACTTTATTATATTAACTGATAATCTTAGTTGATATGTGGGTTCAACAAACATGAAACTCTTGAAGTGTTCAAGAAGATTATAAATGAAGTATAACTTTGACAAAAGTATTGAGAAACTTTGATATGATCAAATGTTGAAATATTATACATCAATAGTCTCAGGACCTTCTGGATAGGACTGTGATAATATATCACAAAGTCAAATCCATCTAAACATGATGATGTGTCAGGGGTGAAAGAATTACATCATGATGTGTCATGATATGATTGTCATAATAATCTAATCTTCTAATTTCCACATAGATGCATACTTTACACTAAAACAATGTACCATCAAAATGGTTTAAAAGACATCATATATGATATGATATGGGAATGTCCCAATATGTCTTAAGGATTGAAACCTACATAAAGAAAGTAGTTTCTTGAAAAGGTTTATCCATAAACCATGATTGTTGAATACTACATTTCATCCCGATATGACAAAAGAGTGTTTGTTGATAGGATAATTGAGTTCCAAAAGAACCAGTTGGAGCAAAAGTAGAACTCAAAATGTTTGAGGTTAACAAAGAGGTATAGTGAGAACTAAAGAGAATCACAATTGTTGTGGAATCTCAAGTTTGTCATGTAACACAAAACCTTACAGTTCTAGTAGAACGCATCTGAAATTAGAGGATTGTGAATCTAGAAACTCATATGGGTTGGTCATAAGATGATGAGCCAACAAATCAACTAGAAGCTATTGAGAACCATAATCCGATATATGGCTTAATACTAGTATGGAGTCCATGTACACTAACAAGGTATGTCCTTGTTAGTACTACCTAAAGGGGTAAGACCTAAAGGGTGCCGAAGGGTTTTGTTACAAAAAAAACCCACATGGATAACATGAGAGGACATATTGGTTTGAAATGTTTCCAAATTAGTTCAAGTTGTTGAACATGAAAGAAATCCTTTACCAATAGTCATGCTTGTTGATGTAGCTAGAATAGACTATGAGATTTTGTATATTAATATTAAAATAGGATTCCTTAAAAAGAATATGTGAGAGGATGTGTACGTGACACATCCTAAAGGTTTTA
Organism: Alisma plantago-aquatica; assembly: GCA_963693085.1. Classification (NCBI taxonomy): domain Eukaryota; kingdom Viridiplantae; phylum Streptophyta; class Magnoliopsida; order Alismatales; family Alismataceae; genus Alisma; species Alisma plantago-aquatica. The sequence goes on from OY856415.1 coordinate 542,547,675, forward strand.
TAACTTCATTAATGCAAATAAGGTCTATAAACTACAAAGTTCAATTTGGGATTGAAAAAAGCATCTCAGAGATAGGATCTTTTAATCTAATAAGATTGTCAAAGAGTTTGACTTGAATCAAGATAAAAGATGAAATATGTGATTATAAAAGATTTAGCGAGAGCATATATAAATATTCCACATGTGATGTGGAATAACATCTCAATATTGTGAGTATTGAGAACTGGAATGAAAAAACACCTTCAACAATGAAGGATTAGATGAAAGATCCTATGTGATAAGAACTGAGATCTATGAGATAGGTGTGGAAAGTTTCATGACCTATATATGAGAACATATAATAGCAAGATGTTGAAAGAATTCCACATGAAGGATTCAATGAGAGAAAATCTAGATTAGTCTCTCATGAACCATGTATTCCAATTCTTGTGAAGAATGGAAATGACATGAGTGAGATGCCATATGTTGTAGCAATGGATCTATCATGAATACTATATATGTATGTATCCCATATAATCTTGTATGTATTGAACATGACAAGATGATATTAATTTCCAATAAGGGTTATTGGAACATCATTTAAAGACATCCATTAGTACTTGTGAAGTACTTAAGGATAGGTTTCTAATTAATAGCAACAAGGAAGAGTTGGGTGTAAAGGGTTACACCGATGCAAGCTTCCAAAATGACAAAACTGATTGCAATAAAATATGTTAAAGAAAATGTGTTGAAAGGGTTTCAAACTAATAACCATCAATTATATTCTACAATAGAAGTCCATTATCCCAGTGTTGTGAACATAGGAGTGGATACTATATGGATCCAAAGGTTCATATTGACAGACTTATAGATATTACATCCCTTGATGGATCAGACAACAATGGAGCTACTTGTTAGGCAAGGAATATCAAATACCATATTTTGGTTGTTTCATCTCATAGCAAAGAGATAAGAAACATGCAATATACTGACTAATAGAAAAGTGTAGCTAACCTGCTAGATTAGAACTTGTGCGGCAGAACCATGATGGATATGTTTAGATCACTGAGAATGAGATTCATGGGTGATTGGCTCTAAGTGAAAGTGGGAGTCTATTGGTAAGGTATGCCCATAGCCAATCATATGATGATTGACATGGCATATAACGTAAATTATTTCATAATAATCATAAAGGCAAGCTTCCAAATCATTATGTTTTACTCAGTTATGAGATAATGAGGAAACTTTATTAATGTCTAGAGAATGACAATACTCAATGACATATGTATTCAAGTATGTGACTTGAAAAATGAGATCGTACAGATGTTAAGAGTGTGTAGATTCTTATTAAGTCCATGGTCAGTTGTTACTGTGGAAGGCAGATAGACAACAGTAACACAGAAGATTGAAGTCTGTGTTGGTTGGTGACAGAATCACATTAGTCATGATATTGTATACCAAAACAAGCACACAGATATTTGTTAGAGAATAGTGTATCGAATAGTTCCACCTTGAGAGTGACACATGGAAACCATCATTGGTGGTCATAGTGATCTCTCATAGTGAAGGTGGTGATTGTGGTTCTTAGACCTGAAGTCACAACACTCATCACATGTTGTTCGGTATAATTTGACATCGTCAAACGTAAATAAAGATTGTCATAAAGGTGATGATTGGGTAGATATGACACATGGGGACTGAATGTGAGTGATGTAGATGGGATTTGTCCCTCTTATTGGAGTTTGATATCATGGCCACTTGATAAGAGAGACTAAGAAATGTGTGTGCATGCACATGTGAATCAATATAAAAATTGAGGTCACATATATCTCAGACAGTCTGCTCTTGGTTCAAGGAACATGGATTGAACATTGAGAGGATGACAGTTCCATGCCTCGAGTTAATTCCAAATATTAGAGATAAAGGAATTATACAATCATTATAACATGTTACATAGATTGTAGGTTGAAGTTGTTCTCCAACTTTGTATTCACTTGGGTAGCAGTGATGTACGACTAGGCACCGCTCTTTGCTTGTGATGTCATAAGCTAGTTATGGACATTCCTACCAACATGATATGGGACTTATAGGGTCACATGCATAGGAACTCATCTACAAGAGGAGTTTAATCATGAATGATGATTGCATTGACTACTTAAGTGTTTAGGTATTCAATTCAAACAACAAATCAGCTGATTGGACTTCCAGCCGATCAGCTCAAGTATTGAGACGGTCGTTTGGAGTGCCAGATTGATTAGAACTGAATTGGCTGATTTTTGCATGAATCGGGGCACCAGCTGATTGGCTCACTAAGTGAACCGATCCGCTCAGGATGGTTGAGACGAACGATTCACCTAGTGAACCGATCGGCTCAGGTGTGCCAATCGAAGGTTCTGGTGACTTTTCAAATTTATGAGAAAGGTTGATCGTTTCACATGTTCAATTCGATTGGTACAAGAATTAATATTATGCATTATTTGGAAACAAAATCTGCTAATTCATATGTGATTGGGAAACATGGTGAAACAACTGGTTTGGGCTGATCGACTCGCATGTGAACCGGCCGGTTCGGTTGCCAACTGGTTGGTTCGTGATTCGCAGGTTGGGAAATTCATGATTTTTCAATCTCTTCCACTCCGACACAGATTGGGAATCTGGACCCTAACCCCTCCTATAAATAAAGGGATATTGGGGGCTTCTCAGAACACAACTCAATTACCTCTGACAATTGTTGTCCTCTCTGGTTGTGGTAACCAATAGAGAGCCCGAGTAAGTAGTATCCGCTGAAGGGAGAAATAGCAAGGGAGAAACAATTGTGGGAGAGCAAATTAGTGACTAGTATACCAATGGGAGGGACAACTTCTTTCTGTCTGTTCTGCTAAAATGACATAAGTTCTAGTTGGTCCGTGTGGACTTCTCTAGAGGCGAGGAGGCATTTGCACGTTGCTAGGAGGGCAATGTCAGCTTGTAGTCCGTGGCGAGACCACAGAAGCCGCTGCAGACGTTGTTCGAGTCTGCTGTCTATGGTGAACACCAGGAGTTGTACATATCCCGTCCAAGAGCAACTAGAAGATAGTTACAGTGCAATGAGTTGTAGTCGTTGGACTTATTCCAAGACTAGGTATAAACTTGTTAAACCATCTTTCCTATTTTATAATTATTGGCGAGATCTCGTGGTTTTCTGGGTGCGTCAAGCACGCGTATAGGCGCGTGAGCATGAGGACATTTTAACCCTTTATTATTACCCTCGCTTTATAAGAGGTATCTCACCCCATATCCTCTTTTAAGTAGAAGTACCCATTAAAAATGAAAATTAGTAATAATAATTGATACAGTACAAGAGCGGAAACATGCATGTCTCTACTTCTGAAATGACGAGCATGCATGTTCATCACATTGCGATACTGAAATGACAAATACTCCTGGCGGATCAGAGGAAAGTAGGCTGCCAAGTGTCCGTTTGAGCAATGAACGGCAAGAATCGCACTCAGGACATCATGAGAAAAATACCTGTCAGTACCAAATCCAGCTCCGGTTGTTGACATGTAGGTCGAATGTTGTGTTGTTAGACTGAGGTATGAGGCTGCTCGATCTAGTATGTGCTCAGGCACAGCTTGCTTGCGCGGGGAGAAGACCAGGTTTGCGTTGTTGTCGTCTATGGCCGAGTGCGGTGTTTGCATTTACGCGCGAACACGAGCGACTGTTATAAGGAGCACGGTTTGGTTGCGGCTAACCTGCCTTCGCAGGCATTATGGGTCAGTTGGTTCTCAAAGACATTGAATTAGTATATGCTCCGTTCAAATTTTAAGTGCCTTAATTGTTTAACCAACATCCATCAACTGATCAATCCAGGAGCTTATCTCGATTAGCTTTGATTGCATGGGTGCGTGATGTATACATGCAAGAATACAGCCACAAGAAAATATCAGTGCAGTGGCATCTACAATGGCAAGTTGGTTTATTTATTAAAAGCACTATAATCATGATCAAAACCAAAAAAAATCAAAATTAAACTAATCTAAACAGTGAATTATTCAAGACTAATGCAAAAAACAATTTAGAGAAGTGGAAGGTTAAATGAACTAACTTAAAGGTGCAAAATTGTTAAGTCAACATATAAATTAGAAATGCATATAAACTACAATTAATATTCATTCATCAAACAACTCTGAACTTAAACTTTACTCTTTCTCGAGAAACAAAATTTTTAAAAAAGTCACTTAATTAATACTTTTGACCCATGTGATTGCTTCACCTTCACATCCATGTCATTTTCCTTACCACCAATTATGGCCATGCTTCCAAATTCCTAGATATCACAAAACACATCCTTATCTTTGTTCCTGATCTCGCTTCTAAAAACACTTCTTCACCACCATCTCAAAATCACGCGTGTCTAAGAGTATAATGGAAGTTCAGAGAGACCGTAGAAAAACAAGTATGCATATCATCCGATGATGTGGTGCGGGTGTAAATTTTGAGGCGATAATTGTTTCCTTAGGTGGAAAAAGAGTGAATGTAGGTGTGGAGGGAAGGTGTGAATTCTCCTCTATTTGACTTAAGATTGCATTTCATTAGCGCAAATACCTATTATGATATTTTTCTTTTCTTTTTGTGCATAGTGGTATCTTTTCTTTTACTTTTTGGTGGTAGCCTCCTATTACAAAGAAAGGGGTATGGAAGAAGTGCATAGAGAGAGAAGAGTGTATGGCACCCCGAACTTCAGAATTGGCACTCTTTTGTGGATTTTAATTTCTTTTTGGTGGATGAAGGGGTAAGATGATAGAATAAGAAGCGTAGAAGAGGGTTTTGGTGGATGGGGGTAAGACGATAGAATAAGAAGTGTAGAAGAGGGTTCATATCAACATACAACATGATTTATAATTTAGTGGATTGGGTTGTTATCCTTCTCTCATTATACTCAAATAATGATAAAATGTAGGAGTCATTGATGATTTGATGCAATTGTTTTGCTATTCAGTAGGAAGAACAATGCTTTGATCTCTCTCTGTTCTTTTAGTGCTTTTTGTCTTTTTCAAGGAAACATGATGTCACGATTCGTAGGCCATATAGGGTGATTTCTATCCATATTAGTTTTAAAAGTATGAAATTGTAGAGGTTTTACTTCAAAGAAGGGTATTTGAATGTATTCAAAGAGAAATAAGAATCTAAGTCAGATAGATTATAGTTTTAATTATACTCAAACAAAATAAAAAACAATTACACTAAATATCATACATGATGTAAAGATAAGATCTTAGTTCTTAAAAATAGATATGTGTGGGCGTAAAGTAGAATATGACCACCAACCCTCCACTCTAAACTTAGAAATTTTCTCATCCATAAGCAAAACTATATCTGAGATTAAGGGAAAATTGTTGTCGGTTGGACCACAAGTTGTGGATTTTATCCTACCAGTGAAAATTCCTTCAATAGTATTATGATGGAAAGAATTTAAAACTTAATATCGTGTCATCATATGCATTTTCTAATGAATGCAACGATCATATAATCTAAAACTAAAAGAAGAAGAAAAATAAAGATAACGAACATGTAGCCTCCTCATAAGTGAATGTGTTTTACGTCATTGGCCCGGTACACGAATTTTGTCACCATGGAGGGGTTGCTGCTGGATCCTAATTAGGGCTGATATATTCTCCTATAGGAATTCTTTTTAACCATTCATTGAATCTTGTTTGGAGTCTTGCATTTTATATTTTACTCCATATGGTATGACAGATGTCAAGGTTTAAAGGCAAGTTAGTTGTATTGAATGACTCACCACTGCTTGAGATAAGATAATGAATAGTTGTAGGGTTCTTAATATGCATCATTGCTAGGGTAATGCTATTAAGGTGTAGAAGTAAAGTTCATCTTTTGACGCACATTCATTTATGCATATCCTTGATGGTTGCTAGTGTCCATAGGGTATGGATTTGGGGTATAGCCTTGATAGAAGTTATAATATGTACTACCAAATAATTCTCATGAATTGTAATAGGGAATTACAAATTAAAGATTGTCTTATGTTCCTCTTAAATTGGATCTTCTTGAGAACCAAAGAGGGAATTACTAGTTACTGTTTTTTGGGACACCGGTGCATGCAGGTAGACAGTTGTATGTGGATTAGGTGGCTCATGGCTCATGGCTCATGGCTCATGGGTATTCTGGGAGGCCATTGCATATGTAGAGATAGGGAGAGGGATCATCACTTTTCTTATTGGAAATATTTGGCTCTGAGTAGACTGATGCACTCTCAATTCTCTTTGTGTTGTAGTTTTCCTCTATAGGTACCCTAATTTAATCATGAACTTAGTCATTTGTGGGTTTTTGATAAAGAGAATTATTGTTGCAATTGAGTAAGTTCATGGATGTAATCAACAAGATATACTTCTTCTTTATTATGCTTCTTTGTGAAATTGAGTGCCTGAAAATCTAAAGATTGATTTCCCACTAGTATAGTCAAAATTCCTTCTTCAACATCAATCGAGGCTCTTGCAGTGGTGAGGAATGGTTTGTCAAAAATGAAGGGGTAGAGGTGACCCACCTTGATGTCCATTACTAAAAAATTGTATTGGGCATAGAACTCCCCAACCTTCACCAAGATATCATCTATGACATCAAATGGACTGGTCATAGAGGAATTGGAGAGTTTGATAATTAGCTTAGTTGGTTATAAGTTGGTAAGGCAGAGTCTCTTGTGTAATATAAGAGGTATGATGCAGATGATAGCTCTAAGATTAGCTAGACCTTTTTGGCAGATAGAATTACTTATAGAGAATGAAATCCCAAAATATCCTACATCTTTTTTGTTGCAAGAAATTTCACTTTAAATAATATACAATGATGTTCTTTCCAGATTCATTGCTTCTTATTATTCATTATGTATTTCTGACTAAGAAAGAAATTGAAGAATTTAGAGTAATGGGGCATCTAAGATATGGAATCTAGTAATGGGACATTGACATATAACTTCTTCATAGGTTGTTTAAATCTTTTGAATCCTATTATGGTTGAAGGTAAATGGTCCTATTTTATAAATTATATGACTCCTAATATTCCCATCAAGTCAAAAACAACATCTAAGGTCATCTAAATCCATTATGATTCTACACTAGGGTATGCACTATACATTGTTTTAAGATTATCTTAAGAGTTATGCCCATTGGTACCTAATTTATATAATTAGGATCATAGGGATTAGCAAAGCAGGTTCATGTATGTTACAACAGTCCACCCCTTAAAGAGGATTTTTCTCAAAATCTATCATCCACAAATTATAAAACTACCCTCCACCCCTTAAAAAGGTTAACCTAATAAGTCATTCTAAACAATTCTAAAGGTATTAGGGTTATAAATAAAAAAAAACTTTTAGTCATGATTATTAGGTGTGTTTATGATGTACATAGGTTATGCCTCCAACTAGATGATATCAGCTAACTAGGACCAAGTTATCATGTCTCATAACAATCCTAGAGTTCATATAGGCATCTAGAAATTCATTAGGTACAACCCTCCACAACCTAATGGAGTAAAAGAGGGTAGTCCCACCAAACCTTTACTACAAACCACTTCCTCCTATTTATTACCCCCATTGTCAAAACTAGGGTTTTAGAGTTCTGATGTAACTCGTTCTAGGTTTTCTCTAAGAAGATTCATACATTTATTTATTATGACTTAACAACCCTAGAGTCGACATAGGTATCTAGAAATTCATTGGGTACAATCCTCCGCTACCTAATGGAGTAAAAGAGGGTAGGTCCACCAAACCTTTAGTACAAACCACTACTTCCTAGTCATCACCCATTGTTAAAACTAGGATTTTAGAGTTCTATGTAACTAATTCTAGGGTTTCTCTACAAAACGTAAAATGTAACTAGTTACGTTTCTCTACAAAATGTCATACATTTCTTCATTATGATTTTGTTCAAGAAAACAACAATAAAATCATGAAATCTTTTTTGTATATAATAGTGTAATGAAAAATATTTTTTGACAAATAGAACTATACAATATTAAAAAATATGGATCTAAAATCAATTGTGGGAATCAAGTCACAATTTTCATTTAATTTCTCCTTATCCTATTATTTTATCGTCCTCATTACCTAATTCATCCTTAATGAAAAATCCCATTACATCACAAGTACTATATCAACACTAAACCTAAAATATAGGGTATGAGCACATAGGTTTATATCACCTTAGACTTAACAACTTAAGACCCTTATAGATACCTAATTCGATTCTATATCTTTCTTCTATACTCACATGATCAACATAGATAAATTATAGGATAAACATTTCATAAGTTTTTACATAGACTTATTAGGAGAAAAAGTGAAATAGTATAAATGTAATTTAGTACTATTTTGGCATTAAAGAGTCAAAGGAGATTGAACCACATTAACTTTTTAGAATACAAATTAAAAATGAACTCCAGACTTGAAACTTACCAGTTGGGAACTCACATGAGTCACTAGTCTTAGAGATACGATAGCGGTTCTAGGGAACAATAGGGATTTCATAACTTTGACAAAATGGTAATGAACCAAGGGTCCAAATCATCCCATCTTGGGTGAAAAATGTGTTCCTATTTAAAGAGTTAGAACAAAGGTTTTCTATTTTAGTTTGGTTTGATAGGATCTTTGTCACAACTCTTTTTTCCTCTTAGTAGGAATTTTAAGGTTTGAGAAAGACAAATTTCAATTTGGTAGCTTAATTCATCTTATTGTGTGTAACTTGGCTCAAATATATGATTTCTTGATCATACTATTTATAGCCAAGATTTGAGTTAAAACCCTAATTTGAGATAAAGGAAAAATGGTATACCTAATTTTAGCATAATATTGTTCGGAATCTAGCATATTATGTATGTCAAATAAGAATTTCACTAACTTAGCTAATACAAGATGATAAATTCTTTTTCAACGTGACAAATGGAATGTCTATGTAACTAATACATTTAATCAATAAGATACATGAAATAGACTAAGATTTTCCTCAGAACACATAAAAATATATTTCTACACATGAGATTTGGTTTGGATCATATAGAAATGCAAATTGAGGCATTCTATGTACGTTGATTTGGGGATTGTTAAGAAGTTCACTGACTAGATAGATACTATTTAACTTGTGGGGATGATTGGGTTAGAATTCTATTTTATTGTCTAGAAATTTTTAGTTATGAATATAGATAGTTGACCTACAGGAAAGTTAAATTGTATATGGAGATTGACTACTAAGTAATCAACCAACTAGTGGGTAGTTGACTAACATGGTTTAATAACACTTTGTTGGCATACATATTAGACATACTATATAAGAAATTAATCAACTTTTTTCTCTATGGTTGACTAATGGTTGGAGTAAGGTCATTTTTGTATTTGATGATGTTGATAGCTAGATAAATAGCTAGAAACTGAGTTGCAATTTGTTGTTCACTTTCTCTTCAGTTTCCAACCCCTAATTCTCTGTTAAAGGGAATTTTAGGATTATTTTGGAGAAAATTTTCCAAGAAAATGAAACGTAGAGGTTTGTCCTCATCTAAGTCTAACTCAGGTTATTATAGTTATTGTAATTTGGAATAACTTCTATTGTTGCATTTTTAAGTAAAAACGTCATTTAGTTCATCTCATCTACTCTAACATGTCCTTGATTTTATCTAGTTCTTGATCCTAGGAGCAAAGAAGAAGACATGTTATTCACCCTAGAAGGTTTGTTCTTGGAGAAGGATATTAATTTAGAGCTCTAAACTTATAGAGATGAGATAATTTAGTGGAGATGGTTAGTAAGAAGGTATGTATATTCTACAATCAAACACATTAAATGGTATGATTTCTTGAATTCTTCAAATTCCTCTATTGGAGGACACTAAAAGTGAACTTACCTTCGTTCTTCATATTTACAAACAATTATAAAATGGGATTTTCCATACTAAATTGATGTTCTAATGATGAAACGAAATTCAAAGTGCATGTATCCAGAATAGGTAATTTAGAGATTTATTTAGAATTTAAAAATATAACAAAAACTAGGGTTTCTTGGTATATATGGTTAGTGATATAACATAGTAGAGAATATTAATGACTTATTTCTTCTCATGCATTATGTTACTGAATTATTTCTATATGATCAATAGAATAATCTTTTTTCCAGATAGGGTTTTTTATACATTTGATGTTTTCATGAAAAGTTTGTAAATCCTTATCCGAAAAGTTTGTAAACAATAAGGAAACCCAAATCAGCATTATACATTGGATGTAAGTTGTCAATTCAGTGTAGCATAGTAACTTGAGTTGAAGTTCAACTAGTTCATCAAATATGTGGATGTCCATAAGTAATATAAATGAAATAATGACAAGTGAAAGATTTAGAAAATAGTGCCTTGAGCATTGTAGTAAATTTCCTTGAAGGTATTTAATGTGAAGGGTGAAATAGTGGTTGACTGGTCTAGACTAGAGGAGTATCACCTATAGAAACCAATAGTCATAGTTTTAAATTTAGATAGTAAGTACCCTCTTGAATACTTGGCGTCACAAATTTATGTGAAGAGGATGAAAATCAAAGTCAAGTCAAAGTTCCCCGAGGAGAAAATGAGAAATAAAGTTCAAATTCAGTACTTTTTGTCACAATTTTATAACTCGTTAACTGGGTTTGTAGATCTAGTTTCCCAGAGTTCATATATGTGCCTTTAATTCTCCTTTCATCCTCCTCATGGATCATAAAAGGTCAACTTAGTCAACTAGATTTCTATAATCAGGGGCATCCACTTGATACTAAGAGATGAATCTAGGATTTGAACTCTAATACCACCAAGGTGTTGGGGAATAGGGACAGTAGAGAAGGCAGAGGAAATAAAAATTTTGTCCCTATTCCTTGACAAAAGGTCACATCAACAATGATGTCTCTAGGAAGGAAGGAAGCAAGAGGCACACCTGGTCCTAGAGCAAGTCCAGCGACTACTCTTGCTTGGGGATGTGCACTCTTCGCAATACGCACATGGACAACTTGAGAAGATGGACTCCTAGTGCAACACCATGGATAATGGTGGTTGTTGTCCTCCTAGCATGGTGGAACGGCCTCCATGCCTCTACGTAGTCCACGTGTACCATTGGGAACTCCACATTGTGCTACCAGATCCAATAGGAAGGAGGTGTCCCTTCGATGTCAACATACTAGCATTGACTGCCTCCCTTGTTGTATCTCCCTTTTATGGGTAAGACTTGCTCAGGCTCTCACGTTATCACAACTGTGAGAGGACAACACTTGTCATAGCTTATTGTTGGGTCTCTTGAAATCCTTGACTACCCCTCTATTTATAGGAGGGTCATGGTCAGGGTTTCCAGATCAACTGGGAGTTAAAGAGACGGATTTTCACAAATTTCTGGTTGTTGCAAATTACAAACTAGTCGGTTCACTTTTGAACCGGTCGGTTTACATGTGAATCAGTTGATTCAACACTTGAATTGGTTGGTTCACTACATTTCCTGTTAGCAAACATATTGGCTTTCAATGTGAGGATTAATGCACATCATGATGTCAGCATCAATCCTTGATGTAGGCTTACCGATCACTCAACCGATCCATTCACAATCTGAACTGTTCAACTCACATTCTGAATCTAGTGATTCAATTTCTGAACTGGGAGGTTCACTTCTAAACTGATCAATTCAAATTCTAATTCATCCATTGTACAACGAATGTTGTTTAAATTGAATACATAAACACTTTGTAATCGAGTTAAACCATATTCATGAGTGAACTCATTTTCCAGGTGCATCTTATGTGTGTGAACCTACATCCCAAGTTATGTTGGCGGTGAATGACCATAACCAATTTATGACATCACAAGCAATGAGTGGTATCTAGCAACACACCATTGCTACCCAAGTAATCTGAAAGTTAGAGAACAACTTTAACCTACAATTCGTGATCAGTGTTATGGTGATCGTATATAATTTTTGCCTCTTACATCTATTTTGAAGTCGAGGCATGGAATCACCATCCTCTTAATGTTCAATCCATCTTCCTTGAACTAGAGTAGACTCTACAAGATGCATGTGAGCTCGTGTATCACATATTCAGTCACATGAGTATGGACATACATTTCTCAATCTCACTTATCAAGTAGATAGGATATCAATATCCTATCAGAGGGACAAATTCCATCTACATCACTCACACTCAGTCCCCATGTATCACAATGAACCCAAGCATTATCTTTATGGAAACACATATTCAAGTTTACATTGGATGATGTCAATATAGATCAAACAACATGTGATGAGTGTGGTGACTTCAGGTCTAAAAATCACAATCACCACTATCACTATGAGACATTGATTTTGACTACCATCCCATGGTCTCCATGTATCACTCTCAAGGTGGGTTCGTCTGATACACTATTCTCTAACATGTACCTATGTGTTTGACTTGATATCCCATATCATGACTAATGAGACTTTATCATCAATCAACACACATTCTAGTCTTATGTATTACTATTGTATATTTTGCTTCTAGAATGATATATGACTAGGGACATAACAAGAATCCATGTACTCTTATCATACATATGATCTCATTGTTCAAGTCCTAAACCTTAAGATATATGTCATTGAGTAACATCATTCATTCTTTAGACATCTACTATGTTTGTGTCATCATATCATGATTGTGACAAACATAATAGACAAAATTACCTTTATAATTATCAAATCAAGTATATGATGCCCCATTACAATCATCACATGATTGCTATTGGGGCATACATATCAACAAACTCCCACTTGCACTTGTAGTTGATCACTTACAAAACTTATTCCAAGTGATCTTCAACATGTTAATCAAGTTTCTTCTATGCAAGCACTTTTATATAGAACTTGCAACGTTTGCTTCTAATTGGTATTTTGCAAGTTTTTACATCTCCTCATTGTAGGACTTCTCGCATGAGATAGAACTGTTGTAGTATGTTATTTAAGATTCCTTGCCTATCCAGTAGATCCATTGTTGTCATAGTATTTCTATTGGTCCATCAATTGCTGAAACCTCCCACAAGTTCAACTACATAAACTTCTTGATCTATACAGTTTCCTCTACTATTTTCAAAATAGAAAGGTACTCGGCTATTGTAGAATTAAAAAATTGCCTCTTGCTCAAACTTTTCCATCTTTTAGTTTTATTTTAAGGTGAAAAACAAAATTATATTGCAATCATAAATCTACTTTGTCACTTTGGAAGCTTGCATTAATGTAACCTTTTACACCTACCTCTTCCTTATTACCATGAACAAGAAACTGATCCTTTTAGTTATTCACAAGTACTTAAAGATGTTCTTTATGGCAGTCCCGTGACTTTTACTAGGATGTAACTGATATCCACTCATCATGTCCAATACATACGAGACAATAGGATGAGTACATAATATTCAAAATTCAATTGGCATCTTACTCACGTATTCATGTTCATCACAAGAACTGGCATACTAAGATCTTGAGAGACATACTCCATGAGACATGGACAAATTTTCTCTCATTGAGTATTCTATGTTGAACCCTTCAGCATCTTTCCAATAAATATTCTCTCACTTAAGTCAAGAAGATTTCTATATCTATGTATATATGTTTTAATTCCTAAGATATAAGATTCTTTGCATAATCCCTTTATAGAGAAGGTGTTTCCCAGCTAAGTTTTAATATTTGCAATATAACGATGTTATTCCCCATCATTATGTGGAATACAAGTATGCTCCCACTAACCTTGTGTAATCACAAATTTCATCTTCATTTTAAGTCAAACTCTTTCACTATCTTGTCAAATTGAAGATTCTAGCTCTAAAATGCTTGCTTCAATCCATAGATTAACCTTTGTAGCTTATAGACTTTATTTGCAATAACTGGATTTATAAAACCTTTAGGTTGTGTCACACACACATCCTCATAATTATTTATCTTAAGGAAATGTGGTTTTAACATCGATATGCCAAATCTCTATTCATAATAAGTTGCAACGACAAGCATTACTTTGATGGGTTTAACCATGGCAACTAGTGAAAAGATTGTGTCATGTCCAACATGTTGAACTTGTTTGAAACCATTTGCAACAAATCTGGTCTTATAGGTTGTACACTACCATCCATGTCAGTCATCTTATAGAAGACACAATTGCAACCTATGGGTTTTATCCCTTTAGGTGGATCCAGCAAGGTCATACCTTGTTGGTGTACATGGAGTCCATCATGGATATAATGGCTTCAAGCCATTTCTCATACATGGGTCCCTCAATATCTTCTAGGTGGATTGTTGGCTCATCATATATGACCAACTTACTACCTTTCTGAGTTATAAGATATCATAATCTTTAGATCTCAAGGTGTGTCCTACTAGATCTATGAGGTTTTGTGCTACATAAGGAACTTGATATTCTACAACAATCTGTGATTCTACTTGTTCCCATGATACCTCTTTAGGTTCAACATTTTCTTTTTGGTCTCGAACTTTTCAACTTCAACTTTTCTCCCACTAATTCATGTGGAACTAAATTCCCTTTTGGAATATAGTCATCCTAGCAACAAACCCTTTTGTTATCAGATTGGAACATAGTAGTATTCAACAAAATAACATTTATGTGATTTCTGGAAAAAGGTTTTCAAAAAACTATTTTTGTATATAAGATTTCAATCCTAATCCTAATAAAAGACACCAGTACACTTCCCATGCCATATCTCATGTGGTGTCTTTTGAACCATTTTAGACGATACATTGTTTAGTGTTAATCATGTGCCCAAAGGAAATTGGAAGATTAGCTAGATTTATTGATGATTGCACAATGACTAAAAGGCTTCTTTTTGATACATCATTATGTTTTAGGTGGAGTTCCTTGTGATACATTATCACGGTCTCCCAGAAGGTCCTCAAACTCTTTGTCTAAATATTTTCCACATCGATCATATCGAAGTGTAATAATACTTATACCAAATTGGTTATGTAATTCATTCATGATCTTCTTGAACACTACAAGAGATTCAAACTTTGTATCTTATTAAATACAAATTATCATATCTACTAAGAATATCAGTAAATATGTTAAGGTATTGGTAACCACCTTAAGCATTTTCTCTAAAAGGTCTATATACATCACTATGTACGATCCTAATAGAATACTCACTCTCCCACAAATTCTAGGGAAAAGAGATTTCTCAACAAATAATACTTGCATGTCTCTATTGGTTCAAAAACCAAAAGAGACTAGACAACCATCATTATGGATTGTAGAAATGCATTTATCATTTATGTACTCTAGATGACAATGCTACAAGTATTCATCATTTGAGTCATTGATTCATTCAGCATATTTGCCTTTTAGAGCTATCAAGTATAGACTATGAGACATAAGGAACATCCATATAAGATCTCATCTTTTAAAACAAAACATAAATTATTCATAATAATTGTGTCCATAAAAGATACATGATGTTTTTCATTAATGGTGGGTACATAATAGCAATTCACTACCTCTATTATGTGCCCATTAGCCTGAATGATAGATTCTAACTGTAGTGGTAGCAACTCTTGCTCCACACAATTCTAGGATACTTATTCTTAGGTCCTAAAGTGGATATCTCTATCTCCTTCTTGTTCCTGAGTTCCTCTATATAAAGAGGGAAATTCCCTTTCCAGTGTCCAGACCGGTGACAATGGTGGCACTTCCCTTCCTTATTCACCCCTCCCTTAGCTTTTAGTGCAGAAGACTTTGGTTTCTGGCTAGGTTTAGAACTCTTCTTAGCTTTTCCTTTTCCCTTGGACTTTCCTTTGATGATCATCATCACATATTTGGGCTTGTCCTTCTTCATATGCACTTCAGCTGTCCTAAACATGCCAAGTAATTCTGACAACGGCTTGTCAAGATTGTTCATATTGTAGTTCATGACAAACTGGTTGTATGATTCTAGTAGTATTAGTATTACAGAAACACCTTTGTGGCCAAATCTTATCCCAAGGGAAATCCTAGTCTAGAAAGTTTCTTCACATACCCAATCAACCTAATTATATCAAGATCTACTAGATTTCTTTCAGTTATATTGCACTTGAACAACACCTTTGAGACATAATATATCTCTTGTCTTCCCTAGTCTTGGTACATGTTCTTAAGATGTGTTACCGTCTCAATAACATACATGTTCTCATATTATCTCTACAACTCATAGTTCATTGAGAACAACAACAGACACTTAACATCCACAACATCTTCAGAGTGCTTCTTGTAAGCATCCTTGTCAGCCTTAGCTATAGTGGGAGCAGATTCATCTGGCTCTGGTGTCTCCAGGACATAGAGATTGCACTCTTAAGTGAGAATGATTCTCAATGTCCTTAACCAATCTTGGAAGTTATTCCCATTCATCTTATCCTTCTCAAGGAGCGATCGTGAAGAAAATGTGTTTGTATTTTCTATTAGAGTCTACAAAAGAAATTTTCAATCTTTTGTCAAAACACTTTTGACTTGATTTGATAAGTTTTACTATATTAATAAAGTTTCTAGTTAATTATCACTCCTACTATTTTGTTCAAATTCATAGCCCTCAGTACCAATTCAGAAGATTACACCAAACAATCTTCAAGTGAGCCAAGATACAAAGTAATTAAGTTATTACCAACCAACGTTGGTGTCCATAACCAATTATTAAAGAACACAACATTTGTCAATTGCATCTCATGTAACTCTTGAATAGCTGGTGTCCACAACTCCTTATCAAAATCCATCCATATGCTTCTAGGCACTTAATCTCATTTAGGCTACCTAGTTAAGCCTAACCCAAAAGCCAACGTCATATAATATGTGTCCTACTTTGGCAGACCCACATATCTACCATCACACTTCCACGAGATAGATGATACACCATGCTTTGGCATAACCTATGCTTGGTCGATCAAGCTTTTCATGTGTGTCACTTATGGAAAGCATCTTAGACTTAAGAATTATTGAGGGATTTTATATATAAGTACATATACATATCCAATCACCACATACCTATAATATGTATCATATAAATGCTATATCCACAAATGAAACATGCAATCATAAAATATGATAGTGGCGGGTATGCCATACTAATGCAATTCAAAGGAGCATCAAAGAATTGCTACCACCTAAGGTCACACATCTCATGTAGCAACATGTATTAGAATCATGCTACTGGAAGAGGCTGGTCGATCAGCTGGACCCTCCAATCGATTGGTTGGACTTCCCAATTGGTCGACTGGGTTACAATCATTGGTCGACTGGTTCTAGCTTATGCATTTGACTGGACTCCTCCAGTCGGTTGGTTGAGCCTCCATTCGATCGGTTGGCTCCTCTTATCTATGTCCTCCTCGATATTCCAGTCGATCGACTCGACTCTCAGTCGGTCGATTTGTCTAGTACAGAACATCTTCTCTTTCCAAAAACACTATCATAATCCATATTACATTGTGAAAGGGAAACCTCGAATTACATTCGAGTGGAGTATAGTAAGGAGAGCATTAATTTACATTTGGAAAGAAGGAGGGAGGCTTGGTATGCAAACTAAATAACAACAGGATAGAAACCAAAGAACCAAGCACATCAACAGGGGTTTTGATCGTAACCACACATATATCCACCACCTAAACATTTTTAGGGCGATGTGAATTTATTGCATATATTTCATATATATATATATATATATATATATATATATATATATATATGTGTGTGTGTGTGTGTGTGTGTGTGTGTGTGTATGTATATGTATATATAGGGTAGCGATCTAGTGAGAAACATCCTATAGTGAGAGCACGAGAGGCATTTGAATAACTACAAATTTAGAACTATTTTTTAAAATCCAACCATATATATGGAAAAAGCATCATTTCATTAACCTTCACACAAAAAATCATTGCAATCAGACATTGTTTGTATGTCAATATGTACAATATACACTTTTTACATCCAACGGTCACTAAAACTCAACATAGAGCGCCAAAAAGTATTTTGTTGTTGTGAATGATCTAAAAATTAGATGGTGATAAAATTGTGTAGGAAGGTAAATATCAAGGTATATTTGTAATCTATATGGTTGGATTGTGAAAATTTGATCTACATAGAGAGTTGTTCAAATGCATCTCATGCTCTCACCAAATTTGTTTCTCACTATATTGTTGTCCTATATATATATATATATATATATATATATATATATATATATATATATATATATATATATATATATATATATGGGACCATAATTCACCAAATATATATATATATGTGTGTCTGTGTGTGTGTGTGTCTGTATGTGTGTGTGTGTGTGTGTGTGTGTGTGGTATTTAATCAGATATGTACATTAATCATTTTTATATTTGCATTGTATGTAATAAAATAAATCTGATATCATTGATTTAGATCCCTGATACACCGTAAATTGACATGGCTCTGATCCCACTATTAGGGAATAGGAATGGCAAAGAAGGCAACATAAATAAAAATTGTCCCTATTTGTTTCCAAAAGATCGTGTCAACAATGATGTATCTAGGAAGGATGGTGGCAAGATGTATACCTGGCCTTGGAGTAAGTCTAGCTACTACTCTTGCATGGTGATGTGCACTCTTTGCAATATGTACACAGACAACTGGAAAAGACGGCCTCCTGGTGCAACACCGCCGATGGTAGTGGTTATTTTCCCCTAGTGCGGCAGCAACAACCTCCACGCCTCTACGTAGTCCACATTGACCATAGGAACTCAATGTTGCACTACTGGAGACAATAGGAAGGTGTTGTCTGTTCGATGTCAATGTGCAAGTAATGACTTCTCTCCCTTGTTATCTCTCCCTTCTTGTCTCTCTGTTTTATGGGTAAGACTTCCTCTATATCTCACATTATTACAACTGTGAGAGAAAAACAATTATCAGAGCTTATTATTGTGTCTCCTGAAAGCCTTGACTACCCCTCTATTTATATGAGGGATATGGTCAGGTTTTCCAGATCAATTGGGAGTCGAAGAGACAGATTTTCATGAAATTTTGGTTGTTATGAATCATGAACCAGTGGGTTCACATGTGAATCAGTCGATTCAACACTTGAATCAATTGGTTCACTATATTTCCTATTCGCAAACATGTCATATTTCAATCTGGTGATTAATGTGGCAGTTAATGCACAACATGACGTTAGCATCAACCCTTGATCGAGTCTTATTGATCGCTCAACCGGTCGATTCACAATCTGAACCAATCGACTCACATTCTGAACCTGTTGGTTCACTTTTGAACTGGGTGATTCAAATTCTGAACTGGGTGGTTCACTTCTAAACCGATCAATTAAAATTCTAGTTCATACAATTTGTAACTAATGTTGTTTAAATTAAATACCTAAGCACTTTAGTAATCAAGTTAAACCATGTTCATGAGTAATCTCCTTTTCCAAGTGCATCATATGTCTATGACCCTATAGGTCCCAAGTTACGTTGGCAGTGAATGTCCATAACCAATTTATGACATCAAAAGCAATGAGCGGTATCTAGCAACCCATCGTTGCTATCCAAGTAATTAAAAAGTTGGAGAATAAGTTCAACCGAAAATCCATGATCAGTGTTACAGTGATCGTATAGTTCCTTTGTCTTTGATATTTGGTTTGAACTTGAGGTATGGATTCATCATCCTCTCAATGTTCAATCCATGTTCCTTAAAGTTAGCTGACTATATGAGATGCATGTGAGCTCAGATATCACATATTTAGTCACTCAAGTGTGGACATACACTTCTCAGTCTCGCTTATCAAGTGGCTAGGATATCAATATCATATAGGAGGGACAAATCCCATCTACATCACTCACACTCAGTCCCCATGTGTCACAATGCACCCGAGCGTCACCTTTACGGCAATCCTTATCCAAGGTTATGTTGGATGATGTGAAAATGCACCGAATGATATATGATGAGTGTAGTGACTTTAGGTCTAAGAACCACAATCACCACTGTCACTATAAGAGTTGATTTTGACTACCATTCCATGGTCTCCATGTATCACTCTCAAGGTGGTCTATCTGATACACTATTCTCTAATGTGTACATATCTATTTGACTTGATATCCCATATCATGACAAATGAGACTATCATTGGGAAACGCACATTCTAGTTGTATGTATTATTATTGTTTATTTTGCTTCCATAGTAATATCTAACTAGGGACAAAATAAGAATTCATGTACTCTTATCATACATATGATCTATTGTTCAGGTGCTAAACCTTAAGACATTTATCATCAAGTAACATCATTCGATAGATATCTACTATGTTTGTTTCATAATCTCATGATTGAGACAAACATAATAGATAGAATTACCTTTATAATTATCAAATCAAGTATATGATGCCCAACTACAATCATCATATGATTGGATCTATGGGCATACATACCAATAGACTCCCACTTTCACTTAGATCCAATCACTTACTAATCTTATTTCAAGGGATCTTCAACATGTCCATCAAGTTTTTGTTGTGCAAGTACTTTTATAGGCGATTAGCAACATTTGTTTCTAGTCGGTATTTTGCAAGTTTTCACATCTCCTCATTATACAACTTCTTGCATGAGATGGAATTGCCATAGTATGCTATCTGAGATTCCTTGCCTATCCAGTAGCTCCTTTATTGTCATAGTATTTCTATTGTTCCATCAATGGTTGGAACCTCCCATAGGTTCATCTACATGAACTTCTTGATCCATAATGTATCCTTTATTGTTTTAAAAATAGTAAGATACTCGGCTTCTATTGTAGAATTAAACAATTGTCTCTTGCTCAGAACTTTTCTTGTTATGACCCACTCCTTGCTTAGTCAATAAATACCTCGAATTACGTAAAACACCTCAATTAGTGTTGAGTATCAAATTAAATATCATGGATAATCAAATAATTAAATATGTGAATCAATAGTTGAGTTTGAGTCATCATAGGTAATTAATGATAATAGCAACGTTGATCATTAAGTTAATAAAGTTGAATTAAGTATTCAAATACGATTAGTGTTTTGGTTAAGTGTTCCTAGTTGATTAGCATGTTTTCTCGCTTCGAGGTTGTAGTGGTTTTTGTGCTTGAGAATTTGCAAAAGAAATCTTTTCAATCGGACTCCCGAGGTCGTAGTTATGGTATTTATAAGTTCTTTGGGTCAATTTTGTAAATTTCCCATTTCTATTTGGCCCCTTTGCTTTATCTCCTTCTTCTCTGATTCGATAAAACAGGAGTCGGCCGCTTGAGCAAGCGTCGACCTCTTTCCGATTTCCAGTAGCCGCAAGGAGTCTTGGGCGATTTCCTGGAGTCTTAGCTCCGTTTCTCAGCAGGCGTATTCCCACCTTCCTTCCTCCACTCTTCATCTTCCCCCTACCTCGCTCCATCCAAGCAGCTGCGCTGCTAGGGCGTCGCCCAGCAGGGGCCGCCCAAGCTGCAGTAGGGCGCCGGCCAAGGGCTCTCATGAGCGCTGCCAACACCTCAAATCGACAGCCCCGACTCCAACCTTGCAGTCTCAATCAGAATTCACTGCTTCTGGCTATGTTTAGGCACCCATCCGATGGCTCTCTTCCAACCCGAACGTCAATACGTTGCTGCTTGCTTGAAGCAGGTTTGGCCATGGCAGCTTGGGCGCGAGCTAGCACTTGGAACCGGTGCCATCGACTTCGACCGAGAGCCGTGCAAGAATCCGTAGCCCCAACCCAAGCTTTAGCTATCAACCGAGCTCTCCCATCCATCTGTGCGTGAGAATTGTCACCTGCTGCTTACAGCAGGTCTGAGCCAGAAGCAGTTGGCGTGAGAAGCACCTCCAAAACAACACCTTCAACTCGGCCGTGGTGCCAAAGCATGAATCTGCCACCTTCCAGCCAAAATCATCAACCAATCGAGTTCCCTTTTCAACTTGCACATGAAATAGGTTCGCATCCAGGCTATGCCAAGGTAGAAGAAGACCTGCGTATGCCTGAAAACTGGTCTCTGGACGCATTGTTAAACGAATCCAGACGTTTTGAACCACGGTGAGTAGCATTTCATTCATCTATCACAATTTAACTCGATAAAACGGGTGATTATAGTTCGATCTGGTTTGACGCAGTTTTCAGCGTATACCCGGGTGTCGGGCAGTGCAGACACCGTTAAATTACCAAATCACGCGTTTTAATTATTAACGTTTGTACATCGTTAATTAGCAATTGTTGTGTGTGAATTAGAGTAGTAAAACCACACGATCAATCGAAACCAAATTACTCGATTAAATGGTGAAATAGTAGCGCACGACCACATTCTGGACAGTTTGGATATAAACTCGAGCTATATGATTTTTAATAAATTAATTGAGCATGATTTTAAAGAAATGACGACGATGTGAAAAATATCAAAGAAAACCTAGATGCACGTTCTAGGTCGTAGTTAATTTAAATGATTTAATATTTTTTCTCAAATTGACACGCTTCTCAAGGATATCAGTAGAAATTCCTAATTATTAATAATAATTTGTGTTATGATACGTAATTAACTCTTGATTGAGTTAAGTGATGCACAAACGAGGATTTGGGTTAATGTGCACGTTTTTCGAGAATTTTAGAAAATTGATAATTGTTGAGTATGATTCTCATATGTGGAGTAAATTTCTTTAATTTGTGCAATAAGATGTTCAATTGTGTAAATTCGCTATGTATGTGCCAAAATGAAATAAGTTGGGTTATTTATGCATTTCTAATTTGCCTGAATGCATGGTATGAGAATTTCTCAGAAATTACAATGATTTGAAATATATTGCTCAGACAGTTTTAAAATGACAGTGTATTGTGATCTGATATGAAATCAGTAAATGTGATATTCATGTTTAAATGGTTATATGATAAATCAGTTAATAGACTTAGGTGCCCTAACACCGTAGAACCCCTAAGAGGTATCTGCAACTTAGGGGTGAAACTCGTGTCCAACATCAACCGGTTGAGTAATTCTGGTGGCACGAGGGTTGATAGACAGTGTCCAACACCAACCGATTGAGTAATTTCGGTGGCACTGGGGTAAATAATAAGTAAAATAGAGGGTTATCCAACACCAACCGGTTGAGTAATTCTGGTGGTAACCCTGTGTTGACTCCCTGCGCCTGTGTACTCAGGTCAGGAGGAGTCTGGAGCACACGTGGTTGTGCAGCACACGTGGTTGTGCATTGAGGCCGTGGAGCCTGGGGTCCTGTAGCAGAACAGGGCTGGTGTCAGACTTAGCATTTCCCGGGTGTGTCGCTAAGTCTTGTACGGTGGGACCGTAGCATGAACTTGCTGCGGATCTTTATATGCAGAGTACACTGCATATATTTAGGGCATAATAATAATATGAATAAGTAATCATGTAGGATCACAGTAAATTTATATAACTGTTTATTTACCTGAATTATCTGTTGATGCTTAGAAATGTGATTAATATCTGTATATCTGCTATGTATTTAGAACTGCCTTACTTAGTTCTGCATTTATGTTTAATTTCAATTTATAAACCTGATGAGTTGTTTAGTGATAGCTAAGTGAAATACTATTCACTGAGCGAGTAGGCTCATACCTCTACTCAAAACATTTTCAGGTTATCATCAGCAGCAGGAAATCAGAAGGATCGATTTATCATTACGCCTAGTCGATAGAAGGTTCGTAGTTAGTAGTTAGAGGTCTCTTAGTCCTTTCCCCTCGATCTTTGGGACATGGTGTGGGTGAGAGAGAATGTGTATAAAGATGTAAAATAACTTTCATGCTTTAATTTATGTTGATCAATGTAATATGTTGTAGACTCTGTTTATATTGCTAGTCAGTTTAATAAAAATGCTTCCGCAGTTTGTTTAGATTTAGTTTACAGCATAAATTAGATTATCTTTTTAATGTCTTTAAAATGTTTTAAAATCTCAAAGTGGGTTGGCTTGCGTGTAATCCCTCTGTCGCGTCCTAATCTCATGGGTTGTGGTTAGTGTGAGATCGGGGTGTGACATTTCTAGATTGCACCTCTATTTAAAGGCCAAACACAAATTTATATTGCAATCATAAATCCTATTTGTCACTTTAGAAGCTTGCGTCTATGTAACCTTTTACACCCAACTCTTTCTTATTACCATAACCAAGGAACTAATCCTTTTAGTGCTTCTCAAGAATTTAGGGATGTTCTTTATGGTAGTCCAGTGACTTTCACTTGGATATGGCAGATATTCATTCGTCATGTCCAATACATACAAGACAACGAGAGGAGTACATAATATTTCCCATGCAATCTCCATCTTACTCACATATTCCTATTCTTCACAAGAACTGGGATACTAAGATCTTGAGAGACTAACTCCATGAAACAAGGAAAAAATTTGCCCCATTGAGAAATCTATGTTGAGCACTTCAACATCTTGTCAATGCATGTTCTCTCACTTAGGTCAAGAAGATTTCTAGATCCATCTCTATAGCTCTTAATTCCTATGATATAGTATGCTTCACCTAATCCCTTCATAGAGAAGGTGCTTTCCAGTCAGGTTTTAATATTTGCAGTATAAGGATGTTATTCCTCATCATTAAGTGGAATACAAATATCTTCCCACTAACTTTTTGTAATCATAGATTTCATCTTCATTTTGACTAAAGTCAAACTCTTTGACTATCTTTTCAAATTGAATATTCCAACTCTGAGATGCTTGCTTCAATCTATAGATTAACCTTTCCATCTTATAGACTTTATTTACAATAACTAGATCAATAAAACTTTCAAGTTGTGTCACACACACATCTTCATAATTATTCGCTCTAAGGAATGTGGTTTAACATTCATATGTCAAATCTCATAGTTGTAATAAGCTACAATGACAAGCATTATCCTAATGGGATTAACCATGGGAACTGGTGAAAACATTTCATCATGTTCAACACCTAGAACTTGTTTGAAACCCTTTGCAACCAATTTGACCTTATATGTTTGAACACTACCATCCATGTCAATCTTCTTTTTGATGACCCAATTTCACCCTATGAGTTTTATCCCTTCATATGGATTTAGCAAGCTCATACCTTGTTGGTGTACATGGAGTTCATCTTGGATATAATGGCTTCAAGCCATTTTCATACTCTTATTCCTCAATAGCTTCTAGGTATATTGTTGTCTCATCATCTATGACCAACTTGCCACTTTTTTTATTTATAAGATAGCATAATCTTTCAAGCTCTGGGTGTGTCCTACTAGATCTATGAGGTTTTGTGTTACATAAGGAACTTGAGATTATACAACAATTTTGTATTCTACTCGTTCCCATTGTACCTCTTTACTTTCAATGTTTTAATGTTGGTCTCAAACTTTCGAGTTCTAATTTTATCCCACTAGTTCCTTTGGAATTGGGTTCCCTTTAGGAATATAGCCATCCTGGCAACAAACCATTTTGTTGTTGGATTAGAATATAAAAGTATTATTCAACAAAATAGCATTTATGTGATTTGTGGATAAGGCTTTTCAATAAACTATTTTCTTATATAAGATTTCAATGCTAATCCTTATAAAAGACATATTGTGACACTTCCCATTCAATATCTCATAGGATGTCTTTTGAACCATTTTAGACTGTACATTATTCAGTGTAAATCATGTGCCAAAAGGAAATTGATAGATCAGCTAGATTCATTGATGACCACATCATGACTAATAGGATGTGATTTCTTCTTTCTGATATATCATTATGTTTTAGGTGGAGTTCATTGTGATACATTATCAAGGTCTCCCAGAAGGTCCTCAAACTCTTAATTTAAATATTTTCCACATTGATCATATCGAATTGTTTTAATAGTTATACCAAATTGGTTATGTACTTCATTCATGATATTCATGAACACTCCAAGAGATTCATGCTTTGTATTTTATTAAATAAAAATTACCATATCTACTGAGATCAACTATAAATATAATGAGGTATTGTAATCACCTTTAGCATTATCTCTAATAGATCTATGAGTCCTAATAGAATACTTGCTCTCCCACTATTTCTAGTGAAAAGAGATTTTTTCATATTGCTAAATAAATAAGACTTTGCATGTCTCTATTGGTTCAAAAACCAAAAGAGTCTAGACAACCATCATTATGGATTCTAGAAATTCATTTCTCATTTATGTGCTCTAGATGACAATGTTATAGGTATTCATTATTTGAGTCATCATTCATTTAGCATAGTTGTATTTTAGAGCTATCAAGTATAGACTATGAGACATAGGGAACTGTCATATAAGATCTCATCTTTTAAAAAAAACATCATTATTCATAATAATCTTTTCCATACAAGATACATGATGTTTTTCACTAACGAAAGGTACATAATAGTAATTCACTGATTCTATTACATGCCCATTAGGCTGAATGACAGATTCCAACTACAGTGACAGTAACTCTTGCTCTGCACAGTTCTAGATTACTTCTTCTTGGGTCCTAAAGTGGAGATCTCTATCTCCTTCTTCTTCTTAAGTTCCTCTATATAAAGAGGGAAGTTCCTCTTCTAGTGTCTGGGTCGGTGATAGTAGTGGAACTTCCCTTCTTTATACACTCCTCCCTTAACTTTCAGTGTAGAAAACTTTGGTTTTTGGCTAGCTTTAGAAGTCTTCTTAGTTTTTTCTTTGCCCTTCAACTTTCCCTTTTTGATCATCATCACAGATTTGGGTTTTTCCTTGTAAGAACCTGTTACACTAAACAAGATTACTCAAAACATAAAGCATAATCGATCATTATAATCACATACCCAAAAATATGGGTAAATTAAAACCAATTTCAACGGTAGCACCTCTTTACTTCCACTATTTTGTTTTCGTCACTACCGATTACATAAAAAGATGTGACGAACCACAAGGGTGAGACCCATGTCCCAGCAAGAGATATAACCTTTAAAAACATTTATTGATTCCAAAGTTTTTAGGTAATGAGACAGTTTAAGCTGTTTAATCATATATAACAAATAAGCTCAACAACACTGATGATTAAAAAAATACATAAAGGAGTAGATAATAACTATCTTCATTAGCCAGACTATTCTCATATCCCTATTAACAATATACAGAGTCTAGCAGAATGAGTGTCTCTAACATCATGAATAAGTCTAGTATCATATGCATAGCTAACAACATCAGCATGTCTAGCAGGCCGAACATATCAACATCATAAGAAGAGCTACAACATAAGCACAACTATCTGGATAAGCATGATTATCAGTATATGCATCTCTAGTTACAAAGGCATAGCTAGCAATATAAGAATATCTAACAACATGTGATAACGAATGTCATGATCATAGCCAACAGTAGTAATATCTCTATCAACTAAAACATGATTATTGTATGTACACATTTATAACATGAGCATATCCACAACATAAGAATATCTACTATCTTTTAATGCATTAAACATCATCTTTATGTAAAGATAACAAACAAGGGTTATCATCCAATGTGAAACGTCGTGTATAACCCTAAACAATTATGCTATTCGGCTATATTACATCTTTTATTATTCCCTGGGGAATTTGAATCGTACCATCCAAAGTCCAACCAACCCCTGCAAAGGGCTATTCAGTTCCGTACAAGATCTAGGAGTGTTGATATCCTAAGATCTCTTCTCCTCAGCTTGTACGAGTAAAAGGTAGTGACATATAGTCAAACTACAAAACAACAACAGGTAGTCCTGTAACTAGCCCACCTTGGTACAGGTCACGACGCTAGCATCCAAGGTATTCAAAACCCTCCAATCTAAGGTACAACCACAGTTGTTCTCAATCACATCAGATGTATGAGGCATGACCATAGCCATCCACAACCTACATTGTGGATGACAAGGATATATCCTCAACTTGCAACCCCCACATACTCAACAGTATGCGCTCTGAGTTTCCCTTAGGAATACTCATTTCACCATCCAACAAGTCTTGACACTGAAGATGGCACTACGGCATAGGGCACTACGGCACAGGGCACTACATGATTAGTATTGCACTTGATTAGTTATGCCAATTGGGTGAATTAAGGTTGCATCAAACAAGTGGACATCCAAATCCTAATTCACATCTAGCAAGCATATAAATATCACAACTCCAAAAGATATAAAACTTGTGAAACATAATTTCTCATCTCATCATTACATGGTACCATTCACTTGCCATTCATGAGACTATACTAGTCATCATACTATGACAAGATATAAATCCTTTTCACAATATCACAGGGTATCAACCCTTATCAACACAAGAGGATTGCACCTCATTCAGGGCTCAACCATGCCCAAACGTCATTAAGACCATCATACTATCACAAGATATAAATCCTTTTCATAATATCATAGGGTATCAACCCTTATCAACACAAGAGGATAACATCTCATTCAGGGCTCAACCATGCCCAAAGGTCATTAAGACCATCATACCATTCCCTACAAGATCATCATTATCTTTCCATGCCTTATAGCAAGGCTCAACAACATCACTTACATATAATATACCAGATCGACACAATATCGCATTAATGAGCTAGGAGATATTCATAATCAATCATAGCAGGGTCATATTAACATTAAGAACATTACATCAACATGCAAGGAATCTAGATATGATTAACCCCCATTATATTCATAATGCACATGTTTAGCATAAGAAATTATCAACCATGTGGCTATGATAACCACCAATTAACACATTAAGGTTATGATCATATTATGGAGGTTATTTCACCATCATGCCATCATATAAGGTTAAAATGAATACTCATCTTTATCTTTTTGCATTAGCATTAGATTCAACAAGATAAATTATATTAATGTTACTAATCAGCACTCATACCCAAACCCTAACTCATGACATCCCCATTAGATCATGGATGCATAAGGTGAAGCATCACCATCACATTCCATAATATTCTCAAGTATGAACCCGCACATAAATCATGGTGTAACCATCAGGTTATAGCATACTAGGGTTTCAACAACAATAAGAAAGTACTCCATTGTTCTATTAATCATTCAAGGAAGGCTGATTATGATTAATCACCATCACCAAATTGCATTACGTTTAAGGTGTATAAATCTAAGTCCCATTAGGGTTGAATGTCAACACAACATGATTATTATCAATTTTGTTCATATGAGTGAAAAGGTAAGACTACATAAATAAGGGCAAACCTCTATTGGTTTCAACATCACTCAAACCATACCAAAATGCCTCAAGCATTAACCCAAAACCATTGGATGTGGAATAGGTAAAACCATTGGATGTGGAATAGGTAAAACCATTAGTAGTTTAAAAAAATAAACACCTTGAATTAATCATCTATGATGTTATTGAGTTGGGATCTATAAAAGTCACCATTTAACCCTAGACATCCTTTGATTAACAATAATAAGGGTTTTGTTGAGAGTAGGCTAAAACCCACAATCGATTGTTCATTTAAAACATGCCATCCATTATCAACAAACAAGCTACTTAAGTTCATCATATAAAGGAAACCATATAAATCACATTATTAGGACCAAAATATTACATTAGCCATCATTCCACTTTATTGGAGGAATAAACATTATATCTTGACCATTAGGTCAAGTTCATATGTTAAAATCATCAATTACTGTATAGGTCCGACCATTGCATCAAGTGACCCAAGAAACCATTGGTCTAAGGCTTAATTGATGCTACAACTATATGAATAACTCACCATGGGTTTTGGATATCTGAGCCACCATCATTAGTGACCATTAAGTCACCATAGGTTGTTAGATCAGCACTATATTCATTAATCAACATCAAATATGAAACTAATATCACCATTGATTGATAGCAACATTAGGGTACTTAGTTGTTAATCACTAGGCTTATAATTAGGCCAACACCTGACCTAAGGGGTGAACTTCAGTTGACACCCTTTGTCACCACCATCAGTTTTCATGTAAGACAACACCATCGATTGTTGCAATGGTACCACCATTGAGTCATGCATTTATAGAAGAAATCAGCTTTAAACCCTAAAATTGATCGTTGGTTGATAGGTGCTTAGCACCATAGGTTGTCAAACCAACCTGATCCAAGTCATATTTTACCTTAGGAATAGCGTACGCATGAATACTAGTTCATCTATAACTGAAATCAGAATAGGGAACATTATAAAAATTGAAATCCAAGTAAAGCATAGCTTTTTAGTGCATGGATCATCATTTAAAAGCAAGAACAAGAGCTAGCAAGCTTATGGTAAGAAATAAATGTGGTGCAAGTTATAAAACTTGCCTCTAATGATAAGATGACCCAAATAGAAGAAAACTTGAGTAGGTTGGATAGAAAATCCAAGCATAATCTATGAACTCGTCCATCTAGCACCTTTCTTCATCAAATGAGCAAACCCTAAGCATAAGGAGCAAGAAAGGTAGGGTTTTAGATCTTTAGAGAAATTTCTACCATGGAACAGCAAGGTTTCAACCTGGAGAAAGGTAGGAGGAAACAAAGAAATAAACAGAGGAAAGAAGGGGATCCTTACTCTTTTAGGTTAAGATCACTTGAAGGAAGATTTTTAAACCCTAAAAGGAAGTCAATTGCAACCCTAGATTCTTTTTCCAAGAAGATCCCCACTTTCTTCTTCCTTGGATAGGAAATTCGCAGAAGCACGGAGGGAGAATGAGGTTCATAGAAGGAGGGAAGTGGTGGAGATCAAATGGACCGTTTGGGTTCTTAGGGTTAAGTATATGAAACTTTAAGATAAAAAATAAGAAAAAGTTGAAGTTCTAGTATCTTTCCAAGTGTCCATGGCCTTAAACTATTAAGAATATACAACCACACACACAAGAAGCTCTCCCACTGTCCATATATACCTGCTTAGCTTTCCTTTGTCGAATTTCCAATCCAATCAAATAATTCGTTAGTTGATAGCTACTAAAGGTAGTTCATCCATGAAAGGGTAAACCCTAAAATACCCTTGGGGAAAACACCTTCAAACCAAGGTTTAAATAGGCGCCCCATGGCTCAAAAAGCTCAAGAATGATGACAGAATATCCAAGTAACATAATGCAAGTGATAAATTGCAAAGCAAACCCCTCAATTGTGTAAATTATAGAAAAGTCCAAAATGTGCATAAAATTGCATAACTTGCTCAAACAGTGTCCAAACTGGACAAAATTTGAAACTTAAGCTTGTCTTATGATTTCAAAGCATATTACAAGGTTATATTAGGGTTGTAAGAATTCAATTATAAAAATTAAGCTTTTTCAACACTTTAAGCAAGGTTAGGGGTCTCACAACCATAAACCCCTAATAGGGATTTTGCCCCCGAAATCTAAGGTACACATAGATGGACACTTCTCACACATGTCATCCTCAATATTATACATGGTTACTTCCATATTATGGAAATGTCACATCGCTCTTATAGAGGTCATGTTCTTCTCTTTCAATTCATACTTATCTTATCTTGGGTCAGCAAAAAAAACCCCCACATAAGAAGACATTTGCAAATATGGAACATAGAAACTTGTTCCACCTATACAAATCTAATAGTAACTTTCAACTTTAAATTATAGATATCATCCTAAAATTATATCTATTGAATCAACACATTACTTAAAAGTTATACTCGTTGGCTCTTACCAAACATAGAACATTATGTATCTCTTATCATATGTAACTTTACAAGATTTCATATCTATGCTCCTTTAATGGTTGTTGTAATTAACAACTCAATCAACCATGTAGGCACCCCCTAATTTTCAAGAACTATGAGGAATATATTTTTAGAAGATTCTCTGATCATCTCAATGGTGGACTGACCATCTGTTTGGTTGAAGAATCATACACTTGTATATAACTGTTAACAAATATAACTTCCTAATTGACCTTGTTAGGGGTGGAGCAATGACATTGTCTTCATCTTATCAGTATTCACATAACATACTTAATAGAGGAATCATAACTCCAAGAGGATACTCTAGTCAACTCCCAACTCACTCTTGCTAGAATTGTCATACATAAGTACAGTTGTTTCAACATTTTTAAGGTTTAGCAAAGATGTTAACCATGCTATTAACCTTCTCTAAAATAATTTGAGATGTCATCATTCCGAGCTTGTCACAACTTATGAGACATAACATGAACACTTTGTTCTTCCTATTCATGAATTCTATTGGTACATTGGTTAGTCTAAAGGACATAACCATAAACTCATCACGGTCATGTAACTTATGTCAACCACTCTAACTCATGCATTAATATTTGATCCTAGGTTTATCTTAAAGGAACACAGTAGCACATGTTTATTGATCAGCAACCCATCTATCCTTGATAGTGGTCTTGCCCAACTATCACTGAACCATACACAACATTATAGAATCACTTTTGTTTTTCCTTCCAAACAACATTTAGAGGGTCATCATCAACTCTCTCTCTCTAAGAGAGAGGTATACTTGGAATGTTCATTTAATAAACATCTCCAACTATCACATACTTCCCATATTGTTGATACATCTTGGATACTAGGATTCATTACCTTGGTATCCACCTCATGTGATATAAGGAACTTACATCCTTATATCATCTACTTTTACCAACATAAAAAATCTCAAGACATATAAGAGGAGTCTTCCTAATTATTGGAAGGCTCAAAAGCAAACTCATCACAAACTTTATGATCTTGTAACCATAGTCCAAGCATCCTTATGCTATAATAAGCTATGCACCCTCATGTTTACAATGAATCCACACATACCAAGTGGCAATGATCCACTTGAAAGTTGTTCCCTAGAAAGGAAAAACACAAAAGAAAACATACTTTCCACATCATAGCAACATTGTTCAAGGGTCACTAGCAAAAAGGTAACCAATTCTATTTTCATTAAGTAGGTTACAGCTTCTTATGTAACATTTTACCTTTTTCAGGTTCCTTTCCATTAGCATAGGAATCATTATGATTAACATATCTCATTACTCCTTCCTTGATGACTATTTATCACACTTGGATATGTTTTCTTATTTTATTATGTTTTTCAATCACTTATCAACATGTAAATCATCATATTCCACATTTTTTTCATTAAATAGGGATTATCTCCCTTAATTTCTTTCACATGCCAAACTGATTTTACATTAACACTTTCTTACACACATAGGTTGGTATGAGATTAACTCAGGTTCCACCTTATTCTTTTGTCATTGCTCCATTCATCTTCTCATTTTGTACTTACTATAGGAGTTCTCTCCATCTTACGTGAATTTCATACCTTGAATCACTTTATAAGAACAAACTTATTTGTCTTTTACTTTATTTTCTTCTTGAATTTCATCTTCAAAAACCCCTCATTTGCTTATTTGTATTTGGATTTAGATTTCATGGTGTTATATCTTTCTCTTGTAGTTACCAACAATTCATGTTTTGATAGATAATGATGTAATCCTCATCTTCTCTTGAGGTAATATTGAGTTGTTTGCACTATGATTTCTGCTTCATTATGCTCTTTAGATTGTTTTAAAATGACTACTTGATCAGAGTAATAAAAATGATAACAATCTAAAAGTTGCATACTTACCTTTTCTTCAATAATTGAATAATTGGTCAGGGCACCCAAGTATTGAGATTAGGCAGTATGCACCATGTTTTGTGTCATGTTCCTAATTTTGACATCATCATAGTCCTAAGTCCTAGTGTCCCTATAGACTCGGTGAACCTATAGCTCTGATACCAACTTGTAAGAACATGTTACACTAAACGAGATTACTCAAAACATAAAGCACAATCGATCATGATAATCACATACCCAAAAATATGGGTAAATTAAAACTGATTTCAATGTCTGCCTCTTCTCAGAAACATTTGCATAAGAGCCCAACATCTTTCTTTTATCCATACTATGCCAAGAATTTGATACGAATTGTTCTATCATCTTAGCCACAACATATATACACAGGAGAACAATATTCGTATATGCCACACAAACAAGCATTAATATGCTAAAAAAAGTCTGATTCGTTTGAAACACCATATACAAAAAATATTTGCCCATACCTAAAAGTACAGGGATGACTCTAGGACACACTAGATATCTAATAAACTTTCTCAAATATTCCTTACTATAGCTCCTCTTTACTTCCATCATTCTATTGCTGTCACTGCTGATTACCTAAAAAGATGTGGCAAACCACAAGGGTGAGACCCATGTCCCAGCAAGAGATATAACCTCCAACAACATTTGTTGATTCCAACATTTTTAGGTAATGAGACAGTTTAAATTGTTTAATCATATATGACAAATAAGCTCAACAGCACTAATGATTAGAAAAATACATAAAGGAGCAGATAATAACTATCTTCATTAGCCAGACTATTCTCATATCCCTATTAATAGTATAAGGAGTCTAGCAGCATGAGCGTCTATAACATCATGAATAAGTTTAGTATCATATGCATAGATAACAACATCAACATTTCTAACAGGTTGAACATATCAACATCATAAGAAGATCTACAACATAAGCACAACTATCTGGATAAGCATGATTAGCAGTATATGCATCTTTAGTTATAAAGGCATAGCTAAAAACATGTGGTAGTGAATGTCATGATCATAGCCAACAGTAATAATATCTCTATCGATTTAAACATGACTATTGTATGTACACATTTATAACATGAGTATATCCACAACACAAGAATATCTACTATCTTTAAATGCATTAAACATCATCTTTATGTAAAGATAACAAATAAGGGTTATCATCCAATGTGAAACGTCATGTATAACCCTAAACAAATATGTTATACGACTGTATTATATGTTTTATTATTCCCTGGGGAATTTGAATCTTACCATCCAAAGTCCAACCGACCCCTGTGAAGGGTTGTTTGGTTCAGTACAAGATCTCAGAGTGTCGGTATCCTAAGATCTCTTCCCCTCAGTCAGTGCGAGTAAAAGTCAGTGACATATAGTCAAACTAAAAAATAGCGACATATAGTCCTGTAACTAGCCCACCTTGGTACGTGTCATGGCGCTAGCTTCCAGGGTATTCAAAACCCTCTAATTTGAGGTACAATTGTAGTTGTGCTCAATCACATCAAATGTATGAGGCATGACCATAGCCATCCTCCACAACCTTCATTATGGATGACAAGGATATATCCTCAACTTGCCACTCCCACATACTCAACAGTATATGCTCTGAGTTTCCCTTAGGAATACTCATTTCACCATCCAGCAAGTTCTGACACTAAAGATGGCTCTACGGCACAGGGCACTACATGATTAGAGTTGTACTTGATTAGTTATGCCAATTGGGTGAATTAAGGTTGCATCAAACAAGTGGACATACAAACTCTAATTCACATCTAGAAAGCATATAAATATTACAACTCCAAAAGATATAAAACATGTAAAACATAATTTCTCATCTCATCATCACATGGTACTATTCACTTGCCATTCATGAGACTACAGTAGTCATCATACTACCACAAGACATAAATCCTTTTCACAATATCACAGGGTATCAACCCTTATCAACACAACAGGATTGCACCTCATTCAGGGCTCAACCATGCCCAAAGTGTTGGTATGTATGCCCATAGAGCAAGTCATATGATGATTGTAATGGGATACTTTGTAAATGATTTGAATAATAATAAAGGAATTTTTCGTCCATATGTTTTAACTATTTTGAGATAATGGTATAACATGATAGATGTCTAAAGAATTATTTTACTCATTGACGTATGTCTTCGGGTTGAGGATCTGAACGATGAGATCATACGGATGTTAAGAGTATACATTCTTATTTTGTCCCTAGTCAGTTGTTATTGTGGAAATAACCATAGACATCAATAACACAAAAGACTAGATTGTGTGTTGGTTGATGACAGAATCTCATTATTCATGATATAAGATATCAAACCAAGCACATAGATACATGTTAGAGAACAGTGTATCGGACAAACTCACCATAGTATTGGGGGTGACTGTGGTTCTTAGACCTGAAATCACTACACTCAACACATTTCATTGGGTACACTTTGACATCATCAAACATAGTTCTGAAATATGGATTGTTATAAAGGTTATGATTGGGTAACTTTGACACATGGGGTTTTGACTGTGAGTGATAGATATGGGATTTGTCCCTCCTAAGGGAGTATGATATCCTAGCCACTTGATGAGTGAGACTGAGAAAAGCATGGCCATGCGTATGTGAGTCAATGTGTGACATTGAGCTTACATAAATCTCAGATAGTCTACTGTGGATCAAGAAACGTGGATTGAATGTTTGTAGAGGATGACATGTACATGCCTCAAGTTCAATCTAGATATCAGTGATAAAGGAACTATACATTCACTGTAACACCAATTATGGATTGTAGGGTTTAAAGTTGTTCTCCAACTTTCCTTTTAACTTGGGTAGCACTGATGTGTGACTAGGCACCGCTCTTTACTTGTGAAGTCATAAGTGGTTATGGACTTTCACTGCCAACGTGAAATGGGACCTATAGGGTCACACACATAGTATTAACCCGAAAGAGGAGTTTATCTATGAATGATGTTTAGATTGATTACCAAAGTGCTTAGGTATTCAATTAAACATTCAATCAATAGACTTAACTCAGAATCATCAAGTTCAAATGTTGAACCAATTGATTAGAGTGTCAAATTGATTGAGAACTACATTGACTAAGTTCTGCACAACCTGGACCACCAACTGATCGGTTCACTTGGTGAACCGATCGGCTCATGGTCAGTGAGATGACCGGTTCAAATTGATGAATTGATCGGTTCAGCTGGACCAGATGAGTGAGGTAGGGTTGTCCCGGTTTGTGAGAAAAGATTTTCATTTCACTTATACAATTCGATTGGGACAAGAATTGATCTTTGGATTAATTAGAAACGAACAAGGAAAGTCAATTTTGGGCAAGTCTGGGAAGTGAAACAACCGGTTCACTAAGTGAACTGACTGTTTCCCACTCCCAATCGACCAGTTCATTTGTGAAATGACTGGCTCACCTACCGCAGTGCATTAGTTCATGGAAATTCCAGACCCTTCTACTCCCACTTTAGTCCCGCATTGCTCAGGGTTGAGAACCCTGACCCCTCCTATATATAGAGGGATACTGGGGGCTTATCAAAAGTACAACTCAGAACATCATTTGCTCTACAAAGTTGTATTCTCTGGTTCTGGTAACTGAGAGAGCCCAAGAAAGTGGTACCCGACTAGGGAGACACAACAAAGGAAAGACAACTGTAGGATGACAACTGGTGGTGGGAGAGTGTATCAGTGACTAGTATGCCAACAGAAGGGATGAATCCTTATAGTGTCTTTTAGGACAAGATGACTAGAGTTCTTGGTGGTCCATGTGGACTATCTATAGAGGCAGGAGGCTTCTGCCACTCAGGAGGATGACGGTCAACTGCAGTCTGGGTGGAGACCAAGAGCTGCACAGACACCATCCAAGACTAGGTGGTTGAAGACCGCACTAGCTTTAAGGTATTGTCCCTGAGCAAGCCTCAAGACCAGATACACCTCGCTAAAACCATCTTTCCTATTTCATAGTCATTGATGTAATCTACTATTTTATGGGTTTGTGGTGAGAAAATGTTTGTTTCCACTGCCTTCTCTGTCCCATAAAACCCAACAGTGGTATCAGAACCACGACAACATTCTATGTTTTAGTATTAATCAATATGATCAGTTTTTGGTTTTACGCCTTTTATTTATTGCATGCGATATGAATATTTAACTGGCTTATATGCATGTCCAATTTAAATCCACAAATCCCAAATATGCATATATGATATGGTATATAAATGCATGCGATATGCGTTGCCTTAAAATGGTTTTTGGTGGATGTGTAGTGTGATTATTGCCTATAAACCCCTATATGTGCTTGGTTGGCTATGGTTGTTTGCATCTCGGTCTGCGTACTGAGTCCCTTCTCCTATTCACAATGTAACTCGGGATAACTCGAGCTTTCTCTTCTACCTTTGCTCCCCCCGAATGTAACTCAGGGTTTCCTAAAGCAATATGTAAAATAGGATAGTTTATTTCCTGTTATTTCGAAGAATGGTGGGTGCCCAGATAAGCGTTTAGAGGACCGATACGATCATCTCATAGATCGAGATGATCCACTAGTGGACAGAGATGACTGTTATAAGGAGCGATATGAGAGACTGGTAGCCTGAGGAGATGCATGATGACTTGATGAACCAATCGTCTGGAGGAGCTAGACGATCGGCTGGTGGAACCCAACCGACTGGCCACGAGGTGAGCCGATCAGTCATGGGATGAGCTGATCAACCCAAAACAGCTACAACATAGGACTTCATCTTGTATAGGTTGTTGCATATGATGTAGACCTAGATGACCGTAATTCCTTGTGGCTCAAGGGATTACAATAGGATGGCCATAATCATTGCGTTATTGCTTAGCATGTTTTCTTGTGGGATATAGCATGTATATGATACATATTATTTATTGTGGTGATTGGATATGTATATGTATATAAAAATCAAACCCCTTAATAAATATTAAGTTTTAGATGCCTTCCAAAAGTGACACACATGAAAAACTTGATCGACTAAGTGTGGGCACGCCCTAGCGTGGTACACCGTCTATCTCGTGGAAGTGTGTTGGTGAATATGTGGGTCTGCCCTAGCAGGGTGCATATTCATTGTGTTGGCTTTTGGGTTGGACTTAACAAGGTGACCTTGATTGGATCAAGCACCTTGAGGCATGGAGGTGATCATGGCAAGGAGTTGTGCATGACATCTTTCAAAAGTTGCATAGGATGCAATTAGCAAAAGTTGCCTACCTGAAAGAATCTAGTTGTGGGTGACAGCCCTAGCTGGTCCACTAGAAGGTTGTACGTTGCAATCTTCTAAATTGATGGTGAGGGCTATCAATTTGATCAAAATAGTGGGAGCGGTAATTAATTAAAGGCATAATTAATATCGTCAAGTATTATTCAAATCAAAATCAAATCAAAAAAGAGTTTTTGACAAAATAAAAATGTTTTCTCTTGTAGAATCAAATGGCAAAGAAATCATCTTTTAAATCGGGAAAATTAATTGAGATAAATTTCTATAACTGGTTAAGGACTGTGAGAAGTGTTCTGCACAATCTGAAGATACCAATGGCCTTAGAATCTGCTCTATGTACACTTAAGGCATTGTTTGAGGCTGATAAGAAGAATGATAGTTCCATGATAGTGATCAATGAAATGGAATCCAAGGATAAAGGCAAGGGAGAGAAGGGTTCTCTCGCCAAGTTGAAATCCATGTCTTCTGCACTCAAAACACGGAGAGGATTGAAGGAATCATGGAAGATGAAGCAAGAGATAGAGATCTCTACTTCAGGTGTACACGTGATAGAGATTAACTTCACTACTTATTCATCATGGGCACTTGATACTGGATGTGGATCACACATTTGTTCAAATGTGAAGGATCTGAAAAGAAGTAGGCCTTTATGGAAAGGCGAGGTTGAGCTACATGTTGCTAATGGGGCAAGAGTTTCCGCCAGTTCCATAGGAACCTATGAGTTATCTCTACCTAGTGGGCTGATAATAGATTTACAGAATTGCTATTATGTCCCTGTCATAAATAGGAATATCATTTATGTATCTTGTTTGGACAAGGATGGATTTGAATTTCTTATTAAGAATGGAAAGTGTTCCATTTATAAAGACGGGATCTTGTATGGAAGTGCCGCAATGTCTTATGGTCTATACTTGATAGATCTATAGACAAGTGTATACAACGTAAACACCAAAAGACAAAAACTCAACGACTCAAACAAAACATACCTTTGGCATTGTCGTCTAGGGAACATAAATGAGAATCGCATATCTAGAC
Source organism: Alisma plantago-aquatica (assembly GCA_963693085.1). NCBI lineage: Eukaryota > Viridiplantae > Streptophyta > Magnoliopsida > Alismatales > Alismataceae > Alisma > Alisma plantago-aquatica. The sequence goes on from OY856415.1 coordinate 542,587,521, forward strand.
TCCATAAGGATGGTTATCTGGACTCTTTTGATTATGAATCAATAGAGACATGTGAATCTTGTTTGTCGGGAAAGATGACCAAGGCTCCCTTTTTAGGAAAAGGTGAGAGAGCTAGTGATCTATTAGGACTCATACATATTGATGTATGTGGACCTTTTAGAACAAGTGCTAAAGGTGGGTATTAGTACTTCATTACCTTTATTGATGACTTCAGTAGGTATGGCTATGTTTACCTGATGAAACATAAGTTTGAAACCCTTGAAAGGTTCAAGGATTTCATGAATAAAGTATAGAACCAGCTTGGAAAAAGTATTAAGGCACTTCAATCCGATCGAGGTGGGGAATACTTAATCCAAGAGTTTGAGGACCTTCAGAGAGCATGTGGTATTGTATCACAATGTACTCCACCTAGAATGCCATAGCATAATGGTGTTTTAGAAAGAAGGAATCGTACATTACTAGATATGGTGCAATCTATGATGAGTTTTTCTGATATTCCAACTTCCTTCTGGGGTCATGCTCTTGAAACCGCCGTGTTTACACTTAACCGCGTACCATCTAAATCGGTTCAAAAGACACCATATGAGACATGGCACGGGAAGCGTCCTGATATGTCTTTTATGAAGATTTAGGGATGTGAAGCTTATGTCAAGAAAATGTTTCCTGATAAGGTTGGACCCAAATATGATAAGTGTTACTTTGTTGGATATCCCAAAGAGACAAGGGGATACTACTTATACCACCCAACTGACAACAAAGTGTTTGTTTCCATAAATGTTGTGTTCCTAGAAAAGGAATTTATTTCCAAAAGAAGCAATGGGAGGAAAGTGGAACTCGAAGAGGTTTGAGACCAACAAGAAAACATTGAACCAATGGATGTATAAGAGGAACATAGAGATTCACAAGTGGTTGTGGAAACTTAGTCTCCTCAAGTAAAACAGTGACCTCGTAGATCTAGTAGGACACACCTTGAACCTGAGAGATTTGGATATCATGTGACGCTGGAAGGCGGTGAGTTGGTCATAGATGATGAGCCAACTACCTATCTAGAAGCTATGGAGGGACCATATTCTGAGAAATGTCTTGAGGCCATGAGATATGAGATGGAATCCATGTATACCAACAAGGTATGGACCTTGGTGGAACCACCTAAAGGGGTAAAACCCATTGGGTGCAAGTGGGTCTTCAAGAAGAAGACTGACATGGATGGCAATGTGCAAACTTATGAAGGCAGATTGTTTGCAAAGGGTTTCAGACAAGTTCAAGGTGTTGACTATGATGAAACCTTTTCTCCAGTTGTCATGATTAAGTCCATCAGAATCATGCTTGCTATTGCAGCCTACTATGACTATGAGATGTGGCAGATGGATGTTAAAACTACATTCCTTAATAAGAATATAGTGGAGGATGTGTACATGACACAGCCTGAAGGTTTTATTGATTTAAAGAATGCCAATAAAGTCTATAAACTGCAAAGGTCAATCTATGGATTGAAGCAAGCATATCAGAGCTGGAATCTTTGATTTGATGAAGCAGTCAAAGGGTTTGGATTTAGTCAAAATGAAGATGAACCTTGTGTGTACAAGAAGGTTAGTGGGAGCATGACTACATTCCTCATATTGTATATAGATGACATATTGTTGATGGAGAATGACATCTCTGCCTTACAGAAGGTAAAGACGTGGCTTGGAAATACATTCTCAATGAAGGACTTAGGAGAAGCATCCTATATCTTAGGAATCAAGATCTATAGAGATATATCTAGAAGGCTTCTTGGACTAAGTCAGAGCACGTACATTGACAAAGTGTTGAAGCGGTTCAGCATGGAGAACTCAAAGAGACGAAACATACCCATGGTGCATGGAGTTACCGGCTCTAGAGCTCAGTGTCCCCAATTTTGTGAAGAGAGGGAGCATATGAATGGGATTCCATATGCATCATCCATTGGATCCATCATGTACACAATGTTGTGCACCCATCTCGATGTCTCGTGTGCACTCAACATGATGAGTAGGTACCAATCAGAACCCAGAGATGCTCACTGTACAGTCGTGAAGAACATCCTAAAGTACTTGAGAAGGACTAAGGATCAGTTCCTCATATACAGCAGTGAGGAAGATTTGTGGTAAAGGGTTACACCGATGCGAGCTTCCAAACTGATAAAGATTATTACAGATTGTAGTCAGGATTTGTGTTTTGCCTTAACAACAAAGTTGTGAGCTAGAAGAGTTCCAAGCAAGAGACAGTTGTGGATTCTACTACCGAGGCCGAGTATATTGCTGCATCCCATGCAGCAAAGGAGGTTGTGTGGATCAAGAAGTTCATCTCTGAACTTGGGTTGGTTCCTAGCAGCTGTGATGCAATTGAGCTTTATTGTAACAACAATGGAGCTATTGCTCAAACTAAAGAACCCAGATCACATTAGTGGTCCAAGCACATACTGAGGTGCTTCCATCTCATACGATAGATCATATAGTGAGGAGATGTGAAGTTTTGTAGAGTACTAACTGGAGATAATATTGTTGATCCCCTGACGAAGGCACTTTCACAGCAGAAGCATGACGGTCATAGGTCACAAGGACTGAGGTTCCTGGGTGATTGGCTCTAAGTGCAAGTGGGAGTTTGTTGGTATGTATGCCCATAGAGAAAGTCATATGATGATTGTAATGGGATACTTTGTAAATGATTTGAATAATAATAAAGGCATTTTCTGCCTATATGTTTTAACTATTTTGAGATAATGGTATAACATGATAGACATCTAAAGAATTGTTTTACTCTATGATGTATTCCTTCGGGTTGAGGACCTGAACGATGAGATCATACGATTATTAAGAGTATACATTCTTGTTTTGTTCCTAGTCAGTTGTTATTGTGGAAATAACCATAGACATCAATAACACAAAAGACAAGATTGTGTGTTGGTTGATGATAGAATCTCATTAGTCCTGATATAGGATATCAAACCAAGCACATAGATACATGTTCAAGAACAGTGTATCGGGAAGACCCACCATAAGAGTGATGCATGGAAACCACGCTTGGTTAGTGTAGATCAGCTCTTATAGTATTGGTGGTGACTGTGGTTCTTAGACCTGAAATCACTACACTCAACACATGTCGTTGGGTACACTTTGACATCATTAAACGCAGTTCTGAAATATGGATTGTTATAAAAGTGATGATTGGGTGACTTTGACAAATGGGGATTTGAATGTGAGTGGTAGATATGGGATTTTTCCCTCCTAAGGGAGTATGATATCCTGGCCACTTGATGAGTGAGACTGAGAAAAGCATGGCCATGCGCATGTGAGTCAATGTGTGACATTGAGCTTACATATATCTCAAACAGTCTACTTTGGATCAAGAAACATGGATTGAATGTTTGTAGAGGATGACATGTCCATGCCTCAAGTTCAATTTGGATATCAGTGACAAAGGAACTATACATTCACTGTAACACCAATTACGGATTGTAGGGTTAAAAGTTGTCCTCCAACTTTCCTTTTCACTTAGGTAGCACTGATGTGTGACTAGGCACCACTCTTTGCTTGTGAAGTCATAAGTGGTTATGAACTTTCACTGCCAACGTGAAATGGGACCTATAGGGTCACATACATAGGATTAACCTAGAAGAGGAGTTTATCCACGAATGATGTTTAGATTGATTACTAAAGTGATTAGGTATTCAATTAAACATTCAATTAATAGACTTGACTTAGAATCATCAAGTTCAAATGTTGAACCAATTGATTAGAGTGTCAGATTGATAGAGAACTGCATTGACTGAGTTATGCACAACGTGGACCACCAACCGACCGGTTCACTTGGTGAACTAATGGGTTCATGGTCAGTGAGATTACTGGTTCACCTTGATGAACCGATCAATTCAGCTGGACCAGATGATCGAGGTAGGGTTGTCCCGGTTTGTGAGAAAAGATTTTCATTTCACTTGTACAATTTGATCGGGACAAGAATTGATCTTTGGATTAATTAGAAATGAACAAGGAAAGTCAATTTTGGACAAGTCTGGGATGTGAAATGACCGGTTCACTTAGTGAACTGACTGGTTCACTAAGTGAACTGACCGGTTCACACTCCCAATCAATCGGTTTGTTTTTGAAATGACTGGCTCAACTGCCGCAATGCAATCAGTTTGTGGAAATTTTAGACCCTTCTCAATTAGGGTTTGTATGTCCACTTATTGGATGCAGCCTTAATTCACCTAATTGGCATAACTAGTCAAGTGAAACTCTAATCATGTAGTACCCTATGCCATAGATCCATCTGAGTGTCAGAACTTGCCAGATGGTGAAATGAGTATTCTTAAGGGAAACTCGGAGCGCATACTAATGAGTATACATGGTGTTTGTCATCCTGAATTCAAGTGTTTAGGGAGGATGATTGCGATCATACCTAGCCCTCAGTTTGAGAATGACTACAGTTGTGTCTCGGTGATTATATATGTGATGAGATTGGAGGACATATATGGTTTTACCTCAGATGGTCCCATTTTTGTCCCGTTTGCCTGGGGCTGAGAACCCTGACCTTGAACCCTCCTATGTATAGAGGGGTACTGGGGGATTCTCAAAAGTACAACTCAGCACATCAGTTGCTCTACAAAGTTGTCCTCTCTATTTCTAGTAACTGAGAGAGCCCAAGTAAGTGCTACCTGACTAGGGAGGCACCACAAGGGAAAGACAATTGTAGGATGACAACCGGTGGTGGGAGAGTGTGTCAGTGACTAGTACGCTGACAGAAGGGATGACTCCTTCTAGCATCCTTTAGTACAGGACGACTAGAGTTCCTGGTGGTCCGTGTGGACTATCTGTAGAGATGGGAGGTTTCTGCCGCTCAAGAGGACAACGGTCAACCGCAGTCCGGGTGGAGACCAGGAGTTGCACAGACACTGTCTAAGACTAGGTGGTTTAAGACCGTACTAGTGTGAGGTATTGTCGCTGAGCAAGCCTTGGGACCAGGTACATCTCGCTAAAACTATCTTTCCTACTTCATAGTTGTTGATGTGATCTGTTATTTATGGGTTTTTGATGAGAAATTTTTTTTCCTTTGCCTTTTTTGTCCCATAAAACCCAACACAAAGGTCATTAAGACCATCATACTATCACAGGATATAAATCCTTTTCACAATATCACAGGGAATCAACCCTTATCAACACAAGAGGATTACACCTCATTCAGGGATCAACCATGTCCAAAGGTCATTAAAACCATCATACTATTCCATGCAAGATCATCATTATCTTTCCATGCCTTATAACAAGGTTCAACAACATCACTTACATATAATACACCAGATAAACACAATATTACATTAATGAGATAGGAGATATTCATAAACAATCATAGAAGGGTTATATTAACATTAAGAACATTCCTTTATAACACCAACATGCAAGGAATCTAGATATGATTAACCCTCATTATATTCATAATGCACATGTTTAGCATAAGAAAGTATCAACCATGTGGCTATGATAACCACCAATTAACACATTAAGGTTATGATCATATTATCGAGGTTATTTCACCATCATGCCATCAAATAAGATGGTTAACATGAATACTCATCTTTATCTATTTGCATTAGAGTTAGGTTCAACAAGATAAATTATATTAATGTTACTAATCAACTCTCATACCCAAACCCTAACTCACGGAATCCCCATTAGATCATGGATGCATAAGGTGAAGCATCACTATAACATTCCATAGTATTCTCAAGTATGAACCCACACATAAATCAAGGTGTAACCATCGAGTTATAGCATACTAGGGTTTCAACAACAATAAGAGAGTACTCCATTGTTCTATTAATCATTCAAGGAAGGTTGATTATGATTAATTACCATCACCAAATTGCATTAGGTTTAAGGTGTATAAAGCTATGTCCCATTAGGGTTGAAAGTCAATACAACATGATTATTAACAATTCTGTTCATATGAGTGAAAAGGTAAGACTACATAAATAAGGGCAAACCTCTATCGGTTTCAATATCACTCAAACCATACCAAAATGCCTCACAAATTAACCCAAAATCGTTGGATATCGAATAGGTAAAACCGTTGGTAGTTTAAATAAATAAACACCTTGAATGAATCATATATGATATTATTGAGTTTTGATCTATAAAAGTCTCCATTTAACCCTAGACACCCTTTGATTAACAGCAATAAAGGTTTTGTTGAGAGTAGGGTAAAACCCACAATTGACTGTTCATTTAAAACAAGCCATTCATTGTCAATAAGTAAGCTCATTAAGTTGATCATATAAAGGAAACCATCTAAATAACATTATTAGGACCAACATATTACATTAGCCATCATTCCACTTTATTAGATGAATAAACATTAGATCTTGACCATTGGTTCATATGTTAAAACCATCAATTACAATATAGGTCTGACCATTGCATCAAGTGACCCAAGAAACCATTGGTCTAAGGCTAAATTGATGATACAACTATATGATTAACTCATCATAGGTTTTGTAGACCTGATCCACCATAATTAGTGACCATTAAGTCACCATAGGTTGTTAGATCAGCACTATATTTATTGATCAACATCAAATATCAAACTAATATCACCATTGATTGATAGCATCATTAGGGTACTTAGTTGTTAATCACTAGGCTTCTAATTAGGCCAAAACCTGACCTAAGGGGTGAAAGTAAGTTGACACCCTTTGTCACCACCATCATTTCTCATGAAGACAACACCATCGGTTGTTGCAATGGTACCACCATTTAGTCATGTATTTATAGAAGAAATCAGCTTCAAACCCTAAAATTGACCATTGGTTGATAGGTGCTTAGCACCATAGGTTGTGAAACCAACCTGATCCAAGTCATATTATACCTTAGGAATAATGTACACATGATCACAGGTTCATCTAGAACTGAAATCAGAATAGGTTACATTATAAAAATCGAAATCCAAGTGAAGCATAGCTTTTTAGTGCATGGATCATCATTTAAAAGCAAGAACATGAGCTAGCAAGCTTATGGTAAGCAATAAATGTGGAGCAAGTTATAAAAATTGCCTATAATTAGAATACGAAATCTGAAATATAATAAAACTCGAGTAGGTAGGGTAGAAAATCCAAGCATAAGCTGTGAACTCGTCCATCTAGCATCTTTCTTCATTAAATGAGCAAACTCTAAGCATAAGGAGCAAGAAAGGTAGGGTTTTAGAGCTTTAGAGCAATTTCTACCATGGAACAGCAAGGTTCCAACATGGAGAAAGGTAGGAGGAATGATAAAAAAGAAATAAATGGAGGAAATAAGGGGATTCTTACTCGTTTAGGTCAAGATCACTTGAAGGAAGCTTTCTAAACCATAAAAGGAAGTGAATTGCAGCCCTAGATTCTTTTTCCAAGAAGATCCCCACTTTCTTCTTCCTTGGATAGGAAATTCACAGAAGCACAGAGGGAAAATGAGGTTTGTAGAAGGAGGGAATTGGTAGAGAGAAAATGGCTCGTTTGGGTGCTTAAGGATAAGTATATGAAACTTTAAGATAAAGAATAAGAAAATGTTGAAGTTCTAGAATCTTTCCAAGTGTCCATGGCCTTGAGCTATTAAGAATATACAAGCACACACACAAGTAGCTCCCCCATCGTCCATATAAACTGTCTTAGCTTTCCTTTGTCCAATTTCCAAGCCAATCAAATAATCCATTAGTTGATAGCTACTAAAGGTAGCTCATCCATGAAGGGGTAAACCCTAAAATACCCTTGAGGAAAACACATTCAAACTAAGGTTTAAATAGGCACCCCATGGATCAAAAAGCTCAAGAATTATGACAGGATATCCAAGGAACATAATTCAAGTGATAAATTGCAAAGAAAACCTCTCAATTGGGTAAATTGAAGAAAATTCTAAAACGTGCATAAAATTGCATAACTTGCTCAAACAGTGTCCAAATTGGACCAAATTTGAAACTTAAGCTTGTCTTATGATTTCAAAGAATATTACAAGGTTATATTAGGTTTATAATAATTCAATTATGATAATTAAGCTTGTTTAAAACTTTAAGCAAGGTTAGGGGTCTCACAGTCCTTCTTCATCTATGCTTCATCTTACCTCAACATGCCAAGTAAACTGACAACGGCTTGTCAAAATTATTATGTTGTAGTTTATGACAAATTGGTTGTATGATTCTGATAGTGACTACAGAATAACATATGTGGATAACTCTTGGCCCAAGGGAAATCCTAGCCTAGGAAGGTTCTACACTACCCAATCAGCTTGAGTACATGAGGACCTACTAGATCTCCTTCGGTCATATTGCACTTGAACAAAAACTTAAGACATCATATCTCTCTTGTATTTCCTAATCTTGGTTCATGTTCTTAAGATGTGTTACCATATCAATAACTTCCATGCTCTGATGTTGTATCTGCAACTCATATTTCATTGAGTACAACATCAGGCACTTGACATCCACGGCATCTTCAGGGTGCTTCTTGTAAGCATCCCTGTCAGCCTTAGATGCTGTGGGAGCAAGTTCATCTAGATCTGGTGTCTCCAAGAGTTACAGCTTGCTCTCTTAAGTGAGAATGGTTCTCAACATCCTGAACTAGTTGTGGAAGTTATACCCATTCAGCTTGTCCTTCTCAAGGACCGAGCCTACCATGAATCATGAACTGGTCAGTTCACTTCTGAACTGGTCAACTCACTTCTGAACCAGTCACTTCACATGTGAATCAGTCGATTCAACACTTGAATCAATAGGTTCACTATATTTCCTATTCACAAACATATTAGCTTTCAATGTGATGAGTAATGCACAACATGACTTCATCATCAATCCTTGATCCAATCTTACTGATCACTTAACCAGTTGATTCACAATCTGAATCTATACACTCGCACTCTGAATTGATAGTTCACTTATGAACTGGGCAATTTATATTCTGAACTGGGCGGTTCACTTCTAAATTGGTACATTCAAATTCGAGTTCATCCAGTGTACAACTAATGTTTCTTAAAATGGATACCTAAACACTTTAGTAATCAAGTTATATTCATGAGTAAACTCCTTTTCTACGCCCATCCTATGTGTGTGACCCTATAGATTCCAAGTTATGTTGGCAGTGAATGTCCATAACCAATTTATAATATCACAAGCAATGAGTGATGTCTAGAAACACATCATTGGTACCCAAGTAACTAGAAAGTTGGAGAACAACTTTGACCTACAATTTGTGATTAGTGTTTCACTTATTGTATAGTTCCTTCGTCTCGGATATCCGGTTTGAACTCAATGTATGGAATCGTCATCCTCTCAACATTCAGTGCATGTTCCTTGAACTAGAGAAGACTGTATGAGATGCATGTGCGCTCGCATATCGTATATTGATTCACACAAGTATGGCCATACATTTCTCAGTCTCTCTTATAAAGTGGCCAGTATATCAATCTCCTGTAGGAGGGACAAATCCCATCTACATCACTCACACTCAGCCCCCATGTATCACAATGCACCCAAGCATCATCTTTTTGGCAACTCTTGTTCATGGTCACGTTGGATGATGTCAAAATACATCTAAAGACATGTGATGATCATAGTGACTTCAGGTCTAAGAACAACAATCACCACTGTTACTATGAGTACTGATTCATACTACCATTCCATGGACGCCATGTATCACTCTCAAGGTGGGCCTGTCTAATACACTACTTGACCGGCCAAAATCGCATGTCCAAGAGGAGTGGATTTAGAGTAGTCAGACTTTTAAAGAGATAACCCGACTCTCAGGCCCCCGCAACAATAAACGGGGTCCGATGTAGTGATAGGGGTCGAACACAGGGACAAGGTTGGCAGTGTTAAGCGTACAGATTCTAGCACTCGTATACTCTGCCTGAAGAGGGTATATAAAAGGGGCATTCCCTTAGGAACGATAGCACACAAACTGAAGCAGGTCAAGAAAAACAAAAATAAGAATAATAAAATAAAGCAAAAGAAATGAGAGGAAATAGGTATATGGGAGGAAACTCGGGCTGGAGTTCACCTACTAAAGCATCTCACCAACATGCAACATCATCTCTTTCTCTTGCATACTCTTACCAAGATTACAAGCAACCACCAAAAGTGTCTATTCCACTCTTTCTCAAGATGAGGATAGATCTAAGTCTAAGGGTAGTCCCTCTCTCGAGGTGACCACACGTAAACCTCACAATAGAACATATGGTTTTAAAGCCTTAGAATTGAAACACTCTCGTGCATTCATACTACTCCATGACACAAGATAAAGTGATATTACTCTTTTGAGATATCAACAATCAAACATCACAAGATGGTAGCTAATCATACAAGTGAAGCATTAAAATGGGGTGCACGAAGATAATCTTGATAACAGTACGTATATTCAACAGAAAGAGACAATATACATGTTGGGAGAGCCTTAGTGGCTACTCCCAACCCGAGTTAAGGTATTTAGTCACTCATGCTTGTAGACAGCATAATGGCATTATAGAAAGATGGATACATGAAGTCCCACGAAGAGAGAAGAGAAGTATAGCGAGATGGAAACAATAGATCTAGATAGAAGAGACGTGATACAACACAGTACTTCTTCAGATCTGGATCTAATATGTAGATGGAGCGGACGGTCTTCTTCTCTCGAAGGATGAGTCTTCAGTCTTCTCTCTCCTCAGCTTCTACCTTTAGAGATTCGAGACTGATGGATGGGATGGTCTGGGATGAATCTGGAATGTAGCAGTACTTCATGGTCCTCCGGATCCGATCTATGATCTGATGATTTGAAAGACAGGTGGGTGTGCTATTTATAGGCACATTCCACCAACTTAGACCTGGACCGCAGTCGCGATCTTAGTTAAGTGAGGGGTGAGACCGCGGTCGCGGTCTGCTCTTTATTCATCTTTCACCGCGGTTGAGCTTAGTCGTGGCCTGATGACGACCGCGATCGAGGTCTGCTTGTACATTGTGTTCGGGAGATCGAGGTCGAGGTCTTCCCACTCGGTCACAGTTTGCAAGAACTTATCAGTGACCTCGGTTTCCAAGTTGACTGTAGTCCTTCTCAATCACGATCTGTGTCCATACTACGACCCCTGGTCTATCTTTGGGACGCATGTTCTGATTGCGACCATCCTTGAGGTCGCAGTTGAGTGATGACAGCGGTCTGTAAACTAGCTGTGATCCATCCTTGACGCCTGATGATCTCGATCTCTAGATAATTCCGAAACCGCGATCACTTTTGAGATATAAGTGGGTCACGGTTGCGGTTGAGGGAAATGAGGGTCGCGGTCACAGTCGAGGACCGCGACCTGGGTTGTGAATATACCTGAAAACATGTAAGTGAGGCTTTAGTCAAAAAGGTAGAAAAATTATGTGAAAAGCTAACAAAAGATATACTAAAAGTGTTGTAAAATATACACAGAAAGTACGTAAAATAGAGTGTTATCAACTCCCCCAAACTTAGAATCAAGCCGGTCCTCAAGCTAAGTGTAGGTCTGAGAACTCAGAAAGAGAAAAAAGCAATCTTAATTGACAAAATTATAACATGACTGAAATATCTCATTTTTGCATCAAGACTGTCGTAGAATGTTTTCTAAACCTTGTGTCTCATTCCCTCCCCCTTTTCAACTAGAGTTGCATAACTTCATTTTATTGCCATTGCCTTCAATTGTAAAAGGCTTCTCCCTTTCAACTTGTCACCCCTTCCCTTAGGCAATGACCATACTAATACGAGATCTTTTTCAAGGGGTATCTTTCACACCAATTCTTTATTTTTCAGTTGGCTCTATGCTAATGTATTCGGGTAGGCTTAAGGCTTTAGGTGTTTTCATCTTCCTTCTAAACTCCTCACCCACAACTATCGTAAGAATAGTGTTGCCCTTTTTGTGCTTCTGACTTTAAGTCAGGTGGTTTTGTGAGTTTTCATTCAGGATTGGAAGTGTGTAAGCTTGGCTTCACTATTCCACTTACGGACATGACTGTAACGTCCTGATCTCCTGCTTAAGTTAAAATTCCTTATTTATATCTATTCATAAAAAACAAGCTTCTTTGAGGATTTTTTTTTGTAAAATCAACTTTAATATTAAAATAATTCATTTTGATTAATTTAAAAGCTTTTATATATTAAAAATATAATTGCGGTACTTTTTGCCAATTTTGAAAAATATCATTTTGGTGGGTAAGCACACAAGCAGGTAGCTGGGTGGCATGCAAGTTGCTTATGGAGGCAAGCATGTAGCCGTGTAGCAAGTAGATAGCTTGAGCAAACACACTACTTGGTAAAGCAAGAAGCTTAGTGTCATGCTCCTCTTTCAAACACCTAGCACATCCAAATGTTTGACACATATCCTACCATGTGTCAGCTAATCCTTGATAGATATCTTAAGATGACACATATGCATCCATGTGTCATATATCCAGGAATTTATCTCTTATAAGATGACACATACACATCCATGTGTCACTTAACTACAAATCGTCTCTCTTTTGATGACACACATATACCCATGTGTCATCCACACACTTTTTGAAATTAGGACCATGCTACCCTCCACCACTCCTATAAAAGGAGCCCTCATTCACCCCACCATAATCACAAATTCTCTCCTCTTCATCCCAAAGCAAGGGTGAACGTCCCTTCTCCCTCCTTTCCCATCTCCTTCACCATAAACCTCCAATCTCTGTCTAGATTAGCAAACCACTCTCTCTTTCTTTATGTTAGTGAATGGAACCACTTCCCAACAAACCCTATGTATATAGAAACCTACTATCTCCCTCCTCCATTGTAGTAAGATAATCCAAATACTATATATTCCACATATATCATGATGCTTTAAGCCATCTCTCTTCTACTCTAGTGAAAGAAACCCTAGAAGTTGTTCTAGTTGGGGATGAGGATCGAGGTGATGGAAAATGTGACGTAATGCTGCTGAAAACATATCAAGACTGGATATAGTTAATGATGCTATGGTCTTCTTATGGAACTATGCATCAAGTACATCTAAAGGTATGGTTCCCACATTTTATCATCCAAAAAGTACAGGTTATTATTGTTTAATATGATATTCAATTCCTATTGTAATCTATTATATCAACATCAATAAAAGGTATGGTTCCCACATTTTATCATCCAAAAAGTACAGTTTATTATTGTTTAATATGATATTCAATTCCTATTGTAATCTATTATATCAACATCAATAAAAGGTATGGTATAGAATGGCTTGGTATTATATGCAGTAAGAGTATAGTATACTTCATATACTTTCCTAAAGAATGAATAAGTGATCAACTATACACAACCTCTTTATTAATAAGCTAGGTATGACTTCCATATATTCATCCATATTATCCTTTAAAATTGAGTTTAAAGGCTTTAGATGATAATCAAGCATTTCTTTGGATTCTAGTCCTATTGTCTTTTGGTTCCCTTTTCCTATATTTCTCTCTATTAATTGTGTCATGTGATATTGTTGGAAAGTGGAATTCTATCAGACACTTCTAAGGTGACTAGGAGCCTGTTTCACTGATGTTTGTAGCCAGTAAAGAGGAAAGGTTATTTAATTGGCTCCGTGTTCACACGGGGGGACTCCCAAACCTCTTGCACGCTCCTGGCCATAGACTTGTCTGATTCAAAACCACAATCCCACAAGTTTACATTTTAGGTTTCATAGTGAAATAATAATCAGTGATTCATTTACTTGACTACCTTTTGATCTCTCCAACTCTGAATATTCATCAAATAGTTGTATATCATTGATGATGTCCTTTTGATTCTAAAATTCATATTGGGAGATGTGTTGGTAACAGAGTCGGCATGTCTTGGTCGGGGATTGATACATTTGGGATTCGGATCTAAGTCCTTTGGAGTCAGGGATGGATGAGTATAATTCTCTACCATACTCAGGCCCACACTTGGGTTGGTCATGTAGAGTCAGGCATGATCAAGTTAGTAATGGGGAATAATCTCCTGCAAAGATTAAGCATGCTAACTAATGATTATTCAAGTGGCATTTTGTGCAAGGAGCACCCTCTTCTGGTCTTGGAAAGGCGACCGGTGGCTGCATGTGGTAATTTGATTCATTGAATAGAGCATGCAGTGTGCACGAGTGGTTGGGGGTGTGCCAGGGTACTTACAGGTGTTTTGGTGACCCTAATGGACTAAAATCTTGGCTAAGCAAGTTTTTGTGGTTGTAGGCCAGTTGCCCAAGGTGAATTGACACCTTCTCTGAGAGTTGTAGTTAAAGTCGTTTATGGAATAAGGTCTCCCTTTTTGTTATCCTTATAACAATGATCATGATTATGCTCCACAGTATTGGTCTAACATTTTGATAGAGTTGTCATATGATAAATGTTTTATGAGTATAAATACATACACATTCCTTATGCTTCATGCTAGTAGTTGGTCAATAATTTTGGTTTGGACTTTTGATACTTTGGTAATACATTAAGAGTATAGTTATATTAATAGTGTCTTGCTGCTTATCTCTATTTTTCCATACTTAGACATTTGTCTAACCCATACTCTCCCACTTGGGCTGTGACATATTCTTCCATGTTGTAGGTTATATTATTTATAAGAGACCTTTCCTTGTGGAAGACTCATCTTGAAAAGATCCTAAAGGGCGTCAAGAATCAAAGGTGGATCAAGCTTAATTTTAAACTCATGTATCATTTTTATGGATATAGGAGATAATGTAAATCTACCTTTTGTAAGTGTGTAATATTTTGAAATAAAATATTGCTTATCTCACTCTTGTGCTTTTATTCTTGGTGCCATATTAACGGCTCAGATTTAGCTACTTGATTTTCAAAGGAAGAAAATCAGGTGGTTGAATCGGGGACATTATAATGACATATCTTCATTCATGAGTGCAGCAATATACCGGCCATGTGGAAACTTTTGGCATCTTTTGGGCACAACTCTCGTTATTTTTTTTTCTTTCTTTTTGGATTTTTACATCTCCTTTCAGGCTTGGGTGCGAGGGGTTTTTACTTGGTCTTCTGAGCGGCCAAGCCTCTTTTAGATATGCTTTGAAGAGGGCAGTTGTTTCCCTTTCTACAGAGATAAGGATTTTCTGGTCAAAAGCATCAGGTGAGGGTAGTTGGTCAGGAGTATGACTAGGTGAAGTTCTCTAGTCTCTGAGGGTTTCATGAGTTAAGGTTGTCACATTTACAACGTTTTATTGCAAGAATGAGGTAGAGCAGTATTTCTATGACTTGTTTTACTCATATATACATGTATATGTTGCTCATGTATTTCTCTCAAAGAGGGCGGAAACACTACAAATTAGAAAATTTAGCAAGAGAGGAGGCGAGCTTCTTAAAATTAAAAGGTAGTTTTAGCAAAATTTCAAAAATTCAAAAAATTTCATCAAAATTTTTTGAGGTAAAAAGATGGTAAATGTACCTCTGTAGCCCGTTTATGACTCCTCCCCCAAACTTATCCTACACCATGTCTAGGGGTGTCAAAATTTGAACGAGATCTATAAACGGGCTTTCTTTATTTCTTTTTGTTGTTGTTGGAGGAGGCCCACTTGGACTCGAGGAGCATGCTTGCGTATATACCTCTTAGCGTGTGGTATTGTTCATATTGCATGTTTTCCACTTGAATCCAATAGTGGCTATGGCCACCATCTAGGATAGATAGAAGAAGTCATAGTCATTTGATAGGGGCACTTGCTGGAGGCTCCTATGGCAGAATTACGTCTTCTTGAAGTCATTGCATGTTGTGTGGTCATACCCTCTACAATGAATTCTTATCATGTCCATGATAGCTTCGGCGCATTTATTTGCCTTTTCTTCTGTGGGTGTCTTTGTTGTTGTCATATTAGTCTTCTTATTAAGTGTGAAGGCTATGTCAGAGCTTTTGTAGAGGACTACAGTCCTTCTGAGGAGGTTGACATGCAGCAAAGTCCAATGATTGTCGTGAAGAATAGGCAGGAAAATGTGGTATGGTGGGGATGTCGCCAGGCATTCTTGCAGCCACTCCTTCTCTTCTGATCTTTTGTCTTTTAGGATGTCATCCACCAGTAGGAAGTATGCCATGTGGGCATTTGGCATGGTATCGCCTAGTATCGTCTGGTAAGCTGACATCGTACTCACAAAAAGGTATCCTCCTATTTTCAGTGTTTCTCAGAGGTCATCTTTTAGCACACAAATGCCATCTCTCTCGAAGATGACATCTCCCGGTGAATCATCTTCTTTCAAAGAACTCATAATTATAGTCAGTTTTTCCAGAGACAGACTGAAGCAGCTCCATCTGTCGAAATTCTTGAAAGAAGGTGTAATTTCTCCTGCTGGTCTGTCTGGTCTATCATCGCCCAGATCTTCTTCTTCAACCTCTCCTTCCTCAGGTTGTTCTCTTGTAGGTTGATTTTCAGGGACTTCTTCTACTGGAGGTTGCCTTATTTCTTAGTCTGACGTCTGTTGTGTAGCTTCTCCAGAGCTTTCATGCCAGCCTTCTTTTCATGTCGCAGCTCTCGCTAGCTCAGTTGGATCAACCCACATGGTTTTTATCTGCTCCCTCCAGGTGATCTTTTCAGGTAGAGGGATATCCATGTGAAGCCTCTGGGGTACAGCTTCTGTAGGCATCGCTGGGTCGTTAAAGAACCGATGATCATAGATGATCTCCATAGCATACATACCCCGCGGTCCATGTAGGTATTCATTGTCTAAATCCTCCAGGGGGATGCCCTTGTTGATGGCCTCCATCATTTGTAGTACTATGAAGGCGCAATCCCCCGAACCATCCTCTTCTTGAGGGACTTTCTTATTGATCGAGAAGAGCTTCCAGGACCCTTGAAACTTGTTGTTTGCATCCTTGATTGCTCGTTGTAGGCACAGCGGTATTTTCAAGGCATCTCTGGTATCCTTCCTCTTATAGACCAGTGAGGTGATGTCCAGTTCAGCTGTACAGCAATTGAGCACTATCGTTTTCTATTAGTACAGATCAACGACTATCAATGCCCAATGCTTTACATTCCTTATGGGCAGCACCACATATTTTGTTTCTTTTCGCTAGACTGCTGCCTTTAGTTCAGCTACATCTGTTGCCTTGTAGTCTTCATTGTAGAGGAGGCTGGCTAGATGTGTTGTCTCGTTGAAGACTGGTTGCGGCTTGTTCAGATGCAGGAACTCTTCTAGGAGGGTTGTGTAGAGTACCTTGAATAGTCTTTTATGTACTCACACCTTCTTCATGAATATCCCCCGGAAGTGGTCTCTGGAAAAATGTCCACCCTTGTTGTTACATAATATGTCTGGCCCGGGTAGATCGTCGATGAGGACATCTTCCAAGATATAGACATCTCTACATGTGATCCGTGATACCATAGTCATGTCCATTTCTTTCATCTTCCAAGGCAGAGGGGGAGCTGCTCTAAGCATTTCTGCTTTAGTTGGTGCACTCCGCTCCCTGGCGGGCTCATTTGTGAAAACGGTTGCCAGTTCGTCATCCTCATCATCGGATGTTCCTTCCTATATCAAGGGTTTTAAAGTTTCCTCTATTGTCGGCATTGCCTTGGCCACTTGTTCAGCCACCTTGTACAACAGTTGTGTAGTGGCCCCAGATTCAGCTACTTTTGAGGAAGCTTCAGCAGCTATGTTGTCTTTGACATGGCTCTCCTCAGAAGTTTGCCCTAGTGTGGCATCCACCATCATTTCCAGGGTTGCCTCCATCTTCCCATCATAGAGATAGTCGCTATGCTTGTGATGTGGTTGGAATAGGAGGAACTCACTGCTCTCCTCGAGTCCAGCCCCTAGCTCAACTAACATTCTGTCGATTTGTGCCGCTCCTGTTGCGCTGAGTTCGGTGACCACTTCTTCACGATGAGCAGCAGCAATCTGCTCTTCTAGCATCATTGCATGTGTAGGCGGGGAGAATTGATGCTCTGCTAGTTTCCTACAATCTTCAGCAGCTTCTTCTTTAACTTCTTTTGGATTGCAATTAAGGTTGAGCTTCCTTGACAATGTCGCATTTTTCTTTATTTGTTTGTCATTGGGGGAGCTCAACTGTTGTCGTGTCTCAATTCTCCTTGGCTCATCTACTGATGTCATCTTTGTTTTGGCACTTCCTTCCTTTAGCACACCCGCTCCCGTGCCCGTTCCTCCCATGTTGTCGTCATTGTCTTCGTGGCTGGAGGGGTTGGTTGAGGAGTGTGCCAGTCTTGTTGAGCTCTTGGTCTTCTTCTTCTTCTGCTGCTGATTCTCAAGTTCTTCGCATTCCTTCTCGAATTTCTGGCGGTCTTCTTCTAAGCACTGGCGCTCTTCTTGGAGGTTAGCCATTGCTGCATCGTATCCCCGACGTATGTGCTCATTGTCGGCCTGAATGGCATGCCTCTCTTTTTACAGATCTTCCATCTCGTCCTTCATATTCTTTAGCATTCCTATCATCATCCATTGGTTGTTTATAACTTCTTGGACGAAGTCATGGAGTGCTTTTGTCCTTTCATTAAGGACTTCTACCTGCATCATTAGTACAGACAAAGAAGAAGAAATGGTGGTATTTATTGTGTTGGTTTAATGCATGTGTTCCCACATTGCATCAAACCTTGTACCTAAGGCACCTCTGAAGGAAGGTGCGTGTTGGTGCAGCTGATGCTCCATGCATGTCATTGATGAGCTTGGCATTGTAGGTTGTGGGGGCGGTAGCGGTGGACCTTGTTCTTTCTCCTTTGGCTTGTCTTGTGGGTCCATCTCTGCTCCACTGAACTTTGTATCTGATATGGCCTGGGAGCCTTGTCCTTCTGGCTCTACCTCTGGTTCTTTGTCAGGTTGCGAGTCGGTTGTTTCACCTCCCTCTTTCTTTACCTCTGTTTCCACAGTAGTTGCTTCTTTGTGTGGCTCGAGAGGTGTGGGTTTTGGAATTTCCATGGTTTCTTCCGGAGGTGGAGCTGTGGGGGTTGGTTCTTCTGTAGCTGGCAGTCTTTCAGTGGGCGGTGCAGTTGTATCTGTCATTTTCTTTTTCTACACCGCCAACTTCTTCTATGGCTCTGTGCTCTTTTCCTTTTTCAATGCAACTTGGGCACTGCTTTCTCCAGCTATAATTATTGGATATGTACTCATGCTGGCCTGCAATGCTCCAGAGCACATCTTTTTGATGTCGTCGTGGGTTGGCCGCAGCTTGTTGGCGTCATAGAACGCAATTTCAAGAAGGGGAAGGAGTCTTTTTGACTCGCTTTGCTTGAAGTATAGCTTGTCCCCCTTCTGTTCCAGAATACTTGTGTTGATTAGGGACTTGATGTCTATTCTTTGTTGTCCCTCCATTTCTTTATACTTCTAGACATCTCCTTCCTCCATTAGGTATTTGGCAATTTGTGTTATTTGGCCTCCCATGCAGTACGTAGAGTTCCTCTTTGACGTCCCCGCCTACTGTTGTTGATATACGCTCGATTAGTATCTTCTCGATATTAATCGGGTTTTTTTTATCATTGACCAGATGAGGAACATATCTCCTTTGCTAATTGTTCCTATTTCTGACCTCACGTAGATCGTGTAGGCAGTGATTTTCTTCATTGTGTAAATAAAGCATGATGTGATCAGTGAGGTCTTATAGTTCGTTGAGTTGTGCTCATCCTCCCCAGTCAACTCTTCCCACATCTGGTTTCTCTCATAGGTTATCACTTCTTTTTCACGTCGGGCGGAGGAGCAGGCTTTGGCTTGTTCCTCTATCTCCATAAATATTTTGTTCAAAATTGCTTCTGTGATTATGTGAGACTTGCCTCCTAGCCTCACATGTAGTTTATAGTCTCCTCCTCCTGCCCTTCTTGTTTCACTACTAGTAGCGACCTTATTTAGTGAAGATAGGAATTTTGTGGTCAGCTTCTTGTAGGATTTTACCTCTGGTGTGCATAAGGTGTGTAAGTTTGCACCTTCCAGGAATTTCACTGTCCTATCATAGATTCCCATCTTTTTGAAATCTTCTATGTCCAGGTAACGAGTAGGGCAGAACTCCTTGTTTTTGTACATCCAGTCGTAGGTAGACTGGTGCACGACGCTCTTGGGCACGAATGGGGGTTCTTCGGATTGTGCAGATGTCTCCCCTATGACTTCATTGGCTTTTCTTATCTTTTATTCCCTTGGCTTCTTAGCACCCAGTGGTTTTATCTTTTTGCTACTTTGGGACCCCTTTGGTGCAACCTTTCTATTCTTCTCCTGGAACTCGACTCTCTGACTCCCCAAGTTGATACTCAGAGGTCTCTGTCTGCTCAGTTTGTTCTTTTTTGTGAGTAGAGTCCTTTGTCATCATGTTCCCCAGTATTCTTTGGTAATGTTCTAGCCTTAGCTGCACCTCAACTCGTTTGGCCTCTGGGAGAGAAGTATTCCTCTTGAGTGATGTGGTTAAATCCTCCACTATCTTCTCCACCTCCTTTAGCGATGTTGTCTTCTTGAAGATGGGGTCACTGTTCTCTAAAGAAGACATTCTGCATGGTTTCAATAATGGATTAGTTTATAATTGGTTTAATTAGAGACAATCTCATTGCAATTATCTGGGATCGTATTCAGTAGAGTTTTAATTATTAAGTTTATTAATATATAGGGACCGCGACTCGCGGTCTTGTTAGTAACTCAGAGGAAACCGCGGTCGTGGTTTCTGAAGGAGATCGCGGTCGCGGTTTATTGAGAAGGGATCGCGATTGCGATTGGGGCTACGATTGCGGTCTTCTTCCTTACTGTGGCCAAGTCATGGTTCAAGGGATTGTGACCTCAAGTAGTGCTCTCTTACACCACGATCCATGGTGGAACCTGTAGTTGGAGTGAACACCACGGCTTGGTTAGGGTTTACGAGCACACCGCGGTCGCGGTTGTAGAGGTGATGGCCGCGAGCCGCGGTCTTTCTTCTTCCAAATGTTCTGATTCCTATCTCTGTTTGTTCATCTGCTCTTTGCTACGTCAGCGCGCAGTTGTCCCATTATTGATGTTTTTATGGTTTAGGTGTTGTTTACAAACGCCGCCATTAGGGCGGTTTAGGGAAAATAGGGAAACCACGAACAACTTTCGGCGGCGCGACCAATACCCATCGAGGGAGATGAATCGAGGAAAAATAGATTTAGGCGGTGGTCTAAATCGGTGGCGACACGGTGTTTCGGTGATAAGAAGAGTATAATGGGGGTTCTTGTTACCTTATCGGTGGTTGCGATGTCGGAATCGAACAAGGTGGGCACGACAATCAGCTTCGATGCGGTGGCTGGTCATCGATCATGGCAGGGTGGAGATTTAGGGTTTATCTTAGACTCGGGGAAGTTAGAAGTAAGAAGAGAGTGAGAGGTGGGGTTTCATGAACATATATACTAAGGTAACTGTGACCAAACAATAAAAGGGAAAGATTGTGGTTACGGTGCAAAAGAAGCTCAACCGTGGTCACAGTTTCATTTCGTCCAAATCCGACCTCGGGTCGCGGTCGAGGTGCCTGGTCATGGGTACCGCAGGTCGCGGTCTTGCACTATGCACGGTTATACCACGACCGCGGTCCAGACCGCGATCAGATCAAAACAAAGCTAGTTTCTTTAGTTAAATCATCAATTACTCAAAAGAAGATGGATATGTGCATCGCTTAAAAGGGCATAAAACTAATCCAACAAAAAGGGAAAAGAAAATAAAGCTTAAGAAAATAGCAAAGCTTGGGTTGCCTCCTAAGAAGCGCTTGCTTTAAAGTCTCTAGCTAGACTTCATAATTCTTCACTCCTTGGGTCCTTTGGTTGGATATAGTAGCTCTTCATTCCTTTTCTCAGGTGGCTGACCCGGTTCCTCCAAATTGATCTCAGATCTTCGCACAAAAGCCTCATCTACGTAAAATCTTTTTACCCTATGGCCATTGACCTTGAAAATCTCAGTTTTATCTCCTTGAATCTCCATCATTCCTGATGGGTAAATCTTCACCACAGAGAAGGGGCCTGACCATCTTGTTCTAAGCTTTCCAGGAAAGAGCCTAATGCTTGAATTGAAGAGAATCACTTTATCTCCCTCACGAACATCCTTGTTCTTTAGGTGGGAGTCATGTCACACCTTAGTCATTTGTTTGTAGATTCTAGCATTCTCATAGGCATGCAATCTTATCTCCTCGAGCTCCTGTAGCTATAGGAATCTTTTCTGTCCTACCTTCTCCAAGTCCATATTTAGAAACTTGATCACCCAAAGGGCTTTATGTTTGAGCTCCAAAGATAGATGGCAGGACTTGCCATAGATTAATTTGTACGGTGTCGTGCCTATTGGTGTCTTATAAGCTGTCCTATAGGCCCAAAGAGCATCGTCAAGCTTCACGGACTAGTCCTTCTGAGTGCGGCTGACCATTTTCTCCAGAATTTGTTTAATCTGCCAGTTGGATACCTCTACTTGTCCTGAGGTTTGAGGGTGATAGGGTGTAGCAACTTTGTACTTTACTCTGTACTTCTTTAATAGCACCTCAAACTACTTTTCTCCAAAATGTGATCCCCCGTAGCTTATGATAGTGTGGGGCACTGTGAAGTTTGGAAAAATGGTTTTCTCGAATAGCTTGCTCACAGATTTAGAATCGCAAGTTTGGGTGGCTACAACCTCTACCCATTTCGACACGTAGTCAACAACCACTAAAATGTACTGGTATCCTTTTGACGATAGGAAAGGACCCATGTAGTCTATTTCCCAAACATCAAAGATTTCTACTTCTACCCAGTCTGTCATAGGCATCTCGCTCCTCTTACTGATATTTCTAGTAAGTTGGCATTTCTTGTAAGATTTGACAAAAGATGTTGCGTCTTTGAACATGGTGGGCCATTAAAACCCATATTGAAGCACTTTTGCAGTTGTCCTTTCTCCATTGTGATGTCCTCCATACGGCAAAGAATGGCATTCTTTTAGGATCAATGGGACTTCCTCCTCTGGTATACACCTTCGATACAAACTGTCAGAACACCTCTTAAACAGCAATGGGTCATCCCAATAATAGTTATTAACATCGGAGAAGAGCTTCTTTTTCTGATTGTATGTTATGTCTGATGGAAGCTGGCCACAAGCCAGATAGTTACAAATATCTGCAAATTATGGTAGACTTGGCTCGTCGGACTGAGCCATCAACAGGGCTTCATCAGCATAATTGTCGTTCACCGTAGCCTCATCGAAAACTATTTTAGAAAAGTGGTCTGCAACCACATTTTCTTTTCCTTTCTTATCAATGATTTCATGATCAAATTGTTGTAACAATAGGGCCCACCTTAGCAGTCTTGGCTTTTTGTCCTTCTTTTGCATCAGATAGTGTATAGCCCCATGGTCTATATAAACCTTGACCTTGGCTCCTATAAGGTATGATCGAAATTTTTCAAACGCAAAAACAATCACTAACATCTCCTTCTCAGTAGTAGTGTAGTTCACTTGGGCTTCGTCCAGCGTACAACTGGCGCAACATATGACATGGTGCTTCCAGTCTTTCTCCTTCCCTAGGACTGCACCTATGGCATAGTCACTTGTGTCGCACATTATTTCAAAAGGCATCTCCAAGTCTAGAGCTTGCAAGATCGATGCATAGGTTAAAGCCTCTTTTAGGGTCTCAAAAGCTTTTGAACACTCATCATCAAACTTGAACATTGCATCCTTAATCAACAAATTTGAAATGGGCTTTGATATCTTTGAGAAGTCCTTAATGAACCTCCTATAATATCCAGCATGACCTAAGAAACTTTTTACTCCTATCACGGATTTTGATGGTGGGAGTTTGGAGATGGCTTCGATCTTGCTAAGGTCTGCTTCGATGCCCTTCTTAGAGACCTTGTGTCCTAGGACAATGCCATTTTGGACCATAAAGTGGCACTTCTCTCAGTTCAGGACCAAATGTTTCTCTTCACACCTTTGCAGAATTAGGGACAAATTTCTTAGGCAAGCATCGAAATCTTTTCCATAAATAGAGAAGTCATCCATAAACACTTCAACTATATCTTCTAAGAAGTCAGAAAACATGGAAATCATGCAACGCTGGAAGTTTGCAGGAGCATTGCATAAGCCGAAGGGCATTCTTCTGAAGGCGTGCGTGCCATAGATGCATGTAAATGTCATTTTCTCCTGATCATCTGGGTGTATCGAGACTTGATAGAATCTAGAATATCCATCTAATAAGAATAAGTAATCATGGTGGGCAAGTCTTTCAAGAACTTGATCAATAAATGCTAAGGGAAAATTGTCTTTCTTCGTGGCCGAATTTAGCTTTCTATAATTAATACACATTCTCCAGCCTGTGATAGTTCTGGTGGCGACTTCGTCACCATTATCTCCCTTCACCACCGTCATTCCACCCTTCTTAGTTACTATGTGGATGGGGCACACCCAATTGTTGTCGCTTATTGGGTATATGATTCCAGTATCACGTAGCTTCAATATCTCCTTCTTGAATACTTCCTTCAACATTTGGTTCAATTTCCTTTGAGGTTGCACCAACGGTCTTGCCGATTCTTCTAAGTTTATCATGTGCATGCACAAAGTTGGATTTAGTCCCTTGATATCCTCAACAGAATATCCATTATCTCTTTTATGCTCTCTCAACTCTTCTAGGAGGCTTTCCCATTGTTCTTCTGTGAGGTTAGCATTGATGATGATGGGATTCCTTCTTTCCTCATCCAGGAACTCATACTTAATCCCTTCTGGTAGTGGCTTAATTTCCGGCCTTGGCTTCGGAGCTTCTAACTCTTCATTTGACTGTTCCTAAGAAGCATACTTTACTGTCTCTATCACTTCTTCATCATCGTTGAGACTTTCTTCACCTTAGTTAAGATAATCTAGTATCTCAACCACTTATGGGTCTTCTATCAAAGGATTTGGGTTGTTTAAGACCCTCATAAGTGGGTCCACAATGGCTTTCTCTTCTTGAATCTCTTCACAATATTGGTTGTAGTTGTCCATGAAGTAGACTGACTCAGAAAGAGATGGGCCCTTCATAGCACCCTTCACCTTGAAGTCAATGTGGTCACTTCCGACTCTGAGGGTTATGACGCCTTCTACGACATCTATCAGGGCTCTTCCAGTAGCTAGAAAAGGTCGTCCAAAGATTATTGGTCATTGAGCCCTCCACAGTATCTATCACAACAATATTACAAGGTATGAAGAACCGTCCCACATGGATCGGGACATCTTCCACTATACCCACTGCTCTCTTGAAAGTGTGATCAGCTAGTTCTATCTGCATACTTGTCTTTACCATATTTGTGGCGTACAAACCGGTCTTAACCAATTAAACGAGATTAACTAATGCAGAAGTGTATCGTTAACAGCAGTTTACTGAAAATCACTAAAAATTAAAACCATTTACAAAGAGATCCATTCTTAGGAAAACTCTTTAAACAAGAACCAAAGTATTATAATTACATATTGGTCCACATTGTACATTCCATGTACCATCTTTTCTTGAGACCTATATATACATCACTTTGCTTTGTTAAAAGCACAAGTAACAAAATCCTCGAGGCTTAAAGCCAAAATCCCAGATTGATTATAAAAACATTATCTACTGACTCCTAAGACCTGAGAGCACAGAGATCACACATAGGACTCTATTGACATAGCTTGACAGCCAGTATTTCCACCTGTAGGATTACTATTGTCCCTGTTGTTGCTACTGCTGTTCTTCCCCTACTACAGAGTTTCTACCTCTTTGTCGGCGTCTACCTAAAAATGTTGGATCCCACGAGGGTGAGACAATTATACAATTGCCCCAGCGAGAGATATAACTCTCCTCCGAAAACATTATTATTGCAGTTTAATAGAAATAAGTTGAGCAGTGGGATAATATACTTTAATGGTAGACAAATCAATATCTATGTAGATTAGAGAAATAATCTTATCCAAATATTTCAGCTATAACTTGACAAGGCAGCATGTCTCTTATTCAATAATGAATTAAAGAACATAAGTAACATTTATGTATCAAGGACATGCTAAGAAATATGACATCAATCAGTGGTTATCGTATTTCAATCTTATGCAAATACGCTACACGGCTGATTATATTTTTCAAACATATTTAAGCTTTGAGGAGATGAGGCATACCGCTCATACTCCAACTGACCATTGCGAAGTCGGAATCGGTACCATACAAAGTCAATGGAAGAGCCAGCATCCATGACTTCCCACATCTCGGCCAGTGTGAGATCACATGTAGGACATCTTATGTCTCTGCTACATAGCTTGTCAGGGTATAGTGGCATCTTCGCTATAGATCTATAGCGGCGGCTGCACTCTCTTCGCAATCGAGAGATTTCGTCTTTACCTCCTTCGTCCGGCATTAACATCATCGGGAAATTTGTGATACATCCATCCCGGAACATACAATGAAGGATTGAGAGGTTTAATATTTACCTTCCATCAATTCCCCCATTCAGACGTAAGGATATTTTCACCCATCGACCCCCGCATATTCAAAATATGCAAACTCCAGGAGATCCCGTAGGAAAACCTGTTTCACCATCACCAACTACTGACGATGATGGATCTATGGTCAGAGCACTACATTAATAGCTTTCACTTGATTAATTAAGTACATTATCATATTCTTTTAGCTTCAGTCAAGTTTTCAAACATAACTTATTAGGACAAATGCTATAAAGAAACATGTACTATTTTCATCAGTTATTTCTCAGTCTTTAAAAGACATTGGGATCTCAGTCCTTAATTTCAAACTCAATGCCATAAACATATGGTTCTGGGTATTCAAACCCTTAGCTCATCATTGAGCATTGTTACCACTTTTTCAGGTAACTATCACCTTCAGGTCATCTGACCAAGGTACACAGGACACTTGCTACACAAGCATCTCATCTTGCACTTGAGGCCCATTAACTCTCTTGTTACCTCTTTACTAAGCAACAAGGCATATTATGGCACACAAGGCCCAATAAATAATTTCAATAAATAAAGCATCATAGCTCATACATGGCTATGTTCATTATCTTAGGATACCTGCATGGTTAGCACATATGATAACAAATATATCAATCATGTTTCAATTTCCATGTTGTTCCAGAGGAACACCACTATTCCCTTACCAGGGTTAGGGTTTCCCATTTCATTTCAAATAGGGTACTCATCCCCTTTGTTCAATTAGGACCAATGATTCATCATTTCATTGTCCAATATTAGAGTTTCACACAACTTCACCCTATTTAGAATTAGGGTTTACTATTCACATCACATCACCCTAGATTAAGGTTTATATTCAATAACCCACAGTAAGGGTTTACTATTCATCCTAATTAGGGTTTTACATTAAAATACCCTGAATAGGGTTACTCATGCCATTACTCTGAATTCATACCACATTATCCTCCTAGATTAGGGTTTCACTCAGAATTGCCCTAAATTAGGGTTTGAGTTCATCAATTAACTCAATTAGGGTTTTATGATCTCTTCCTCAAGGATCATACCCTAGTTGTATACCTCACTCATTTTGAATGTGTTAGGCTTGATTGCTACATGATTATTTTTCATGTATGAATCTCTCTCGCATCCTCTTCTAGGATGTCCAAAAGATTTGATCAATTGAACCTTCAATTACATGAGGTATCTAATTGAATTGACCAATTAAATCTTCAATTACATTAGATATCCAAATGGATTAACCATGTTGAACCTCAAATGGTTTTGGTTACTTAGACCCTAAACGGTCTTGGTCTTTCAGAGTTCAAACGGTTTGAAACCGTCTGGGCACATTGCCCTTGAAACCGTTTAAGCAAGAACGTATTGAAACCGATTGGGCTTGGGTCTCCAAATGGTTTGAGACTGTTTGGTCCAAACCCTCTCAAAACCGAATGGACCAAAAAGGTCTTCAACACTTAACCAATTTCAAGGTTTCCATCAATGAACCGCCTATCAATTGATTCCTTGATTCATTCATCAATTGAACTATTGAATCATTCTTCAATTGGACCATCAATTAGGGTTTTGAACCCAATAGAACTAGGTTTTATAATCAGGAAACCATCAATTAGGGTTTTGAAATCGAGTAACCATCAACGGTTAACATTGTGGAACTAACCCAATTGAAAACAATAACTTATCATCAAGTTGTGATATGACCTGACCTCAAACGGTCTTGAGGTCATTTGAATGACCTCCAAATGGTCTTGAGGTTGTTTAGATGACCTCTAAATGGTCTTGATACTATTTGCCTCATCATTCATTAAAATTTATGAAATTCAATTAGGGTGTGCATCATTGGATTGATCATCAAATTAACTATTGATTGCACTTCAAATTGATATCTCTAACTCTTCAATTACTCAACCATACTCAACCCTATACCTCCAAATGGTCTTGTTTGACCTCCAAATAGTCTTGAGACCCTTTGGGGTGACCTCCAAACAGTCTTGAGACCGTTTGGGCAAATCAACCCAAACTTTATGTCAACCAATTAGGATTTCAGCACTTAACCAGATTAGGGTTTCTAATTGGAGGATTGTCCATATATTGAATTAATCAATTAGATCCATTAGATCATCATACAACACTTACTAGGGTCCTAACCTCAAACGGTCAACCCATCCAAACGGTCAACTCTTCTAAACGGTTTGGGATCCAAACCTCCAAACGGTTTGGTGAAACCGTTTGGACCAAAATTCTCAAACTGTTTGCAATACAAACTTGTTGGAATGTGTGCCTATGATGATATTATCATCATCAAGCCTTAGTCCATCAAAAACTACTGCCATTATCATGGTAATTGCATCAATTAATCAAAGGAATTGCAAGAAGAGCAATTGAACATAATTGATTGAGAAATTGAATTCAATAACAATGAATAGAGGTTCAAGTTATATAACCCGCCTCCAGTTGAGCTTCAAAGCTTGGAGCTTCAGGTCAACAATGGTGGAAGGAGTTTTTTCACACCACAAGGTTCGTTCCTCAAGCTTTTGAGTGAAAAGGGATGGTTAGAATTGAAGATGGAATCGAAATAAGAAGAAATCATGCATTGATTTGTGATTTCCACCATGAAATCAAGATGAACGAAGGTCAAGAAGCTTACCAACAGGTTGGGGGTCGTCTTCCTGCTGTCCCTAGATTCCTTGATCATTTTTGCAAGCAAAGAGAAGAAGTGGATTCGAAAAAGTCTTTGGTTTGAGTGGTAAAGGGTGTTTTTATAAGAAAATCAATGAGAGAAAATGCCTCATGCAAATCCTTTAAATCCGAAATTGTTGCCGCCTCTTCCCCCTTGGTTCCTTGCATGCAAAGGTATCTTTATCTTCACCGAACTCCCTTCCATTATCCATGAATTAAGGGAAAAGAAATTAAGCACCTTAACCTTTATAATATTATTATCCATAAGTGAGTGGATAATTCTTTTTAGTTTCTTAATGTGAGTGGGTTCTCCACTCACGTTGATCTTTCCTTTGCCTTTTCAAGGCACAAGGACGTCCATTTATTTGGATTTCAACCAACATAAATTTGGTTCAAGAGCAATCTATTTAATATAATTATTTTTTCATTATTTCAATTATGCTTAAATTTTGATTATTTTAATATCAAGATTCTCTCTTCTTCAAAGTAGCTCAAATGAGATGTCCCTCTCATTTTATTGCCTATACAGGATGTCAAGAATATTAAGAACCTTATTGAAGTGGGAAATTGCATATTGAACCCTGGGTTTTGGGTAAACTACACATTACACCAAAACTAGGTTTTAATGCACAAACATTACTTTATCAGCTCTTTCTTGGTACTCAGGCTTTCACTAGCCATACCTCTGCATCATCTTCATTCCCATGATGCTTCAACACATGAGGAACATATTATCATGTACAATTTGCAATTTAACCCCTTAACTTGGGTATTTTTACTTTAGTCCAGACAAGTAAAACATTACTTTCAACATTATTCAAAAAGGACTAAATTTGAAATATAAGTTCCTCTTGAGCCTTAATTACCTTTCAAAAGATAACATAAAGCATATAATTATCTTTATTAATCAAAACACCTAGGGTTAAAGCATAACCCAGGTCACGGATGTTACAAGTTATCCACCCCTTACAAGGATTTCGTCCCCGAAATCATCAACAAAAACATCAAGAGAAAAGAGCAGGATATTTCCTCCTCATCTCTTCCTCTAGCTCTCACGTAGCTTCTTCAATGCCACGGTGATGCCAGAGAACTTTTACAAGACAAATGTCTTTCTTTTTCAGCTTTTTAATTCTTCTGTCAAGAACCAACACAGGTCCTTCAACATAAGATATATCATCATTTCATTCTACCTCCACAGGTTGCAGAACTAACTCTGTGTCAAGATGACACTTTCTCATCATAGAGATATGGAACACTGGGTGCAATCTATGCAACTCAGGTGGTAATTCTAACTTATAGGCTACCTTTCCCATCCTTTCAATGATCGGATAAGGCCCCATAAATCTAGGAGCTAACTTCCCCTTCTTTCCAAATCTCAGGATTCCTTTCCAAGGTGAGACCTTGAGGTATACTTTGTCTCCAACCTAGAATTCTAAGGGCCTATGACGCTTATCAGCATAAGATTTCTGTCTATCCTGGGCAGCTTTCAACTGTTGTTGTATGACTTTAATCTTCTCAGGTATTTTCTGTACTAGCTCAGGACCCAAAAGTTGATATTCTCCTGTTTCATACCAACATAAGGGAGATCTACAACGTCTACCATACAAAGCTTCATATGGTGCCATCTCAATACTGTGTTGATAGCTATTATTATAAGCAAATTCTATCAAGTTCAGATGTAGATCCCAACTTCCTACAAATTGAAGGAAACATGCCCTAAGAAAGTCCTCCAAGGTTTGTATAGTCCTCTCCGACTGTCCATCTGTATGGGGGTGAAAGGTTTTACTAAACCTTATTTTTGTACCCAAAGCTTTATGAAGTCGTTCCCAAAAATGACTCATAAACTGGGGACCTCTATCAGAAACAATTCTAGCTGGAACCCCATGCAAACGCACTATCTCATCTATGTATATCTATGCAAGTTTCTCAGCAGTGTAGGTTGTTTTGACGGGAAGGAAATGTGTTGTCTTTGTCAACCTATCCACTATCACCCAAATGGAATCATGACTTTTGGCTGTTCTAGACAAGCCAACCACAAAGTCCATGGTCACATGATCCCATTTTTACTGTGGTATGGGTAGAGGTTGCATTGTTCCTGCGGGCTTCTGATGTTCAGCTTTAACCTGTTGATACACTGGACACCGCATAACAAACTCATCATCGTCTTCCTTCAATCTAGGCCACCAATACATATCTTTCAAGTTATGATACATCTTTGTGCTCCCTGGATGCATAGCATACATTGAAGAATGAGCCTCTTCCAGAACTAACTTTCTTAAGTTGTCAGCATCAGGTACTACCATCCTACCATGGTAACAAACTACCTGATCATCTGAATCATGGAAGCCATCTCATTTCTCACTACCGTACTCTGACCTGATCAGCTGAATCTTAGTATCAGCTTGTTGTGCTTCTTTAATCTGCTGCCTTAGAGTAGATTTCACTTGCATTTCAGCGAACAACCCAGCTAACAAAGATACTTTAAGTTGTACATTGTCTTGCCTTAAGCATATCTCTTTTAGAGCAAACTAAGGAGTTTAACTGTGCTTTATCTATGGCTGGTGTTGTTGATTTTCTACTTAGTGCATCAGCTACCACATTAGCCTTCCCTGGATATTAATCAATTGTACAGTCGTAGTCCTTGATTAAGTCCATCCAGCTGGTTAGCCTTATGTTCAGCTCATGTTGTGAGAAGATATACTTTAGGTTCTTATGGTCTGTGAAAATCTGGAATGTTTCTCCATAGAGATAATGTCTCCAGGTCTTCAAGGCGTGGACCACAGTAGCTAGCTCTAGATCGTGTGTCGGATAATTCTCCTCGTGTTTCTTAAGCTATCAAGAAGCAAAAGAAATCACTTGTTTATCCTGCATCAACACACATCCTAGACCGTTCTTAGATGCATCACAGAAGACTATGTACCCCTTTCCCTGCTCAGGTAGCACTAACACAGGTGCACTGGTTAACCTTTCTTTCAGCAATTGGAAAGAATGTTGACACTTGTCATTCCAGACAAAAGGAACCTCCTTCCTGGTCAACTTGGTCAGGGGTAAAGCTAAAGAGCTGAAGTTCTTAATGAACCTCCTATAATAGCCTGCCAGCCCAAGAAAACTACGAATCTCCATCGGTGTCTTTGGTTATTCCCATTGTAGGACAGATTCTACCTTCTTAGGATCAACATGAATACCTGAAGCAGATATTACGTGTCCTAGAAAAGAAACTTCTGGTGACCAAAACTCACATTTACTAAATTTAGCATACAACTTATGCTCTCTTAGAAAATTCAAACCTTGACGGAGGTGTTGCTCATGTTGTTGAGCATCTCTACTGTAAATCAAGATATCATCTATGAAGACTACTACGCACTGATCAAGAAAAGGTCGAAAGATTCTATTCATGAGTTCCATAAATGTAGCTGGTGCATTAGTTAGTCCAAATGACATAACTGTGAACTCATAGTGACCATACCTTATCCTAAAGGCAGACTTAGGTATGTCACCCTCCTTAATACGCAACTGATGGTATCCCAACCTCAGATCTATCTTAGAAAATATAGTTGCACCATGCAACTGATCAAACAAGTCATCGATCCTTGGCAGAGGATACTTGTTCTTTATAGTTACTTTATTTAACTGTCTGTAGTCAATGCATAACCGCATCGACCCATCCTTCTTCTTAACAAAAAGGATCGGAGCACCCCATGGTGAAGTACTCAGTCGGATAAAACCTTTCTCAAGCAACTCCTGTAGTTATTTCTTAAGCTCTGCCATTTCAACAGGTGCCATCCTATACAGCGTTTGTGCTATGGGTTGCGTGCCCGGGATTTGATTAACCTCAAAATCAATCTCTTGGGACAGAGGAACACCTGGAAGTTCTTCAGGAAATACATCTTCAAATTCCCTGACTATCATAACTTCAGAAGGATGAGGGCTCTCCATTGTGGTATCTACCACATGTGCCAAGAATGCAAAGCATCCCTGTCTCATCAACTTCTCAGCTACCATATCTCACACAAGACAAGTTGGAAGAGTCTTTATGTCTCCTTGAAAGATCCATGTACCACCCTTGTCTGTGAACACAGCCTGCTTGGAATCACAATCCAAGACAACCTTATACTTCTCTAAGGTGTCCATTCTTAGGATTATATCAAAACTCTACATCTCAAGTGGTATAAGATCCACTTGAATGCGGTGTTCAGAAAAAGAAAGAATGCAGGGAGAACACACCTCCCACAACATTGTAGATCCTAGTAAAGGGGTTTCTAACATCAAACTATCTGTTCTATGACTGACACTCATGTTAGAGTCATGAATCACTTCTCGAGTGATAAAAGAATGTGTAGCACCCGGATCAATTAACACAGATACAAAGCAGGACGAAGACATATCAGAATAAAATAGTTCCATCTGACCTGTCACAACCCGAGGGTTGACTACTGCTTCAGGCTGATTCATGGCATAGAATCTAGTCGTTGCTTGCTGTTGGCCATGTGCTTGGTTGTTGGGTGTCGACGATCCATCTTGGGACACTTGTCCACGTCCTCTAGTGTTATTACTGAACTGTCGCCTCTGTGAGCCTTGTTGACTTTGCCTCTGGGGTTGAGTCACAGTTCTGACTTTCTCAGGACAATCTCTCTTCAAGTGTCCTAACCTCCCACATTGTTAGTAGTTGTAACTTCCCAAACTCTACCTGGTTGGTCCTGTCACTGATGTTGATGTTGTAGTGGGGGCTCTACTTGGAGGAAAACTACAGCCCCTACCCCTACTTGACGTCCACTGCGTTGGGGTATTAAACCTTGGTGGTGGTGGTATCGAGAACCTCGGTTTCTTGAAACTCTCAGACCTTTATTCTTGGAACTGAGGATACACTTTCTTATTATTGGTTTGTCACTTCTCGATCACAGACCTCTCTATCTACCTCACGGACTCCACAAAAGTGGCAAATCTTTCCTTGTTCTCCAGAGCAGACACATGAGTGGTCAATTCAGCGTTCAACCACTTCTCGAAACGTTGAATCCTCTCCTCATCAGTAGCTTCCATATGCGGACAGAACCGCAAAAGCTCCATGAACCTAGCTTCATATTCGCTAATATTCATCTGTCCTTGCCTCAACCTCTCAAATTGAGAGATCTTCTCATCTAGATACGTCTTAGGAAAGTATCTAGCAACAAATTCACACCGGAATTCATCCCATCCGACTTCAACTCCTGGTCTTTTTCCTTCCTCAATGGTCCACCAATGACCGACACTCCCCTTCAGAAGGTATACAGCATGTCTCACCTTCTCATCTTCAGGAATCATAAGGATTCTGAAGGCTTTCTCCAGCTCAGTTAACCATAAATCTACATTAGCTGGGTTAGTTGTGCCATCATACTCTGTGGCTCCCACTCGGAGAAGCCTTTCAAAGGTCTTGCCAGCTCCCTGTCCTTCATGGTGGATAGGTGCCCTAGGTGCAGGTAGTGGCATCCTATCAGTCATATGAGTCATGGCTGTCACAAACTGTCCAAACATGACTTGGAAGGTTGGGTTCCCCATATCTTCTTGATTGAACTGGGGTTGTTCAGGTACGGGCTCCTCCCTATCTTGGTCTCTTGTACCTCCTCCTGGTGCAGCAACGCTACACTCAACAGCATGTTCGTCATGTGATCCAGACATCTTCAAGTTCTTCTCCTCCTATATGAGCAGAAGACACTATCAGATAAACTGGAAGACACTTAGAACAGACTCAACGACCTTAATCCTATGTCTCTGTAGACTCAGCGAACCTAGAGCTCTGATACCACTAATCTTGTGGCGTACAAACCGGTCTTAACCAATTAAATGAGATTAACTAATGTAGAAGTGTATCATTAGCAGTGGATTACTAAAAATCACTAAAAATTAAAACCATTTACAAAGAGATCCATTCTTAGGAAAACTCTTTAAACAAGAACCAAAGTATTATAATTACATACTGGTCTACATTGTACATTCCATGTACCATCTCTTCTCGAGACATATATATACATCACTTTGCTTTGTTAAAAGCACAAGTAACAAAATCCTCGAGGCTTAAAGCCAAAATCTCAGATCGATTATATAAACATTATCTACTGACTCCTAGGACCTGAGAGTATAGAGATGACACATAGGACTCTATTGACATAGCTTGACAGCCAGTATTTCCACCTGTAGGAATACTGTTGTCCATGTTGTTGCTGCTGCTGCTCTTCCCCTACTACAAAGTTTCTGCCTCTTTGTCGGCATCTACCTAAAACCGTTGGATCCCATGGGGGTGAGACAATTATACAATTTCCCCAGCGAGAGATATAACTCTCCACCGAAAACATTATTATTGCAGTTTAATAGAAATAAACTGAGCAGTGGAATAATATACTTTAATGGTAGATAAATCAATATCTATGCAGATTAGAGCAATAACCTTATCCAAGTATTTCGGCTATAACTTGACAAGGCAGCATGTCTCTTATTCAATAATGAATTAAAGAACATAAGTAACATTTATGTATCAAGGACATGCTAAGCAATATGACATCAATCGGTGGTTCTCATATTTCAATCTTATGCAAATATGCTACACGGCTGATTACATTTTTCAAGCATATTTAAGCTCTGAGGAGATGAGGTATACCGCTCATACTCCAATCGACCATTGTGAAGTCAAAATCGGTACCATACAAAGTCAATGGAAGAGCCAGCTTCCATGACTTCCTACATCTCGTTCAGTGTGAGATCACATGCAGGACATCTTGTGTCTCTGCTACATAGCTTGCCAGGGTATAGTGGCATCTTCTCTATAGAGCTACAGTGGCAGCTGCACTCTCTTCGTAATCGAGAGATTTTGTGTTTACCTCCATCGATCCGGCATTAACATCATCGGGAAATTTGTGATACATCCATCCCGGAACATACAATGAAGGATTGAGAGGTTTAATGTTTACCTTCCATCAATTCCCTCATTAGGACGTAAGGATATTTTCGCCCATCGACCCCCGCATATTCAAAATATGCGAACTCCAGGAGATCTCGTAGGAAAACCTATTTCACCATCACCAACTACTGACGATGATGGATCTATGGTTAGAGGACTACATGAATAGCTTTCACTTGATTAATTAAGTACATTATCATATTCTTTTAGCTTCAGTCAAGTTTTCAAACATAACTTATTAGGACAAATGTTGTTTTCATCAGTTATTTCTCAATCTTTGAAAGACATTGGGATCTGAGTCCCTCATTTCAAACTCAATGCCATAAACATATGGTTCTGGGTATTCAAACCCTTAGCTTATCACTGAGCATTGTTACCACTTTTTCAGGTAACTATCACCTTCAGGTCATCTGACCAAGGTACACAGGACACTTGCTACACAAGCATCTCATCTGACACTTGAGGCCCATTAACTCTCTTGTTACCTCTTTACTAAGCAACAAGGCATATTATGGCACACAAGGCCACTAAAATAATTTCAATAAATAAAGCATCATAGCTCATACCTGGCTATGTTCATTATCTTAGGATACCTACATGGTTAGCACATATGATAACAGATATATCAATCATGTTTCAGTTTCCATGCTATTCCAGAGGAACACCACTATTCCCTTACCAGGGTTAGGGTTTCCCATTTCATTTCAAACAGGGTACCCATCCCCTTTGTTCAATTAGGACCAATGATTCATCATTTCATTATCCAAGATTAGAGTTTCACATAACTTCACCCTATTTAGAATTAGGGTTTACTATTCACATCACATCACCCTAGATTAAGGTTTATATTCAATAACCCACATTTGGGGTTTACTATTCATCCTAATTAGGGTTTTACATTAAAATACCCTGAATTAGGGCTACTCATGTCATTACTCTGAATTTATATCACATTATCCTCCTAGATTAGGGTTTCACTCCGAATTGCCCTAAATTAGGGTTTGAGTTCATCAATTAACTCAATTAGGGTTTTATGATCTCTTTCTCAAGGATCATACCCTAATTGTATACCTCACTCATTTTGAATGTGTTAGGCTTGATTGCTACATGATTATTTTTCGTGTATGAATCTCTCTCTCATCCTCTTCTAGGATGTCCAGAAGATTTGATCAATTGAACCTTCAATTACATGAGGTATCCAATTGAATTGACCAATTAAATCTTCAATTACATTAGATATCCAAATGGATTAACCATGTTGAACCTCAAACGGTTTTGGTTACTTAGACCCTAAATGGTCTTGGTCTTTCAGAGTTCAAATGGTTTGAAATCGTTTGGGCACATTGCCCTTGAAACCGTTTAAGCAAGAATGTATTAAAACCGATTGGGCTTGGGTCTCCAAACGGTTTGAGACCATTTAGACCCAAACGGTCTTGAGACCGTTTGGTCCAAACCCTCTCAAAACCGAATGTACCAAAAAGGTCTTCAACACTTAACCAATTTCAAGGTTTCTGTCAATGAACCGCCTATCAATTGATTCCTTGATTCATTCATCAATTGAACTATTGAATCATCCTTCAATTGGACCACCAATTAGGGTTTTGAACACAATTGAACTAGGTTTTATAATCAAGAAACCATCAATTAGGGTTTTGAAATCGAGGAACCATCAATGGTTAACATTGTGGAACTAACCCAATTGAAAACAATGACTTATCATCAAGTTGTGATATGACCTAACCTCAAACGGTCTTGAGGTCATTTGGATGACCTCCAAACGGTCTTGAGGTCGTTTAGATGACCTCTAAACAGTCTTGAGACCGTTTACCTCATCATTCATTAAAACTTGTGAAATCCAATTAGGGTGTGCATCATTGGATTGATCATCAAATTAACTATTCATTGCACTTCAAATTGATATCTTTAACTCTTCAATTACTCAAACATACTCAACCCTAGACCTCCAAACGGTCTTGGTTGACCTCCAAACGGTCTTGAGACTATTTGGGGTGACCTCCAAATGGTCTTGAGGCCGTTTGGGCAAATCAACCCAAACTTTAAGTCAACCAATTGGGATTTCAGCACTTAACCCGATTAGGGTTTCTAATTGGAGGATTGTCCAAATATTGAATTAATCAATTGGATCCATTAGATCATCATCCAACACTTATTAGGGTCCTGACCTCAAATAGTCAACCCATCCAAATGGTCAACTCTTCTAAACGGTTTGGGATCCAAACCTCCAAACGGTTTGCAAATTGTTTGGTCTCCAAATGGTTTGGTGAAACCGTTTGGACCAAAATTCTAGAAACTGTTTGCAAGACAAACTTGTTGGAATGTGTGCCTATGATGATATTATCATCATCAATCCTTAGTCCATCAAAAACTACTGCCATTATCATGGTAATTGCATCAATTAATCAAAGGAATTGCAAGAAGAGCAATTGAACATAATTGATTGAGAAATTGAATTCAATAACAATGAATAGGGGTTCAAGTTATATAACTCGCCTCCAATTGATCTTCAAAGCTTGGAGCTTCATGTCAACAATGGTGGAAGGAGCTTTTTCACACCACAAGGTTGGTTCCTCAAGCTTTTGAGTGAAAAGGGATGGTTAGAATTGAAGATGGAATCGAAATAAGAAGAAATCATGCATTGATTTGTGATTTCCACCATGAAATCAAGATGAACGAAGGTCAAGAAGCTTACCAACAGGTAGGGGGGTCGTCTTCCTGCTGTCCCTAGCTTCCTTGATTGTTTTTTCAAGCAAAGAGAAGAAGTGAATTCGAAAAAGTCTTTGGTTTAAGTGGTAAAGGGTGTTTTTATAAGAAAATCAATGAGAGAGAAAATGTCTCATGCAAATAAATCCGAAATTGTTGCCACCTCTTCCCCCTTGGTTCCTTGCATGCAAAGGTATCTTTATCTCCACCGAACTCCCTTCCATTATCCATGAATTAAGGGAAAAGAAATTAAGCACCTTAACCTTTATAATATTAATATCCATTAGTGAGTGGATAATTCTTTTTAGTTTCTTAATGTGAGTGGGTTCTCCACTCACATTGATCTTTCCTTTGCCTTTGCAAGGCACAAGGACGTCCATTTATGTGGATTTCAACCAACATAAATTTGGTTAAAGAGCAATCTATTTAATATAATTATTTTTGCATTATTTCAATTATGCTTAAATCTTGATTATTTTAATATCAAGATTCTCTCTACTTCAAAGTAGCTCAAATGAGATGCCCCTCTCATTTTCTTGCCTCTAAAATATGTCAAGAATATTAAGAACCTTATTAAAGTGGGAAATTGCATATTGAACCCTGGGTTTTGGGTAAATTACACATTACACCAAAACTAGGTTTTAATGCACAAACATTGCTTTATCAGCTCTTTCTTGATACTCAGGCTTTCACTAGCCATACCTCTGCATCATTTTCATTCCCATGATGCTTCAACACATGAGGAACATATTATCATGTATAATTTGAGATTTAACCCCTTAACTTGGGTAATTTGTACTTTAGTCCAGATAAGTAAAACATTACTTTCAACATTATTCAAAAAATGATTAAAATTGAAATATAAGTTCCTCTTGAGCCTTAATTACCTTTCAAAAGATAACATAAAGCATATAATTATCTTTCTTAATCAAAACACCTAGGGTTAAAGCATAACCTAGGTCAGGGATGTTACAATATCGGTAAATCCCAATCTTTGTGCTAAACTCAGGGGCATCAGGCTTATGTTGGCTCCCAAATCTGCCAGTCCCTTCCTTTCGACATTGTCTCCAATGCAAAAAGTGATGTTAAAAGCCCATGGGTCTTTCTTCTTGGTAGGTAGTTTAGCCTGAACAAACACACTGGACTTGTTTTCCAGGTGCACCGTTTGGACGTGGTTTCCTCTCCTTCTCTTTGTGATAAGGGTCCTTGAAAAACTTAGCATATGTCGACATTTCCTCTAAAGCATCTAGAAACGGGACAACTATATGCAGTTTCCTTACTGCCTCCGTGAACTTTTCATATCTTTTCTTTAGGTGAGCCTTGATAAGCTTGTATGGAAATGGGATTCTTGGTGCATATGGTCTTTTCTTCATAAATATTTCTTCAACGGGATCAGGATCCCTAGCTCCTCCACTTTTCTCATGGCTTTCTTCAATAGGCCTCTCCCTGTCAGTAGACTTTTTGGAAGAAACTTCCTTGTCCTGTTGGGGTCCCTCAACTTTTTCTTCCTCTTTGTCATTTCCCATTCCAGAATTGATCAACGTCCTCCTTGATTGGATGGTAGCCATTTTTGCAGTC
The DNA here is from genome assembly GCA_963693085.1 of Alisma plantago-aquatica. Taxonomy (NCBI): domain Eukaryota; kingdom Viridiplantae; phylum Streptophyta; class Magnoliopsida; order Alismatales; family Alismataceae; genus Alisma; species Alisma plantago-aquatica. The sequence continues at coordinate 542,627,755 of OY856415.1, forward strand.
TCTGTGTTTGACGGGATCTTTCCTAAGGGATTCTTCACTAACTCAGCCAATTGCACAAGATGTTGGTCAATCTGGCATTGATGCATTTGCATATTTTCCATCTGGACTTGCATAGTTGTTAGGACACCAGAATTGGCAAGGGCACTTTGCGCCAGTTGATCATTCACAGTAGCTTGCCTCTTAGCGGAATCGAACAATTGAGTTACCAAGTCCGACTGGTTGTTATCTTTTCCTTGCCCCTATCCTTGAACTTGACTTGTTCCTTGGCTCGGTCCTGCCTCTTGGAGAGTTTGGTTCCTACCTTGTGCTGAGTAGTTATTCTTATTTGTCTGGTAATTGGTTGTTTGAGTATACGGCACTTGTCTGCTCCTCTTTTTAAATCCTGGTGGTGGCTTTTGTGAATTCCTCAGTTGATGTGAATTCTCGGTCGCATCTTTGTTTCCATAGCTGAAACTAGGGTGATCTGGCCTCTTGAAGTTGGCAAAAGAAACATTCTGCGTAGACTCTTCTTTTCTTTCATTGTCTTCACTCTCTTCAGGTCTAGTGTAGATATAGTTATCGACTCTGCATCCTCCTTCACCACAGGTGACACACTTCATCACCTTTTCGATGTGCTTCTTTCTCTTACCCCCAGTATCTTTCAGTTATTTGACATCAGTTGCTATTTTCTGGATTTGGGTGGTTATATTTTCTAAAGCCTTGGCTTCCATGGATGGTCCTTCAAATCCTATCTTCTTCGATGCACCTCTATCATTCCTATCATAGTCTACTCCTGCTTGAAGTGCAGCCATGTTTTCTATAATCTTCATAGTCCTGCTTGGCTTTTTCCCCAAGAAGTCACTACTTGCAGCAGCATTCAGAGAAGTCCTCTCTGTATGAGTCAACCCATTATAGAAGGTGGTTACTAGGAATCCCTTATGGTAGTTATGATGTGGGTAATCCCTCAAGTATTCTTGGTAATGATCCCATGCCTTGTGTAGGTTTTCTCCTAGCTTTTGTGCAAAATATGTAATCTTCTGCATGTTACGGATGGTCCTCTCACTAGGATAAAACTTAGTGACAAAGGCATCTGCCAAGGGTCTCCATCCATCTATAGACTGTTGGGGAAGATTTAGATACCAATAGAGAGCCTTATCCTCCAAGGAGAAGTTGAAACCCTTGCAGTAAATCACTTCTCTTGTGGGACACCCCTCATCTTAATGGTGTTGCAAATGTTCTTGAAACCATCAATATGGTGGTACGGATTCTCCCTTAAGTTCCCTCGGAAAGGTTTGTTTTGGATCATATATATGACAGCTGGTTTTATCTCAAAGTTTGCTACGTTGAAATTCGGTACAATGATCGGACATCTTGACTCGTTGGCCCTCGTTGCTGCCAGCTCACGAAGGGTCTTCCCTTCCTCATCATCCTTGCTATCACTGTCCCTACAGTTGTGATTCCTCTCAGCTTCGTGGTTATGGTTGTTATTGTTTCTTCTATGCCTGCGGCAATGACAACGTTCCTCATAGTGACGATCATCTTCACGACAATCATCATCTTGTTGCTCTTCTTGTTCTTCCTCCCGTTCTTCATATTGATGACCGTCATTGTAACGGCCATCTCTATCTTCATCTGTGCCTAGTGGAGGTGGGTGGTGCTCATTCCTCACGTTCTGCTCGTCCCCTGAAAGGGTAATGTCCAAGTGAGGCAACATGGCGAAAAGGAGTAAATTCGAACAAGCTGCCTCTTCCTGGGTGCCTAAATAGATCGCACATTCGAGTTAGAAAATTGGACGTGTCAAAATGAACTATTTTATACAAACTCAGGGTAGCAATCTTAAAATAACAGTGTTGTCAAGCTTATTGCTAAGCTTGAGGTACAGGAGTATAGTAAGCGGACTCGGGTTCTTAACGGTGTTGTTTTGCCTTGTCCCCGACAACGGTGCCAAAAAGTTGACCGGCCTAAATCGTACGTCCAAGAGGAGTGGATTCAGAGCAGTCGGACTTTTAAAGAGATAACGCGACTCTCAGGCCCCCACAACAATAAACGGGGTCCAATGTTGTGATCGGGGTCGAACACAGGGACAAGGTTGGCAGTGTTAAGCGCATGGAGTCTAGAACTCGTATACTCCGGCCAAAGAGGGTACATAAAAGGGGTGTTCCCTTAGGAACGATAGCACACAAACTGAAGCAGGTCAAGAAAACCAAAAATAAGAAGAACAAAAGAAAGCAAAAGAAATGAGAGGAAACAGGTATATGGGAGGAAACTCGAGCTGGGGTTCACCTACTAAAGCATCTCACCAACATGCAACATCATCTCTTTCTCTCGCATACTCTTATCAAGATTACAAGCAACCACCAAAAGCATCTATTCCACTCTTTCTCAAGATGAGGATAGATCTAAGTCTAAGGGTAGTCCCTCTCTCGAGGTGACCACACGTAAACCTCACAACAGAACATATGGTTTTAAAGCCTTAGCATTGCAACACTCTCGTACATTCATACTACTCCATGACACAAGATAAAGCAATATTACTCTTTCGAGATATCAACAATCAAACATCACAAGATGGTAGCTAATCATACAAGTGAATCATTAAAGCAGGTGCATGAAGATAATCTTGATAAGAGTATGTATATTCAACGGAAAGAGATAATATACATGTTGGGAGAGCCTTAGTGGCTAATCCCAACCCAAGTTAAGGTATTTAGCCACTCATGCTTGCGGATAGCATAACGGTGTTATAGAAAGATGGATACATGAAGTCCCACGAAGAGAGGAGAGAAGTACAGTGAGATGGAAATGATAGATCTAGAGAGAAGAGACGTGATACAACACAGTACTTCTTCAGATCTGGATCTAACATGTGGATGGTGTGGACAGTCTTCTTCTCTCAAAGGAGGAGTCTTTAGTCTTCTCTCTCCTCAGCTTCCACCTTTAGAGATCCAAGACTAATGGATGGGATGGTCTGGGATGAATCTAGAACGTAGTAGCACTTCGTGATCCTCCAAATCCGATCTATGATTTGATGATTTGACAAGACAGGTGGGTGTGCTATTTATAGGCACATTCCACCAACTTAGGCCTGGACCGCGGTCGCGGTCTTGGTTAAGTGAGGGGTGACACCACAGTTGCGGTCTGCTCTTTATTCATCTTTCACCGCGGTTGAGCTTAGTCATGGCTTAGTGACGACCGTGATCGAGGTCTATTTGTACATTGTGTCCGGGAAGTCGAGGTCGAGGTCTTCCCACTCGGTCGTGGTTTGCAATAACTCATCAGTGGCCACAGTTTCCAAGCTGACCGTGGTCCTTCTCGATCGTGGTCTGTGTCCATATCGCGACCCCTGGTCTATCTTTAGGGCGCATGTTTCGATCGTGACTATCCTTGAGATCGTGATTGAGTGATGACTGCGGTCTGTAAACTAGTTGTGATCCATCCTTAACTCCTGATGATCTCGATCTCTAGAGAATTTTGAAACCGCGGTCGCAGTTGAGATATAAGTGGAACGCAGTCACGATTGAGAGAAGTGAGGGTCACGGTCACAGTCGAGGACCGCGACCTGGGTTGCGAATACACCTGAAAACATGTAAGTGAGGCTTTAGTCAAAAAGGTAGAAAAATTATGTGAAAAGCTAACAAAATATATACTAAAAGTGTTGTAAAATATACACAGAAAGTACGTAAAATAGAGTGTTATCACTACTCTCTAACATTTACCTATGTGTTTGACTTGATATCCCATATCATGACTAATGAGACTTTGTCATCAGTCAACACACATTCTAGTATTTACTATTATAGATTTTTCTTCCATAGTAATATCTGATTAGGGACATAATAAGAATGCATGTACTCTTATCATACATATGATCTCATTATTCAGGTCATAAACCTGAGGACATTTGTATTTGAGTAACATCATTCTGAAGACATCTACTATGGCTGTGTCATCATCTAATGACTGAGACAAACATAATAGATAGAGTTACCATCATAATTATCAAATCAAGTACATCATGCCCCATTACAATCATCATATGATTGGCTCTATGGGCATACATACCAACACAAAGGTCAAAGAGTAAAGATCCCTAGTATAATTTACCTCCAACACATCATACATCAAGACCAGGGAGCCCCAACCTCATCAAACTTGAGCTCAAAATCCATGAGGACTTTCCATTTACTAGAATCACATCAATTGAAGGAAGATCTACAATCTTAATATAACCTCCTAGGTCATCAACAAGCTTTCAAATCAGATCTCCATTTGATTTTGAAGTTCTTCTCAATTTCAATCAAGAAGCAAAGATTCCCTGATGCTAAATACGTTGAAAAATGTGGTCGAACATCCCCTTAAGATGGGTGTCTAATGTGTTGACCTTTACATAATAGGACATGCCAAAGGGGATGGATACATCAAAAGTAGTTTATGTATCTAGGTAATCACACTTTCCTCAATGCTTCTATTTAGGTTAGGTTCTTGAATCTTTCTTTTATTTATACTTCCCTAGTTTTCTCTTCCTTAGGTATTACACATACGACACTTTTTGACTCCCCATAGTGGGTTAAATAGGATTGGTACGCCTCAACTAGTTTGCTAGTTTTGTTAAGTTAATTCCAAGTTGAGTGGAATGAAGGGCTTTAACAAAGGAAGTACAAAAGGTAATTGAATCCCCTCTCTTGTATACCCCACCTTTATTATATAGTCTTCATCTCTCTTTCATAAGACTCATGTAGTCCAACCTCAAATCGAAACAATCTCCACTTTAAGCAGGAAGTGACTTATTTGGAAGATATAAGTTAATTGGTTTTTGTTTAAGACAAAGGTGACAAGGAGAGGCACATGAACTCTAAGTATACTCCTCAAAACCATTCAGAGGTTATAGTTCATTTTTTAACTTGATCTATCAATTCAGGCCAATTGAACTCCTAATAGGTTATCTCTAGTCAGCCCTTTTAATATCATTTCCTTAGGGGCACAAAATGGTCAAAAGGAGAATGGCATATAACCTAATGTTGTAGCTTCTTATTTCCTCAATGCTCCTACTTCTATGGGTGAGCATTCGGTTAATTCAGTCAGTTACGGTTAATTTGGTTTGGTTAAACGGTTAATTTGTGGTTTGAGATTTTAACCATTAACCTAACCAAATTGAGTCGGTTAATTTGGTTATTGTCCAATCGGTTAATGCTTAATTTGGTTGGTTAATTTGGTTAACCAAATAACAATCGTGTAATAAAATTAGTTGAAATAGTCATAGAAATTGGGACAATATTGTTATATTATAGTAGTATTGTTGTAAATTTAATTGTGTATGGCTCGTAAAAACTTGATTACTATATATATGGGGAAGTATTTTGAAATAAAAATACAACTATATATGTATATATGCATGTGTAGGATATTGTTTATGAATAAATTCTGACTATTCGGTTAATTCGGTTAACCAAATCAAAAATATTTTTAACTATCAAATTAACCATTTAACTGATTAACCAAAATAAATTAACCAAATTAACTGAATTAACCAAATTGACCCAATAAAATTAACCATTCAGAATTAACCGTTCGGTTAATCGGTTACTAACCAAATTTTGCTCACCCCTACCTACTTCCATATCTCCTTATGATTCTGTTGTTTTTGTCTATGCCTTTGCCTCCAAGGTTAGATCACATGCCTCTCCTTTTTTATGAAGATGAATTTGTTTAGTTGGTCATTACTTCCATGAGATAGACAACACGCCATGCTTTGACGTAGCCTATGCTTAGTCGATCAAGATTTTCATATGTGTCTCTTATGGAAAGCATCTTAGAATTAATATTTATTGAGGAAATTTATATGTAAGTACATATATATATATATCCAATCACCACATTCTTATAATATGTATCACATACATGATATATCCACAAACAAAAGATGCAATCATAAAACATATAAGTGATGGTTATGGCCATACTAAGTGAAATTCTTTGGAGCCACAAAGAATTGCTACCATCTTAGGTCACACATCTCATGTAGCAACTTCTAATATAATTATGTTGATGGAACTGGTCAGTCACTCGGCTGGACCCTCCAGTTGACTGGTTGGACTTCCCTATCGGGAAATTGGCTTCCATCAGTCGATCGACTAGATTTGACTTATGTGATTGATTGAAATCCTCCAATCGATCGGTTGGGAATCTACTCGATCAGTTGGCTCCTCCTATCTGTGGCCTTCTCGATCCTCCAATCGATCGAATCGACTCTTAGTCAGTTGATTTGTCTAGTACAGAACATCTTCTCTTTCTAAAAATAGAAATCAAAATTATCCTAATCCATATTACATTTTAAAAGGGAAACTTTGAGTTACATTCTAGGGGAGTATAGGAAGGAGAGTGTTAATTTACATTTGGAAAGAGTGAGGGAGGCTTGGTATGCAAACTGAGTAAAAATAGGAAAGAAACCAAACATCCAAGCACATCCATAGGGGTTTTGGTCGTAACCACACATACATCCACCATCAAACATTTTAGAGCGATGTGTATGGATTGCATATATATATATAGGGATAGTACGTGGTATTTAATCATACATGCACATTAATCATTTTAATATTTTCATCGTATGCAATAAAATAAATTTGATCACATCGATTTAGATCCCTAATACACCATAAATTTATGTACCTCTAATACCAATGTTGGGGAATAGGGATGCCAATAAGGGAGCAATAAAAAATTTGTATCTATTCCTTATTAGAAGATTGCATCAACAACGATGTATCTAGGAAGGAACGTAGCAAGAGGTATACCTGGTCCTGGAGCAAGTCCAGCAACTACTCTTGTTTAGTGATGTGCACTTTTCGCAATATTCACACAAACAACTAGTAAAGATGGCCTCCTGGTACAACAGTACAGACGGTGGTGGTGGTTGTCCTCCTAGTGTGGCGGCAACGACAACTATGCCTCACGTAGTCCACATGGACTATCGAGAATTTTATGTTGTGCAACTAGAGCCAACAGGAAGGAGTTTTCCCTTTGATGTCAATGTGCTAGCATTGACTTCTCTCCCTTATTATATCTCCCTTACTGTCTCTCCCTTTTATAGGTAGGACTTTCCCAGGCTCTCATGCTACCACAACTATGAGAAGACAACAATTGTCAGATATTATTGTTTTGTCTCTTGAAAGTCTTGACTACCACTCTATTTATAGGAGGGTCAAGGTCAGGGTTAGGGTCATAGTTTCCAGATCAATTAGGAGTCAAAAGGATGGATTTTCATGAAGTTCTGGCTGTTGGGAATCACGAACCGATCAGTTCACTTCTGAATCGATCACTTCACATTTGAATTGGTCGATTCAACACATGAATTAGTTGGTTCACTATATTTCCTATTCGCAAACTTATTATGTGACGATTAGTGCACAACATGACGTCAGCATCAATCCTTGATCCAGTCCTACTAGTCTCTCAATCGGTCAACTCACAATATGAATCGGTCAAATCACGTTTGATACCAGTCGGTTCACTTCTGAATTGGGTGATTAATATTTTGAACTTGGTTGTTCACTTTTGAACCTGTCGATTCAAATTCCAGTTCACTCAGTGTACAACCAATGTTGTTTAAATTGAATACATAAACACTTTACTAACCAAGTTAGACCATATTCATGAGTAAACTCCTTTTCCATGTCCATCCTATGTGTGTGACCCTATAGGTCCCAAGTTACATTGGCAATGAATGTCCATAACTAATTTATGACATCACAAGCAACGAGTGGTATCTAGCAACATATCATTTCTATTCAAGTAATTGAAAAGTTGGTGAACAACTTCAACCTAGAATTTTTTATCAGTGTTACATCGATCATATAGTTTTTTTGTCTCTAATGTTTGGTTTGAACTTGAGGCATGGAATCTTCATCCTCCCAACATTCGATATGTGTTCCTTAAACTAGAGCAGATTGTATGAGATGCATGTGAGCTCACATATCACATATTGAGTCACACAAGTATGGCCATACATTCCTTAGTCTTGCTTATCAAGTGGCCAAGATATCAATCTCATGTAGGAGGGATAAATCCCATTTACATCAGTCATACTCAATCCCCATGTGTCACAATGCACTCGAGCATCACCTTTATGGCAACTCTTATTCAATGTCACATTGGATGATGTCAAAATACATCAAATGACATGTGATGAGTATAGTGAATTTAGGTCTAAGAACAAGAATCACCACTATCACTATGAGAGTTGATTCTGACTACCATTCAATGGTCTCCATGTATCACTCTCAAGGTGGGTTTGTCTTATACACTGCTCTCTAAAATTTACCGATGTGTTTTAATTGATATCACGTATCATGACTAATGAAACTTTGTCATCGGTCAACAAACATTCTAGTCTTATGTATTATTTTTGTCTATTCTACCTCCACGGTAATATCCAACTAGGGACATAACAAGAATGCATGTACTCTTATCATACATATGATCTCATTGTCCAGGTCCTAAAATTGAAGACATATGTATTCGAGTATCAGCATTCTTTAGACATCTACTATCTTTGTGTCATGATCTCATGATTGAGACATACATAATAGATAAAATTACCTTTATTCGTCAAATCAAGTATATGATTCCCCATTACAATCATCATATGATTGACTCGATGGGCATACATACCAATGCAAAGGTCAAATAGTAAAGAGCCCTGGTATAATTTACCTCTGACACTTCATACATCGAGACCAGGGATCCCCAACATGGTCAGACTTGAGCTCAAAATCAAAGAGGACTTTCCTTTCACTAGAATCAAATCAATAGAAGGAAGTTCCACTATCTTAATATAACATCATTGGTCATCAACAAGCTTCCATATCAGATCTCTATTTGATTTTGAAGTTTTTCTCAACTTCAATCAAGAAGCAAAGGTTCCCTAATGCCAGATGAGCTGCAAAATGTGGTCAAATATCTCCTTAAGGGGATGTCCAATGTGCTGACCTTTACAAAATAAGACATGCCAAAGGGGATGGATGCATCACAAGAAGCATACTATCTATCTAGGTAGTCACGCTTTCCTCAACACTTCTATTTAGGTTAGGTGCTTGAGTATTTCTTTCACATATACTTCCCTAGTTTTGTCTTTGTTAGGTATTACCCGTACGACACTTTTTGACTCCTCATAGTGGGTTAAATGGGATTTTTACAGCTCTACTAGTTCGCTACTTTTGTAAAGGTAATTCCACGTTGAGTGGAGTGAAGGATTTTAACAAAAGGAAGAGCTAAAGGTGATTAAATCCCCTCTCCTATATACTCCACCTTTATTATATAACCCTCAGCTCTCTTTCATAAGACTCATGTAATCCAACCTCAAACCAAAATGATCTCCACTTTAAGTAGGAAGTGACTTATTTGGAAGAGATAAGTAAATTGGTTTCCATTTAAGCCAAAGGTGACAAGGAGAGGCACATGAACTCGACGTATACTCCTCATAACCATCAAGAGGTTCCAATTCATTTTTAACTAAATTTATCGATTCAGGCCACTTGACCACCTGATAGGCTATCTCTGCTCAACCCTTTCAATATCCTTTCCTTAGGGGGTACAAAATGGTCAAAAGGAGAATGTCATAAAACCTAATGTTGTAGCTTCTTGTTTCCTCAATGCTCCTACTTCCATCTCTCTTTATGATTTTGCTTTCTTTGTCTATGCCTTTGCCTCCAAGGTTAGTTCCCATTACTCTCCTTTTTTATGAAGATAATTTTTTCAGTTGGGCATTAGAATAATTTGATGGTCCTTGTGAGATATCAAAAAAGTGAAGGATCTTGTTTTAGGAAGTAATTAGCTGAAACAAAGAGAATACTTGGAGTTACTACCACTTTTGCAAGGATTAATGTGGAAAACAATATGAGAACTCTCCATAACCAATAAATAAATTCCATCTCAAAATGGGTAAGTATCTAATACATCATATTTGCACGTGATGAAGGTGTTAGTCACCTCCATTCCTCAACCTAAGACAATATTATCTATCTTGTGAGAGAAATAAACAAAAATATCATGTTAAAAAGAGTGTGATCCATTGAAAATCTTATAATCAAACATGAAGGTCATGTGTGTGTGTGGTTCAGTAAAGGTAAATAACCCTATGCATTTCTAATTAGCATTAAAAAGTATTATGAATTAAAAGTTTGCATGTAAAAAAAGCAACTTTGACTTCTTAAGATGAATAGTGATAGCTGGTTAAAATATTGCCAAATGTGGTTTTGGTGGACCATGCTCTTGTTTTCTTTGTTAAAGTGTTGAGGAAGACACTTCAAATTCCTTCCATTCATGCTATTTCCCTTCATCTATTTTGCCAGGCTTCTTTAGAAGGTATATTCATCCTAATAATATTCAGCATTACAACGACTATCATATAGGCTAAAATGATGTGTCGTCTTTGCAATCAGAAATTATTATTTTTGCTTGTCCCTGAAATATTTGGATAAAATGAACAAACTCCATCATTCTAAAACTTTCTTAACAAAAAAAATTTGATTATAGAGGTACATACTCTGGATTCATCGTGACTTTTCCTTATGCTCATTTCTATCTTTTGGTATTTCTCTAGATACACCTTATGCCATGGAAACAAATTAAAAGGCTTCTTTCTAGTGGCCACACAAATTGAGACACTCCTGCTTAGCAACCTCCCTTCCCTTTGATGAGGATTCATCTTTCATTGAGCTTGTAGCTCAAATTCCTCTTGCACCCTAAGTCCTTAGCATGCTTTTCATGGCGACTAAAGAAGGATTTTTTGTCTTGCCTTTTGATGACAATCACATGGGTTAGTTCCTTTTTGAGATGATTGACAATGTCATATTGAAAATCCTCCCACTATTCTGGTTGGCTCTCTTTGTCGGCCTTACCTTGGCATCCCTGAAGGTTCTTTTGTCTTTTCTGTTTAACCTCGAAACTGACCACCATCAACTTTGATGAATGTATGTCAGTTTGGTTGTTGGTCTACCTTTAGCCCCTTTAGAGGTTACGTTTATGGGGTTCTTTTGTGCTTCAATGATGTAAATTCTTTTCACTTAAGTAAATATATGTTCAATAATGGTTTTATCATGCATACATACATGCACATATACGGCAAAAAGAGTTACGGTACATGTACCCATTACCCATTTTGTATTAACGTGCTTCAACACTCTACTACATGAACCGTCCGAATATTTTATAAGAGAAGTACTTGTATAAGATGGATTTGAAAATCATCTCCGAATGGATCATCCTTTAGAAACATTCCTTATTTCCAAATCAATTGTAAGTTAAAATGATTGCAGAACTACTAGGTGAACTTTAGCTATACTTCGTGATGTAAACTTGGTATAACTGGTATAGTATATCTGATCTAAACAATGTTCTTCCACTCGGTATGGTTGAATCTAGTAAACGGAACAAATTTCTGGTTTCTCCTTTCTGATCACCCAAAGATATTTTCTTTTTCAATGATCTCGAATGATCTTTCCTTTTTCAGCCAGATTCTCAAGATTGATCCGTTGCTAGATGTGGAAAGCCTTTGGCCCCTTTTGGCAGCAGCTTGGGGTTGAAGAGCCTAGGTTGAATAAATTACGTAGATAGGACATTTCTCATTTGGATTGGGATAAATCTCTGTTTGGTAACAAGGATGCTCTCAATTTCATTAGTCACAATATTATGCCACATTAGTGTCAGAACAGAGAAGCCATCATGACATTACTTTCTAATCCTAAAAAAGAAAGACTAAAAAAAGGAGATGAATCCCAAACGGTAGACTAAAATTGGACTTACGGACCCCAATAGACCCATATGTTGCAAAACACAAACTAAAATCATGTAACAGTCTGATCACTGCATTTAGTAGCAAAAGACAGACTCGGATCCAGTTTGGACCTGAGTTCAATGCCATGTCAAAAGGCACCTTGTGCCAAATCTTCTATAATTGTGAAATCAATGGAAATAGGTGTCTGATACAACCATATGATCGCCCAAGCAGACAACAGATCGATCGGTTTGTAGTTTGTTGTTTAAAAAATATATTATAATGATAAGCTCAGTATAAGTTAAGATCTCTACTCTCTTGGGACATGTTTGGTCTCAAATGAAATTAAAAATATCAGAATCGATTTAAGTCATAACTTCCAACGTGTTAGTTTGATTTGATGTAGATTTAAATTACATCTTTAACATAAAGTCCAATACCTTTTTCTACAAAATCAATTGTTCCCCAAATTGGAAGCAGTTCCAATTTTTTAAACTCTTTGCTTTCATCGACTCGGTTGACCAATAATTTACCTCTAACCAACATAAAGGTGGTCTTGGGAACTCTTTTGACGGAGTGATTTTGCATCCTTCGTATTCAAAAGATTAACAAATAAACCGCGCTGACACCAAAGCGGTTGCTTTTACATCATGCAATATGCATTTGTACATAGACGTTATAAAGGAGTTACACCATAGTTTTACAAACGCACCTAGCTAAACGGATGGTTTCAGGAACATGGTGTGGACCCAAATAATTGTTTTGAAATTCATTCCGACCAAACATGTTCCTTGGTGCCAATTCATAACCGAGTATATAATGCATTTATACTGGATTCCTGTATTCATCAACCTCAACCACCAAAAGGCGTTCTGGATTTGCTCCTTTTGGCCCTTCTGAATATAGTGCTGGCAGATAAGCCTTGTATGCAGGCAAATACCGCGAAACAAAATCCATAACCTGCAGCCAGTAAAAGCACCATGACATCAAACATGTTGACAGGTATATTGTGACAATCTCTAATGAATAAAGATGTGGTATTCAATCTCAATTCATTTGCACCAATTAATACTCTTGAGCTTTTTTAACAAACGTTTACTAACTTTGGCGTTTAAACAAAGCAGCCGCTTTTTGAAAAAGAAGACATCTCATGGAAAACAATATAGAAATTTAATTACGTGTACAATATTAGTAAATCAGAGAAATAGCACTCTACATGCAGGCATTGCGAATAATATTACATATACTAAGTATTACTAAGTATCAATCACATAAGCATATAAGACATAAGTCGAATAAAATATGATACTATATAGTAAAATCTTGTTGTTAGAGTTAATGGGTCTAGCTTAAGTTAAAGCCCAAAAGTAGTGGTTTCGCTTATCTCATGTTGTTCCTCACAACTAATTTTCATCTTCTGTTATATATTGGACCCTTCTAATAGCAACATGGTTGATATAAAACACTCTCACTATCACATGATACCAAAGCAATAATTGTACAACCCTAAACTTCAGCCCTGTCTCCACTTTTTCTGGCCACCGCCAAAAAGGGGACCTGAACCCCACCACTTCAGCCTTCTGCTGCCACAAAGGGGGAGTCATTGACCACTCCCCAGCCTGTCACCCACCACCTTAGACCATCACTGGCAGCAAAGACCAGGGGGTATTGCCCACCGCTGCTACCAGGTGAAGGATCTAGCGGTACCTTTCGCCATCAGCCTCGCCGAGTCACAGGCCGTCTTCGTGTTTCAGACCTGCCAGACCGCTGTCAGCCTAAGGCTAACAGCCGCTCCACTAGGCAGCCTGGCAACCTCCAACCCACTAAGGGATGTAGAGCCAATCAGCACCTCGAGCCTCTGCCACCGTTGGGCAACATGTAGAAAGGAGTTTCATAGCCGCCCTCAGTCTCCACTCATACATCCAGTGTCTAGAACATTTGGCTAGCTTATTCTTCATTACCTCCCCATGTGCCTTCCCTACGTGCATGGGTGAGTGCTCTCTGTGTTGGAAAATTCCATCTCTATCTATCACGGTGCAGCTTACCTGTGCTACTGCTATCTCTCTGACTTGCTTTTTACCAGCACTACTACTTCTCACCTTAACATATTACCAGTGATGAAATAAATGAAGACAACTACTTGCTGCAAATGAAAGCATCAAGAGGATACATTCCTGAATGATAGTTATGATTATATTCTTGCTTTAGCACAGCAGCTAGACTTCTCTCAGCCAATCAGCTCTGAAGAACAGACAAAACAACAGGCTAACCTCGTCACCGTGAAGTTCCTTAACATACTTCATCCTACGTTTGCCCCTTTCGCAGCTTCATCTTGGCAACTAAGTTCGGCCACTCTACTTGAGCCACAACTTGCCATGGGGGTTGCGGCTCGTGGGCATGGTTGTGGGTGCGGCTCCAGACTTAGCGCATCTTCTACAATCAATTGGCCACTTGGAGGAGAAGTGCTACCAGAAACATAGCCATCCTTGTGGGCAAGGTCGCAGAGCTGGCACAGCACATGTTGCCCCTAACAGCTGAGAGCTCTTCGCAAGTCACCAACACTTCCATCAAGTACAGGCAGCTTCTGTAGGCCTCAGAACTCCCAAGCTTCTAGGGCCTCTATGATTTTGCAGATTGCAGCAACATCCTTAGCGCATCTGGCCTCCAACCAAGCTAATGCACCTGCATGATAGCCTCCAATTTTCCTTAGATTGTTGATTCTAGCGTCACCCAACACGACGGGTATGAGACACCTCCTTTCCACCTTAGAATATCATATTCCTCATTAACCTGTCACCCTAGATGAAGGATTCGCAAAAATGGTTCAAAAATATTGTAGTGTGAATATTTTACCTACTTTCCAACTTAAGTCCACCCATTACATTCTAGAGTTTCCTTTTATTTTGATGTCAGTCTCTAAGCTTGCTGATTCTCTTAACTCTTACATAAATTTTGGTAGAAATGGCTTTGCATTATAGGATTATTGGAGTTTAAAGACCTAGGTTGTCTAGGTGGCCAGGCGAACAGGCGTTGCCTAGGGACACTCAGACAACCTAGGCAGAGGCCTAAGCAGAGGCCTAGGTGTTTCTTTTTTTTATTTTTGATATTCTATATATATATAGACATACAGATACATATATACATATATATAGTTATATATTAACCTATGAGCAATATATGAATCAATAGGAATTACTAAGAGGAGGAAAGAAAAGGAAAACTGAATATTGGTCTACCTGAGGAAGAATAACAAATTTCAAAAAGAAATCAATAAGAAGGTTGAGGAAGACGATGAACAGAGAAAAAATAAAAAATAAATAAAAAAAAAAAAGACTATCATGCAGCAGGAACCTTACATATGGTAAAACCATGGAGAGAGAAAAATAAAGCAGAAGAAAATTGGTAGAGGAAGAACAAATAAAAAAAATGAAAGTAGAAAAGAGGTAAAAAGATGTGAAACAATATAGTGAGTATATGTATAGTTACGAATAATTGAATCTAATATAGGAATATGCTAGAGTAGAAACTGAAAATGCAAGCAAGAAATTAGCATTGTATAAATGTGAGTACTTTCAAAAAAGAGATTTATATACAGATTATAGAAATAGGAGGATGAGCAGAAAAAAACTATAGTATATAGTAAATCAGTAAGTGAAGCAGGAGTAAATGGATAATATGATAATAGTGCAGCAACAGTAACTCCATAACATAACAGCAATTTGTTGATTGGCAATGCAAAAATAAGAAAAGAAAAATAAAGAGGGAATGCAGTAACATTGCAGCAACTTTACTGCTTGATGGAGCTGTAAAGAATAAGAAAAAACAAGAGGAAAGATTCAGGAAGAATAAATATCAAAAAAAATGAAACAAAAAAAAATAAGAAAAAAAGCCCAGATTTGAGGCCCAGTGGGCGTCTAGGCGCTGCCTAGGCGATCGTCCTGCCCGCCCATGCCACCCAACAGCCTAGTTAGGCCGCACGCCCAGGTTTTGGAGGTCAGGTGGCTGCCTAGGACGGGCGCCCGTACAACAATGTTAAAGACAATTGGTTCGGGTTCTAGAGTCGGTAACCTTTACAACTTTGGTGATAGACATCAGTAATCGGCTAATCTTTCATGTTCTCCTCTTAAGCGCCACCGACGCTATGGGCACCCTTCTCTAGAGAAACTCAAATGGGTTGAGCTTTGGTTATCTATCTTATAAAGTCTTTCATGGGATTTTTATCAAATAGGGAAGCACCATACGAATTTCTTTTACATGCATAATTATTTTATGTTCGGCAAAGAAAATTATCTTGTTCATGGTGACATATATGGCTATCAGTATTTTATTATGTTCGTCAAAAACTTTTCAAGAATGACTTGGCTTTATTTGTTGAAATCTCGTGATGAAACTTTATGTTTCAATCTTCCAACAAATGGTTGAAACTCAATTTAATTTTTTCAACGAAGCCTTCGGCATTGAGAATGGGCTGGAGTATATCTCCAATTCATGTCAAAACGATGCCTCAATAATGGGAAGATCCATCAGAGATTTGTCTGCGTACTTCACAAGAGAATGGAATTGCATCTATTGGGCACCACCCGAGCTCCTCTCTTTCATGCTCAAATACTCAAATCTTAATGTTGTGAAGTTGTTCTCACAACCTGCTATCTTACAAGTTGTCAATCTTTCTTTGTTCTTCATAACAACATTCCTTTTTTAATTGTCTATCCAAAAGACAATCTTCCACCCTCCTCTCTGAATTTTTAGTCCTACTGGGTGCCTTTGTTCACAAATTTGACTCTTAAGGCAAACAACTTGATATGTGTGCCATTACAACTGTCTTTCACTACTATTCTTCCTTTTAAAAAGGTTACAAATTGGACAAACCTAACACTCAATGAATGTATGTCATGGGTGATATCACTATTAATTAATCTGACATCTTTTCCAAACTCTTTCTCTGCCCTCGCTAAAAAATGAGTTTGTCAAATTGGATCTCTCCGTTGACACTAAATTTGCTTTATCTCGGCACCTACACCTCCGAATCCACCACCAGAGTCACCCACCATTCAACAATTTTCTCAAATCTATCACCAAAGTCAAAGGCGAGTCCCAGCTCCAAGATTAGGCACCTTTGTCAAACTCTTAAAGATTTTGCACAACCTATGGCAACTTTGGATAGCTATATGTATTTGCACCATTAGGCATCCCATTTCTCATACATGTTGTATTTCAAACCTTTTTAGAAATTCTAAAACCACAGTTAAGAACTTGGACTCTATCCATGTTCCCAAAAACAATTGTGAGTCACTTCGATACCCTAGTCGGAAAGTTGTGACGCTTGAGGAGATGACCGCATTGCAGGACAGCGGGACCTAGAAACTTTTTTGTTACCTCTGAACAAAAATATTGTGGGATGTCACTAGGCCTTCTCAATCAAATTCAAATCATACAATTTAGTGAATGTCTCAAGGCATGTCTGGTTGTTGAAGGTTTCATTAAAGCCTTAGATCTTTTTTTTACACCTCTCTAGTGACTCTTATTGCTTCAGTCCAGATTGTCATTTTTCTTGCAGTTTATATGCATTGGCTAGCCCTTGTTCCATGATTCCATCTAGACATCAGGAAGTCTACATGCAACAACCTCCGAGGTTTATTACTGAGGGGGAGTCTCCCTGAGTCTGCAAACTCAAATGACTCTTTACTACCTAAAGTAATCACCAAGGGCGTGGTTCAACAAACTAAGTGGTTTCTGAGACCCTGGGTTTTTCTTAGTCATCCGGTTCCACAACCATTTCTTCTCCAAGTCTGCATCTGTAACTATCACCTTGGCAGTTTACATCAACGACATCATCACCAGCAGTGATGCAGTTGGTATCTTTGCGTTGAAGACTGCTCTTAAATCCACTTTCATACCAAAGACCTTGACAGCTATGGTATTCTTGAGATTTGAAGTTCTCCGATCCAGTGAAGGCATCTATCTCTCACAACAAAGATACATCATGGATCTCTTGAATGAGTCTGGAATTAACAATTTAAAAAATGTGTTCTCCTATGGATTATGATACTAAAGCTATATCGAAGGGGTAGTCCCTTGAGGATCCCGAGCAATGTTGACAAATAGTTGGAACGATATATAGCTTATTATTACCCATCCTAACTATTACCCATTTTACATTCCTTTGTTGTTAATGTGGTTAGTCTACACATGGCCAAGCCCCTCATGTGCCACTGGACTCAGGTTCAGTGAATCTTGTGTTACCTCAAAAGGTGCACCAGGACAAGATCTCTTCTATATAAATTTGTGCACCAAGGACATCACTGCAACTTGCTATGCTGACATTGATTGGGCAGGGGATGTCAATGACAGACGGTCTACCTCAGAGTTTTGTGTGTTTCTGGGATATCACCCTATCAGTTGGAGAAGAAATAAAGCATTTGTTGTCGCCCACTCAAGCACTAGAGTGGAATACAAACCATGGTTCTAGCTCGTTGTGATATCCAATGGGTAACATTTGTCCTTTCAAGAACCGAACTTTCCTAATGCTACTCCAGCAACTCTCAACTGTGACAACCAAGCAGTGATACATATTGCAAACAATTTGGTTTTTCATGAGCACACAAAACACAGATGTTGATTGCCATTTTGTAGGTGATCAAATTCGTGCAACAAAGATCATCACGCCTTATGTCATGTTAGCCTTAAAGAAGCATGGAAGACTAAGTTGTTCAACAGAGTTGTTGTGCTATAACTTCGCGTCAATTAATATGGGCTACAATCCCCTATAGACACCAATTTTAGGAGACATTAAGGGATTTGCAACTCAAATTGATGCGGAATCAGTTCCCTAATTACAATTTTGTTATCATACTAATTTGCATGGACATGTATCCTATGTATTTATAAAAAAAGATTAAAACCCTAATTGTCATGAATATATGAATAATTACTTGATTATCAACTAATTAAAAGGTCATCAAACTAACAAAACTTGAACTTGCAAGTAAGTCCCTGAAATATCAACATCAATTGTAAATTAAAGCAAAACACTAATCTATGTTGATTGAATGACTCGAGACTGATTAGTTGATCGACTCAACCGTGAAGGACATGTTAAGTCTGCAAGTTATCCTACAACAACTACCTCTAACTGCAAAAGACAAGCTTGTGATGAGTCACATGGCGACTCCTGAACACAAGTCCGAGTTTCCACAAGGGGAATGTGTCGTAATACAGATTACAAAGCCTTGACTGATTGTGGATGCCAATAGAAGAAAGTATCGTGAATTTGGAAGGTATAGGTGTTGGTATGGCCATTGTTTTGTGCTCTACATTGCCACAGTCAACCCAAAATAATATGTTAGGGTAATACATCCCCCAACATGGTGTCGACATAGACGCCATGATATCAAAAGGTGACGTAGCATGACTATGATGTGTCGATAGGTGTCAAGGAGCACAAGCGATGGACAACATATGGGATTCCGAACACGGTCCCAAAACAAGGACAACAGCTGCATAAACTACATCAGTGGCATTGACATTGTCAATGAGGACGATACACATATGCCCAACATTCTCAAACTCGAAGTAGAATAGGCCGCTGTGGCGAGGGTCAAACTATGGAAGCTCATATGTGCACAATAGCTAGGATATGTAGCGCATGATCCTCATAGATATATGCATGTCATTAGGCTGGTGCATGGATGCACATCGTCGTCTTCCTTTCCGTCCTCTTTCTCATAATCCAATGTCACAGTCATTATGCAACTAAGACATCAGTCGGATCAGTGTTTGTAGCCTTTGCACGAGCACGAAACGAGGTATCTGATACCAATGTTGTTTCAACAGCCTGGAAATAGGTATTTACCAGTATACTGACAGAAATTTTGACAGATGCAATCTTGGCCGTTTCGACGCCAAAATGAATGAATTAAATCATGAAAGTTTGCAAGTTTAATCTCTACACCTAAATGCATCGTTTTATGCAATAAAAATATATAACATGTATGTGGGGGTAGGGGGTCCATCATGTGGGAGGCAAGGAGTCTATCTTGTTTCCTATGGATTTGGATGAAGGATTTCCATGAGAAAATATATGAATTAAGATCTGAAATTTTATTAGCACAATCTATTAACTTAAATAGACACACTTATGCATGATATCCAATTAACAACACACTAATATCATAATAACTTACTAACTCATATCAGTTGTATGCTAGGGGTCGCGTTGGTATTCCATACAGTATCGAGTTGATATGGTTGACATATTGCTGGCATGACATGTACATTATGTAAGCTTGGTTATATGAAAGTACGTGTTGCTCATACACGTTATGTACAATACTACATAAGTGTATTACTAATTATAAAAGTAATATTGTATTATTACTAGTAATTAGATAATTACATGATGATAGTAATTAATGGTGTAAAAATTAGCTAGATCTAATGATAATATTGTATTATTACTAGTAATTTGATAATTACACATCTTGTATAAGTATCTAGGTTTTGGAAAGTGTGAAGCGGGAAGCGAGCAGATGGACCTCCTAGGGAGCTTAAGCGTGAAGCGGGTTCTGAAGCGGACGCTTTTTGGAAAAGCGGACATCATATAAAAACACAGTAGAAATTATAGTTTGGCAGTACTAGACTGGTTCATCAAAAGCTAACTTGTAGGCTGTAAAGTGTTAATTAGAGGTTGACCATCCGAATGTCATTAGAGTAATTAAGTAATCATGATTAATTAATTTGAATGCTCTACACGTCTCAAGTTACATAGTAGGTAAGCTTCAAAAGTTGCAAACAATAAGTAGCTTGGTAGTAACGAACACTATCAGGAAATGTCCAAAAGTAGTAAACTATTGAATCTTTACTGTTGAATCATTACTTGTGTTGAAATAAATAATTACTTGCTACTCATCAATTATTAACGATACCTAAAAATGTTTTGAAATTGGACTTGAGAACATTTTATGTTAATTATTCAGTAGCAATTAATTATTCAAGAGCATACTACCAGCAAGGATTACTGAGACAGCAATAACATTCAAAAGAAAATTGTAAATTGTTGTTATAACGTATGTATAATACATCTAATACATGATGTATTATTAGTTTGTTGTTTGCTTATGGTAAATTGCAACAATATGGTGAGAGGAAGACTGAGTTTTGACAATATAACCCCAATATCCGGTAAAAATTAATACATTATAATAGTATAAGGCATAACTCCGCCTATGTTTTCATTTTTTTGTGTAAATGTAACCGGTCCCAAGCCCGGGTAAAGGAGGAGGGTTAGTGGTAGGTTGACAGTCAGCCTATAAAAACTTTGTCACTCTTTCTATGACATGGATCCTTATAAGAATATCGTTGGAGCGTCCCTACCTAGCGACGCGCTACACCGGCACCCGGGTGCAGTGATAAATATGCAAGGGGTTTCGACACAACGACGCCCGGTTGTGTTGAAGGATAAACAAGGGTTTCCACATCTTGGACGGGTGTGGGTAAAGAAGCTAGTCCCACTGCATCATCGCCCGGATGTAGTGAAAAATGTGCAAGGGTTTCCACATCTTGGACGGGTGTGGGTAAAGAAGCTAGTCCCGCCGCATCATTGCCCAGATGCAGTGAAAAATGTGCAGGAGCAACATTTTCGACGAAGGCAAGTTAAGAAGCAAGTTCAACAAAAAAGGTTTAGAGTTGGATCTTGGAATATTGGCTCTTTGACAGGGAAATCTTTGGAGATAGTGGATACTATGATGAGAAGAAAAGTCAATATAGCTTGCTTGCAGGAAACCAAGTGGACAGGGGAACGTTGTAGAGAGATTGGAGACACAGGATACAAATCTGGTATACAGGTATTGATAAACATAGAAATGGCGTAGGTATTATTGTTGATAAGATGTTGAAGGATGACGTCGTCAAGATTACAAGGATGGGTGATAGAATCATAGCTATCAAGGTTGTTCTTGGGGGAAATATTTTTAACATTATTAGCGCTTATGCCCCCCAAGTTGGCCTTAGCGAGGATGCGAAGAAGGATTTTTGGGATGACATGGATGAATTGATGCAAGGAATATCGATCGAGGAGAAGATTATTATTGGGAGTGATTTAAATGGCCATGTGGGGAGTGGTAATGCTGGATTCGAGAGAGTTCATGGTGGTTTTGGATATGGCAACAGGAACGGAGAAGGAGAGAGGATATTAGATTTTGCAGTCGCATATGATATGATTTTGGCAAACACCCATTTCAAGAAAAGAGAATCTCATAAGATTACTTTCAAGAGTGGGCACAACTGTAACCAAATTGATTACCTCCTTACAAGGTGGGTGGATCGTAACATATGCAAGGATTGTAAAGTGATTCCTGGCGAAGAACTCACGACCCAACATAGGTTGGTAGTTTTGGATATTAACATGAAGATCAATAAAGGCAAACATAACGGAAACCAAGATAGCAGGATCAAGTGGTGGAATCTTAAAGGAGAAAAGAAATTGACTTTTCATGATAAACTCATCAAGGAGGTAACTTGGAACTTGGAGTCTGATGTTAACACTATGTGGCATAACATGAGCTCCTGCATAACAAAAATTTCCAAAGAGGTTTTGGGGGAGTCTAAAGGTTGTGGACCTCCACAGAAGGAGACTTGGTGGTGGAATGATGAGGTACAAAAGGCTATTAAACTGAAAAGGGAGATCTATAGGAGCTTGCCCAAATCTGGAGATGATGCAACGTTCCAAAGATACAAGCAAGCAAAGAAAGAAGCTAAAAAGGTGGTTCGGGAGGCAAGGTCTAGATACTTTGATGATATGTATAAGAAGCTGGACACTAGAGAAGGGGAAAAAGATATATATAAAATGGCTCGTATAAGAGAAAGGAAAGGAAGAGACTTGAGTCAAGTAAAATGCATAAAGAATGAAGATGGTAGAGTATTGGTGAAGGACGATGATATCAAAAACCAGTGGATACTTCCATAAGCTTTTCAATGGAGATACTGCATATAATGTTAGCGACTCGTGTGACATGAATACAAGAGATATCATTTACACACAACGAGTTTCACCATTTGAGGTCAAGAATGCTTTGAGAAAGATGAAAATGAGAAAGGCATGCGGACCAGACAATATTCCCATTGATGTATGGAAGAGTATGGGGGATGAGGGAGTTACATGGTTAACAAATTTCTTTAACAAGATTATGAAGACCAAGAAGATGCCGGATGAGTGGAGAAATAGTATTATAGTCCCAATCTACAAGAACAAAGGTGACGTTCAGAGATGTACAAACTATAGAGGTATCAAGCTGATGAGTCACACAATGAAGCTTTGGGAGAGGATTATGGAGCAGAGGTTAAGATCTATAACGCAAGTATCAAACAACCAATTTGGTTTCATGCCTAGAAGATCAACAACAGAGGCTATTTTTCTGATAAGGAGGCTTATGGAGAAGTATAGACAAAGCAAAAGAGATCTTCATATGGTGTTTATCGATCTAGAGAAGGCTTATGATCGAGTACCCAGAGAAGTGTTATGGATGGTTTTGAAGAAAAAGGGTGTGCCTATCCAATACATTGACTTGATCAAAGACATGTATGATAGCTCTACTGCAAGTGTCAAGACTCCTGGAGGAGAGACACCAACTTTTCCTATTACAGTTGGGGTACACCAAGGATCCACACTCAGCCTATATCTATTCGTTCTGGTTATGGATGAGTTAACAAAGAATGTTCAGGATGATATTCCTTGGTGTATGTTATTTGTTGATGATATTGTTTTGATTGACGAAACAAAAGATGGATTGAATGATAAAGTTGAATGTTGGAGAAAGGCATTGGAATCAAATGGATTGATGATTAGCAGGAGCAAAACTGAGTATATGCATTGCAATTTCAGCCAATCTCGCAGTGTGAATGATGGAGCCAAGATGGACGGAGTAGATATACCAAAATGTGACAAATTTCGTTACTTAGGTTCTATTATTCAAATAGACGGGGATGTCCAAAATGATGTTTGTCACCGGATCACTGCAGGATGGTTGAAATGGAGGAGTGCAACTGGAGTTTTATGTGATCAGAAGATCCCTCTCAGGTTAAAAAGTAAGTTTTATAGAACAACTATACGACCAGCCATGCTCTATGGGAGTGAATGTTGGGCGGTGAAGAAACAAGGTCTCAACAAGATGAACGTGGCTGAAATGCGTATGCTGAGATGGATGTGTGGGAAGACAAGAAAAGATCGTTTGAGAAATGACTATATTAGGAATAAAGTGGGGGTGGCGAGCATTGAGGACAAGTTGCGTGAGGGCCGACTCAGATGGTACGGACATGTGCAACGCAGACCTACTAGTGCGCCTATACGAAGCAATGCTATTGAGCCAAACACTATAAATAGAAGAAGAGGAAGGCCTAAATTAACATGGGATGAGCTTATAAAGAGAGATTTTGAATCTCTACATCTCAATCAGAATATGACCCATGATAGAGCTGAATGGAAACGAAGGATCCATGTAGCCAACCCCAACATAGTTGGGATTGAGGCTTAGATGATGATGATGATGATAATAGTATAAGGCATAAGCAAATGTATTTAGTAGCATTTGGCATTAATAGTAAGTAGTACCGGTAAAAAGAATCGATAGAGCATGTGTATCACTTGATTGTTGTATTGCCAACCTAACAACTTTGTTTAACAAAAGTGCGCTCAACGCGCTGCCTAAGCGGGTCAAAGTGGGAAAAAGTGGTCCAAAGCGGTCGCTTCACTGCAATTCGCCAGCAGGCCATATCAACAATGATTCCTACGGAGTTGCTGGGCTGACCGCTTAAGCGGCCGCTTAAGCACTGAGCGGACCGCTTTTTTAATCAATGATAAGTATTATTACTAGTAATTAGATAATTACACATCTTGTAATTAGATAATATTGTATTATTACTAGTATTATTAGTCGTAATTAGATAATTATGCATCTTGTTATTTTACTAGTAATTAGATGATAGCAATTAGTAACTAATTATAAAAGTAATATTGGATTTTTACTAGTAATTAGATAATTACATGATGATAGTAATTTATAGTGTAGGAACTAGCTAGATCTGATGATAATATTGTAGATCTACATAGTATACTTATAGATGTATGTATAATTAGAATCAAACATTTCAAGTAGTTGTAGGTTTTGGGGGTAGAAAGTAGGTAAAAGTGGAAGAAATTAGTAGGAAAAAGAGATGGAGAGATTGCAAATGGTAGAAAATGGAAAAAATTATTAAACTTACCTTGAATTGGGTTGATTTGAGCCCTCATTGCCAAAAATCACCCAAATGTGCATCCTTTTCTCTTGCTAAGCAGCAACAACAATCATTCTCGCAAAAATCGGTATACCCATCGGTATAACCGCGGGTTTCGGTCGGTTCTATGAAGTCACTAGTTTATTTTGCACCAAAACGTTCGAAACGTGTCAGTATTGGCGGTATGCATGTCGGTATACCAATATTTGCGAGCCTATCGATACGCGTGCATGTTTCCATACCCGATGGCGATGGTATCGATATTTCGAGCGGTATACCGCCAATATTGTCGGTATCTCATTCCTTGCTAAGAAGCATATACAAGACTAAGCAGGAGCACTTCCTAGCCAAAAAAAAAAGGAATTTTGTTATTTTGTTACTAGAGGCGGAACATAAAGAGATGATATGTCATGCACCAAGCAGGAATTAGAACAGTGATTCTGCATACTTGTGTAGATTATGCAGAGGTGTGGAGCCATCTAAGATGGCTATCATGTTGGAAGACCTACCCATGCCCCAGATCATCTACGACATGAGGCCCTATTTATAGGAGGGCTCATCAATAAAGTTATGCCTAAGACACTTTGAACATGTAAGTAGTAAGTCAACAGATGAAATCCATACCCATAGAATCGTGTCTACATCATGAGGAGGGATATGTAGAGATGCAATGCATTTCACAATAAAAGGTCTTTAGAGGGTGGCAATAGTTTCCACCCTCCTCGTAATTCCTCTATGATCCTCTTATTCCTTCTCTAATAAAATCTTTCAAAGCTGCATGGTGATAGGTATGTGTATGTTGCAAGTTTCCCTGAATCTGTAGGCTTCTATTGCATCTTTTCCTGCTATTGAATCCTAATTTCCCTAGGGAAAGGTTCATGGGCCTTGACCTCATGGACGAACTTGGAACTATTTTGGTACTAATACGGTTAGAACTAGAAGTATATTTTTAGTATCGTAAAGGGGATTTTTTGGAAGGTCACAGAGGTTTTCGTGCAACAATGGTGATGCAAAGAATCATTGAAACCTGAAAGGGTGAAGATCTGGATGCAATCATTGCTACAGAGGTTTGGGAGGATGGTGAAAGGTTGGTGGCATATTTGTAAAGATGGCAAGGCAGGACGACGCCAAAGCCAGGGCCTTAATGCCTAATATAATTTACAAAGATCTGTTTTATTTCACTCTATATATACACATATCCCCCCAATGTCCCCCACCAAATTATATACAAGTGATTTGTTTCTATACATCGGTATTTACATATATTCTATAGTTATATTTAGAATTATAGTTAAAATTTTGTGGTAAATCCCAAAATAATCCTAAACTGTGAAGAAACATAATAAAGGTGCATTTTATCAATGATTATTATGGGTAATTTAGGTTCCCCTAGTATGAAAAAGGTTGTAATACATGCATCACAGTCATTTATGTTTCAATTAAAGATCTAACAATTAAATACGGATAAAATAATATTTATATACAACATGTTGTAATCCTTTTATTTAAATTATTTTTCATCTTTACAAAGCTTATATGCATAAACATTTTGTCTAGTAAGGGAATTTGGGTTCCTACTATGATAAGAAAAAAAATATTAACACGACCGTTATTACACCGCATACCTAATAAATATTATAAAGTCCTCCACATAGAAATCGGATCAAGATGCGGACCCAAGTACTAGCTAGTATAACCACAAAATGGACACCAAGGGTATTTAACCCAAACAACAGTGGTATTATGCAAGTAAAATAGACAAAATATTCAATATTCAGCATTTGGAGAATTATAAAGAACAATCATGTCATGTCCAGATCGAAGCCTAAGGCCAGAGAAATAACCGGAGGCAGCAAATTCGTCAAGGAGCACCCACTTGGGGCACCTTGATGTGCAATTAAGCACGTGCCCTAAAAAATGTGTTGATGGCTGCCATCAGAGGACCTAAAAGCACTCATACGGGCTACAAGTTACCTAATAGTATATTTGTAGTTGCTCTAGTACATTCAAGAGATTGGGGAAGGGTTAGAAGAAGGATGTATTTCTTAATGGCTAGTTTTTGTGGAAGCGAGTAATGAGTTACCAAATTTATACATGTGATGGTTGCAAAGAGTGTAGTTGTCACTTTACTATGATGGGCTTCAGCCACAGGATGGATTACCCTCCAGCAGTGTTTCAAAAAACGGTTCATGCAGCCGCATATGCGATTCAGACCCTTCACCGAACCGCATATGGAAATTCGGTGCCTAAAACAGACCATGGCTGCATATAAGGCCGCATAGCCGCATATGAGGCCTATTCATCCCCGATTTTTGAATGGTCAAACTGCTAAGCTGGCAACTTTTTGACGTCACACCCTATTCTTCATGTAACTAAAACCACCACCTACATTCAGCCTACCTTCTGCTTCCATTTCCTCTTTTTTATACAAAACATTCATCTATAATTGTTTTACATATAGCTCATTATGGCATATTTGCATATATTTAAGTTGTGTTTGATTGCAAATTTTCATGATTGCATCTAAAATATGTCATTCGACAAATTAAATATGTGATTGTATGATTATTGTATATTTATATAGATATAATAATTAAAAATTAAAAAAATTCAAAACCACATATACTCCCGCATACCATATATACTCTATTCAGTGACCTCTCCGAACGTACAACGCATACCGCTTTTTAAAACTATGCCCTCCATCATGAAGGTGAAGATGATAAATTCCCCTTGGTCGGGGTAGGACCAGTAGTTGGAATCGTCTAAAAATCTCAATAGATGAGCTCCCTAGATTGTCTGCCAACAAGGAAAGTTCCTTTAGCAACGAGATTTAAAGACCTTTGCGAGAGTGTCAGAGCAACATGCACCCTTTGTACCTTCAATGAGGCTACCAACTAAAAGACGCCATGTGGATTCAATAGTTAAGGTTGTTGTCAAGGTTAGAAAGTCCAAGAGGAGGGATCCATCATTAACTATTTCATTAAGTGATTATGACATACTATCTTTTAGTTGCAAGGGTCTCGGCTCCAGATGTGGATAACGTGGTGGAACAATTCGTCACATTAGTACTATTAGAGAAACCCTACAAGATATGAGATTATCCATTTTGGTCAAGGGAAAGAGAGGAACCTCCTAGTGGAGCATGGGCATGTCTCTTGATGTCGTGTTAGGAAGATATTTTAGGAAATGTCTAAAGCTATATGGTATGTTTCATATGGAGGACAATGATGTCAAGTCTCCACATACCCGGTTGAATCGTACGTGTCTCATACTGGGGAGAGGTGGACTTGAAAAATTGAGATCACAAACCTTGAGGCCCTAAGTCGATACCAACTAAATGAAGCTTTGGGGATCTTTTGGTTAGAATTAAGGAATCCTGATGCATTAGGCTTTTGACCTACATTATTTTGAGGTGGTGGAGCTTGCACCAAAGGTGTTTCGGTAGTTCTGGTATACTGCTTTATATTAGTACGTTCTCTATGATATTGATGAAAACGAATTTCAGGTAGCTTATCCAGAAGTAGAGTACCTCTTCATCCGACATGCCTGGTTTACCATCAGCCCTCATTGCTAGTTCAGCCTGCAACAGGATTAATGCTCAGCAAAGATTCTATTTACAATTGCAAGTGTGAAAAGAAGATCAGCCTTTTCCTTACTAACTTCCAGTCTCCATTGGTAGACACAGTTGGGATCTTTTATTTTGATAACAATCCATGCATCAATAAACGTGTCCCACGCATCGTAGTAAGCTTGTAGATTCTTATTTACTACTTCTAGCTGGAAAACATTAAAATAAGAATCTTCAGATTTTTCCCGTTAGTAAGAGTCAGAGATGCTGAAATTATCTATAATAACCTGAGGATCCACAGATTTTACAACTTCAGTTGGAAGAGGTTGAAATCCAAGCATCCAGCCCTCAAATAATATAACCTAGATAACAAAAGTAAAGTAGAAGAATTAGAGAACAAGGCCAGTCAGTTTGCATGGGAGTAGTAAATCAGAAAAAAATACCGAAGGAACAAGCTAGAGGACCAGAGGTGGTATTCAAATATCCTACCGTCAAAGGTCCCTCAACTTCAGGCCACAAAGAAGGATCAGCTCTGTCACCCCTCCCATTATATGCCGACTAAGAAAACAGGAACCACTTGCGAATGTGAGAAATGCGTACAAGTAAAACATCTAATTTTTAACAACACACTTGTACCTTATCATACCGTGGAAGCTTTCTTTTCTCACCTGAAATCATAAGAAAAAAGTCCATCGCCATGAAAAGGGTAAGCTAGATATATAGTAAATATCGTTTCAAGTGGTAGGTCGTTGTGAATTAAGGGTGATGAGCATACCCTTTTTCAATTTGTTCAATGCTAAAAGGTTGTCAACTGAGAACTGCAGATCATGACTACCCGCATTTCCACGAAACTGAAAAGACAATGAAACTACCATATGTACAAAGGTATGCATAGATGATAAGGTTGTTGTTTGCAAAGTATAGTCATATAAATACTTCATTGCACATCGAGGACCTCTAGGAGAGTGTTCCCAGGGTTCTGGCTCCTAAGCTTGGCCTACATCAGTTCGCAGCGACAGACATTCGTCAAAAACTAAATAGAAATGAGAAGCATAAATATAGGCAAAGTATGGAAACAATATATTTTCTGCAAGACTAGTGAAAATATTTACATAATTTGAACATGATGCCATATAAAAAGTGGATACAGAGAGATGGGAATCATGATTGCAGTATTTTCCTTCCGTTGATAAGTACTATAACGATGGGTTTAAAATGCCATCCAAAGTCAATAAACATCGACAATTTTGGTGAAGCCCGTAAACCTTGAGTCTTTCAAAATGTTTGGGTAAACATTTGTCTCATATTGCCAAAGTCAGCCTAATATCATAGGATGTTTCAGATCTCACCAATGTTTTTGAACCAGCCCATGATTGATCCACAGCATGTGGTGGCTGACTGGCAGTTGTTTTCATCTCGCTGATGTTCGTCATTCTTCTTCTCTGACTGGCAAGGAAGAAAATATCCGATTTCGATGCCGTTTCGGTGGCCACAGAAATAGAAATTTTGACAAATTTCGATAAAAATTTTGATAAATGCGTTCCTGACGTTTCGATGGCAAAATAAATAAATTAATTTATGAAATTTTACCAGAATGATCTACTAGTGTAGATCTACTCAAATATGTAATAATATTTCATATTGGATATGTGGGGGTGGGGTCTCGTCATTTTTTAGTTGAATGACCTTGAACTGTTTCGATGGGCATTTCGATGGGGATTTTTGATGTCAATTTTCAATGGCAAAATCAATTAATTAAGTCATTATAGTTTGCAAACACAATATATAGACTTAAAGACACAAAACTGTGCAAAAAAATATGCTCCAGCTAGTACATAGTATATAAAAACTTAATTAAAAAAAATCGATGATCTGCCTATTTCGAGAGTTTCGTCAGTCAATTTCGATGTCCGATTGCCACAGAAACAGAAATTTTGCCAAAAATTTCGACAATTTCGTCGAAATTTTGAACATTGCTGACTGGTGTGTGTGCATTTGGTTTTTTTTTTTGTGTGTGTGTGTGTGTGGGGGGGGGGGGGGTATCCTACTCTATGAATGTGAAGTTCTCTTTACAAGGGGGTATCCTACTCTATGAATGTGAAGTTCTCTTTACTTTCAAAGCTAAAAGGCAAATTCCACTTGTTTGTATTATCCCGTTTAGGCTAGATCTGACATAGAACATAAAGATCTAGCTTAAAATTATGATTCCCGCTCCTCTCAAACAACGTTGTTTGCATTTCAGCACAAAACCGGCGGACTTAAACCAAGAAGAGTTCCTCATTCTACGACACAGTGAGGCTAATATGTAATTCACAGAAATCATATATAAGAGAAAATCATTTTGAATTAATTGTACAAATAAAAAGTTGTTTATTATGGTACAAATATGATATACTTATCAGGGTTTTTGTTTATTTTTCTGTTTCATTGGATATGCATATGGTTGATGCCTTACCTTATACATAATAGGTATTCAGGGCCTGTTTGGTAGGGTGAAGTAAGGTGTAGTTTCATGAGTTGTGAAACATGGAAATTAAATCCTATCTTTTAAATGTTTTTAGTTCCATTTGGTACGATGTAGTCAAAGATCACTGAATTCATTCGTTTTTATTTGGTTGAACACTACAGATTATCAGAATAATACAGAACAACACGGTGTCATAGATTACGGTGCACAGTCCTGACATGGAGCGGTGGCACAGGTGTAAATAAATTGTTAAACCCAGCGATTCTACACCGGACCGCACAGTGTAAGGAGGTGGTACGTTTTCCGGGAATTGGCAGCCAACTGTGCAGTTGCTAATCATCCTACTACACCTCACTACACCCTACCAAACAAAATTATAAACACAAAAGTATACATTTAAATTCAGGAAGACAAACCACACTCTACCAAACAGGCCCTCAGCTGTGAGAGTAAGTGAGTAGGCAAATATAGAAAACAGTACATGTCACGGGTTTGATGTTTATGGGTTAGTGGGTATACCTGGTACCCATTTACATCACAAGTTAGCAGTCATACTATTTGGCGAGAGGTCATACAGCTTCTATGAATCCTTTAACATTGTCTCGTGTCCCTGAAGTACCGTGTATTGCATCTTCTATCTACAATTTTGATCAACCCATCGCATTTCACAGGGATTTCAATATTGTATTATTAGGCATCCCTTATCCAGTCCTTGATACTTGGACCCGTTGTCTCTACCTTCACATTCATGTGTTCTTGCACTCACTCAGTATCCATTCCCATCTCACTGGCTGGGTGGAATAGAGTTAGGTCAAAGTTGATGGCATTATAAACCATTCTCTACATCAAAATCACAATTGAGGCCTCGCAGAACTTTCGCTTGGGAGGGTGGTGTCAGTTATTGGTCGGTACAAGCAGCCAAACACAGACCTAGTGCTTCCATTGAGAATCTTTATACCACCTGTTAGCCAAAGGGCACATATATATAGCTGGAGAAAACTAACATGGGAGTTGACTTGACTAAGTGACATAATACTGCAAGACCACCTCCGAAATTCGGCATCCAACGAGGTCCGTGAATTATCAAATAGCACACGTGCTGGGATAGTGAAGTGGGAACCTTGTGTGATGATTGATGACTTAGTGAAGCATATATTTGTTTGAAGTGATTTGATAAGTTGTTAGGTATTGAGTATGACAAGAAGTTGAATCGAACACAGATAATGCAGCATGTACTCTTAATGATATTCTTATAACTTTCTCAATCCTCTCTTTCTCACACACACAGAGTTCCAACCCAGTTACAGTAGCCACCTAGCTTGCTTAAATTATCATATGACCAACATTAAGTTCTTGTTCGTCCTCCTTTAATTTAAACTTTGGCCTGCTTTGAATGCTCAGCCTAGTTTTCAATTATATAAATTACTTGCAGTCACTTGACCTGTCAAATCATTTCTATCGTCTTTAGGTATTAACTTGACTGGCTTCAGTATCGTTTGACCTACTTATAGCATCCATTTGCCATGCTTCAGAATCATTCAAAAAAATTTGCGGATGTAGGGACACACTATCTCAATCTCATGTTATAGCCAAGCACTTCTATGGAAATGATGTATCTAATATATCTTAACGGTATATGTTGACAAGGATAAACATGACAAGCAAATACCTGATCTTCTGCTGTCAAGTAGAAATCATCTATTGATATTGTAGCCGAATTCCTAAAATCAGATCAATAAGGGGCATCATTATTGGAGCACTATATTTTTATAGCAAATCTCCAATGCATATGAGATTTCAAATACCTGTTGGTTTGCTGGAACAAAAAATTTAGAGCAAATACAAGAGTGGTCTTTCCACTTCCTTGAGGAGCACTGACACCAATCTTCAGAGAGACAGAGAGAGAGAAGAGAGAGAGAAAATCATTAGGTAGCATGAGTTAGGTTAATTCAGGCTTGATGTAGGCAAAATTTATACCAGAATTCTCAACACCGGATATAGATGGAAACAGTTTTTCTGACTACTAAAGAAAATAGCAAGTATTAAAGTCAAAAGCATGAACAGAAAATTTGAAGCGTACAACCAATGGAGGAATCTCATCACCCTCTTCGAATTTCTCCCTGTGGAGGGCAATCTGGTCCTCGCACCAAAGGAAGACAGGGACATAGTAGTGGTAGATTCGAGCCTTTTCCGCAAGTGTCAGCCTCAGCGGGTCCATGCGAAACAATCTGCTGAGGACAGACCCGCACTGCAACCACTCGTCGATGTTGGAT
The DNA here is from genome assembly GCA_963693085.1 of Alisma plantago-aquatica. NCBI lineage: Eukaryota > Viridiplantae > Streptophyta > Magnoliopsida > Alismatales > Alismataceae > Alisma > Alisma plantago-aquatica. Next base: position 542,661,084 of record OY856415.1, read on the forward strand.
GACACTTTCTCGGGAGTGTAGCCAAGCTTTTTCATCAATGGCCCCGCGCAGATGAAACCAAAGAGGTCTTCTACAGAAGTGAGAACCACGGGGGTCGTAGGCTGCACGGAGCGCGACGGCGACAATCTATGCGGACTGCTTACAGGGGGGTCTTGAAGCCATGAGGAGAAGTGAGAAGAACCGAAAGCTGCGCGCACAGGCAATAGAACCAGGAGCGGAAGTGAAGAAAACAAACAAATTGTGTATGGACTAAACTAGGTGACATGACGAACGCAACCATCCTTAGAAAAATTGGGCACTGAGCTATATGGATTGAGATTGCAAGGAAATGATCGCCTTTGTAATGCATTTCGTGGAATTTGGCATTCATAATTTTGTGACACTGCGGCAATTTGGAATTATAGTATGAACGAAATAGATTGATAGACATATAGACAACTAATGGAACAGCGCCAGTCATAACGAAAATGCCGCCGCGTAAACGCCATACCGATACTTCTCTGCCATCTAAAGGTGCGGTTCTTGGCCGCAGCGGGAGAGCAACGGAGAGCACCGGGAGTCACAAGCGTGGCCGCGACAGTCGAGCAGGAAGCGATCATCGCCGATTGGCACGCGGAGTGCGGATGGCAGGAAGCTATTGGCGCAGCCATTCCCGTAGGTAAGTGTAGAGTGGACCGGAGCAGCAACCTGCTCTGCCCGCAATCGCCGGCGGCAAGTGGCGGAGAGCGGAGGAAAGATGAATACTATAGACTCATTCGAACGTCCACCTGATGAATCGGATTCTGTCTGCGGTCGACGTGGACGTGGAGCACGGACTCCAGCGCAGGCGGCGCCACCATTCCACTCGTTTTGGGTAAGGTTGTGGCGTTAGTAGCCGATCGGCACTCCTGTTTTGGACCGTGGAAAAAGCGGGTTCTTTTTCTTGTTGAAATAATACCTTTGGTTATAAGAGTCCAAATAAGGATTTTTAGACAATGCCAATGTCGAATTATGACTTCAATATAAACAATGATGGATGCCACAATTCAGTTTTGGATTGTTGATAGGAAAAGTTTATATACCCATTCAATAGAATATCATTATTACTTCTATAAAATTATAAAAGCTTGAAGTTAACGGAATCTATTACATATTTTCCCTTAGTTAACAAGTCAAAAATCGGATAGTGAAAACATGCATGTTATCTTTCCATGAATTTATGACTAGGATGAACAGTAAAAATAATTAAGTTAAAACTAGAATCGGTTAAGGGCCTATTTGGTTTCTGTCTAGATGTTAATTGATAAAAACTATGGGATTGGAGATATCAATCTCAAACGTTGTGTTGTGATTTTGTATGAAAGTGGGGCTTCAAATTTTCAATTTGAAGTTGTATCAAGACTCTAAAAAATGAAATATATAAATAGTTAAATCACCTAGAAATGTGGACTTACACAAGGATCAAAATCAAAAATGTTACATTTTCTCAAATTTGATTTAGTTCTAGGTTTTTGGTGTTAGAATTGGGCCTTAAATTTTTATTTAATTAATTCAAAGATATCTATATTTATTATGTCATGTTTTTTTAAATGGTCCATGCTTGTATAATTGTTGTGACCCTAGCCTTGCTTACCGTGTTATCATGAGATAAATCTAATTATGCTAACGGGTTTTCTCTTGTTGTGATAAGATGCTTTGCATAGCTTGAATGGTAAAAATGTCAAGAAATTGTAAGATGTGGTATACTTGTTTAAGAAAGAGAAAATATGACATGGTTGATTTGGTGTGTAATGACGTGTAATGTGACCATAAGAACATGGGTAAATTAATAAAATTGAGTGGGTTTAACCTTATAGGAAAAAATAGAGTTTTGGATTTGTCCACATAAGTTTTACTAGGAATACATAATCAATATCATGACCAAAATTGAAAGACAATAAATATGAAATATCAGATCCTAACCATAGTAGATATGAATTTAAATCCATAAATATCTCAATTTTACTAAAGTCTAGTTGTAGAATGAACATGAATAACTTGTAGCTAATACAAGATAAACTCGAACCACTTGATCCTAATTGGATGGTGGTTGATCGTCTCCTACCTCACATAGGGTTCTACATTGAGAGGAAACAATGCATGGTGAATCTTGAACTAGTTCTTCCACTTTGCTCCCCCTCGTTTGGATCATTCTTTGACATTGGCTTCATCACTGTTTTTGCAGCCAACGATCCTTTCCTTACACATATTTTTGTTAAATATCCAAAAGGCCCAATATATGTTGAGGTTCCTTATCCACATAAACTTTTAGTTTCTTATCACTCTTAGATTTTGTTTTGTACGTATAACCCCCTCAACTACATGCTTCTTGTTTCCAATTTATTCCTCCTATTAGTTGGTCCCAAAGTGCTATGTGATATTCATATCAATTCAAACTCCATCTTTGATGACAATGAGAGTGTTTCTGTCTCTCTAGACATCCCATACAATTGCTTGTCGAGTAAGCTTTCTTAGGACTTGCTCTTTCTTTTCACATTAGATTTGAGTCATGCAATTTACTAAGACATATATAACTCCAATTTCAACAAATTCCCTATATTCATATCTCCTAAAGTTTAACTCTCACTTTTATGAAACCTATAGCATAACATTTCTATTATGTCAAATTATGAGAATGCTAGTTCTCCACTTTATGGATCCAATCTATTAAATTTCTATATTAATCACTAATATTTCTAGATATATTAATGTGACCAATAGTTTTAGATGATTCCAAGACACTAGTTAACAATTAAGTATATTGTTGAATTACAAGGATTTTGTCTAAGTACTAGAGCATTGCAATTTGAAATTGCATCAAATTTGGTGAAATGATTCATAAGATGGAGAAAGAGATTAACTTGTAAATATTACTCAAGTAAGAAGAAATAGACCCATTGTGAGATAAGAAATTCACGGTCAGAAATTTGCATCAAAGAACATGATAGTTGATCAAGATAGTTGATCAAGAGTTAGAATAAAGGAACACTTTGTAAATGAACTCAAGTTTAGGGAAAATTATATATTATAGATTAAAGTAGATTTAGTTCCTAAAATGTGATAGTTACAACTCTCCACCCCTTAGTGGATTATATCCTCAACACCTTTGTGGTCTTGATAGATACTATTCTTAACCTCTTAAAAGGATTCAACTAGAAATCTAAAATGTAGTGTCCTTCACTTTTTTTCAACGATTAACCTACACCAATTTCTAGATTATAAAGTTTGTGGGATTCTCTGCTAGGGTTTTTTGATACCTCCTTGATTATGACATAGCTCAAGAAATCATCGAGAAAGTTCCATAAAATAATTTTTTAGTACATATAGTATTATGAATAAATAATTTCTTGATAAGAAAGTTTTCCAGTGCAAAATTGAAAGATGCCCAAAATCAATACAAGAACTCAGTCATAATACCTCTTACCAACATTCAACATACTAACTACTTAACCCTATTGTAAAAAGAAGATCCACATGGAACCTAAAGGGTTACTAGGGTACCTTGACTTATGGCATAGGAGGAAAGGACACTATTTTCTACCAAAGGGGAATCCACAATTACAAGCTTGGGGATTATAGTCTCACTGTTCACCTTCCAACTATTAGGTTGTTCACATGTGATGAAACCTTAGCTCATCTCTACTAACATGGTGATATTTCATCTTATTCCACATAAGTTTCTATTTCTATCTTATGTAGATAGGGCTAGAAACTAGTGTGGAATGTAAACTATTTGCCTGGGTTCTAGGTGTTCTAGATATATAACCCTAGTTTCCATGAGACATGCATGAGTCTTGACTATTTATAGCTCTGATACATTGTTGTAAAGACCCGATCTTTATGATCAAATATTTACAAAATAATATCAAAATATATAAACAATCATGTGCACATTCATGCTTTACAACCATAGTGTTCACGAAAGCTATACATCATGACTAGTATTTAGAACCTACATGAACATATCTATTCCTTAACAGAGGACAACTCTTATATGTCTCTTCTAGGTCTTCTTTGTATCGCATTTCCATGAATTCCCAGAATGAATAAATCACACATGGACCCCAAGAAGGGAAGATGGGTCAGAAAAGTGGTACTAAATCCAATTATTTATATATTTAAAAATAAAGAATTGTGTAATCAAATATAGGTAAGCTTTCTTGGTGGACTATGGTAATAATAAGAAGATGGTCTAGTTACCATACTAGTTTCAGATGAGAACAACAGCTAAAAGTGGTAACTAGAAATAGTAAAGAGATTCTCAAAACTAATATCAAGATATCAAGCTTTTCAAATAGAAATGATTTATCTATTGGCATGTGAAATCTAATATTTTCTCTTCACCCGGGGAAGGTGCCTAGTGTTCTCCCCTCTATGAGAGAATGACACTTTTGTGTGGGGGGTATCGGTATTGTAGGACCACTAATTGTCCATCTTCCACTGTGTAGGGTTGGGGGATATGACCCATTGATCTAGTGATCTAAAGCTCTTAGCCAATACTCAAATTTTGTGTCAATGTCAAAATCAACCATTATTTCAATTATTTAACATTGTTAACATTCAATTTAGTTTTGGTGACCTTTAGGAAGAGGAGTATGGCTAATAACAAATTGGTTCACCACTTCTACAAAATTGTATGAATGAAATTCAAGAGGAAATAAAATAGTTCAATAAAAGAATTGAAAATCTAGTACCTTTCTAATCAAGAATTCCCAATCGAGTTGCAGACAAGGATCAAAGGTCAAATTTCTCATGAATCTAGAAAATGAGAATGCACTAGGCTCATTTGATGTTTCTTTGCTTGGAAAACACTTCATAGGTTATTATTGGGTGAAACTACCAAATTGCCCCTTAGTGAGCAGGATATCTAATAATCATCTTTTGATTGTCATAATGTCTCATCCCAAAATCATTAAATCGTTCACATTGGTCTAGTAGTCATATTTGTACATGTACTCACACATTATATTTTAATCATAATTCTTGTTGATTATATACATGATTCATGCATTCGTATGTTACATAGTACCCATTAAGTAATACACTAGTATGAGCCACATGCATATATAATGTATATGGATGTATTATGGAAAGGGTAAATATTTACTAGAGGTTGGTTATCATACTTTCATTGGTTGCAAAAATAATAGCATAGTTAGGAATGCAGATTTAGTCCATTGAATTTACTTCTTCATATTTATTCCTTAGCATCCTTATTTTTGTCATATGTCCCTTTATAGATTGTAATCCCCCCCATTTTTACAAATCATCAGTAACATTGTTCATTGGGGCCAACTTTTATCCAAACTATACATTAATTGAAAACTTTCATTGTTCTTGTTTAATATCGAATAGATAAATTTACAATTATCTAGGTCATACACATACACGTGTGTCAAATGAGGCCAATGTGTATCTAGGTCTCGATGTGCATTTTGTGGCTATCATTGATCTATTATATTTATTACTAGTTCACCAAAGTCTTCATTTCTCCAAATGTCACTATTTTCAATTATTGATTTATTTGGTTTCTTATTGCACATATACAGATTGAATTAAGGAAACATAGAAGAGGGGTTTGAAAATACCTCTTGACAGGTAGAATAGGTTATAGTCAGGGCTTGCTCCTGGAGTCTAGCATTTTAAAGGAAAATATGTTGTGTAGATGTTCAAGTAGTGCAAGCTAGATTGGATCCAGGGACTAGCTTATCCAAGGGCATGGTCGTAGTGTGCTTGTGATGATAGTTGTGGGGTTCGATATGTCCTTACTATAGAGCACAATTATGCTATCGTCGCATGACTTGTAGGTTAGCTACTTCATCCCATTTATAGATCTAATGTACATATATACTAGTGAAGGGCTTCACGATGATAGGGAAAGTCGTGTGGCTGGAGGCAGTGTTGGAGTAGAGCCAATTCATCTGACGGAATCAAAATCTTTTAGACTTGTGTCTACCGACATTGGTCTGGCTTGAAAAGGTGATGAGATTTGGGTGTTGGTTTTCATTCTGATCAGAGTAACATGTCTACTGTAGATTGGAGGAGTGGGTTTGTGAGTTGTGGGGTCTACGACGACTGACAACGTGGTGGAGTATAGCAGGTAGTTGAGGTCAATGAGTAGATGGCAGTTGTTGCATTGTATCATGCTAGGTTTCTAAAGGATTGGTTGGAGGAAGGAGGAGATTCAGGTGTTGGGACTCTATGGTGGCAAGATTGGACTGGTAGTAGGAAGAGGGAGAGGCTTCTTACAATGAAGTTGTATCTGCAAATTCCATCTTTTTTTGGATGGCTATATAGGAAGAGGGATACGCCATTGACATCTACATATCAACAGACAATTAAGTGTGAGGAGGGATGAACCTATGGTAACGGCGTCCATCTTGATTGTCTAGTTTGTTAGAGGAGAGTCTTAGAGGATGAGCCTTAAGGCTTTAGATGGTGGTTGTTGGGTACAGTTTTGGAAAATGAAGAGAAAGGGACTTATTCCCTGGATGGCGTTCTCTAGTCAAGGAGGGAGAGGCCTCCATGTAGCTTTGTAATTGTCTGTGACATCGACGTTACCTGGTCTGGAAGGCATGCATAGATTGATTATGTCTAATATTAATGGTTAATAACTCCAATTTCATTGAATTCCTTATTTTCATATCCCCTAAAGTTTAACTCTCACTTTTATTAAACTTTTAGCAAATGTTGAAATTTTATTATGCCAATTTATGACAATGCCATTTATCCCTTGTTTAACTCTCACTTTTATTAAACTTTTAGCATATGTTGAAATTTTGTTATGCCAATTTATGACAATGCCATTTCTCCCTTGTATGACTCTAATCTATTAAATTTCTATCATTAATCACTAAGATTTCAATTGATATTAGTTGGACCAATATTGTTAATGATTACAAGTGACTAATTAACAATTGAGTATATTATTGGATTACAAGGATTTTGTCCAAGTACTAGAGCACCTCAATTTCAATTTTTGCATCAAATGTGATGAAAGTAATTCATAAAGATGGAGTAAATGATGAATTTGTAAATATTACTCAAGTAAGAAGAAATGATCAATGTGGCATAAGAAAGTTAATTGGTGAGAATTTGCATTAAAAACCATGATAGTTGATCCATATAATTGATCAAGAGTTATAAAAAAGGATCAATTTGTAAATGAAATCAAGTTTAAGGAAAACTATGAATTATAGCTTAAAGTGGAATTAGTACCTAAAATTTGGTATGTTACAACTCTCCACCCCTTAAAGTGTATTTTGTCCTTGAAATCAGCACATTTGTGGTTTAGATAGGTACTATTCTCCACCCCTTTAAAGGATTCGACCAGAAATCTAAAATGTAGCACTCTTCAAATTTTTTAACAATTACCCTACACAAATTTCTAGATTATAAGAGTTTCATGTGGTTCTCCTGTAGGGTTTTATCATATATCCTTGATTGTGACATATCTCAACAAATCATAAATAAAATTTCATAAAATAATTTATCTTTGTAAATATAGTATTATAAAGAAAATAATTTCTCAATGCAAAAACTTTTTTTTGCAAAATTGAAAGATGACTCAAATCAATGTGAGGAGTCACAATCACATCTTAGAAACATTCAACATACTAACTACTTGACTCAATTGTAAAAATTGATCCACGTGGAACCTAAAGATCACTAGGGTACATTCACTTATGACATAGGGAAAAGGAAATTGTTTTCTACTAAAGGAAAATTCACAACTACAAGCTTGGGGCTTCTAGTCTTAGTATTCACCTTCCAACTATTATGTTGTTCACATGTGGTGACACCTCATCTCATCTCTATTGATATGGTGATGTTTAATTTTCACTAACTGGTGTGTTAGACAATTTTGAGTAAAATTTATTCCAACTAAGTTTCTATTTCTATCTTACCTAGATAGGGCTAGCAACTAGTGTTGGTTGTAAACTACTTGCCTGAGTTCTAGGTGTACTAGCTATTTAACCCTAATTTCAATAAGACATGCATGAGTGTCGGTTGTTTATAGATCTGATACAATGTTGTAAAGACCTGACCTTTAAAATCAAATATTTACAAAACAATATCAAAATATATAAACAAATCGTGTGTACACTCATGATTTACAATTAGAGTATTCACGAAAGCTATACATCATGAATAGTATTTAAAACTTAAATGAACCTATCTATTCTTCAATAGAGTACAATTCTTGCACGTCTCTTCTAGGTTTCTTTGTATTGGTTGTCCATGAATTCCCAAAATGAATAAATTTCACATGGACCCTGATAACCTCCCATTTTGGACGATTATCTTAGTCTTTTTCTTTAGTTTTCCATACTCTTTCCAAATTAAAACTATACATAATCCCAAATTTACCCCTTCTTTGTAAATATACCATCAGACTAACTTTTCCCTTTCATACATGCAGAAAAAACACAAAAAAATCACAAAAGAATAACTCAACCTCAAGACCGCATGGATTCAAACGGTCCCAAGACCGCATGAAGCCAATCGGTCTCGAGACCGCATGAAGCCAATCGGTCTCGAGACCGCATGGAGTCAAACGGTCCCAAGACCGCATGAAGACAATCGGTCTCGAGACCGCATGGAGTCAAACGGTCCCAAGACTGCATGAAGCCAAACGGTCCTGAGACCGCATGGAGTCAATCGGTCTCAAGACCGCATGAAGCCAATCAGTCTTGAGACCGCATGGAGTCAAACAGTCCCAAGATCGCACGAAGCCAAACGGTCCCAAGACCGCATGGAGTTCAAACGGTCTCAAGACCGCATGAAGCCAACCGGTCCCGAGACCGCATGGAGTTCAAACGGTCTCAAGACCGCATGAAGCCAACCGGTCCCGAGACCGCATGGAGTTAAAATGGTCCCGAGACCGCATGAAGCCAAACGGTCCTGAGACCGCATGGAGTCAACCGGTCCCGAGACCGCATGAAGCCAAACGGTCCCGAGACCGCATGGAGTCAAACGGTCTTGAGATCCAAACGGTCTTGAGGTCCAAACGGTCTTGAGGTCCAAACAGTCTCAAGGTCCAAACGGTCTTGAGGTCCAAACGGTCTTGAGGTCCAAACAGTCTCAAGGTCCAAACGGTCTTGAGGCCCAAACGGTCTCAAGATCCAAACGGTCTCAGGCCCAAACGATCTTGAGGTCCAAACGACCTCCAAACCGTTTGGACTTCACTTAAGGCCTATAAATAAGACCCTAAGGGTCCTCCACCAGGAATCGAGTTTTTAGACGTCCAAAGGCTGCCTCAATCATTCTAGAGCTCTTACTACTTCCATCCTCTGCCTTGGGGCTGCCAGTCTGAGACCCATACTCCATCTTGAAGCTGCTTTCTCCTTCTTCGCCAAAGAAGGTGGGAAGGGGAGATCCCATCATCGTGCAACCTTTGAAGATTGGTGGATCGTTGCTCTCTCTCTCCAAGGGGTTGACCTTCCTCTCTCCTTCATGGGGATGATGCTCTCTCTCTCCCTTCTTGCCTCCTTCTTTGTCCTAGTCATGAGCGAGTAGTCTCTCTCACTAGGGTGTGGGGAGTAGCCCCGCTACCCATGTTTTCATATCATGTAAATGTAATCCATGACTTGTAATATAGAGTTCTTATCTTTTCAGTTCGACATCAATCGATTAATGAATGCATGTTGCTTGATCTCCAACTTGTGTTATCCTTTATCTTTTAGTATGAATTGTCTACGTTTGTACTATTAGATTCGAAACTCGTTTGTATGTTGGTTCTTGGTGCATTTATCCACCATGCATCTGTTTCGGTATCTAGAAGTGTATCTCAAGAAGTGGAGTAAACTCACTATCATCCGTTGCACTTTCATACTATGAAATGGAATCAGTTGACGTATGGAAGTGCAACCTTGGTATGTCGAGGAACACACTTTACGAGGGGAATGATGCAAAGTAATGTGACCATTTGTTCGGGAATGGCTGGCGTTGCAACATTCCCGCACTTCTCGTAGTTAGCTCTCCGAAAGGAAGCTAAGCCTACAAAGATACTAACTGACTAGACTCTTTTGCAGGTTATGTTTTTGCTTTGCATGTGTTGATCCATGTGTAGTGGCGGCGAAAAACCGATCACACCCTAGTGATCTTTTATCATAGTTTAACTCATTAGATTTACCTGCTTTCTTTACTTTTCATGTTCTTAGTTAAAAACATCAAAATCCAACTTTTGATATAAGTACCTGCTAGTAAGTAATCGAGTGAAGTTCCATACGTTTTCCATCTTGTTGCTTGCAACAAGACCGTTGTCCTGTGGATTCGACCCTTAACTATACTGCGATAAGACTTCCACATATCTTAGCATATGTGGGTGGAGTTTTCTATCTAGTATAAGTAAGGCTAAACTTAAATACTTACCATCTTTAGGATTTTTAGTGGTGCACGTAATTCCACGTAAGTGGAAGCTCCATCAAAAATTGGCGTCGTTGCCGGGGACAACAGAACGTTGTAATTTCACTTAGTACCTTTCTAGTTGGTTAGGATTTTACATTTCCTTTTTAATCATAACTTTATATCTTCTTGAAACTATCATATCTTTGTCATTATCTAAAGGTATTTTCTTTTCTCTACTCAGGTAGAAATCGTGTATGCAACCTACGCATAACCTCAGATTCTCCCCTGATCTAGAGTTTGACTCTGAGGTAGAGAGAAGCTTCCACCGCCGCATTCGACTCAATCGCCAAAGGGCCAAGCAAATGGCTGAAGATCAACACCAGGCTGCTTTGGTAATGGAGAGGGTCAACGCCGCCATCGCCGCTCAAAGGGCACAACTCATCGCTGAAACTCGTGCCCAAATCCAAGCGGAGATTCGTGCGGAAGAGCAAGCTCGTATCAAAGCTGAAACTGAGGCAACAACCCAAGCTGCTCAGTTGGAGTTAAGAAACAAACAACTAAGGGACTACGTTGTCCCAAAGAACTTTGAGGATAACCACCCGGTCCGACCTCCGATTATTAATATCCCCAACTTTGAGATTTGGACCCAGTGGATCCAGATCATGCAAGGCATATCTTTCTCCGGAGGTTCTGGAGATGATTGCATGGATCATTTAAAAAGGTTTAAGGCGTTGTGCCGCCTGGTTCCACAAGCTGGTATCGGTTATGATGTGATAATGCTTCATCTGTTCCATTTCACCCTATCTGGGAGGGCCTTGAGTTGGTATAACTCACTTGACAGAGAACCAATAATAACCACATGGGCTCCTCTTGAGGAAAAGTTCTTAGAGAAGTTCTTTCCACCCTCACTGACCTATGAAATCAGAGGGCAGATCAATCACTTCTCTCAGCTGCCTGGAGAAACCCTTGCTGAGACATGGGAGAGATTTAAAGAACTTATGCGTAAATGCCCTCATCATGGAATCTCCCAGAATCAACTGATAGAAACCTTCTACCGGGGAGTAAGCCATGATATTAAACAGTTCTTAGATTCCTCTTCTGGAGGAAACTTTATGAGGAAAAATTACGAGGACGCATGGAAGATTGTTACTCTCAGAGCTGAAAACCAGTCCAACTGGGGACGGTCATCCAGTAAAGGTGTCCTCAAAGTTTTCAAAGCTGAAGAATAAATAGAGATGAAAGAAATAGCTGAAGTCCTGAAAACCATAGTTCATAAACAGCAAGCTTTTGAGACTTCTCTCGGAGAGATCGATAAGAAGAAAACTCCACTAGTTCAACAAGTCAAAGTCGTCACGGGATCCTGTGAGGCTTGTCATGCTTCTGACCATCCGACTCTTTCCTGCGATATGCTATATAATGTGATGATGGATCTGCATCCACCACCACAACCATATGAACCTATCATTGATCAGTCGGAAGAGCAACTACCGGAACAAGTTAACTCTATCCACTCTATCCCTGGGCAAGTCTACTACAACCCTAATCAGCCAAGGAATCATCCAGTGTTTTAGTATGGAAACCCTGCTGGGACTGCCAATCCTCAGAATCAAACACAGGGGGGATCTACTAGTAGGCTAACACCTGGATTCCCAAACAACTTCAACCAAAATCAAGGGAATTCCAGGAGTAACTTTCCTAGGGCTAACTACCCCAGGAACCAATCAGCTTACTACCAGTACACTCATCCTCCGCTCCACCCACAGGTGCATACTCAGCAACCTCAGCTGGCGTTACCGCCCCAACAATCTCAACAAACCCAGCAACCAATTCCTCCGAAAAATGCTCCTGCCCAACCGGAAGATGAAATATCCTTGATCAGACAGATGTTACAATCACAACAAACTATGCTAGCTAACCAGCAGGCTCAGCAAAAAGCAGTTGAAGCTCAGCTTGCTCAGATCGTTGCACAATTGAAGCCCCCAGCAGGTACGTTTGCTGGGTAGCCTGAATCAAACCCTAAGCACGGACAAAACAGACATGGGTAGTTGAATTCCGTCACCACCAGATCTGGACGCACTCTTCATGAGACTACCAAGATCACCCTGGATAATGATGATACCCCTGCTTTCATGACGAATGAGAACCCGCAACAAGGAGTGGAGAAGCCCTCCGAGGACACAAAGGGCAAAGATAAAGTGTTCACAGAACCTGAAGTTTTGCAATATAAACCAAGAATCCCGTACCCAGGAAGATTACGAGAAACAAAGATGGACACCAGGTTTCAAAAGTTCAAAGAGGCAATGAAGAAACTATACATTGATATCCCGCTCCTTGATGCTCTTTCCGAGGTGCCAGCCTGGGCAAAATACCTCAAGACCTTACTATCAAGAAAATACATCACCGAGGAGCTAGAAACTGTTAAGCTTGCTCAGACCACTTCGGACATCATCTTAAACAAGATGCCCAAAAAAAAGAAGGACCCAGGTTCTTTCGGAATCCAATGTTGCATTAGAAACACATCTTCTAAAAAGGGATTAGCTGACCTTGGGGCCAGCATATCTATTATGCCTTACTCAATGTGCAAACGTCTGGGTTTCACTGAATTGCTGCCTACAGCAATGACTATCCAATTAGCTGATTCCACTATAACCACACCTTTGGGGATCATTGAAGATATCCCAGTGAGGATAGGCAAGGATGCTTATGTACCATGCGACTTCGTTGTCATGGACATTAAAGAAGACCTGAGGTATCCAATCATTTTTGGCAGACCATTCCTCGCCGCTGCCAGAGCGCTGATTGACGTTGAAGCTGGTACCATCATTCTTAGGCTCGAAAAAGAAGCAATTCAATTCCGAGTCCTTAATTGTATGAAAGGCCCCAACATCCAAGAGGAGGTCTTCCTCCTCGATGCTATTCAACAAATATCACAGTTGGAAATATCCGAGCCAGTTGACGAACTTGAAAACGTTCTAATCAATCCGGAGGTTGAATTCTCCGTGAATGAATTAGTTCAACAGTGCCTCCAACATCTAGAAAAGGCCGAAGAAGTGCCAAAGGCCACTTTTGAAGAACTTAAAGTTGTTACCACTATAGAAGCAGTTGAGCCACCAAAAGCCCCTGAAATGAAGACCTTACCCACAGGGCTTAAACATGCTTTCTTAGATAAGGAAAAACTGTGCCCAGTTATCATCAGCTCCACCCTTACAAGAGATCAAGAGGAAAAGCTCCTAAACGAGCTGAGGAAGCATAAAAAGGTCATAGGATATAAGATAACTGACCTAACGGGCATAAATCTAGCCTTGTGTATGCATAGACTTCCTATGGTTGACAAATTCAAGCCCTCTCGAGAACATCAAAGAAAACTAAATCCTAATCTAAAGGAGGTAGTGCGTCTGGAGGATCTTAAATTACTCAAAGCCGGCATGATCTATCCTATTTCTGACTCCTAGTGGGTCAGCCCCGTTCAGGTTGTTCCAAAAAAGGGGGGCACTACTGTAGTGCTCAATGATAAAAATGAACTAGTGCCTACCAGGACTGTAACTGGATGGCGAATGTGTATTGATTATATAAAGTTGAACAAAGCCACAAGGAAAGACCACTACCCTTTACCTTTCCTTGATGAAGTCCTGGAACACCTAGCTCACCAAAAATATTTTTGTTACCTCGACGGTTACTCCGAGTTTTACCAAATACCCATACACCCGGAGGACCAAGAAAAAACCACCTTCACATGTCCTTTTGGGACATATGCCTTTAGAAGAATGCCGTTCGGGTTATGTAACGCACCTGCCACTTTCCAACGATGTATGTCTGCTATATTCTCCGGTTTAACAGAATCCGTCATGGAGGTGTTTATGGACGATTTCTCAGTATACAGAGATTCTTTCGACAACTGTTTAATAAACCTTGGACAAGTTCTGCAACGCTGCGAGGAAACGAACCTTATCTTGAATTGGGAGAAATTCCATTTTATGGTAACAGAAGGTGTCATCCTCGGACACAGGGTAAGTGATAGAGGAATAGAGGTTGATAAAGCAAAAATCGATGTTATCTCAAAGTTGTCACCTCCAAAGGACATAAGAGGAGTTCGAGCTTTCCTGGGTCATGCAGGATTCTATAGGAGATTCATCAAGGATTTCTCAAAGATTGCCAAACCCATGACCCAACTCCTGACTAAAGATGTTGAGTTCATATTCAATCAGGAGTGTATAAAAAATTTCTCTACCCTTAAGGATGCGTTAATCTCCGCTCCTATTCTAAGAGCTCCAGATTGGTCGTTGCCCTTCAAAATCATGTGCGACGCAAGTGATTATGCCATAGGGGCCGTTCTAGGACAACAGATTGATAAGAAACCCTATGTTATCTACTACGCATCTAAAACACTAGATGAAGCACAAAAAACTACACCACTACGGAGAAAGAGTTTATGGCTATCATCTATGCATTTGAAAATTTTCGCTCGTATTTGATTGGCTCTAAGGTCATTGTTTATACCGACCACTCCGCTATTCGATACCTGATTCAAAAGCAAGATGCCAAACCTAGGCTCATCCGGTGGGTGCTGATGCTTCAGGAATTCGACTTGGAAATTAAGGATAAAAGTGGAGTGGAGAACGTTGTAGCTGATCATCTCAGCCGTATCAAAGTTGAAGAAGAGGATAAAATCCCTATCCGGGATTCCCTTCCAGATGACCAACTTATGAAGGCCACCCATGGATTCCCTTGGTACGTGGATATTGTCAATTATCTAGCCACATGGATTATCCACCCCTCTGCTTCTTATCATGACAAAAGGAAGTTCCTTCATGACATAAAACAATATCATTGGGATGAACCCTACCTTTTTCGCCTTTGCGCTGACGGACTTTTCCGTCACTGCTTGCCAGAAGAGGAAATAACCCCGGTCCTAGAGCATTGCCATTCGGGACCTATGGGGGGGCACATGAGTGCTAAGAAAATAGCTATAAAAGTTTTACAATCCGGTTTCTTCTGGCCCACCATATCAAAGGATTCGTACGATTTTGTGAAAGCCTGTAACAAATGCCAATTTTCTGGCAACATATCAAAAAGAGACGAAATGCCCCTCACCTTGTGGTAGGAAATTGAGCTTTTCGACGTGTGGGGGGTAGACTACATGGGCCCTTTCCCCCCATCCTATGGCTTCTCTTACATCTTGGTCGTAGTAGACTACGTCTCTAAATGGGTCGAAGTTGTACCCACTGTATCCAGCGATTCCAAACCTGTTATTAAATTGTTCAAAGACGTTATTTTCCCAAGATTTGGAGTTCCAAGAACTGTCATATCGGACGGCGGGACCCATTTCTTGGAACGCAGTTTTGAAGCTTTACTGAAAAAGTACGGAGTCAATCACAAAGTCGCCACACCCTACCACCCACAGACAAGTGGTCAGGTCAAGATATCCAATAGACAACTAAAGGCGATTCTTGAAAAAACGGTGAACAAAAACCGCACTGATTGGTCCACCAAAATTCCTGATGCCCTTTGGGCATACCGAACTGCATATAAAACACCAATCAGAACAACCCCGTTCCATTTGGGGTACGAGAAGTCCTGTCATCTGCCAGTAGAGCTGGAACATAAAGCCCGGTGGGCAATCAAACAATTAAACTTCGATCTTAAAAATGCATGTGAGAATAGACAACTCCAGTTGCAGGAGTTAGAAGAGCTCCGAATGACCGCCTATCACAGTGCCAGAATCTATAAGGAGCAGACAAAAATGTGGCATGATGGTCATCTCAATAGAAAAGATATCGCCGTTGGCGACAAAGTGCTCCTTTTCAACTCCAAGCTCAAATTATTTCCTGGAAAACTTAGAACAAAATGGTCCAGGCCCTTTACTATAAAACATATTTACCCAACTAGACCTTCCATTATTATAGACAACAACGGAGGAAAAAGGACGGTCAACAGTCACCGTTTAAAAAGATACTACTCTCCGGAAGACAAAATGCCAAGACAAACCATCGAAATTAAGGATGCTATACCAACAACATAACTCTATTACAGCTTCGTCGAGCCAGCGACGTAAAACCCAGGCGCTGCTTGGGAGGCAACCCAAGATTTTTGATTCTTTCTTTCCGCTCTTTTAATTACCATAGGCTTATCTTATGAAAATACAAAAAAAAATCTCTTATACAAACCAAAACAAACATAAAAATAACAAAATGAAAATATACAAAAAAATCCATATAACTAAAACAAACATAAAAATATAAAAACTCGTTCGACCTTAACCCCACCAAACGGTTTTGAAACCGTTTGGGACCAAACAGTCCTGAAACCGTTTAGAACCAAACGGTCTTGAAACCGTTTAGAACCAAACGGTCTTGAAACCGTTTGGGACCAAACGGTCCTCAAACCGTTTGGAACCAAACGGTCCTCAAACCGTTTGGAACCAAACGGGCCTCAAACCGTTTGGAACCAAACGGGCCTCAAACCGTTTGGAACCAAACGGGCCTCAAACCGTTTGGAACCAAACGGTCCTCAAACCGTTTAGAACCAAACGGTCCTGACACCGTTTGGAACCAAACGGTCTCCAAACCATTTGGAGTCCAAACGGTCGCTAAATCGTTTGACTTAGGGTTTTTGTCAGGTCAACCCCCCGTTTCCTATAAATATAAGCTCTACCCCTTCGTCTTTCTTTCCTTCGACTCCCGAGCAGTTTGCAACTCCCGTGCTAGCCCTGTTTCATTGCCTTTATTCCCACGCGATCGCACCTCCGTCAACCTCGCCTCCGTCGCTCTCCCTGCAACAAGGTGAGCGCGTCACCATCGCGACGCCGACAACATTACCTTTGCTTGCGCACCGCCACCGTTCTGGTCACCCCCAGCTCCTCACGGCGCTGCCAAACTCCTTCTCTATCGCCGACATCACCATCGTCTTCGCCGTTTTCACCAACGGCTCTGTCAATCCCCGTCGTCTTCACCGCCATCCTCACCGCCGTTTTCATCGCCAGAGTCACCGTCGTTTTTATCGTTTTTTTTCACCATAGCTTTTATCGCCGCTGTTAACCGCCGCTTTCGCCGTCGTCACCGACGCCCCCGCCGTCTCCGCGACGTTTCGCCTTCATCTTCTTCTTCGCCGGTGGCTGTGCGACGCTTCACTTTCCAAACGGTCTTGAAACCGTTTGGAACCAAACGGTCCTGAAACCATTTAGGATCAAACGGTCTTTAGACCGTTTGGCCTTGCACATTCATTTTTTTCCATAAACATACATAAATTAATAAAATCAAATCTCTCTAATATGATTTTCTAACTCTTGATCTCCCATTTTGCAGCCATGACATCATCAGTGAAGAAAACCATCAGATCTGAAGCTGCTCCTTCTCTGACAAGGGAGCAAATGATGGAAGAGCTAGCCGGACTCCAGAATATTAGAGATGTCTTCAACCAAACTGGGAAGGCCCCTCCAAAAATCAAAATGATGGAGGTTTTGGTCGACATTGACCGACTCACCAACTGTCTAACAGAAGCGACCGATGAAGCAGTGGAAGATATCTCTTCTGACGATGACGAAGGCTCAGAGTACGAGCCAAATCCTGAGGAGGAATCCCCAGCCGAAGAACAAATGGGGAAGTGCAAGGTCCAGGAAGCTGCATCTGGGCAGCCCTCCAAGAAACAGGCAAGGAAACAAGTTTGACCTGCCTCGGTCATGGATCAACCCTTTGCAAAACCCACCACCACCATTCCCGCTACTACCACCACCATCCCTGTTACCATCCCCACTTTCATTCCCATCACCACCACTACACCACCACCTGAAAACCTCTTCATCCAAACCAACCTCTCCACTGACAAAATACTAAAACCCACCAAGTATGTTTGCTCCAGCATTCTGCTTAAGATGGGGATATACGACCGCATCTTCAACGTGCTAGAAAAAGCCAACCTCGCCAGGTTGTGCCTAGTACCTGAAGTATCTTACTCTGAACCCACTACAGAGTTTTTCACTTTTCTGACCAAGGAGCCCGTCGACATCATGGAAAGGTCACGGGACGGAGGTGATAGAAGGCTTGTCACCCAAATCTTCGGCAGCAAGGTTGTCCTGACGGAATATATGCTGAAAACAATCTTCATCGACAACCAGGACCAGCTGCGGAAAGCCATGGAGGTGGGGACCGAACATTCAGAGTTCAACAGACACAAATTCTGGAAAACTCTAACCGGGATCCCCACCTATGACGTGAAGACGTGCAAATCGTCAAATATCCACTCTAGCTTTGTGCGCACCTCGCACAAAATTCTCACTGGCGCACTCTTCCCCAGGACAGAAGGGGGAAACGTTACAATTTCAGATCTTTTCATTCTCTGGTCTACTCTTAATGAGAGGCCGGTCAATATCGGACGACAACTGATCCAGAAACTATCAACCTCCAGCCTGGGGAAAGAGATCTACATGGGAGGGCATGTCATATCTATTATTAAATATCTCAAGATGGACAGACCCCTACCCCGCTGCACGCAACTAAAGGGCGACATCCTTACCAATTAACAAACCCTAAAGAACTCCTTCATCATCAAGGAAAAGGATGGGAAATTACACTATGTCTTCTGCCCGATGGTTAAGTCTTCCAGAACACTTATCCCGCTTCCGGAGCTAGCAAATTATGACACCAAACAGCTCCTCTTCTCGGACGAGGAGCTTTCACAAATACTAGCTTCGGTTAAATTAACTGAAAAGAAAGCTACAGCGGGACAAACGGAGCTGAGCATCTCATCCCCGACAGCTCGACCAACAAAAATACCTGTCAAACGACCTTCCAGAAGGCAGTTGCAGGCCCAACAGCTATCGGGGACACCAACATCTAAACCAAATCCTGAGGCTGAGATCCTCCATGAATAAATCTTAACCTCCTCCTCAATCGACTCTTTCATTCAGAGTCTACATGAGCAGCTAACCGCTGCCACCACTCCACCCTCCACCATTCCAACATCTACCACTCCTTTCTTCCACATCCCATCCACGCAACCATTCACATCCACTTCATCACCCCTATTTCCTTCGGGCTTCCCTTTCTCCACCCCTATGCCCGACTTTACCACCTTCCCTTTCACCTCCGCAGTTTCCACCCCATCACTATCTCTGCCACCACTTTCACCACAAATTCCACCACTTTTCACACCCGCCACCACCCCGACACCACTGGTGACTTCATCCACAGTCACTACGCAGCTCAGGGCATCATCAGTGTCTCTTCCGCAAGACACTAACACCATCCCACGCAGACCCCAGCCATCCCATCCTTCCGCTCTTGGGGTCCCTTTTTCCAATATCGGTGAGGAATTTGGCCGTCAATTCGACGCTGTCCGAAACCTCCTCACCGATCCTTCTAATATATTAAATTCTATTTTTTCTTGTGTGCAGAGTTTATCACGACAGGTGGCCATGATCGACGAACAACACCAAGCCTTGCCCACCATCCTCCAAGGCTTCCAACAACGACAAGATGAGGTGGCTAAGCAAGTTGAGCACATCAACAGCCACTATAACACCTTGTCGGACCTGGTCCTTGGAGCGAAGCGTCAGCAGGAAGCAACGGCGAAGCAAGTCGATGATATCTCCACGCAGACTCAACCTCTGCCAGAGACTCTCTGTGAGCTCCAACAACAACAAGAAGTTCTGAGCACGCGCTTGGACACCATCAACATCACACTCACACAGCTACAACATCGCCAAGAGGAGTCCAATAATGATGAAATCCAGCAGTTACGTGCTCAAGTTATGAATCTTACAGCACGTCTCCTCTCCGCCGAAGGCAGATATACCGACCTCAAAGAATCCCATGATGCAGTGCTCGAAACACACGAGCATCTGCAAGTGGCCTTCGATGAGTTACAAGCCACCCATCGGCGGTGCAAAACGTCCGCAAGTAAAAAGCAAGCAGACAAGGCTGCGGACGACAAGGATGGCGATGACGATGAAGAAGACGACTCTGACTCATCTGCTGATTCAAACAAAGATAACACCTCTTCTGGTGATAAACATGATGATGGAGAGGACCCTGGAAATGCAGCAGAACCTTCTCACAGAGGTTCTGACAAAGGTCACCACGACAGTGACAATCACCCCAAGTCCCCACATAACGATAATGTCAACATGTCATACGGGGACCAATTCTTTGATTATTCCGCACTGGGATCTATCGGGGAAGCTGCTAAAGACGCGGCTTACGCTGAGCTCCACCAGTGTATACTAGGAACCAGCGCCAGCCCACCAAAAACAACTGCCCCACCTCTCTCCACACCTTCTCCCTATGACGAGGGCGAGGCAGAATGAGTAAGTTTAGACACCGACGAAGACCTCGATTCTGCCTCCGACTCGGACGATGACCTACCAGGCCATGAACAGGCCTTCGAACAACCTACTTCTCTCCCTCCACAAGAGCTTCCCCCGCCACCACCTCTGCCGCATAAAATGCATGACCTGGACATGGCGGCCATCTCCACATTAGATGCTCAGGACATTTTTATACTGAACACTATAGTAGACGATGCAAAGGCGGGGGAAGACATAATTTATCTTAATACCAAAACTAAGCATAAGATGACACATGAAGACTTCCGCAGCATCCTCCGACCTCGGTCCATGATGCCTATGGTAATCTTCTGTGTCCTCCTCGCCAATAGCATCGAAATATATAGAAGTCATAAGCGGCAAAAACCGGTTTTCAACGCCTCGCCTGCTCTGTCTGTTGGCCTTTTATACAAAGACATAAGAGCAAGGTCGATCGAGCGGCTGCGTACTGGTTTAACACGTCGGGCACACTATCTGATCGTGCCTTTCCAAGTTTCGGACCACTGGCTTTTTATGATCGTGGATACCGAGGCTCGGGATGCAAAGGTGTATAATTTCTATGGCGCCGAGCTACCAGCCGGCACAATAAACTTCGTCGATGAAGCAGTAGGAGAAGCAAGGTGTATACCCTTCCGGCTGCTTAAGTTAATCTGGGCCGCGCGCCCATCTCTCCGCCAAGATTGGAGCCAGCCTTGGTTCAAAATCATAAACCCTCAAGTTCAAGCCGCTGAGGGATCTAGGGATTGCACTTTCTGCATCATACGTCACATCCAAGCACTAAACCAGGAAATCCCATTTACTGATCTGGTTGCTGAAGATTTCCATTCCTTGCGCGGGCGTTATGCCATGGAGCTCATCTGTGATGGGCGGTTCTTCAAGGACCCAACTATGGCACCAGATGATGTTCCTCGCTACCTCTTCTCAGCTATCCAGCGACCGCAGCGGCGACCCTTCCGACAAACTCTGAAGGAGTCAGAAAAGACCAATATGACAGTCGCCGATACCAAGCAAGCTACAAGCAATATCGATCCTCTGTCTGCTATCGAACCAACCTTTCCTGATTTCGACCGCGATGCTTGCAAAGGTCTTTCTGACTTCGAGTTGCGTCTCATTATGCAGCGGCTCTCAGCCGACAAAGATGGGTTCGTATTCATGTCTAGAGACATTCTTGTAATGGCCGACACACTACGAGAGACTTTACAAATCAAAGGATCGCTCTCTGTAAGCTTAATGGCCGCCTATCAGTTTCTACTTGGCCAAAACAACCCAACAACATACATGGCGTCCCCATATATGAAAGATGATCTTCTAAAGCTCAAGAACTTTGGCACAACTGATGCACTGATCTCCTATCTCCAGCACACAACGCCGACGTTCATCATGCTACCTTTCCTCTATCACGAGCACTGGATGCTCCTGGCAACAAATCTCCCAGAAGGAACAACCACAATATATAACAGTTCTGATAGCCAGTATAACGCACGACAGAGAAACTACGTCGTGACACCAAAGACACCAACAGAAGTAGCAGCAAAGGAGTGCGCCGACAAGTTAATCGATTTTCTGAGCCAGCATACAAGGGCGTACGACAAAGAGCATTTCCACCGCCCTTCCTTCTGCCACAAATGCCCCCAGCAAATCTGACAATCGAACGACTGCGGCTTCCACGTCCTCTACTGGATGTACACCATCATCGTTCTCCAAAGACCAGTAGAGGAGATGACTGACGTGGATTACCACACTCTACGAGGACAGTTCACATCCAACCTACTTCATTCACCGGGGGCAAATGCAGATTTACCTTAGCCTGCAGCCCTTGTCCTAATTACTTCTCAACCTATCACTTTGACACTCTGAGGACAGAGTGAGTGATAAGTTAGGGGGGGGGTACAGTAGACAAGGGCGAAGTATCACTTTTTTTCATCCCTCTTCCTTCTTTTCTTTTCTCGGTTTACACATTTTTCCTTTTTAACTTTCTTTTTAATTAACCCTTTTTTTGAGTAGAATCACCCTCACTTAACTCTAGAATCATGTTAGTCCCCAAAAGTAAATAGCACTTAGACATTTAATGGAGATTTAATAATGTCACTCCACTATCGATTTTCATGCTTTTATTTCAATTCTTTATCTGACTCTCGACAGGTCAAAATCAAGGCAGAAATAAGCCAAGCTCTCAAGGACGAGAGGGGAATCAGGCAACTTCCAAATCAAAAAGTTCTGCAAGTGGACCACAAATCAAATAAGTGCATGTTGAAAAACCCTAATAACAGCTTTCCTCTCTTCAAAATAAAAGAGGCTTGGCCACCCAAAATAAATTCCCAAACAAAACCCCAAAACCCAAGCCTGCGAGTTATCGAATAAAAGCCAGAGAGACGAATAAAATTATGAGAGTTGTGCCATGAATAAGGATCTATATAAAGAACCAATGAAGGTTTCATCTGGCCGGCACATTCCGCTGCCCTCACAAAGGCAGATGTGTCGTGCCCGGTAGTGGAACCCTAAGGTATCTAAATATATGAAAGGCTCATAAAGGACTCACCCGGCCGGTACATTCAGCTGCCCTCATAAAGGCAAATGTGGCGTGCCCGGTAGTGAGATCCTAAAAAGCATAGACAGCCCCTCCCCCACTTGAAGGGGGAGCTACACTTCAAGCCTTTAGCCAACCCTCATACCCTCTCTAGCTTCCAGTAGGTCTTTCAGAGAGGTATAAAGCTGATTAGAGTCAACAACATGCACAAAATAAAGGTGGTCCCAATGCAAACTACGAGATACGGAAAGAACCTGAGACCCGAGCAACTCTCGAAACCTGAAAGAGTCAAGGCAAGCAATAAGCCTTGATATGACCCGAGGGGAACTCAGGTTAAGAATTGAAACAAGAGTATGGAAATCCTAACTAAATAAAATCGCCTCGCCATTACATGTCTCATCTCTATCTAACTTGAGGACAAGCTAGACTCTAAGTTAGGGGGGGGGTGATAACCTCCCATTTTGGACGATTATCTTAGTCTTTTTCTTTAGTTTTCCATACTCTTTCCAAATTAAAACTATACATAATCCCAAATTTACCCCTTCTTTGTAAATATACCATCAGACTAACTTTTCCCTTTCATACATGCAGAAAAACACAAAAAATCACAAAAGAATAACTCAACCTCAAGACCGCATGGATTCAAACGGTCCCAAGACCGCATGAAGCCAATCGGTCTCGAGACCGCATGAAGCCAATCGGTCTCGAGACCGCATGGAGTCAAACGGTCCCAAGACCGCATGAAGCCAATCAGTCTCGAGACCGCATGGAGTCAAACAATCCCAAGACCGCATGAAGCCAAACGGTCCTGAGACCACATGGAGTCAATCGGTCTCAAGACCGCATGAAGCCAATCGGTCTCGAGACCGCATGGAGTCAAACGGTCCCAAGACCGCACGAAGCCAAACGGTCCCGAGACCGCATGGAGTTCAAACGGTCTCAAGACCGCATGAAGCCAACCGGTCCCGAGACCGCATGGAGTTCAAACGGTCTCAAGACCGCATGAAGCCAACCGGTCCCGAGACCGCATGGAGTTCAAACGGTCCCGAGACCGCATGAAGCCAAACGGTCCCGAGACCACATGGAGTCAACCGGTCCTGAGATCGCATGAAGCCAAACGGTCCCGAGACTGCATGGAGTCAAACAGTCTTGAGATCCAAACGGTCTTGAGGTCCAAACGGTCTTGAGGTCCAAACGGTCTCAAGGTCCAAACTGTCTTGAGGTCCAAACGGTCTCAAGATCCAAACGGTCTTGAGGTCCAAACGGTCTTGAGGTCCAAACGGTCTCAAGGTCCAAACGGTCTTGAGGCCCAAACAGTCTCAAGATCCAAACAGTCTTGAGATCCAAACGGTCTCAGGCCCAAACGGTCTTGAGGTCCAAATGGCCTCCAAACCGTTTGGACTTCACTTAAGGCCTATAAATAATACCCTAAGGGTCCTCCACCAGGAATCGAGTTTTCAGACGTCCAAAGGCTGCCTCAATCATTCCAGAGCTCTTACAACTTCCATCCTCCGCCCTGGGGCTGCCGGTCTGAGACCCATACTCCATCTTGAAGCTGCTTTCTCCTTCTTCGCCAAAGAAGGTGGGAAGGGGAGATCTCATCATCGTGCAACCTTTGAAGACCGGTGGATCATTTCTCTCTCTCTCCAAGGGGTTGACCTTCCTCTCTCCTTCATGGGGATGATGCTCTCTCTCTCCCTTCTTGCCTCCTTCTTTGTCCTAGTCATGAGCGAGTAGTCTCTCTCACTAGGGTGCGGGGAGTAGCCCCGCTACCCATGTTTTCATATCATGTAAATTTAATCCATGACTTGTAATATAGAGTTCTTATCTTTTCAGTTCGACATCAAACGATGAATGAATGCATGTTTCTTGATCTCCAACTTGTGTTATCCTTTATCTTTTAGTATGAATTGTCTACGTTTTTACTATTAGATTCGAAACTCGTTTGTATGTTGGTTCTTGGTGCATGTATCCACCATACATCTGTTTCGGTATCTAGAAGTGTATCTCAAGAAGTGGAGTAAACTCACTATCATCCGTTGCACTTTCATACTATGAAATGCAATCAGTTGACGTATGGAAGTGCAACCTTGGTATGTCGAGGAACACACTTTGCGAGGGGAATGATGCAAAGTAATGTGACCATTTGTTCAGGAATGGCTGGCGTTGCAACATTCCCGCACTTCTCGTAGTTAGCTCTCCGAAAGGAAGCTAAGCCTACAAATATACTAATTGACTAGACTCTTTTGCAGGTTATGTTTTTGCTTTGCATGTGTTGATCCATGTGTAGTGGCGGCGAAAAACCGATCACACCCTAGTGATCTTTTATCATAGTTTAACTCATTAGATTTACCTGCTTTCTTTACTTTTCATGTTCTTAGTTAAAAACATCAAAATCCAACTTTCGATATAAGTACCTGCTAGTAAGTAACCGAGTGAAGTTCCATACGTTTTTCATCTTGTTGCTTGCAACAAGACCGTTGTCCTGTGGATTCGACCCTTAACTATACTGCGATAAGACTTCCACGTATCTTAGCATACGTGGGTGGAGTTTTCTATCTAGTATAAGCAAGGATAAACTTAAAGACTTACCATCTTTAGGATTTTTAGTGGTGCACGCAATTCCACGTAAGTGGAAGCTCCATCAGACCCCAAGAAGGGAAGATGGGCCAACAAAGTTGGTACTCAATCCAATTATTGAGATATTTAAAAATAAAGATTTGTGTAATTAGATATAGGCAAGCTTGGTTGGTGGAATATGGTAATAATAAGAGGATGATCTAGTCACCATACTAGTTTCAAATGGGTACAACAAATAAAAATGGTAACAAGAAATAATAAAGAGATTCTCAAAACTAGTATCAAGTTATCAAATTAAAAAAAAAATGAAATGATTTATCAATTAGCACATGAAATCTAATATAATGTCTTTGCTACATCTAGGTTCATAGTGTTATCCCCTATATGAGTGAATGACACTTTTTCCTATGGAGTTAATTGGCACCGAGAGATCACTCCACTATACAGGGTTGGGGGATATGACCCACCAAATCTAATGAACCAAAGTTCTTAGTCAATATTCAAACTTTGCGTCGATGTCAAGATCAACCATTATTTCAACAATGTTTGACATCCAGTTAGTTGTGTGGACTTCAAGAGGAGAGGCACACGACTAATAGAAAATTGGTTCACCACTTCTGCAAAATTATATGAATGAAATTCAAGAGGGAATAAAATAGTTTAATAATAGAATCGAGAATCTAGTACTTGCTCCAATTGAGAATTTCCAACAAAGTTGCACATAAGGATCAAAGGTTTCAATTTCTCATGAATCTAGCAAAAAAGAATGCAATAGGGTTATTGATGTTTTGGATTGAAAATCACTTCCTAGGTTCTCATTTGGTGAAATTACCATTTTGCCCCTTAGTGAGTAGGATATCTAATAATCATCTTATGATTGTTATAATGCCTCATCCCAAAGTCATTAAATCATTCTCATTAGTGTAGTAGTCATATTTATACATGTAGTCACATATGATATTTAATCATCATTATTGTTCATTATATACATGATTCATGTATCATATGTTACATAGCACGCATTAAGTAATACACTAGTATAGGCCACATGCATATATATAATATATATGTGTGTATAATGAAAGGGGTGAAAATTTACTAGAGGTTGGTTATCGTACTTTCATGGATTGAAAAAATAACAACATAATTAGAAATAGGGTTTTAGTCCATGGAATTCAACTTCTTCATATTTATTCATCAAAATCCTTATTGTTATTCATACATACATGCATACACACACACACACACACACACACACACATATATATATATATATATATATATATATTTATAAGATTGTAATTCCCCTTTTTTACAAATCATTAGTAACATTGTTGAGGCCAACTTTAGTTCAGAATATGGATTACATTGATTTGAAATTTTTCTTGTTCTTGTTTAACATCTAATGAAACATATATTTACAATTATCTAGATCATACATATACACGTGTGTTAAATGAGGTCAATGTGTATCTAGGTCTCAACGTACATTTTCTATTTATATTGATCTACTTGATTTATTACTATTTCATTGAAGTCTTCTTTTCTCCAAACTTCACTATTTTTAATTATTGATTTATATGGTTTCTTATTACTTGTATATAGGTTTAATGAAGCGAACACATAAGAGGGGTTGGTAAATACCTCTTGAAATGTAGTAGAGGTCATAGCCACAACTTGTTCCTAGAGTCTAGGAGTTCAAAGGCAAGGTTTTGTGTGGCGGATTGGATAGTTCAAGCTAGATTGGAGTCAGGGACTAGCTCAGCCAAGGGCATGGTGGTAGTGTGCTCACAAGGACAATGGAAGGGCTCAATATGCCCTGATGATGGAGGACTACGGTGTTGTCATCACATGACCTGCAGGTCGACTAATTCATCCCATCCATAGGTCTAACATATGTATATACTATTGAAGGGATTCATGATATTAGGAAAAGTTGTACGACTGGAGGTAGTGTTGGAATAGATTCATTTCATTAGAGAAATTCAAAGTCATTCAGACTTGTGTCTTCTGGATTTGGTCTGGCATGAAGGAGGTGATGAAATTTTGGTGTTGTTTGTTAAATCAAAGAAATGGGTCTGCTATATATTGGAGGAGTGGGTTTGCAGGTTTCATGATCTAGGGAAGCCAACAATAGTGTGGAGTTTAGTAGGTAGTTGAGATTGACAAGTAGACCGTGATTTGTACGTTGTATCCAGCTAGGTTTCGAAGAACTTGCTAGAGAATAATAATACACATGTTGGGAATCTATGGTGGCAAGACAAATTGGTAATCAGAAGAGGATGAGGCTAGTTGCAATCAAGTTGTATCTATAGATCCCATCTTTCATCGGGATGGCTATATAGGAAGAGGCATATCGCGTTGAGATCTACTAATCAACAAACAATTTAGTCACGAGGAGGCATGAAACTACAATAACAATGGTCATATTGATTGTCTAGTCTTAAAAAATGGAGTCCTTATTTATGAGCCTTTAGGGCTTCATACCATGGTTGTTGGGTATGGTTTTCAAAACCAAAGAGAAAGGGACATTCCCTGATTGGTGTTCTCTAGTCAAGGAGGGAGAGGTCTCTATGTACCTCCATAATGGCCAGTGATTTCGACGTCATCTAGTGTGGGAGGCGGGCATATTCTAACTAGCTTAGATCAATTATGTATAATATTGATTGATAATAACCCCATTTTCAATGAGTTCCCTTTTTTCATATCTCCTAAAGTTTAACTCTCACTTTTATGAAACTTATAACATACATTGAATTTGTATTATGCCTTTATGATAATGCTAGTTCTCCACTTTATGGATCTAATATATTAAATTTCTATCATGAATCACTAAGATTTCAATATATATATTAATTTGACCAATATGTGTCAATGATTCCAAACTACTTGTTAACAATTGAGTATATTGTTGGATTACAAGGATTTTGTCCAAGTACTGGAGCAACACAATTTCAAATTGCATAAAATAGGGTAGAAGTGTTTCATAAAGATGGAGTAAGGGATCAATTTATAAATATTACTCAAGTAAGAAGAAATGAATCATTTGTGACATAAGAAATTCAACTTGTGAGAAATTACATCAAAGAACATGATAGTTGATCAAGATAAAATTATGAGTTATAGCTCTAAGCACATTTACTACCAAAAATATAGTATGTTACAGTCTCTAGGGTAAATTAGGTCTTTATGCCTAGGTTCGCTATGATTTGATGAGCAAATTTTGAGTAATTTAATTTGTGTGTGTTTTGAGTAATTTAATTTATGCGAGTACCCTATCACACGTCTATGGTCTAACGTGTGATGATAGAGTACCTAGTAATTTTCCAATTGGTTTACATTTTCAATAAATATATTAAATTTGGAAAACTCACTACCAGTGAATTATATATCAATAGTAAAGTAAGATGTATTTCTAAATAAAAAATAGCCATGCCAACTGGGAAAATTTCATTTAGTTGATAAATCTGATAGTTGATTTTAACCCTAAATTATTTAAAAATTATATTATCTGAATCATGACTTTAAAACCTAGACTTAGGACTCAAAAATAAATTAGGTTCTTTATTTAAAATATGTTGCTTCTACATATTCAATTTATCAACTAAATCATTCTCTTGTTCCATTTTGCTTGAACATCATACTACAATCCAGTTATTCCCTATCTCTTGAAATGTCTTTTTGTGCCAACCTAATTGTATTATGATCCTTATTGATGTACATGTAATCCCAATTTCCATCTGATTAAATGTCATCTATTGATTTGAAATTTGATTATACTTATCTTGCACTGACATCATTGTATGTTGATTTATTGAACTAGCATAATGTAATTGGAGTTGTGCATCTACATGTGATTAAATGTCACCTATTGATTGGAAATTGATTATTATTTTTTTCTTCATATTATTGCATGTTGATTGAGTAAACTAGCATAACACAAATGTAGTTTGTGTATCTATATGTTGGATCCTTTCACAGATAGTTCACACTTTTATTTGGGTTCAGGTGTTGGTGCTTAACCTGAGTATATGGGTGGTGGTTCCCACATCTATTTTTAGATACTCTTTTATATTCTGGCATGAGGTAGCAGTTCCTCTTCTGATGGTTTAAAGTGGTGGTTGATACATTATAAGTTGGTTTTTGATATTAGGTTGGGAGATAGAGTCAGTAACAAACCATTATGATTATGAATGTTCATTTTTCTAAGTTTGTGGTTGCCTTTTATATTTTTGTTATTCATTGTTGTATATATGGTGGGTATCAATAACCGAAGGATTGTCAAGTGTAGAGAATCCTTGGACCATTTGCGAACTAAAACAGGCTTGCTAGCATGACCATATTCATAATTGTCCAAGTATGGATGACAGCCATGCTAATAGCAGAGAACTTTATCAAGTGTTACTTGGGGGAGACACATAAGATTAAGGAGGAGTCTAGGTGGTCTTCTTCCACAAACTTTTGTTATATTATGAGTTACTTGAGAAGCTTCAAGGGTCTAAGTTTATAGGGACAATATATCCAAATGTAGAATAAGAGTGGTTGAGGCATCGATAGGAAATTTTTAGGTTGATGGAAATCTCATAAACAAGACATGTTAACAATGTTGTTATACCTTTTGAAGGGAGACATGCAGTTATGGTGGAACAACAAAGAGAACAAGAAGAGGGAAGGATCCTACAAAGTGATTTCTCCTAACATTTTTTAGTAGAAAGAGTTCCATATGAAGTGCTTTTTCCTAATATTTTTTAGTAGAAAGATCAGGTAGTTGGAGAGTTTGTGTCAAGGGCTCATGACGGTGGAGAGTGTATGAGCCAACATTTAAGTGGTTGATGAACTTTTATCCTTAGTTGGTGTAAAATGAGGTGGATATCTGTAGAAGGTTCAAAGAAGACCTAAATGATGAGATAAGACATTTTCTACTTTTACCAGACTGTAAGAACTTTGGAGAGATTATGGAGGCTTCTACAAAGGTGGATGAATATATGAATACCTTTCAAGAAGTCTAGTGAAAATAATAGGTCACTTTTAGTTGATAAATTTTTAGTAATGGTGGAGGAGGTTTGTGGAGGAAGTTGACCCAAGAGATCCTATGGTTTGCGGGTAGGTGCGACCCTAGCTGAGGTATACCATTTGGTATTAGTGGATACTTGTTAGGTGGGTCACCCCACTACAATGATCGCAAGAGCAAACTTTTTTGTCGTCCTTGTGGCAGGGCCACAAAGAAAGAACATCACATCTTGTAACATTGGAAGGCTCCACTCGGAGATTTGAAGAGTGAAGTTTTAATGCTACGAATATTGTGCCCCAATGGGACATTTCAATAAGAAAATATTCCCAAGTTAAATAACCTTCAACTTATTGCCATATGTTGCAACTTTAAACCCCCGACACCCTTTAGTATAATACAAATGGGATAAATAACTTCTAATTCACAAGGTGATACTTCCAAAAGCAGTTTTCAATGGTATCAAAATGTGACCAAGATAGAGACACTTCAGGACATCATTATTTCTCCTAGAGTTGTTACATGTGAGATACAACTATAGTGGGACCTAAAGGCATTTCCATTCATTTATATTGAGTAAAAAAGCATGAAACCCCAATCAACCAAATTGAAGACATTGGAGGAACATGATTTCGACTCGTTATTAAAGTGAAGTACCAATCAATGCATATAAGTATCACTAGAATGTAAAACTAAATATTATAATATATAGTCCAACATCTTACTCACCCACATGGGTGGCATAACATAAGGGAAACAAAATTAAAAGCTATATATATTGGACTAGTAGAAAAAATTGACCATCTGGATATATCTTTGTATAAATAAAAAACTAGAGCAAGCTCTACTTTAAGATTCTTGTCAGGTTGATCTACTCTTATCCATGAGAAGAAACTAGAGTAAGTGTCAATGCAATTATTGGTACATGAATAAACTAGTCAAATAATGGGAAATGAAGAATTAAGTGATACAAGAGATTTGTTCCCACTCAAGAGAGGTAAAAGGTTGCAAGAAGGTAATGTGAAGAGTGCAAGTAACTCAAAAGGTGATGATGTGTAATAAGAGATCACACAGTAAAAATATGGCTCTTGTCTGAAATATGACTCACAAAAAAAATAATAACAAGATTAGAACCATATAAAAGTAGGACCATAGAACCGTTGTACTCCAACCTTAGGAAGGAGGCACAAAAAAAATCCCCTATCTCTATAGGTGAGAGCACCAATTAAGTAAAGCAAGCATGTTAAAGTCTTAAGCCAGGTCAGAGATTTTACACAATGGTTTTTCTAGACACCAACTACTGATGGTCCATCTAGATATTCGATCACCAACAGACTTCTCATTGGTCTAAGGATTTTCTAGAAATCATCAACTGAAGGTTCGGCTGGAAGATGTTAAGCTATGTTGAGTGGACCGATGGTCCCCCTACCTAAGGCAACAACTGAAGGTTCTGCAAACTGACGATTGTATACACCTCTAGTTATGTAAATTGATGGTTCGCCTGGCAAAGACAACAACTAATGACTCATCCATTAGAAGTTTTACCTACCAAAGGCTTGTAGTAGAGAGTCATAAAGACAGAACTACAACCAAAGGTTGCCTTGCGATGGTTTCATCGGGACGCTGCCCAGTGCAGCCAATCATAGAATGCTTAGATCTCTATATATACTTGATGGAAAGTGATGAAACTGAGCTAGTTATCTTGCTTTTGGATTCTTTACTCTCCTACATCCCTAAAGAGGTAAAAAAAGGGTGATTGCAGAGGTGATCTTAGGAGAGACGACAGGGAAGAATAGGGTAACTTGTGGAAATCGATGGTTTCTTCTTAGATTCATCTAGTAAGTAGTTTTTTAGTATAAATTTATTATTCTCTCTATTATTCCTTGTGTGGAATCCTTTGAGATCACCTATTTAAGGTTACCTTAACCTGACTTCTTCATCTTCTACCTCAAGCAAGCTTCTTTCATGTCTGTTTACCTTCTATTTTACCATTCTGGATGAGATTTTAAGGCCCTAAACATGAATTCGACATGTGCAAGCTAGATCTAGAGCTTACTTAGCTTGTGTTCATGACCACTAACTTGAAATGCATACAAATGAGTAGAAAATCCCCTCTAAACTTTGATTTATTAGAGATTTAATCTCTTAAGAATATATAAATTTTACGTTTTTTGCTTGATGAATTGTACTACAAACTTAATTAGTTCTAACAGACAGATTCAGTTGTAGTATTGATGGTTACAACATGTTTACTATACATTGAATACATTTTCATCTCTATAGTATAAATGGTTATTAGACATCCTGGACTTCAAAAGTAGAATTAGAGGCACCAGAGATCAGGGTTTGCCCAAAATTATGTAATTATTAGATAATATTGTGATCGTATGGCTCAATTAATAATTGTTGCTAGACATATATATATATATATATATATATATATATATATATAGAGAGAGAGAGTGTGTAACATACGAGATATAGAACCCTACCCTAGAACTTTGACCTTTTGGTCTTAGGCCAAACAAAGTTGAGGTTAGAGTAATCCTAATAATCTAATGCGTGAATAATGTAATCTAATATGTCATATAATTCATTTGGTTATATTAAGATGATAAATAACTTAATCGGATGCATAATGATGTTAATGGGCCTATAATGGGCCAGATGACAAAACTCATGTAAGAAATTCTTAAAAGTGGAAATAAACTTCAAATTCGTAATCAACATATTAAAATAAGCCTACATGTCAATTTTCATTTAATTTGGACAACCTTGAAATAATATGGTAAGTTAAGAGAGAGAAATTGCCTAAAAGGTGTCATTAATAAATAACTATAATAATTAACTCCAAAGGAGGAAAATAATGTTATATTCGTGATCTACATAATAAATATAGCCTTTGGGTGAATTTTCATCCAATTTGGAGAAAGTTTGCTTAAAAGGTAAAATCAGGAGAGAGAAAGTATGAAGAACCTTCAAAATATTGATTAAATACTCAAACAACTCCAATATGTAAAATTGATGGCAAATTCGTATCCAACACATTAAATATGACTTGTGGATGAAGTTTCACCTAATTTGGATAATCCTAAAGCTATTAATGAAGGAGGAAAGAGAATATATTAATTGATTTATTTAACACATTAAAAGTTTCCAAAAGGCAAAACTAAGTACATAATCGGAATCTACAGGCCTTTATTGGCCTATGTGCAAAATTTGGCTTAATTTGGATAATGTTTGAACCCTAAATGAAGAAAGAGAAAAGGGAAATTATCTCAATGCCACTTTATTTAATAATATCTCGATTTATTTGTCACGCTGTTTTGATTTTACTTTCCAAAATTCGGGTGCTTTTGTGTCTGTTGGATCAAGATCGTGCGGTTAATATCTTTTCTTCTACCTCCGTTTTTCTGGGTTCCACGCGAACTGGGAAACCAATTATGTTCGATTTTCTATCACCGATTTCTCCCTCATCTCTCGGTTTCCTTCTTCGATTCTTTCTCCCATTCCTTCCTTATTCTTTCCCGCACCTTCTCATCCCGGTTTCTTGGGTATTTATACCCAAATACATCCAAACCTCTGACGCCGCCCTTGCTCTCTGCTTTCACCCATGTTTCCCGCTTCGGAGCCATCTCCTCGCTGTCTCAGGTCATCGGACTTCTAGGGAGTTGATCCCAGGCCTCCGGAGGGATCCCAGGTCCTCGTTGCCTGCTTTGGTTCAGCTTCTATCGACCCCGAGAACCCTTCCCCATCTCTTTCTGCTCTGGACTTGGGAGGTCGAGTTCTCCGACACTCATCGGACAATAGTGAAGCTCTGTTCTAGTCCGGTAGGTTCCCCTTCGAGCTTGTAAATCTTTGTCCGCCTTCAATTCGACCTTTGTGTGTGTGTTTGCAAGTCGCCAGTTCAGTTCCTTCTTTGTTTTTCCGACACCCCTTCCTTCTTCGTCGGTGCTTCTCCGACTGAATTGATACTTTTGGTGAGTTCGGTTCCATCTTTTCTCGCTTTCGGATGACTCAGTTTTGAGTTTTCTCTTGAAACATGGATTCGCCCAAACTTGGCCAAGCTAGCAGCTCGCTGCTATAGCCATGGTGGGGCTCTGCGAAGGGGATGAATCCCCCACTTGGTTTCCCGGATTTACCCTCGACGCTTCTTCTTTTCTTCGTTTTCTAGTTAGGGCATAATCGTCTTTGTGCCTCATATTCCCTTTGTTATGGGGTGAGTCAAAACGAGCCTTTGACTCGCTGAACTGGCTAGTCATGATTGGGCCTTGTCAGCTGGGCCCGAAATCTTCTCTCTCTCACCTCTGATTTGCTGAGTTGGCTTTTCTGAATTTTTCCATTGGTCGATTTTATAAAATTGATAACTAATTATATGTCTGGCCAAAAATTACAAATAAATAGTCGTTGGATTCCGAAAAATGTAAGCTTTCTTATGGTGTTGGTTTTATCGCCTGAATCTAATGTTTTAAACAGGTGTTTTTAATGGATCTAATTAATGATGAATTAACTTCTAAAATTCATAACTAATAATTTATGAGTCAGAAAAATATAATAAAATATCTTTTGAACTCAGGAAAATATAAACTAAAATATGGAATCATTTTCGAAACCTAATTCATATATTAATAAAAAGGTGATTTTTAGGGTTTTGTATATTAATGGAAACTTAACCCTAATTTCACATATATGCTAAATAGGTGTTTTGGAGGCCTAGGCTTGGACCTAGTTGGACAGTGGATCGTTTGAATCTGATGTTGAGGTATGTTGTATCACCTATTACTCAATGTTGAGCAATTAACCTATTTTATCATTCTCTTGGTCCTATGGACAATAGCCTATACACATTGCTCTTTTCTTTTGATATCCTGATTCATGTGAACTACTTTGCTTTGTTATTGATCTTGTGATCATGGATATTCTCTTGGAATCTTATCTTGTTGCCTTGGTGCAAGTTGGACTTTTGATATTATATGCCCACTGTGATGTGGATTTTTACTTGTTGATATATGCCCACTATGAAGTGGATTTTATTATATGTTTGAGTTGTCCATTGTGTGATGGCAACCTTGATAATTCTGACTATACTTTCTACTTGCCTCTACATTATACATGCTATGTGATTCAGTAGCACTAGAGTAGTGTAATTACATTGGTTTTGGGGCAGTATTCCCCTATTGTTTATTTGGAGGGTGGCAGTATACCATTCCTCTGTAAATCAAGTGTGGCAGTAATCCATGCTCAAATTATATATATTGGGAGATTGGCAGTATTCCTTTCTCTATCAGGTTCAAGTGTGTGCTTGGCTGCCAATTGTTATTTATATTGTTCTAGTGTTATGCTTATCTCACATGTATGTAGGTTGATGATTATATGTGCTTTGTTTTCCACCATGGTAGTGGATGTCTATATTGATAGCACATTCTTATTATTTGTTGGTTATGGCAAGTATCCCTTTTGTTATGATCTTTTCTCTTGATACCCGTTTGGGTGATACTTATCTCTTGCATGGGAAGCCTTTTATTTTGATGTCCCTTATTTCTTAAATTGCTCAAAGTTTCTTTTAGTATGCACATACCAGCCTTTGCTGATGTAATCCTTTTGTTTCTCTTTTGTTGGGGTATGCTTCCAACCCTAGGTGGAGGACATGGATGGCAAGACGTGTTGACCTAGACTTAGCTTGAGTTGATAAAGCTTGGAGACAATCTTGAGGTGGTTTAGATTTCCTCTACATGGATCCTTGTGATGTAAGTTTGTAACCCTTTGTTTTATAATTGAATAGTCAAATATTTTCTTCCGCTGCTATACATTGGTCTTTTGATTACCATTATATAAAGATTTGAAAATTTTACACCCACTCCAACATACCTTCTGAGTGTGTTTGGACTGGAGGTTTTATTGTTCAAATTTTTAGTAAGGAAGTGATTTCACTTCTTTACAGCATGGTATCAGAGCCCATGGTAGTCGGAATCGACTATTTCAATTTTGTCTCCCTTTAGAACCCTTGACTTAGTTAGTTATCTCTAAATAAGATGTTGACCCTAGATTTGATCTATGATGATCTTTTATGCAATAAGGTTTGGTTTGAGGTCAAGATTAGGTTATCAGGAAGTATTAATATGGAAATATTGTGACTTGGTTTCGCATTGAATTTTGGCCAACTATTTGTTTTCACCTCGCAATGTTTCTTATCTCCAAAAATTATTTTCATTATACTACTATACGTACAAAAATTTTCTCAGATTTATAGATGTTTCTTGAACTAAGTCACAGTCAAGAGAACTCTAGTTGAGTAGAATCTAACCCTAGTTTTGTAACTAGGAGTTTATATAATGGTGTAGTTGACCTACCCTATGACTTTTTGGATGTTCATGTAGGGTTGATAGGTTAGAGACACAAGGACCTATAACTCAACCCTAGATGGTGACTATTAGTTGGATACATGAGAAATATTAATCTCTAAAAATTTCATAACTAAGAGATGTGGGTATCTCTAAAAAGTTGTTTAGTTTGACTTGTTAGGTTGAACCCTTTATGGGGTGGAGAGTAGTTGATCGTTGATGTTTGAATCTTTAGATTTCGAGGACGAAATCCTTTTTAAGGGGTGGAGTGTTGTAACATACGAGATATAGAACCCTACCCTAGAACTTTGACCTTTTGGTCTTAGGCCAAACAAAGTTGAGGTTAGAGTAATCCTAATAATCTAATACGTGAATAATGTAATCTAATATGTCATATAATTCATTTGGTTATATTAAGATGATAAATAACTTAATTGGATGCATAATGATGTTAATGGGCCTATAATGGGCCAGATGACAAAACTCATGTAAGAAATTCTTAAAAGTGGAAATAAACTTCAAATTCGTAATCAACATATTAAAATAAGCCTACATGTCAATTTTCATTTAATTTGGACAACCTTGAAATAATATGGTAAGTTAAGAGAGAGAAATTGCCTAAAAGGTGTCATTAATAAATAACTATAATAATTAACTCCAAAGGAGGAAAATAATGTTATATTCGTGATCTACATAATAAATATAGCCTTTGGGTGAATTTTCATCCAATTTGGAGAAAGTTTGCTTAAAAGGTAAAATCAGGAGAGAGAAAGTATGAAGAACCTTCAAAATATTGATTAAATACTCAAACAACTCCAATATGTAAAATTGATGGCAAATTCGTATCCAACACATTAAATATGACTTGTGGATGAAGTTTCACCTAATTTGGATAATCCTAAAGCTATTAATGAAGGAGGAAAGAGAATATATTAATTGATTTATTTAACACATTAAAAGTTTCCAAAAGGCAAAACTAAGTGCATAATCGGAATCTACATGCCTTTATTGGCCTCTGTGCAAAATTTGGCTTAATTTGGATAATGTTTGAACCCTGAAATGAAGAAAGAGAAAAAGGAAATTATCTCAATGCCACTTTATTTAATAATATCTCGATTTATTTGTCATGCTGTTTTGATTTTACTTTCCAAAATTCGGGTGCTTTTGTGTCCGTTGGATCAAGATCGTGCGGTTAATATCTTTTCTTCTACCTCCATTTTGCTGGGTTCCATGCGAACTGGGAAACCAGTTCTGTTCGATTTTCTATCACCGATTTCTCCCTCATCTCTCGGTTTCCTTCTTCGATTCTTTCTCCCACTCCTTCCTTATTCTTTCCCGCACCTTCTCATCCCGGTTTCTTGGGTATTTATACCCAAATACATCCAAACCTCTGACGCCGCCCTTGCTCTCTGCTTTCACCCCTGTTTCCCGCTTCGGAGCCATCTCCTCGCTGTCTCAGGTCATCAGACTTCTAGGGAGTTGATCCCAGGCCTCCGGAGGGATCCCAGGTCCTCGTTGCCTGCTTTGGTTCAGCTTCTATCGACCCCGAGAACCCTTCCCCATCTCTGTCTGCTCTGGACTTGGGAGGTCGAGTTCTCCGACACTCATCAGACAATAGTGAAGCTCTGTTCTAGTCTGGTAGGTTCCCCTTCGAGCTTGTAAATCTTTGTCCGCCTTCAATTCGACCTTTGTGTGTGTGTGTTTGCAAGTCGCCAGTTCAGTTCCTTCTTTGTTTTTCCGGCACCCCTTCCTTCTTCGTCGGTGCTTCTCCGACTGAATTGATACTTTTGGTGAGTTCGGTTCCATCTTTTCTCGCTTTCGGATGACTCAGTTTTGAGTTTTCTCTTGAAACATGGATTCGCCCAAACTTGGCCAAGCTAGCAGCTCGCTGCTATAGCCATGGCGGGGCTTTGCGAAGGGGATGAATCCCCCACTTGGTTTCCCGGTTTTACCCTCGACGCTTCTTCTTTTCTTCGTTTTCTAGTTAGGGCATAATCGTCTTTGTGCCTCATATTCCCTTTGTTATGGGGCGAGTCAAAACGAGCCTTTGACTCGCTGAACTGGCTAGTCATGATTGGGCCTTGTCAGCTGGGCCCGAAATCTTCTCTCTCTCACCTCTAATTTGCTGAGTTGGCTTTTCTGAGTTTTTCCATTGGTCGATTTTATAAAATTGATAACTAATTATATGTCTGGCCAAAAATTACAAATAAATAGTCGTTGGATTCCGAAAAATGTAAGCTTTCTTATGGTGTTGGTTTTATCTCCTGAATCTAATGTTTTAAACATGTATTTTTAATGGATCTAATTAATGATGAATTAACTTCTAAAATTCATAACTAATAATTTATAAGTCAGAAAAATAAAATAAAATATCTTTTGAACTCAGGAAAATATAATCTAAAATATGGAATCGTTTTGGAAACCTAATTCATATATTAATAAAAAGGTGATTTTTAGGGTTTTGTATATTAATGGAAACTTAACCCTAATTTCACATATATGCTAAATAGGTGTTTTGGAGGCCTAGGCTTGGACCTAGTTGGACAGTGGATCGTTTGAATCTGATGTTGAGGTATGTTGTATCACCTATTACTCAATGTTGAGCAATTAACGTATTTTATCATTCTCTTGGTCCTATGGACAATAGCCTATACACATTGCTCTTTTCTTTTGATATCCTGATTCATGTGAACTACTTTGCTTTCTAATTGATCTTGTGATCATGGATATTCTCTTAGAATCTTATCTTGTTGCCTTGGTGCAAGTTGGACTTTTGATATTATATGCCCACTGTGATGTGGATTTTTACTTGTTGATATATGCCCACTATGAAGTGGATTTGCTTATATGTTTGAGTTGTCCATTGTGTGATGGCAACCTTTGAAAAACACTAGAGGGGGGGTGAATAGAGTTTTATAGTAATTTTAACAATTTTTGAACTCAAGCAACCACAATTAAAAATGGAAGAAGGAGACAGGTGTTTAGAGTGGTTCCAACTTTAGCAAATACTAAAGTTGTCAGTCCACTACCTGATTGCTTACCCAACCGGGATTTTGAAAGTATATATTTTATTACCTTCACAAGGATTTATACAAAATACAATACTTTCCTTTACACCCCTTGAACAACCTTCACTCGAAGTAGATGCACCAACTTGAGGTAGCCTTCTTGAAGTAACTCCAAGCTCCCCCTTGAAGTAGCCTTCCTCTCTAGAAGTAACCTCCCGTTGCACCAGCCTTCTTGAAGTAGCTCAAGGTCTCCTTCTTCACCAAGAAGATCTCCACCCTCTCCAATCCGCATCCTCCAACCTAGGAGTTGCAAGGAGAGTACAAACAATAATAGAGAACAAGAAAGGAAAAGGAAATTACAACTTATCCTTTTATAGCACAAGGCTTGATTTGCCTAGATCAAGCGTATAGTCTCCTAACCAAAGTATATGGAATTGTAATTGCAGTGGATAGGAGATGCTAGCCTATAGGACACGAATTATGAGCTAAGGAAGGAAGTAGCCAATTGTCACAATGCTCAATTTTGCTCACAAACAGATTGCTCAAAGTATGCTCAAGGATTTCTCAAGTGTAACAAGTGAGTTTGGGTGTCCTATGGCCTGTCCTATTTATAGGAATGGCCTATGGATGCTTAAGGACGTTCTAGAAAACTTCTAAGGGTTTCTAAGTGCTTAACTAGCCGTTAGGTACAAGTTTGTTGCTTTAGCAACGACTAATTAATTCACTCTGCAGTTGCTGTCAGAGTTCATCTCGGTCGAGGAATGGTCGACCGAGACACCTACTCGGTCGAACTCTTGTCGACCGACAGGCTCTCTGAATCAAGTGTTTTGCAACGTTTATCTCCAACTACCAACTACCTTGTCAGTTGTGTCTAACGACTACTTTGGATCTTTCTCGGTCGAGAAGATTGTCGACCGAGAGTGTCTCTGTTATGACCCACTCCATGATTAGCTAATAAATACCTCGAATTACATGAAACGCCCCAATTAGTGTTGAGTATCAAATTAAACATCATGGATAATCAAGATAAGCTAAGACGTGAATTAATAGCTGAGATTGAATCACCTGAGGCAATTAATGATGTCAATGTTGATTATTTAGTACATTAAGTTGAATCAAGCAATCACAGTTGTAATTAGAGATTTGATCTAGTAAAATTGTCCATTTAGCATGTTTTGCTCTTTGAGATTATAGAGAATTCCGTGCTTAAACCGTTGCAAGAAAAATCACTCGAAACCGACTTTCGAGTCAAAAGATATGGACATTTGAGTGTTTAGGGACCTAGTTGTAATTTTCGGTCTTTGCTGGGTAATTTACACTTCGGCCCCTCTGCGACCTTTCTCGCTTATCCCTTCTTTCCCGATAGAATAGGGCACCGCAAGCGGTGCCCAACCAGTCCGAATAGCAGATGGAAGGGGGCGATCAGGGGGGGCGATTTCCTGGCCCTGGGCTCCGATCCAGCAGGGTGCCACTCCCCTCCTTCTACCTTCTTCCTTCCTCTCTTCTCTCCCTTATCCATGGCCACGACCAGCAAGGCGACGCCCCAAGCAGGCGGCCGACCTGCAGCTGGAGCTGCACGAAGCAGCGCCCAGGGGGGCTCATTAGGTGCGGCCAGTACCAGGGACGACACCTCTGAGCTCGGCTCGAGGTCCACACCACGAATCTACAACCAGCTAGCTCTGAATCAACACCTAGCAAGTTGCTGTGCATCTTGACCTGCGGTGAGCAGCAGTTACGGCTGCTGTAGCTTGGGCACATGGAGCAACAACTAGCAGCCCTCGACTTCGGCCGTGAATCCAGAGTTCATTCAGCAGCTCCTAGCCACGACTAGCCACGAGCAACAACCAACAAAGTCCGATTTCAACCTGAACGTGTGTGTGGTACTGTTGATTTGCAACAGGTTTGTTTTAGTTTCTAGTTAGTGCGTTGTTCGGCCGAGTTGCGTACAATTCGGCCGAGTTTCTTTATTAGGATTGACGATCAACGTTTTGATCGTCCGAATTGGGTGTGATTCGGCCGAGCTTCATTTATAGGAATTTGATCAGGGCTTGGATCGGCCGAGTTGCGGGTGGATCGGCCGAGTTGTCAGCCGATCGGCCGAGTTCCCAGTTTGGTCGGCCGAGTTTCATTAGAGTGAGTAGTAGTTCATTCAGTAATCATTAATTAACTCAATTTAAATGCTTACTTGCTTCTGTATCAGTTAGTATAACTTTTAAATAGTATAATACATGCATTGGAGTATGTCAGATTCATTGGAACTTGAAATATTTATTATGCTTATTGAAAATGATGAAATTTCCTGTATTAAAGTTGCAATGTATGTTCTGATTTAACAATAGATGTTTAGCATTGAAAGTGGATAAATGATACTGAATCATGTCTAATGATGATAATGGATTTATATTTGCTTCATGTGTTATTCAGATTGTGCAATATGCATGAAATGTGATATTCCTGTTTAAATGTTTATTTGTTAATTAATTATTAGACTTAAGTGCCCTAACACCGTAGAACCCCTAAGAGGTATCTGCAACTTAGGGGTGAAACTCGTGTCCAACATCAACCGGTTGAGTAATTCTGGTGGCACGAGGGTTGATAGACAGTGTCCAACACCAACCGATTGAGTAATTTCGGTGGCACTGGGGTAAATAATAAGTAAAATAAAGGGTTATCCAACACCAACCGGTTGAGTAATTCTGGTGGTAACCCTGTGTTGACTCCCTGCGCCTGTGTACTCAGGTCAGGAGGAGTCTGGAGCACACGTGGTTGTGCAGCACACGTGGTTGTGCATTGAGGCCGTGGAGCCTGGGGTCCTGTAGCAGAACAGGGCTGGTGTCAGACTTAGCATTTCCCGGGTGTGTCGCTAAGTCTTGTACGGTGGGACCGTAGCATGAACTTGTTGCGGATCTTTATATGCAGAGTACACTGCATATATTTAGGGTATAATAATAATATGAATAAGTAATCATGTAGGATCACAGTAAATTTATATAACTGTTTATTTACATGAATTATCTGTTGATGCTTAGAAATGTGATTAATATCTGTATATCTGCTATGTATTTAGAACTGCCTTGCTTAGTTCTGCATTTATGTTTAATTTCAATTTATAAACCTGATGAGTTGTTTAGTGATAGCTAAGTGAAATACTATTCACTGAGCGAGTAGGCTCATACCTCTACTCAAAACATTTTCAGGTTATCATCAGCAACAGGAAATCAGAAGGATCGATTTATCCTTACGCCTAGTCGATAGAAGGTTCGTAGTTAGTAGTTAGAGGTCTCTTAGTCCATTCCCCCCGATCTTCAGGACAAGGTGTGAGTGAGAGAGAGAAGGTGTACAAAGATGTAAATTAACTGTTTCGCTTTATTTTATGTGAAACAATGTAGAATGTTGTAGACTCTGTTTATATTGCTAGTCAGTTAATAAAGATGCTTCCGCAGTTTGTTTAGTTTCAATTTACAGCATAACTCAGATTATCCTATTAATCTCTTTAAAAAGTTTTAAAAAGTGAAGAGTGATTGGCTTATGTGTAAATCTCATCCTGTCGCGTCCTAATTTCGTGGTTTGTGGTTAATGTGAGATTGGGGCGTGACAAATTTTGGTATCAGAGCTTTGGTTTGAGTACATAGTTACTCAAGGTCAGGGGACGATAAGAGACCAATAGGATTAAGGTTTAGGTGTCTTTCTTCTATCTGTAATTTTCTAACAGGAAGTGTTCTGTTATACTATTGCAGACAGCAGGAAGAGGATGTGGTCACGAGAATCAAGTAATGAGCTTAAGTTGAGTCGTTAAGAATCATTAAGGTCAAAAGATAAAGTTATAAGTAAGGCGAATAATAAATGATGTGTTTTAGCTCTGGAAGGTCTGAGTGTTTAGATACCCTGGCCAGGTGTCTGAATACTTAGATTGACCAGTATCAAGCTACTCTATCTGTTCTTCTCTGGATGCCCTGGCCAGGTATGCAGAGGAAGGATAGGCTAGAGAGAAACCCTAGAAATCTTAGGGTTATAAGATAAGAAATTAATGTAGAAATAAGAGATTACACATAGGATGCGATGCAACTCTTGCCTTATATTGCTTATTTGATTGGAAATCACTAGAAATGCTCTTATATGCATGAATTTAGATTTTCAGTTTGTAGAATAAATATGATTCTTTTATATTGTTGTATGTCATGAAATGATTTATTTATTGTTTATATTCTTTGTATCAAGTAGACCAAAAGTTACGTTTAAATGAATTTTCCCTAAATGGATATTATTTCCGCATGTTTGAGATTAATAGGGGTTGGTTAATCCTGAGTAGCTCTTGGCTTCAGGACTACAGGTTCGGCCTGGTCCGGCTGGCAGGATGCGTTACTGGGATCTAATGACTCCTATTAACAGTATAATTAGAGTAGACTCTGGATGATTTAGACCTGAATCATAGTAAGAATGTACATACGTTAAGACGTTGAGATGTAAGAGAAAGATTAGAACAACTAAGAATTTGCTGGGAA
This sequence comes from Alisma plantago-aquatica, assembly GCA_963693085.1. Taxonomy (NCBI): domain Eukaryota; kingdom Viridiplantae; phylum Streptophyta; class Magnoliopsida; order Alismatales; family Alismataceae; genus Alisma; species Alisma plantago-aquatica. The sequence goes on from OY856415.1 coordinate 542,705,736, forward strand.
TGATATCAGAAGCCCAATGTTGGAACCTCATATGTGTAATCCTTAATTGGAAATAAAAAAATGATATAAGGTTCAAATTAAATTTAATGATTTGTATTATATGAATCCTAAATATGAGAATATGGAAAAGATACGAGGAAGGTATGCAAGGTCTAAGATAGTAAAATTAATCATGAATGGATCATGTAATAGAGTAAAATATTTTTATGTACTCCAAGGCAAAGGGAAAATAGAAGAAAATAGTTGAATATACAATAAGTACATAGAAATAAAGAGTTTTATGTAAATCATAAGACCAGGATAAGAAACTTAGTTGAATTAAGAGAAATGTTAGAAATGATGACTTTGATTAAGGAACGAGAATTACATGACGTAATTGAGAGTATGGAATGCATATCTTTATTATAAAGTTTAGTGCATTCATACATACTACCTTGGAGTTATGAGTCTCAATAGACTAACTAACTTGTTTCTAAAATCAGGAACAAACGCGTAATTTAGAAAATGAATGCCTCATATATGTTGCATAACTACCATGGTAGAGATGTCTTAATGAATGAAATAATGACACACAACATGATGATGAAACCCTAGCAGGGTAAATTGAGAACGTAATTTTATATGAATGTCCAAGTAAGAGAAAGGAAATTCCAGTGATAAGATAAGGAAGACTTTAGTAAAACTTATGAGAACCAAGTTTGAATTTTCAAACTAAGGGAGTAAAGTCACATCACAATAACGTTATGTTATTGATAAGGATGAAACCCTAGAATGTTTTAACTATGATAAGAAGTCTAAACGTTCTTTTGTCTTGAGAATTAGGGTTTGAAAGGCATAGACCCTAATCGGCCCAAAATAGGGTTTTGATGATACATAAATATAAATTTGATAAGTAAAGTGTCTCAGTAAATGATTTCTAGTATTTTATGTGTAACTCTGATTTGGCTAAAATTGGGATATGAGTTGGATATATATTATGAAAGCAACAATTTGGAAAATATCAGAATTTTTGAAGAATATTCTAACCTGTTTATCGGCCGAGTTTCAAACTCGACCGATCACATTTTCTGAATGATATAGCAGTGTGGTAATTGAATTTTATCTTTTTATTGGTATATCCAATTGATCTCAAATTTTAACTGTGTTTGAACAACACAATTTTAGACACTTTGTAAAATTGGCGTAATTTTTGGATGACTTTTGACCTCTACAGTGAGGGTGTCGGCCGAGTTTGTAACTCAGCCGAACCTGCTGCAGACTGCAATATAGCAGTGCACTGTTTCATTTTTTATTAATTATTGATAACTTGAAATGATCTGAAATTTTTACTGGAGGTCTGAAACTTCATTAGGAACAACATATAAAATTTCCAGAATTTTTGGAGCTTCTGTTAGCTGTTTAATAAACTAATTACAGAAACTATTCTGAAAACTGAATTTTCAGCCAATATAATTAAAGTTGAGTGTTGGGTTAATATGCTATTGACCCAAGCAACTCAAATTGATTTATATAATCGACCACACACACACAATAATACTATGATACTGATATGGACCAAAACCCTAGAATGATTAAAGTGGTAGTAGTTTAAGGGATATCATTAGTGATGTAACCTTGAATACTAGTAACTTTGTAAAATAAGATCTTGAGACTTGTTCTATGAAAAGTAAACTGGCTTTGATAGTGACCTAGGGTTTTAAGGTAGTTAATCTGAACGGTACATGAACAACATGAAATGACTTAGAGGCAAGAGTAAAACATAAACCTAAAATGTAATTATAAGAAAGTAGCATAGAAAGCAGAGTAATACCCGATATATGATATGAAGATAGCTGATGAAGTTCATGTTTTTAAGACATGGCGTCACTATCTTTATGACGTGACAATAGATTAGCACCCTGGTAATGAGAATGTGATGAATGATGCTTTCAGCAGAAAGTCAAGTTCAACAACTTATGCATTCTCTATGGCAGGTTTCAATAGAGACCTGTTAGTAGAAATGTGGGAGTTGAACCTAGACTTAGGGGTGACAGCACAAAGTGATTTGATTGTATAGATGTAAGTTAAGCCTACTTCTTATGAGAAAATCAAGGAACTACAAAAGGGTGATAGTGAATTAAGCCAGACCATGCATGACCTGATAGGAGGAAAAGAGACTAGAGTTTAAGTTTTTAGATGATAAGATGTTGTATTAGCATGACATGTTGTGTGTACCTCGAGATAGAGTAAAATTATTTTAAGGGGAAAAGGCTGAAAGAAAAGATTTTTTATGGAAGTGTATGTATTGATATATGCTATGCTTTCAGGAAACACTAAGATGTATATGAATCTCAAGTAGTTGAAACGGATGGTCAGATATGCAGAAGGATGTAGCTGAGTATGTGGTTAAAAGTAGTGTGTACCAGTAGGTTAAGGCTGAACCCTAGAAATCTATAGCTACCTGGTAATCTTTTTCTATGCCTGAATGGGAATGGGAATTTATCACAATGGATTTTGTGGTAAGATTACCCAGGACACCTAGAGGTTGTAATTTGATATGAATGATTGTGAATAGACTGATTTAGTATGCTCACTTTCTTCATATTAAGTCGACCTGTGATGTCTCGAGACTTGACTAAGATATACATGGATAAAATAAATAGGTTGCTTGGTAATCCAGTTTCAATCATATCATATTGAGTTTAGAAATACACAACTGATAATGGTACGGTTTGAGTATGAACCCAGAAAAACACAGATTTGGTAAATCATTAGATGCATGATTTCAAGCTAGCAAGACAACATTAAAATATGTAAATAAATCTAATTGCATGCTTCCTGTTATGTTAATGTGAGTGACCTGACATTTTACATGAATTGGCACATTTCTCTAAGATATTATCAGAAATTCTCAAGTACTATTAAATATTTGTGTTATGATACGAAAATAACTCTTAATTGAGTTATGCGATGCATAAACCAGGAATTTGGTTAATATGCACGTTCTTCGAGAAATCTCAGATAATTGATAAATATTACAGATGGTTTCTTATAAGTGGAGTAAATTACTCTTATTGGTGTAATAAAATGTTCAATTACATGAATTCAGTATGTATGTGCCAAAATTGATTTGAGTTTGGAATATTTATGAATTTTTAATCTGTCTGCATGCATGATATAAACATTACTCAGTAATTACAATGATTTGAAATATACTGCTTTGCCAGTTGCAGAATGATACCGTATTGTGATTTGAATTGCAATCAAACAGATGAGATAATGGAAACCCTAAGAGTAGGGTGTTTCCATGTAATTAGTGAATGAGATAACCCTAAGAGTAGGGTGTTGGCATGTGATGAATGAATAAGGCAAATGAAACCCTAAGGATAGGGTGTGCGATGAATCAAGTATTTTGATATCAATTTTCATTATGAGATGTGATGATGTTTAACAGTTAAATTGCATGATTAATAGTATAAACTGCCAAATTGACATACATTCTGTTTATTTAAGAATTTTAGTTGTCTGCATGTATAGTATAATAATTTCTCAGTAATTACCATAAATTGAGATACTGTTATAACAGTTCTGGAAAGACAATGTTTTGTGGGATGATCTGGAATCAGATCAGATGTGTCCTAGGTTAAGGGACCTATGCGAATGGTTGATCAGAGGATCAAGAAACTCACGAATTGTGAGATACCATTAGAGATAGTTTTGTGGGGAAATCTTAACCTAGAGGGAGCTACGTAGGAATACGAGTCAGAAATGAGTAACACGTTTCCTTTCTCTTTTAGGAATTTCGGGACGAAATTCTTTTAAGGGGAAAAGGTTGTTATGACCCACTCCATGATTAGCTAATAAATACCTCGAATTACATGAAACGCCCCAATTAGTGTTGAGTATCAAATTAAACATCATGGATAATCAAGATAAGCTAAGATGTGAATTAATAGCTGAGATTGAATCACCTGAGGCAATTAATGATGTCAATGTTGATTATTTAGTACATTAAGTTGAATCAAGCAATCACAGTTGTAATTAGATCTTTGATCTAGTAAAATTGTCCATTTAGCATGTTTTGCACTTTGAGATTATAGAGAATTCTGTGCTTAAACCGTTGCAAGAAAAATCACTCGAAACTGACTTTCGAGTCAAAAGATATGGACATTTGAGTGTTTAGGGACCTAGTTGTAATTTTCGGTCTTTGCTGGGTAATTTACACTTCGGCCCCTCCGCGACCTTTCTCGCTTATCCCTTCTTTCCCGATAGAACAGGGCACCGCAAGCGGTGCCCAACCAGTCCGAATAGCAGATGGAAGGGGGCGATCAGGGGGGGCGATTTCCTGGCCCTGGGCTCCGATCCAGCAGGGTGCCACTCCCCTCCTTCTTCTACCTTCTTCCTTCCTCTCTTCTCTCCCTTATCCACGACCACGACCAGCAAGGCGACGCCCCAAGCAGGCGGCCGACCTGCAGCTGGAGCTGCACAAAGCAGCGCCCAGGGGGGGGGGGGCTCATTAGGTGCGGCCAGTACCAGGGACGACACCTCTGAGCTCGGCTCGAGGTCCACACCACGAATCTACAACCAGCTAGCTCTGAATCAACACCTAGCAAGTTGCTGTGCATCTTGACCTGCGGTGAGCAGCAGTTACGGCTGTTGTAGCTTGGGCACATGGAGCAGCAACTAGCAGCCCTCGACTTCGGCCGTGAATCCAGAGTTCATTCAGCAGCTCCTAGCCACGACTAGCCACGAGCAACAACCAACAAAGTCCGATTTCAACCTGAACGTGTGTGTGGTACTGTTGATTTGCAACAGGTTTGTTTTAGTTTCTAGTTAGTGCGTTGTTCGGCCGAGTTGCGTACAATTCGGCCGAGTTTCTTTATTAGGATTGACGATCAGCGTTTTGATCGGCCGAATTGGGTGTGATTCGGCCGAGCTTCATTTATAGGAATTTGATCAGGGCTTGGATCGGCCGAGTTGCGGGTGGATCGGCCGAGTTGTCAGCCGATCGGTCGAGTTCCCAGTTTGGTCGGCCGAGTTTCATTAGAGTGAGTAGTAGTTCATTCAGTAATCATTAATTAACTCAATTTAAATGCTTACTTGCTTCTGTATCAGTTAGTATAACTTTTAAATAGTATAATACATGCATTGGAGTATGTCAGATTCATTGGAACTTGAAATATTTATTATGCTTATTGAAAATGATGAAATTTCCTGTATTAAAGTTGCAATGTATGTTCTGATTTAACAATAGATGTTTAGCATTGAAAGTGGATAAATGATATTGAATCATGTCTAATGATGATAATGGATTTATATTTGCTTCATGTGTTATTCAGATTGTGCAATATGCATGAAATGTGATATTCCTGTTTAAATGTTTATTTGTTAATTAATTATTAGACTTAAGTGCCCTAACACCGTAGAACCCCTAAGAGGTATCTGCAACTTAGGGGTGAAACTCGTGTCCAACATCAACCGGTTGAGTAATTCTGGTGGCACGAGGGTTGATAGACAGTGTCCAACACCAACCGATTGAGTAATTTCGGTGGCACTGGGGTAAATAATAAGTAAAATAAAGGGTTATCCAACACCAACCGGTTGAGTAATTCTGGTGGTAACCCTGTGTTGACTCCCTGCGCCTGTGTACTCAGGTCAGGAGGAGTCTGGAGCACACGTGGTTGTGCAGCACACGTGGTTGTGCATTGAGGCCGTGGAGCCTGGGGTCCTGTAGCAGAACAGGGCTGGTGTCAGACTTAGCATTTCCCGGGTGTGTCGCTAAGTCTTGTACGGTGGGACCGTAGCATGAACTTGTTGCGGATCTTTATATGTAGAGTACACTGCATATATTTAGGGTATAATAATAATATGAATAAGTAATCATGTAGGATCACAGTAAATTTATATAATTGTTTATTTACATGAATTATCTGTTGATGCTTAGAAATGTGATTAATATCTGTATATCTGCTATGTATTTAGAACTGCCTTGCTTAGTTCTGCATTTATGTTTAATTTCAATTTATAAACCTGATGAGTTGTTTAGTGATATCTAAGTGAAATACTATTCACTGAGCGAGTAGGCTCATACCTCTACTCAAAACATTTTCAGGTTATCATCAGCAGCAGGAAATCAGAAGGATCGATTTATCCTTACGCCTAGTCGATAGAAGGTTCGTAGTTAGTAGTTAGAGGTCTCTTAGTCCATTCCCCCCGATCTTCGGGACAAGGTGTGAGTGAGAGAGAGAAGGTGTACAAAGATGTAAATTAACTGTTTCGCTTTATTTTATGTGAAACAATGTAGAATGTTGTAGACTCTGTTTATATTGCTAGTCAGTTAATAAAGATGCTTCCGCAGTTTGTTTAGTTTCAATTTACAGCATAACTCAGATTATCCTATTAATCTCTTTAAAAAGTTTTAAAAAGTGAAGAGTGATTGGCTTATGTGTAAATCTCATCCTGTCGCGTCCTAATTTCGTGGTTTGTGGTTAATGTGAGATTGGGGCGTGACAGTCTCGGTCGAGGAGTTGGTCGACCGAGATTGACCCTGTTTCAATGTTTCAATTTAGGCACTAATTATATGTATGAGTGTGCATATGTGATCCTATTTGAAGGGGATGACTTATCTAAATGTGGTGTTTAGCTAGGGAAGATCTAACACTTGATTTACATGAAATCTAAGTACTTGTACATTATATATTTGTACAAGTTTTTACAAAGCGATTATATTTCATGAAAATATAAATATGTAAGCATATAGTTTTCCCTAGTACTTTGTCATCCACCTTGTTCCTGCACACTCAAGTAGCTCGTTAGATCAATAAGAATGAAATGTTTGTCATAATCAAAACAAAGGGATTTATAGATGTCCATTTAGCCATCAATCTCCCCCTTTTTGAAGATGACAAACATTTCCAAAATATAAATGAAGGAAATATAAAACTTATGAGTTTCATACCTTAAGATTACCTTTTGTAGCTTTTTCTCTTGCTTATAAAATGTGTGCTTATTATTCCCCATGAATTATGGAACATGAAATCCAATTCTCTAGGGAATATAGCAACTTCCAATGTAAAGCCAAGAGTTTGTTTATGAAACTCATTGATTGAGTTTTGCATAAATACTAAGTTTTATATTTATTTCTCCCCCTTTGTCATTTCAAAAAGATATCCGTTTAAGAAAAACTCCCCCTTAATTAGATGTCCCATCAAATCCAATGAAAAAGATGTCCATTAAAAGCCAAAATGATGCAAGTAAAAGTTTTTGTTAAGAAGCACAAATATCAAAGAAAACATCTTCCAAAGGAGTGATAAGCAGTTGCTTCCTAATTTTTTTAAATTGGTCTAGTGGAAGCGATTTTGTAAAAATATCAGCCAATTGATCTTCCGTATCAACATGATGAAGGGAAACATGATTCTTGGAGATGTGATCCCTTAAAAAGTGATGACGGATTTCAATATGTTTAGCTTGGCTGTGTAAAATAGGATTGTGTGCTAAGTTTATAGCGCTCGTGTTGTCACAAAAAATAGGTGTAGATGAAAGAGTAAAACCATAATCATTTAACACTTGTTGCATATAAAGCACTTGAGCACAACAAGATCCGGCTGCCATATATTCAGCTTCAGTTGTAGATAGGGCAACCGTATTTTGTTTCTTGCTAAACCAAGATACTAAAGCTCTTCCTAACAAGAAACAGCCACCACTAGTACTCTTGCGATCAAGTCGACAACCAGCATAATCCGCATCTGTATAAGCTTTAAAATCCAAGGATTGTCCTTTTGGATACCATAAACCAAAACAGGTAGTGCCGGCTAAGTAACGAAGAATTCGTTTAACTGCTAGAAAATGAGAGTGCATAGGTTGTGATTGAAATCGAGCACAAAGACCAACGGAAAACATAATGTCCGGTCTCGAAACAGTTAAGTAAAGCAAACTACCAATCATGGCTCTATATAAGGAATCATCAATAGGTTCCCCATTTTCATCCTTATCAATTTTAATAGACGTAGCCATAGGAGTAGTAGCATGTTTGCACTGATCCATCCCAAAACGTTGTAAGAGTTATTTAGTATATTTTTCTTGGCTTATAAAGATTCCGGCAGGTGTTTGCTTAATTTAGAAACCAAGAAAGAAAGTTAGTTCACCCATGAGGCTCATTTCAAATTCTTTTTGCATAATGTCACTGAATTGTGTGCACAATGAATCATTAGAGGCTCCAAAAATAATGTCATCAACATATATTTGCACAACTAGGAAATCAGATGTATATGTTTTGAAAAATAAAGTAGAATCTGAACTTCCAATAGAAAAACCATTATAAAAAAGATATGTCTTGAGCCTTTCATACCAATTCCTAGGTGCTTGTTTTAAACCATAAAGTGCTTTCTTAAGTTTATAAACATAGTCGCCTTTTTCCGGTATTTCAAATCCGGGTGGTTGGGCAACATATACTTCTTCTTGAATGATGCCATTTAGAAATGCACTTTTTACATCCATTTGATAGAGTTTGATGTTTTTATGTGCAGCAATAGCTAGTAACATTCTAATAGCTTCAAGTCTAGCTACTGGTGCATACATTTCATCAAAATCTATTCCTTCTTGTTGATTATATCCTTGTGCTACTAACCGAGCTTTATTCCTTATTACTTCTCCTGCCTCATTTAACTTATTCCTAAAAACCCATTTAGTTCCAATGACAGTTTTATCTTGTGGTTTAGGAACTAAATCCCATACATCATTTTTAGTGAATTGATTCAACTCTTCTTGCATGGCTATTATCCAATAATCATCTTTAAGAGCTTCAGATTTCTTCTTAGGTTCAATGATAGAAACAAAGGCCATGTTTGCAACATCTTTGAAGGAAGACCGAGTTTTGACTTTATCATTAGGATCTCCAATAATTAGTTCTTGAGGATGATCCTTAATAAGCCTAGGTGTAGGTTGTGGTTCAGCTTGATGATTGGTTGTAGTAACTTTCTCACTATCGTTTGGTATGTTTAAATTTTTGAATTGATTAGTGAGATCTATGATTAATAGATTTTCAGATTTTGACTCTTCATGAAAAGAAACATGAATAGATTCCTCAACTTTTCTAGAGATAGTGTTATATACTCTAAATGCTTTGCTAGAAGTGGAATATCCCAAAAAGAATGCTTTGTGTGATTTAGAGTCAAACTTATCTCTATCATCTTTGGTATTTAGAATATAGCATGTGGAACCAAAGGTATGAAAATAGTCAACTCTAGGTTTCTTAGAATGTATTATTTCATATGGAGTTTTCTTCAAATGAGAGTGAACAGTTACTCTATTTAACACATAGCATGCAGTGTTTACAGCTTCAGCCCAAAAGGTTTTGGGTGTGTTGTGTTCAAGCATCATAGTTCTAGCCATTTCTTGTAGTGATCGATTTTTTCCTTTCAACTATACCATTTTGTTGTGGGGTGCGTGGAGTAGAAAAATTATGAGTGTACCCTTGAGATGTACAAAATTCCTCAAATATATGATTTTCAAATTCTCCACCATGATCACTTCTAATGGTACATATCTTGCTCTGTAATAGATTTTCAATCTTGGAACAAAATTGTATAAAAACATGAATAGTATCATCTTTGGTTGCAATAAAATGTACCCATGTATATCTACTATAATCATCAACAATAACAAAACAGTATCTTTTGCCACCAATAGATTGTGTCCTCATGGGTCCAAATAAATCCATATGAATTAATTCTAAAGATCTACTAGTGCTAAGTACATGTTTGGGTTTAAAGGAGGTTTTTGTTTGCTTTCCCATTGTACATGGTTCACAATTTTCAACTTGATCAAAAGATAAAGTAGGCAATCCACGAACAAGATCATATTTCACTAACTTTTTAATAACATGTGAACTAGCATGTCCTAGCTTTTTATGCCATAGTTGTAAGGTATTCTCATTTGCAAGCAAGCATTTTCCCACTACAGATTTCATAGAGTTAGGTTTAAGAATATAAAGATTTCCAACTCTATTTCCTTCATAAACAACATTTGTAGTGTTTTCTATTAATAACTTGCAGCAGATTTTGTTAAATAAAACATCATAGCCACTATCACATAATTGACTAACACTTATCAAATTATGGTGCAAACCATTAACAAGTAGAACATTCTTTATTTCGAGGTTTGTACCAACATTACCCATTCCAACGATTTTGCCTTTACCATTGTCTCCAAAGGTGACTGTGCCACTTTTCTTTTCTTCAAAGGTTTGAAATGCATCCTTGTTCCCGGTCATATGTTTGGAACATCCACTGTCAACCACCCATTCCTACATGAAAATGTAGATTTTGGTACCCATGTGATGGTCCGATATGGTTAGAACCATTTAAGTACAGATTGTATAAAGATTCTGTTTCAGAAGTCCAGTCGGTCGACAATTGTTAGACCGACATCTTTCTCGGTCGACTAATTGTCGATCGAGAAGGTTACTGTATTACAAACAAAGAAACACAGAAATTCAGCTCGGTTGACCAATTTTCGACCGAAATAGTTGCTGTTTAGTTGCTGTAGATTTTGATTTGTTACAGACATCCATTCGGTCGACAAAAGTTCGACCGATTGATTGTTCGGTCGACAATACTTCGACCGACTAAGTTTCTGTTTCAGTACAATAGTTCATAAAATTAACAATATGCATAAAACCTTTTGTTAAGTTGAGATAAGACAATATAAATTGCAACATGGAGCATTTGATCATATCTCAACTAAATTGCATTTGACTCTACTAAGTTTGGGGTTTTAGGACCCAAACTAAGTCGGAATCCTTAGTCTTATAAGGGCATGAAAATGAATAGTGTCCAAGACGTAGACAAAAATGACAAGTAATAGAATCAACTTCATTTCTCTTTCTAGCCATTGTGTTCTTAGGTACAAACATAGTCTGAGTTCTTCTGGGTTGATTTTTCTTTGGAGCATATCCCAAACCTTTTCTTCCATTGAAAACAGTACCAACGCTTAGAATGTTATCAAGAATATCTTTTCTTCTTAACTCATAAAGTTCTCTTTGTATCTTAGCAATGTCATTCATCTTCTTGTGTAAATCTTTTCTTGCTTGATCTAAATCAGATAATAATGAATCTCTTTCTTTTGCAACATTGTCATAGTCTAGATGGTTACACAGAATAGGTTGAGTCTGAAAATCTTTTAATTTAGCTAACAATTCTGTCTTTTCTTTAGAAATAAGATCAACATTTGTTTCTAAAGTGAGTAGCTTTCTAGTGCAATCATCTAAAGGTGTTTTTAAAGACAAATTCTCAAGATCAATGTTGTTCTTTTCAGAAGAAAGATTATCTAATTTAGCACATAGCTCATCGTTTGATTTGATAACCTTCTTTAGTTTCTTCTTGACATCAACATACTTATCATGAGTTTCTTGTAGACTAGTAATTAACTCTTCTTTAGGAAGATCAAGTAGGCTTACCTATTGAGAGTCTTCATCATCTTCCCTTGCCATTAGACATTCCACCTTTTCTTCTCCGCTTTCACTGTCACTTGACTCGTCCCATGCAGCTTTATAGGCTTTTTCTCCCTTGTTCTTGTGTGAGCTTTTCTTTCCTTTCTTTGCTTTAGGACATTCATTTTTGAGATGTCCTTTCTTCCCACATTCAAAGCACCTAGGAGGAGAAGAAGAAGAACTAGAAATTTTGTTAGATTTAAACCTTTTGTATTTCTTACCGTTGACAATCAAGGCTTCTATTCCTTCTTCTTCACTTGACTCCTCACTTTCTGGTGTGACGATCTTTGGAGCTTTTAGAGCCACATCCTTCTTCTTTCCTTGCTGATGTTCACGTGCTATTCTTTCTTCCTCTTCTAGGGTTGCTTCATGAGCTTCTAGGTTGCCAATAAGTTGCTCCATTTTCAGTCGAGTGAGGTCATTAGCTTCTTCAATGGCTGTCACCTTTGGCTTATATTTAGGAGGAAGTGATCGAAGGATTTTTGATACCTGATCTTCTTCAAGAACAGGTTTTCCTAGGGCATTTAAACCATTAACAATAGAAGAGAATTTTGCAAACATTTCACTAATAGATTCATTAGGATCCATACGAAAGTGTTCAAACTTTTGTTTAAGCATGCTAATTTTGGAATTTTTGACTTGGACTGTTCCTTCATAAGTTATGGACAGTCTATGCCAAATATCATAGGCTGTGTCACAGTTAGATATCCTATTAAATTCTCCTACTGAAATTGAACAATATAAAATGCTTACAGCTTTAGCATTCATTTGAGCCATCTTTACCGTATTTGCATCCCATTCCACAAATTGAGTTTGAGGAAGCTCATATGGGGTTGACACCATCCTCCATAGGTCCCAATTGATGCCTTGGAAGTAGAACTGCATTCTTCTCTTCCAATACTGGTAGTTTGTTCCATCGAACGCTGGAGGTCTAGCAACAAGTGTCCCTTCAAGGTTAAGGTTGTTGAGCACTCCGTCACCCATTATTCAAGACCTTGTTAGGGTTCCTTGAAGCCTGCTCTGATACCAATTGAAAAACACCAGAGGGGGGTGAATAGAGTTTTATAGTAATTTTAACAATTTTTGAACTCAAGCAACCACAATTAAAAATGGAAGAAGGAGACAGGTGTTTAGAGTGGTTCCAACTTTAGCAAATACTAAAGTTGTCAGTCCACTACCCGGTTGCTTATCCAACCGGGATTTTGAAAGTATATATTTTATTACCTTCACAAGGATTTATACAAAATACAATACTTTCCTTTACACCCCTTGAACAACCTTCACTCGAAGTAGATGCACCAACTTGAGGTAGCCTTCTTGAAGTAACTCCAAGCTCCCCCTTGAAGTAGCCTTCCTCTCTAGAAGTAACCTCCCGTTGCACCAGCCTTCTTGAAGTAGCTCAAGGTCTCCTTCTTCACCAAGAAGATCTCCACCCTCTCCAATCCGCATCCTCCAACCTAGGAGTAGCAAGGAGAGTACAAACAATAATAGAGAACAAGAAAGGAAAAGAAAATTACAACTTATCCTTTTGTAGCACAAGGCTTGATTTGCCTAGATCAAGCGTATAGATATCCTAACCAAAGTGTATGGAATTGTAATTGCAGTGGATAGGAGATGCTAGCCTATAGGACACGAATTATGAGCTAAGGAAGGAAGTAGCCAATTGTCACAATGCTCAATTTTTCTCACAAACAGATTGCTCAAAGTATGCTCAAGGATTTCTCAAGTGTAACAAGTGAGTTTGGGTGTCCTATGGCTTGTCCTATTTATAGGAATGGCCTATGGATGCTTAAGGACGTTTTAGACAACTTCTAGGGGTTTCTAAGTGCTTAACTAGCCGTTAGGTACAAGTTTGTTGCTTTAGCAACGACTAATTAATTCACTCTGCAGTTGCTGTCAGAGTTCATCTCGGTCGAGGAATGGTCGACCGAGACACCTACTCGGTCGAACTCTTGTCAACCGACAGGCTCTCTGAATCAAATGTTTTGCAACGTTTATCTCCAACTGCCAACTACCTTTTCAGTTGTGTCTAACGGCTACTTTGGATCTTTCTCGGTCGAGAAGATTGTCGACCGAGAGTGTCTCGGTCGAGGAGTTGATCGACCGAGATTGACCCTGTTTCAATGTTTCAATTTAGGCACTAATTATATGTATGAGTGTGTATATGTGATCCTATTTGAAGGGGATGACTTATCTAAATGTGGTGTTTAGCTAGGGAAGATCTAACGCTTGATTTACATGAAATCTAAGTACTTGTACATTATATATTTGTACAAGTTTTTACAAAGCGATTATATTTCATGAAAATATAAATATGTAAGCATATGGTTTTCCCTAGAACTTTGTCATCCACCTTGTTCTTGCACACTCAAGTAGCTCGTTAGATCAATAAGAATGAAATGTTTGTCATAATCAAAACAAAGGGATTTATAGATGTCCATTTAGCCAACAACCTTGATAATTCTGACTATACTTTCTACTTGCCTCTACATTATACATGCTATGTGATTCAGTAGCACTAGAGTAGTGTAATTACATTGGTTTTGGGGCAGTATTCCCCTATTGTTTATTTGGAGGGTGGCAGTATACCATTCCTCTGTAAATCGAGTGTGGCAGTAATCCATGCTCAAATTATATATATTGGGAGATTGTCAGTATTCCTTTCTCTATCAGGTTCAAGTGTGTGCTTGGCCACCAATTGTTATTTATATTGTTCTAGTGTTATGCTTATCTCACATGCATGCAGGTTGATGATTATATGTGCTTTGTTTTCCACCATGGTAGTGGATGTCTATATTGATAGCACATTCTTATTATTTGTTGGTTATGGCAAGTATCCCTTTTGTTATGATCTTTTCTCTTGATACCTGTTTGGGTGATACTTATCTCTTGCATGGGAAGCCTTTTATTTTGATGTCCCTTATTTCTTAAATTGCTCAAAGTTTCTTTTAGTATGCACATACCAGCCTTTGCTGATGTAATCCTTTTGTTTCTCTTTTGTTGGGGTATGCTTCCAACCCTAGGTGGAGGACATGGATGGCAAGACGTGTTGACCTAGACTTAGCTTGAGTTGATAAAGCTTGGAGACAATCTTGAGGTGGTTTAGATTTCCTCTACATGGATCCTTGTGATGTAAGTTTGTAACCCTTTGTTTTATAATTGAATAGTCAAATATTTTCTTCCGCTTCTATACATTGGTCTTTTGATTACCATTATATAAAGATTTGAAAATTTTACACCCACTCCAACATACCTTCTGAGTGTGTTTGGACTGGAGGTTTTATTGTTCAAATTTTTAGTAAGGAAGTGATTTCACTTCTTTACAGAGAGAGAGAGAGAGAGAGGGAGGGAGAGAGAGAGTCAGGTAAGAATATACTCGAGTGTACAGATCACACAAATACACTTGAGTGTGTTTTCATATCAAGACTATTTTTTGCAAAATGTAAACCATTGATCTTCACCGTCATACTATAACTAGGCTACATACAAATTTTGAGCCCATTTGGATGAGTGTAAGTCACTCATCCAAGGGGAACAAAATCGACGTGTGAAACTAATTTGAAATGCATAATTTTTGTTGTCTTTATGAAATGACCTATAAATGTCATAATGTGCTCAAATTTTCCATATGATCTATTAACAAGATGTTTAAGAAGATCAACATATTGGATTTTTGAAAAAAATATTGCATCATGAAAAATTACTTGAGTGTATTCTTCTATGAATACACTCGAGTGTATTCTAGCCTGACTCATATATATATATATATATATGTTGTCTAGGGAATAGTGGTTTCAGAAAATGCTTAGAAAGCCCAAAATTTTAGTTTACACTTAATTATCTAATATTGTTAGTAAACTTTTGATATCAGAATTCAGTTGTCCTAAGTGGATAGTTAATATAAGAAATAGATAGAAGGATGAATTACTTTGAAAAATTAAGGATCATTAGAGGTTAGATGCTCTGACTACTATAGAATCCATCAAAAAGGTTTGCACCATAAAGAGAAAACGTGCACTGACTGGAAAAGTCTATGATGGGGTAGCTAGATTATACTATAGGGGTATGAGAGTCTAATCCCAATATGAATGGACTCTTTAAAATACATGGGTATGCAACATTAAATGGAGATTTTGATGATACCCATTGTAGTAGATATGTTTTAGTTTGGTACCTAACACTAATTGGAGATTCTAGTGCTACCTTATTCAGTTATTGGTCAATTGGTCACCCACCTATGGAACCACTAATATAGGTAGATAAGCTAGAGTAATTTGACTTTCTTCTTGAGTGCCCAACATTAGAGGAGGAGTCCAGTTAACCCTATCTCTCCCATTAGTTACGAGGCCAGAAGTGGTGAGGCCCATTGCAACTGGGTAGCTAGGTAGTAAACTTAGAGTCCCCACATCTACTCCAACTCTTGTACAGTGAGATCATAGATTGTTGGAAGTCTTCCGCATGTTGTGGTACACCTCATGTGGGTCTAGGGAATATAACAAAAAGAAGAAAAAAGGAAAGTTGGATAGATGCATTTTTTACTAGCTTCAGTTTATAACATATTACTCTATTGTTGAATGGTTTACAGTTTCCAATTGTCATGCTTACATTCTTTTGTCTACTAAATCTTATTAATACCATTCAACTAAATTTTCACGACATCCTATTGATTTTTCTATGCACTGAGCCATTATATAATCAACCTACTGGGGGAAAATCAAGTAAATGTTCAACTTTTCAAAAGGAGTCAAAAGCTAGGTATCAGAAGGAGTAGACTGATTGAGGTCTCATAAGAATTTGTTAGAATAATTAGACAATCTCTTATCCTTAGTCTAGATCTTGGAAATGAGTGAGTGAGAAATGGGATTATTTGTAATCAGTTGTAATTGATGTACATTAAGCAAGAACTCCTATTTTTATATAAAAGTCGAATTCTATTATAAATCTTTGTCTTATGCATTAAATAGAAGTAATATTTTAAGTTAACATGATATTTCATTAGTTATAATAAATTTAAGAAAGAATAATTTTGAATTTGATTTTAGTTAGTGATTTAAAGTGGATGGTTAGTCTAATCCCTTCTTGACGGGCCTAAACCTTGGTTAGCTGGTTTGGGTCACACCAATTTCTTGTTATCAGAGCATCAGTTGAGCCTAGGTTGAGCTTAGGCAAAGCTCAAAATGGGATAAGGGAGATAATATATCAATAGTATTAAGATGTTTTCCTCTTTGATGTGAAACTTTCTAATATATATAATTTGTGATGGATATGTAGATGGCAGGAAGAGAACGTGGTATTGGTGAGGAGCAAGTAGAGAGCCACTACGACCCTAATCATTGAGAAATGACTTGAGGAGGAGAGGATAGAGATGAGGGGGATAAAATATACCACATAATTTTGGAGATAAAGGTGGTGAAGATGCACCAAGAGGTCAACTAGGCTCACTAGTCAGTCAATGGAGCTATTTCCTTAAAGTCTATAGAAAGCTTATTGCAAGTAGATAATTGACTAGCAGATCTATCTGATCGACTAGATGGTTGGCTAGATTTGTGCTTTGTGTGAATGGATATCATGCCTTCTAGAAATGCTATCCAGTCGATCAGCCTACTCTTTAGATTATTCAACTATCATTTCAAGGATCTTCACTCCAATCATGGACTTGGGGAGTGAAGATATAGAATTTCAGATCCTTTGTTGGGAATTTCTCAGGAGAGTGTTCATGTCTCTTTTCTCTTTATTATTCCTACAACTAAAAACAATAAATTCAAACAAAAAAACAAAATGTAGAAATCACTAAAACCTAAAACAAATGAAATAATAGTAAAATGCATCAAAAGATGTTAAATTAAACATGATATGCCACTAGAATTAAGATGACTATGCATTCATCATTGAGCCTTTATGTCATGTCTATAGTCATCTTTACATACTTAGGTATGGTAATGGTGTTTTTATATGTCTAATGGTGTTTTATAAGTCTTGTATTCTTGGGTCAAGTTTTGGCTTGTATGTCCTATATATGACGTGTATGTTGTAAATAGTAATATAAAGATATTTTGTATATACAAGTTGTGACTTTGGTCACTTATGATGAATGGTGAAAATTTACCTATTGGAGTACAAATATATGAACCTTATTCTATAATTTCATGCATAAATGTTGTTGGGGTTTTATTTTATAATATTCCTTCCCTTCTTGGTTTTTGATAAGTAGGATCATTTTGCATTTTGATTTTAGATTTCTTGCTTTGTGGTCACTTTGGGATTGAGGTGCCACAGCCAGAGCATCTTCTATCTCCCTACTACCTCCTTTTTCTGTGAACAATTCCCTAGTATGATCTGCCTTGCTTCTTTATCTCTATCCCACCTAAGCCTCTCCTTCATTTCCCATTATCTTTTTCTCATAAAACAAAAGCTAACTTTTCTAGGGTTTGGCTCTATCTCTTTCCCTATCAAACCCTGGCCTATATTGATTCCCTTTCTTATAAACTAGTTGGGACCTCTAGCATAACTAACTCCATACCTATAAATACATACCAATGAACCACCATGAAACACTCTCATATCCCAAGCAATAATTACTTTGCATCCTTTTTTCTTTGACATTTTCTCCCATACCTCGTCTACATGATGTGCTTGAGAATAGGTGTTGGTGAGGTACCCGTGAGGATGAAACTAAAACCAAGAAGCCTTCAAAGATATTTTTGTGCCCTCAATTTGCATGACTAAGGTAAAAATCTAATTTGCTACTTTTTTTTCCTGGATTAATATGTTATAGAATTCATGATTCAATTCATTGTTTCCTATGACCCTTTTTTATGATTTCTTTATGATTATATATGAAGTAATTATTTATCCATCAATATGTATCCCACTCTTTTGGAAAGTATTACCAAAGGGAATGATGGAAAAATTAGTTCCATGACATTTAGTATAAGATCCTAACACACAACCTTTATGTAATAGTCAAACATAACCTCAAATCTGATATGAACCAAGGAAATACTAAAATCAACAATGGTGAACTTGATGTGTCTAGGATTGAGCACACATGGGGTTATGACATAATCACCTCCTATGTTTCTTTCTATAGTGATTGAGGTTCCTCATGCCTACCTAGCCTTAGTGGACCCATGAAAGGACTAAAGGTTCTCCTAAACCCTAGAGAGTCTTCTAGCATCTCATTTTCCTTTAAGGGATACACTAAGACACCTATACGGGAAAAGTGTAATAACTTGTAATTCCCATTTGTATTAGGGAGACTTGATCTTTTGACTCTCTCAATTATGGGAAGTATAAGGGCAAGAAATAACTAAAATGTGAAAATGTGAAATAAAATGATAAAGTTTCTACGGTATGTTGCTCTAACTCAAGTTATGTTATGAGAACAGTTAAACTACAAAATGTATTTTAGATGCCTCCAAAACCTCATTGTAACAAGGATGTAGTATGAGTTTCTAGTATTAAGAAAAAATGAGTAAAAAGAACAACGAGGCTGAAAATAGTAAAGGAGTTGAAAAGAACAAAGATGTTGAGAATGGAGAATGGATAGAAATGGGAAGAGATCCTGAGGAAAAAATGTGAGGAACCTGATAGTAAATCAAATAATACTATAGAATGGGTGGATCATAGAAAAATGTTGATGAAATCCATGCACAATCTTGTAGTGGATACAACATATTTAGCACTGGGGTGTCCACATAAACCACCCTACCCATTAACCAAAGCCTATAATTATTGTTGATTTCCAAAATCAAAACCCTAAGACATTCCATGGAAAGGATGTTGGAGAAATCCTAGATAAGGTTGATGCCTAATTGATAACAATATAAGACACCTTAAGGATTCTTATAATACCATAACAAGATGATATTGCCTTTGCCACCTACCAAGTCAAGTGTCCAACTAAGTTCTAGTAGGAAAACTATCCTCATTCATGATAAATTGTTCCCACAAATCAGGAATCCTTCAAACCAATCTTCACAAACTATTTGATGCCCACTTCAAAGAGAAAGGAAAAACAAAAAAAATCCTTTCCCTCACCCAAAGAAAGCTATCTATAGTCAGGTATTGACTTAACTTTTGTATGTTGGAGAACCATGCTAGAAACCTCTCTAAAGAAGAGAGAGAATGGACCATTTTGTAGAAAAGATCCACATTACACTCAAAGATTTTGCATTGTCCTACAAACTTGAAACCTTTGAAGGTTCTTATGACCATGCATAGTCTTTGGAGAGAACCATGTGAATAATATAGAGAAACCCCCCAATCCTAGCCACACTCCCAATAAGCAACCTACCCCAAACTATTATGATTACCCCATTTAGAATCATAATGAGGGACATGATAAAATTTAAAAATGAGGTCTAAAACAATACATATAAAGGATTTTCAACTATAGGAAAAGACACTCTAGACCTAGTGGCATCACATTTCTCTCTGCTACTACTTTAAAGAAAAAGGATGCCCCAAGGACAAGTGCCCCTACCCAACAACTCCATGGGACAGGATGCCCCTACATCTAAAAAGGAGTCAATCTAGAGTAATCAAACTATTAAATTTATAACCCAACACCCACTCCCCCACAATGATAATAATAGGGTCTGATTTAGTTTATGAGAGAAAATGACCGGGACAAGAGTGGTAAGTGTTAAGATCCTAAAATTCTTGGATTAGTTACACCAAACAAAAGCTAAGGTAATGCTTGTGTTCCTTATGGAATTGTGGTTCTTCAACAAACAAGAAATAAACAAGTAAAACAAATGAAATAGAAAAATAGAAGAACAAGAATGTCAAAAGATAAGATAACAAGTATAGATAGAAACTTGTATTGGGCTTCACCATCTAAGGTATCGCACCAACATGTAATACTCACACCCATTGTATACCCTTATAAAGTTTACAAGAAATCATAATAAGTGTCTATTCCCTCCTCTCTTGATATTAGGATAGATCTAGACTATAATGTTGTCTCTCTCTCTCTCAAGATGGAAAACAAACAATCTCCAGTGAAACTATATGATCATTAGCTTAAGTATTCCAACACTCTCATGCATCCATACAACTCCATAACCCTTATATGTAGGTTAATGCTACTCTCTTGAGGTATTAACAATCAAATAGTATAGGATGGTATCTAATCATGAAAGTGAAGAATTAAGAATAATAGTATGGAGAAAAACATTGCTAAGAGCATATATTCAATGGATATAAGTATTTACATGTTGGGGGATCCTTAGTGGCTACTCCCAACCCAAGTTATATGACTAGCCACTCATGTTGATGAATGGCATGGTGAAATTACAACTACGGTGAGAAATGGAGATGGAACATGAGATGGGGATGAAGGGTGATGAATAAATTCATAGAAGGAGGTGATAGATACACCAACAGTAACCCTAAGCAAGTCGGGATTGATGGACATCTTCTCCTCACTAAATTAGGCATCGGTGGTGAGGATGGTTTCTCCATCTTCCTCCTTCTCTCAAAGAAGGAAATTGGAACAACTAGGTGGAGATGGACATTCTCTGCTCTTTGGACTCTCATCCTTGAATAATAGGAACCAATGGAAGATGCAAGTCAAAGGTTGATCATGAGGGTGGCTTGGTGGCAAAACTTTGTCATCTATCTAGCATCACAACCCCCTCTTAGTTGCATGGGGTCTCTATTTATAAATCTCAGTTCAGGGCTTGAGCTGGTGCTCTGTGATACTTTACTTGCATTACAAGTCCTCTGAGCACGTACCTTAGGGCATGTGCTTAACAGTCTGAATGACCATTGCATGCAGTGCTACCATCGGTAGGCAGGTCATGCAGTCAATCCATCATTTTTGTCCATTGACTCTGCATGGACATTGTTTGATGAGCTCCTAGGCCCTCCATTGGTATATCTATCCTTCAGATAGCCATCGATTCTACCTAGACATTGGTTGGTAGGCTCCTAGTCCAACCATTGGCCGGAAGGTTACCATTTGTGCCATCGGTAAAGGCATCTGCTAAGCCATTGGGCATGGCTTTCATAGGTGAACCATCAGCTGAGGACTCCCTAGTCTATGCATGGGTCCAGGCTGGCCATCAGTTTTAGGAATTGATGGTTGTTTTGTCCTTCTTCTGATGGCTGGGTAGTGGGTACTACTAGAGGCCATCTATTTTGAGAACTGATCGGTAGTCAGCCTAGTAGACCTAGTGGTTTCTGAAGGCAGACGACCACCATAGGTTGTAGAAATTGATGGGAGATATGCACAATGGTTAAGACCGTCATTTGGTGAGTTACCTGCATGGAAATGAGTGGTTAACTTTGAATCAAGACAAAAATGGTAAACATGAGCAAAATGTGAGAAAGTTAAGACAATTATGCATAAAGTGAGGAGATTAGGGATAAAATAAGGTAGGAATATCCACAAAATTAGATGTTATCGGATACTCCGTAAAATATGAAACACATACATGCCATATTTGATTGTGCACCAAAATATTGTGATCTTGTTTGAGTTGGAGTATGTTTCAAAAACTGATTTGAATTTTCCCTATTTGTTTCGGGATCAACCCACCAGCATGTGCACTTAACACTAAAGAACCTGAATTGTTAGACATACATATTGATCACCACAATTATGAACTCAAGTTGATCCATACATTCAATAGGTGACTACAACATAATGACGATAGTACTGAGTGAGAAAGCAATGATGATAGGGAATATGGGGTATGTAATCATTCATTCTCCTATCATAGGTCACACCAATCCTGGCATAGCAAGGTGACCTCTTTGGTCATGCCTACCAGGGCTTCCATAACCTACATTTGGTTTGCATCCAGGAGCTACATGTGTTGTGGAAGGCTTAACAATTGTTGCATTTTGGCTATTAGCTTCACAACCTGTGAAGTTAGCATAGACATATTTGAAGTTAAATTCAAAATATTTAAGGCATAGTTAGAGACAATCTCATAGTTGTTGCCTATTTATTGTCCTATCTCCATGAATTTTGTTGCGGCAGGAGCTCACTATGGTTTATCTTTATGCTTCCTTGAGCTTGCCTCCTTCTCGGATTCCTTTGCTTGAATAAATGTTTCTTGTTCCCTACTCATTTGTAGGCTTTGCTCAGTATCATAGGTTGTAACGGGCTTCCCCGTTTTAGAGGTCTCCTTTTTTGGTACCTCCCTTTCAGATTCATAGTTTGATAAGGGCTCATTTCTTATCGGATTTGTTGTTTCCTTATTGACTCCTTAGCTAGCAGGTGTATCAACCAACACATTGTTGTTGGCTTCCCCAGAAGTAGTGTGGTATGATGTCACACTTGCATTGATGGATGATTCTCTCATCTCCTCCTGTTCTGGTTCTACTGGTATCTCTGGTATAGCATTTCTATTGGCATTAGTGGAGTCAGACATTAGGTCAGCTCTAGCCAGAACCTCTATAGGATTTATTGGGACACTAGCAACAATTGTATTCACCTAGGGCTCTACCTCTTTTACTTCTAGATTTACTACCTCAGGTGGGAATGATTTCTTGCATTTTGGCTTAGTTTCTATCTTCTTTGGGAGGTGGATTATTACTCCCTATGTCAGCTTTGTAGTTGTATATTCAATATGTTTCATCAGTTGTTCGTATGGTGCTTTCTTGCTTAGAGGTGGTAGGATATGGATCTAGACTTCACTTTTAAAATATTGTCACCCTAAAATAAGTTTGTCGTAGTCATAGTTGCACATTTATGCAATGGGAAGTAAGTCCTTTGACCTGCAGAATGTGTAGAAGTACTTCTCCTTCTGCCTTGACAAGACGTTTATAGTAGTTAGATACTTTGTGTCCACTAACCTTTCCCCATCATATTTGAGGAAGAATTTCAGCTCACTTGGGTAGCCTAGCTAGACAGTGAGCAATGTATGTAATGAGGCACCCATGTAGGAATATCATGAGCCTTTTGGTCCCACTACTATTATGAGCATGTCAATTAATATTCACCTGATATTGACCAGATTCTTCTTCATGATGCTCCACATAATGTGGAGATTTCATCTTGGTCACGTTCTTGGTGTTTGTCCTGAAGAACAGGGTGTTAGTGAAGATCTTATGCATAACATGCATGATCCTTGAGTGCATCTTGGCAGATTTCGACTACCCTAAGTTGTATTGGAATTTTCTTGATAGCTTGGCCCATGTCTGGTTGGTGAAAAAGTCTCGAACCTCTCTATCTCCTTTAGCTTTGTTGGATTTCTAGCTTGTTCATCTAAGTCAGTAAAAATTGAACTTAGCCATTTCTCAATAAGTATGCAATCATCCTTGAAAATTTATACTACCAATTTATAATCTACTCCACACTCTTTGGCCTCTTATTTTGTAATTGGAAGCTTCTTCAGAGACAACATGAACCCCAAGGTGAGTTTGTCGTAGGAGATATAGTTGTTGAAGCAGATCTTGTAGATTCTGACTTTTTCTAGATTTTCCTTCGCCCTTTGGTATATTCTCGTACATCTCTTCCTAGATATCTAGATGGTCATCAAATCAACAATTGATTACACTCCAACTTAGTATCTTTGGATCTTCAATTGCTTAACCATACTCAACCCTAGACCTTCAAACGGTATTGGGTGACCTAAAAACGGTCTTGAGACCATTTGGGTGATCCCTGACACGCTTTTTACGTACATAGAAACGCAAGTGTACGCGTCAATGTAATATAGGCCTTTGGAGGCCCGAGTCGAACTCAGGGATACATGAATTGTCGGAGACTACTACTAACTACTCGCAATCAGCTAGACCGATTAAATAGTTGGGAGTTGTTGTTAAAATTAAAAGAAAATGAAAACAAAACAAAACAAAGCAATCGATTAAATGTTTGGTTTAATCAATTCAAAATGAGACCTTTAGGATTGCGGTTTCACCACGGGTTTTCATTATATTAAATTCTATGTAGTCACTCAAATTTATCTCTCTATCTGGGTAGTGGCCTGAAATCAGAATTGTCCACTGTCGTGGTACAATTCACTACCTATGTCTAGGTCGGTTCCACCATCGTAGTAACCTATACCCTAAACTAGGTGCATTAAAAACGATTTCTCGGTATCCACCATTAACCTTACACCACCTTGTTCAAGGGATTTGTCAATTAATGTAAATTACGTCTCTTTTCAACCATTAATTCTTCTTTCAAAGTAATTAAGGGCATTAGATTATTATTATGGTGATCAAGAATAACAATATAATTGAGAAAACGAAATTATACCACTGATTTAAGAGATAAGGTATGAATTACTATGATAAAATTGTCATACAATGAATTTCCGGGCTACTCCCGGTCCTAAAGACAAAGGGGATTAGCCCCGCATGTTCATCTCAGAGTAACACGTGGAGTAGAAAAAGGGAAACATGGAGAAAATTGTGATTGAGTGGTGAAACCCCTGAACGGAGAAGATCCAAGTGATCCTTGGCGTAGAATACGCTTTCTTCTGCCTTTCGGTGGTGGAAATCGTCTTCTTCAGCGTCCAGATCGACTGGGGCGTGCTTCTGGGCTCCGTTCTTCTCTCTGCACCTTCTCGGGACGTGTGCAACGGCTAATGACATGATTGATTGCTCTTGGCCGCCGTCATTAGGTATAATCACCGAGTTAGGTCTCCAAAATATCACAGCCGTCGGATTTAGATCAATCTGAAGCAAACATGTATCTAACGGTGTCGATACCATCGACGCGAGTCGATGGTATCGACCCAGCACTGTATCGGCTGAATTTCTTTTCTTTTCTTTATCACAACTGATGCCACCTCGATACCATCGACGTGAGTCGATGGTATCGACAGTCATAGGCGTCAGTTTTGTCCTTTTACCGTCGTTGTAGCTCCACTAGTCGATAGTATCGACATATGTGTCGATAATATTGACTCACTCTTCGCCAGCAACCTGTTGATATCTCGATACCATCGCCATCCCTGTCGCTAGTATCGACTTTCTTCTGGTCCTTGCGGCTGGCAACCTGTGGTCCGGTCGATGGTATCGACCACCGTCGATGGTATCGACAGTAGCAGATACTTGTTTTTCCTGAAATTACAACACGATACCACTTAAGTCTACACAAAATGTATTTTTTTGATAATTTATACTCAAAATGCTGAAATAAGGGAGATTTGACATAGAGAAGTAACATAGACCAAAGTAGATGAATTATGCAACATTAACCACAAAAATGACTAATAAATGCATAAAACATATATAAAACAAGTCTATAAATGCGACTCAAAATCATTGCATCAAACTCCCCTAAGCTTGAACATTGCTCGCCCTCGAGCAACAAAACCTTAAAATAGAATTGCCAGAGTCAACTAAAGAACAAATCATCAC
Organism: Alisma plantago-aquatica; assembly: GCA_963693085.1. Classification (NCBI taxonomy): domain Eukaryota; kingdom Viridiplantae; phylum Streptophyta; class Magnoliopsida; order Alismatales; family Alismataceae; genus Alisma; species Alisma plantago-aquatica. Next base: position 542,731,531 of record OY856415.1, read on the forward strand.
AACAGACATCCCATATGAATCCCACCGGACATTCGCATACCGGCCCTCGCTAACCACAGAATGATAATTACCCTAAAGGCGACCGTAATCATCCATAAAATATATCTACCTCAAAACTAATGAACACTATCACATAAGGCAGTTAACATAATAAAATTCATCGGTCCAGACTCGGTGCATCTTGTGATCTCCTATACTACGTTGCTCGCCCTAACTACCATCTAAATGGAAGAAGCTCTCCTGATATTCACAAGTGAGGAGAAAATCACGGTGGCCTACCAATTCAAGCAACGGGTGGATGAAATGGGTGGTTTATGGAAGAAATGGAAGCAGTATACGGTTTCAACATGCATAAAACAAGAATGCCCTAAATGATGCATTTGCACATGAACATGCCCTAATGCCTAAGATTGGGTGGAATGATGCATGCACTAATACCCCGTCTCAAAATGAGATGGATATTTAACTGAGCTACATCATGTACTTACTCATCTTAAAATGCAGGTGAGATTATGTTCCTTTCTCCCTCTTATCCTACTTGCTTCTTAATAACTTTCTTTTTTCAATTTCATTTTTTTTTCAAATTTTTTTTTCAAGCCCTTATATCCACAAATGATAATGAATAATTTATTGGGCTTACTTTTTCTGCATAACTCAAATATTTGAACTATTTAGAAGGTATGGAACAATTTAATTCGCCATCAAAGAAGAAATGAGGTACATGATATACTCTATGCATAAAAATTATGAATGCAACTAAATGACATGCACCTAAGGGTAATGTGCATGTATAACTATTCTATTTTTTCATTTTTCATGCAAAACATATGAAAGTGGTTGCAATGTAAAACCTATCTACATGATATGCAATCAAAAAGGTTAACACCGTACTTTACTTCCAAATCTTGTGGTGGATTATGAAAAACAATTGGGTGGAAAGATCACAAAACTAATTGACTGAACCTTTGAAAAGTATTATGTGTCCCTCCTTACTGACCTGTGTAATAGTTAAGAGGTTTCTCTCTCTTACTTCAAATTAGAGTCTCATTATCATTTGGTCAGTTTAGGCTCAAACAACCAATTCCGTCCACTTGTCATGGATCATTAGAGATGTACAATTGTGATTTTCTGTTTTAAAGTTGACAAAACCAATCATTTTCTTAAGTTATGTGCTCAAGGTTGAACAACACGCAAGCTTGCGAACACTCAAAATTTTTTAATTTTCCCTTAATTCCCATGTACATGCAACTGAGATGACACAAGACCTAGGACATCCACGACTACACTAGATAGATTGAGGATCCTACAAACAAACTAAGATTGCAAGAAAAAAATGACAAGAACAAAATAAAACTAAAAACAGAGAAAATAAAAGATAGAGTTGTTCCAACTACCCCCCCTAAGCTTGAATCCGACTATGGCCTCATAGTCAAAAACAATCTTAAAGGTTGGAATAGAGATACCGATTTACTCTTCTGGCGGAGGCTGGTATTGTGGAGCCGTGGGGTCCCAAGATGGGTACTCCCCCTGGAAACTCGGATCAAACTGGGCCCTAGGTGGAGGTTGTGGATACCCCTCAAAATAGTCCTGGCTCCAGTAGTGATCATAAAAGGGTTGTTGTTGCATCTCCATCCTATACAACCTATCATGAATCTGTTCTTGGTTGCCAAGGAGGAGGCGCTCATTCTCGAAGATCGCCCTTTGATTGTCAAGTAACCGGTTCGTAGTATCCTGAATACCGGTATACACTGTAGTGTGATGCTGCTGCGTCTTCTGTATGTCCTGTAGCATAGTATACATGCCTTGCATAGAATAGACATCCTCGCTTTTCTACGAGGGTGGTGGTGGTGGCGGAGGCTGCGAAGATGAAGATGCACCCGGATGCATGCGAGGACGCTTCCGTGGTGCCACTCGTGCCCGAAGAGGAGTGTAGGCCTCTTCTTCCTCTTCAGCCTCGACGTCATTGTTGTTGTCGTCGTCGTTGCCGCCGTCATCATCGGAGTCAACAATGGCTATGATAGGCCATCAGAAATGTTGTGCCCCTTCGATATTGAAGATAGGATCGGGAAGCGAGCATTCTTGGTAAGCATGGTTTACATGGCAATGAGCATAAGGTAAACCATCCCGAAGCAAAATCAAATTTGATCGGTGAAGATGCTGCACGTTAACCTTGCTTCAGCTGGAGAGCGGGGTCAAAGTTGAGAAATTCAGCCCGAGGTAGTGTGCCAGCAGAGTGATGAGTCCTCCAAAGTGAATTGGAGCCCTACGCGTGCTCCGCTTTACTGCCAAGACCCGCTACAGAAAGAAAGCTCCCCAGTTGCATTCTTGGCACTTCAGGAGTTTATACAAGAAAAATAGATCCGACTTTTGGAATTTGCTAAGGGACATATCACCCATAGCAAATAAAGTAGAACTCAGCATTCAGTGGAGAATCTATACGAATGGATGCTCGAAGTCAGCTACCGTAGCATTGTGGTAGCTCACTGATTTTCCCAACGGCACCGTCACAAGCTCGGGGAAGATCACATCATAGTCGGTACGGTTGTCCGGCCGCCGATAGTCGTGTCGCGAATGATTCCAATTATAGATCTTGTTGAACTGCCGGAGTGTAAGAGTGTAGTCGTTGTTGTACAACCGGAAAGACACCCGACCCTTGATCCACTCGCGGTCGGTGGCTATGACGTCATTGGGTACGACGCAGACATCCAGCGATGCCATAAACTCAGCCACCAACTCCTTGTAAGTCGGCCACTCACCAAAGAACGGCTGGCCATCGGCATGGAACTCCAACTCGTCAGGCCTACTTCCCATGTGTCGGGCCTGCCCCTTCAGAACGTAGGTAAGGTTGGCTTCGAACCCCAAGTTGCGGATTGTCTCCCATTCAACATAACGGGTCGGCTCGATCTTTCTCTTCAAGATCTCCTCATAGATCTTCTTGACCTCTGCGGATGGATGAATAAGCCGCGGCTGTGAAATCAAAGCGGTAGGTGGTGGCACGAACTTCGGAATTTCCATCAGGTCAATGCGTGAAGAAGATGCACCAGCAATATGCACCATGGTTGCGATAGAAGGAGGAGTAGAGAGAGAGCTTGGTGAAGATCGGAGAAAGAAATCTCCGCTCGATGAAGAACGTGCTCCTTGTTGCTCGTCGTCGGGCTCGAATCGCTCTGGAATACGCTCGGTACAGGTGGAGGAGGATTGCTCTGGAGTTGTGATGTCATATGATGACAATCCTTCTCATATATAGCCGTGGCCGGTGCTGCTGTATGCCCATCGATACCATCGACGCAAGTCGATGGTATCGACACGGGTAGCACAATCGTATTGCCGCTAGTATCGACGGTCGTCGATGGCTGGATCTGCGGGTCCCAGATTGTTGACATGTCGATACTATCGACGCGAGTCGATGGTATCGACCCATCCCCCGGATCGACATTCTGGTTGTTGCGATCGCCGTAGATCTCTCCTCGCGGATTGTTGACGTGGCTCATCGATACTATCAATGTGAGTCGATGGTATCGACCCTCTGATTAGGGCAACTTCCTCGCAAGGCCGACCGCCGCCTTCTGTATGTGAATGAGTCGATACCATCAATAGGCCCATCGATGGTATCGACTTTATTGAGATGATTCTTTTGAAAATCTCCAGAGATCTCGCGAGTATCGACACCCATGTCGATACTATCGACCTCTGCTTGCGATCTGCCTGTTGGTATGTCAATACCATCGACGAGGCCGTCGATAGTATCGACGCGGTGCAATTTCTGTAGTCGCCGACATGTACCACGGTCGATACCATCGACTTAAGGGTTGATAGTATCGACTCTGCCTCAGTCCTGCACATGTAGCAAACGACCACGATATCTTTTTTACACTAAAAACTAAGTCAAAACAAATCAAACTACGAATGTAGAAGAACTAAACTAAAGTACCGATGGTTGGGTTGCCTCCCAACAAGTGCCCTTATTTAACGTCTTAGGCTAGACGACTTGAAGCTCGTCATGCATCTGGAAGTGCAATGAGTTTGACCTCATTCACCTTCCTTGTATATTCTTCACCATAATACAACTTCAACCTTTGTCCATTGACCAAAAATGTGGTCTCACCATCACGCACCATGATTGCGCCATGTGGTATGACCTCCTCTACCGTAAATGGTCCACTCCATCGGGATTTTAGCTTCCCGGGATGTAACTTCAGCCTCGAATTGAACAAATGCACACGATCTCCTTTCTTGAAGGTGCACATCTGAATGTGGCGATCATGAATCAACTTCGTGCGCTCCTTGTATATCCGAGAGTTTTCATATGCATTCATTCGCAACTCATCAAGTTCATTTAATTCAAGTAACCTCTTCTTCCCCGCTTCATCATAACTCAAGTTTAGCTTCCTAAGCGCCCAATGTGCTTTGTGCTCTAATTCCACCGGTAAGTGACAGGCCTGACCATAAGCCAACCTAAAAGGTGTGGTGCCTATAGGTGTCTTGTATGCCGTCCTGTATGCCCACAATGCGTCCGGTAGTAGGGCACTTCAATTCTTCCTCGTGGAAGCCACAATACGCTCCAAGATCTTCTTAATTTCTCGATTGGAGACCTCCACTTGTCCTTGAGTTTGCGGGTGGTACGGGGTACCAATGTTATGTTTGACCCCGTACTTTCTCAATAGTGCCGAGAACTTTTGATTATGAAAGTGTGTACCCCCGTCACTAATGATCATTTTGGGAACACCGAACCTGCAAAATATATTTTCTTTAACGAACCTGCACACTACAGTGGAATCGTTAGTCCTTGTGGGTATTGCCTCTACCCACTTCGACACATAATCAACAGCCAAAAGGATATACAAATTAGAATTTGAGGACACAAAGGGTCCCATAAAATCTATACCCCATAAATCAAATACCTCAACCTCCTTGAAAACATTAAGGGGCATCTCTTGTCTCTTTGAAATGTTACCCGCCCTTTGGCAGGAATCACATTGCCTCACGAACTCATAAGAGTCCCTAAACAAGGTAGGCCAGTATAGTCCACTTTCCAGTACTTTGGTTGCCGTACGAGAGCTTGCATGGTGTCCGCCCGTCGGTAGTGTGTGGCAATGACGAAGAACACTCTCGTAATCCACCTCAGGTACACACCTGTGTAGGACACCATCCCTGCATTGCTTTAAGAGAATAGGGTCATCCCAAAAATAATATCGTAGAGAATGGAAAATTTTCTTCTTCTCTTGATATGTCCAATCATCCGGAATGATTCTGCCGGAAAGATAGTTCACAATATATGAAAACCACAGATCTTTAGAATTCACTTTCATCCGGAAATGTCTCGGTAATGGGTATGTGTAAATCTTTTTCATCTACCCTCTCTAACCTAGACAAATGATCCGCTACAACATTTTCAATCCCCGCCTTGTCTTTGATTTTGATATCAAATTCCTGTAAAAGCAAGATCCACCTAATCAATCTAGGTTTGGCATCTTTTTTCTCCATCAAATACTTAATAGCGGCGTGGTCCATCCAAACTACGACTTTCGATCCAACTAAATATTGCCAAAATTTTTCAAAAGCGAACACAACAGCAAGCAATTCTTTCTCAATAGTCGTGTAATTGAGTTGGGCGTCATTCATAGTCTTAGAGGCATAAAAAATCACAACGGGTTTATTGTCCACCCGCTGTCCCAACACAGCTCCAACGGCGAAATCGGATGCATCACACATGAGTTCAAACGACTTGGTCCAATCCGGTGTTTGCACAACTGGTGCGGAAATCAATTTTTCCTTACGCATGTTGAACGCGTGTAGACATTTTTCATTGAAGTAAAAAACATCATCCTTTTCTAAAAGCTCAGATAGAGGTTTGGCGATTTTAGAAAAATCTTTTATAAAACGACGATAGAAACCGGCGTGACCTAAGAAACTTCTTACCCCTTTTAGCGAATTTGGTGGGGGCAATTTGGAAATTACTTCAATTTTTACCGGATCGACCTCCAAACCTTTGCTAGACACTTTATGTCCTAGCACTATTCCTTCACTCACCATCATGTGACATTTTTCCCAGTTGAGGACCAAATGTGTGTCCTCGCAACGTTGTAACACCTTATCCATATTGTAAAGGCATTCATCAAAAGATGCACCATAAACCGAGAAATCATCCATAAAGACCTCTAAACAGCGTTCTACCATATCAGAAAAAATGGCGAACATACAACGCTGAAAGGTCACCAGTGCATTACATAATCCAAAAGGCATACGGCGGTACACAAATGTTCCATAAGGACAAGTGAAGGTGGACTTATCTTGGTCCTTAGGATCTATCGAAATCTGATTATACCCCGAATACCCATCCAGAAAACAAAAATGTGATCGGCCGGCTAAGCGCTCTAGAATTTGATCAATAAACGGAAGAGGAAAGTGATCCTTTAGCATAGCGGCATTCAGTCATCGGTAATCTATACAAACACGCCACCTGGTTACCAAGCGGGTGGTGACAGGTTCATTTAAGAGATTATAAGTAACAGTGATTCCCCCCTTTTTAGGGACTACCTACGTGGGACTCACCCATATCGAGTCAGAAATAGCATAGATGATACCTACGGAAAGAAGTTTAATCACGTCCTTCTTCACAACCTCCATCATGCTCGGATTTAGTCGATGTTGCGGTTGAATCACCGGCTTGGCTCCCTCCTCGAGCCGAATCTTGTGCTGGCACAAGGTAGGGGAGATCCCCTTGATATCTGCAACAGACCACCCAAATGCTCCCCGGTGGTTCTTCAGCACTATTAGCAACTGGTCGTCCTCCTCAACACTCAGATAAGCAGATATAATCACATGCAACTTTTCTTCCTTAGCTAGAAATGTGTACTTGAGGTGCGGTGGCAGCGACTTCAATTCCAATTCCGGCGGTTTGATTAAGGATGATTGAAGCGGTGGTGGGAGTTTGCCTAAATCTTCATAGTACCTCTCATAGAAACACGACAACATCTGAAGCATCTTGGTGCACTCCTTCAAGGATTTTCTTCTCATCCAATCATGAGTGATATTGACTAAGCAGGCCTCAACTGGTAATTCTGGATATGCATCAAAAACTGAATTTGCTATAGCCTCATCTTCAGTAGAGGGAGGAATGTCATCCTCCTCATCGTTCGGAAAACCTACAGCCTTACAAAGGGATACCACCTTGGTCTGCTCCATGATGTCCACAGCCAAAGTCCCTTTTTCCACCTTAGTCATTACATGGGCCATATCTAAAAATGGCTTCCCTAGACAAAGTGAGATATTGTTGTCAAAATGTTTTACCATGTGGCATTGCTCCTTGGATTTAGGTGACGTGGTGCTGGAAGGCATGACCATCTCAAATCGGTCATCGGCTATACCTAAGGTCAAACGACCTCTCCCCATCTCAAGTATCATGTCAGCTGTAGCTTGGAAGGGTCGTCAGAGTAGTAGCTCATTGCCTTGTTCATCTTGCATCTCCATGACGACAAAATCTGCTGGAAAAACAAATTGATCCACTTTCACTAACACGTCTTCACAAATACCGTATGGCTTTACCACTGAATTGTCTGCCAATTGGATTGTCATGCTACTCGGCCGTGACTCTTTTAATCCCAACTTCTTGAATGTAGATAGGGGCATCAAGTTAATGCTCGCCCCTGAGTCACATAGCGCTTCACCAAACTTAACTTTCCCAATGTAACATGAGATGTTGAAACAGCCCAGATCCTGCCTCTTTGGTGGCAATGTACCCATGATGAAGGCACTCACCTGCTCCTTAAGCACAACAACCTCCGTGTATGGGATTTTTCTCTTCTTGGTGATGATGTCTTTCAGAAATTTTCCGTAAGAAGGGATTTTCTCAATAGCTTCCAATAAAGGGATATTGACTAAAAGCTTTTTGAAACTGTCTAGAAACTTTTTAAATTGGGCATCCACTTTCCTTGCCTTAGCACTGTTCAGATATGGGACCGGGACAGCCTGTGCCCTTTGATGTGGTGGCACATAAGGTGTCCTTTTCTGCGTATCCTCCTCATCTGCAATAGGATCTTTAGTAGCATCTACTATTATATCTGCAACTGGTTATGTGACTGGTATGGGCAGCTCCTCATTGGCCTCACCTTCAATTTCTGCTTGGGGTTTGCTTGGTTCATCGACTCTGGGATTTAAGAGTTTCTTGCCACTCCTTAACAAGATGGCCTTCGTCTGCTGGTTTCCTCCTAGAATATTAGTGTTACCCGGAAAACCTTGGTGCACCGGCTTCTTCAAATTAGCTATCTCCGCTGCCATTTGTGCCATGGAAGTTTCTATTGTCCTCATTTGAGCCCCATGGCTCTGCAGTGTCTGCCCGGATTGGTTCAAAAACTCCCCTTGTTGCTTTATCTGCTGGCCAAAAGTAGTCATTAATTCTTGATTTTGCTTTATCACTTGATTGAGCAACTCCGTGCTCTTATCATCCGCTACTGGCTGGGGTTTTACATCTGAATCCTGCAAGAAGTTGTTTGGATCCTTCCAGGAGAACTTCTTGTCTTTCCTCCATGAATAATCATTATTTCTGTAGCCTTGCTGCTGCCTCATGAATTTAACTTGAGCCTCATCCTCAGACTCAGTATCCTCCTTTGCAAGAAGTTTCTTCGCGAGAAGATCCATCTTCTCATTCAGCTCCTTGATTGCTTTAGATTCCCCTGCCACTCGAACATGCTCCACGGCGTCTCTTTCGCCCCACGATTGCTTCTTGGCCATGTTCTTAAGGATTTCCCAACACCTGGTGTCTGTGTTGTTCAAGAAAAATCCTGAGCCTACTGAATCGAGGTTGCTTCTATCATGCTCGGAGAGAGCAAAATAGAAGATCTTGACCTATGTCTCCTTGTCAAGCCCGTGATGCGGGCACCGCCTGAGCATGATCTGAAACCTTTCCCAGGTCTCAGAATAGGTCTCTCCTGCTTTCTGGGTGAAGTTGTGGATCTTCCTGATCATGTCATTGGTCTTCTCGGGCGGGAAGAACCTTTCAAAGAAAACCTCCACCATGTAGTCCCAGGATTCCACATATTCATCGTCCAGGTTGTGCAACCACTCCTGTGCGTTTCCCACTAGAGAACTCGGGAAGAGCTTCAAGTAGAGAACATCTTGTGGAAATCTATCTATTTTTATCATATCACAATTCTCCACAAATTGACTTATATGTGTGACTGGGTCTTCATTCTTGAGCCCATGGAATGCATTCGACTTAACGAAGTTAATTAATGCAGGATCAATCTTGTATGTCGGAATATTAACCGCCTGCTTCTTGATCGGCCCCTTGGTAGCATATGAAGAAGAAGCTTTGATCTTCTCCCATATTGTCTGTGGTTCTGCCATTTCTTCTTGTTCGGATTCTGAATCTGTTTCTTCTAAGTGGTCTTGATTGTGGCCTTCCTCGCCGTCAGGTCCCGTCAGTGGAACCTCTGGTGCCTGTTGCGTGTAGTTAGTAATACGCGTCTGTACCATACACAGTACCTGCAAAGTGAAAATTTAAGGTCAATACCGTGCTTGACGATTACAAAATTTAGAGAATATACTGTGAATTTTTAAAATGATAAAAAAAATAAAAATGTGGCCTAGAGTGGCCTCTTGCAACACTCGTAGTGTCGACAACTTATCGTATCCCCGGCAACGGCGCCGAAAACTTGACACGCTTTTTACGTGCGTAGAAACGCAAGTGTACGCGTCAATGTAATATAGGCCTTTGGAGGCCCGAGTCGAACTCAGGGATACGTGAATTGTCGGAGACTACTACTAACTACTCGCAATCAACTAGACTAATTAAATAGTTGGGAGTTGTTGTTAAAATTAAAAGAAAATGAAAATAAAACAAAACAAAACAATCGATTAAATGTTTGGTTTAATCAATTCAAAATGAGATCTTTAGGATTGCGGTTTCACCGCGGGTTTTCATTGTATTAAATTCTATGTAGTCACTCAAATTTATCTCTCTATCCGGGTAGTGGCCTGAAATCAGAATTGCCCACTGTCGTGGTACAATTCACTACTAGGTCGGTTCCACCGTCGTAGTAACCTATACCCTAAACTAGGTGCATTAAAAACGATCTCTCGGTATCCACCATTAACCTTACACCACCTTGTTCAAGGGATTTTTTAATTAATGTAAATTCCGTCTCTTTTCAACCATTAATTCTTCTTTCAAAGTAATTAAGGGCATTAGATTATTATTATGGTGATCAAGCATAATAATATAATTGAGAAAACGAAATTATACCACGGATTTAAGAGATAAGGTATGAATTACTATGATAAAATTGTCATACAATGAATTCCTGGGCTACTCCCGGTCCTAAAGACAAAGGGGATTAGCCCCGCATGTTCATCTCAGAGTAACACGTGGAGTAGAAAAAGGGAAACATGGAGAAAAATGCGATTGAGTGGTGAAACCCCTGAACAGAGAAGATCCCAGCGATCCTTGGCATAGAATACGCGTTCTCCCACCTTTCGGTGGTGGAAATCATCTTCTTCGGTGTCCGGATCGACTGGGGCGTGCTTCTGGGCTCCGTTCTTCTCTCCGCACCTTCTCGGGACGTTGCAGCAGCTAATGACGTGATTGATTGCTCATGGTCGCCGTCATTAGGTATAATCACCGAGTTAGGTCGCCAAAATATCACAGCCGTCAGATTTAGATCAATCTGAAGCAAACATGTATCTAACGGTGTCGATACCATCGACGCGAGTCGATGGTATCGACTCGGCACTGTATCGGCTGAATTTCTTTTCTTTTCTTTGTCGCAACTGATGCCACCTCGATACCATCGACGCCGGTCGATGGTATCGACAGTCATAGGCGTCGGTTTTGTCCTTTTACCATCGTTGTAGCTTCACTAGTCGATAGTATCGACATATGTGTCGATAGTATTGACTCACTCTTTGCCAGCAACCTGTTGATATCTCGATACCATCGACATCCCTGTCATTAGTATCGACTTTCTTCTGGTCCTTACGGCTGGCAACCTGTGGTCCCGTCGATGGTATCGACCACCGTCGATGGCATCGACAGTAGAAGATACTTGTTTTTCCTGAAATTATAACACGAGACCACATAAGTCTACACAAAACGTATTTTTTTGATAATTTATACTCAAAATGTTGAAATAAGGGAGATTTGACATAGAGAAGTAACATAGACCAAAGTAGATGAATTATGCAACATTAACCACAAAAATGACTAATAAATGAATAAAACATATATAAAACAAGTCTATAAATGTGACTCAAAATCATCGCATCAATCCCCAAACGGTCTTGAAACCGTTTGGGTCAATCAACCCAAGTTTCCAACTTAATTAATTTGGAAATTAGCACTTAACCCGATTAGGGTTTTGGTGATTGATTGACCTTCAACTCATGAACCAATTGGAACTAATCAATCATAATTGATGGGTCATTAACCTAGATCTTTTTCAACAGATCTCCAAATGGTCAATCCTGGTCAACACCACCAAACGGTCTGAAACTGTTTGGTCTCATGCGGTTTGGTGAAACTGTTTCCTCTCAAACGGTTTGAAAATGTTTGCTCCCAAACGGTTTGGGAAACCGTTTGAGCAACTCTTTTGAAACCGTTTGCCTTGGATGTTTGGAGAGGTGTGTGCTTATCATCTTCAACCTATAAACTCATGAAACCTGCTATGGTTTCCATGGTGATTGCATCCATCAACCAAATCAATTATCGTGAATATGGAAATGATCATTATTTGATAAGGAATTAAATGCAATAACAAAATCAAGGGTTCAAGTTATAAAACCCGCCTCCAATTGAGCTCCAAAGCTCCAAGCTCATGGAAACAATGGTGGATGCAACTCCTTTCACCATTCCAAGGCTCATCCTCAAGGTTTGAGTGAAAAGGAATGGTTAGAATTGAAGAGGAGATCGAAATAGGAAGAAATCCATAATTTATTTTCAATTTCCACCATGGAATCAAGGTGAAAAGGGTCAAGAACCTTACCAACAGGTTGGGGGTCGTCCTCCTGATCCTCCCAAGCTCCCTTGGTCGTTTCCCAAGCAAGTAGAAGAAGTGGGATCGAAAAAGCCTTTCATTTGTCTTGTAAAAGGTCTTTATATAAAATTTCAATGAGAGAGAATATGCTTTGTAAAAATCCATTTAATCCCAAAAATATGGCCGCCTCTTCCCCCTCAACTTCCTTAGGGACGAGGATATCTTTTTTTCCTCTTATTACTCTCAATTATACATGATTTAAAGAAAAGCAAATCAAGCACCTCAAATCATATTATATTAATATCCATACGTGAGTGAATATTTCTTTTTCTTATAAAATTGTGTGTGAATTATCCACTCCCTTGGATATTTTCATGGTCCTTGCAAGGATCAACGATGTCCACACACATCTGAATCCAACTATTTTAATTTTGGTTGAAGGCCCTTTAATTAATACATTTATTTTTGCCCTAAATCGAATTAGGGTTTCAATTAGGATTAAATCTTGATTATTTTAATATCAAGATTCTCTCTCCTCTAACTTAATTCAAATGAGGCGCCCCTCTCATTTTCTTTACTATAAATGATGCCAAGAAACATTAGGGACCTTATTAAAGTGGTAATTTACATATTGCACCCTAGATTTTGGGTAAATTGCACATTACACCAAAACTAGGTTTTCATGCACAAACATAGCTTTATCAGCTCTTTCTTGGTACTAGGATTCCATAAGCCATACCTCTACATAATTTTCACTCTCATGATGCATCAACACACGAGGAACATATTATCATGCACAATTTGCACTTAAACCCCTCAACTTGGGTAATTTGTACTTTAGTCCAAAACAAACAAAACATTGATTTCAACAATGTTTAAAAGGACTAGAATTGAAACATAGGTTCCTCTTGAGGCCTAATTACTTTTCACAAGATGAGATTAAGCATTTAATCATCTTTCTTAATCAAAACACCTAGGGTTAAAGTATAACCCAGGTCAGGGATGTTACATCCAAACAGTTTGGAACCTCTAAACGGTTTGAAACTGTTTGAAATAGATTTGGTTGAAACCGTTTGATCATTAAACGGTTTGAATCCATTTGAACTAGATTAGGTTGAAACCGTTTGATCACTAAACGGTTTGAAACCGTTTGAACTAGATTTGGTTGAAACCGTTTGATCACTAAACGGTTTGAAACCGTTTGAACTAGATTAGGTTGAAACCGTTTGATCACTAAATAGTTTGAAACCGTTTGGCCTAGGTTATGTTGAAACTGTTTGATCACTAAACGGTTTGAAATCGTTTGGCCTAGGTTATGTTGAAACTGTTTGAACACTAAACGATTTGAAACAGTTTGGCCATACATAGTTGAAACTGTTTGAAATTGTTGATCTAGAGATGTGTGCTAAGATGATGTCATCATCATCAAGCTTCAGACCTCCATTTCTACTGTCCATACAACTGATGGATTCATTAATTCATCAATTACTTAAGAAAATTCGAGAAGAAGGAAAGATCAACATATATTGCAAGATTGAAATCAAATAATAATATCAATGGGTTCAAGTTATATAACCCTCATTCAAAGCAACTTCAAAGCTCCAAGCTTTTCTTCTTTAATGGTGAAGATAGCTCCTCCAATTATCCAAGGCACGTTCTCAACCCTTTTGAAGTAAAAGATTGCCAAAGTTGAGCATTGGATGGAAGAGAGAAGAAAAGAAGAGTTATAACTCCATTTTAGCCTTCAACCCAAGGTTGAAGATGACCATGGATCTTACCTTCAGCTTGGGGAATGCTCTCCTCCTTCTCCTTTGCTTCCTTGGTCGTCGACCTAAGTGGGGAGTGAATGTGTATTGCGAAAATAGCCTTTCAAGTAGTGGATAATTGAGTGTATATAATTGAATTCTTAGGAGAGAGAAAGTAGGAGGGAAGTCATCAACTTTCCTTGCCACATGCCCCCTCCACTTTCTTTTCTCTGAAGCTATCCTTCTTATCTTCAAATTCCTTTGAATTATCCTTAAATTATAATTGACCATTTAAGCTCTTTAATAAATATAATACTATTATCCATTAGCACCTTTATTTTAGTGGACATTACTTTTCAATTAAAAATATAGGTAGATATTTTCACCTACTTAGGAATATCAGAACTCTCAAGGTATTTTGGCTTCCATTCTATTATAGTATTTCACTCATAGCTTTTTAGTTGATGGGCACTTCATTTAATTTATATATTTTTGCTACAAAATAACTTAAGGTTTCAATTATGCTTATTTCTTGATTATTTTATTATCAAGAGTATCATTTCTCAAATATGGTTCAAACAAGACGCCCCTTTCTTTTTCTATTCTCTAAATGATACCAAGAGACATTAGGGACACTCTTGAGGTGTTATTTTACATATTCAACCCTATGTTTTGGATAAATTGCAAATCACACCAAAACTAGTATTCAATGTACTAGTATTATTCAAACAAGCCCCTTCTTAGAATTTAGGCTTCCACAAACCATCCCTTAGCATCCTTCTCATTCTTATGATGCTAAAGTACTTGAGGAACATTTATCATGTAACATTTTGCAAAGTAACCCCTTATATTGGGTAAATTGCACTTTATGCCCAAATTATCATATGATGCACAAACAGTTTGCAAATAAGCTCAAACTTGAAATTTAAACTCTACAAGAGTCTTAATTACTTCTCAAATAATTAAAATAAGTTTATAAGCAACTTACTTAAGAAAAACTTCTAGGGTTAGGCCATAACCCAGGTCAGGGATGTTACATGTTGTGTAACTGGTTAAAACAAACTTATTAAGTGAAGTTTTGTAAGCAACTTTTCATGATTGATTTTAAGTGTTGAAATTTAAATACTGTGACTTTTTGAGAATTACAGACTCATATATAAAACTCAATTCTTAAGTTCCCTCTTAAAACGAGCAGAAAATAAATTCTTAAGTAACTAAGAACATATTTTGTACAATTATGTTCTTCCTTCTTCATAAATAAACATATAAATATTTATGACTAAAGATGTTAGTGATGTGATATGATTTATTTTCAAAACCATAATATAACAAATTATTATATACTATAATCAACGAAGGAACCCTCCGTCGATAGGTGGGGTACCTTTTTTGTTACACATTAAGACCTAGACAATTATTTCTATCTGAGAGCTCTCTCAAGCTTACGTCGCACACAATATAAAACATTTTACTCGTAAGACTAATAAAAAGAAAATGTTAAAATAATTTGAAATATTGTCTATACATTAAATATATCATGACAAGAATAATTTATTTGAGTATTGATATAGACACACAAACATACACATATATATAATTGGTCAAGTTCGGTTCGAACGGTTAACCAGCTGTGTAGACTATGGTCAAACCACCAAACTAGGATAGTATGAACACTTTTCAAATCAAATTCAACCAGAATACCCATTTGGACCAGACTTAACCAAGCAGTTCAATCAAGTTAGAACTGGTCTGATGGTTAAGTTTTGTTTGCAGTCCAGCCCTAGTACGTAATGCAACGGCGACTGAAGGGGACTTTGTCGGTCGGGTAGCGGTGCCGAGCGGCGACGGGAGACGTGGGAAGGCCCAGGCCGCGGAGACGCGCCAGAATCGACCCATCCAATAGATGTGGCCATAGATCTGAAAACCACACAATCACATAACAACGAGAATATATAAACTATATATTCCCCAGAATCTTTAACAGAAAAAAAATCACCTAAGCGGTTTGCTATACAACAGAAGCAATCCCAACCACACGTTACAAGGCATAATAAATAAAATAACACAATGAATTGCAGGGAAAAATTATGGCCAAAGTGAGTCGAGTGGCGACTGGTGATGCCAGCATCTCGTCTTCCACTTATGGCTGGCTGCTTTCGCACTGACGGATGCTTGATCCATCACCAGGCGAAAGAACGGCACACGCAGAATCAGTGCTCAGTCCAATCCCAGTCCAATCACACAGCTTTCACAGTGTCTCACTACCACTTGGCTTCCCCGGGTGCTAGCTAAAGCAAAGGAATGGCGGCGGCTATTGCTGCTGCTGCATCAGCCGCGGTGGCAACAGCAGGGAGCTCAGCCTTCCCTCAACAGCGTCACACTGAAGGAGCCTCCTCGGCTTGGTACAGCGGCAGCAGCGGCTTCACCTCCATCCCCAACCCCTCAAGTGTGGTTGTCCTACCCTGCTGCAATAAGCTCCTTTCTACCGCTGACAGCTGCCGGTGCCGCTGCAGCGTCCCTAGGACAATCAGGTGGCGCCACAGCAGTTGCTGCAAACATCATCGCCGACACCGTCGTGCCTCTGGCGGCGTATCGTGTTCCTCTTCCGATTCAGCTGCTACCCAGTCGGAGACAGCCGTGGCGGCCGGAGGCGTTCCCCAAATTCAGCTCGAGTTCGTCGGGGTAATTGTACAACGCTGAAGTAGTGGAGTAACTGGAGTTTATGCCTAGTGACTAACGCTCTTGAATTCTTTGCGCCGCCATGCGTCTTCTAGTTTTGGGTTGAACTGTGATACTTACATTTGTTTTTTTTTTTTCTGGTTTTGATGCGCAGCCAAAACCAGAGGCCGATGGATCGTACCTCAAGCAGACGGCGGTTGTCAACAGTGGAGAAAAGCTTCTCCGTAACATTATGGATGACAACAAGATCGAGCTCTACGCTCCTTATGTACGTTCCAGATATAACTTAAACTTCTTCTTTCTCTCTTCTGCGCGTGTAAAAAGTATGAATAATCAAAGGCAAAAAAAAACTAAACTGTATCAATTGACTATAATGGTAGTACACTGGTGCACGTCTCCACAAACAATTAAAGTGGACTAAGCTGACTCACAAAAGGAATCTAGAAATCAATACAACTGTCCTCCGAAGAATACTCAATTAACTCCCCTTGATATAGCAAAACTACCCTGTGTCTAGTTTGAAACATCAAATAGATGTTACCAGGGCACTCTATTAAGATTGATTGACTTAATTTGAGGTATATTATACACAAACTGAACTTTGGTTCGAGATCAAGGTCATTGAACAATCACACCCTGTTTAATTCAACTTAGCGTGACCTAGCCTGATTATACCATTGGATCGGTTATTAACATTTCCTCGGGTTTGCCTGTCGATTGACCCTGATGGGTAGTTCCATATGTACCCGTGATCTAACGAAATTCTGTGTTTTTATTGACAAGTTAAAGTGTAATAATGTATGACTTTTTGATGGGCCGAGTGTTACAGGTGAATGCCTCCCGATTCCCAATCACATATACACTACATCATAATCCCATGTTAATCGTGTCATCACATAAATGTTTGTGTATTGTTGTCGTACTAATGACACATTCTGTAAACTTTAGTCATATTTACAAAAGTATAAAAACTAGCAAGCTTAGGCGGATCTAGCTGAAGGAATTGCTGTATTGATTCATTGAACTTACATTCTTACTGAAACATGGCAGAATGACGCAGCTATACAGATTTCATAACTGCTGTTGTGTACTTCTATTGTTGGCAGGGAAAATTGATGAACTGTGGCGGTGGAGGTAGCTGTGGTACTTGTATTGTGGAGGTAAGTTGTTTTACTACCAAATGGATTTCTTCTTCCCAGACCGTTTTACTGGATTTTTCTAGTTTCAGAATTGCCAATTATCAGATAAAATGTTCCTTTTCCCATACAAACTGTCACATTTCCATTGAATTCCAGCTAACTTGTTGTAATTTTAGACCATCTTTGATAAGATTTGAGAGAAAAACAATCGAAGGAAAAATACTTCCGTGTGTATTCTTATTCACAAGAGACCATATATATAGTTACAAGGCCTAGACCAAATATGGAAGGTAGACCGACCAAAGAAATAAAATATATTTCTAAAATACAGCTGGAAAATCTCCAATACTCCCCCTCAAGTTGGAGCATGAGGATCCAAAATGCCCAACTTGCCCAACAAATGATGGAACTGCGCCTTACCGAGCGCCTTGGTAAACAAATCAGCAGGTTGCTCTGTAGTCGGAATGTAAGTAGTAGAGACATTGCCTGCCTGAATCTGCTCCCGAATCAAATGACAGTCGATCTCAATATGCTTCTTCCGCTCATGGAAAACTGGATTAGCAGCTATGTGTAAGGCTGCCTGATTGTCACAATACAATCGCATAGGAGAAGCATGTTGAACACCCAAGGAACGTAGAAGAGACTTGAGCCAGATGAGCTCACAACAAACTGAGGCCATAGCTCGATATTCGGCCTCCGCCGAAGAACGCGACACCGTCGCCTGTTTCTTGGTCTTCCAGGATATGGGGGAACGACCAAGCATAACAAAATAGCCAGTGAGAGATCGCCTGGTCTCAGGACAAGTGGCCCAGTCAGAATCACAGAAAGCCGTGAGCTGCAAGGAACTCGAAGCTGACAATAGAAGACCTTGTCCAGGGTGACCCTTCAAGTAGTGAAGAACACGAGTAGCAGCATTCCAATGGTCCATCGTAGGAGCCTGCATAAATTGTGCTAAGACATGGACAGAGTACACAATATCAGGGCAAGTGATAGTGAGATAGATAAGACGACCAACAACGCGCCTATAGCGGTCAGGCTCAGCAAACAGGGTACTGGTCGACCTGGCTAGCTGATGATGTTGTTCCATGGGGAAATCAGAAGGCTTGGCAGCGAGAAGACCAGCCTCAGTCAAAATATCAAGAGTGTACTTGCGCTGAGAGAGAAATAAACCTGAGGCGTTACGAGCAATCTCAATACCTAGAAAATACTTCAGGTGACCAAGATCCTTCATATGAAAGCAGCTGCTGAGATAGGTCTTGAAATGAGCAATGTCACTAGAATCGTTTCCAGCAATGATAAGATCATCAACATAGACAAGGACATGTAAGGTGATAGCTCGCAGAGTATATGAGAATAAAGAATAATCAGCATAACTCTGAACAAAACCGAATGCACGCAGAGCAGATGATAGCTTGGCAAACCAGTTTCGGGGAGCCTGCTTGAGCTCGTAGAGGGACTTCCGCAGACGACAAACATGCCCTGGTGGCACATGCATAAGGCCTGGTGGAGGAATCATGTACACTTCTGCGTCCAGATCCCCGTGTAAGAATGCGTTGTGAACATCCATCTGATGAAGCTCCCAGCCACTTATAGCAGCAACAGATAAGAAGACACGAACAGATGATATCTTGGCAACTGGAGCAAACGTCTCTGTATAATCAACACCTTCAACCTGACGACAGCCAAGAACAACTAAACGAGCCTTGTATCTCTCAATAGACCCGTTCGAGTTGTATTTAATACGATACACCCATTTGCACCCAATAGGTTTCTTGTCAGCAGGTAAAGGAGATAAGATCCATGTGCCATTTCGCTCAAGGGCACGAAGTTCAGACAACATAGCATCCTGCCAGGGTTTCAGAGAAGTAGCCTCCTTAAATGAGGATGGCTCATGACCAGCTGTAACAACAGCAATAAACCGGACATGCGAAGGTGAAAAATTAGCACACGAAACGTATGCTGCAATAGGATGAGGCGTACCTGAGGACAGTGATAGTGGCGTGAGAGTGGGTGAGAGAGCGGGGGTTGTGACGCGGAGAACAGTCTGACAGACATAGTCTTTAAGACGAGTAGATGGCTGCTTTGTACGAGTGCTCTGTCTTACATTACCAAACGGCTGAGAAGGAACAACAGTACTCCCCCTGTCGTCAGAAGGGGAAGACGGAGACAGAACATCCAAAGAGGACGATGCAGTTGGAGGGGAGGACGTGTTAGATCCGTCTCCAACGTCAGTAGATGATGGGACGTCCTCATAAACGGTCGGGGATGGAAACGATACAGGCAAAGCATCTGTAATAGGAGGAGCCTCGGCAAATGGAAAGAACTCCTCGAAGAAAATGACGTCACGACTGACAAACACTTCCTTGGTCTCCAAATCATACAGGGACCAACCCCGCTTGCCTTGCGGATAACCCACGAACATGCACTTGCGACTACGAGAGGCAAACTTATCTCGGGCCTTGGGATTTTGAGCTGCAAAGCAAAGACTGCCAAACACCTTAAGCATATCATACGACGGTGGATGATTATACAGAATCTCATAAGGAGAACGATTGCCCAAAATAGGCATTGGAGTCTGATTGATCAGAAATGCAGCTGCAGTAATACATTCCCCCCAAAAAGACAAAGGGAGATGTGCCTGAAAGAGAAGAGCACGAGCAACATTCAGCAGATGACGATGCTTACGCTCTGCTCTTCCATTCTGCTGAGGCGTGTGAACACAGGATGTCTCAAACATAATACCATGATCCGCAAAGAAGGAACGAAGCGGTAAGAATTCAGTTCCATTGTCAGCGCGAACGCGCCGCACTCGAGTCCGGAATTGAGTAGTGACAAGCGCACAAAAATGCCGAAACTGAGTAGCAACCTCCATCTTGGACCGAATAAGGCAAACCCAAACAGAATGAGAATGGTCATCAATAATAGTGAGAAAAAACCGAGCACCTCCAAGAGAAGGAGTACTGTAAGGACCCCACACATCACAATGAATCAGTTCAAATAACTCAACAGCTTTATTAGAACTTTCCGGAAATGACAATCTAGTTTGTTTAGCTTGAAAACAAGAAGTACATGGAGACAGTCTCACAAGTGAGTCTTTATTGAATTTTAAAGATGAAATAGAAGACAAGACAGACGACGATGGATGACCAAGTCGACGATGCCACAGGATTGTCGAATCAACAAAAGACTGAATAGAGGATGCGCGCACAGCAGCATGAAGACTCTGCAGCCAATAAACCCCACCATG
The DNA here is from genome assembly GCA_963693085.1 of Alisma plantago-aquatica. Lineage (NCBI taxonomy): Eukaryota > Viridiplantae > Streptophyta > Magnoliopsida > Alismatales > Alismataceae > Alisma > Alisma plantago-aquatica. The sequence continues at coordinate 542,752,310 of OY856415.1, forward strand.
CTCTCTACCCACGCCAATCACCATCCTCGAACTGATTTCCTGAAGTACAACAACCGAAGGTGTTAAAAGAACAAGCAAATTAAGTTCTCTAGTCAACTGTGCAAGCGAAAGCAAGTTGCAGCTTAAGCTAGGAACAAATAGAACATGAGACAAGCAAACATTGCCCATCGGGACACGACCCTCCTTAGAGGCTGAGGAGAGCCGACCGTCAGGCAATTTAATATGAACAGCCTGCACATCGACAATATTGCAAAGACGGGAAAGATTGCCGGTCATATGATAGGATGCCCCACTATCTAAAATCCAATCATACCACATACCAGACTGATTTTTGGAAGATTGTAAAGCATTGAACATGTTTAACACAGCAGCCATTTGACTCTGATTCAGAGCAGGAGAAAGAGTCGATTGATCCGCCTGGCTAATTGGAGAGAAGCCGGTAGGAGGCTGCTGAACGGCAGCATTGACTACAACAGAAGACGACGGCTTGGACTGCGACTTGGCAGCCTCACGAGCAGCTAACCGATCCTTTAGCCAATCGGGCATCCCAATTAATTTAAAGCAGGTCTCTTTATCATGCCCCAGACGATTACAATGCGAGCAATGAAGACGTTTCCTGTTCCCCCGCTGCGAGCCACTAGACGAAACCGAAGACGGTGTCGATGACGGCGGCTGTGGAGTGGACTGCGGATGACGGACAGCAAAGGCGACAGAGTCAGTTGGGGTCGGAGTTTGAGAATCCACTATCGTTTTCATCCTTTCCTCCTGAATAGCTAGAGCATAAACCTTGTTCAACGAAGGCAATGGATCTTGCGTCATAATTTGAGACCGAAGAGGACCGTAAAGATTAGCATCCAAGCCAATCAAAAACTGATGAACACGTTCTTCTGTATGTTCGGTAATAAAGATGGTGTTGAGATTGCAGGAACATTTACCGCACGAGCAGGTACGGATTGGAGCATAATGATTGAGTTCCTCCCATAACTTGTGAAGAACATTATAATACGCAGCAACCGTTTGTCCAGATTGACGACAACTATAGATTTGCTCCCGTAATTGAAGCTTACGAGCACCGTTCCCAATGCAAAAACGCTGCTGTAGATCGTCCCACAACTCCTTGACCGTAGGAAACCACGTGATAGACGAGCGGATGGAGACAACGATGGATTGAAGAACCCAACTCACCAGCATCGAATTCACCATACACCAATCCTCAACCGTAGGATGAGTAGTTGCAGAATCAGCAGGACGAGTAATAGTCCCGTTGATGAAGCCAAGTTTCCTCTTTGCACAAAGAGAATTGCGGAAAGCGACCACCCATTCATCAAAGTTGTCACCTTTGAACGTCACAGGACATATAGAAAGCCCCGGATGATCGGAGGGGTGGAGATAATAAGGCGAGTAAAAACTCACCGCAGCGTCCTTGTGCTGATCACCCATAGAAGGAGATCGAAGACACAGATTCGGAGATGAACAGACCGAAACCGGTCAAGCAAGGACAACAGCGAGAAGAAAAAACTGGAACGTCGGCGGCAGGTTTAGGGCAAAGGAGGAGGCGGTAGGGTTAATGAGGAAGGGATCGAAATACGTCTGATACCATGATAAGATTTGAGAGAAAAACAATCGAAGGAAAAATACTTCCGTGTGTATTCTTATTCACAAGAGACCATATATATAGTTACAAGGCCTAGACCAAATATGGAAGGTAGACCGACCAAAGAAATAAAATATATTTCTAAAATACAGCTGGAAAATCTCCAATAATCTTAGACCAGTCACTTAGTTAAATGCATATGAAGCATCTAGTTTATAACATCTGAATTACTCCTTCAATATCACATTAGACAATTAGAGTAATGAAATCCTTCAACATAATTTTGTCTCGAAGTATAGGGAAGTACAAACACTCATTTGACATTTCTACAAAATTCAAGAAACTAATTAAGATGTGTCCACATCTGAAGGTTGTTGTAGATGGTTCAATATATACAAGTTACCTTTTTCTTACTATAGTTTCCATATGGAAGACATGATTTTGCTCGAATCAAGATTAGAGCTTTTCATTTTTTTTCTTCTTGAAAAGCTTTCAGTCACGTGAAGATTGTGCCTATACCATATTTCTTCTTAGTTTCTCAATTTGATGTTCTGTTTTTTTGGGGGTCTAACAATTTTCTGTTTTGTTACTTATGTAGATAATCGAAGGTCAAGAACTAGTGAGTGAAAGAACTGCAACTGAGAATCGATATCTCAAAAAGGTTGCATTCTAATAGAAGTTGCAACATCTCTGGTTTATTATGCCTTTGAAGTCTTTGGTTCTTAGGACCTCAAAATCTAGGATCCTGCCTTAAGTCGAATTTTGTGTCTTCCCATGCTTTTCTGCCTCCTAATCAAACTCAGAGAACATCATATGTGCCCCTATACAAAACATGTTCTGAATCTCGTGGTTAGTGTCCAAACTTTACAACTGGGTAACCTGTTTCAAATCCGGTGAAAGCAAATTATCCTTGGGAGAGTTGTACCCTGATGGAACATTAGAGCACCTGGCCGGAGGGTGAATGTTTCAAGAAACCAAACAGATGTCTATTTGTTTGCTTCATGATCTAAGTCAGAAAACTGTTCAGGTAAATTTGCTAATTATAGTTACCCTGCAACTGCAGAAACCTGCGTCATGGAGACTGGCTTGTCAAACTATCGTTGGAAATAAAGAAAATGCCGGAAAGGTATGCATGCTTACAACAGATTTATTGTATTTGTGTATTGCCTATTGAGTGCTTTTGTAGTTGTAGATGGAAATAAAACATATGTAGCAATTTAGAAGCATATTACCTATAATCTAAACATGAAACTTTCTCATTAATACTAGATGATGGATTGCTCAAGCACCTATATATAGAGAGAGAGAGAGTCAGGCTAGAATACACTTGAGTGTATAGATTGTGCGCTACACTCAAGTTGTGTTTGCATATCAAGACTATAACTTTGTAAAATGTAAACTAGTGATCTTCATTGTCATACTATAACTAGGCTCCATATAAATTTTGAGCCCATTTGAATGAGTGTAAGTCACTCATCCAAGGGCAACAAAATTGACGCACGAAACTCATTTAAAATGCATTATTTTTGTGGTCTTTATAACATGACCTATAAATGTCCAAATGGGCTCAAATTTTATATATGAGCTATTCACAAGATGTTTAAGAAGATCAACGGATTAGATTTTTGAAAAAAATATTGCATCATGAAAAACTACTTGAGTGTATTCTGCTCTGAATACACTCGAGTGTATTCTAGCCTGACTCTCTGACTCTCTCTCTCTCTCTCTCTATATATATATATATATATATATATATAGAGAGAGAGAGAGAGAGAGAGAGTCAGGCTAGAATACACTCGAGTGTATTCAGAGCAGAATACACTCAATATTTTTTTCAAAAATCTAATCCGTTGATCTTCTTAAACATCTTGTGAATAGCTCATACGCAAAATTTGAGCACATTTGGACATTTATAAGTCATGTTATAAAGACCGCAAAAATTATGCATTTCAAATTAGTTTCGCGCGTCGATTTTGTTGCCCTTGGATGAGTGACTTACACTCATCCAAATGGGCTCAAAATTTGTAAGTAGCCTAGTTATAGTATGACGGTAAAGATCAATGGTTTACGTTTTGCAAAAAATAGTCTTGATATGCAAACACATTTGAGTGTATTCGTGCGATCTGTACACTCGAGTGTATTCTAGCCTGACTCTCTCTCTCTCTCTCCCTCTCCCTCTCTCTCTCTCTCTCTCTCTCTCTCTCTATATATATATATATATATATATATATATATATATATATACAAAATCGACGCGCGAAACTAATTTGAAATGCATAATTTTTGCGATCTTCATAACATGAGCTATACATATCCAAATGTGCTCAAATTTTGCGTATGAGTTGTTCACGAGACATTTAAGAAGATCAACGGATTATATTTAAAAAAAAAATTACATCATGAAAAACTACTTGAGTGTATTCCGCTCCGGATACACTCGAGTGTATTCTAGCCTGACTCTCTCTCTCTCTCTCTCTCTCTCTATATATATATATATATATATATATATATATATATATATATATATATATATATATATATATATATATATATATTGAAACCTAAATTCTAAACCCAAACACCGGAGTTCTCTACCTTTTAGTAACTTATGTTAGAAAGAAAATTTAACACCACTCTGAGATGGTAAATGGACAAAAATGGATTTATCTTGTGAATGCTTGGTTGCTCATTTTACTGTGATGTGTATTGGCTCCAGGTTGCAGTTCAACGGCTACCTCAGTGGAAGAAGTAAATTGGAAGGCCTTTAGCTATACACACATGAGAACACTCATTGATGTACAGCGTTTCTGATTGTAGCATGCTGGTTACAATGATCTTTATGCTCAATTCCATTGTTTTCTGCACGGCTATCAATATGTTCTTCAAATGGTAGCTTGAAGTGACTGTATATATTTCAAATTCAAAATCTTTTCAGTCCTTATCTTAGTGCAGCGTCCATTGTTTTAAGGAGCGGGCTGGCGTTACACTAATATTTTCACTTTTTGTCCGTGGACATTATTCAGATAATTTCCTCTGTTATTCCTAACCCCCCCCCCCCTCCATATGCAGATGCTAGCTTTGAATCATATAACTTTCAGTGTGCTAGCACGCTGTTAAGGCAACTGTCTTTCCCATGCTACGTTAGTGACAACGGGGTTGTTCTTTATTGTTATTCCACATGACACGTGCTGAAATTGTTAGTAAATAGAGAACTCTGATTTCACTCTTAAGTGAAAATTATGATTTTATCGTGTATACTTTTTGAGATAGACTAGTGCACAAGAAAGCCATACATTATCCACAAAGGATATTAAACTCAAGCGAAAACAAATCTACTACTACGTTTCCTTCTTAACAAGAATGAGTTGTGAAAAATACAGAAATCTAACACTACATCTGCATTTCGTTTTAGTTTTATACGCTGCAGTCTTTTTATGAGGGGAGATGTCGATTCAAGTCTCAAATTTTAGGTACAGAGATTGCACCCTCTTAGCTACCATATGAGTATCTGTTGGGCTCCAACTCTGGGATCAACACAAAATCACACCTCAAGGCTGGATGGCCACTCGAATAAATTGAAACCAAATTCACAGTAACAACCATAGTTGGCAAATAACAAATTTTCTAAGAAGATACTCATAATCTAGAAATAGAAAAACCCATCATATATTTGTTCAACATGTAACTATACTTCATTAACCAAGTACTCCAAGTCACAATATGTATGTCACTCAAGATGGTTATGTTCGTTATTTACAACATATGAAAAATATACAATAGCATGCCAAAAACTAACTCACATTGATATGTAAAGGATCGTTCTTGTGACCCTAGTCTACATGGACGATTCCTAGGACTTGATCAAAACTCTGAACCCTAGATGACTATTGCCTTGGGGATGGGGTCTCGTCACCAAAGAATCATCGGATATGGTAATGCGATCATAAAAAAAGGGTTATAATACATTAGAGTGAAACCAAAATTCCAAGCAAAGATGAAAACACATATAAAGGAATAAAAGCATGAAAATTCTACATATATCAAGTTAGGCAATTCTATATGTAAAGATAACATCTACAACACATACCAGAGTAAAATAATAGCATATGAAGTATCAAATGTAATTATCATATAATCTATACATATATGACTATATTGATTGGTAAAGGATTTTGTTTTTATACAGTAGATAATGTAGAATGCATCGTTAAAATGAATAGCTAATTGAGATGAACCCCGATTTGTCCACCATGAAAGATATTAGGATTTCTAGTGTCACTAAGATCATGTAATGTCTCGGACTGTGTAAGTATAAGAAGTAGGATCTTATCACCTGCAACTACATTATCATCAAGTCTGTTTGGGGTACTCATACCAAGACACCTCGACAAATCACGTGATCATATCATATCAATCAAATTGATAGGTCTTTCATATGACAATTATGGCCTCAATCACACTTATATAATGAATATGTGGTTTTGGGGTGACAAGGGGACCATATCTTATATTGGCTCCCAATGTCCCGTGTATGCCCAATATTATAAGACTTCTAGTACCTTCTAACAATCCCTAGATCACTAAAAAATGATCATTCTGCTTTCCTAACATTCAAACATTGGGGACGTTGTTCAGTGCACATGACCAATTATGTAATTAGGGCTTTACTTGTAAAATACACTGGTTACTCATATTTCATAAAGAAACATTAAACGTTTACAACATTCTATGAAGATTTAAGAAATTCAAGCATCCTGAGATTCCTAGTACCTTCTAATCTAACAATCCCTAGATCACTAAAAAAATGCCCATTTTGCTTTCTTAACTTTCATTTATTGGGGATGTTGTTTAGTGCACATGACCAATTATGTAATTAGGGCTTTACTTGTAAATTAGAATGATTACTCATATTTCATAAAGAAGCAATAAAAGTTTACAACATTCTATGAGGATTTAAGAAATTCAAGCATCCTGAGATATCAAAACCCTATGGTTAGTACATCAAGTATGTACTAAGCTAAAAATTCTCATGTTTGGACCTAGAATAGACCATGTCATGAATTAGGCTCAAAGAATATCTTCACTATGGAAATATCAACATATTGCAATAAGAATGTATTATGAGAAGTTTCTTCAAAAGATTTTATAATATGACCATGAAGCCAAAAGTTGTAAAAATACTAAATTAACGTTGGCAATTTCCCAAGCAATAGGTAATGAGTTCCAGTCATTAGGGGAATATTAATTTTTTTATGGAATAATAATCTATGTAGGAAGAAACAAACCTTCAAAATTGCATGTATTCCACCCAAAAACCACCTTAAAATTCTATTTTTGGATCATATTATCATGTACAATAGTGAGTTAAGTTATTATAAGTAAAAATTACACCACATAGATATCTAAATGGCAGGTACATTGACGTGTATTTTACTACGCGCTTAAACGCAAGTATACTATACGCGTCAAAGTAATATAGGCCTTGTGAGGCCCGAGTCGAACTCAGGGATACGTGAATTATTGGGGACTTTTACTAACTAATCGCGATCAGCTAGACCGATTAACAAAGTAGGGTTTTGTTGTTCAAATTAAAAAGAAAATAAAAATCAAACAAAGAAAACAACCGATTAAAGGTTAATTTAATCAATTCAAAGGGATATCTTTAGGATGGCGGTTTCACCGCGGGTCAACATTGTATTAGGTTTCATATAATTCCTCACACTTCTCTCTCTATCAGGGTAGTGGCCTGAAATGAGAATTACCCACTGTCGTGGTGTAATTCACTACTTAGGTTTAGGTTGATTCCACCGTCGTAGTAATCATTCCCCTAAACTAAGCGCATTAAAAACGGTCTCTCAGTTCCCACCATTAATTTTACAACTCCTTTGTCAAGGGTTTTATTAATTAATGTAGAATTCGTCTCTTTTCAACCGTTAATCCTTCTGTCGAAGTGATTAAGGGTGTTAAATTATTATTATGGTGATCAAGCATAACAATAGAAATGGAGAAAACGAATCTATACCATGGATTTGAGAGAAAAATATGAATTATTGATATAAAAATGTCATACAATGCATTCCCGGGCTACTCCCGGTCCTAAAGATTGAGGGTTTTAGCCTCTCATGTTCATCTCACACGAATACATGGTAGAAATTGGGGAATTCATAAGAAAAATGGGAAATAAATGGGAAAACCCCTGAACGGAGAAGAATCGGTGGATCCTTGGCGTAGAACACGAGCTTCCCCGCCTGTCGGTGGTGGAAATCGTCTTCGGCAGCGTCTGAATCACCCGGGATGAGCTACTCGGCCTCCGTTCTCCTTTCTCTCCTCTCTCGGCACTCGTGCAATGCGATATTCCGATCCTCCTGAACGTGGGCGGCTGTCATTAGGTATAAGTCCCTAATTAGGTCGTCAAATAACAACAGCCGTCCGATCGAGATCAAAACAGATCCAACACATATCTGCCGGCGTCGATACCATCGACGCGGGTCGATGGTATCGACCCAGCGGATTAGCGGCAGCTTTCCTTTCTTTTAGTCTGAGCGCCTGTGGTGATCTCGATACCATCGACTTGGGTGTCGATGGTATCGACTCCTTTAGCGTCGGTTTTTTGTCTTCTAGCGATGCTGTAGCTCTCCTTGTGTCAATGGTATCGATTGCATCCTCGCCAGCAACTTGAAGGGATCTCGATACCATCGACTTAGGTGTCGATGGTATCGACTCTGTATTGCTCTTCTCGGCTGACAACCTGTGGCTTGGTCGATGGTATCGACTTCCGTCGATGGTATCGACGGAAGCAGATACTTGTTTTTCCTGAAATTTCACAACAAGACCAAGTAAATCCACACAATTTATAATAAGATGATAAATAATGCTCAAAATAGTAAAACAAAGGGGATTTGATATAATATGATGGCAAAGACCAAATAAAGTGAATTATGCAATATTATCCATGAAAATGAGTAATTAGGCACAAAACACATATGAAATAGGTCTCTAAATGCGACTCAAAATCATCGCATCAAACTCCCCTAAGCTTAAACATTGCTCGCCCTCGAGCAACTAATCCTTAGAATAGGATTGCAGATGTCAACTAAAAATCAACACATCACCCCACATTCCACATGACTCCCACTGGACGTTCTCAAACCGGCCTTTCCTAATCACAGAACAGTAATTACCCTACAGGCGACAATAATCATCAATAAAAGAAATTATCCTTCAAACCGATGAACACTATCACATAAGGCAGTTAACATAATAAAATTTGCCGATTCAGCATTAGTGCATCTTGTGATCGCCTACACTACGTTGCTCGCCCTAACTACCATCTACATGGAAGCAGTTCTCCTGATAAACATGAGTGAGGAGAAAAACACGGTGGCCTACCAATCCGAGCAACGGGTGGATGGAATGGGTGGTTCATGGAAGAATTTGGAAGTATTACACAGTTTCAAAATGCATACAACAAAATGCCCTAAATGATGCAAATGCACATTGAAAATGCCCTAATGCTTAAAATTGGGTGGAATGATGCATGCACTAACCTTCCACCTCAAAAAGAGATAGAAATCTAATTAAGCCACATCATGTACTCAATTTCCTTGTTATGCAAGTGATATCATGTTCCTTTCTCCCTCTTATTCCATTTCCTTCTAAATTCTCTTTTTTTTCTTTTCTCAATTTTTTTAGATTTTCAGAATTTTTTTTTCTTAGCCCACATATCCATAATTGCTTAGAGATACATGTGTTAGGCTATTTTCTTCACGATTGGAAATCTTTGTACTATTTCGAGGGTATGGGACAATTTCGGTCACTTTTCAAGACAAACTGAGGTACATGGTGTACTTATGCATGAAAATCATGAAAGTTATGAGTGAAACTACATGACATGCACCTAAAGGTAATGTGCATGAATCACTATACATTTTTTTCCATTTTATGCAAAAGTATGAAAATAACAATGCAAATCCTATCTACATGCTATGCACGCAAGGAGGAATTAAAACTGTACTTTACTTCCAATTCTTTGGTGGATTAGGGAAAAAATATGAAGTGGAATGATCACAAGATTAAGTTACTGAACCTTACAAAAAATATCATGTGTCCCTCCTTACTGACATGTGTAGTAGTTCAAAGGGTTCTTTCTCTTATATCCAATTAAGGTCTCATTACCATTTGATTAGGTTAGGCTCAAACAACCGTTACTATCCACTTTTCATGAGTCAATGGGGGTGTGGGTGTGACATATTGCTTTAGAGTTGACATAATCAATCATTTTCATAGGACAAGTTTCCCAAGGACCACCAAGTTAAGCTATCCAAAAGACACAAAAATTTTTAATTTCCCATGAAAACAACGAGATGACAATTTTTAAGACATCCACGATTACACTAGATAGATGTGGATCCTAAACAAAAACTAAAATTGCAAGAACAAATAACAAAGCAAAAACTAAAAACAACTAAAGAAAAGATAAAAGATAGAGCTGTTCCAGCCACCCCCCTAAGCTTGAATTCGACTATGGCCTCATAGTCAAAAACCAACTTAAGGGTGGAACAGTGATACCCTGATCAATCTTGCGGAGGCGGTGGTGGGTATTGCGGTGCCGTAGGATCCCAAGACGGGTACTCCCCCTGGAAGCTTGGATCATATTGGGTCCTCGGCGGAGGCTGTGGATAGCCTCCAAAGTAGTCTTGACTCCAGTAATGGTCGAAGAAGGGCTCCTATTGCATCTCTATCCGCTGCAACCGGGTGTGCATTTGCTCTTGGTTGGCGAGGATAAGCCGCTCGTTCTCGAACATAGCCCGTTGGTTATCAAGTACCCGGCTCGTAGTCTCATGAATGCCGGTATACATACCCATGTGCTGCTGCTGAGTTTGCTGGATGTCCTGCAGCATGGTGTACATCCCCTGCATGGAATAGGGATCCGCGGTTGGCTGCTCGTACTGTGGTGATGGCGGCGGGGGCTGAGATGATGAAGATGCACCCGGATGCATCCTAGGACGCTTCCGTGGTGCCACACGTGCTCGAAGAGGTGTGAAAGCCTCCTCTTCCTCTGCAGCCTCGCCTTCTTGCTCGTCACCTCCGCCTTCTTCCTCGGAGGACTCGATGGCTATGATTGGCCACCGGAAGTGCTGCTTGCCCTCTATGTTGAAGACGTCGTCCGGTAGGGAGCTCTCCTGATAAGCTTGGTTGACGTGGCAATGAGCGTACGCCAACCCGTCCCGGAGAAGAATGAGGTTTGAACGGTGCAAGTGTTGCACGTTCACCTTGCTCCTCGTAGAGATCGGAGTCATGGAATGAAAGTTCAGCCCCAAGTAAAGCGCCAACTTGGTGACAAGACCACCAAAATGGATTGGAGCCTTCCTTGTGCTCCTCTTCACCGCCAGGACGCGCTGTAGCCAGAACGCCCCCCAGTTGCATGGTTGACGTTTCAGGAGTAAGTAGAGAAAGAACATGTCACTCTCCTGAAACTTGCTCAAAGCAAGATCGCTTCGAGCGAAGAAAGTCAAGCTCAACATCCTATGCAGAACCCGGACGAACGGGTGCTCAAAATCCGCTACCGCTGCATTATGGTAGCTCACAGTCTTCCCTGCCGGCACTGTCACTAGCTCGGAGAAGATTTTTTCGTAGTCGGTGCGGGCGTCGGGGCGTCGGTGATCGTTGCGGCCGTGGTTCCAGTTGAAGATGTCGTTGAACTGCTTCAACGTGATGTTGTAATTGTTGTTGAAGAGTCGGAAGGACACCCTTCCCTTGATCCACGCCTGGTCTGATGGTACCACGTCATTTGGTACGATGCAGATGTCAAGAGACGCCATGAACTCAGCCACCAGTTCCTTGTATGTGGCCCATTCGCCGAAAAACGGCTGCCCATCCGCATGGTACTGTAGCTCGTCAGGGCGTAGACTTATGTTGGTGAGGCGTGCTTGTCCATGAAGCACATAGGCCAAGTTGGCCTCGAATCCCAACTCCTGGATCATGCCCCGGTCCACATATCGGGTGGGCTCGAACTTTCGCTTCATTATCTCCTCGTAGACCTTCCTCACATCCATGTTGGCATGAATTAGGCGTGGACGAGGGATGGAAGCGGTTGGGGAGGAACGAACTCCTCGATCTCCATAGGGTGAGCGCTTGAGGATGACGCTCTGGCGGTGTGCACCATGGTTGCGAGAAGATGGGATTAGAAGAAAAGAGCTCGGTGAAGATGGAGAAGAAATTCTCCGCTCGATGAAGATCTCCACTCGATGACGCTTCTCTTCAGTCTTGGAGGGCTCGGGGGAGTGCTCGGCGCAAAGGAGGATACTTGCTCTGAAGGTGTGACGTCAAATGACGTTGCAAGTCCCCTTAAATAGGCTTGATCGGCGCCCCTGTTGACCCGTCGATACCATCGACGCGGGTCGATGGTATCGACACATCTCGCGGGTATCCGCCTCCCTCGCGAGTATCGACGGCTGACGTTTGCTGGATCGAGAAACCCGGATTGCTGACGGGTCGATACCATCGACGGAAGTCGATGGTATCGACGCAGCACCCGGACCGCTGACGTGGTTGTTGCGATCGTCGTCGATGTCTGTGTGCGGATCAGTGACATGTCCGTCGATACCATCGACGGATGTCGATGGTATCGACTTGCTTTTATTGTGACACCGCCGTTGTGTTGCATTCAACCTGTGATGATGTCGATACCATCGACGAGGCCGTCGATGGTATCGAGTTGACTGAGCAAAATTCATCTGAATATCTCCAGAGATCTCGATGGTATCGACTGGGGTGTCGATACCATCGACACTTTTATTGCGACCTGTCTGTGACCATGTCGATACCATCGACGGGGGTGTCGATAGTATCGACGCAGTGTGATTTTTGCTGGTGTCAACCTGAACCCATGTCGATACCATCGACGAGTGTGTCGATGGTATTGACCCTGCCTGTGCCTGCACATTCAACAAACGGATTAAGGTATCATTTTTAAACTAAAATTTAAACAAAATAAAAGCAATCTATGACTAAAATTAAACTATCCTAATGTACCGATGGTTGGGTTGCCTCCCAACAAGCGCCCTTCTTTAACGTCTTAGGCTAGACGTATGACAGTCATCATCTTTTCACCTTGGGGACTGCACTTAGAGGATCATGCGGTAATTTGAATTCAACACGATCTCCTCCAATGCCCAAAGACAAAGTACCTCTCCCTAAGGCAGTCACAACGTCTGCCGTTGCTTGAAACGGTCTTCCTAGGAGAATTTCACAACTTTGGAGTGGTGGCATATCCATGACGACAAAGTCCACAGGAAATATGAATCTATCCACTTTGACGAGAACATCTTCACATACTCCATAGGGTCTCACGGTAGACCCATCTGCCAATTCAATTGTTGCAGCCAACTTCTTTATCTCTTTTAACCCCAACTTTTGAAATGAAGCCAAAGGCATGAGATTTATGCTAGCGCCAGAATCACATTGCGCTTTAGGAAAATGTTGACCACCTATTGAGCACGGTATGTAAAAACCTCCTGGGTCCTTTCTCTTCTTTGGTGAACTCCCATGAATCATAGAGCTCACTGTTTCATTCATCCAATAAATTTCATCGTCTTTTATGCGCCTCTTCTTATTGATGATTTCTTTAATGAACCTCCCATAGGCGGGTACTTTCTCGATCATCTCCACTAACGGAACGTTGATGTGGAGTTTTCGGAATATCTCCAGGAATTTTTTAAAGTGACGATGCTCTTTCTTCGACTTAGGATTAACCACATTTGAAACATCTGCTGCCTCAACACGCCTATGAGGTGGCACATAAGAGCTTTTCGGGGGTACCTCCCCTAAGCTTGCTTCAATCATTCCCTCGGACGTGGGCTTTGGCGAGACATCATCAATAGTAGCAGCTTGTTGTGGTTCCTCTCTCGCCTCAGATGTCTCCACATGTGCACAAACAACCTGCACCTGCTCCTCCTGCCTAGATGGAGATACCATACTCACAACTCTCTCTGATTTTCTGAAGAAATGGTGTCCGCCCGGCAATCTATAGTAAGTGCGTGGATACGGTATCGCCGGTGTTGCATTCACATTGAAAATCAATTTTCTTTCTTCTACAGCTTCTTGCACCTGAGATTCCTCATTTCTTACCACCGACATGTACTTAACCTGATGATGTGCTTGGGCCACGTTCGCATTCTCAGCTGGTTTCTGTTGATTGGCGTGCTTGATGGCCGCCACTTCACTTGGAATATGAGCCACGGTGGTCTCTAATGCCCGCATTTGCGCTCCATGGCTTTGCAGCGTCTGCCCAAATTTGGTTAGAATGTCACCTTGAGATTGCAATTGTTTTCCAAACATGGCCATCATCTCTTGGTTTTGCTGGACCATTTGAGTTAGTAATTCAGTGTTCTTGTCCTCGGCTTTCTACTGTGGCTTGGCATCCGGATCCTGTAAAAAATTGTTCGGATCCTTCCATGAAAACTTTTTATCTTTCCTCCATGCATAGTCATTGTTTCTATAGCCCTGTTGTTGCATGTACTTTACTTGGGCTTCCTCATCCTTAGATGCATCCTCCTTAGTTAACACCTTCTTGGCTAGAAGATCTAACTTATCATTCAGCTCCCTCACTATTCTGGATTCACCAGCAGCCTTGACATGTTCCACGACACCTCTGTCACCCCATGACTGCTTCCTAGCCATGTTTTTCAGTATCTCCCAACATCTGGTATCGGTGTTATTTAAGAAAAATCCGGAACCAGCCGAGTCCAGGTTGCTTCTATCATGCTCGGAGAGAGCAAAGTAGAAGATCTTCACTTGGGTTTCCTTGTCTAGTCCATGGTGTGGACATCTCCTCAACATGACCTGGAATCGCTCCCAAGTCTCAGAATAAGTTTCACCCGCCTGTTGGGTGAAATTGTGAATCTTCCTGATCATATCATTGGTCTTCTCAGGAGGGAAGAATCTCTCGAAGAAAACCTCCACCATGTGATCCCATGATTCAACAAACTCGTCGTCGAGGTTATGAAGCCACTCTCTTACCACTCCAGCCAAGGAACTCGGGAATAACTTGAGGTAGAGCACATCCTGTGGAAATCGATCTATCTTCACCATATCGCAGTTCTCCACGAACTGGCTGATGTGGGCCACTGGATCTTCATTTTTTAATCCGTGAAATTTGTTGGATTTGACCAAGTTAATCAGTGCTGGATCGATCTTGTAGGTTGGAATGTTTAGCCCCTGTTTCTTTATAGGCCCCTTTGATGCTGAGGAAGAAGACGCCTTGATCTTCTCCCATATTGTCTGTGCTTCAGCCATTACTTCTTCTTGTTCTTGCTCAGATTCAGAATTTATATAACTGTGGTGTTCCTCCTCGTAGTAGTCCTCGTCCTCTGGTCCCGCAGATGGAACCTCAGGTGTGTGATTCACGTAGTCTCGGCTACGTGTGTGCACCATGCAAAGTACCTGAAATATGGAAATAGGGGTTCAGTACAATGCTTTGAACGAGTCAACACAATTATAGAGAAATAAAAGAATTTTTTAAATTGTTTTAAAATAAAAAAAATGTGGCCTAGAATGGCCGCTCTTAGCACTCAAAGTGCCAATAATTCTCCGTGTCCCCGGCAACGGTGCCAAAAACTTGACGTGTATTTTACTACGCGCTTAAACGCAAGTATACGCGTCGAAGTAATATAGGCCTTGTGAGGCCCGAGTCGAACTCAGGGATACGTGAATTATTGGGGACTTTTACTAACTAATCGCGATCAGCTAGACCGATTAACAAAGTAGGGTTTTGTTGTTCAAATTAAAAAGAAAATAAAAATCAAACAAAGAAAACAATCGATTAAAGGTTAATTTAACCAATTCAAAGGGATATCTTTAGGATGGCGGTTTCACCGCGGGTCAACATTGTATTAGGTTTCATATAATTCCTCACACTTCTCTCTCTATCCGGGTAGTGGCCTGAAATGAGAATTACCCACTGTCGTGGTGTAATTCACTACTTAGGTTTAGGTTGATTCCACCGTCGTAGTAATCATTCCCCTAAACTAAGCGCATTAAAAACGGTCTCTCAGTTCCCACCATTAATTTTACAACTCCTTTGTCAAGGGTTTTATTAATTAATGTAGAATTCATCTCTTTTCAACCGTTAATCCTTCTGTCGAAGTGATTAAGGGTGTTAAATTATTATTATGGTGATCAATCATAACAATAGAAATGGAGAAAACGAATCTATACCACGGATTTGAGAGAAAAATATGAATTATTGATATAAAAATGTCATACAATGCATTCCCGGGCTACTCCCAGTCCTAAAGATTGAGGGTTTTAGCCTCTCATGTTCATCTCACACGAATACATGGTAGAAATTGGGGAATTCATAAGAAAAACGGGAAATAAATGGGAAAACCCCTGAACGGAGAAGAATCGGTGGATCCTTGGCGTAGAACACAAGCTTCCCCGCCTGTCGGTGGTGGAAATCGTCTTCGGCAGCGTCCGAATCACCCGGGATGAGCTTCTCGGCCTCCGTTCTCTTTTCTCTCCTCTCTCGGCACTCGTGCAATGCAATATTCCGATCCTCCTGAACGTGGGCGGCCGTCATTAGGTATAAGTCCCTAATTAGGTTGTCAAATAACAACAGCCGTCCGATCGAGATCAAAACAGATCCAACGCATATCTGCCGGCGTCGATACCATCGACGCGGGTCGATGGTATCGACCCAACGGATTAGCGGCAACTTTCCTTTCTTTTAGTCTTAGCGCCTGTGGTGATCTCGATACCATCGACTTGGGTGTCGATGGTATCGACTCCTTTAGCGTCGGTTTTTTGTCTTCTAGCGACGCTGTAGCTCTCCTTGTGTCGATGGCATCGACTTTCATCGATGGTATCGACTGCATCCTCGCCAGCAACTTGAAGGGATCTCGATACCATCGACTTAGGTGTCGATGGTATCGACTCTGTATTGCTCTTCTCGGCTGACAACCTGTGGCTTGGTCGATGGTATCGACTTCCGTCGATGGTATCGACAGAAGCAGATACTTGTTTTTCCTAAAATTTCACAACAAGACCAAGTAAATCCACACAATTTATAATAAGATGATAAATAATGCTCAAAATAGTAAAACAAAGGGGATTTGATATAATATGATGGCAAAGACCAAATAAAGTGAATTATGCAATATTATCCATGAAAATGAGTAATTAGGCACAAAACACATATGAAATAGGTCTCTAAATGCGACTCAAAATCATCGCATCATACATCACTAGCCTTTGGGAAGAACTAAGCTCTTGTAGGTGGGAGCTCAAACCCTAATTCAAAAGCTCCACAAACTAAGGCCCAAGGGTCCAAACTTAAATGCACCATATCGAACTAGGACAAAGAAGAATAGAAGGAAGGAATTATGAAGAAGAATTGTACTTTCTTTGATTTTTGATGTAGAACTTCGTCCATATGGTAGGTAAGATAGAAAACATGTGAAAAGATGGGAAAAAAATAAAGAACTTACTTATATTAAGTCTCTTCTAGGTCGGTTTGATGATTCCTAGCTTGGACCTTCAAGAATCCACCAAGAATATCAACATGCACGAGTTCTTCTTCAAAAATGTCTTCAAAAGATCAAGAACAAAACTTAATAGAGTATGAGGTTTTTATTCTAACATATATGTGAGTTAGGTGGTGAAAATTTGCAATTTTGTCCCATGCAAAATTCTAGTAGAATGACCAAATTGCCAGCGCGACTTATGGTCTACATTGACCTAGAGACTCTAATCTCACCATGATTGATCTACTACTTAGCCCAACCAACTTCTTATCAATTGACTTACAGCCTGACCAAAAATGGGTCATGGTAGCCACCCACCACATTGTCCAGGCTCAACACTATGATTGTGAAATTCAATGCCATAAGAGCGAGATTACTCTAAACAAATTCCAAATTAAAACCTTCAGACATCGTCAGCCACATAAAGACACATAGAGATCACACATTAAAATATTCTGCCAAACACCACCATTAGGACTACAATAAACATTTGGTTCGTACAAGATTTAGGGTGACAAATTATAGTTTTCCACATATTACAATCATTGATATATATAGTCTCCAAGAGCCATGTACACACTATCATAGCAAAAGGTATCCCTATTAATATACATATATGGCTTTACCATTGAATACACAAATAAAACCTTAAAACTCATATACCTCTAGAGGTTGTGCAATGCATGCATGACAAAACTCAAGGCGGAAAATGATACCACAAAACATATCCACCAAGACCTGAATATACATGGACAGGTGAGACTATATCCTTATATGAATTCTCTTTAAAGGATACCACACAAACATCACCTACCTCCGAGATACCTTCACACAAACATTACTCACTACAACCCTTAACACAAGTTCCTTCCCTATTGATATTCTCTACTACTATCAAGATCGTTGAGTTACTCACCTTAAAATTGTGAAAAACCATGGGAGCAAGACCCCAAATACCACTGATTTGATATAACAACTAAAACATATGTTATAGACCAGATAAAGAGATTGTTGATGACATATACTGAAATTTTAAGAAAAATATCACTTGGTGTAATTCAAGGTACACACTTACCCAACTGTTTGGCATCAAGCAACATATGAAAGGAATGTTAGATAGTATATAAATTGCAAGCCTATACATGATCTTATCAAGCCAAGGGCACAATGATGTTTAGAGCCAAATAAACCTCAGTAGATAAGCTACTCGAGTGAGGTGTATTTCATATGCCATGGGATGATTGAGGCATACCACTAATTAGATAGCTAAATGTTGTTAAGTCATCCTAAAAATCCATACAAGATCTAAGGATATGTGGTTTTCCTAGATATGTACACATAACCTGGGGTCGAAGCAAGGCGAACAAAAGCTAGGGATCCCCTTGACTAGTTTACTGTGGATATATGCTCAAAAATAGATCCACCAATCTCAGGTCCACCCTGGGTACACAACTCATGATGACAATCACAAGGTAATAACCCTCCATGTAATATTTCATCTCATCATTATTCCTCATACATTTTCATCAGACCATCAACCTTTACCAAGTCTTGAACATTACTTAAAGACAATAGGGTACGACGGTCCTTCACGTTCTTATGTATTCACTAATATATTGCTTTATGCATATCTCACAACTCCATATTGCTACAAGATTTACTAGTTTCACTACTCCCCCTAATGATCTAACAGAATAGATCTATGAACTCAAGACTCTACAATTTATATTTCTCTTTTAGATAATTAGCTTTTTTATTATATAAAAACATCAACCAGAGTATAAAACAAGCTAAAAATGAGCAAGTAATCATGAAAAATAACTCTAGAAGATATAAAATGTTTCATCATTAGGATGTGACATCTCAAGGTAAAGAATTATACCACACCTATGGTCAAATCGAACCATTTCATAAATCTTGATCCTCCAATATAATAAAGCTAAAAGATTCCTTACATAATCATAGTTTATGTACCACTAGGTATCATATCTAGTTAGAAAGAAGTATGTCCAAAACCCTCCTTTACCTTAAAGGATCCATATTCACGTATTCAATAGCATAACATAATAAGGTGGCTAAAAGTATGAACTTTAGAGTGTATTTCAGACAAGAACAATTTATAGATCAACAACTTATGGGCATGCATATCAAATATAACACAAAGAAGCTATCTTTAACTTCTAACAACAAGAGTTGTATATACATTGAGAAGTAATGGATAACTATTCTTTGACATAAAAGGGATACTCGTAGTTCGTAACCCTCTCCATGAAAGGTGTATAATCATAGATCTATACCCAAGGTACATAAAGTTAATATCGTTTAGCATTTTTAAATGATAAGATCAACAAGGCCACGACATGCAAGCATGCAGTAGCCAATGAACAAGTCAAAGGTTATATCACTCGCTCGACAGGGCTAAGCTAATAAGCACACAAATAACATTTGTGAAGCTCCAAGTTGCAAGATAAACTTTGACATCGAAGGAAAAATCTCTAAGATCTGATCTCCTTCCTTTCAAACACGCTCTACAGCTATCACTTCACAAACAAAAGGCAACTACGCAAGGACTGAGAAGGTGGAAATAGGGTCTAAGACTCTATAGTCAAAACCCTAGAGAAAAGTGACCTAGAAAACATCCAAGAAGAACAAATCAAAAGATTGTTAGATGATAAGAAGGTCATGGTTCGACTTACTCATATTTGATCTTGGAAGCTACATTATGGCTAACTACACATCAATAGAGAAGAGAGAGAGGGTAGACAACATCGAAATTGAAAACCAACAAAAGTAGAAATATCATCGGTCATTGTCAACTGATGGCGTCTCGCTCTGTAGTAGCACCTCAAGGTTCAACTTGCACAAGTGAGATAAGAATGGAAGGCAAGGGGTATATAAAGCCCTAGAGGAGAGAGGAAATCAATCAAAGTTTTGTCTTGGTCAGAAGATTGTACCTTTTTTGACTCAACTCATTGATGGAAAGACCCCTCCATTCAATCAGTACACACAATGAGACACCCCGTCAGTTAATGCTAGGAAACTTCTCAATTTTTATCATTAGTTCAAGATCCTAAAAAAACCATCAGAAGACACACCTTGAATCATCATCTATAGAGTGCACTTACAAAACCACCAGTACACAACACATGCTTCCCATCCATACTCAAAAGATGGAAATGTGTGTTTCATCAGTAGGCAACTAATTGAAACATAGAAGGTCACACAGATGACCACTTCCACATGTCCTCTAGTGATGGAAGGATAGAACAAATTCATCAATCTTCAACTAAAAAATAGCCAAGCACACCACACAAACCAATAGAAAGGTAGAAGAACTTTGTCGGTGTTCAAGCAACAAACGATCCAGGTACACCTCCATTGGTCCTCTATCGATGGAAGGGCAAAACACTTCCATCACTTCTCAACTGATGAAAGGGAATCCTGTCTAGGTCGGGTCACCTAAGTTGTCACACCCCGATCTCACACTAACCACAAATCACGAGATTAGGGCGCGACGGAGGGATTATCACACAAGCCAACCCACTTTGAGATTTTAAAACATTTTCAAGACATTAAAAAGATAATCTGATTTATGTTGTAAACTAAATCTAAACAAACTGCGGAAGCATTTTTATTAAACTGACTAGCAATATAAACAGAGTCTACAACATATTACATTGATCAACATAAAATAAAGCATGAAAGTTATTTTACATCTTTATACACATTCTCTCTCACCCACACCATGTCCCAAAGATCGAGGGGAAAGGACTAAGAGACCTCTAACTACTAACTACATAAACCTTCTACAGACTGAGCATTAGGATGAAAGGATCCTCCAGAATCCTGTGATGTTGATGACCTGAAAATGTTTTGAGTAGAGGTATGAGCCTACTCGCTCAGTGAATAGCATTTCACTTAGCTATCACTAAACAACTCATCAGGTTTATTTAAATAAAGCATAAGTGCAGTACTAAGCAGGGCAGTTCTAATAACATAACAGATTTGCTGAATATAATCACATTTCCATGCAATGACAGATAATTTGAACGGATAAACAGATATAAAGAAATAGCACAAAAGTTCGAATACTTTAATTTACTGTGATCCTATATGAGTACCAATTTATATTATTATTATTCCCTAATCATATGCAATGTACCCTGCATATAAAGATCCGTAGCGAACTACGATCCCACCGTACAAGACTTAGCGACACACCCGGGAAATGCTAAGTCTGACGCCAGCCCTGCTCTGCCACAGGACCCCAGGCTCTCCGGCCTGACTCATAGGCACTACAGCCTCAATGCACTACTCTGAGTGCTCTAGACTCCTCCTTTAACCTGAGTACACAGGCGGAGAGTCTCACGGGGTTACCTCCATGACACAAGCACGGATAATGTTGCAATAACCCCCATTTTCTCCAGTGCCACTGTGACACAAGCACGCGTTGTTGTTGGACACTGCCTCTCTATCCTCATGTCTCCATGACACAAGCACGGATAATGTTGCAACACGAGTTTCACCCCTAAGAAGCAGATCTGTCAAAGGGGTTCTACGGTGTTAGGGCACCTAAGTCTATTAACTGATTAACATATAACCATATAAACAGGAATATCACATTTCATGCATATTGCACATTCTGAATATTCACTTGAAACACATGTATATCCTTTGTCATCCTTAAACATGATTCAGTATCATTTATCCAGTTTCAATGCTAAACATCTACTTTTAAATCAGCAAATACATTGCAACCATAATACAGGAAATTTCATCATTTTCATTAAGCATATCACGTATTTCAAGTTCCAATGAACCATATAAATTCATTAATTCAATCCATATCATATGCTAAACTAAATCATATAACGGCATAAGGAAGCAGTTTATGAAATAAAATTCGAGTAACGCCAAATACTGTCCAAAAGCCAAGTATCAGCGAAAAATGCACAGTTTACCAAAAAATTCCAACTAAGGAGTTAAATGATGATAACTAAATGAACTCCTACTCACCGCATTTCGAACTGTCCAGATTCGTCCGGAGATGCGTCTAGAGACCGATTTTCGGGCGATTTGGTTGTCTTCTACCTTTGGATTTTTTTCCAATTCATGGTCAATTGCTCACAGCAACCGTGCACCTAATCCAGGTTGACAGAAGACCTTGTTTGACAGCTGGATCACGGCTAGGAGGCTATGGATTCTTGTATGAACCTCAAGGATGAACTAGAAGTAGTTGATCTGGTGCTGTTCTTTACGCCTAAACACTCCAGGCTGAACCTGCTGCTTACGGTCACCTCATGCTCACAAATAGGTTGAAGGAGAGGGCTCTACTTGGTGCTAGACACAGCTACAACTGCGGATTTTGCTCTGGATCCATGACCGAGCTCCATGGCAAGCTCCCCTTGCAGCTTCGTGTACCCAAGAGGGCTCTTGGCCGGCCGCCATAGCTGCAGCAGCTACTGGCCGCAGCTACAGGGTGCCGCCCTAGCTGTTGGTCGCGGCTGGGCATGGAACGGGAGGGGAAGGGAAGAGGAGTGGAGGAAGAAGAAGTATAGAAATCTAGGCGTGGCTGGTCGGAGCTGAAGGGCCGAAGGAATCGCCCCATGATCACCCCCTCCTAAGCGCCGCACTGTCGGCTACTGTTCTATCAGCCGACTGAAGGAGAAGATAAGCGAGAGAATGGAAAATAAAAGAAAAAGAAAAGGGTTTATAACCCGGATTTGGAGAAATTACAACTTAAACCCTAGAAACTAAAAAGGTCACAACTTGTGGCTCGTAGGTCCGATTTGGACGATTCTTCTTGCAACATTTCAAGCACGGAATTCTCTATAGCCTCAAAGCACAAAACATGCTAAATGGATTGTTTCATTGGATCAAAGCTCCAATTGAAACTTGTGTACTTACTTCAACTTAATTAACTTAATTATTAACACTGCAATTATCATTAATTGCCTCAGAGGTTTCAATCTCAACCATTGATTCACATATTAACTTATTTGACTAACCATAATATTTAATTTGATACTCAACACTAATTGAGGTGTTTCACGTAATTCGAGGTATTTATTGGCTAACCCTGATATGGGTCGTAACAATCTCCCTCCCTTATAAGAATTTTGTCCCGAAATTCCTAAAAGAGAAAAGGAAATTTGTTACGCATATCTATCCCAAAACTCCCATGTGGCTCCCTCTAGATCGTAGTTTCTCCACAAAACTTTCTCTAAGGGTATCTCACGATTTTTGAGTTTCTTGATCCTCAGATCAGCTATTTGTATTGGTCCCTCAACATAGGACACATCTGATCTAATTCCAGATCAAACCACAAAACATTGTCTTTGTAGAACTGTTATAACAGTATCTCAATTTATGGTAATTATTGAGAATTATCATACTATACATGCAGACAAACTAAAATTCTTAAATAAACAGAATGCATGTCAATTTGGTACTAAAATAAAATCATGCAATTTAACTGTTAAACATCATCACATCTAATAATGAAAATTGATATCAAAATACTTGATTCATTGAACACCCTATCCTTAGGGTTTCTTTTGCCTTATTTATTCATCACATGCCAACACCCTACTCTTAGGGTTATCTCATTCACTAGTCACATGGCAACACCCTACTCTTAGGGTTTCCGTTATCTCATATGTTTGATTGCAGTTCAAATCACAATACGGTATCATTCTAGAACTGGCAGAGCAGTATATTCAAAATCATTGTAATTACTGAGTAATCTTTATATCATGCATGCAGGCAGATTAAAAATTCATAAATATTCCAAACTCAAATCAATTTTGGCACATACATACTGAATTCATGTAATTGAACATCTTATTACATCAATAAGAGTAATTTACTTCACCTATAAGAAACCATCTGTAATATTTTTCAATTATCTGAAATTTCTCGAAAAACGTGCATATTAACCAAATTCCTGGTTTGTGCATCACATAACTCAATTAAGAGTTGCTTACATATCATAACACAAATAATTAATAGTACTTGAGAATTTCTAATAATATCTCATAGAAATGTGCCAATTCATGTAAATGTTAGGTCATACACATTAACATAACAGGAAGCATGCAACTAGATTTATTTGCATATTTTAATGCTATCTTACTATCTTGAAATCATGCATCTAATGGTTTACTAAATCTGTATTGTCTGGGTTTATACCCAAACCGTACCATTATCAGTTGTGTATTTCTGAACTCAACATTCACACTAAGCAAACTCTATAAGATTTAAATGGTCTTCCCAACTTCCACTGAGATGCATAACACATGCTCTCAGCATGTCCTCAAGAGTCTGAATGGTCCTCTCATACTGACCATCCTTCTGCGGATGAAAAGGTTGTACTGAATCTTATCTTTGTGCCCGAAGCACGATGCAATTGTTTCCACAACCTAGATGTGAACTTAGAATCTCAATATAATATGATTGAAACTGGATTACCAGGCAACCTAACTATTTCATCCATGTATATCATAGTCAAGTTTTGAGACATCAAAGGTTGACTTAATATGAAGAAAGTGAGCAGACTAAATTAGTCTATCCACAATCATTCATATCAAATCACAACCTCTAGGTGTCCTGGGCAACCCTATCACAAAATCCATTGTGATATGTTCCCATTCCCATTCAGGCACAGAAAAAGATTACAAGGTAGCTGTAGATTTCTAGGGTTCAGTCTTAACCTACTGGCACACACTACTTCTAACCACATACTCAGCTACATCCTTCTGCATATCAGACCATCCGTTTCAACTCCTTGAGATTTATATATATGTATTTTAGTGTTTCCTGAAAGCATAGCATACATCAATACATACACTTCCATAAGAATCTCTTCTTTCAATTCACTATCTCAAGGTACACACAACATGTCATGCTAATACAACACCTTATCATCTAAAAACTTAAACTCTGGTCTCTTTTCCTCCTATCATGTCATGCATGGTCTGGTTTAACTCACTATCACCCTATTGTAGTTCCTTGATCTGATCATAAGAAGTAGGCTTAACTTACATCTGTACAATCAAATCACTCTGTGCCGTCACTCCTAAGTCTAAGTTCAACTTCCACATTTCTACTAACAGGTCTCTATTGAAACCTGCCATAGAGAATGCATTAGTTGTTGAACTTGACTTTCTGCTGAAAGCATCAGCCACCACATTCTCTTTACCAGGGTGATAATCTATTGTCACATCATAAAGATAGTGACGCCATGTCTTAAAAACATGAACTACATCAGCTATCTTTAGATCATATATCGGATAATACTCTGCTTTCTATGCTACTTACTTATTGTTACATTTCAAGTTTATGTCTTACTCTTTTCTCTAAGTCATTTCATGTTGTTCATGTACCGTTCAGATTAGCTACCTATAAAACCCTAGATCACTATCATTGCCGGATTACTTTACATAGAACAAATCTCAAGGTCTTATTTATAGAGATACTAGTATTCAAGGTTAAATCACTAGCGACATTCCTTGAACTATTTAAACTCTTATCATACTAGGGTTTGGTCCTTATCAATAACATAGCGTTATTGTGTATGTGTTTGGTCGGTTATATAAATAAATTTGAGTTGCTTGGGTCAATAGCATATTAATCCAACACTCAACTTTAATTATATTGGCTGAAAATTCAGTTTTCACAATAGTTTCTGTAATTCGTTTATTAAATAGCTAACCGAAGCTCCAAAAATTCCGTAAATTTTATATGTTATACCTAATGAAGTTTCAGACCTCCAGTAAAAATTTGAGATCATTTCTAATTACCAATAAATAATTAAAAATCAAACAGTGCACTGCTATATTGCAGTCTGCAGCAGATTCGGTCGAGTTACAAACTCGACCGACACCCTCACTGTAGAGGTCAAAAGTCATCAAAAAATTACGCCAATTTAACAGAGTGTCTAAAATTGTGTTTTTCAAGCACAGTTAAAATTTGAAATCAATTGGATATACCAATAAAAAGATAAAATTCAATTACCACACTGCTATATCATTCTAAAAATGTGATCGGTCGAGTTTGAAACTCGGCCGATAAACAGGTCAGAACATACTTCAAAAATTCTGATATTTTCCAATGTTGTTTACATTTATATATCCAAATCATATCCAAATTTGAGCTAAATCAGAGTTACACATAAAATAATAAAAATCATTTAGTGAGACATTCTATTTATCAAATTCTGTATTCATATGTCATTAAAACCCTATTTTGGGCCAATTAGGGTCTATGCTTCTCAAACCCTAAATCTCAAGACAAAAGAACGTTTAGACTTCTTATCATAGTAAAAAAAATCCTAGTGTATATACATTCTCACTATGTTACGGGTCTAAATCATCCAGAGTCTATTCTTATTTTACTGTTAATAAGAGTCATTAGATCCCAGTAACGCATCCTGCCAGCCGGACCAGGCCGAACCTGTAGTCCTGAAGCCAAGAGCTACTCGAGATTAATCAACCCCTATTAATCTTAAGCATGTGGAAAGAGTATCCACTTAGGGCAAACTCATTTAAACATAATTTTGGGTCTACTTTAATACAAAGGAAACAAACATTAAACAATTCACTTCATGGCACAACAGCATAAAAGAATCTTATTTGCTTTACAAACTGAAAATTCTAATTTTATGCATATAAAAGCATTTCTAGTGATCTTTAAATCAAATAAGCAATAATAGACAAGAGTTGAATCGCATCTTATATGTAATCTCTTATTTCTACATTAGTTTCTTATCTCATAACCCTAAGATTTCTAGGGTTTCTCTCTAGCCCATCCTTCCTCTGCATACCTGGCCAGGGCATCCAGAGAAGAACAGACATAGTAGCTTGATACTGGTCAATCTAAGTATTCAGACACCTGGCCAGGGTATCTAAACACTCAGACCTTCCAGAGCTAAAACACATCATTTATTATTCGCCTTACTTATAACTTTATCCCTTGACCTTAATGATTCTTAACAACTCAACTTAAGCTCATTACTTGATTCTCGTGACCACATCCTCTTCCTGCCATCTGTAATAGTATCACAGAACACTTCCTGTTAGAAAATTACAGACAGAAGAAAAACTCTTAAACCTTAATCCTATTGGTCTCTTATCGTCCCCTGACCTTGACTTAGAGTATTTATATACTCAACCTATGCTCTGATACCAAGATGTCACACCCCGATCTCACACTAACCACAAATCACGAGATTAGGGCGCGACGGAGGGATTATCACACAAGCCAACCCACTTTGAGATTTTAAAAAATTTTCAAGACATTAAAAAGATAATCTGATTTATGCTGTAAACTAAATCTAAACAAACTGCGGAAGCATTTTTATTAAACTGACTAGCAATATAAACAAAGTCTACAGCATATTACATTGATCAACATAAAATAAAGCATGAAAGTTATTTTACATCTTTATACACATTCTCTCTCACCCACACCATGTCCCAAAGATCGAGGGGAAAGGACTAAGAGACCTCTAACTACTAACTACATAAACCTTCTACAGACTGAGCGTTAGGATGAAAGGATCCTCCAGATTCCTGTGATGTTGATGACCTGAAAATGTTTTGAGTAGAGGTATGAGCCTACTCGCTCAGTGAATAGCATTTCACTTAGCTATCACTAAACAACTCATCAGGTTTATTTAAATAAAGCATAAGTGCAGTACTAAGTAGGGCAGTTCTAATAACATAACAAATTTGCAGAATATAATCACATTTCCATGCAATGACAGATAATTTGAACGGATAAACAGATATAAAGAAATAGCACAAAAGTTCAAATACTTTAATTTACTGTGATCCTATATGAGTACCAATTTATATTATTATTATGCCCTAATCATATGCAGTGTACCCTGCATATAAAGATCCGTAGCGAACTACGATCCCACCGTACAAGACTTAGCGACACACCCGGGAAATGCTAAGTCTGACGCCAGCCCTGCTCTACCACAGGACCCCAGGCTCTCCGGCCTGACTCATAGGCACTACGGCCTCAATGCACTACTCTGAGTGCTCTAGACTCCTCCTCTAACCTGAGTACACAGGCGGAGAGTCTCACGGGGTTACCTCCATGACACAAGCACGAATAATGTTGCAATAACCCCCATTTTCTCCAGTGCCACCGTGACACAAGCACACGTTGTTGTTGGACACTGCCTCTCTATCCTCGTGTCTCCATGACACAAGCATGGATAATGTTGCAACACGAGTTTCACCCCTAAGAAGCAGATCTGTCAAAGGGGTTCTACGGTGTTAGGACACCTAAGTCTATTAACTGATTAACATATAACCATATAAACAGGAATATCACATTTCATGCATATTGCACATTCTGAATATTCACTTGAAACACATGTATATCCTTTGTCATCCTTAAACATGATTCAGTATCATTTATCCAGTTTCAATGCTAAACATCTACTTTTAAATCAGCAAATGCATTGCAACTATAATACAGGAAATTTCATCATTTATCCAGGTTGACGGAAGACCTTGTTTGACAGCTGGATCGCGGCTAGGAGGCTATGGATTCTTGTATGAACCTCAAGGATGAACTAGAAGTAGTTGATCTGGTGCTGTTCTTTACGCCTAAACACTCCAGGCTGAACCTGCTGCTTACGGTCACCTCATGCTCACGAATTGGTTGAAGGAGAGGGCTCTACTTGGTGCTAGACACAGCTACAACTGCAGATTTTTCTATGGATCCATGACCGAGCTCCATGGCAAGCTCCCCTTGCAGCTTCGTGTACCCAAGAGGGCTCTTGGCCGGCCGCCATAGCTGCAGCAGCTACTGGCCGCAGCTACAGGGCGCCGCCCTAGCTGTTGGTCGCGGCTGGGCATGGAACGGGAGGGGAAGGGAAGAGGAGTGGAGGAAGAAGAAGTGTAGAAATCTAGGCGTTGGTGGTCGGAGCTGAAGGGCCGAAGGAATCGCCCCATGATCACCCCCTCCTAAGCGCCACACTGTCGGCTACTGTTCTATCGGCCGACTGAAGGAGAAGATAAGCGAGAGAATGGAAAATAAAAGAAAAAGAAAAGGGTATATAACCCGGATTTGGAGAAATTACAACTTAAACCCTAGAAACTAAAAAGGTCACAACTTGTGGCTCGTAGGTCCGATTTGGACGATTCTTCTTGCAACATTTCAAGCACGGAATTCTCTATAGCCTCAAAGCACAAAACATGCTAAATGGATTGTTTCATTGGATCAAAGCTCCAATTGAAACTTGTGTACTTACTTCAACTTAATTAACTTAATTATTAACACTGCAATTATCATTAATTGCCTCAAATGTTTCAATCTCAACCATTGATTCAGATATTAACTTATTTGACTAACCATAATATTTAATTTGATACTAAACACTAATTGAGGTGTTTCACGTAATTCGAGGTATTTATTGGCTAACCCTGATATGGGTCGTAACATAAGTATCCACCAATAACAATCAAAAGCAGAGACAAAGGAAAACAACATGATATATACAAGTTACAAAGAAACCACAAGGGTAATTTGTAGATAAGCCTACAAGCCAAACACCTACCACTTAAGCACATAAAAAATAAGTAACCAAGAAGGTGATAAATGTAATAAAGTTAGGGTACTTGCAATGATAGTTGTCCTAACTAACAACTAAGTAACTTCAAGCTAAGTGATTAAGCATAAAACAACATTCTCGACCACATGGACTTATTACTCAATTGACTAATCACCCATGTCAGTTGATCATGGGGGTCAAGACCAAGAAATAACCTATTTAAGATGTTTTATTTGTATTTTAACATTTTGAAAAGAAAAAAAACCTTAATACTAAAATTTCTATAAAATAGGGTTTCGATTAAGAGCAACCCTAAATGAACATAACAAAAGCATAATTGCAACATTTTAGGAAAGTATATAGACATTAAGAATGATTGTTATTAGTCAACATCTAAGTGGAAGTAAGTCATGTATATAAGGAAGTACAACAAAATTAGGGTTAAATCACGAAACAATGTCTCACAATACACATCAAGGAGCTAAACTAAAAGACTCTTTAGTACTCACACATACTCAGATCTACCACAGCTAACTCTAAGACTTTCCTAAGTTTCACACCTATAACTCAAACTTATTAACTTAACGGTCCCTATAAACGCACTATAAGTTATGAAACAAGTGTTCATGACCCAATCCCATTAACATAACTTAGGCTACATGACTTTCTTTTTATAATGGGATATACACATATTTTTAATCATGCACCATGTAAATATTAAATACTTTAATACTTTACCAATCCCATTAACATAACTTAGGCTACATGACTTTGTAGGATAATACTTTACCTCAATCAAGATGAAGGGAGAAAGTAAATATTAAATGATTTGTGGCTGACTTTGCATCAATGTCACAGATCATTTCGACATCAAGAAGGATTGCTTCAATAATCACGTCATATCTTCAGCAACAGAGTGTGTCACATGTTATGCAGCAAATAGACGAGGAATCATTGAATGATTTAGTACAGAGACGGTCAAACCTGAATCTAGCTCTAAAAATTCTTGATTACATATCCAGAATAAGAGTCCAACAAGTCAGAATATGTCCTAAGATATCGAAGACCTTACCTATGAGGAATCTAAAACAACATGTTCACTGCACAACAACTACTAAATCAATAGAGGATATCTGATCCAAAGACCCTAAAAAAGGATGTCAAAGATATGATGAGCTCATGTCACCTCAAAACACTTATCTCATAGTAGAGGCAATATAATATATCATCCATTTATGGAAGTCATAGAGAAACTTCAAGCATCTACCTTTTGAGCAAGAAGCATGTGTAAGTTTTCACAATGCCACTAGAGACCTATGAGAAATGCAGTGTTGATACTACATCACCAAAACAAAATGAGTGATATGCTAGACCCTTTATCAAAATCATCTCCTTCATAATGAGATTCATTATGTTTGGAACACTTGGAGCTAAGGATTTCAAAAGACAATACAATATACAACCATATTTCTTAGATAAAACATGACCCATAGTCATCAACCACGTGATCAGTGGAGCACATTTGTTTAAGCATTTTCTTTGATATAAGAAGTCATACACTCTTCTAGGAATCCTCAATCATTCAACATCTATAAATAGGATCTTACAACTCTTTTGGGTCCTGTAATATGACAGTAAAATAATTCAGCTACATTTCCTAATGTATTTGGGTCTTTGACTACAACCTTAAACTATACCAATTACAAATTCTATCTTTATTGGGTCATGGACCAAGACCTTAAACTAGACTGCAAACCCTATCCTGAACATGCCTCTCTCTATTCAATTCTTCAATCTTTTAGGGTTCTTGACTATGACTCTAAACTAGACAATCTCCAACAACAAACCTATTTAGGACATCGACTAATACCTTAAAGTAGATCACCTTCTAAAACCCTCTCACTAATATCTTTGGGTCACCAGCCGTGATCTTTAAGTAGTATCATGAACTTGAAATTTACATTTTCCAAAAGCCTTACCTTGAGTAGGCACTTGGAATCTTAAAAAGAAATATCCCAAATAGGCACCTTCCTCCAATCAAAATCCCTACACTTAGGTAGGCATCCTCCAAAAATTGTATCATGAATAAGGAGCCTTTGAGATAAAAACCCTACACTCAAGTAGGCATCCCTTCAAGCCCTATTTTATGTAGGCACTCCTTACCAATACCTAGAATCAAGTAGGAATCTCTTTTGAATCCCTATGTCTTCTAGACATCTTCATGATAACCCTTTCCAAATAGGCATCCCCCCCAGTTTAAGCCCTTCATTCAGATAGGGAACTTTAATGAAAGTTATATGCTCGTGTAGGTAGATTTCCAAAAAGACCTATGACCTAATAGGTAATCTCTTTGAAGACAAATGAAGTGAGAGACACCTTGATTATAGACCTACCCTAAGTGGTCACCTTGCATATCAAAGCCCTATATTGAATGGACACTCATCCTTCAAAGACCTACCCTGAGTAGGAAATTTATTTCTAAGCTCTATCCTGAATAGGCACCACACCTTTTCTAAGAACTATATTGAATATAAACCTACTATATATCAAGTCATAACTTGAATAGGAATCTTGCATTTTCAAATTCCTATCATGAATAGGCATCTTGCATTTTCAAAGTCCTATCATGAATAAGCATCTTGTGTTCCAAAGCCCTATCCTGAATAGGCATCTTAAATTAAGCAACTCTTAAGAAATATCTTGAATAGGCACCTTAAACCAGTTGAATCTTAAGAAATATCTTTAATAGGCACATTCCTTATAAAAATAAAAATTATACTCTAAGGGAGGCACCTACTATAATGACATGTTTCCAACTAAGCCATCTAATTAGGGTTTACTTGGATGATTACATACTTTACTTGATTGATCTTAATTTTATCTTGATTAATGATGGTATTTGTTATGATGTTTTAACTTCATTATATACTTTACACATGCTTTGATTTGAATAATTGGGGTTTGCAAGTGAAAACTCTAACTAGTTGCCATTTAGGATTTTGAAGTACATGAATGCATAATTTGATAAAAATAACAGTGCAATAACTTATTTTTAGTATTGTATAGGTACCTTGTATTTATATGAGATTTGTATATGATTTGCATAACTCCAATTTATGTGTTATTACAAATTTTTAGAATATTTGAATATGGTTTGAATATGTTTGTCGGTCAAATCGAACCACTATGCAGACTACAAATAACATTGTAGTGTTTGATTTGTAGTCATTTGTTTCTAACTCTGAATGATTTGAAATTTTATATGGACCTCTAAAATTACGTTTCAGATAACACTATAATTTTTCATAATTAATGAAGAAGGTTTAGTTGATGAAAGCCTACCTTTAGTGTCGGTTATTTAAAGCCTTTAGTGTCGGTTTCTAAGCGACACCTATGTGGGCGACACTAAAAGCTCACCCATTAGGCGTCGGTTCCAAAACCGACGCCCAAACTCTTCGCGCGCCACCGAAAATGCGCCATCATGGGACTATAGGCGTCAGTTATTAGATAAGAAACTGACGCCCGAACCCTTCGCGCCACAGAAAGGGCGCCATCTTGGGCACTATCAGTGTCGGTTTTTTACAAATAACCGACGACATATATCTTCGTGCCACAGGAGGGCGCCAACTTGGGCACTATAGGCATCAGTTATTAGCTAATAACCGACACCATATAACTCCCAACACGGCCGTGCTAGACAGCACGGCCGTGGTGTCTGGTCCGCTGCCACGGTCGTGGTGTTCAGGAAATAGACGTCGGTTTCTATTAAAAACCGACATTGTAACTATTTGGCGTCGGTTTTATAGAAATAACCGACGCCTATTTTTTTTTCTGTCAGTCTACAGACCTGCTGTGGCTGGTTGCAGGATGAGAAACCTGTTCAGTTCAGTTATGAACTGCAGGTTTTACGACATCCATTGATATCAGCCAACAACAGGCCACAAATCTGCAAATTTAACAACAAAAATATTCACACATGCATTTAGCAATACAACCTGCAGTTCCATTTTATTTTCACACATTTAGAAACATTCATGTAGCTAGCAATCTGTAGTTCCATTCATTCACATTCACACATGTAGAAACATTCATATAGCAACCAATACTTTCATTCATTTTCACTCAGACACATGTAGAAACATCTAGACATGTAGAAACATTCACACATATATTATAATTCAGAAATTCATTTACAAAATATCATTCTTTAGTCATTATTCGCTATCAACATCCTAATTATATTTTAAAACCCCCACTATTTGTATGGCTGTTGCCCATTCTTCTCTTACTTCATTTAATTCTCCCATCGTATAGGGAGCATGTACATCTGGTAAGTCCGTTCCTGTAGTGGGGTCAGCTTTAAACACCTGTAAAGAGAATGATGTATATATATAATTAATGAGCTATAAATAAGATTGATATATTTCATATTATCTAATGAGACTATATAGTACCTAAGAAATACAATCGATGTCCATACAACATGACAGACTAACACATATATAGTACATAACAACAACAGCGTCGAATTTACATACAATACTAGCTTAGTACATATATAGTGGGACTAAGGTGACGATCCCACCTGCTAAAATAGGTTACCGACAACTACATGTTACGACTGGGAGGTCGTGATTCAGCAACCGTATTCATTAGCAGGAGGACAAACAGATCCACCTGCTAATGCATACGGCTGCTGAATCACGACCTCCCAGTCGTAACATGTAGTTGTCGGTAACCTGTTTTAGCAGGTGGGATCGTCACCTTAGTCCCACTATATATGTACTAAGCTAGTGTTGTATGTAAATTCGGCGCTGTTGTTGTTATGCACTATATATGTGTTAGTCTGTCATGTTGTTATATGAATCTGAAGCACTTGTGTGTGCTGCACTTTATGTATTGTATCTGTATCCTGCTTCTCTTCATTGGGGCTTCTTTTGCTATTTCATGGCTTACTGCCTATATATCTATATAACCTTTGGCGAATGCCTGCATATCCTCTTGGACCCATTGTGTGGTCGTAACATGTAGTTGTCGTTAAGCATCGCTGATAGCCTAGTTAGTTAGCACATTGATTTGGTTAGTAACAATAAAGGTTAATCTTGAATAGGTGAATACATAAAAACGTATATTAATTAAATTGGGAGTGGCGCTTAATACCTTGAATTTATCTATTTTTATTTGGGTAACAAACTCCTCCCAGTCTTTGGGGTCTAAGTAGTTCCATTGTTGTGTGGCTTCCTTCTTCCTATATTTATTTTTCAAAGAGAATACAAACAAAAATTATTAGTGTAGAGTTAGTGAAATAATGATCAATGTCTAGAATTGGAATCAATAAAGAACCTATTCTCAACATCGCGTATGTAATCTCGGGTGAGATTGGTCCTATAGTTATTTAGCACCCTCCCACAATGTTTAGCATTTGTATTAACTAGAAGATAATGAAACATCAAATCAGAAAATGATATTGATATTAAAAAAGTAAACATTTAGCTTCAATAAAAAAATATAAACATGCATGCCTCTAAAATTGTGATCTTTTATCAATTAACAATCCTTCATTGTGATCTCCGTGCACATATAAGTCATCATTAGCTTCAATATTTTGTGGAGTTGGCAACCCAACTGAGAATGGACTGGAGTCATCATATTTATCATAGTACTCTTCTTCATCTATAGGATCTTCAATGAACTGTCTTTTACCATGAAGAACAACTGACCATTTATCATTTGCAGGATCATCGATATAAAATACTTGTTTCGCCTGTGATGCCAATATGAATGTTTCATCCTTCTCGCCAATCTTTTCAAAGTTCACTAAAGTGAAACCCAATTCATCCACTATAACTCCTTTGGTGTTATCAACCCAATTACATTTGAAGAGCGGAATTCTGAAATCTATGTAGTCAAATTCCCATATCTCTTCAATGACACCGTAATATGACATTTTAGCTTCACGTGGACTCTTATCCTTTGCACTTGCAAAAAACATAGTCGATGCTTGAAGGGTGACCCCACTGTTTTGGACGACACTCTTATCATCTTGGCGCTTTGTGTAATATGTGAATCCATCAATGTCATACCCTTCATAAGACATAACAGTCAACTTTGGTTTAAAGGCAAGGCATTTGATAGTTTCAGTAATATCATCTGGTGTTTGAGATAGTTGATGTAAGACTTTATCTTCAAACCACTTAATAAAAGTCTTGTTATGCTCTCTAGCAAGCCACATTGTATTGGCTCAAGGATATTGTCTTTTGATGAAATTGGTATGTTCCTCGATATAAACGTTCACTTCGTCCATGTTGTGTAAAATATACAAATGACCTTGTTCCAACTGCTCACGACTGATTACTTTCACACGTGATCCCAAAATTCCTTCGCCAAATAGCTCGTCAATATTCTTGTCATTATCAGGAGTGTCATTACCACTGAGAAAGTCATTGCAGAAATCCATAACCTCTCTCGCCACATAACCTTTAATAATACTCTCTTCAGGCCGATAACAGTTTCGAACATCACCTTTAAAAACGCTCATGTATCGTTCAAAGAGATACATCCAATGCAAGAAAACCGGTCCCAAGATTTTCACTTCCCTAGTCAAGTGGACAACAAGATGTACCATGATATCAAAGAACGAAGGAGGGAAATACATCTCAAGCTGACATAGGGTAACAACCACTTCTCTTTGCAAATTATCGAGAGTCTCAGGGTCAATAACTTTGCTGCAGAGACTGTTGAAAAAGAAACAAAGTCTGGTGATTGTAAACCTTACATGCTTTGACAATATAGATCGAATTGCCACGGGAAATATTTGTTGCATTAGAGTGTGACAATCATGAGATTTAAGACCTATCAACTTCAGATCTTTCATTGATACCAATCTACGGATGTTGGATGAGTAACCATGTGGCACCTTAACATTTACCAAGCATTCACAAAAAGCTTTCTTCTCCTTTCTAGACAATGTGTAACAAGCGGGAGGTAAGTATGTTCTTTTATTACCCATTTCACGTAATTCTGTTAATTCTGACCTTATTCCCTTTCACGTAGGTCCAGTCTAGATTTATCCCATCTTTAGTCTTACCTGGTATATTTAACAGAGTACCAATGATGCTATCACAGACATTTTTCTCAACGTGCATTACATCAATACAATGTCTGACTGTCAAAGAACTCCAATAAGGAAGATCCCAAAATATTGACTTACTCTTGAATGAAGAATTGTCACTCCATGTAGTACATTGTGATCTCTTACCAAATTCATTGACAAAGTCTTTTACTCTTTCATAAACAACCTCCCCTGGTATAGGTTTAGGTGCACTGCGTTCCTCATTCAATCCATTGAATGCTTTACGCTTCCTACGATACGGATGGAATTTTGGAAGAAACCTTCGATGACTGAGATATACATTCTTACCGCCATGTTTTAGTCTTGTTAAATCAGTGTTCTCTTCACGTATAGGACACGCTTTAGCTCCTTTGACACTATATCCAGACAAATTCCCATATGCTGGAAAGTCATTAATAGTGCAAAACAACATAGCATGCAAACAAAATGTCTCTCTTCGTGAAGCATCATAGGTCATCACACCTTCACCCCAGAGTTTCTTTAAGTCATCAATCAGAGGTTCAAGATAAACATCGATGTCATTTCCAGGTTGTTTAGGGCCCGATATCAACAACGACAACATTACATACTTATTTTTCATACACAGCCAGGGAGGAAGATTGTATATAACAAGCATGACTGGCCAAGTGCTATGTTGGCTGCTCAATGTCCCGTACGGATTCATCCCATCTGTACAAAGCCCAAGTCTAAGATTCCTGACTTCTTCACCAAATTCAGGGTACAATACATCAATCTTCTTCCACTGTGGGGAATCAGACGCATGTCGTAGGATCCCATCATTATTTTTCTTAACATCTGCATGCCATCTCAAATTCTTCGCATCTATCGGATTGGCAAACAAGCGTTGAAACTGTGATATTATAGGTAGATACCACATCACCTTGGCAGGAGAACTAGTTTTGGACTCCCCCGAAGTCGTCAATTTATACCGTGACGCACCACACTTTGGACAATCTTTCAAATCCTCATAGTCCTTTTGAAATAATACACAATCATTAGGGCATGCGTGTATCTTCTTGGCATCCATTCCCATTGAGCACAACAATTTCTTTACCTGGTATGTTGAGATTGGCAGCTCGTTTCCTTCAGGAAGCATTTC
The DNA here is from genome assembly GCA_963693085.1 of Alisma plantago-aquatica. Taxonomy (NCBI): domain Eukaryota; kingdom Viridiplantae; phylum Streptophyta; class Magnoliopsida; order Alismatales; family Alismataceae; genus Alisma; species Alisma plantago-aquatica. The sequence goes on from OY856415.1 coordinate 542,790,230, forward strand.
TTTCAACAAAGACAACAATGACGTGAAGCTTTTGTCGCTCCATCTATTGTTAGCTTTCAACTTATACAATCTCAACATAGCGTTAAGCTTCGTAAACTTAGTACAACCTGTGTATAACGGCATCTCAGCATCATGCACAATGTTTCTAAAAATGGGAGGTGGATCGGTGTGCTCTACCCCACAACTATGCCGCATCGCATCAACGATGTCTACTGGAACTGGTTCATTCACATCTACGTCATCGTAGGCAATTTCTTCTTCCACACAAGCACTGCTATCGACATCCACTGGTTTCGGGTTTGAAATCTCTCCATGCCAGTGCCATTCTGTATAGCCTTGTATAATCCCGTTGCACATGACATGAGTTTTGATTTCGTCACCAGTGTTGACTTTCAAGTTGTTACCACAATGTCTACATGGACAGTAGAACCTATCTCCAGGTTGTTTCCTATGTTCCTCGGCAAATCTAATGAACTGGTCAAGACCAGAAATAAACTCTGGGGTGCAGCAATTGCGAATGGACATCCATGATCTATCCATTCTATGATCAAAGAGAAAACAAGTATATATTAGGACAAGATTAGGGTCTAGGGTTAACAAATACATGTGATGTCATTATTATATATAATAAATATGTACCACCTATTCATTCTTGAACACCTAATCTCACTAGTAAGTGTATAATGTGTATTGGGTTTTCAAAAAAATTTCGGCAGCATTTCCCCGCTGTTCTCCAAGTACATATGTACTTAGAGAACAAACGGGGAAATGCTGCCGAAATTTTCTTGAAAACCCAATACACATTATACACTTACATCCTAAGCGAGATTAGATGTTCAAGAACAGTCCCAAACCGGGGACTATCCAAGATTTACTCCTAATGAGTAAATCTTGGACGAGTTTCTAGGCCAACAAATAATGTGTTGTCATTCTTATACCTAAAATCCGAGTTCTTCAAGTTAGGGTGATTATTGATGTCTTTAAAAGCATGATTGGAAATTTAGGGAAAAGTTCATCATTTACATTCCAAGCATGTCACATGTGTGCATTACAGTTCATCATTAAGCAATATATGAGTAAGTATGTCATATTAAAATAGACTATACAATATGAGAAAATAGTAGTGTAATCATGCAAATGGGAACATTCATGGGAACACACACTTCAATTATAAGCATTCATGTAGCAACTTTTAGTTCCATTCATTAATCTCTTTTTACATCCACACACAGGGGTGTACCCCTAAACAATAACTAAACAAAGGGGTTGGTGTACCCCTAAACATGCGCATAATTAAAAAAATTATTAATACAGACAAGTCTAGATAGATAGACAACTAAATACTACACCAACATGGTCCCACATCAATAACTTCTTTTTGATGATGAAGCTGTGTCACGAAGCTCCTCACTGTATTTAGACGAATATGAACTGACAGGGGCCTCAGATTCAGATTCGTCTGAGTTGATATGCGACGCCATGCACTCATACCGCAGTAGATGATCGGGGGTCTCGCAGTTGCTATTGGTTATCCAAACTTTGATGGAATTATGGCCAACTGGACGGAGAAAAAGCATGTTGCAACGGACCACATGCATCTCTCCAATCCAATCACGCCAACCGGATTTTGATACAAGATTTCTCGCCAAATCATACTCAACCTCGATAACATGTGAATAATTGCCAAAAGTTATGGTCACTTTACCAGGCATGTAGTGTCTTCCTTTTAGAAAACGCCAATGTTTAGGTATGACCAATTGGTTTAAGGAACGATCATCTAGGATGATGTCCAATTGTTCTTCAATAGGGAACGTTAACATTGACATAGAGGCCCAGTTCATAGTGACTGTTATGGGTGGACAGAGACTGCACAATATTAGTATTAACAAAGTGTAAGTACATATAACGATGTTATATATTTTCAGAAAAAGTTGTATAACATCAGTTAACCTTTTATTGCTTGTCATAACCAACTTTATTGTGGTAGACATGATAGCTTGAAAAGAAGTCTACATATGTACTTAGAGAACAAACGAGGAAATGCTACCGAAATTTTCTCGAAAACCCAATACACATTATACACTTACATCCTAAGTGAGATTAGGTGTTCAAGAACAGTCCCAAATCAGGGACTATCTAAGATTTACTCCTAATGAGTAAATCTTGGACGAGTTTCTAGGTGCTTACTAAAATAGAACCATTATATGGAACTAATCCTACATTATACACATACTTTTCCTGAGTAAGATAATGTGCACTTCATGGAATTATTAAGATCTTAATATATATAAGTTGTTTCTACCTACTTTGATGGGATTTTATAACATTCGAGTCTTCCATTTAAGGCATTAGATACATATATTGCATTCCATTGTGTTGAGATAAGAATCCCATGTGATATACACGATTGAGAATCTTTCACGATACTAGGAAAATACACAACTAGATATTCATTTAGGTGTTCCTGATAACTTGCATGTATGTACAACTATAAAACAATAGACTTGTCACACATAAAACACCCTATACAACTATAAAACAAAAAAGTATTAAGATATGCATGATACAATAACTATTTTGCATCACATTACAGCAGACTTATCATTGATACCTTACTAACTTATTTCCACATTTACATATCATCACTTGATCGAAATTACATGTATTGTATAGACAATAGAGGATTCAACTCAGTAGAAGCACAAAATCAGTACCTAAACCCTAAACACAAATAAGTAAATAATTAAAAAAAAACGCCCAGCAGCTGTTTGGGCGTGCCTTGGCACCGCCCAAGCAGCCGCCGGAGCAGAGGAAGAAGGAAGAAGGCAGGGCGGGCGGGCATACCTTGAGGGAAGAGGAGAGCAGCGGCCAAAGCACAGCAACCACCGGTGGAGGCGGCGACAAAGAGAGGAGAAGCGCCGGCAAGGACACGGAGCAGCGGCGGCGAGGGCACAGAGCAGCGGCGAGGGCACGGAGCAGGAGCATGGATGGCCGCTGGTGAGCACAGAGGGCAGGAGCAGGAGCAGGAGCATGGCCGCTGGTGGGCACATAGCAGCGGCGAGGGCAAGAGAAGGAGCACGGCAGCAGCGGCGGAGGAGCAACGACCGGCGGGGGCGAGCAAGAAATCGCCGGACCTAACTGAAATCGGGAATGAAACTGGGAAAGGGGAAGAGTCACTCGCACTGGTGAGATATTAAGTTGACAATAAGCGTCGGTTATTCAAAATAACTGACAACTAAACCAACAGTGTCGGTTCTTTTCCAACAACTGACACCTATACTAGATTATAGTCGTCGGTTTTTAACTAAAAGACAACCGACAACTATTCCTGTCCCACGAATAATCTTTAGTCGTCGGTTATTCATTTATGAACCGACGCCATATGTCAAATTTTGGAGGTAATTTGTTCGCTGGAATTTTGGTTTTGGCAGTTGATTTTAGGTGTTGGTTTTTTATTAATTAACCGACACTTAATAAAAGCGGTACCCGTGTCTGGTCGACCTTCACAGATTGTATGTCGGTTTATATTATAAACCGACACTGTAGAGTTTAGGTGTCCATTTATGTATACAACCGACACCTTGAAAAGTGACTTTATAAGCCATTTCTGTAGTAGTGACATTAAGAATGATTGTTATTAGTCAACATCTAAGTGGAAGTAAGTCATGTATATAAGGAAGTACAACAAAATTAGGGTTAAATCACGAAACAATGTCTCACAATACACATCAAGGAGCTAAACTAAAAGACTCTTTAGTACTCACACATACTCAGATCTACCACAGCTAACTCTAAGACTTTCCTAAGTTTCACACCTATAACTCAAACTTCTTAACTTAACGGTCCCTATAAACACACTATAAGTTATGAAACAAGTGTTCATGACCCAATCCCATTAACATAACTTAGGCTACATGACTTTCTTTTTATAATGGGATATACACATATTTTTAATCATGCACCATGTAAATATTAAATACTTTAATACTTTACCAATCCCATTAACATAACTTAGGCTACATGACTTTGTAGGATAATACTTTACCTCAACAAAGATGAAGGGAGAAAGTAAATATTAAATGATTTGTGGTTGACTTTGCATCAATGTCACAGATCATTTCGACATCAAGAAGGATTGCTTCAATAATCACGTCATATCTTCAGCAACAGAGTGTGTCACATGTTATGCAGCAAATAGACAAGGAATCATTGAATGATTTAGTACAGAGACGGTCAAACCTGAATCTAGCTCTAAAAATTCTTGATTACATATCCAGAATAAGAGTCCAACAAGTCAGAATATGTCCTAAGATATCGAAGACCTTACCTATGAGGAAGCTAAAACAACATGTTCACTGCACAACAACTACTAAATCAATAGAGGATATCTGATCCAAAGACCCTAAAAAAGGATGTCAAAGATATGATGAGCTCATGTCACCTCAAAACACTTATCTCATAGTAGAGGCAATATAATATATCATCCATTGATGGAAGTCATAGAGAAACTTCAAGCATCTACCTTTTGAGCAAGAAGCATGTGTAAGTTTTCACAATGCCACTAGAGACCTATGAGAAATGCAGTGTTGATACTACATCACCAAAACAAAATGAGTGATATGCTAGACCCTTTATCAAAATCATCTCCTTCATAATGAGATTCATTATATTCGGAACACTTGGAGCTAAGGATTTCAAAAGACAATACAATATACAACCATATTTCTTAGATAAAACATGACCCATAGTCATCAACCACGTGATCAGTGGAGCACATTTGTTTAAGAATTTTCTTTGATATAAGAAGTCATACACTCTTCTAGGAATCCTCAATCATTCAACATCTATAAATAGGAGCTTACAACTCTTTTGGGTCCTGTAATATGACAGTAAAATAATTCAGCTACATTTCCTAATGTATTTGGGTCTTTGACTACAACCTTAAACTATACCAATTACAAATTCTATCTTTATTGGGTCATGGACCAAGACCTTAAACTAGACTACAAACCCTATCCTGAACATGCCTCTCTCTATTCAATTCTTCAATCTTTTAGGGTTCTCAATTATGACTCTAAACTAGACAATCTCCAACAACAAACCTATTTAGGACATCGACTAATACCTTAAAGTAGATCACCTTCTAAAACCCTCTCACTAATATCTTTGGGTCACCAACCGTGATCTTTAAGTAGTATCATGAACTTGAAATTTACATTTTCCAAAAGCCTTACCTTGAGTAGGCACTTGGAATCTTAAAAAGACATATCCCAAATAGGCACCTTCCTCCAATCAAAATCCCTACACTTAGGTAGGCATCCTCCAAAAATTGTATCATGAATAAGGAGCCTTTGAGATAAAAACCCTACACTCAAGTAGGCATCCCTTCAAGCCCTATTTTATGTAGGCACTCCTTACCAATCCCTAGAATCAAGTAGGAATCTCTTTTGAATCCCTATGTCTTCTAGACATCTTCATGATAACCCTTTCCAAATAGGCATCCCCCCCAGTTTAAGCCCTTCATTCAGATAGGGAACTTTAATGAAAGTTATATGCTCGTGTAGGTAGATTTCCAAAAAGACCTATGACCTAATAGGTAATCTCTTTGAAGACAAATGAAGTGAGAGACACCTTGATTATAGACCTACCCTAAGTGGTCACCTTGCATATCAAAGCCCTATATTGAATGGACACTCATCCTTCAAAGACCTACCCTGAGTAGGAAATTTATTTCTAAGCTCTATCCTGAATAGGAACCACACCTTTTCTAAGAACTATATTGAATATAAACCTACTATATATCAAGTCATAACTTGAATAGGAATCTTGCATTTTCAAATTCCTATCATGAATAGGCATCTTGCATTTTCAAAGTCCTATCATGAATAAGCATCTTGTGTTCCAAAGCCCTATCCTGAATAGGCATCTTAAATTAAGAAACTCTTAAGAAATATCTTGAATAGGCACCTTAAATCAATTGAATCTTAAGAAATATCTTTAATAGGCACATTCCTTATAAAAATAAAAATTATACTCTCAGGGAGGCACCTACTATAATGACATGTTTCCAACGAAGCCATCTAATTAGGGTTTACTTGGATGATTACATACTTTACTTGATTGATCTTAATTTTATCTTGATTAATGATGGTATTTGTTATGATGTTTTAACTTCATTATATACTTTACACATGCTTTGATTTGTATAATTGGGGTTTGCAAGTGAAAACCCTAACTAGTTGCAATTTAGGATTTTGAAGTACATGAATGCATAATTTGATAAAAATAACAGTGCAGTAACTTATTTTTAGTATTGTATAGGTACCTTGTATTTATATGAGATTTGTATATGATTTGCATAACTCCAATTTATGTGTTGTTACAAATTTTTAGAATATTTGAATATGGTTTGAATATGTTTGTCGGTCAAATCGAACCACTCTGCAGACTACAAATAACATTGTAGTGTTTGATTTGTAGTCATTTGTTTCTAACTCTGAATGATTTGAAATTTTATATGGACCTCTAAAATTACGTTTTAGATAACACTATAATTTTTCATAATTAATGAAGAAGGTTTAGTTAATGAATGATAGTTTCAACACTTAACTCTATGAAAGAAAATTCTACTTATATAATAGAAAAAGTAAATGTGGGACTGACTTGCAAATGTCGTAAGTACCTTAATTTCTTACAAGTAACCTATAACCCCAAAATCTCCCATATTTATTGATTCTTTCCAAAGAAACAAAATCTTAGAGAGAGGTGGAGAATTAGGGTTTGAGTGAGGAAGGAGGTGGAGATGGATATCTAGGGTTTTCTCTTCTAAGGAGTGTGATGAAAGAAAGTAAGTTTACCTTCTTTAGATAGGATTTCATGGTGAATCTTCTCTCTTATGAATTAATTCTATCCCTCCTTTGATTTGGTCAAAAATATATCAAATGACCATCTTTTCTCTTTCTTTCTCTCCTATTCTCCATTTCTAGGGTTCTTGAGTTGCAAGGAAGAAGAAATGAAATGATTGCTTAAAATTTGTAAGGATTTAATGAGGTCAATTCTTGGGCTACATTTTAAGGTACTTGGAACCTAAGGTGAGTGTTTTTCTCTCTCTTAAGCTTTGTAATTATGTTGAAAGCCTATTTCTGTGATGACCGACCATCAAAACGACAGCCAAATTGCCACTAGTAATTATGTAGAATAACCATTAGCAGTGGATTAATGAAAATCACTAAAAAATAAAAACATTTTGCAAAGAGATCCATTATGAGGAAAACTATTTATAAAAGAACCAAAACTTTATATACATCATGGTTCATATTTTACATACATTGTACCATTTCATCTCGAGGATATCGTATACCAGTTGCTTTGCCAAAAAAACATACTGAAGCAGCATAAAATCTCAAGGCAATCAAGCAAAAATCTCAGATCATTCATAAAACCATTACGTACTAACTCCCAAGGACCTGAGAGTACAAAGACGACACATAGGAATTCTATCTACAAGGCATGACATACAACACACTCAACCTGAGCTGTTACTGCTGTCCCTACTGTTGTTGTCCTTCCTCTACAATACGGTCTCTACCTCCTCGTTCACGTCCACTAAAAATTGTGGAACCCACAGGGTGAGACACAAGTCCCAGCGAGAGATATAACTCTCTGTCAACAATATTATTATCACAGGTAAACAGTATAAAACTAAGTAGAGGATTTTTTATGTAAATAAGCATGTATAATCATTATTTAATTGTAGTGTAAAGCAATAGCATTGTTTAAACAGATCAACTATTCATAAAAGAGCTATAGATCATCTATTTTCTTTATAAGGAATATGAAGAACATGTATAACATCTATCAATTAAGATGTATAAAAGTAATGAAACATCAACCAATGTTTCTGTATTCAATCCTTAAGCAAATACGCTACATGGCTGATTACATGTTCACAATCACACTTATGCCCAGAGAAGATGAGGTATACTGCTCATGCTCCAACCGACCACGACTACATAAAGCATCGGTACCATACAATGTCAATGGAAGAGCCGGCTGCCATGACCTCACCCATCTCAGTCAATACGAGACCACTGGCAGTGACCACATGTCAAACTGCAACTAGCTTGTAGGGGTATAGAGACATCTTTGCTATAGAGCTACAGCCACAACATGCACTCACTTCGGAGAGATATCACATCAATCCCCGGTACATTTTCATCAGGGCGATCACACGACAACCCTAGAATTCATCGGGAAATCACACAGAGATTCCTATCTGGACGTAAGAATATGTTCATCCATCACCCCCACATATTCAAAAATATACTCTCTGAGTTAAACTCGTTTCACCATTCAGCAAATCCTGACACCGAATGGATCTATGGCCATGGCAACTACATGATAAGATTCCACTTGATTAATTAGGTGTATTACTGTATATTTTAGCATCAATCAAGTTACAAACAAGAATTATAATAGATGCTACAAATAAAGGTGTAATACATTTATCAAGTACTTTCATAATCTTTAGAACACATTGAATGCATAATACTCAAGATCTCAGTCCCTTATCATATTACTAGGGATTGTCATCCCTTAACATTACCATCATCATGATTGCTAGATCTGGGTCTTCAAACCCTTAGTTCATCACTGAACATTGTTACCTCTTATCAGGTAACTATTACCTCTAGGTCCTCAGACATGAAATACATAATACTTACAGCACAAGTATTTCACATGGCTCACAAGACCCATTTAATCTATATCATTTGAAACATCATATCGCATACATGGCTATGTTCATCATCTCATGATACCTGCATGGTTAGTCTTTCATGATAAAAGCAATATCAAGTACATATCATTACCATGCAACATAAGAGAAATACAACCTTTCCACTATTAGGGTTAGGGTTTCCCTTTCACCGATTAGGGTTAGGGTTTCCCTCTTTAACGGATTAGGGTTTCAAGTTCATATTATCATGAATCAAAATCCTAATTCAGGTTATCACGAATCAAACCCGGATTCATAGCTTTACACATATAGTGGTATAAATGTATGCTCATTGAATGATATGTTGGATCCTAGATGGGTGATTAGATGCTCTAGAGGGGGGGGTGAATAGAGCTGAAAGCACTTACACAAAATTCATTAAACCTTCAAAATATATGACAAGATAAGGCTGCTAAATAGGTAATTTGAGTGCAACTAAATCATGCATAGCAAGGATAAGAGAGATTGAACATGCACCAATTAGACAAGCTATTTAGAGTGGTTCCACACTTCAAACTAGAAGTGTGTCAGTCCGCCTAGAGAGGTCAACCTCTAGGACTTCCAACAATTGCACTCTTATATTCACTTATAAGACTTACAATACATGACCAACAAAGGACTTACCTATCCAATACAAAGAGTCTTCAACCTTACCAAGGACTTACCCACTTTGCAAGAGTCTTCGGCCTTCTCCAAGGACTTACCCACTCTTGCACAAGTCTTCGGCCTTGCAGGAATCACCCACTCTTCTTGGATCTTCCGCCTTTGACTTCACCTTCACTCGGAGAAGCTTTCCACCAAGGTCTTACCTACTTGAGCTTGAGTCTTTTGCCTTCTCCAAGGGCTTACCCACTCTAGCTCCAAGTCTTCTGCCTTGATCTTCACCAAGGGACTCCTTCCCTTATTCTTCTTCACCTCTCTTGGACAAGAGAGAGAACCTTTGTTACACCCCGATCTCACAATTTCCTCAAATCATGAGATTAGGGCATAAGACGGGATTTGTATGCAACACAAAGAACACCCTTAACTTTTTCTTTTCTTTTCTTTTCTTTTCTTTAAAACTCTTGTTTCCCCGCATTGAACCACATATCATCTTAACAAAGGAATCTGAACATTTCTTTTACTAATCAGACTTCAATAGTAAAGATACATGTATAAACATTCATGATGTCTCTCACACCTTATGCACATAAAACTTGCTAATTAGCATACATATCAAAAGAGGAACAATATTACACATCGTAATTACAACTCTCTCTCTTATCTCTTACTAAGGACCTAGAGTGACAAGGACCGACTGACTCAACTAATCTCATACTTGACTCCTGTGGCAGGTCTACACTGAAGCTCTGACTATCTCCAAGTCCACGCGGTTAACCCTAAAAATGTTTGAGTAGAGGGGTGAGCCTACTCGCTCAGTGAATGAGTACTTCATGGAAACAGACTAATGCACTAATGTGATTACATATAATTTGAATAAACGATATGAAATTTAACAACAATAAATACTACACTGAGCACTTCTAAAACAATATAATTGAAATAACAAAGAATGTAAATATTGCATCCAGAGAATAACTACAAGAAGCCTATGCTTCTAGTCTTCCCTAATTCTTTCATTTATAAAGAACTCTGTGAACCTATATGATCATATTTTAACTTATGCCCTAATCATATGCAGTGTACTCTGCATATAAAGATCCGCAACAAGTCCATGCTACGGTCCCACCGTACAAGACTTAGAGACACACCCGGGAAATGCTAAGTCTGACTCCCGTCCTGCTCTGCCACAGGACCCCTGGCTCTTCGGCCAGAAACATAGGCTCTACGGCCTCAAAGCACTACTCTGAGTGCACCCGACTCCTCCTTTAACCTGAGTACACCGGCGGAGAGTCACAGGGTTACCTTCATGACACAAGCACGAATGGTGTTAGATAACCGTGTTTTCTTTTTCTTTCCTAGTGCCATCGTGACACAAGCACGATTGTTGTTGGACACTGCCTCTCTTTCTATCCTCGTGCCACCAGAACTACTCAACCGGTTGATGTTGGACACGAGTTTCACCCCTAAGTTGCAGATTCCCTCTTAGGGGTTCTACGGTGTTAGGGCACTTAGGTCTATTAATTAATTAACATATAACTATCATAGCTCATGTATTCAACATATACCATGTCTCAGTAACATCCCTTTCTAGGGCATGTCATATCTCATCACCTGCAATTTACGAGATATGTATTGAAATATAAGAATCCCTGCAATATGTAAATATCATTTCAGAGAGAACAAGCATATAAAGTTAAATGCACTAGAAACATATAACTCAACAATTAAGCATCACCACATCTCATATCGAGACCTTTCATATTACCATAGCATGATTCATTGAACACCCTATCCTTAGGGTTTCATTTGCCTTATTCATTCATCACATGCCAACACCCTGCTCTTAGGGTTTCATTCGCCTCATTCACCTTTTCATTTACCTCATTCACTTGTCACATGTCTCTCATAAGGATTTCATAGGATATAAGCATTCACTAAATAAAGATTGTTTCCAACAAATCATATGCAATCAATATAGACATGAAACCATGGAAATTTAACTAAATTTAGGTTTTCCATATCATTCACTGCGATATCATGTATCCAGAATAAGATTCAATTAAGATAACCTATGAGGTACATCCTAACCACTTATAGGATTACTAGTCCTTTTCAATAAGGTTGAAACACTAGTGATGTCCCAATTAGGTTAAACCCTAATTACCTCATTTGATATAAATCTAAAAAGCATTCTCACTAGGAAGTGTTGTATACGTTTCTGATATGAATCTACCATTTAGGAGTCATTCAAACAGAGAAGGAATCCGTATCATATCAATTTACAATAACTTAAATCAAACGGACATTTCAAGATTTAGAATTCACATACTAAGCAATTAGAGATTTGGATGCTATAATCAAATTCGTGCATTACACTGTTTAGAGGAAGAACCCACTCACCCTAAGGTGTGAAAACACCTCACAACTGCAGCTCAACTCAGGGAATCTCAAATTCCTATCAAATCCCTAGCAAATCTCCCAATTCTTCTTCTATTCAACTCGGAAACCTTGAAAATGAGGGATTATGAAGAAAGGGTGAGAAAAGAGGGAATTTCGACATCATCTTGGATCAAATCAGAGCATGGACGGAATTTTGACATGAGAGAGAAGATCCACCATAAAAGTCTATGCAAAGGATCCGAACTTACTTGATTTCACCCTTCCTGGAATCGCAAAACCCTAATTCAGCAATTCCCCCACTTTCTCCACTCAAGCCCTAACTCTCCCTCTCTCTCTAGATTTTCGTTTCTCTGGAGTGAATGACGAAGAATGAGAGCTGTGTGTGTGTGTGGTTGCTCATATAAGTCAATTGATCTGCTTGGGTCAATTGCATATTGACCCAACACTTAACTTTAATTATATAGGCTGAATATTCAGTAATACAAAAGTTACTGTAATTCGTTTATTTCAGAGATCATACGTTATCCAACAATTATGGGAATTTATCAAGTTATTTATAATTGATCTATAAAGCTTCAGTTAAAATTTGAGATCATTTGGAGTTACCAATAAATAATTAAAAATAGAACAATGCACTGCTATATTGCAGTCTGCAAAATATTCGGCCGAGTTTGTCCTGCACAAAACTCGACCGACACCCTTACTGTAGGGATTCAAAAGTCATCCAAAAATTATGCCAATTTAACAGAGTGTCTAAAACTGTGTTTTTCAGGCACAGTTAAAATTTGATATCAATTGGATATACCAATAAAAAGATAAAATTCAATTACCACACTGCTGTATAATTCTGGAAATGTGATCGGTCGAGTTTGAAACTCGGCCGATAAACAGGTCAGAGCATTCTTCAAAAATTCTGATATTTTCCAATGTTGTTCACATTTTATATATCCAAATCATATCCAAATTTGAAGTAAATCAAAGTTACAAATAAAATACTAAAAATCATTTAGTGAGACATTCTACTTATCAAATTCTGTATTCATGCATCATTAAAACCCTATTTTGGGCCGATTAGGGTTTATGTTTCTCAAACCCTAATTCTCAAGACAAAAGAATATTTAGACTTATTATCATAGTTAAAAAATCCTAATTATGTTATCGTCATTAATTAGATTTCAATCATGATTATTCCAATTAATCTTTGCAATAGTCTAGGTAAACCCTAGTTTACCAATTAAGCTCAGATGTGGTCGTAACAACTCTCCCCCCCTTAGAATGTTTCGTCCTCGAAACATGAACTTATAAGAAAGATACATTCAAGGTTATTCTAAGCTTCTAAAACCTTCCATGTCATTATATTCTTGTATTTCATACCTGAATGTAGTTTTCAACATTAGATCTTTTAATTCTTTACTAAATCACAACATATCTCAAATAGTTCTCAATGATATCAAGCAAATTCTTTATGCCACAGTCCAACATAGAATGCAAAGATAAACCACCACGCTTTCACTGCGCAACTCTGATACTCTGATACAACTATCTCAACTTATGCTGCTCAGAGAGTTCTATTGTTCTGTATCACCTTTAAGTGACAAAAGCAAGTTCATCATGCTGTTTTAAACTTTAATAACATGCTACTCAAATAGCAAAACAGTCTTGAATTAAAAGACTAAATTCAACAATCAATTGCACAATACTACTCTTGGCATCCCCATTGGGTCATGGATGTATGAGGTGAAGCATTACCACCTCATTCCATACTATCCTGTTTCGATCCTGGGACCTGTGGGTTATTGGCCCACTCACAATTCAAAGTGTAACCATCGCATTATATCATTTTAGGGTTTCAACAATAGTAATAAGGTAATCCACGATTGTATCAGTCATTCAAGAATTAATCATATTCAATTACCATCACTCAGTTATATTAGAGCTAGGTATAACAAGCTACACCTCATTAGGGTTACTTGTTCAAACAATCTGATTATCACCCCTTTCTATTAATATGAGTGAATATGTATGACTACCTTGTTCAGGGTATCTCTCCATGTGTTCTAACATCATCCAAACCGTATCACCATATTACAAATACACAATACTAGGATGCATATCAGGTATGAATGACTACAACTATCATACGCCTTTAATTTAACATATAGCATGCACAAATATACTGAAATCATATATAGAACCAGCTTTCATACCTTAATATGCCTTCAACAAATGATACATGTAAAAACAAATTCACCTATTACACAAAGCTAGTGTTTTCCCATATCTCTCTGCTCATTCATTACTTCTATACTTTTTGCTACCTATCCTTTTCATATGATTATATACAATAAACATCATTAACATTGAAGCATTTAAGATAGAAATAGATTATTCATCATTCTTGCTATCACACAAGAATTTATTTCTTATCGCACTTCATCATATTGTATGTCACTATTACATTCACTAGATGACCCCACCAAGGTAGTTATGCATCATATATAATTCATTTTCTTATCATTTCATTCCCACCTTGCTATTGTTAAGGAATATATGAAAGAGAAGATTATTTTAAGACTTGGAATACTTGTATTCAAACATTCCCTTGATACATTCTCGTATGTAGATTTACTTAGTTATCAACAGAGATATTTGATTAATTAGCACCGACCTGAATCTCACAACCTCTTTATATTATAATTTCTCCATCATATTTCAAACCCTTTTTATGTTCCATAGTCCTCTCACCATATACTACTCTTTAACCAGTCATCTTTAATTCTAAATTTTTCTCTTATGACCATGTTGCTTATTCATATGTATGGTCATGTATACCATGTTGCACATATTTCCTCCTTTATTTTTATACTATTGTGAAGTTAACGTTCTAAATTAATAGTCCTTCTATTAGTTTTTCCTCATGTTGAATACATTACATATTCTTCATTTTTAAATCAAGTGGATCATGCATGGGTCAAACATAGTTTCTCTTTCAATCAAGTTTTTCTCTCCTGAATACAGTTTACCTTTGTATGACTTTTTCATTCATTAAACTACACCTATGTTCTTTGCTTAGAAACTAGTTTGTTGTTCTAGTCTTATGAATTACATGTTCATACGATCCTCTTTACTTTTATGGACCTATTGAATGCTCAACCCTATTCTCTACTTAGCCTTTGCTTTAGAGTTCATAAAAGCATTATACTCTATTATATGATTCATTCTTCATGATTGATTCTTGTTATCTTGAACCATACCTACATTTCACATATCTTTTCTATATTTCATATGTATAGTTCATGTAATATTAATCAATAAACTGATTATGAACTTCTTATCATGTTCTATTATTCCTCAATTAAGGGTTTCACATTTGAGACCCCAAAGTTAAACCTCAGATATCAGTTTCAACTAATTCTTAGTTGTTCTGATCTTGCCCATATGTTTCAACATCTTACTGTATGTACATTCTTACTCTGATGTGGGTCTAATTATTCCAATTCTTATTCTTATTATGTTATTGATAGGATTCATTAGATCCTAATAACGCATCCTGCCAACCGGACCAGGCCAAACCTGAAATCCTGAAGCCAAGAACTACAAAGGATTACATTCTTCCTGAACTGCCACTCACAGCTCAGAAACTCGGCCGATTGGTCAGGAACTCGGCCGATTGCTTCACAACTCGGCCGATCCGCTTGAAACTCGACCGATCAACTTGCCGTTTGATTTCCTGAAAAAGGAAACTCGGCCGAATTACACACAACTCGGCCGATCAGTTTGCTGTTCAATTTCCTATTAAGGAAACTCGACCGAATCACATACAACTCGGCCGAATCACGTACAGACTGAAAACCTAAACAGACCTGCTGATGTCAATTTCACTCGAATCAGCGGGCAAAACTATAGAAACAAAAGCCCATCCAAAGGTCAATTCTAGTCTACTTGTTACAAAGAATAAAATCAATAAATGCTACAATTGCATAGTGTACAACAGATATTAAAGACCCATATTTCAAAGTATTGAATATTTAAATTCAAACATATAAGAGCATTTCTGTACATTTCCAACCAAAAACAACATTATGAAATGTAAGTTCTATCTCCTTTTACATTTATGCTCTTAATTCTTGTTTCTTTTCTCGTTTTCTAACCCTAACATTTCTAGGGTTCCTCTCTAGCCCATTCTTCCACTGTATACCTGGCCAGGGTATACGTGAGAGAATAGACAGAGTAGCTTGTACTGGTTGATCCAAGTACTCAGATATCGGGCCAGGATATCCAAATACTCAAATCCCCAAAGCTAACATCAAACATCTCCTATCTGCCACACTTATGACGCTAACTTACTAACTTAATGGTCCTTGACAACTCACCCTAAGCTCTGATACCAAGCTGTTACACCCCGATCTCACAATTTCCTCAAATCATGAGATTAGGGCATAAGACGGGATTCGTATGCAACACAAAGAACACCCTTAACTTTTTCTTTTCTTTTCTTTTCTTTAAAAATCTTGTTTCCCCGCATTGAACCACATATCATCTTAACAAAGGAATCTGAACATTTCTTTTACTAATCAGACTTCAATAGTAAAGATACATGTATAAACATTCATGATGTCTCTCACACCTTATGCACATAAAACTTGCTAATTAGCATACATATCAAAAGAGGAACAATATTACACATCATAATTACAACTCTCTCTCTTATCTCTTACTAAGGACCTAGAGTGACAAGGACCGACTGACTCAACTAATCTCATACTTGACTCCTGTGGCAGGTCTACACTGCAGCTCTGACTATCTCCAAGTCCACGCGGTTAACCCTAAAAATGTTTGAGTAGAGGGGTGAGCCTACTCTCTCAGTGAATGAGTACTTCATGGAAACAGACTAATGCACTAATGTGATTACATATAATTTGAATAAACGATATGAAATTTAACAACAATAAATACTACACTGAGCAGTTCTAAAACATTATAATTGAAATAACAAAGAATGTAAATATTGCATCCAGAGAATAACTACAAGAAGCCTATGCTTCTAGTCTTCCCTAACTCTTTCATTTATAAAGAACTCTGTGAACCTATATGATCATATTTTAACTTATGCCCTAATCATATGCAGTGTACTCTGCATATAAAGATCCGCAACAAGTCCATGCTACGGTCCCACCGTACAAGACTTAGCGACACACCCGGGAAATGCTAAGTCTGACTCCCGTCCTGCTCTGCCACAGGACCCCTGGCTCTTCGGCCAGAAATATAGGCTCTACGGCCTCAAAGCACTACTCTGAGTGCACCCGACTCCTCCTTTAACCTGAGTACACCGGCGGAGAGTCACAGGGTTACCTTCATGACACAAGCACGAATGGTGTTAGATAACCGTGTTTTCTTTTTCTTTCCCAGTGCCATCGTGACACAAGCACGATTGTTGTTGGACACTGCCTTTTTTTCTATCCTCGTGCCACCATAATTACTCAACCGGTTGATGTTGGACACGAGTTTCACCCCTAAGTTGTAGATTCCCTCTTAGGGGTTCTACGGTGTTAGGGCACTTAGGTCTATTAATTAATTAACATATAACTATCATAGCTCATGTATTCAACATATACCATGTCTCAGTAACATCCCTTTCTAGGGCATGTCATATCTCATCACCTGCAATTTATGAGATATGTATTGAAATATAAGAAGCCCTGTAATATGTAAATATCATTTCAGAGAGAACAAGCATATAAAGTTAAATGCACTAGAAACATACAACTCAACAATTAAGCATCACCACATCTCATATCGAGACCTTTCATATTACCATAGCATGATTCATTGAACACCCTATCCTTAGGGTTTCATTTGCCTTATTCATTCATCACATGCCAACACCATGCTCTTAGGGTTTCATTCGCCTCATTCACCTTTTCATTTACCTCATTCACTTGTCACATGTCTCTCATAAGGATTTCATAGGATATAAGTATTCACTAAATAAAGATTGTTTCCAACAAATCATATGCAATCAATATAGACATGAAACCATGGAAATTTAACTAAATTTAGGTTTTCCATATCATTCACTTTGATATCATGTATCCAGAATAAGATTCAATTAAGATAACCTATGAGGTACATCCTAACCACTTATAGGATTACTAGTCCTTTTCAATAAGGTTGAAACACTAGTGATGTCTCAATTAGGTTAAACCCTAATTACCTCATTTGATATAAATCTAAAAAGCATTCTCACTAGGAAGTGTTGTATACGTTTCTGATATGAATCTACCATTTAGGAGTCATTCAAACAGAGAAGGAATCCGTATCATATCAATTTACAATAACTTAAATCAAACGGACATTTCAGGATTTAGAATTCACATACTAAGCAATTAGGGATTTGGATGCTATAATCAAATTCGTGCATTACACTGTTTAGAGGAAGAACCCACTCACCCTAAGGTGTGAAAACACCTCACAACTGCAGCTCAACTCAGGGAATCTCGAATTCCTATCAAATCCCTAGCAAATCTCCCAATTCTTCTTCTATTCAACTCGGAAACCTTGAAAATGAGGGATTATGAAGAAAGAGTGAGAAAAGAGGGAATTTCGACATCATCTTGGATCAAATCAGAGCATGGACGGAATCTTGACATGAGAGAGAAGATCCACCATAAAAGTCTATGCAAAGGATCCGAACTTACTTGATTTCACCCTTCCTGGAATCGCAAAACCCTAATTCAGCAATTCCCCCACTTTCTCCACTCAAGCCCTAACTCTCCCTCTCTCTCTAGATTTTCATTTCTCTGGAGTGAATGATGAAGAATGAGAGCTGTGTGTGTGTGTGGTTGCTCATATAAGTCAATTGAGCTGCTTGGGTCAATTGCATATTGACCCAACACTTAACTTTAATTATATAGGCTGAATATTCAGTTATACAAAAGTTACTGTAATTCGTTTATTTCAGAGATCAAACATTCTCCAACAATTATGGGAATTTATCAAGTTGTTTATAATTGATCTATAAAGCTTCAGTTAAAATTTCAGATCATTTGGAGTTACCAATAAATAATTCAAAATAGAACAATGCACTGCTATATTGCAGTCTGCAAAATATTCGGCCGAGTTTGTCCTGCACAAAACTCGACCGACACCCTTACTGTAGGGATTCAAAAGTCATCCAAAAATTATGCCAATTTAACATAGTATCTAAAACTGTGTTTTTCAGGCACAGTTAAAATTTGAGATCAATTGGATATACCAATAAAAAGATAAAATTCAATTACCACACTGCTGTATAATTCTGGAAATGTGATCAGTCGAGTTTGAAACTCGGCCGATAAACAGGTCAGAACATTCTTCAAAAATTCTGATATTTACCAATGTTGTTCACATTTTATATATCAAAATCATACCCAAATTTTAAGTAAATCAGAGTTACACATAAAATACTAAAAATCATTTAGTGAGACATTCTACTTATCAAATTCTGTATTCATGCATCATTAAAACCCTATTTTGGGCCGATTAGGGTTTATGTTTCTCAAACCCTAATTCTCAAGACAAAAGAATATTTAGACTTCTTATCATAGTTAAAACATCCTAATTGTGTTATCGTCATTAATTAGATTTCAATAATGATTATTCCAATTAATCTTTGCAATAGTCTAGGTAAACCCTAGTTTACCAATTAAGCTCAGATGGGGTCGTAACAACCTTCATCTTCAAGATAGCAAATGAGAGATGGGGAGGTGGTGTAAGTGAGAGCCTCACAAGATATACAAATAGGACTAGCTCTCTTATAGATTTCCTACTCACTCTAATGGATGTAGCAAGTGATTAAGCTTAGAGAGAGAGAGGAGGCTGTAAGATCACTCGACTATAGAATAGGAACCTTCATAGTGAATGCTCAACCTTGGAATGAAGCCCAAGGGGTCCTATTTATAGCTGGGGATGCCTCTTAGCCTTTGGGAACACTTATGAACGAAAACTAGCCGTTTTGTGGCTTGCAACGGATCTATTTTCACTTGTTGCAACTCCACAACGGCTAGAAACACTCTTTTGCACTTTTCCGTACAGTGCAATCGGTCGAGTTTCTATATGTGTAACTCGACCGATCAAGTAGCAGGCAGCCTGATATTGAAATGATCGGTCGAGTTTGTTATGAGGAAACTCGACCGACCATTCCAACTGGAACTGGCCTACTACCCAATCGGTCGAGTTCTATGAGTGCACAACTCGGCCGATGCAATCTTCAGAAAATCGACCAAGGTTGATCGGTCGAGTTTCAGGGTGGGAAACTCGACCGAACAAGTGCCTGTAATTGATTTTCAAAGTTGCATTAAAAGTGCTCTAAAATTCGATCTAAGTGTTCCTGATATTTTTCTAAGCTTAATTACAAGTCATACAATCATTACAAGTGATTTACAACATGATTCTAATGGATATACATCATATTACAAAAATGTGCACTTGTATGACTTTGACTTGTCTTTTCTCCAATTTGAGATGCGCAAGTTAGGGAAATTGGAGTGTGTCTATACCTAATCTGAAATCACTCAAGTAGAAGCATTAGACACCAATATGTGGAATGGTTAGTCATCATCAAAACACGGGTTTAGTCAATTTAGACGTGAGTCAACATTGACCTAATTGACCTTGAGTCAACATTCTCCCCCTTTTTGAAGATGACAAATCATTCCATAAATGTATTGAAAGCATTTAAGTAAATTTATACCTTTGGAGAAACCTAGGGGTTTCAATAGGACTAAGCTCATATGCTCCCCCTCAATTGATACGCATGGAGTTTTCATACTCCCCCTCAATTGATGCTATTTCTCCTGCATGGTTAGCTTTCATAACATTTATAGAAACTATGTCTTCTACTCATATATGTCTACACATATATGTCTCCTCCCCTTTACCTTCTCTCCTTTACATGGACATTCTTCTCCTCTTCATGTAAGACATGCCTTCTTCCTCTTTTTAAAAGAAGACATTACCTTTCTCCCCCTTTGTCATTTCAAAAAGGTGGGGGTTATGAAGAAAAAAAGAAACATCACTTGTTAAAGAGAAAGGAGATAACACAAAATATATATGAGGAGAGTAGAAGAGCACAGATAGGGGCTTGTCCAAGCATAGAAAGAAAAGCAAGTTAAAGCATATACTTGAACAACCCAAAAATGCAAGATAAGGTGTTGCAGAAAAACAATAAATTACAATTGTGACCCTCAAGATGATGGAATTTGACCAAAAACCATCGGAGCTCATGGCAAAGCGATGAGTCTTGCTCAGAAGGGTGTTTCTGCATAAAAAACACTATATTTGCAGCAAAAACTGAAATTAGAGCAAAACCTACATAAAATCCAAAAATACTCCAATTTCTACATATAATGTAGCTCTATGTGCCCTGCATCACAATGTTATGCAAACAACTCAAGATAGTAGATATGCAATTCAAGGAACAATCTTGAGCATGTATGAGATAAGATACAAGCATAACATATAGATGATCAAAGATGGTAATTTGTAAACAAGGTTAGAACTACATGTATATGAACTACTAGTAGATGATATCACAAGTTAGGACTACTAGTAGGATCTAGATCATAGCAAGAGATACCAAAAGATACACAAGATAAAGCAAGCTATGATTAGATGTAGAGATATATCCAAACAAAGAGATATGCAATTTTAGAAGCATGAAAGGATATAACTCACAAGATATGCATCCTTACCAAAAGATGATTACCCCTAAGAACCTCAAGGTTGTATCAAAACAAGATATACACCTAGATAGATGTAGCAAGTTAGAACACAACGGAAGCAATTTAAGACACAACCAAGAGATCCAAAGAGATCATAATCAAAACCTGCAAAACAACTCAAAGCAAGTAATTGCAACATATAGATATACCAATTTAGAGCAATTAGAGAGATAGAGTTGTAAGCAAGATAGGCAAATTAGAACATGGCAATATGCATATATAAAGATACCAAGGGAGTGCCAAAGAATAAGGCTATTGGTTGAGAAAATCTAGTTGAGAGGGAAATTCTCACTCAATAAGCCAAATGTATATTCTGTGCACAGTGTTATCGGTCGAGTTCTGTGCATGGACAACTCAACCGATGACAGCTGTTGGCAACACTCTTGGTGCCTATCGGTCGAGTTTCAATAGGGCAAACTCGACCGACAGATCAGCTGTCAAGAATCACATATATATCATAAAAATATTTAAAGGCATGCTTAAAACACAAACCATATCCAAACATGTTTAATCAAGTTAGTAATGCACTATAGAAGCATTAGAAATAGTTTTTGAGCAAGAGTGTGAAGATAATCACAAAATGCCACTTTTGACTCAAAAACATATGTATAGTGCACACTAGCTTGACACAAACAAGTTAGAAATGGTTATAAGCAATAAAACTTTACCTTTGTGCTTACATTGCTTTTTCTACTTGTTGTCACCCTCTACACATCTCACCTTTCTTCTTTTATGTGGATTGACAAGTCAATTTGCAATTCAATAGCTCAAGTCAATCCATTTGCAAGTACCTACAAGAAGAAAGATGAAATGGTCCCCAATCATGTTTTTGGGTCCAGAGGGGTTAGTTTAGCAACCCAAGTCCTATTGCTCTTGGGTGCTTTCCTAAAAGGACAACAAGTAGAATAATGATAAAAAACATTGCAATAATTACAAGTGCCCGTAGCCTTGGAACTGGAGGATTCTTCATTGAAAAATGAAGGTCCTTTATCTTTGTTGTTCCTTTGGCTACTGTCAAGTCCAATGCCATCTCTACCCATTTGTTTGGTAGTATGGTCTAGGATTTGATTAAGATTCTTTTTATCACCAAAGAATATTTGCAAAGAAGATCTCAAACTATGATTGTCATGCACAAGAGAAGTAAAGGTAAAACACAATAGATTCATATCATCTCTAGCATGCACAAGATATATTTCTAAGCAAACATCTTTGGTTATATAAGAATCTTTATCACAAGATAGAGCATCAAAAGCTTTCTCTCTATAAGAAAAGATAGTATGAGGGTTAAGAGGAATTACTCTACTATGCAAGGAAGCAAGTTCATACACAAGACAAGTAATCTTTGAAGGATAAACTTTATCTATACATTCTAATCCTTGCAAAGTAGGCTCTTTACTCTCATAAACACATTTAAGAACATAAGAAACAATAGAGAAAGAAACAATAGTAGTAGCAAGCTCTATGTATGAAGTAGTCATAGAAGGTTGAGATTCTAAAAACTTAATCTTATCAACCAAGCTAGAATTTGCAAACTTAGAAGCATTTAGTTGACTAAGATAATAATTGGTTAGAATCTCAACACTTGGATTTACCTCATTTAAATCTTTAATTGAGCTTGTCAAGAGGGTGCAATGGCATCTTCCATCTTCAAATTCACTAGATCTTCTACTAGTGCTTTCATTTGTTGATGGAGCCTTTGTGATCCCTTTTTCTCTCTTGTTTCCTTCTATTTCTCTCTTTGAAGGTTTCCCGTCTTCATAATCACCCATATTCTCCTACTTGTTGAAGTATGCTTGGAGAAGACCCGCTCTGATACCACTTGTATGATCCTAGATGGGTGATTAGATGCTCTAGAGGGGGGGGTGAATAGAGCTGAAAGCACTTACACAAAATTCATTAAACCTTATAAAAATATATAACAAGATAAGGTTTCTAAATAGGTAATTTGAGTGCAACTAAATCATGCATAGCAAGGATAAGAGAGATTGAACATTCACCAATTAGAAAAGCTATTTAGAGTGGTTCCACACTTCAAACTAGAAGTGTGTCAGTCCACTTGCCTAGAGAGGTCAACCTCTAGGACTTCCAACAATTGCACTCTTATATTCACTTATAAGACTTACAATACATGACCAACAAAGGACTTACCTATCCAATACAAAGAGTCTTCAACCTTACCAAGGACTTACCCACTTTGCAAGAGTCTTCAGCCTTCTCCAAGGACTTACCCACTCTTGCACAAGTCTTCGGCCTTGCAGGAATTACCCACTCTTCTTGTATCTTCCGCCTTTGACTTCACCTTCACTCGGAGAAGCTTTCCACCAAGGTCTTACCTACTTGAGCTTGAGTCTTTTGCCTTCTACAAGGGCTTACCCACTCTAGCTCCAAGTCTTCTGCCTTGATCTTCACCAAGGGACTCCTTCCCTTGTTCTTCTTCACCTCTCTTGGACAAGAGAGAGAACCTTCATCTTCAAGATAGCAAATGAGAGATGGGGAGGTGGTGGAAGTGTGAGTCTCACAAGATATACAAATAGGACTAGCTCTCTTACAGATTTCCTACTCACTCTAATGGATGTAGCAAGTGATTAAGCTTAGAGAGAGAGAGAGGAGGATGTAGGATCACTCGACTATAGAATAGGAACCTTCATAGTGAATGCTCAACCTTGGAATGAAGCCCAAGGGGTCCTATTTATAGTTGGGGATGCCTCTTAGCCTTTGGGAACACTTATGAACGAAAACTAGCCGTTTTGTGGCTTGCAACAGATCTATTTTCACTTGTTGCAACTCCACAACGGCTAGAAACACTTTTCTGCACTTTTCCGTACAGTGCAATCGGTCGAGTTTCTATATGTGTAACTCGACCGATCAAGTAGCAGGCAGCCCGATATTGAAATGATCGGTCGAGTTTGTTCTGAGGAAACTCGACCGACCATTCCAACTGGAACTAGCCTACTACCCAATCGGTCGAGTTCTGTGAGTGCACAACTCGACCGATGCAATCTTCAGAAAATCGACCAAGGTTGATCGGTTGAGTTTCAGGGTGGGAAACTCGACCGAACAAGTGCCTGTAATTGATTTTCAAAGTTGCATTAAAAGTGCTCTAAAATTCGATCTAAGTGTTCCTGATATTTTTCTAAGCTTAATTACAAGTCATACAATCATTACAAGTGATTTACAACATGATTCTAATGTATATACATCATATTACAAAAATGTGCACTTGTATGACTTTGACTTGTCTTTTCTCCAATTTGAGATGCGCAAGTTAGGGAAATTGGAGTGTGTCTATACCTAATCTGAAATCACTCAAGTAGAAGCATTAGACACCAATATGTGGAATGGTTAGTCATCATCAAAACACGGGTTTAGTCAATTTAGACGTGAGTCAACATTGACCTAATTGACCTTGAGTCAACATGATAAACACACAAAGTATGAGTTTCTCTCTCATCCTCAACAAGATAATTATTACATCATACTTTATTAAGTTGGCTCAATCCTTCTCTCAAGGTACATTAGCGTACAATTATCAAAATGCATTGAACTCTATACATCTTAATGTATCATTTGACATAACACACTTCATATGTTACTCAATCAAGTATATTGGATTGAGGTGCTTCACACCATATCGAGCATAGAGGTGTGTGTGTGCTTCACACCATATCGGGCATAGAGGTGTGTGTGTGCTTCACACCATATCGAGCATAGAGGTGTGTGTGTGCTTCACACCATATCGGGAAAAGAGGTGTGTGTGTGCTTCACACCATATCGGGCAAAGAGGTGTGTGTGTGCTTCACACCATATCGGGAAAAGAGGTGTGTGTGTGCTACACACTATATTGGGCAAAGAGGTGTGTGTGTACTTCACACCATATTGGGCAAGGAGGTGTGTGTGTGTGTGTTCTTCACACCATATCGGGAAAAGAGGTGTTTCAACCCGATATCGGGTTGAGCCATGATGATGTCATCATCATCAAGCTCTAGACTTCGTTCCTTACTGTTCTAGTTCATGGAAAACAGTCCTATGTCACTAATAGAACTCATGGATTCATCAATTATACAAGAAAACTTGAAATTGAAAGTAGATCATCAAGTATGGCAAGATTGATGGTGAATAATAACATGACTGGGTTCAAGTTATATAACCCACATCAAGAACAACTTCAAAGCTCCAAGATACAAATCTTCACATTCCCATGGTTGAAGATGATCTTATCACAGATTCAAGACTCGTTCACAACTCCTCTACATGCAAGGAATCACCACAGATAAGAATTTGGTGAAGAAGAAAAGAAAGGAAGAATCACAACCCGAGATCATGATTTATCCAAGGCTGAAGATGACCATGGCTTCACCTTAAGCTTAATGGATCGAGATCCTTATTTATCCTTACTTCCTTGCACGATATCTAAGAGAAATGGAGTGATATGATTTGAAAATTTTACTAGTAGGTGAAACGAGTGGTATATATAAGATGAGGTTCATGAGAGAGGGTGTATAAGAGGTGTCATCATTTTACACTACTAGGTGCCACGTGTACATGCATGCATATTTATCTTGACATGAAAAACTCTTGAGGATAATCTAGGGATAATATTTTGGCCCTTAGTTATCTTGTTGAGCAAGATATTTCAACTCAACATCACTTTATTCACAAACTGATACACTTTTTCTAAGGAAAGTTGCAAGCCGGTATCCATCACCTCCTTGGGGCTCTTAACCCATCATGGAAAAGGCCAAGAGTTGAAAAAACGATATGGGACCTCCTCTATGTCTCTTTGTCCAATAGGCATTCCCATATAAGCTCTGCAACTCGATACAACTCAAATAAAGGCTTCAACTATACAACTATTCTTGGTCTTTTCATCACCAAGAATGCTACCACTCAAATATGATTCAAACATGGTGCCTATTTATTTATATCTCCTATAGATGATGCAAAGAGATATTAGGGACACTCTTGAGGTGGTATTTTGCATATCAACCCTATATTTTGGGTAAATTGCAAATGGCACCAAAACTGGTACACAAGGCACACACATTATTCAAACAAGCTCTAACTTTGAATTTAGGCTTTCTACAAGCCACCCCTTAGCATCATTCTCTCTCTTATGATGCTAAGACACTTTGGGCACATTTAAAATATGACATATTGCAATATAGCCCCTCATCTTGGGTAAATTGCAATTTTCTCCCAAACTATCATATAACGCACAAACAGTTTGCAAATAAGCTCAAACTTGAAAATTAAACTCAAGGAGAGTCTTAATTACTTTTCAAAAGATTAAAACAAGTTTATAAATAGCTTAATTAAGCAAAACTCTTAGGTTTATGGCATAACCCAGGTCAGGGATGTTATAATTTCTATCTAGACAAAAAATCAACATCCTTTCTTGCTTTTATATGAGATTGGGTGATTAATTGGGAAGGTCATTGGAATATGATTTCTACTAATTTATATTATTTTCCATTGAGTTGTATTTGTCTATTTCTTTAATATGATTTCTACTCATTTAGATTATTTTCCATTGAGTTGTATTTGTCTATTTCTTGATATAATTGACTCAATATATATGAAAAAGCATATGCTTATAGAACCATGTTGTTTTACACATATATTGCCTAAGGTCGGTCTAATGAATGTTATGCTTGAAAATTGAGTTAATAAGTACATAATTATGTATGAACTTATTAAGAATGAGCTATATTTTTTAGATCTTTGCTAGAATTATATATGACAGGAACATAAGGATCAATATGATCATTTTGAATGGAGATATTCCATGTCTAGGTTAGTTTTTCCAAATTTATTCAAATGAGCCAATGAATCGATGCATACTTATAATTAATGGATGAGTTGTGTTGAATGAAACTAGGGTTTCCATGTGTATGAATAGATTTAATGAAATCATGTACATCCTGATGAGGGTAGTGAATAATAATATTCTCATAATGTATTAAGTTGAGCCGACTTCCTAAAAACCCTACTGGTGCGTCTCCGCTAGTGGTGCTTTTACACCCCACGAGGTCGGAGCACACGGTGGATGGGGGTTTGCTTTCAAAATTTATAAACCTAAACTAGCTACCTACGTCTACTAAAACACTACACCCGCAAGCGCACAGGGTCGTGTCGTAGTATAGGAAGGCGGCAAGTATAGGGTCGATCCACAGGGAAAAGAGGGGGCACTAGAGCTAGGTTAGTTTGGCTAGGTTCCTACTGCGGAGACTAGGGTTAAGGGTTTAAAGGTTGTTTTGATTGTTAACTAAGGATGAATAAGAAAGCATTTAAAGGAAGGAATGAAATCTACGTTAATCCTAGACTAGATTAAGGCTAAATAGGAAAGAATGGATTAAGCTGGGTATGAAAAGGCAAATTACACTAAAGAAAGCAAGAAGAGAAAAAGAGAAATTAAAGAACTAGACTAACATGAACAAGGTAAGAACAAAGCAAGAAGCTAACTAAGCAAGGAAAGAGCTAATTAAGCTAAGCAAGCAAAAAACTAGGGTTTTAAATAGTAAAGAGATGTGTGGGCTGTTTAGGGGTATGAACTTATCTCTTAAGTTGGGGGGTGACATGTGAACATTATGATTCCATTTAGATTATCCAAACCAAACAACAAGTTAGGGTATAATGAATTAACCTAAGCTACTAACTGGCCATGGATATGCTAGGTTGTGTATAGGGGAACTAGTCCCTAACACCCCCTACTACCCTTACGAGGCTCAATTGGGTTAGGGGTTAGGTTCAATTCAATTAGAGTCTAATCAAGTCTAGGTTTCTAGATTAGGCATTCCTAGGGCAATTAGGGGCCGAGGGTAGTAATGGGGAGGTGAAATTAGGGTTTTGGACCCCAATTCCCCCACATTCTAGCCTTGAGAAGGCTCCATGCTAATTACACTAGAATTATCTAATCTAGCTACTTAGATCTCTCACTTAGGTTTAGGGAGATTGGTTAGGATGTAGGAATATTGGAGGCAACCTAGGGATCCAAGGATTGGACCTAGGGGCAAATCCCAAAATTCACACATATAAGCAATTTGCCTAAATTCCTAAGTGATTTCACACACAAATCAACAAGCAATTCATGGAGAATGAGATATAAATAGAATATAATCATTAACAAATGAAATTACAAAGTTTACATGTCATTTTCCCCCAACATGGTGTCAAAGTAACATATTTTCCCCCAAACAGCCCACCCAAGGGGCCTAGCTACTCATAAACATGGAAAATACAAAAAGAAAGGAGAAAGAGGTAGAAGAAGCCATGGAGCTCGGTGTAGATGAAGCAATCCTCCTCTCCAGCAGTTGCAGGACGTCCTCCTCCCTCCTCCAAGGATGAAATGGAGTGGGATGATGGTGGGAAGCGGATGGAAGGCTTAGATATGGGGGGTTATGTGGTGGAAATGGTGAAATGGAGTGGATTTGAGGTGGAGGTGAAGTGGAATGGAGTGGAGGTGAAAAGGGGGCAAAAATGGGAGTAGAAGGTATCCAGCCTCGTGCCCCAGCTGCCACCTAGGTATATATAGGTGTGGGGGAAGCACTAGGTTAAGTTAGGGGCAAAATGGGGAAAGCAGTGAAAAAGTGGCTGGATTCTATGAGTAGCACGACTGTGGTGGGGTACCACGACCGTGGTGGGTAGGATAGGCCACGGCCGTGGTGGATGGGCACGTTTGTGGGAATTAAATTGCAAAATGTCAGGTTGGTGGTCAAAATGGCCACGGCCGTGGTGGGTCAACACAGCCGTGGTGGTGGTGGTGTACCACGGCCGTGGTGTATGGAACGACCGTGGTCGGCTTGGTGGAGGTGGTCGTGGTGCTGCTGCACGACCGTTTTGCTCTGCTACGCCACGGCCGTTTTGTGGTGCACGGCCATGGTGTCTGCCCATTGCACGGCCGTAGTGCTCTGCACGGCCGTGGTGTTCTCTGCTTCACTTGGATGTTGAGCTTGTTAATTTCTAAGTCATCTAGCACGACCGTTCTGTGGTACCACGGCCGTGCTGGGTCCTGGATCAGCACTTTAACTTGGATATTTGGCTTTTCTTGGACTTCTTTGTTTCAATTGATCTTTGTCCACTAGGGGTCGGTCGAGGGAGCATCGGACTTCACTTTGGGCCTCTCCAAGTGCAGAGGAACCCTAGGATCGCCCCTTCTCTCTCTCTTCCATCAAGCGTGGTCCAAAAGCCTGAAAAACATGCAAATAATGTCCATAAGTGCATTTTATACAAATAAGAATATTAGGGGGAATGACATGCAATCTAACAGGTATAGATGTGATTGAAGAGAAAAATAACACAAGATGAAGCCCTAAAATAGGGCTGCATCACCACCCCAAACTTGAAACATACTTGTCCTCAAGTATGCTCTAACTCAATCTCTCTACAAACTTTCACATAAAGAAATGACAAATGCAATATAAAAGATGATTGTTGCTGAATGGGATCAAAGATGACTAGGTGCATGCATTTCACCTCTCTCCTCTCCTGCTTTCACAAACCAACCATGAAGGGAGCACAGAGCACAAGAACTTCACATATAATACATGGATTGCACAAGTTATCAATACCTCATCCATAAAGTTCCGGGTAGACCGTTTCATGATGATGTTAATCGCCGATGACTAGGAGTGTCATTTCACCTTCATGCCTTCAACCTTATGCTTCAAGTTATGCCAAATGACCCACATGGCTGCGGAAAAGGGATAAAGTGAGCTAGGTTTGAAGTTTCCTAGCTCAATGGGTGTAAAAGTGGAAGAAAGGGATGCAGTAAGATTTTTGGAGTGTTTTTATACACTCATCTTTTCTTTATTTGAATGCTCTTAAATAGGAGCATCCTTTTATTTTATTTTGTTTTTCTTTTTCTTTTCTTTTCTTTTTCTTGCCCTTGGTGTAGATAGGGCATATGGTGGATAGAGTGAAGCGGGGAGATAAAGATGTGGCCACCCCAAACTTTTGGAGGTGGCCACGGCTAATATGTGCACTTTGGCATCTTTTTATGAGGCGGAGAGGTATGAAGATGATGAAAGAGTGGTTGGGTCAAAGAGGGGTCACTTGGCATGATCTTCCACATATGGTCTCCTGCATGAAAACTAGTCTGACACTTCATCATAGATATCACATCATATGAATGAACCAAATGAAATCCATATATCAATCAAGTAACTCCACAAACATTAAACGTTCCATGCTTGCTCGGATCATAATTCAATCAAACCAACACATTCCCAAGAGAGGTGATGCACATGTAAAAAGTCAAACATTGATACCACTTAGCAACAAACAAAGGTGGTTCACTTGCATTTGTCAAAGGTCAACATTTTAATTCAAAACAGTAGAGATTGGGTCAAAACACAATTTTTAGACAAGAAGTTCCAAATTTGGGCAAAATTGGCCAAACTGGTGCCAAGTTGCCTTCAATCACATCTAAGCCTATATTATTGAACTTAAAGCAGTAAACAAGCAAATCCTAACTAAAACATGCAAAAATCTACATGATATGTAATGCATGGCAAAAGAGAAAATTTTTTGAAAATTACGCAAAAAATGACAATAAGGTAAACTACATGGAATGCAGGTATGCAAAGAAGTAATGTTCTAGACTAGAAAGCAGGACAAGCAAAAGAAATGAAAAACAACAAACAAAAAGTAAAATAGCAGATGAGATGCAAAAATGAGTGAAAGAAGAATGAGGGCATACCACCCTACCACCCCAAACTTTTGAATCATGCTGACCTCAGCATGACACTAAAGTCTAGGGTGATAGGGTAGATGATCACTGCGAAGGTGGTGGAGGTGCTCCTCCCTGCCTGTAGTAGGCGCCCCAGTAGTCTGACTGTGGAGGCAGATAGCTGTCCTAAAAAGCTGATAAAGAACTCCACCAGTCCTCACCCCACTATGGGTTCCTCTGGGCTTGGGCATTGTGAAACTGATAAAGGTGGTTGACCTGGTAATGCATATGCTGGTGGTCCAACCACATGGCATCCTGTGTCCTCTGAAAGCCCTCCTGTGCCTGTAAAATTCTATCCTGCGTCGCCTGAATGCCCTCCAGATGTGCATGGATGGTACTCATATCATATGCATTCACTGAAGGCTGCTGTGGCTCTGACACTCCCATTCTTTCTTCTCTGTGCCTCACCCGTCTTGCCGCTCTCTCCTCTGCCGTCCGCCTCTGCTCTGCCGCCTGTGAAGGCTCTCCTGGACTCCCTGCAAACCTCACCTCAGGGATTTCCTCTCCTTTGGGGTTCTCCTCCTCGTACCTCCTCAACTTTTCCAGAAAATCTGGCGATGGTCCAAACTGTGCCATGAGGGGAGGAGTATGGTAAGGCAACTCCAATGTGACTCCTGGGTAGGGTGGGTTGATTTGGTACATGATCTTTTGATCCGTAATCGTAATCATGGATGAGCGAGCCAGGTAGTGCAAATCAACCAACTTGCCACCCTCGGCCTTTGTATATCCTGTCATGTCATGCCCCAAGGTCGTGGCAATAGATGTTACAACCCTCCCATTACAAAAGGATTTGTGCTCTTGGACGGGATTGCCCTCATGTGATCAATCAATAAGGCCCCCAGGTTCACATGTCTCTCCTTTGCCATCCAACCAAGCACAAAAAGATCTTTGTTGGTGCAGCTGCCTTGATTTTCATACCTGCTAAAGATGGTGTTTGCCAACACCTTCTGAACATAGCGGAGAAATGGGCTATGAATACCACTTGTCTTTGATTTCCCTGCTATAAATGTACTTTGGCCGGTGAAACACTTCCACATGGCTTTTATACGTAGAACTAGAGTCATTTTCTGTCCTCCCTCCATCCAGGAGGGCAGCCATCTCTCCACTTGGGGCAAAAATCTGATTTAACATCTCTGAGGTTATCTTCCACCTCTTGTCCCCAGTCGTTACCTTAATTGCATTCTCGCCATCATTGGTTGCTTTCTCTAGTGTGGCGAAGAACTGCTGTGTCAGCTCAATGTATGTCTCCTGCTGCAGTGTCAGTATTTCATAAAGCCCCAATTTTTCCATCAATTCTTGAAAACAGACAAAGAACCCCATTGCCTCCATTGATGCTTGGCATGCATATCGAGTAGCTAACACTCTGCGTGTCAGGCACCCAGGGTGCTTGGGCTCCTTTGCCCTGTCTGTGGTAACCTCTGACTGTGAAAGAGGGAGCTGTGGTGGCCTTGGTTGCTGCTCAACTTCAGGCATCTCAGTATCATCTTCATCATGTAAAACGAGGCGTCGACGTGGTCGTCGTTGTGGCTCGGGTTGCGGCTGCGCCGCGGAGGAGACGGACGGTCGTGCGGCCAAAACTAACGGCCGCGCAGCTGAGGCGGAAGGTCTCTCAGATGAGACAGAGTGTCAGGAGGCAGACGACGGTGGCTGCGACGAAGATGGTGCCCCCCCCGCTGTGGCTGTACGGAGGCTTCTTCAGCAATAGACTCCACCGTGGCATCCAATTCTGCCTCCGTCAACTGGGGGTGGTTGTTTCTTGGCTTCCTTTGGTAGGGGATGACACCCCTAGTCTTCTCTACTACCTTCCTCACAAACTTCTTCATTCTTGCTCGAAAACTGAAGTAGAATTAGAAAATTTTGGATTTCTTTGAAAAATGAGGTTGTTGGGGCGGAATGGAGAGAAAGTGGTGCGTTTGTGGATGGAAATGGGTGGGATCTGGAGATTACGGTAGTGGAAATGGTAGGGGAGTGATTGGGAATGGTTTGTGAGTGATTTGGTGAGGATTCAATGGCTGGAGGAGGCGGGCGGAGTGCTGCACGGGCGCTAGGGCACGGAGCACGGCCGTTCTGTTCTTCGGAGAAATGAGCAAGTGAAAAGAAGTTATGCAAAAATTGACTTAAATCTACTGGAATCAGCCTGCTGCACGGCCGTGCTGCGCGGCACGGCCGTGGTGGCTTCTTGTACCATGACCATGCTGCCTTGCATGACCGTTCTGCCCTGGTTCAAAACTTAGTTGATTTTCTAAATTTTCTGATGATTTCCTTGTTGAATGTGAGTGCACCACCACGGCCGTGTTGATGTACCACGGCCGTGTTGGGCACTGTAACAGCAGTAGGAGACTCGAATCTTGTTTAAATCATCAAAAACTGATCTCAAGTTGATATTCTATTGATTCTTTGTCAAACTTTCATCTATCCGTCTTCATTTCACTCTGTTCTCACCTGCACATATCAAAACTATACAAAAACTATCAAAAACGAGTGTGTGTGTGTGCTTTCTTGGGAAAAAGTAAAAACAAAGTTAAAGTATAAAAAATGCAGTCCGGGTCAAAAATTCCCAAACCTAGGTGGGTTGCCTCCCACAAGCGCTGAGTTTCTTGCCTTCAGCTAGGCTTCTTGGTGATTCTTCAAAATTCACCCATTTGGCATTCTCATGTGTCCATTCTTGTAAAACATGCATCCTTCCTTTGTACTCAATCTGTTTTCCTCATCCCTTTGATCCCAGTAATCATCATTAACTTCTTCACCCTGATGTCCTTCTCTCAATTGCCCATTTGGACTTGTGAAGTGATCATGTCCAATATCCCTATCTCGGACTCGCCGGGTTGGGGTCCTGTACATGTTGATGTTGATCTTCATGTCCATAAATGAGACTGTCATGGTGCCACTGCGTACATGAATGTCGACATCAGCTGTAGATAAGAACGGCCTCCCCAAGATGATGGGAATCTTCCTATCCTCTGGCTCCATATCAAGTACAATGAAATCCGCCGGGAACACCGCACCTTTTTCCTTGTCTATCATTACTAAGACATCATCCACTATACCTCTAGGCACTTTTATGGATCTGTCTGCCAACTGGAGAGTGCAATGTGCCGGCTTCAACTTGCCTAAGCCCAGCTCAACATAGACATGATATGGCATCAAATTCACACTAGATGCCAAATCAAGCAAGGACCTGTCTATGCGATGTCCCCCTATGTAACTAGGTATGAGTGGGGCTCCTGGGTCCTTTCTCTTCACAGGGAGTGAGTGTTGTATGATGGAGCGCACTTGTTCATTCAGTCTCACCTTCTTTGGAATCCTCCCCGTTGACCTTCTTTTCACAGTGCATAGGTTCTTGAGGAACTTGGCATATGATGGGATTTGCTTGATAGCATCCAAAAGTGGAATGTTCACCTTTACTTGACGAAACACCTCAAGAATGTCAACATTGTGCTTTTGCCTCCTTTTCAATTATGGTGGCTCATCTAGTGCTTCTACAAATGGAGGATCACTAGCTTTTGCTGCACTTACATGAACATGAGGCAGAACACTAGGGATGGTAGGACCTGCACAAGGGATATGTGGTGGATCACATGGAATCCCAAACTCAACATACGGTATCACAACATCATCTTCAGCAATATCACTCATAGTATCACCACTTGGCTGCCTTTTCTTTGCTTTATCAACCTTTCTTTGACTTGCGGGCTGCTCAAGAGTTTTTTCACTCCTTAGAACTGTCACGGCACTACCTTGCTCATGGTGGAGAGGGGGAGCATGTTGTGGCTATGGAGGAGGTGGAGGTGATACTTGGGGTTGAAATTGAGGTGGAGAAGGGAATTGAGGGGGATGAGAGAATTGGGGTTGGAAAGTGAAGTTTTGTGAAATTTGAGGTGAGGGAGGTGGTGGAGGGGTGTAAGGCTGGGGATAGCCTTGGAAGGAGTGAATGGGATGCACTTGCATGGGGGGTGGACTGTAGAAAACTTGTGAAGAGGGCATGGGTCCACTTGCTTCATGGTGGCTCACGATGGGTCTTGAAGACAATTTTTCCTCTTGGAGAGCGATTATAGAAAACCTTGCAACATCCCTTTGAACATCATCAAACACTCTCAATCTAGAAAGAACCTCTTCCTCAAACCTTGAGTTGTATGTGGGACTTTGTGGTTCCTGGTAGCTATAGGAGTGAGGTGTCTTCTTTTCTTCCCCATAGAACTCAATAGAATTGACTGGGTGGCAAGGAGCATTCGTCACCTGGTTCTTCATGAAGTTCACCATGTCACCAATAATCTTCATCACTTGCGAGCTTGAGTCATCATGAGTAGGGGGTGTCACACCAAAGGCATACCCTCTTTCATTCATCATGCTAGAAGCTCGAATTCTTAATCCTTCAGCCAACTGCTCAAACAAAGGCCATATCTCCTCAGGTGGCCTAGCCATGAAAACTCCTCCACAAGAAGAGTCCACTGTGTCTTGGTCCTTTAGAGACAAACCAGAGTAGAATGATTGAACTAGCTGCCACAAAGGGATCTCATGGTGAGGACACTCTCTCAACAGCTTCTTGAATCTCTCCCATGCATTATGAAAATGCTCATCTCCCATTTGACTAAAACTTGTCACGGCACGCCGCATTTGTGTCAACCTTGCAATAGAGTAGAACTATCTCAAGAAAGCATTCTTCATTGTTTCCCAACTCATAATGTCCTTTCTTGAGTCATACCAGTCTTTAGCTCTATCTTTGAGGGAGAAAGAGAACAAGGTCAACTGAATTGTGTCATCACTAGCCGTCGACGTCCTGAAGGTGGAGCATACTTCAAGAAAGGAGTCCAAGTGCTTGTAGGGGTTCTCACTCTCTGAGCCGTAGAAGATGGGCAGGAGCCCAAGAAGACCTGGAGGAATAGAGAATTGCTCCCCTGGCATTTGATCAACCCTGCTAGCAATTGGCGATTTGTAGTTGCTAGGCATGAAGTAGTCTTGAAGCGGCTTGTGAGGTGCATTTTGGTCTTCCATCTTGTTTCCTCCCGAATGGCTTGTCACATACACAAAGCACAACCAAACAAAAGAAAGCAAGTTAGTAAACCAATATACACAAGAAATGCAAAGAAAAATGAATAAAGAATAGCAATGATGAGGGCAGTAGGAAAAGTCAGAGCAAAACTAACTAGCTAGGTCGAACGCCTCTAATCCCCGGCAACGGCGCCAGAAAGCTTGGTGCGTCTCCGCTAGTGGTGCTTTTACACCCCACGAGGTCGGAGCGCACGGTGGATGGGGGTTTGATTTCAAAATTTATAAACCTAAACTAGCTACCTACGTCTACTAAAACACTACACCCACAAGCGCACGGGGTCGTGTCGTAGTATAGGAAGGCGGCAAGTATAGGGTCGATACACAGGGAAAAGAGGGGGCACTAGAGCTAGGTTAGTTTGGCTAGGTTCCTACTGCGGAGACTAGGGTTAAGGGTTTAAAGGTTGTTTTGATTGTTAACTAAGGATGAACAAGAAAGCAG
This sequence comes from Alisma plantago-aquatica, assembly GCA_963693085.1. NCBI lineage: Eukaryota > Viridiplantae > Streptophyta > Magnoliopsida > Alismatales > Alismataceae > Alisma > Alisma plantago-aquatica. The sequence goes on from OY856415.1 coordinate 542,826,985, forward strand.
TTAAAGGCAGGAATGAAATCTACGTAAACCCTAGACTAGATTAAGGCTAAACAAGAAAGAACGGATTAAGCTGGGTATGAAAAGGCAAATTACACTAAAGAAAGCAAGAAGAGAAAAAGAGCAATTAAAGAACTAGACTAACATGAACAAGGTAAGAACAAAGCAAGAAGCTAACTAAGCAAGGAAAGAGCTAATTAAGCTAAGCAAGCATAAAACTAGGGTTTTAAACAGTAAAGAGATGTGTGGGCTGTTTAGGGGTATGAACTTATCACTTAAGTTGGGGGTGACATGTGAACATTATGATTCCATTTAGATTATCCAAACCAAACAACAAGTTAGAGTCTAATGAATTAACCTAAGCTACTAACTGGCCATGGATATGCTAGGTTGTGTATAGGGGAACTAGTCCCTAACACCCCCTACTACCCTTACGAGGCTCAATTGGGTTAGGGGTTAGGTTTAATTCAATTAGAGTCTAATCAAGTCTAGGTTTCTAGATTAGGCATTCCTAGGGCAATTAGGGGCCGAGGGTAGTAATGGGGAGGTGAAATTAGGGTTTTGGACCCCAATTCCCCCACATTCTAGCCTTGAGAAGGCTCCATGCTAATTACACTAGAATCATCTAATCTAGCTACTTAGATCTCTCACTTAGGTTTAGGGAGATTGGTTAGGATGTAGGAATATGGGAGGCAACCTAGGGATCCAAGGATTGGACCTAGGGGCAAATCCCAAAATTCACACATATAAGCAATTTGCCTAAATTCCTAAGTGATTTCACACACAAATCAACAAGCAATCCATGGAGAATGAGATATAAATAGAATATAATCATTAAAAAATGAAATTACAAAGTTTACATGTCATTTTCCCCCAACATGGTATCAAAGTAACATATTTTCCCCCAAACAGCCCACCCAAGGGGCCTAGCTACTCATAAACATGGAAAATACAAAAAGAAAGGAGAAAGAGGTAGAAGAAGCCATGGAGCTCGGTGTAGATGAAGCAATCCTCCTCTCCAGCAGCTACAGGACGTCCTCCTCCCTCCTCCAAGGATGAAATGGAGTGGGATGATGGTGGGAAGTGGATGGAAGGCTTAGATATGGGGGGTTATGTGGTGGAAATGGTGAAATGGAGTGGATTTGAGGTGGAGGTGAAGTGGAATGGTGTGGAGGTGACAAGGGGGCGAAAATGGGAGTAGAAGGTATCCAGCCTCGTGCCCCAGCCTCCACCCAGGTATATATAGGTGTGGGGGAAGCACTAGGTTAAGTTAGGGGCAAAATGGGGAAAGCAGTGAAAAAGTGGTTGGATTCTATGAGTAGCACGGCCGTGGTGGGGTACCACGGCCGTGGTGGGTAGGATAGGCCATGGCCGTGGTGGATGGGCACGGTCGTGGGAATTAAATTGCAAAATGTCAGGTTGGTGGTCAAAATGGCCACGGCCGTGGTGGGTCAACACGGCCGTGGTGGTGGTGGTGTACCACGGCCGTGGTGTATGGAACGGCCGTGGTGGGCTTGGTGGAGGTGGTCGTGGTGCTGCTACACAGCCATTTTGCTCTGCTGCGCCACGGACGTTTTGTGGTGCACGGCCGTGGTGTCTGCCCATTGCACGGCTGTGGTGCTCTGCACGGCCATGATGTTCTCTGCTTCACTTGGATGTTGAGCCTGTTAATTTCTAAGTCATCTAGCACGGCCGTTCTGTGGTACCACGGCCGTACTGGGACCTGGATCAGCACTTTAACTTGGATCTTTGGCTTTTCTTGGACTTCTTTGTTTCAATTGATCTTTGGCCACTAGGGGTAGGTCGAGGGAGCATCAGACTTCACTTTGGGCCTCTCCAAGTGCTGAGGAACCCTAGGATCGCCCCTTCTCTCTCTCTTCCATCAAGCGTGGTCCAAAAGCCTGAAAAACATGCAAATAATGTCCATAAGTGCATTTTATACAAATAAGCATATTAGGGGGGATGACATGCAATCTAACATGTATAGATGTGATTGAAGAGCAAAATAACACAAGATGAAGCCCTAAAATAGGGCTGCATCACCTACAAATCCTATATTAAGATGAGTATGAATTATAAAGCTAGAACTTGTGTATAATATTGTAAATGTGATGAAAACTTATAAATTGTAGGTATTATAACTTCAATTGAAGGTGATAAGTCTTATTATTATGATCTAACCCTAATGCATCTATTATAATATAATTTATAAAATAATGAGTAAACCATACATGAATGCAAAACTTTTATTCAAGTTACATTAGAATGAATTATGAAGATGACTAGAGACTAAGAGGTAATAAGAAGTAACCCTAACCATGGTACTTTCTAAATTGAAAATTTAAAGAAATATTACTAAAATGAGTAGAAGGATTTTTTCATATATTTACTTTAAATAAATGTGTCTTCCCTAAATTGAATGAAATACACAAAAAGTGAACTTTGATGGATGTCAATGAGAGAGAAGCATTGTACATGAAGTGAATTAAGAATAATTGATTCCGCTAATATAAAGAACATGAAATGAAAGAAGTTATCAGTAACAAACCTAAAATAGTATAGAAACCAAGTAGTTATCTTGGTGGATTAAAAACCTAACCCGAACCTTGATATGGTGATATATGTGATAATATTGATTGATACTTTTGAATGGGATTAAGGAATGTAGATAAGTATGGTTTAATTCAATTACAAGATGGTCCAATGATGTGAATCGGTTCATAAGAATGTGTTCTTACATTATAATTTCATGTAGAACACTTGTATTCTTAGAATTGTCTAATATGATGGATTTTAAATGATATTACATATGTGTTGTATAGTAACCCTAACTAAAAAAATTTAAATAAAAGAGGATTATTAAGTGCTTTATGCACGTTAATGTAATGAGATTTATTCATATCTATATAAAATGGATGGAATGAGTATATGTTGTATGATAAACCTATTCTGAGCATGATGAATGAGAAAATATGTCTACATGCTTATATTGTTTCTAGTTCTAATGACCTCTGAATATTTTTTTGATAACTACAATATGGAATGGATTGATAAGAAATATGTTGAAATTGAATTAACATGCATCGATTAAATTTAAGAAATCATGTTTATGATAAATTTTGGATAATGAGATTATGTCTCAGGTTCACTAATGATGACTAAGATGAGATGATGTGAAACAAAAAGAAACATGCATGTCACAAGTTAAAGATTTGTTGTGCTTCTTGTTTCAATCATTGTCTTTCTTGTTAACCCTATTATGCTTTATATATTTATAGTTATGTGAGTATACATACACTTGATAAATAATGATTGAATTCTTTTTAAGATTAGTAAATGGATTAAATAACAAGTAAAATTATGACACAACTAGTTAGGTGTTCTAGACACCATGAGTTTCCCCCAAAGTCTATACTAGGTAAATGAAAAACAAATCTCTAATTGTAATCAGAGAATTACGTGAAGGGTTTTTGGAGTATGCATCCATACCTTTAAGGTTATACCGCCATGATTTAGGAGTGAGTCCCTCAACGCGCCTTTGTTATGAAAGTCTATGTCTATGAGGAACAAACTCTCATTGAATGAAAATTGTATATTTGTAAAATATGATAATATGTGATATTCTGTTATGTTTATTCATATCTTGTATAGAAGAGACGGGGACCCGATCCTCTTTAGGAAACCCCACAGTGGACATGGGTCTGTTGTTGATATATTAGGGTGTCAAGATATCTAAATAGTGATGGTGAGTCGTTGACACAAGAATCAGGCGTACTGACTTCTAATTTGTGAGGTACAAGCCAAGTAGTTTTAGGAAAATGCATAAAAGATGACATGTGTAGAACATGAGTTGTTTGTTTGTTACATTTCTTTTACATCTACTTAATAAATCTACTATTGTAGAATACATTTTGTAAGACACCTGACCTAGATTTTTGCTTAATCTTTCTTACTTAGCATACTAAAATGCTTAAAACCTTAATCTAATCATGTTTTGTGCCTTAATAGCAGGTGACATGCTTATGTTTTCAATTTGGTCCAGTTTGGATGTTGTTTGAGCTAGTTACACATGTATATGCTTGTTTTGGACCTAATTGCAATTTATCCATGTTTAGGGTTTATCTTGCAATTTGTCACATGCTTGTTGTACCTCACATGTTTTGATACCATGTTGGAAGGATTAGTACCTTAAGGCACCATGTTGTACCTTGGTTTGGTGAGGTAGTATCATGTGTTGACGATTAGGGTTTTGCTTAGATGCCTTGTGTAGATGGTTGGCCTTGCTTGTGTGTTGACCATTGAATTATGGTTTTCAACGACCACCTTGATATTTCTTTAATTGTGGTGTGTTTGGTCAATGCTTTTTTTAGTAAACCTAGTGATCTTGGAGGTCGATGAGAAAATATCCCTAGGGTTTGAGTCTATGTGATCATTAGGGTTTGATCTCCTATGGTTGCTATGTCTTCTTCGACCGATTGGCTTTTGGAACTGGTGTTCCTTCAACCGATGAGCTGCCCTGGACCAGTTAGGTCGATGAGTTTCTTTGGTTTTGACAATCTTCATTGCATGCATGGCCTTAGTGCTTGTATGACTAAGTTTTGGTGGACAAGTGGAACATGTGGCATGACACGTAACCTCCCTTACCTCTATCCTACCCTTGGCTATTTATACTCCTCTCTTTACATGAAAGTGATCCTTTTTGCACCCTCTCCCTTCTCTCTTCTTCTTGGAGCTTGTCCCTTGTGTTCTTGGTGGAGAACATGTGCTTGACCTTCGAGAGGTGGTTGAACCCTTGCATGTGGAGCTAGGGCTTGGAGCAACTCTTTTTTGGTGATCCTTTGGTGTTCCTTGATCTTGATAAGTGATCTCTCCTGCTTGATCTTTGTTTTCTTGCAATGCTACCTTTCTTCTTTCTATTGGCCAAATATGGGTCACCATGGTAGTTCTTCTTGAGGAACTTCTCTCTTCTTGTCTAAATCCATGGTTCTCCATTGTAGTGCCTAAGTTGAGTTGAAGATCTCCCCTTTTTGAATCTTTTTGTCCTAGGGTTTTACCCTCTTTCTTGTGCTCCTTTAACCTAGGGTTGTTCTTCTTTATTTGAGGTGATGCTAGCTTGACTGTGAGGTGGTGATAAAGCTAGGATTCTCCTCTCTTTCCTTGTAGTGTATTGCTTTTGAATTGTTCTTCATAGTCAAAGCAAGTTATATAACTTTTGCCTCAATTATTGTTGCACTTAATCTTGCATGCAATTAATATACCTCTAAACGTGGTTCTAAGTAGTGTGATGGTGATATATTGAGTTAGAGTTTATGTTTATGTTGTGACCTTGATTAGATTAAATCCTTATTATAAACCCTAATTCTTGTACCCAAACTCTTGTTGATGATGGAGGTGTTAGTTCTTGCATGCACATGCTAAACGTTGGTTTCTTCTCATGATCATGGTTTTGTTCTCTAGCTTGATGATGGAAATTTTGGTTAGATGAATTATGGTAGAAACGTTGGTTCTCTTTCCTTCTTAATGGCTCGATTTTCCTCTCATGTTGACAGTGGATTTAGGGTTTGGAGATAATTCTTGCTTTGTGTTTTACTCCTTGGAGATTTTGGTTTCATAATGATGATCAACTTGGTTTTGATCTTGTGTTTGAAGTGATTTTCCCTCTTGATGTTCACCTTGATATGGACCATGTGGTTGAAGAGCTTTGATGGTTTGTAGTTGCTAAGTTTAGACCTCTTTGAGTGATCAGTAAGGTGACATACACTCGTTGCTCAATGAGTTTTCTCAATGCTCTTCAATTTCCATGATTTAGAGCAAGGTGGTCGCTATGTATGTAATGATTTCTTTGGATGATGATCTTCCCGTCATGGCCTTCGGTCACCAAGCTTCTCTTTGGTTGATGAGATGAGTGATGTTTCTCTTCGGTCAATTATATGTGTGACTTTGCCCTCTTCGGTCGATGGTGTGCCAAATATGATGATTGATGGGGTTGGTTCACCTCTTCAACAGATGCAGATGGTGTGACCTACTCCTCTTTGATCGATGAGATTTTTTGGACATATGCTTTCTTTGTATGGTTGACCTTATAGTGATGTAGTTTGACTTGATTACTTCCAAGAAAGATGGAGATGATGGTAATAAGGATTTAATGTTAGTTGTTGATTGGAAACCCAATTGCAAGTACATCATGTTGTTTCCTAGTCACTTAAATAACTAACATGTTGATAAACTATTTTCTCTCTCCTAAATTGTTGTAATCCTAAGCCGCTATCTTGTGAACATCATAAGTGCATAATGTAACAATGTGTTGGAGCTTGTGTAACACATGTGTGATGATTATGAGCCTTGATGAGGCATGGAAAGATAATGATGTTCTTCCAGGGAATATAGTGAATGGTCTTATGACCTTGGCAATGTTTTTGTATCCTAATGGAGGTGATATCCTCTAGTGATGTGACAAGGGGTCAATATCCCATGATAATGTTATAATGGTGATGGCTTTGTGTATGGTAGTGGAACAATACCATGTGATGATGTGACAAGTTTATACCTTATATGTTTTATATCTTTTGAAGTTGCAACCAACCTTATCTTTTTTAGAATCTTTTTAGGGTTTGCTTCTAACTTGATTGATGTAGTTAAACACACCCAATTGGATTTAAATAATCAAGGGGAACCCTAATCATGTAGTGCCATGTGCCATAGATCCATTCTAGTGTCATATTTTGTTGTATGGTGAAACGAGTATTCTTCACAAAAAGTCAGAGCACATAATATTGAGTATGTGAGGTGCAAGTGACTGAGTGTCCTTGTCATCTTGACCCCAAGGTTTTGAGGATGGTTGTTGTCATGCCTCGATAGAAGAACGGTTGTGGTTGTGTCTCAGTGCATATGATGAGATAGAGGGCAGTTATGGTTGTAACTAAGATGATTGGGTTTGTATACCCTTCTCACTAGTGTCCTAACCTATATACCAAGGCAGACTAGGATAATTTGTAGTTGGAATTTATATATCACTGTGTCAGACTCGTACTTACTGAGGGAGGATGAGATCATATGAGTCTGACTCTCCTAGATCTTGTATGGTACTATTTTTGACTTCACAGTGGACAGTTGGAGTATGAGTGTTATACGTCTTCTCCTCAGGGCTTAAAAGATGCAATACAGATGTGTAGTATATCTACTTAGGGTTACATTGGATGTTTGCTCTTGCCTTGTTTTTTTATTGATTAGTTGTTATATAATGTGGTAAGAGAAATAAGATGTTATACATGTTCTTCATATTCCTTATAGAAGCATATGATGATCTTCTTATCTACTAGAGTTGTTAAATCTACCTAACTTGTGTAATCAGTTTAAGATATTCATTTAGTTGAATCTTCTCATCATGTTTAATAATAATATATCATGTTATAGCAATAACCGTGGATCAAGAGTTATATCTCTCACTGGGAAATGGTCTCACCTTCATGGTTTGCCACATCTTTTTAGGTTGTTGTTAGTGGCGTGGGTAAGATCATGCTTCTAAAGAAGAGTAGCTCAAAGATTAGTAGTTGTAGAAGTTTGTATGCTTCTAGTGTTGTAGTAGAGTCCTATGTGTCATCCATGTACTCTCAGGCCATGGAGGGATGCATTTTGTAGATTATTTGTATATTGTTTTGAGGTTTTTGATAGTATTCCATGGTTGTATATATATGTGGCTTGTACATGTAAAGAAGTTCTTTTGTAATAGGTGTGTGGAAAATGACCATTGCACAGAGGTAAATACCTGATATGGTATGTGATGTGATACATGTTGATGGACCTTTTGTAATAGCAGTGATGGTTATATGTGATCGGTTTTAATTTTACCTATTTTTTGTAATGTGGTTTTTTAGTTGTTAATAGTGTGATTTGTTTTGAGTAATCTCGCTCATGTGACTTTGGGTTTTCACATGAAACATTGTTATCAGATATCTAGGTTTACTAAGTCTACAGGGACATATGACTAGGGTTGTGTCTATTCTTTCATCCTCCAACACATCTGATTATAGCTTCTATTTATGCAAATATGTTTGAAGAGCACGAAGAACATGATGAGATTAGTTTTGATGCACTAGGAGGTGATGCTAGGAGGCAGGACAACATAGATGGATTTCCTGAAGTGTCTCAATTAAACCAATCAATTAAGGCCAATTCCATTTTTCAGTCCATGTTTGGGCAGTTGATGGCCATGATTTTGCATATGGCGGATAGAGCGCCTGTACCTCAAGCAAGGGTTTATGTTTCCAATGTGGAATCTTAGGGTTATGGAATGACTTTTTAGAGAGTGTGACTCTTTGGAGCATTGTATTATGTGGGTACGACAGACCCGGCGGATGCAGACATGTTCCTGAAAAAGTTGAAGAAGGTGTTTAAGATCCTCAATGTAACATCCATGACCTGGGTTATGGCTTAACCCTAGAAGTTTTTCTTAAGTAAGTTATTTACAAACTATTATAATCTTTTGAAAAGTAATTAAGACTCTTTGTAAAGTTTATTTTCAAGTATGAGCTTAATTACAAACTATTTGTGCATTATATGATAGTCTGAGTGTAAAGTGCAATTTGCCTAACATGAGGGGTTACATTGCAAAATGTCACATGTTGAATGCATTCTAAGAGTTTTAATATTGTAAGAGAAAGAATTATGCTAAGTGGTGGCTTGTGGAAAGCTTGAATTCTAAGTTTGAGCTTGTTTGAATAATGCTAGTGCCTTGTGTACCAATTTTTGGTATAAATTGTAATTTACCCAAAATGTAGGGTTGAGATGAAAATTACCACCTATAGAGTGTCCCTACTGCCTATATGTATCCTTCAGAGGAGAGAGAAAGAAGGAGACACCATGTTTAAACCATCTTTAAGTAATGTTACTCTTGGTGATGAAAAGACTAAGAAAGGATTGAATTTGAAGCCTTTATTTGAGTTGTATCGAGTTGCAGACTTGATATGGGAGTGACTATCGACCAAGGAGCCATGGTGGGGATCCCATATCGGTCTGTGGACTCTTGGAAAAATCCATGATGGCCTAAGTATCTCAAGAAGGTGATCCATGACTAGTTAGATGCTCCTTGCAAAAAGTGTATCAGTTTGCATAATTAGTGAGATAAAGATGAGATATCTTATCCAAAAAGATAAGGGATGGCCGAAATATTATCTCTAGATTATCCTCTAGACTTTTGCATGCCAATATATTTATGTGTGCATGCATGGACGTGTGTAAACCATGCATGGCCACGTGTAACCTAGTAGCATATGGTGAAGATACCTGATACACTCTTTCTCATGAACCCAAGTATATATACCTCTCCTTTCACCCACTTATGGAAGTTTATGAACCCCACAACTCTCTTTCCTTGAGATATAGTGTATACCCTCTTAGATATCGTGCACAGAATCTTAAGGATAAAGGGGAGCTCGAGCACCAAACTTAAGGTAAGGCCATGGTCATCTTCAACCTTGGTTGAAGCATGATTTCGTGTTATATATATTCCTCTCTTTTCTTGTTCACCAAGTTCTTAACTATGGTGATTCCTTGTATATGGAGGAGTTGTGAATGAGCCTTGGACCCTAGATAATATCATATTCAACCTTAGGAACGTGAAGCTTTAGAGCTTGGATCTTTGAAAGTTATTCATAAGGCGGGCTATATAACTTGAACCCAACTATGCTATTATTCACCTTCAATATTGTTGGACTTGTTGATGTACTTTCAATTTCAAATTCCTTAGAATAATTTATGTTCATTTGAGTTCCAAAAGTATCTTAGAACTGTTATTCATGATCTAGAATAGTAAGAACAAGAACCTAGAGGTTGATGATGATGACATCATCAAGGTCCAACCCAATATTGGGTTGAAGCTCCTCTAACTCGATATGATGGAATGAACACATAATTAACCCAATATGGTAATGAGTATGTATATCTTGCACGATATAATTATGAAGTGCACACCTTGTGCATGATATGTTGTCAACCATACTTCATGTGCACAATATAGGATCAAGTATACATCCTATGCACGACATGAAGTCAAGAATATGTTCCAACCCGATATAGTAAACCCTAGAGGATAAGTAACCCGACATTTTGATTTGTAAACACTATAATCATGATATGGTGAGGAGTGTGTACCTCATGGATGATATGAATAAAACATATACATACCATGAGCATGATATGGGGTCAAGAATTCACATACTACATGATATGGTGATAGGATTATACCCTAACCCGATATGGGTTGAAACCCTAGATGGTGATATGAAAACCGATATGATAAACCCAAGATGATGGGTTACTCTATATAAAGATGAGTAAACATCTCATGAACGATGTGAGTGATACCTATAGGTACCTTGTGCACATATGAGGACAAGTCCATAGCTCATGCACGATATAGTGTCAATTGAACTTTCTAGCCGATATAGCATTGAAAACCCTCGGTGATGGAATGAAACCCGATACCCCTATCATTTTGTGTAAATGATTATTGTGAAAGACTTCAACCTAATATCTAGCTTTTCATTCAAAAATATGATATGTCTAATTCCTTAAGAGGCATGAAAAGTTATGATCATAATGGTCTACCCAATATGCTAACCCGATATTATCAACCCACATGATAACCCGATATGATAAATCAAAGAACCTGATATGGTATTGTGTTTAGATCACTAAAACAATACCATTATGAGGCAATTAATTTTAGTCCTATGTGTCATCTCTGTACTCTCAGGTCCTTAGAGTCGATACGTAATGGTTTTATGAACAATTTGAGATTTTGGCTAGTATGCCTCGAGGTTTTATGTTTCTTCAGTATATGTTTTGACAGAGCAACTATTATATGTTGTCCTCGAGATGAGATGAAGCACTGTGTGTACAATGTATACCATGATATGAATACAGTTTTGGTCCTTTCAATAAGAGTTTCCTAGAAGAGGATCTCCTTGTAAAATGGTTTTAATTTTTAGTGATTTTGTTAAATCCACTGCTTATGGTTATTCCACAATTATTAATGGTGATGACTTTATTTGATGTCGGGTCATCACACTCAATCTCCTGGAAGAGGACAAGGTGAAGAATGTAGTGTACCTGCTGAAAGGCAGTGTTGGCCATTGAGGAGGATAAGAGAATCAGAGTGGTGATTAGTTGGGAGGATTTTTGTTGAGATTTTGTGATCTAATACTTCCTAGAGACGTATCTAGATGAGGCATATACCCCATGCATAATATGGTGCACAACTTGTGCACGATATAGTAGCAAGTGTATTCTTGTACTCGATATGAGGTCAAGCATATAGCTCATACACGATATGAAGCTAACTTGAGATGATAAGATCTAAGTGATACCTAATCCGATATGGATAGACATTATGGTGTTAGGGGATACACCCTAACCACGATATGGCGATGTGATTACACCACATGCCCGATAAGGATATCCGAGATGATGTTACGGTTGTATCTCAAGCACAATATGGTAGCATACATACAACTTGATACCCGATATGGTGGGAAAAATTCACTCATAAATACTTGATTGATTAACCTATGTTGTGTGTTGTGTTAAATGCAACATTAAAAGATGATGTGTTTAGTGCAATTTGATAAATGGTGATCTGATGTACCTTAAAAAGGAGAATAGAGCCAACTTAATAAAAGAATAGAGCCAACTCAATAATAATTGTGTAATGAATATATGTTGATACTCTTAAAATGAGTGGAGTATGAATGAAGGTTTGATTCTTGAAAACATGATCTTGAATTCTTAATTTGTTAATAAGGGGAAAACCTAACCCTAATGAAGGGTGATGGTATGCACTTACAACCCTAATCATTTAGATTGAGAAATCATGAACCTAATAATGGGAAGGATGTATTCCTCTTATATCACATGATGATGATGTGAATTTGAAACCCTATTTGGTTAAAATAGGTAATCCTAACCCTAATAATGGGAAGGAAGTATTTCTCTTGAATTGCATAGTGATGTCATATATTGCTAGAGTTTTACCCCAAAATGCAAACCATTTATGAATTATGAGATGATGAGCATATCCATGTATGAGCTATATGTTCTAGATGATATAGAGTTAAATGATCCTTGTGAGCCATGTTAAATATATGTATAATAAGTATAATGATTATATAGTCTGTTATCTTAAAAGATAATTGTTGCCTAGTGAGAGGTGACAAGATATTTAATGAACCATGTGAGCTATGTGAAATGCTTGTACAACATGTGTGATAAATACCTTGGTCTGAGGACCTAGAGGTAATAGTTACCTTTTACAGAGGTAACAATGTTCAGTGATGATCTAAGGGTTTGAATACCCAGATCCAGTAATCATGATTATGATGATGTGAAGGGATAAGAATTCCCAGAAGTGTGATAAGGGACTGAGATCTCGAGTATTATACATTCAAAGTGTTCCAAAGATTATAAAAGTAGTATACCTTTCTTTATAGCATCTGTTATAATTCATGTATGAAACTTGGTTGATGCAAATAGATACTATAATGCATCTAACTAATAAAGAGGAATCTCATAATGTAGTTGCCCTAGCCATAGATCCATTCAGTGTTAGAAATTGTTGATGGTGAAATGGGTATTTCCCATGGGATTACCTGGAGCGCATATTTTTGAATATGCAGGGGCGTGAGTTTGGATGGCCATATGTTGATCGATCCCCTTACGTCCACGATCTTGGGGATTGGCTATATGCCATATCCTGGCTCAACTGCGACAATGATCGTAGACTCAATCAAGAGCACGGTGAACTGGTCCGTGGCTCAGAGTATGGTTATGTACCATGACTCAATGAATCTAGGGATGGATAACTGAAATCTCCCTTAAGAGAGTGCTTCCTGTAGTTGTAGCTCTATAGCGAAGATGCCACTATATCATGGCAAGCTATTTTGTAGTTTGACACATGATGTCACTGCCAGTGGTCTCGTACTGACCTAGACGGGTGAGGTCATGGGAGTCAGCTCTACCACTAACCTTGTATGGTACCGATGCTTAACGTAATCGTGATCGGTTGGAGGATTAACAATATATTTCATCTCCTCAGGGCATAAGTGTGATTGTAATATATAATCAGCCGTGTAGTGTATTTGCTTAAGGATCAAGTACGGAAAACATTGGTTGATGTACACTTCTTTTATACATCTTAGTTGGATAGATGTTACATATGTTTCTTTATATTCCTTGTATAGTAAATAGACGATTTGTTGCTCTACCATAGATAGATACATTATTTTAAGAGATTACATTGTTCTTCTTATAACAATGATTAATCCTACTTGTTAAATATAAAAAGAACCTCTGCTCAATTTTATACTGCTTAACTGTGATAATAATATTGTCTGCGGAGAGTTATATCTCTCACTGGGACAATTGTCTCACCCCGTGGGATCTACAATTTTTAGGTGGATGTGCACGAGGAGGTAGAGACCATTCTGCAGAAGGAAAACAATAGCTGGGACAGTAGTAACAGATCAGGTTGAGTGTATTGTCTATCATGTCTAGTAAATAGAAGTCCTATGTGTCGTCTCTGTACTCTCAGGTCCTTGGAGTCGGTACGTAATGGTTTTATGAACAATTTGAGATTTTGGCTAGTATGCCTCAAGGTTTTATGTTTCTTCAGTATATGTTTTGACATAGAAACTATTATATGTTGTCCTCGAGATGAGATGAAGCACTGTGGGTACAATGTATACCATGCTATGTATAAAGTTTTGGTCCTTTCAATAAGAGTTTCCTAGAAGAGGATCTCCTTGCAAAATGGTTTTAATTTTTAGTGATTTTGTTAAATCCAATGCTTATGGTTATTCTGCTCTGGTGATGACTTTATTTGATGCTGAGTCATCACACCCAATCTCCTGGAAGAGGACAAGGTGAAGAATGTAGTGTACGTACTGAAAGGCAGTTTTGGCCATTGGTGGGCCATTGAGGAGGAAAAGAGACTCAGAGTGGTGATTAGTTGGGAGGATTTTTGTTGAGATTTTGTGATCTAATACTTCCTAGAGACGTATCTAGATGAGAAGATCTTGTAGTTTGAGAAGATCTAGTAGGGATCAATGATGATCAATGAGTGTGAGGCAAATTTCATGGAGTTGTTGAGGTTTCTCCTCGCATGGTTGTGACGGACAAGGAGAGGATCCAATGGTTTGAGAAGGGTTTGAGTACTGAGTTGATGACAATGGTGTCTACTATGGAGAACATGGAGAGGTTCTCTACCTTCATGGAGTCGGTGAGGAGGGTTGAGCGATCAGATGTTGAGAAGCATGAAGCTAATGCTAAGAAGAGGCCATCTCAATTTTAGGGGCAGTCTTATGAAGGCATCAAGAATCCTAGGTTTGTGTCACCTCAGTCACATTAGAGATCAGTGGTACAGTCCTAGTGGTCCCTAAGCAAGGGCAAAGGTTGCAGTTTTCTACTAGAGGGAGCCTACAGTGTAGCATCAATATCTGTGTGAGGTCCGTCAAGGCTACAATATGACTCAAGGATGTATCATAAGTGTGGATAAGTGGGGCATATCAGATGATCTTTCCCTATGAAGGACAAAAAGGTGACACAGGAGCTAAGGTAGAGTAAGTAGGTTCCTAGCAGCAGCAATTCAGTAGTGGTGGTGGAAGAGAGCGTAGTCAAGCATCACAAGTAGGACCCTCTAGACAAGCTAGTAGAGGATGTTGATGACAATAGGCAACATCTCAATTCTATGTCATGAGTCAGCTAAAGGGAGTGGTCAATCCACAGGTCATGATAGGTCAGATTGAGCTTTTTTTTCTTTATTTGTCTTATTATTCTTTCATATCTATTTTGGTTGACATGTTGTGACACACTCTTTTATCACCAGAGAGGTGATATGTAGTTATTTTTTGCATGTTATCATAGATCTGATATTTCCTTCTAGAAACCCCTCTTGTTGGTTCCGCCGAGTTGCGGGGGTGTGTCCATCCTGCATTCTTTCTGTCTCAGGATGCAACATTCAAGTGGACCTTATGCCATGTGTTCTATGTGATCCTTAGAATAGATACTTTGGAGAAGTACCGAGTGATCTTGGACTATAGTTCCAAGGTGGTGACATTTCATGATGGCAATGTTTTGTGGATCTTCCAAGGAGATAGGAAGATTCTTCTGATGTGCTTGGTGTCAGCTATGACAGTGAGGCTGATGAGGCAAGGCTCTGAGTCTTTCTTGTCACATGTTGTGGATACCAAGGTGAGGAGTCCTAGTATTTAGGTGGTGTATCTGGTGTGTGAGTTTGAGGAGGTCTTTTTTACAAAGAGTTTCTCAGTGTTCCCCCTCCTGGAGAAATTGATTTTGAGATCAGTCTTGTTCCTGGTACATAGCCGATATCACAACCACCATACAGGATGACACCAACTGAGATGCAAGAGTTGAAGAAGCAGTTGTAATAGTAGTTAGACAAGGGCTTTGTCAGACTAAGCACTTCCCCTTAGGGTGCTCCCGTATTTTTTTTTGGATAAGGTAAAATATTACTAGAACCCAAAAAAAAAGAGTATAGAGGTGAACACCCTGTATACTGTACAAGGTCATCAAAGACCCCACATCAACCTAACCTCTAGCTTGACCCTCACAAGGGTACCCAGGTTAGCTTTACAAAACCAACATAAGCTATTAACAAACTCATCAAAAAATTGAAATTTATCCCTTGCCCTTTTGACATGGGCTCTATAATTCCTCTCTTGCCAGAGGAGGAAGATGATCCCCATCCAGATCAGCCCCGCAAACCTCCTGAGATGACAATCCAAAGTCGTCGACTCCTAAATCCAGCCCATAGTATCCATAAGTTTGGTGGGTGGGTTACCCCCCCCCCCAACTGAGTTTAAGGGAGCAACGAACCCAAAGGTACTTAGCATACGGGAAACCAAAGATAAGGTGTCGGTGAGACTCCATCTCCTCATAGCAAAGAAGGTAGATGCTACTAGAGCCAACCGCCCATCTACTAACTCTATCCCTAGTAGGAAGCTGAACAAGGATAGCTCTATAAGCACAAAAGCTCCACTTGGGGTAGTGGAACCTGCTCCAGAGGATCTGGTCCCAAGGCACATGTGGCTGATTGCGGACAATCAACCAAGGCCTATCTCTCTCGCAAACAGTCCATCTGTCATTGACCCATTGATACTCCTACCAGCAAGAGTCCCAAGCCAAGCACATCTTGTGCCAAATTCTAGAACAGAAGGTGAACTCTGCAACACCAACCTCCAAACTAGGCCCATATCGTATCCTCATCCAGGAAGACCAGGTAGAATCTGGTTTAGTAAGAAAATCATGCACCCTTTTTGCCGTAGCTTCACACATAATATCAGAGGGGTCAAACAGCCCCAGTCCTTCGCTATTCCTAGGCTAAGCCACCTCCAACCATCCCACACCATGTTGCCCGCCGAACCACAAAATACCAGCCATAATCGATCTGCATTTGCTCAAGATAAAGTTAGGTATATCAACCAACCTGTACCAATATCTCAGCATACTAGTAAGGACAGTTTTGATCAACACAGTTCTCCCCGCCATAGAAATCTTCAAGCCAGACCACTTATCCACCTTGAGGCATAGATTATCCAAGCAAGTATGAAAGTCAGAACCTCTGCCCACTCCTCCTGAGATGGGCACCCCCAGATACTTCGTGGGGAAGCGACCAATATCCAGCTGTATCACATTTTTCAGTCTACCTCTTCTGGAATCACACGACTTCAACATGAAGACCTGTGACTTGATGTCACTGATATGAAGACAAGACAGATCCGCAAACACCTCCAGCAAAATCCTGACCCCTCTGAAGACTCTGGGGTGGGCAGCCACAAAAAGCATGATGTCGTCCATGAAGATCATATGATTAATCACTTTGGTACCCCTCACCTTGTAGCTTCTAATACTCCCCTCCTCTTCAACTTTGATAGCAAGATAGGAAAGGTTTTCCATAATGATAGTGAACAGAAGGGGCGATAGAGGATTGCCTTGTCTTAACCCATTAGAGGCTCTAAACAAACCTTTAGGGATGGTTCTATGAGGTTGTGTATCGACTAGCAACAATTGAACAAGGTTATGATCAAGAACAAGTACCCTTTGTTGAGGATAAATGATTGGTTCAATCACTTGAGATGTGTTGTATATTGTTTTCAAAGATAGATTTGAGGTCAGGATACCATCAATTGCAGATCAAGGCATATGACATACCCAAATCAACTTTTAGGATGAGGTATGGTCACTATGAGTTTGTGGTTATGCCACTTCAGCTAACCAATGCTCCAGAAGCATTCATGGATCTGATGAACAGGGTGTTCAGGCCATATCTTGACCAGTTTGTGGTAGTGTTCATTGAAAACATCCTGATATACTCCTGACATGATTTTTCCGTGCGTAAAATGTAAGTGCACGCGTCAATATAGTATAGGCCCTTGTGAGGCCCGAGTCGAACTCAGGGACACTGAATTATTGGTAGACTTACTACTAACTACTCGCAATCAACTAGACCGATAAAGAGGTTATGAGAGTTGTTTTAAAAATAAAAGAAAATAAAACAAAACAAAGCAATCGATTAAATGTTTAGTTTAATCAATTCAGATGGAGATCTTTAGGATTGTGGTTTCACCGCGGGTTTTCATTGTATGAATTTCCATATAGTTACTCAGGTTCATCTCTCAATCCGGGTAATGGCCTGTAGTCAGAATTGTCCACTGTCGTGGTACAATTCACTACCTAAGTCTAGGTCGGTTCCACCGTCGTAGTAACCTATACCCTAAACTAGGTGCATTAGAATCAACCTCTGGGTTTCCACTATTAACCTTACATCACCTTGTTCAAGGGATTTGTTAATTAATGTGAATTTCATCTCTTTTCAACCATTAATTCTTCTTTCAAAATAATTAAAGGCATTAGATTATCATTATGGTGATCAAGCATAACAATATAATTGAGAAAACAAAATCATACCACGGATTTAAGAGATAAATTATGAATTACTATGATAAAAATGTCATACACTGCTTCCCCGGGATACCCCCGGTCCTAAAGACAAAGGGGATTAGCCCCGCATGTTCATCTCAGAGCAAAACGTGGTTGAAGAAAGGGGAAACATGGAGAAAATTGTGAATAAGTAATGAAATCCTTGAACCGAGAAGATCCAATCGCTCCTTGGCGGAGAATGTGCAATCTACAACCTTTCGGTGGTGGAAAATGTCTTCTTCGGCTTTCAGAACGGCTGGGGCGTGCTTCTGGGCTCCGTTCTTCTCTCCACACCTTCTCGGGACGTGTGCAGTGGCTAATGACGTCATTCCCTGCTCTTGGCCGCCGTCATTAGGTATAATCATCGAGTTAGGTTGCAAAAATATCACAACCGTTGGATTAGAGCTGATCTGAAACAAACTCTGATCTGACGGTGTCGATACCATTGACGCGGGTCGATGGTATCGACCCATGACGATATCGGCAAGGCTTCTTTTCTTTTCTTTGTTGCGCCTGATGCTGACTCGATACCATCGATGTGGGTCGATGGTATCGACACCCTTAGGCATCAGTTTTATCCCTTTTCCATCGTTGAAGCTACACGTGTCGATAGTATCGACTTTGAGGTCGATAGTATCGACCGACTGGTCGCCAACAACCCGATGGAATGTCGCTACCATCGACTCCCCTGTCGATGGTATCGACTCTGTGCTGCTCCTTGCGGCTGGCTGCATGTGGTTGTGTTGATAGTATCGACTACTGTCGATGGTATCGACAGCAGTATATATGTGTTTTTCCTGAAATAACAAAACAAAACCACATAAGCTGAGATAAAACATATTATTGTAATCATTTATTCTCAAAACAATAAAATAAGAGAGATTTGACACTAAGAAGGATCATAGACTAAAGTAAGTGAATTATGCAATATTAACCACCAAAATGACCAATAAACGCATAAAACGTGATTAAAACAAGTCTATAAATGCAACTCAAAATCATCGCATCAAACTCCCCTAAGCTTGAACATTGCTCGTCCTCGAACAACTAAACTTTAGAATAGAATTGCGAGGGTCAACTAGAGAAAAGATTATCACAACAAACATCACCATATGATCCCCGCCAGACATTCACATTCCGGCCCTCACTAACCACATAATGATAATTACCCTAAAGGCAACAAAAATCATCCATAAAAGATATCTACCTCAAAATTGATGAACACTAACATATAAGGTAGTTAACATAATAAAAGTCTCCAGTCCAGACTCGGTGCATCTTGTGATCTCCAATCTACGTTGCTCTCCCTAACTACCATCTACATGGAAGAAGCTCTCCTGATATTAACAAGTGAGGAGAAAATCATGGTCGCCTACCAATTCAAACAACGGGTGGATGGGATGTGTGGCTAGTGGAAGAGATGGAAGCATTATACGGTTTCAATATGCATAAAACAATAATGACCTAAATGATGCATATGCAAATAAAAATGCCCTAATGCCTACATTTCGGTGGAATGATGCATGCACTATCATTCCGTATCGAGGTGAGATGGAATATCTAAGAGAACTACATCCTATACTTATTCTTCTGAAAATGTAGTGAGAACATGTTCCTTTCTCCCTCTCATTCTACTTGCTCCTCCATTCTTTTTTTTTCTTTTCTTTATTATTTTCAACTTGTTTTTTTTTCTCTTTATTATTTTTTTCAAACCCTTATTTTCATAGTTGACAACTAGTTATTTGTCGGGCTCACTTATTACTGCATAACTTATACATTTGAAGCATTCAGAAGGTATGGAACAAGTTCCTCACCTTTTATGTTCAGAAGACATAAGATGCATGATGTATTATATGCACAAAAGATGCGAATGCAGCTACTACATGATAGTTATGCAACTACATGACACACACTAAAGGATAATGTGCATGTATAACTATTCTATCTTTTTTTTTCATTTTCATGCAAAATATGTGAAAATAAAGTTGCAATGCAAAACCTACCTACATGGAATGCAATCAAAGAGCTTAAAAACCATAATATACTTCCAGTTCTTAAGGTGGAGTATGAAAAAAATGGGGTGGATAGATCACAAGACTAATTGACTGAACCTTTGGAAATTATTATGTGTCCCTTCTTACTGACATGTGTAGTAATCAAGAGGTTTCTCTCTCTTATTTCAAATTAAAGTCTCATTATCATTTGATCAGTTTAGGCTCAAACAACCAGTTCCGTCCACTTTTCATGAATCAAAGGAATGTACAATTGTGATTTCCTGTTTTAGAGTTGACAAACCCAATTATTTCCTTAAGTTATGTGCTCAAAGTTAAACAACACAAGCTTGCAAAAGTACTAAATTTTTTTAAATTTGCCCCTAATTCCCATGTACAAGCAACGAGATGACACATGACTTAAGACATCCACAATTACACTAGATAGAGTGTGGATCCTACAAACAAACTAAAAACTAAGAGAAATAAATGATAAAAGTCACAACAATAAAAACTAAAATTGAGAAAACTAAAGGATAGAGTTGTTCCAACTCCCCCTAAGCTTGAATTCGACTATGGCCTCATAGTCAAAAACAACCTTAAAAGGTGGAACAGATATACCGATCATTCTTCAGGAGGAGGCGGGTACTGCGGAGCCGTGGGGTCCCAAGATGGGTATTTCCCCTGGAAGCTCGGATCGTACTGGGGCATTGGTGGAGGTTGTGGATACCCCCCAAAATAATTTTGGCTCCAGTAATTGTCATAGAAGGGATGTTGCTGCATCTCCATCCTGTGCAACCTGTCGTGGATGTTTTGTTGGTTGTCGAGGAGGAGGCGCTCATTCTCGAAAATGGCCCTCTGATTATCTAACAGCCGGTTCGTTGTATCCTGAATATCGGCGTATGAAGTTGTATGCTGCAGTTCGGTGTGTTGAATCTCTTGTAGCATTGTATACATCCCCTGCATGGAGTAGGCATCCTCTCCTTGATGAGAGGGTGGAGGTGGCAGATGCTGTGAAGATGAAGATGCACCCGGATGCATGCGAGGACACTTCTGTGGTGCTACTCATGCCCGAAGAGGAGTGAAGGCTTCCTCTTCCTCTTCATGCTCATCGTTGTCGTCGTTGTTTTCATCATCACTACTATCTTCATCAGAGTCGTCAATGGCAATGACAGGCCACCGTAAATGTTACGCGCCCTCAATGTGGAAGACAGGGTCTAGAAGTGAACACTCTTGATATGCTTGATTGACATGGCAATGTGCATATGCCAAGCCATCATGAAGCAGGATGAGGTTGGAGCGGTGCAGATGCTGCAGGTTGACCTTGCTCCTGTTGGAAAGGGGAGTAAGCTGGGAGAAATTTAACTCAAGATAGGAGGCCAGTGGTGTGATGAGCCCTCCAAAGTGGATTGGAGCCTTCCGCGTACTCCTCTTTACAGCCAACACGCGCGTCAAGAAGAACACACCCCAATTGTACTCCTCGCTTTTCAGCAATTTGTGCAGGAAAAACAAATCCGTCTCTTGAAACTTGCTGAGAGACAGGTTGCTACGAGCGAACAACGTAGTGCATAGCATGCGGTGAAGAATCCGCACAAACAGGTGCTCAAAATCTGCCACTGCAGCATTGTGGTAGCTGACGGATTTTCCCGGGGGCGCAGTCACAAGCTGGGCGAATATATCATCGTAGTCTGTCCTGTTGTCTGGCCTCTGGTGCTGGTAGTCATTATGAAACCAGTTATAAATTGAATTGAACTGGGCAAGAGTGAGGGTGTAGTCATTGTTGTAAAGTCTGAACGACACCCGCCCTTTTCTCCATTCTCTGTCGGTGGCGATCATGTCATTGGGCACCACATTGATGTCCAATGATGCCACGAACTCTGCGACGAGTTCCTTGTATGTTGGCCACTCACCGAAGAAAGGTTGGCCATCGGCGTGGTACTACAGCTCGTTCGACCTCCTGGATGTGTGTCTTGCCTGCCCCTTCAAGACGTAGGCGAGGTTGGCCTCGAACCCCAGATCACGGACCATTTTTCGATCAACATAGCGTGTGGGCTCGATCTTTCTCTTCATCAATTCCTCGTAGACCTTCCGGACCTCCACAGAAGGATGGACAATCCTTGGACGAGGAATAGATGCAGTAGGTAGAGGAATGAACTCGGGGATCTCCATAGGATCTGCCTGTGAAGAAGAAGCACCGGCTGTACACACCATCGTCGCTGAGAAAGAAGGAATAGAAGATGGAGCTTGGTGAAGGTCGGAGAAGACAATCTCCGCTCGGTGAAGGCTCGAGGGAGATCGCGCTCCTTGGATGCTCATAGTCAGGCTCTGGTCACACAACAATTCGCACGAAACAAGTAGAGGGCAAAGGCTCTGAAGGTGTGACGTCATATGACAACCATCCCTCCCTTTTATAACCGTGGCTGTCACTGTTGTGCACCCGTCGATACCATCGACGTGGGTCGATGGTATCGACACCTGTAGCACAATCCGGTCTTCTGCTAGTATCTACGGTTGTCGATAGCCTGATGTGGGGACCCGGATCGATGACGCGTCGATACTATTGACGCAAGTCGATAGTATCGATCCATCCCATAGATCGACTCTCTTGACGTAGCGATCATCGTTGATTTCCTCTCACGGATCAGTGACATGTCACGTTGATACTATCGACGCAAGTCGATAGTATCGACTCTGCTTAGGGAAAACACCCTCGCGAGGCCCGGCCGCCGCTTTCTGCCTGTAACCGGGTCGATACCATCGACAGGCCCGTCGATGGTATCGACTTCACTGAGACAAATTTCTTCTGAATATCTTCAGGGATCTCACGAGTATCGACATCCATGTCGATACTATCGACCCTATTTTAGCGAGCAATCTGATGGTAGGTCTATACCATTGATGAGGCCGTCGAT
The DNA here is from genome assembly GCA_963693085.1 of Alisma plantago-aquatica. Lineage (NCBI taxonomy): Eukaryota > Viridiplantae > Streptophyta > Magnoliopsida > Alismatales > Alismataceae > Alisma > Alisma plantago-aquatica. The sequence continues at coordinate 542,849,876 of OY856415.1, forward strand.
AGTATCGACTCAGAGAAATTTTTGCAGTCGCCTAACTGTGCCCCTGTCGATACCAGCGACACAAGGGTCGATGGTATCGACCCTGCCTCAGTCCTGCACATTGAACAAATGATCAAGGTATCTTGTTTACACTAAAAACAAAATCAAATCATATTTAACGTCTTAGGCTAGACGAAATCATGCTCCTCATGCATTCAGAAGTGCAATGAGTTTGACCTCATGCACTCTCCTCGTGTAATCCTCACCGAAGTACAACTTTAATCGCTGTCCATTAACCAAAAATGTTGTCTCACCATCACGCACCATGATTGCTCCGTGTGGCCTGACCTCCTCTACAGTGAAGGGTCCACTCCATCGGGATTTCAATTTCTCGGGATGCATCTTCAACCTTGAATTGAATAAGAGTACACGATCTCCCTTCTTGAAATACGCATCTGAATGTGCCAATCGTGAATCAGCTTTGTTCACTCCTTGTAAATCCGCGAGCTTTCATATGCATTCATCCTCAACTCATCAAGTTCATTTAGCTCGAGCAAACATTTCTTTCCTACATCATCATAGTTCAAATTTAGCTTCCTCAGCGCCCAGTGCGCCTTATGCTCCAATTCCACCGGCAAATGGCAGGCCCGACCGTAATCCAACCTAAAAGGCATAGTGCCTATAGGTGTCTTAAATGCCATCCTATACACCCACAAAACGTCTGGTAGCAAGGTACTCCAGTTTTTTCTCGTCGAAGCCACCGTGCGCTCTAAGATCTTCTTAATCTCTCTATTGGAGACTTCCACTTGCCCCTGTGTCTGCGGGTGGTACGGGGTACCAATGTTGTGCTTTACCCCATACTTTCTCAACAATGCTGCGAACTTCTGATTTCAGAAATGTGTACCTCCATCACTAATAATCATTCTAGGTACACCAAACCTGCAAAAAATGTATTCTTTAACAAACCTGCACACTACAACGACATCATTAGTCCTAGTGGGTATTGCCTCTACCCACTTCGATACATAGTCAACAACTAATAGAATGTACAAGTTAGAGTTGGAGGACACAAAGGGTCCCATAAAATCAATACCCCACAGATCGAACACCTCAACCTCTTAAAATACTGTGAGGGGCATCTCCTGTCTCTTTGAAATGTTACCTACACGTTGGCAAGAATCGCATTGCCGCACATAATCATACGCGTCCCGAAACAAAGTAGGCCAGTAAAGGTCGCTCTCAAGTACCTTGGCTGCGGTTCTAGAACTATCATGGTGTCCACCAGTCGGTAGGGTATGGCAATGACGAAGGACACTTTCATATTCCACCTCTGGTACACACCTGTGCAACACACCATCCCTGCATTGCTTCAACAGAATGGGGTCATCCCAGAAATAATATCGCAAAGAATGGAAAATTTTCTTTTTCTCTTGATATGTCCAATCATCTGGGATAATTTTGCAGGCAAGATAATTAACAATATAAGAAAACCAAGGATCTTTAGATTTCACAGATAGAAGTTGTTCATCAGGAAACGTCTCGGTAATGGGTATATGCACATCCTTCTCATCTACCCTTTCCAACCTAGACAAATGGTCCACAACCACATTTTCTATTCCTGCCTTATCTTTGATTTCAATGTCAAATTCTTATAACAGTAAGATCCACCTAATCAATCTAGGGTTGGAATCTTTCTTTTCCATCAAATACTTTATGGCGGCGTGGTCTGTCCATACCAAAACTTTAGATCCAACAATATATTGCCAAAAAAATTCAAAAGTGAAAACAACGACGAGAATCTCTTTTTCGATTGTCGTGTAATTCAATTGTGCTTCATTTAAGGTTTTGGACGCATAGAAAATCACAGCAGGTTTGTTGTCCACATGTTGTCCTAAAACAACCCCTACTGCAAAATCTGACGCATCACACATCAATTCAAATGGTTTTGTCCAGTCTGGTGTTTGCACAACCGGAGCAGAAATTAATTTTTCTTTAAGCACATTAAAAGCATGTAAACACTTTTCGTTAAAATCAAAGACTGCATCTTTCTCTGACAACTTTGAGCGTTCAACCATATCGGAGAAAATGGCGAGCATGCAACGCTGAAAGGTTGCTGGTGCGTTACACAATCCAAAGGGCATACAGCGGTATGCGATTGTTCCATAAGGACAAGTGAAGGTGGACTTCTCTTGGTCCTTAGGATCAATGGAAATCTGATTGTAGCCCGGATAACCATCGAGAAAACAAAAATGAGATCGACCTGCCAATCGCTCTAAAATATGATCAATGAATGGGAGAGGAAAATGATCCTTAAGCGTAGCAGCATTCAATCTACGATAGTCTATACATACACGCCACCCGGTTACCAGGCGGGTCGTGACTGGCTCATTTAACAGATTATGAGTAACAGTAATTCCCCCCTTTTTAGGGACTACCTGTGTAGGACTCACCCACGTCGAGTCAGATATATCATAGATGATACCTGCAGAAAGGAGCTTGATCACCTCCTTCTTGACGACCTCCATCATGCTAGGATTTGGTCGGCGTTGTGGATGAATTACAGGTTTTGCTCCCTCCTCGAGCCGGATCTTGTGCTGGCACAATGTAGGGGAAATCCCTTTGATGTCTGCAACCGACCACCCGAATGCACCTCAGTGGTTCTTCAGCATGATCAGTAGTTGATCCTCCTCCTTGGCACTCAGATATGCTGAAATAATCACTGGCAGCTTCTCACCCTCAGCTAGAAATGCATATTTCAAATGAGGTGGCAGTGGCTTCAATTCTAAATCTGGCGGGCTGATCAAGGATGACTGAAGTGGTGGTGGGAGTTCTCCAAGGTCTTCATAATACCTAGCGTAGAAACACGACAGCACCTGAAGCATCTTGGTGCATTCTTGTAGTGACTTGCTTTTCATCCAATCATGTGTTATATTAACCAGGCAGACTTCAAGAGGCAGTTCTGAATATGCATTGAAAACAAAACTTGCTATGGCCTCATCTTCAGTAGAAGGAGGGATGTCCTCCTCTTCATCATTGGGAAAATCCACAGCCTTGCTAAGAGATACAACCTTGGTCTGCTCCATGATGTCTACAGCCAGCGTCCCTTTTTCCACTTTAGTCATTACATGAGCCATATCTAGGAATGGCTTCCCTAGACAAATAGAAATATTCTGATCGAAGTGCTTTATCATGCGACATTGCTCCTTTACTTTAGATTGTGTAGTGCTTCAGGGCATGACCATCTCAAACCGATCATCAACGATACCCAAGGTCAAACTACCTCTCCCCATCTCAAGTATCATGTCAGCAGTGGCTTGGAAGGGTCGTCCAAGGAGTAACTCATTACCCTACTCATCTTGCATTTCCATTACGACAAAGTCTGCTGGAAATACAAACCGATCAACTTTAACTAACACATCTTCGCAAATACCATATGGTTTCACCATAGAATTATCCGCCAACTATATTGTCATATTGCTTGGCCTTGATTCTTTTAGTCCCAGCTTCTTGAATGTAGAGAGGGGCATCAAGTTTATACTTGCCCCTGAATCACACAGTGCTTCTCCAAATTTCACTTTACCAATATAGCATGAAATATTGAAGCAGCCCGGATCCTGCCTTTTAGGTGGCAATGTGCCCATGATGAAGGCACTCACCTGTTCCTTGAGAACCACAACCTCAGTATCTGGGATTTTCCTCTTCTTTGTAATGATGTCTATAAGAAACTTTTCGTAAGAGGGAATTTTCTCTATTGCTTCTAAAAGAGGAATGTTGACAGAAAGCTTTCTAAAGCTATCTAGAAATTTCTTGAACTGAGAGTCCACTTTCTTGGCTTTCACACTATTGGGATATGGGACCGGGACATTCTGTGCCCTCTGATGTGGCGGCACATATGTCGTCCTCTTCTGTGTCTCCTCCTCAACAACTGGTTCTACTGTGACATCATCCAATGTATCTTCTACCGGCTCTGTGATAGGAGTAGGAACCTCCTCAGTGGCCTCACCTATGTTTTCTGACTGGGGTTTGATTGGTTCATCGGCCCTAGGGTTTAAAATCTTCTTACCGCTCCTTAGAAAAATTACCTTCGCCTGTTGGTTTCCTCCTGGAATGTTTGTATTACCCAGAAAGCCTTGCTGCGCTGGTTTCTTCAAATTTGCTATCTCAGCTGCCATCTGCGCCAAGGATGTCTCTATAGTCCTCATCTGAGCCCCGTGACTTTGTAAGGTCTGCCCAAATTGATTCATGAATTCTCCTTGTTGCTTTATCTGCTGGCCAAACGTGTTCATAAGTTCTTGATTCTGCTTTATTACTTGATTGAGCAACTCATTGCTCTTATCCTCCAGTTCCGGTTGAGGTTTTGCGTTGGGGTCCTGCAAGAAATTATTTGGGTCCTTCTAGGAATTTTTTTGGTCTTTCCTCCATGAATAATCGTTGTTTCTGTACCCCTGCTACTGGCGCATGAATTTTACTTGAGCCTCATCATCTGATTCTGCGTCTTCTTTTGCAAGCACTTTCTTTGCTAGAAGGTCCATCTTCTCATTTAGCTCTTTGATGGCCTTTGACTCCCCCACAGCCGGAACATGCTCTACGACGTCTCTGTCGCCCCAGGATTGCTTCTTGGCCATGTTCTTCAAAATTTCCCAGCACCTCATGCCTTTGTTGTTTAAGAACCCTAAACCTGCTACATCCAGATTACTTCTATCATGTTCATTGAGAGCAAAATAGAAAATTTTGACCTGCTTCTCTTTGTCAAGCCCATGATATGTGCACCTCCGCAGCATGATCTGAAACCGTTCCCATGTCTCAAAGTAAGTCTCTCCTACTTTCTGACTAAAATTATGAATTTTTTTGATCATATCATTTGTCTTCTCGGGCGGAAAGAATATTTCAAAGAACACTTCCACCATGTGGTTCCATGATTCCACGTACTCATCATCAAGATTATGTAGCCATTCCCGTGCTTTTCCCGCCAGAGAGCTAGGAAACAACTTCAAGTACAACGTCTCCTGTGGAAACCTGTCTATCTTGATCATATCGCAGTTCTCTACGAACTGGATAATGTGAGTCACCGGGTCTTCATTTTTGAGCCCGTGAAATGCATTTGATTTGACCAAATTTATTAATGCAGGATCAATTTGATCTTCTCCCAGATTGTCTGCTCTTTTGCCATGGCTTCTGGTTCAGAAGCTGAATCTATATCTTCCAGTTGGGGTTGAATGTTGTTCTCCTCATCGTTTGGTCCCGGCAGTGGAACCTCTGGTGATTGCTGCACGTAGTCAGTGCTACGCATCCTCACCATGCACCAATACCTACAAAAATGATAATTTCCATTCAGTACCGCGCTAGACGATTACAAAATATGAAAGATAAACTATGAATTTTAAAAATGCTTACGAAATAATAAATAAAAAAAATTAAAAAGTGGCCTAGAATGGCCGCTTGCAGCACTCGTAGTGCCGACAACTGCCGTGTCCCCGACAACGGCGCCAAAAACATGACACGATTTTTTTGTTCATAAAACCCAAGTGCACACGTCAATGTAGTATAGGCCCTTGTGAGGCCCGAGTCAAACTCAGGGACACTGAATTATCAGTAGACAACTACTAACTACTCGCAATCAACTAGATCAATAAAGAAGTTATGAGAGTTTTTTAAAAATAAAAGAAAATAAAATAAAACAAAGCAATCGATTAAATGTTTAGTTTAATCAATTCAGATGGAGATCTTTAGGATTGCGGTTTCACCGCGGGTTTTCATTGTATGAATTTCCATATAGTTACTCAGGTTCATCTCTCAATCCGGGTAATGGCCTGTAGTCAAAATTATCCACTATCGTTGTGCAATTTACTACCTAAGTCTAGGTCGGTTCCACCGTCGTAGTAACCTATACCCTAAACTAGGTGAATTAGAATCAACCTCTGGGTTTCCACCATTAACCTTACATCACCTTGTTTAAGGGATTTGTTAATTAATGTGAATTTCGTCTCTTTTCAACTATTAATTCTTCTTTCAAAGTAATTAAAGTCATTAGATTATCATTATGGTGATCAAGCATAACAATATAATTGAGAAAATGAAATCATACCATGGATTTAAGAGATAAATTATGAATTACTATGATAAAAATGTCATACAATGCTTCCTCGGGCTACTCCCGGTCCTAAAGACAAAGGGGATTAGCCCCGCATGTTCGTCTCAGAGTAAAATGTGGTTGAAGAAAGGGGAACCATGGAGAAAAATGTGAATAAGTAATGAAACCCCTGAACGGAGAAGATCCAATCACTCCTTGGCAGAGAATGCATGATCTACAGCCTTTCGGCGGTGGAAAACGTCTTCTTCGGCTTCCAGAATGGCTGAGGCGTGCTTCTGGGCTCTGTTCTTCTCTCCACACCTTCTCGGGACGTGTGCAGCAGCTAATGACGTCATTCCCTGCTCTTGGCCGCCGTCATTAGGTATAATCACCGAGTTAGGTTGCAAAAATATCACAACCGTTGGATTAGAGCCGATCTGAAACAAACTCTAATCTGACGGTGTCGATACCATCGACGCGGGTCGATGGTATCGACCCCTGGCGATATCAGCAAGGCTTCTTTTCTTTTATCCGTTGCACCTGATGCTGACTCGATACCATCGACGTGGGTCGATGGTATCGACACCCTTAGGCGTCAGTTTTATCCCTTTTCTGTCGTTGAAGCTACACGTGTCGATAGTATCGACTTTGAGATCGATAGTATCGACCGACTGGTCGCCAGAAACCTGATGGAATGTCGCTACCATCGACTCCCCTGTTGATGGTATCGACTCTGTGCTGCTCCTTGTGGCTGGCTGCCTGTGGTTGTGTCGATAGTATCGATTGCTGTCGATGGTATCAACAACAGCAGATATGTGTTTTTCCTGAAATAACAAAACAAAACCACATAAGCCGAGATAAAACATATTATTGTAATCATTTATGCTCAAAACAATAAAATAAGAGAGATTTGACACTGAGAAGGATCATAGACTAAAGTAAGTGAATTATGCAATATTAACCACCAAAATGACCAATAAATGCATAAAACGCTAGTAAAACAAGTCTATAAATGTGACTCAAAATCATCGCATCAACTCCCGAGACATCCATCAGTAGGAACACCATCTAAGTTGAGTAGTGACGTTGTTGAGACAACACAAGTTGTACACCAAGTTCAACAAGTGTGAGTTTTGGCTGAAGGAGGTGTCTTTCCTTGGGCACATGATATTTGCTAGAGGTGTCTGTGTGGACCCCAAGAAAGTATAATCAATATTGGAGTGGGAGTAACCTAAGACACCAACCGAAGTTTGTAGTTTCCTAGACTTTGCAGACTATTACAGGAGGTGTCAAGAACATCAGTTTTGTGGTGTTACCCCTAACCAAGTTTGACAAGGAAAGGTGTATTGTTTGTTTGGGATGTCCAGTGTCAGCATTCTTTTCAGCTTTTGAAGGAGAAGTTCACTACTGCACCGGTGTTAGTTCTTCCATAGTAAGGGAAAGGTTATATCATCTTATGTGATGTGTCAAAGAATGGATAGAGATGTGTGATGATGCAGGACAATAATGTAATTTCTTTTGCTTCACGTCAACTTAAGAAACACGAGGAGATCTACCCAACGCATGATCTAGAGCTTGCAGCTGTGGTCCATGCTTTGAAGTTTTAGAGAGACTATCTTTATGGAGAAGTGTCAGATCTTCATTTTCCGCAAGAACCTTCAGTATATCTTCTCGAAGTAGGAGATGAACACGTAGTAGAGGATATGGATGGAGTTGATCAAGGACTATGATTGCACTATAGATTACCATCCAAGGAGGGTGAACATGGTGGTTGATTGTCTTAGTTGGAAGTCTTCTTCATCACCGGTAGAAAAGGCACAATTATGTTCTTTAGTGTGCTACAAGCAAGACATGTTGGTGTCATTATGCCAGATGAACATGAAGTTGGAAGTTTCCTTGTTGGCAGGCTTGACAGTGTAGTTGCAAGTGAAGCCTACCTTGATATAGTAGATTAGAGATGCATAGTGGGATGATGTAGTGAAAGCATACTTGATTAGAGTTTGGTAGAAAGAAGTGTGAGGGCTTCCATGAGATAGAGATGGGACCGTTTGTTTCCATGGCAGGACAATGGTTCTAGATGTTGATGGTTCGAAGAAGTTGGTTCTCGAGGAGGCTCACTTTTTGATGTATGTGATGCATCTAGGAAGTACCGAGATGTACTATAACCTAAAAGATCTATATTGGTGGCCTGGCTACAAGTGTGACATGTCTGAGTTTGTGGCAAGATGTCCTCTGTTTCAGTAGCTCAAGGCTAAGCATTAGAAACCCACAGGGACGTTGCAACTATTGCCTATATCGTAGTTGAAATGGGATCATATCACTATGGACTTTGTGGTTGGTCTTCCTAGGACAGCCAAAGGTCATGATTCCATTTGGATGATAGTGTGTTTACACAGTATCCAGAAGAGAAGTTGGCACACATATATGTGGATGAGATAGTGTGTTTACACAATATCTAGGTGAAGATAGTGTTTGATAGAGGTCCTCATTTTACTAGTCCTTTTTGGTAACTGTGATGACTCGATAACAAATCAAGCCATCAATAGTAATAATCGCGGAATAACCATAAGCAACGGAATTTAACAAAATCACTATAAGTTTAAAACCATTTTGCACATAGATCCTCTTCTAGGAAATTAATATAGAAATAACTAAAACCTTATATATATCATGGTTGATATAGTACATACATTGTACCATCTCATATCGAGGATAACAAGTACTAGTTGCTTTAATCAACATGTTCAACAGCAACATAAAACCTCAAGGCAAACAAACCAAAATCTCAAGTCATTCATACAAACCACTAAGAACTATCTCCCAAGGACCTGAGAGTACAGATACGACACATAGGACTTCTATCTATAAAACATGACATACAGTGCACTTGACCTGAGCTATTATTGTTGTCCATGCTGATATGGTCCTTCCTCTACATTCCGGTTTCTACTTCCTCATTCACATCCACCTAAAAATTGTGGATCCCATGGGGTGAGACTATTATCCCAGCGAGAGATATAACTCTCAACCAACAATATTATTATCACAGGAAATAGTATAAAACTAAGCAGAGGATACTTTATGTAAGTAAGTAGGTTTATTTACAGTGCAAAGTAATAGCATTGATAAGATAATTCAATTTGTTCATAACAGAATTATAAATCATCTATTCGCTTTATAAGGAATATGAAGAACATGTATAACATCTATCTACTAAGATGTATAAAAGTAATGAAGCATCAACCAATGTTTTTCATATTCAATCCTTAATAAAATATGCTACACGACTGATTACATGTTCACATTCACACTTATGCCCAGAGGAGATGTGGTATATCGCTCATGCTCCAACCGAAAATGACTATGTTAAGCATCGGTACCATACAAGGTCAGTGTAGTGCCGGCTGTCAAGACCTCACATGTCTCAGTCAGTATGAGATAACTAATAGGACATCTTATGTCAACTACTATTAGCTTACCAGGGTATACTGGTATCTTCACTATAGAGTTACAGCCACAACATGTACTCTCTTTGGGAGAAGACCACTGATCTTTCCCAAATTATTTTCATCAGGAACTCCACTGAGCGATCCTGGTTTAGTTTCATCAGGAAGTCCACTGAGCAACTTGGTGTAGTTTTGGGGAGTCCACTGAGCAACCCCTGTTGTAGTTGGAGAGTCCACTGAGCAACCCCGATATAATTTACATATTCAATAATATGTATACCAAGTTAAACTCATTTCACCATTCAGCAAATCCTAACACTGAATGGATCTATGGTCTGGGCAGCTACATGATAACATTTAACTTGATTAATTAAGTATATTACAGTATCTTTTAGCATCAATCAAGTTGCAAGCAAGAATTATATCATATGCTACAAAGAAAGGTATAATATGTTTGTCAAGTACTTTCATGATCTTTGGAACATATATATCACTTTGGATCTCAATATATTATCATCATCATGCTTGGGTATTCAAACCCTTAGTTAATCACTCAGTACTGTTACCACTTATCAGGTAACCATTACCTCTAGGTCATCATACCAAGGTATACATTATACTTGTTGCACAAATAATTCACATAGTTCACAAAGCTCATTAAATTTGTATCATATAAACATCATAGCTCTTACTTAGCTATGCTCATCACCTCATGATACCTTCATGGTTAGTATTTTATGATGACAACAATATCAACTATATGTCATAACCATGCAATTCAAAAGAGATACCTTCTTCCCATTATTTAGGGTTAGGGTTTCCCTTCATCAACTGATTAGGGTTTCAAATCATCTCATCACCCATTATTAGGGTTAAGATTACCTTTATTAACCACTTAGGATTTCATGATCATATCATAAAATATTAAACCCTAATTCATACTCCATTCATACTAGGAGTATCAACATAAACTCGTTACATGGTTGATATTCAAATATAAGTTTCTCTCTCATCCTCACTAGGATGTTGATTACACCATACTTTTATTAAGTTGGCTCTATTATCCTCTTAAGGTACATTAGCTCACCATTATCAAATTGCACTAAACTCATTATCTTTTAGTGTTGCATTTAACACAACACACAACATAGGTCACTCAATCAAGTATATATGATTGAAGTATTCTCACCATATCGGGTATCAAGATGTGTGTATGCTACCATATGGTGCTTGAGATACAACTTTAACATCATATCATGTATCCATATCGGGCATATGGTGTAGCCATATCACCATATCGTGTTTAGGGTGTATCCCCATTACTATAATGTGTACCCATATCAGGTTGGATATCACTTAGAATTTATCATCTCAAGTTAGAGTTACTTAGCTTCATATCATGAATGGAATGAATGTTTGACCTCATAACGGGTATAAGGGGTATACATGATACTATATTGTGTACAAGGTGTGCACCATGTCATGCATGGGGTATGTGCTTCATCAAGGTATCGTTTTAGTAGTATATACACAATACCATATCATGTTCCCATATTGGGTTGGTATACCGGGTTACCATATTGGCTAACATATCAGGTTAGCATATTGGGTAGACCATTATGCTCATATTCTTTCATACCTTCAAAGGATCAGTTCTATCATATATATTTGAATACTAGTCTGGATATCTAGTTGAGCTCTTTCACAAAAAACCCTTTACACAAAGCGATAGGGGTGTGTCAGTTTCATTCTATCATCTAGGGTTTCAACTCTTTATTGGTTAGAGTGTTCAATTAACACTATATCATTCATGAGGTATGATCTTAACCTTATATCATGTATAAGGTGTAAGTAGGTACCTCCCATATCGTTCATGAGATATCACCCATATCATTCATGAGGTATCACTCATCCCTATATCGAGTTACTCATCATCTTGGGTTCCATATCGGGTTTAAGGTACTTCAACCCTATATCGGGTTGTACCATGATGATGTCACAATTATCAACCTCTAGACTATTGTTCTTACTGTCCTAAATCATGGAAAATAGTCCTAACCACATTGGAACTCATAGGAATATCAACTAATCAAAAGAATTTGAAATTGAAAATAGATCAACAAGTTCAACGATATTGAAGGTGAATAATAACATAGTTGGGTTCAAGTTATATAACCCGCCTCTAGAAAAACTTCCAAGCTCCAATATCCAAGACTTCACGTTACCAAGGTTGAAGATGAGCTTATCAAAGATCCAAGACTTGATCTCCTTAGCACTATGCACGATATCTTCACTACTTGTGGCCGATATCACCTTGCTAGGTTGATATCACCTTGCTTGGTCGATATCCCTTCTCTATGGCCGATACCAAGGCTCTAAACTTAACACTCCTTTACTTATGAAAGATACTAAGATGTTTTGCAAGATATATAAGGGAAATAAGATAGTAGGATTCGAAATTTTGACTAGTAGGTGAAGGGAATGGTATTTATAGTTGTGGTTTATGAAAAAGAGTGTAAGAGGTGTTATCTTCTTAAGCTACTAAGTGCCACATGGCCATGCATAGATTGACACATGTATTTGCATGCATCCCGTCTTTATCTTTCCATGCAAAATAAAAACTTGTGGATAATGCAAGGGATAAGGGTCGCCCCCTTTGGTTATCTTCTAGGGCAAGCTACTTCCACTCACATTATTATTATATTCATAATTCAATACAACCTTTCCAAAGGAAAGTTGCAAACCAATATCTATTGCTTTATTCAGGAGTTTAGCCCATCATGGCTTTTTCCAAGAATAAAAAAACTGATAGGAGACTCCCTTCATGGATCCTTGGCCGATAGGCATTCCTATATCAAGTTTACAACTCGATATGTCTCATACAAAGATTTCAACTATACATTTCCTTGATCTTTCCATCACCAAGAATGCTACCACTCCAAGATGATTCAAACATAGTGTTTCCTTCTTTCTATATCCTCTAGATGATACTAGGGAGGAGTAGGGACACTCTAGAAGAGGTAATTTGCACAGTAACCCTTCATTTTAGATAATTTACAATTTGTACAGAATTGGTGTGCAAAGCATTAGCTTTATTCATATAAGTTATAACTTGGAATTTAGGCTTTCTACAAGCCACCAATTAGCATCATTCTCTCTCTTATGATGTTACAACACTTAGGGTACATCCAACATGTGTCATTTTGTAATATAACCCCTCATCTTGGGTAAATTGCACTTTACACTCAAACTATCATATAATGCACAAATAGTTTGCAAATAAGCTCAAATTTGAAAATAAACTTCACAAAGAGTCTAAATTACTTTTAAAAAGATTAGAACAAGTTTGTAAATAACTTAATTAAGAAAAACTTCTAGGGTTAAGCCATAAAATAGGCTAGGGATGTTACATTAACATCGGCATACTACCACGGGTACACAATTGAGGTTTAGTACAAAGTTTCACCCATAGACAGATTGTCAGTCAGAGAGGACCATTCAAATCTTAGAAGATTTGTTGAGATCTAATGTCTTGCAGTTCTTGGGGAGTTGGGATATGCATATGAGTTAGATAGAGTTTGCCTACAACAACATTTATCACATAAGCATAGATATGGCATTGTATGAAGCCTTGTATGGAGATGTTGTTTCTAGACCGCTTTGTTGGTGTGAGACCAGTGAGTATCAACTTTTGGGTACTGAGCTTGTGCAACAAACTATAGTGAAGATCAAAGTGATACAGTAGTAGTTGAAAGCAGCCCAAGATAGACACAAATCTTATGATGATAATCATCGCAGGCCCTTGGAATTCCAAGTGGGTGGTAGGGTGTTTCTCAAGGGGTCTCCTTGGAAAGGTGTGTTGAGTTTTGGTAAGAAGATAAGTCGTCTCCCAGGTTTATGGGACCTTACCCTATAGTGACACATGTTGGGAAGTTGACTTAAAAGTTGGAGCTACCGCTAGAGTTTCACAAGTTACATCCTATGTTCATGCTTTTATGTTCAGGAAGTGCCATCCAGATACAAATCAATGGTTGTTGGTGGTGGAGATTGAGTTGGAGGAGGATGTGTCGTATGTTAAGGGTCATGTGTTGATCCTGGATAGGAGGGTGAAGAAGTTCAAGAAGAGGGATACAGTTCTTGTCGAGGTTTTGTGGCATCACCGTGGCATGGAGGAATCCATATGGGAGTTAGAGGATGAGATGTGTAGGAAGTATCCATCTTTATTGATGTAGGATTTCAGGGGAAAAATCCTTATTAGGGGTTTATGGTTGTAAGACCCTAACCTAGCTTTATGCTTGATCTTGATTACTTAGCATAATAAGATACTTAAAACCTTAATATAATCATGTGTTGTGACTTAATAACATGTGGCATGCATATATTTTTCGTTTGGCCCAGTTTAGATGTTGTTTGATCTGGTTACACATGTATGTCCTACTTTTGAACCTAATTGCAGTTTACCCATATTTAGGGTTTATCTTGTAGCTCGTCACATGCTTTTTGTAACTCGCATGTTTTGGTACAATGTTGTATGGATTAGTACCTTAAGTCATCTTGTTGTACCTTGGTTTGATGAGGTGGCATCATGTGTTGACGATTAGGGGTTTGCTTAGATGCCTTGTGTAGATGGTTGACTTTGCTTGTGTGTTGACCATTGAGTTATGGTTTTCAGAGGACACCTTGATGTTTATTTGACCATGGTGTCTTTAATTGATCAGTTTTTGAGTACACCTAGTGATCTTTGAGGTCAATGAGCCAAGATACCCTAGGGTTTGAGTCTATGTGATCACTAGCTTTTGATCTCATATGGCCGTTATGTCTTCTTTGACTGTTTGGGTTTTTGGACTTATGTTCCTTAGACTAATGAGCTACCATGGACTAGTTAGGTCAATGAGTTTATTTGGTTTTGATGACCTTCATTGCATGCATGGTCTTAGTGCTTGCATGGTTGAGTTTTGGGGGACAATTAGAACATGTGGCATGACACCTAACCTCCCTTACCTATCTCCTACCCTTGGGTATTTATACCCCTCTCTTTACATTCAAGTGATCCTTTTACACCCTCTCCCTTATCTCTTATTCTTAGATCTTGTCCCTTGTGTTCTTGGTGGATAAGATGGTGCTTGACCTTGGAGAGGTGGTTGAACCCTTGCATGTGGAGCTCGAGCTTGGATCCTGTAATGACCCCGCCTCCCGGTAAACCCCAATTAAGGGAGACCAAGAGGTCAGAGCCGTTATCCCAATTTCCCAGATCAAAGGTTTGACAAATAATCAGTAATAATTATTAAATTCTACCATGACTACACTGAAAGCTGGAATAAAATAAAACTTTGAATACCTTTTTCAAAAACCTGGATTTCTAACTCTATCCACATCTGGACTCTATTCTAACTAATCCTCCTTGCACTTTATTTCTTAATTTCACAATATGCCACTTTATTGTTTGTCCTTTTCAATTTGTACCTAAAATGCCGACAAACAAAATGTCGGTCAGCGTAAATGACTATGATAGTATGTGGGGGAAACCACCAATCATGCATTTCATTGTAACAACATATTGAAATCAATTATGATTTAGCAAACAACTTTACGTTTAACACATGACTACTCAATCCATACATACCCTAGCCTCTGCACTGTCCCTGCAGTGGACCTGGATACTACCTCTCACATGTTAGATCCCAATTAACCCCCATGATCCTACCTAATAGGTAGATCAATACATAGGGTTGATGAGTCGCATGGCACTACCCATGGGCAGCCCATCCCTAACCCATGATATGCTAAAGAGTTGCATGGCACTACCCATAAGTAGCCCAATCATTAACTCTTGATAACTCGATGGTCCTACCTAACATGTTGACCATAAATTAGGTTACCCGTTTCATCATTAGCAAAGCCACCGAGGAGGACCAGGATCTGAGTCAGACAGGTATACATATTTAGGATGATAGTCATAGTCACTTTATAATATGCATGAATTAAATTCATCCAGTAGTTTAATTCAAGCAACCGATGAAAACTTCAGAAATCCTTAGAAAACTAGTTCGAGATATTCATAAGCATAACCACATACTTGATCCAGATCAACTTGATGTCCAAGCAATAATATTCAAGAACAATCAAATAAGCAATCAACAATATCCTGAAATTAATGCATAACATCCAAGTGTTATAGTTTATCCAAAGCATTCTCATGATAGACTTGGATTCCACCTTAGGCTTTCTAGGCCACTTTAGGGTTTTATTAGGGTTTTAGCCTCCATAATACCTTTATCATGTTTAATACTCTTTTACACTAAAACTACCATCTTTATCCCTTTAAGCTATTTCAAGATCATTAAACTCAATTATCACATTCAGTTTCTTTCAAATTAACAACTCATATTTCATTATAGTTCAATTCATATATGAACCCTATTTATCACTAATTCCACCTTTATCTACTAGAAAACCCTAATTAACAAATTAAGGGTATTTATCACAATTAGGAACTTTTATACTCAAAATAGCTTAGAACCATCAAATCTCTACTTTATACATGAATTTGAACAATTAAAGCCATTAAGAAACATAATTACTAACATTAGGGTTTCAAGGCCCATTAAAGCTTATTTATGTACATGGAACCCTAAATTAATCAAATTACGCATAAAGATTATCCTTTTGTGTCTTTTTATAATCAACAAGTTAATATCAACTTTAATCATCCATATAACCCTCCTCAATACATTAATCATCTTAAATTAGGGTTTCTTAATCATTAATGCATTAAACTTGATAACTTCCACTACTTTTCAATTACAATAGGAATTAGCTTCTAAATCAATTTTTAATGGATTCCTCACATTTTTTCTAAGCAAAATACATATATTATATGTACCCTTCCGATCTACCAATATTTAGATACGATTTTTGTAAGAAATACTTACTTAGACCAATGGTAGGCTGCCATGTCATCCTTTTCCATGCATCACGTAGCCGGCCCAAAACATAACCAAATTACCATATAGCCCTCACTTAAGTCATTGGTTCTTCACAGAGAAGAGGGGTAGAACTATCAAAAACCTGTTCGGTCGTCTTCCTCCTCACGAGCCCTAGCTGCCACCGACTGCAGCAGCTCGTGGGGTCTCTTCCTCCCCTTCCCTAGACCCGAAGGCACCGACGAGGGTTTCTTCCTTTCTGTCGCACTCTGTCGCACCTTTAGGGGCTCCAAGCTGCTGTCGAGGTGGCAGGGACTGGGCTGGGCAGACCTGCAACTTACAGCCACCATATGCATCCATGCTACTGCATTCGTGTATAGCTAGGATGAGGGGACAATCACCAAACATCCCATGATGTCGTGGGAGCAAACAACCTCCATCGCAACTCCCCCACAGCCCCTCGTTTCTCTAGGAAAAGCTTTAGTCTTCTTGATTAGGGTTTGTATGTAAGGAAGAAGGAGAAGAGAGAGAGGGATGTGTGGGATTTCCTTGGGCTCGGCCATGGGGTCTACCCTTATATAGGGGAGGGTAACGAAGACCTAGGATGTCTATCCACGAGATAACAAGTCCCTTTCCCAATAGGGAACCAAGTTCCTTCATTAAGAAGCAATCTTCTCTCTCTTAAAATATTTTCTTATTAAACCATAAACCTTAAATATTTAGGAATTTGAAAATCATCTCTCTTATTCTCTTTATGCTTGACTTTTAATCCATTGGCACGAAATCATACTTTCTTATAGTAGAAAATACATCTTTTTAATAATATCACAAAATTCATTAATTAGGTATCACATTATCCTCTTATTTTGTACTATTTGCATTTTCTCTTTCTTATTCTCTATTTGGACTCTTTGGATCCCAAGAAATCATAATATTTTGAAATTCCTTTTTAAGGATACTTATTATCCTTCTAGATGCATCTACATTCTTCATTTCTCATTATCTTACTTATTTCTTTATTAAGAAATCTCTTTTCAAGGATTTTCTCTTTATCTTTTATTTCCTTTCCTCTTTTCCTACTTCCTTCATTAGAAATCACATATAAACAAAATTTACTTAATTGTGGCCATTAATGCCATTTTCTAGAGATTTCCATGTATTTCTCATAAATACTTTGCTTAATATGCATTATCTTATATCTTTTCCTATTATTTGGACTTTTCTTCTTTTCTTCTCCATTATATCCATTAATGGATTAATCTAATAATAGGAATCACAGAATTCCTATCCAGAGGGATATTTGCAAAGAAATTCCTTCTTTGAAGCAAAGCATGCAACCTTTTCAATTAAGTCCAAATTCATAAAATCAATACATTTAAATTATGAAAACATATGCAAAATTGAGGATGATAAGTTGTACTAGCATCGAGTTCTTCATGCATTTACTTCCACCTCATGGAAGTAAATCTTTAAGTTATACTCAAGAACCTTTGAACTCACATCAAGGTGTAGTTGAACCATCTCTCTTACATGTAGTTCAACCAGATCTGTCTCTCGACAGTACTCTCTCTTTTCTTAGATTATGTCATCCAGGTAAGGCAATCTACCATAACCCATATTGCATCTTGACCTTCCTCAGTCCAGGGAGACCTACCACAACATCCATAGTGATGAACTCCCATTCCCTCTTAGGGACTTTTTATCCTCTATATCAACTCACTGGGTTACTGGTGTTCGTCCTTCACCTCCTGTCATGCATGGCAACATTCCACATGCAACTTCATCTTGGTCATCCCAAGTACTACTACCACTTACTATCTTGTAACAACCTGGTCCCACTGCCCAAGGCTCTAGCAAGGGTTCAGGAATGACGACTGGCCCCACAGACCACCACTAGCCTTAATTGTGGGCTTTGTTCTCACGCGCAAGCTGGGGTCAACTTCCCGACTAGTCACCCATCCTAGTACTACTTCAAGTTGAGCACGCTTAACTATGGAGTTATTTAGGGATGGGCTCCTTGAAAAGGAGGTGCACCTTGGTGATATGGGTAGTCTAA
The DNA here is from genome assembly GCA_963693085.1 of Alisma plantago-aquatica. Lineage (NCBI taxonomy): Eukaryota > Viridiplantae > Streptophyta > Magnoliopsida > Alismatales > Alismataceae > Alisma > Alisma plantago-aquatica. The sequence goes on from OY856415.1 coordinate 542,868,350, forward strand.
TCATTCCTTTTAAGATCATGTTATCTGAGGCCTCAAATCCTGGGATGTTACAATCTCCCCCACTTAGACTCTTGACGTCCTCATCAAGGCTCAACTATATGGCCTCATAATCTGACCCCATTTCAGTGCAGACCCACAATGACCCATGGACACCCATATCCCGACCACAGTTACCAACACAAGGGTGTCTCCATCATCAGATAGACCTTTCCTACATGCCTGGACTGCACGGCTCAAGACTGGCATGCCATGCCCATGTGGGCCCCACTTACTGGAGGGGTTATGGCTCTAATACCATTTGTAACAACCTGGTCCCACTGCCCAAGGCTATAGCAAGGGTTCAAGAATGACGACTGGCCCCACAGACCACCACTAGCCTTAATTGTGGGCTTTGTCCTCACTCATGCGCAATCCGGGGTCAACTTCCCGACTGGTCACCCATCCTAGTACTACTCCAAGTTGAGCACACTTAACTATGGAGTTCTTTAGGAATGGGCTCCTTGAAAAGGAGGTGCACCTTGGTGATATGGGTAGTCTAATCATTCCTTTTAAGATCATCTTATCTGAGGCCTCAAATCCTGGGATGTTACATATCTTATCTCAAACTCTAAGTCTATCTTCATCAAGAAAACTCTAAGCTCATCCTCAACCTTGTATAACTCATATATTCCACATAGCTCATGATAAAAACATCCTCATAAGATGACTACCTTAGTTCTCTTAGTGTTTGTAAACCATCCACACATCATACGCTCCATAAAGGTATGCTATTATCTCTATCCTCATATATCATAGAAACATTTCCGCTCACATCATCTTTATCCTTAGTGTATGGCATGCGTACTGCCCTATCTCTCACCCCCATAACAAGAGGAAATAAGCATTTGGCGGCCATCCAAACACAAAGTTCTTCCCATTCCAAGCGTAGAGATGGTGCATCCCACATTATTGGTACACCTTCCAGTCTAGGTTGAAACGTGCAACACATGTCCCTACATTATGAACATCTCGATATCAAGGTTACTTCCATGGAAAACTGATCTCGAACCCACTTGGGTCATCATACCATCCTTGGTCATCTCCTCTAGGTCTATAGGGTGCTGGCACTTTTGGGGTCATCCCTCTTCCCTTATGCATCAGAGAGTTCCCTCCTCATTTGCCCTTTGGGTCCCATGAGTTCATGAAGGTGATCAATCTCCTAACCCATGGCCCTCAGAAAATGATAGTTGTTACCTCCCGACCCTATGGTCATGTGCAACTAGGTAATTAGGTAACTCCTACTTCCATCGGTCTTATCCCTACCTGACACTAAGATAGACTTAGGATTCTAACATCACATATCCAATTTGAAACCTTACCCAAGTCGCCATCATCTCTCTCGGCATTCGTGGTCTAGCTTACATCCTTTCATATGGATCATGGCGGCCTATCTACCTCGGTCAGGCACCATACTGGTTACCTCCATGGTAACACATCCACAAGCACTTAGAGATGGTTATCTATGGGTCTACAGGTTCATCCTCATACTATGTACTCTCTGCTTAGCTTCTCAAGATCCTATGAGACCTCTTTAGGTTACCACAAACCCAACAAAAGTTGATCCGTACCCTACAAAAGGGTCCTCTCCCAGGATGGGAGGAAACTATCTCTTGATAGCAAAAAAGGTCACAAACGTCCTAGGGTTTACATCAAGATGAGTATGCTTAACCCTATCAAACTACTAAGGCACGTAGCTAGCAAGCAGACCACTTACTAAACCATGCTAGGTCTCCATGGTAGGTCCTACTTGTTCTCATTCCTTCATATTTATGGCATCCCACTCGCAAAAATAAGATTAACTAATGCAGAAGCGTATAATTAGCAGCGGAATTATCGAAAATCACTAAAAATTAAAACCATTTTCAAAGGGATCCATTATCAGGAAAACTCTTTAAATAAGAACCATAATATTATATTCACATCCTGGTTCACATAGTAAATTCTCTGTACCATTTCTTCTCGAGGAATATATATATACATCATTGCTTTACTAAAAAGCACAAGTAACAAAATCCTCGAGGCATCATGCCAAAATCTCAGATCAATTATAAAAACACTATCACTGACTCCTAGGACCTGAGAGTACAGAGACAACACATAGGAATCTATTTACACATATACGAGGCTTGACAACCAGTATCTCCACTTGAGGATTTACTGTTGTCCTTGTTGCTGCCGCTGCTGCTGTTCTTCCCTTTTTATGAGGTTTCTATTTCTACCTCGTCTGCGTCCACTTAAAAAAAATGTTGGATTCCACGGGGGTGAGACAATTATAAAAGTTCCCCAGCGAGAGATATAACTCTCCGCCGAAAACATTATTATTGCAGTTTTATAGAAATAATCTGAATAGTGGAATCATATATTCAATAACAGATAATTCAATATCTATGCAGATTAAAGCAACATTTCAGTTCAAGTGTTTAAGCTATAACTTGATAAAGCAGCATGTCTCTTATTCAATAAGGACTTGAAGAGCATATATAACATTTATGTATCTAGAACATACTAAATAGAATAACATCAACCAGTGATTCTCATATTTCAATCTTATGAAAATACGCTACAGGACTGATTACATTTTACAAACATTCTTAAGCCCTGAGGAGATGAGATATACCGCTCATTGTAACGTCCCACACTTTTGAGTGTCTAAAAGACCTTAAAGTCGCAAATCGTTAATCATATACTCCAAGATCAGATTCATGAAATAATACAAAATAGTAAACAATTTCCATTAATGATCAAATATTTACATGTTTAGACAAAAAGTTCCTCTAAGGAGTTACATAACTTTTAAATAGAGTTAACTTTTACATGTGTGAAGATAAACCATTAAGACTAAACCTTCATGATTAAACTGTACTGTCTTCAACATCTTTATCTGTACCCTCATCTCCACGAATCAAGTATATCTGATACCTAAAACGCTGACAAACAAATACGCGATCAATATATTTCTATACTGGTACGTGGATTCAAAAAAATAATCACAAGTACAGATATAAGAAAACATATTTATCTTGAATATAAACTCATTTTCATATTCTAACCCTTATCTGGTCCACTACCTCAGGTGTAATCACTGTCCCTCTGGGGCTCGTGTGCATTACCCTTAAGATCAGTCTGACCCAGGGTTCAGAATGTAGTTATTTACTTTACATGATACTCATATGAACTTTATAGTTTGCAAGAACTAAATAAACAAGCAAGCAGTTTATTTGTCATTCAATCTCATCGAGAAACATCGGCAGTCTCGGAATTCGATACATGCATTCATAAGTGTAACCACGTACCTTATGCCATCGCAGAAACTATGCAGAACATCATATGTACTTTAAGAGTGCATACAAACATCCAAGCAGTAAAGCATGTAATCAACGGGTATCTGAAATAAAGCATACTACGTATGTGTTACCACGTATTCATGCTACATTAAGCAGATCTAGATTCGATCCTAAACTAGGGTTTAGGATTATCTCATGTTTGGATCTGAGATTAGGGATACAAACCCTAGTTCCATCACATTATGGTTTCTAAGATTACAATCTCACTTATGCATATTAGGTTAAACCCTAATCGTCAACTTAAGCATATTAAACTATTCATGACATCTAGATTAATATCAACATTAGATCATAGCAAGATGTCCACATTAGTTTTAAAACCCTAAAACAACATGAATATGATTATTTATCTGGAAACATCCATTATTCATCATTATACATGTCTAGATCAGGCATTAGCTTAACATAATGAATATGTCCAATTAATCACCTTATTAACCAAAACTAGGCTTTCCCTTACATTAAACACATTAGAATATGTATTGTACATACTTTTATAACAGGAAGCATAATCAAGTTCTTCCATTATTTTATTTGGATTCTACTCATTTTTCTGATCAAAATGATATATAGTTTTGCTATATTTGGAGTTACCATTAATTAGCTAGATTAATTGCAAGATAGGTATAAACTGACCAATCTCGTGATGCCACGTCAGTAGAACAAGGATTACCTCTGATTAATCTGGCTCGGCTCCTGATTAGGGGGAAATAGACTTTTCTGCCCTTCAAACTTGAACATGAGGCTGGGGTTAAAAGAGTCTTTTGACTTTATTTCATCTTCACGCCCGACGGCCGTCTGCAGAGCGCAGCTCTACGCCAGCACTACCGGAGGTGGCCCGGCGGTGCCCTTCCTTCCTTGCACATCAACTATGACTACGTGCTCACCGCCCACCAGTATAGCAACCGGTCCAGGGCTCATCTCCTGCCCTCACCTACATGAGCATCGAGATGTCGCATCGCCTCGTCAGGCCCTTGCCGGACCCTACCTTCACCCTGGCGGTGGTCCTCCATGGCCTCAGCAGGGTTTTTGGTTCGTGTCGTCCTCCATCTCTGTCACGTTGCAGCCTCCACACACACAAATGCGGACACAGCCGACGATCAGTTTCAGGTTGTGAGAATGCTGATCTACGTTGTCACGGGCTGGAGGGTGATCATCCTCGTGCTCTCCCACCACTACGGCTCTGCCTGAGGTTGTGGCTGGGAGACTCCTGATGAGGCTGGTTGTGCTCCAGGTCTACTGATGGGAACAAACACCCTCCGGCACTCCTCCTGTGGTGACACCACTCCGGTTGTTTCCCAGCAAGCCGACACCGAGAAACCTTACATGTTTTTGGACTAGCGGCGATGTGCATCTTGGAGGGAGGATGCCTAGACAACCCCCCCCCCCCCGTCTCAGCCTGGTCTTTACCAAGAATTGGCCTGACCTGCAGGATGATGGACGCACATATTGCAAGTAGAAAGTCTGCGCTTCTCCCTCATAGGTCCACGGGATCCGAGACCCTATTCTGTGGTGGACGCAGCACCCCACCCTATATATATATATATATATATATATAGGTTAGGTGGTCTCTTAGGGTTAAAATGAAGATGGTGAAGAAGGTGGTGGCATGCCTGGCTTTGCTCCTACTTTGAAACGCAGGGTAGGGCAGAAGTTATATAGGAAGTACGAGTCTCCTTCCCAAAGGTAGATGGACTCCTTTCCTAACGAGATTCCACGTGGGTCATGACTTATAATGGTAAGGTACTAAATGTAAAACATACACCTTTGCACAACCCTTCTTTCCTCTATCTTTCTTTTAAGCGTTAAAAGATTCTCTTTTCTATTCACAATTATCTCCAATTACACGAATAGGGAGAAGCCAAGGCATATCTATATTTATCTCAACTTTCTCTTACTTTTCTTTTAAACCATGTTTCCTATTTCCTTTAGGGAACTAACATATTGTTCCTTTATTCGAGTTCCATGAAAAAGGTGGATAATCTTTTAAATTAATCATCTAGTCCACCTATTATCTTGGATTATCCTAGAAATCCTCTCATTATCTTAACTTGTAATTATCCTTCAACATACCAAAAAGGCAAACCAAGGTAACACTATTTGTGTCCCTACCATTGTGTTTCCAATAATGGAAAGATAAGTATTCTTTTAATTATCTAACACATTATTAACTTTATTCTCCTTTGGAAAACATTTATCAATATCAAAAGTCATTACTATTTATTAATGCATGAATTCTGTTTATCTATTTGTCTTGTGCCAAAAGCACTTGTGCGACAAAGGCAATTATCATTACTATTCCACCAATAAAATCATTGAGGAATTATCAAATTAATTCATGCATCATATTTTATAGTTCAGTTTTTACCAAAATTTGAGGATATTACATTCACCCCTCCTTAAAAGGAATTTTGTCCTCAAAATTCACACCCAAAAGAAAAAGGTGAATTATAACTCATCTTAGTTTCAAGTCTTAGGGTTAGCACCCTACTTAGACATCTTTACATATGTTATTATGCAAATTCCACACATTAGGACTAAGATTGGTACTTGAATTCAATTCAATGTATATCTATATCTTTAGTATACACATCCTATCATCACTTGATGATTTCATTCTTATTTTGTGATTTCATTACTACTTGGTGATTTCTCTTTTCACCTAGGTTTCCAACCTATTACACATTATTTTCACATAAGGGTGAGGTAACACCTCTAACCCTAGTTCAAGCATTACACATTTATATTAAGACATTTATTCTCAATTTTAAGCATAATGTGTGTCTACCCCATCTCCCTCCTTCATAATGAGATGAAACAAGCATTTGACTGCAGCCCAAACACAAGGTTCATTTCATTCCAAGAGTGGAGATGGTACATTCACACATTACCTTTCAATTTCACATATTAAGTTGAATCATACTCTATATGACTCTAAACTTTCTTTCTCTTAATTTTATATCATTCTTCTATCTCATGGAGTCAAGTGTCCCTTTTCTTACTCTTAAGTTAGGGAACAACTTCTCTCAAGTTTTCATGACTTCTTTTATATTTACATCTCATGTATCATTATGAGCCTTAGCCAAATCCTCGAGGTCTCTAGGGGTATAGGTACTCTTGGAGTGATCTCATCCTTATGCATCAAGAGAGTGACTTTCACATTCACCCATTAGACTACATGATCCTCATGGAGGTAGCTAATCTTTTGAGTCATGTACCTTGGATAAACATAGTTGTTACCTCCCGACCACATGGTCTTGTGCATTCAGGGAACAATCAACTCCTAACCCATCGGTCCAATGTACCTCTAATACACCCTACTTGACCCTAGGATTGCATTAGGACTCTACCCTCCCTAAGGGTTTCTTTTGAGATGTCACATCTTTTAAGCACATTATTCTCTTATTTAATTCTTTAACCCAGATTGCCTTCATCTCTCTCTTTTGAGTACACATAATGCAGTGTCGTCCCATCATTGGGCTCGGGCCACATTCCCTCCAGGGCTTGGTGCCATGTCGGTCTTCCCCCTTGGTCTTGACCTCTGTGATCTTCCCCTCCAGGGGCTTGATCCTAAACAACTGCATTGTGGACTTAGGCCACCTTCCCTCCTGGGCTTGGTGCCTCCCTGGTCTTCCCTCTTGGGCTTGACCATTTCATGACCTTCCCTCCTGGGCTTGGTCGTCCACTTAGGCCACCTTTCCTCCTGGGCTTGGTGCCTTACTGGTCTTCCCTCCTGGGCTTGACCAATTGTGTCACTCAGAGTGGGCATCCTTGGGTTCAAATAATTTAAGTGCTTTCATTTTTTTTATATCTTTAACTCTTCACTTCTCTAGGTGAGGATTAAAGTTATCTCAATACTTAATTACATTTATTCACTTACCTTTTAAGGGAAAGTCCTAGCCTAGGCTGCCTTCTTGGCTCATAGGAGAGGGTTACGCTCGCTATCCACAACCGGATCCCAAGATCTAAGGTCTTGCCTCCCTTATAGGTCATCTTCCCACTCTTTGGGTTGACCCACCCTAGGTTGGCACACTAACCCCAAAGGTTTTATAGATATCTCTTTGTTTTCATTAAATATAACTTTTATCATTATAACATATCAACCCATGTTTGCTCAATCTCTGGAATACCCCCTCATGGTTTCTGTCCATTCAATGAACTTGGGTCAACTTCCCCTCCTGGGCTTGGCCACCATAACTAAACTTCTAGTGACAACATTGAGGAGTTTGAGCAAGTTACATTCCAACTTTCATTTTTTTATATATACATCTATTGGGTTTTTATATCTCTTAAGACTTATCGCATAAGTTTTATGCTCCTCATACCCCCATGTAGGAGATTGGGTTACCTAAACCATCCCTTATCTTTCTTATTCATTATTTCAAGTTTCACATGGGTAGTGTCCCATACCACCACACCATGTTGATTACCAATTTTTCACATGGGTCGTGTCCCATACCACACACCATGTTGATTACCGATTTTAAGTTTTACATGGGTAGTGTCCCATACCACCACACCATGTTGATTACTGATTTTAAGTTTCACATTTTACTTCTCTTATTAATATTTTCTTTTCAAATATTTTTAAGAAAGAGATGAGAAGTAGATGAAAATGTGAGATGAGGAACTTAATTTTTCTATTAAAATTTCTAAGGATAATTTGAAATTATATACTATTAAGTATTAATTGATGAATCTGTGCTCTGATACCAAATGTAGCGACCCACACTTTTGAGTGTGTAAAAGACCTTAAAGTCACAGATCGTTAATCATATACTCCAGGATCAGATTCATGAAATAATACAAAATAGTAAACAATTTCCATTAATGATCAAATATTTACATGTTTAGATAAAAAGTTCCTCTAAGGAGTTACATAATTTTTAAACAGAGTTAACTTTTACATGTGTGAAGATAAACCATTAAGACTAAACCTTCATGATTAAACTGTAGTGTCTTCAACATCTTTATCTGTACCCTCATGTCCACAAATCAAGTATATCTGATACCTAAAATGCCGACAAACAAATACGCGATCAGTATATTTCTATACTGGTACGTGGATTCAAAACAATAATCACAAGTATAGATATAACAAAACATCTTTATCTTGAATATAAACTCATTTTCATATTCTAACCCTTATCTGGTCCACTACCTCAGGTGTAATCACTGTCCCTCCGGGGCTCGTGTGCATTACCCTTAAGATTAGTCTGACCCAGGGTTCAGAATGTAGTTATTTACTTTACATGATACTCATATGAACTTTATAGTTTGCAAGAACTAAATAAACAAGCAAGTAGTTTATTTGTCATTCAATCTCATCGAGAAACATCGGCAATCTCGGAATTCGATACATGTATTCATAAGTGTAACCACGTACCTTATGCCATCGCAGAAACTATGCAGAACATCATATGTACTTTAAGTGTGCATCCAAACATCCAAGTAGTAAAGCATGTAATCAACAAGTATCTGAAATAAAGCATACTACGTATGTGTTACCACGTATTCACGCTACATTAATCAGATCTAGATTCGCTCCTAAACTAGGGTTTAGGATTATCTCATGTTTGGATCTGAGATTAGGGATACAAACCCTAGTTCCATCACATTATGGTTTCTAAGATTACAATCTCACTTATGCATATTAGGTTAAACCCTAATCGTAAACTTAAGCATATTAAACTATTCATGACATCTAGATTAATATCAGCATTAGATCATAGCAAGATGTCCACATTAGTTTTAAAACCCTAAAACAGCATGAATATGATTATTAATCTAGAAACATCCATTATTCATCATTATACATGTCTAGATCAGGCATTAGCTTAACATAACGGATATGTCCAATTAATCATCTTATTAACCAAAACTAGGCTTTCCCTTACATTAAACACATTAGAACATGTATTGTACATACTTTTATAACAGGAAGAATAATCATGTTCTTCCATTATTTTATTTGGATTCTACTCATTTTTCTGATCAAAATGATATATAGTTTTGCTATATTTGGAGTTACCATTAATTAGCTAGATTAATTGCAAGATAGGTATAAACTAACCAATCTCGTGATGCCACGTCAGCAGAAAAAGGATTACCTTTGATTAATCTGGCTCGGCTCCTGATTAGGGGGAAATAGACTTTTTCGCCATTCAAACTTGAACATGAGGCTGAGGGTAAAAGAGTCTTTTGAGTCTATTTCATCTTCCTGGCCTGGCGCTCACGCCCGACGGCCATCTGCAGAGCACAGCTTTGCGCCAGCACTGCCGGAGGTGGCCCGACGGTGCCCTTCCTTCCTTGCACATCAACTCCGACTATGTGCTCACCGCCCACCAGTATAGCAACTGGTCCAGGGCTCATCTCCTGCCCTCACCTCCATGAGCGTCGAGATGTCGCGTCGCCTCGCCAGGCCCTTGTCGGACCCTACCTTCACCCTGGAGGTGGTCCTCCATGGCCTCAACAGGGTTTTTGGTTCGTTCCGTCCTCCATCTCTATCACGTTGCAGCCTCCACACACACAAACGTGGACACAGCCGCCGCTCAGTTTTAGGTTGTGAGAATGTTGATCTACGTTGTCGCGGGCTGGAGGGTGATCATCCTCGTGCTCTCCCACCACTACGGCTCTGCCTGATGTTGTGGCTGGGAGACTCCTGATGAGGATGGCTGTGCTCCAGGTCTACTGATGGTGGCGAACACCCTCCGGCGCTCCTCCTGTGGTGACACCACTCCGGTTGTTTCCCAGCAAGCCGACACCGAGAAACCTTATAGGTTTCTAGACTAGCGGTGACGTGCGTCTTGGAGGGAGGAGGCCTAGACCAACCCCCCCCCCCCATCTCAGCCTGGTCTTCACCAAGAATTGGCCTGACCTGTAGGATGATGGACACACGTATTGCAAGTATAACGTTTGCGCTTCTCCCTCATAGTTCCACGGGATCTGAGACCCTATTATGTGGTGGAAGCAGCACCCCACCCTATATATATATATATAGGTTAGGTGGTCTCTTAGGGTTACAATGAAGATGGTGAAGAAGGTGGCGACATGCCTAAATTTGCTCCTACTTTGAAACACAGGGTAGGGCAAAACTTATATAGGAAGTATGAGTCTCCTTCCCAAAGGTAGATGGACTCCTTTCCTAACGAGATTCCACGTGGGTCATGACTTACTAATGGTAAGGTACTAAATGTAAAACATACACCTTTGCACAACCCTTCTTTCCTCTATCTTTCTTTTAAGCATTAAAAGATTCTCTTTTCTATTCACAATTATCTCCAATTACACGAATAGGGAGAAGCCAAGGCATATCTATATTTATCTCAACTTTCTCTTACTTTTCTTTTAAACCATGTGTCCTATTTCCTTTAGGGAACTAACGTATTGTTCCTTTATTCGACTTCCATGAAAAAGGTGGATAATCTTTTAAATTAATCATCTAGTCCACCTATTATCTTGGATTATCCTAGAAATCCTCTCATTATCTTAACTTGTAATTATCCTTCAACATACCAAAAAGGCAAACCAAGGTAACACTATTTGTGTCCCTACCATTGTGTTTCCAATAATGGAAAGATAAGTATTCTTTTAATTATCTAACACATTATTAACTTTATTCTCCTTTGGAAAACATTTATCAATATCAAAAGTCATTACTATTTATTAATGCATGAATTCTGTTTATCTATTTGTCTTGTGCCAAAAGCACTTGTGCGACAAAGGCAATTATCATTACTATTCCACCAATAAAATCATTGAGGAATTATCAAATTAATTCATGCATCATATTTTATAGTTCAGTTTTTACCAAAATATGAGGATATTACACTCATACTCCAACCGACCACGATTATGTAAAGCATCGGTACCACATACGGTCAATGGGAGAGCCGAATTCCATGACCTCATCTGTCTCGGTCAGTATGAGACTACTTTTAGTAGAGACATCATGTGTCAAACCGCAATTAGCTTGCCAGGGTATATTGGCATCTTCACTATAGAGTTATAGCTCGTAGCATATACTCTCTTCAGGGTTATGGCCCGTAGCCAATGCCTCGTATTATATTGAGGAGTTATGGCACGTAGCCATACTCTTATTGGGGTATGGTCCGAGACCAATCCCATACATAGGACATAGCCTGCACCCATTCCTATGGGGCATAATGATATATTTGCCCAATTACCCCCACATATTCAAAAGTATGTGTTCCGAGTAAAACTCATTTCACCATTCAGCTAATTCTGACGCTGATGGATCTGTGGCCAGGACAACTACATTCTATGGTATCACTTGATTAATTAAGTACATTATCATATTCTTTTAGCATCAGCCAAGTTTTCAAACATAACTTATTAGGACAAGTGCAACAAAGAAACATGTTTTGTTTTCATCAGTTACTTCTCAGTCTTTATAAGACATTGGGATCTCAGTCCCTCATTTCGATATTGGGAATTATCATCCCTTAACAATCTCAATACCATAATTATATGGATCTGGGTATTCAAACCCTTATCTCATCACTAAGCATTGTTACCACTTTTTCAGGTAATTATCTCCTTCAAGTCATTTGACCAAGGTAAACATGATACTTGCTACACAAGCATCTCTTATGGCACTTGAGGCTCATTAACTCTCTTGTTACTATTACTAAACAACAAGGTATATTATGGCACACAAGGCCCAATGAATAATTTCAATGAATAAAGCATCATAGCTCATACCTGGCTATGTTCATCATCTCAGGGTACCTGCATGGTTAGCACACATGATAACAGATATATCAATCATATTTTAGTTTCATACTAATCAAGAGTAACACCACAATTCCCTTACTAGGGTTAGGGTTTCCCATTTCATGTTAATTAGGGTTACTCATTTCCTTTGTACAACTAGGACCAATGATTCATCATTTCATCCAAGATTAGGGTTTCATGCTATATAGCATAACCCAGAATTAGGGTTTCACACATCTTCACCCTATTTTAGAATTAGGGTTTACTATTCATATCACATCAGGAATTATCATATCCCAACATCCAAATTAGGGTTAGGTTTTACTATTCACACCTAATTAGGGTTTATCATACCAATACCCTAAATTAGGATTACTCATGTCATTATCTTGAATTCATATCACATCATCCTCCTAGATTAGGGTTCCATTTGGAATTGCCCTAAATTAGGATTTGAGTTCATTAATCATCTCAATTAGGGTTTTATGATCTCTTTATCAAGGATCATGCCCTAATTGTATATAACATCATTTTGAATGCTTTAGACTTAATTGCTACATTATTATCATTCATGTATGAGTCCTTCTCTCTCATCCTACTCAGGATGTCCACTACTCAATTCTTGATTAGATTAAACCTACTCTTCATTCAAACACATGCATTTATGATTAGCATGATGTATTGAATTATTACATCATTATACATTAATGATTAATCCCACTAAGGGTATCAATTATCTAAGTACATCAGGTCTCCAAATGGTTAGTCAATTGAACCTTCAATTACATGAGGGATCCAAAAGAATTGACCAATTAAACTTTCAATTACATTAGGTGATCAATTGGATTAACCAATTAAATCTTCAAATGCATTAGGTATACAAATAGATTAACCATATTGGACCTTCAATTATATGAGATATCCAAATGGATTAACCGTGTTGATCTTCAAAAGATTTAATTACTTAGACCCTAAACGGTCTTGGTTGTCATATTATAATTGGTTGAAAACCATTTGGGCAAAATGCCCTTGAAACTGATTGGACAAGAAAGGTGTTGAAACCGATTGAACTTTGGGTCTCAAAATGGTTTGAGACCATTTGGACCCAAACGGTCTTGAGACCATTTGGACCCAAACGGTCTTAAGACCGTTTGGTCCAAACCCTCTCAAAACTGAATGGACCAAAAAGTTCTTTTAACACTTAAACAATTCATGGTTTTAATAGATGAACCGATTAACAATTGAATCCTTAATTTCTTCATCAATTTAACTATTGAATAATCCTTCAATTGGACCATCAATTAGGGTTTTGAACCCAATTGATCTAGGATTTCTACTCCAGAAACCTTCAATTACAGTATTGAAATCAAGGAACCGTCAATGATCAACATTGTGGAACTGATTCAATTGAAATTAATGAATCATCATCAAATTTTTGATATGACCTGACCCCAAACGGTCTTGAGGTCGTTTGTATGATCTCCAAACGGTCTTGAGACCATTTTCCCCATCCTATCCTTGAAATTTGTGAAATTCCATTAGGGTTTTGATCATTGGATTGATCATCAAATCAACTATTAATTGCATTTCAATTTGGTATCTCTGGACCTTCAAGTACTCAACCATACTCAACCCTAGACCTCCAAATGGTCTTGAGACCATTTGGGTGACCTCCAAACAGTCTTGAGACCGTTTGGGTTAGTCAACCCAAAAATCTAAATCAACCAATTGGAATTTCAGCACTTAACTCGATTAGGGTTTGGTAATTGATAAACCTTCAACTAATGAACCCTTTGGAATTAATCAATTAAATTTAATGGGTCATCAACCATCATAATTAGAATCAAATCTCCAAACGGTCAACTGTGGTCAACTCTTCCAAACGGTTTGAAACCGTTTAGTTCCTAACGGTTTGATGAAACTGTTTAATTCCAAATGATTTTGTTGAAACCGAATGGACAACTTGTTGAAACCGATTGGAATAGGAATTCCTTGGGAAAAGTGTCTAAGTTGATGTCATCATCATCTACCTTCGTCCTTGCAACTTGTAGTACTTCTGATTTCATGAATTTACCAATTACAACAAACGATTAATCAAGAAGATGAAGGAATCAACGAAATTGCAAGATTGATAGTTGAATAACAATGTAAAGGGGTTCAAGTTATAAAACTCGCCTCCAATGGTGGATGCAACTCCTTTCACTATTTCAATGCTCGTCCACAAGATTTGAGTGAAAAGGAATGGTTAGAATTGAAGATGGGGTCGAGATAAGAAGAAATCATGCATTGATTTTCGATTTCCACCATGGAATTAAGGTGAAAGGAAGTCAAGTAGCTTACCAACAGGTTGGGGGTCGTCCTCCTAGTCCTTCAAAGCTTCCTTGGTCGTTTTGCAAGCAAAGGGTGGAAGTGGATTCGAAATTACCCTTTCATTCTATGGATAAAGGAGCATATATGTGCATTTTATTGAAAATTCATTTAAGAGAGAGAAAATAGGAATTATCTCCTCAATTCCCTTGCCACATGCCCCCTTCCATTCCTTAGATACGAGGCTATCCTCCTTGCCTCTTATTCCTCTCAATTAGCCACAATTTAAAGAAAAGAAAATTAAGCACCTTAACCCTTATAATATTAATATCGTAAAGTTAGTGGATTTTTCTTTTTCTTATCTTAATGTGAGTGGGTTCTCCACTCAAATTAGATATTTTCGTGCCTTTGCAAGGCAAAATCTCGTCCAACCTTTTGCAAATTCATACCTCACCTTTTGGTTGAAGGGCTCTTCAATTAATATATTTCTTTTTGCATTAAATTGAATTATGTTTTCAATTGTGCTTAAATCTTGATTATTTTAATATTAAGATTGTCTCTCCTCCAAAGTAATTCAAATGAGGCGCCCCTTTCATTTTATTTTCTCCACATGATGACAAGAAACATGAGGAACCCTCAAGAAGTGGTATTTTGCATATTGAGCCCTATATTTTGTGTAAATTGCACATTACACCAAAACTAGGTTTTAATGCACAAACATTACTTTATTAGTTCTTTCTTGGTACTCAGGCTACCACAAGCCATACCTCTGCATCATCTTCATTCTCATGATGCTTCAACACATGAGGAACATATTATCATGTACAATTTGCAATTTCACCCCTCAACTTGGGTAATTTGCACTTCAGTCCAAAACAAACTCATCATTCAAAAAGGACTGAAATTGAAATATAAGTTCCTCATGAGCCTTAATTACTTTTCAAAAGATAATATCAAGCATATAATTACCTTTCTTAAACAAAACACCTAGGGTTAAAGCATAACCCAGGTCAGGGATGTTACAAATTATCCACCCCTTACAAGGATTTTGTCCCTGAAATCATCAACGAAAACATTAAGAGAAAATAGTAGGGTATTTCCGCCTCATCTCTTCCTCTAGTTCCCATGTAGCTTCTTCAATGCCACGGTGATTCTAGAGGACTTTTACCAGAAAAATGTCTTTCTTTTTCAGCTTTTTAATTCTTTTGTGAAGGATCATCACATGTCCTTCAACATATGATATATCATCATTTAATTCTACCTCCACAGGTTGTAGAACTAACTCTGTGTCAGGATGACGCTTCCTCAACATGGAGATATGGAACAGTGGATGCAACTTGTACAACTCAGGTGTTAACTCCAGCTTATAGGCTACCTTTCCAATCCGTTCAATGATTGGATAAGGCCCCATAAATCTAGGAGCTAGCTTCCCCTTTATTCCAAATCTAAGAACTCCTTTCCAAGGTGAGACCTTGAGATATACTTTGTCTCCAACTTGGAATTCTAAGGGTCTTCGCCTTTTTTCGGCGTAATATTTCTATATATCCTGAGCCGCTTTCAATTGTTGTTGTATTACTTTAATCTTCTCAGTTGTTTGTTGTACTAACTCAGGACCCAAGAGTTGGTACTCCCCTGTTTCATACCAACATAAAGGAGATCTACAACGTCTACCATATAAAGCTTCATATGGTACCATGTCAATACTATGCTGATAGCTATTGTTGTAAGCAAATTCTATCAAGCTCAGGTGTAGATCCCAAATTCCTACAAACTGAAGGACACATGCCCTAAGCAAGTCCTCCAAAGTTTGTATTGTTCTTTCAGATTTTCCATCTGTTTGTGGGTGAAAGGTTGTACTAAACCTTAACTGAGTACCCAAAGCTTTATGGAGTCACTCCCAAAAATGACTCATAAATTGGGGACCTCTATCAGAAACAATAGTAGATGGAACCCCATGAAAACACATTATCTCATCTATATATATATCTGTGCAAGCTTCTCAGTAGTGTAGGTTGTTTTGACAGGAATGAAATGTGTTGACTTAGTCAACCTATAAACTATCACCCAAATGGAATCATGACCTTTGGTTGTTCTAGGTAAACCAACCACAAAATCTATGGTCACATGATCCCATTTCCACTGTGGTATTGGCAAAGATTGCATTGTTCCTACAGGCTTCTGATGTTCATCTTTAACCTGCTGACACACCAGACACCGCATAACGAACTCAGCCACATCTTTCTTCAGTCCAGGCCACCAATACATATCTTTTAAGTTATGATACATCTTGGTGCTCCCTGGATGCATAGCATACATTGAAGAATGAGCTTCTTCCAGGACTAACTTTCTTAAGTTATTGACATCAGGTACTATCATCCTATCATGATAACATGCTACCTGATCATCTGAATCATGTAAACCATCTTGTTTCTCACTACCATACTCTGATCTAATCTGCTGAACTACAACATCAGTTTTCTATGCATCTTTAATCTATTGTCTCAGAGTTGGTTTTACTTGCATCTCAGCTAACAACCCAGATAACAATGATACCTTAAGTTGTACATTATCTTTCCTTAAAGAGATAAGCATATCTCTCTTAGAGCACACTAAGAAGTTTAGATGTGCTTTATCTAAGGCTGGTGTTGCTGATTTTCCGCTTAAAGCATCAACTACCACATTAGCCTTCCCTAGATGATAATCAATTGTACAATTATAGTCCTTGATTAACTCCATCCAGCGGCATTGCCTCATGTTCAGCTCATGTTGTGAAAAGATATACTTTAAGTTCTTATGGTTTGTGAAAATCTGGAATGTTTCTCCATAGAGATAATGTCTCCAGATCTTCAAGGCATGGACCACAGCAGCTAACTCTAGATTGTGTGTCGGATAATTCTCCTCGTGTTTCTTAAGTTTTCGAGAAGCAAAAGAAATCACTTGTTTATCCTACATCAACACACATCCTAGACCGTTCTTGGATGCATCACAGAAGACAATGTACCCCTTCCCTTGCTCAGGTAATACTTACACAGGTGCACTTGTTAACCTTTCCTTCAGCATCTGAAAACATTGTTGGCACTAATCATTCCAGACAAAAGGAATATCTTTCTTGGTCAACTTGGTCAGGGGTAAAGCTATAGAACTAAAGTTCTTAATGAACCTCATGTAATAACCTGCTAGTCCAAGAAAACTACAAATCTCTGTCGGTGTCCTCAGTTGTTCCCATTGCAGGACAGATTCTACCTTCTTAGGATCAACACGAATGCCTGAGGCAGATATTACGTGTTCTAGAAAAGAAACTTCTGGTAACCAGAACTCACATTTGCTAAGCTTAGTATATAAATTATGCTCTCGTAACAAAGTTAAAGCCTGACGGAGGTGATGCTCATGTTGTTGAGCATCTCTACTGTAGATCAAGATGTCATCTATAAAGACGACTACACACTGATCAAGAAAAGGTCGAAAGATTCTATTCATGAGTTCCATGAATGCAGCTGGTGCATTAGTTAGTCCAAACGACATAACTATGAACTCATAGTGACCATACCTTGTCCTAAAGGTAGACTTAGGTATGTCACTCTCCTTAATACACAACTGATGGTATCCCAACCTCAAATCTATCTTATAAAAGATAGTTGCACCACGCAACTGATCAAACAAGTCATCAATCCTTGGCATAGGATACTTGTTATTTATAGTTATTTTATTCAATTTCCTGTAATCAATGCATAGCCGCATCGATCCATCCTTCTTCTTAACAAAAATAACTGGAGCACCCCAGGGTGAAGTGCTCAGCCGAATAAAACCTTTCTCAAGCAACTCTTGAAGTTGTTTCTTGAGTTCTGCCATTTCAGTAGGTGCCAACCTATACGATGTTTGTGCTATAGGTTGTGTGCCCGAGATTAGATTAATCTCAAAATCAATCTCTCAGGGCATAGGTACACCTGGAAGTTCCTCAGGAAACACATCCTCAAATTCCCTAACTACCAAAACTTCAAAAGGATGAGGGCTCTCCATGGTGGTATCTAGCACATGTGCCAAGAATGCAAAACATCCTCGCCTCATCAACTTCTCAGCTACCATAGCTAACACAAGACAAGTTGGAAGAATCTTTCTATCTCCTTGAAAGATCCATGTGTCACTATCATCTGTGAACACAACTTGCTTGGACTCAAAATCCAAGACAACCTTGTACTTTTGTAGGGTGTCCATTCCAAGAATTATATCGAATTCATGCATCTCAAGTGGTATAAGATCCACTTGAATGTGATGTTCAGAAAAGATAAGAGTACAGGGAGAACACACCTCCTGCAACACTACAGATCCCAACAAAGGGTTTCTAGCATCAAACTATTTGCTCTATGACTGAAAATCATGTTGCAGTCATGTATCACTTAAAATAGATTAAAGGAATGTGTAGCACCCAGATCGATTAAAATAAATACGAAGCAGGATGAAGACATATCAGAATAAAATAGTTCCATCTGACCTGTCACAACTCATGGATTAACCACTACCTCAGGCTGATTAATTGCATAGAATCTCACTGTTGCCTACTGTTGGCCCTGTGCTCTATTATTGGATGCAGAAGATCCTGCCTGGGATGCTTGTCCATGTCCTTGGGTACCACTAGAAAATGGTTTTTTCTGAGAACCTTGTTGACTCTGTCTTAGAGGTTGATTCACTACTACATTCCCCGTTGGGCAATCCCTTGCCAGATGTCCTACTAGTCCACATCAATGACAAGTTCTACTCTCTTGATGTGGTCTAGAGGGTCCAGTTATTGATGTTGATGCTATGCTAGGGGCTCTACTCAGAGGAAAACTACACCCTCTTTCCCTACTTGACGTCCACTTTGTCTGGGTATTGAACCTCTGTGGTGCTGCCGGTGCGGAAAATCTTAGTTTCTTGAAACCCTCAAACCTTTGTCCTTGAAACTGTGTGTACTCTTTCTTACTCTTGGTCTGACGCTTCTCAATCACAGACCTCTCTATCTGTCTTACAGACTCCACAAAGGTGGAAAACCTCTCCCGGTTCTCTAAAGTAGACACCAGAGTGGTCAATTCAGCGTTCAATCCCTTCTCAAAATGTTGTATCCTCTCCTCATTAGTAGATGCCATATGCGGACAAAACCACAAAAGTTCCATGAACTTAGCCTCATACTCGCTAATGTTCATTTTTCCCTACCTAATCCGCTCAAACTGAGTAATTTTCTCATCCAGAAAAGCCTTGGGAAAGTATCTACTGATGAATTCTCATCGAAACTCTTCCCATCCGATCTCAACATCTGGCCTCTTGCCTTCTTCTATGGTCCACTAGTGACTAGCACTCCCTTTAAGGAGGTATACAGCATGCCTCACCTTCTCATTCTCAGGGATATTAAGGATCCTAAAGGCTTTCTCTAGCTCAGCCAGCCATAAGTCTGCATCAGCTGGATCAATTGTACCAACATTATCTATGGCTCCCACCCAGAGAAGTCATTCAAATGTCTTGTCGGATCCCTATCCTTCATGGTGGGTAGGTTCCCTAGGTGTAGGTAATGGCATCCTATATGTCATATGAGTCATGGCTGCCATAAACTGCCCAATCATAGCTTGGAAGGTTGGGTTCCCCATATCAGCTTGATTAAACTGGGGTTGTTTAGGTACGGGCTCCTCCCTATCTTGGTCTCTTGCACCTCCTCCTGGTGCTGCAACGCTACTCTCAGCAGCATGTTCATCATGTGATCCAGACATCTTTACTTCTTCTTCTCTACCTATAAGAACAGAAGACACTATCAGATAACTGGAAGACACTAGAACAAACTCAATAACCTTAATCCTATGTCTCTGTAGACTCAGCAAACCTAGAGCTCCGATACCACTAAATTATGGCATCCCACTCACAAAAACAAGATTAACTAATGTGGAAGCGTATAATTAGCAGCGGAATTACCGAAAATCACTAAAAATTAAAACCATTTTCAAAGGGATCCATTCTTAGGAAAACTCTTTAAACAAGAACCATAATATTACATTCACATCCTGGTTCACATAGTACATTCTTTGTACCATTTCTTCTCAAGGAATATATATATACATCATTGCTTTGCTAAAAAGCACAAGTAACAAAATCCTCGAGGCATCATGCCAAAATCTCAGGTCAATTATAAAAATGCTATCACTGACTCCTAGGACCTGAGAGTACAGAGACGACACATAGGACTCTATTTACACAAATACGAGGCTTGACATCCAGTATCTCCACCTGAGGATTTACTATTGTCCTTGTTGTTGTTCTTCCCTTTTTATGAGGTTTCTATTTCTACCTCGTTCGCGTCCACCTAAAAAAAATTGGTGGATTCCACGGGGGTGAGACAATTATAAAATTTCCCCAGAGAGAGATATAACTCTCCACCGAAAACATTATTATTGCAGTTTTATAGAAATAAACTGAACAGTGGAATCATATATTCAACAACAGATAATTCAATATCTATGCAGATTAAAGCAACATTTCAATTCAAGCGTTTAAGTTATAACTTGATAAAGCAGCATGTCTCTTATTCAATAAGGACTTGAAGAGCATATATAACATTTATGTATCTAGAACATACTAAATAGAATAACATCAACCAATGATTCTCGTATTTCAATCTTATGCAAATACGCTACACGACTGATTACATTTTACAAACATTCTGAATCCTTGAGGATATGAGATATACCACTCATACTCCAACCGACCATGATTACGTAAAGCATCAGTACCACATACGGTCAATGGGAGAGCCGGATTCCATGACCTCATCTATCTCGGTCAGTATGAGACTACTTTTAGCATAGACATCATGTGTCAAACTGCAATTAGCTTGCCAGGGTATATTGGCATCTTCTCTATAGATTTATAGCTCATAGCATATACTCTCTTCAGGGTTATGGCCTGTAGCCAATGTCTGGTATTATATTGAGGAGTTATGGCTTGTAGCCATACTCTTATTGGGGTATGGTCCGAAACCAATCCCGAACATAGAAAAAAGCCCGTAGCCATTCCTATGGGGCACAAGGATATGTTTTCCCAATTACCCCCACATATTCAAAAATATGTGTTCCGAGTAAAACTCGTTTCCCCATTCAGCTAATTCTGACGTTGATGGATCTGTGGCCAGGGAAACAACATTCTATGGTATCACTTGATTAATTAAGTACATTATCATATTCTTTTAGCATCAGCCAAGTTTTCAAACATAACTTATTAGGACAAGTGCTACAAATAAACATATAATGTTTTCATCAGTTACTTCTCAGTCTTTATAAGACATTGGGATCTCAGTCCCTCATTTCAATACTGGGAATTATCATCCCTTAACAATCTTAATACCATAATTATATGGATCTGGTTATTCAAACCCTTATCTCATCACTGAGCACTGTTACCACTTTTTCAGGTAATTATCTCCTTCAAGTCATTTGACCAAGGTAAACATGATACTTGCTACACAAGCATCTCTTGTGGCACTTGAGGCTCATTAACTCTCTTGTTACTATTACTAAGCAACAGGGTATATTATGGCACACAAGGCCCAATGAATAATTTCAATGTATAAAGCATCATAGCTCATACCTGGCTATGTTCATCATCTCAGGGTACCTACATGGTTAGCACACATGATAACAGATATATCAATCATATTTTAGTTTCATACTAATCAAGAGTAACACCACAATTCCCTTACCAGGGTTAGGGTTTCCCATTTCATGTTAATTAGGGCTACTCATTTCCTTTGCACAACTAGGACCAATGATTCATCATTTCATCCAAGATTAGGGTTTCATGCTATATAGCATAACCCAAAATTAGAGTTTCACACATCTTCACCCTATTTTAGAATTAGGGTTTACTATTCATATCACATCAGGAATTATCATATCCCAACATCCAAATTAGGGTTAGGTTTTACTATTCACACCTAATTAGGGTTTATCATACCAATACCCTAAATTAGGATTACTCATGTCATTATCTTGAATTCATATCACATCATCCTCCTAGATTAGGGTTCCATTCGGAATTGCCCTAAATTAGGATTTGAGTTCATTAATCATCTCAATTAGGGTTTTATGATCTCTTTATCAAGGATCATGCCCTAATTGTATATCACATCATTTTGAATTCTTTAGACTTAATTGCTACATGATTATCATTCATGTATGAGTCTTTCTCTCTCATCCTACTCAGGATGTCCACTACTCAATTCTTGATTAGATTGAGCCTACTCTTCATTCAAACACATGCATTTATGATTAGCATGATGTATTCAATTATTACATCATTATTCATTAATGATTAATCCCACTAAGGGTATCAATTATCTAAGTACATCAGTTCTCCAAATGGTTAGTCAATTGAACCTTCAATTACATGAGGGATGCAAAAGAATTGACCAATTAAACTTTCAATTACATTAGGTGATCAATTGGATGAACTAATTAAATCTTCAAATGCATTAGGTATCCAAATAGATTAACCATATTGGACCTTCAATTATATGAGATATCCAAATGGATTAACCATGTTGATCTTCAAAAGATTTAATTACTTAGACTCTAAACGGTCTTAGTTCTCATACTTCAATTGGTTGAAAACCATTTGGGCAAAATGCCCTAGAAACTGATTGGACAAGAAAGGTGTTGAAACCGATTGAACTTTGGGTCTCCAAACAGTTTGAGACTGTTTGGACCCAAGATCATTTGGTCCAAACCCTCTCAAAACCGAATGGACCAAAAAGTTCTTTCAACACTTAAACAATTCATGGTTTCAATAGATGAACCGATTAACAATTGAATCCTTAATTTCCTCATCAATTGAACTATTGAATCATCCTTCAATTGGATCATCAATTAGGGTTTTGAACCCAATTGATCTAGTATTTCTACTCAAGAAACCTTCAATTACAGTCTTGAAATCGAGGAACCATCAATGATCAACATTGTGGAACCGATTCAATTGAAATTAATGAATAATATTCAAATTTTTGATATGACCTAACCCCAAACGGTCTTGAGGTCGTTTGGATGATCTCCAAATGGTCTTGAGACTGTTTTCCCCCATCCTATCCTTGAAATTTGTGAAATTCCATTAGGGTTTTGATCATTGGATTGATCATTAAATCAGCTATTAATTGCATTACAATTTGGTATCTATGGACCTTTAAGTACTCAACCCTAGACCTCCCAACGATCTTGGTTGACCTACAAACGGTCTTGAGACCTTTTGGGTGACCTCCAAATGGTCTTGAGACCATTTGGGTTAGTCAACCCAAAAATCTAAATCAACCAATTGGAATTTCAGCACTTAACTCGATTAGGGTTTGGTAATTGATAAACCTTCAACTAATGAACCCTTTGGAATTAATCAATTAAATTTAATGGGTCATCAACCATCATCATTAGCATCAAATCTACAAATGGTCAACTGTGGTCAACTCTTCCAAATGGTTTGATACCGTTTAGTTCCTAACGGTTTGATGAAACTGTTTAATTCCAGACGGTTTTGTTGAAATTGAATGGACAACTTGTTGAAACCGATTGGAATAGGAATTCCTTGGGAAAAGTATCTAAGATGATGTCATAATCATCTACCTTCATCCTTGAAACTTTTAGTACTTCTGATTTCATGAATTTACCAATTACAACAAATGATTAATCAAGAAGATGAAGGAATCAATGAAATTGCAAGATTGATAGTTGAATAACAATGTAAAGGGGTTCAAGTTATAGAACCCGCCTCCAATTGATCTTCAAAGCTTCAATCTCACGTAAACAATGGTGGATGCAACTACTTTCACTATTCCAAGGCTTGTCCTCAAGCTTTGAGTGAAAATGAATGGTTAGAATTGAAGATGGGGTCGAGATAAGAAGAAATCAGGCATTGATTTTTGATTTCCACCATGGAATTAAGGTGAAAGTAAGTCAAGTACCTTACCAACAGGTTGGGGGTCGTCCTCCTGGTCCTTCAAAGCTTCCTTGGTCGTTTTGTAAGCAAAGGGTGGAAGTGGATTCGAAATTACCCTTTCATTCTATGGATAAAGGAGCATATATGTGCATTTTATTGAAAATTCATTTAAGAGAGAGAAAGTAGGAATTATCTCCTCAATTCCCTTGCCACATGCCCCCTTCCCTTCCTTAGATACGAGGCTACCCTCCTTTCCTCTTATTACTCTCAATTATAAACAATTTAAAGAAAATAAAATTAAGCACCTTAACCCTTATAATATTAATATCCAAAAGTTAGTGGATTTTTCTTTTTCTTATCTTAATGTGAGTGGGTTCTCCAATCAAATTAGATATTTTCGTTCCTTTGCAAGGCACAAGATCGTACAACCTTTTGCAAATTCATCCCTCACCTTTTGGTTGAAGGGCTCTTCAATTAATATATTTCTTTTTGCATTAAATTGAATTATGTTTTTAACTGTGCTTAAATCTTGATTATTTTAATATTAAGATTCTCTCTCCTCCAAAGTAATTCAAATGAGGTGCCCCTCTCATTTTATTTTCTCCACATGATGACAAGAAACATGAGGGACCCTCAAAACCGTGGTAATTTGCATATTTAACCCTAGGTTTTGGGTATATTGCACATTACACCAAAACTAGGTTTTAATGCACAAAAATTACTTTATTAGTTCTTTCTTGGTACTCAGGATACCACAAGCCATACCTCTGCATCATCTTCATTCTCATGATGCTTCAACACATGAGGAACATATTATCATGTACAATTTGCAATTTAATCCATCAACTTGGGTAATTTGCACTTTATTCCAAAACAAACAAAACATTGTTTCAACATCATTCAAAAAGGACTAAAATTGAAATATAAGTTCCTCATGAGCCTTAATTACTTTTCAAAAGATAATATCAAGAATATAATTACCTTTATTAAACAAAACACCTAGGGTTAAAGCATAACCCAGGTCAGGGATGTTACAATATTGGACCATCATCTTACATACATATGTCACCAACCTATAAGTAGGAGGTTCATCAAACATATACCTTAATCTTAGGGGTTTCCCATTCCACTAAACATGAGGAGTGCCATGCCCCCATGTATAAGAACTCAAGAATCAGAGTGGCTTCAGGTGTACCAGGTACTACTACTTCCCCTCTTAGGTCTAGGAACCCTAGGTTCACTTCTTCTGCAAGAGTTGTCCAACTGCATGCTCAACATTCTAACAATGAACCAAGCATGTATGAGGTATATCATGCATGTTCTATAATCCTTCCACTTGAACAAAACCTCAGAGTGGAGTCCTCCTCAAGGACAACCAACTAGGTATGAGGCCTCCCAACTTATTACTATACCTCCTCGGTCAAAGGAACTCTCTTCCTATACCTAGAAGGTAGGCACCTATAATATCTGTACATTGGTACCAACAACCTCATCCTCCTTCTAGGACTTGGTTCCTCTAAAGGCAACCAAGATACCACAAGCCTCCAAGGATCATGTACGAGGCAACCACAACCATCCACTTAGGTCGTAACATACTCAACTTCTCAAGGTTCCTCAAATCGTGGAGTCTAAGCTTCCATCCTTCTTGCTTAGGTCTTGCTCTCCCTCTCTAGATCTAACCCTACCAACAACCTTGCTACTAGAGGTTCTCTCTCTAAGGTGGATCAAGCTCATATACATACACCTACATGGGTGAAACGTATGATCAAACCTATGTTCGCTCAAGATTATCCATATCTCTTTATGCTTATCTCATAAGCTATCCAACATACTCTCCTGGCCAGGGTTTTATCCTATTGTCAGCACTACAGACGTACTTTGGGTGCAACTTTGCCATGCTCATATAAGATCATAGGGTTTCTATATGGTCCTCATCAATGAAGGGGTTATCCTTCACCCTAACATGCACGACCCTTCCTAGATTGGGTTGCCCAAAAGGTACTAGGTCAACCAACCTCACATAGCTCAAACTATCATAGGGATTCAAAACTTCCATCTCATCATGCCATATCTCTCTCTAACCACCACTTAGGGTTAGGGTTAGCATCATCCTCAAAGGATGCACCGGGTCTCTACCTTTAATGGAGGTTTCTTCCTTCGAGACCAACTCTCTACTTCATCCTCCTAACAAGAAGGTCTAACCTCAGATCTCTCTTGAGGGCATGACAACACATGTCATACAACCTAAGCATGCAACTATTCTTTAGTTTACGCTTAAACTATTAAGCTTATGTCCATGACATCTTATTAACATGCTTTTAATTAATTTGGTGGAGGATTCCTTAACCTTATTATACATACCCTGGCCTCAAGAGGGTGAGGAAGAGAGAGAAAAACCCTAAATCTTAGAATCTTAACAGAATTAGGGTTGAGAAGGGATGAAAAGAGATGAGGGAGTCCTAAAGGTATCTTATTTCGAGTCAGATCCTAAGACATTGTCCAGGAAGTCACACAGATCTCGGAGTCCTCATATTCTGACTAGAGGTGAGGAGGAAAATATTGCCAGCCCCCGGACGTGATCCTTTTCTAGACACATCTGTCTTTCGAAAAAATCTATAATAACTCCCTCAGTCTATGGAATTTGAACATTTTAATAATTACTAAAGATTAAATGAGGAACTGAGGCTCTGATACCAAATGTAACGACCCTGCCTCCCGGTAACCCCCAATTAAGGGAGAACAAGAGGTCAGAGGTGCTATCCCAATTTCCCAGATCAAAGGTTCGACAAATAATCAGTAATAATTATTAAATTCTACCATGACTATACTGAAAGGTGGAATAAAATAAAAGTTTGCATACCTTTTTCAAAAACTTGGATTTCTAACTTCTATCCACATCTGGACTCTATTCTAATTAATCTTCCTTGCACTTTATTTCTTAATTTCACAATATGCCACTTTACTATTTGTCCTTTTCAATTTGCACCTAAAATGCTGACAAACAAAACGTCAGTCAGCATAAATGAATATGTCGGTATGTGGAGGAAACCACCAATCATGCATTTAGTTGTAACAACATATTGAAATCAATTATGATTTAGCAAACAACTTTACATTTTACACATGACTACTCAATCTATACATACCCTAGCCTCTGCACTGTCCCTGCATTGGACCTGGATACTACCTATCACATGGTAGATCCCAATTAACCCCCATGATCCTACCTAAGAGGTAGATCAATACATAGGGTTGATGAGTCGCATGGCACTACCCATGGGAAGCCCAATCCCTAACCCATGATATGCTAAAGAGTTGCATGGCACTACCCTAAGTAGCCCAATCACTAACTCTTGATAACCCGATGGTCCTACCTAACAGGTAGATCATAAATTAGGTTACCCTTTTCATCATTAGCAAAGCCACAGAGGCGGATCAGGATCTGAGTCAGTCAGGTATACATATTTAGGATGATAGTCATAGTCACTTTATAACATGCATGAATTAAATTCATCCAGCAGTTTAATTCAAGAAATCGATGAAAACTTCAGAAATCCTCAGAAAACTAGTTCGAGATATTCATAAGTGTAACCACATACTTGATCCAGAGCAACTTGATGTCCAAGCAATAATATTAAAAAACAATCAAATAAGAAATCAACAATATCCTAAAATTAATGCATAACATCCAAGTGTTATAGTTTATCCAAAACATTCGCACGATAGACTTGGATTCCACCTTAGGCTTTCTAGGCCACTTTAGGGTTTTATTAGGGTTTTAGCCTCCATAATACCTTTATCATGTTTAATACTCTTTTACACTAAAACTACCATCTTTATCCTTTTAAGTTAATTCAAGATCGTTAAACTCAATTATCACATTCGGTTTCTTTCAAATTAACAACTCATATTTCATTATAGTTCAATTCATATATGAACTCTATTTATCACTAATTCCACCTTAATCTACTAGAAAACCCTAATTACCAAATTAAGGGTATTTATCACAATTAGGAACTTTTATACTCAAAATAGCTTAGAACCATCAAATCTCTGCTTTATATATGAATTTGAACAATTAAAGCCATTAAGAAACATAATTACTAACATTAGGGTTTCAAGGCCCATTAAAGCTTATTTATGTACATGGAACCCTAAATTAATCAAATTACACATAAATATTATTCTTTTGTGTCTTTTTATAATCAACAGGTTAATATCAACTTTAATCATCCATATAACCCTCCTCAATACATTAATCATCTTAAATTAGGGTTTCTTAATCATTAATGCATTAAAGTTGATAACTTCCACTACTTTTCGAATTGCAAGAGGAATTAGCTTCTAAATATATTTTTAATGGATTCCTCACATTTTTTATAAGCAAAATACATATATTATATGTACCCTTCCGATCTACCAATAAATAGATATGATTTTTGTAAGAAATACTTACTTGGACCAATGGCAGGATGCCACGTCATCCTTTTCCATGCATCACGTAGCCGGCCCAAAATATAACCAAATTACCATATAGCCCTCACTTAAGTCGTTGGTTCTTCACAGAGCGGAGAGGCAGAACCGTCAAAAACCTACCCAGTCATCTTCCTCCTCACGAGCCCTAGTTGTCGCTGACTGCAGCAGCTCGTGGGGTCTCTTCTTCCCCTTCCCTGGACCCCAAGGCACTGGCAGGGGTTCCTTCCTTTCCATCACCCTCCGCCGCACCTGCAGGGGCTCCAAGCTGCTATCGATGTGGCGGGGACTGGGCTGGGCAAACCTGCAACTCGTAGCCGCCATATGCAGATGTGCTACTGCTACTGCGTACAACTAGGATGAGGGGTCGATCACCAAACACCCCATGATGTCATGGGAGCACCCAACCTCCATCACAACTCCTCCACAACCCCTCAATGCTCTAGGAAAAGCTTTACTCTTCTTGATTAGGGTTTGTAAGTAAGGAGGAAGGAGAAGAGAGAGAGGGATGTGTGGGATTTCCTTGGGCTCGGCCATGGGGTCTACCCTTATATAGGGGAGGGTAACGAGGCCTAGGATGTCTATCCATGAGATAACAAGTCCCTTTCCCAATAGGGAACCAAGTTCCACTAGTATATAAGCGGCCTTTAGTGTCAGTTATTTAAGGCCTTTAGTGTCAGTTTTAATGTGACACCTATGTGGGCGCCGCTAAAAGGCCAACCATTAGGCCTCGGTTCTCAAACCGATGCCACAACCCTTCGCGCGCCACCAAAATCATGCCAGCATGGGGGTATAGGTGTCAGTTATTAGCTTTGAAACTGACGCCATAAACCTTCGCGCCATAGAAAGGGTGCCATCTGGGGCATTATCAGCGTCAGTTTATTAGTGAACACCGACACCATATCACCCGCTACCACGGTCGTGCTATCTAGCATGGCCGTGTTGTCTGGCCAGCTGTCATGGCCGTGCTGGCCAGCATGGCCGTGGTGTCTGGCTTCATTAGGGAAATTGACGTCAGTTACTAGTAGGGAAACTGACGCCAGAACCATTAGTGTCGGTTTATTATTGATAACTGATGCCACATCACATGCATTAGGCGTCAGTTATAATTATTTATCTGATGCTTTAATCATTTGTCATCAATTTTAAACAAATAACGGACGCCTATTTCATGTTTTTTTTTCAGTCTGCAGGCCTGCTGTGGCTGGTCACAGGATGAGAAACCTGCAGTTCAATTATGAACTGCAGGTTTTACGACATCCATTGATATCAGCCAACAACATGCCACAAACTTGCAAAATTAACAACATTAATTTTCACACATTTAGCAACCTACAGTTCCATTCGATTTTCACACATGTAGAAACATTCATGTAGCAATTTGTAGTTCCATTCATTTTCACATTCACACATGTAGAAACATTCATATAGCAGCCAACAGTTTCATTCATTTTCACATTCACACATGTATAAACATTCTAACACATGTAGAAACATTCACACATATTATAATTCAGAAATTCATTTACAAAATATCATTATTTAGTCATTATTCGCTATCAACATCCCAATTACATGTTAAAAAACCCACTACTTGTATGGTCGTTGCCCATTCTTCTCTTACATCATTTAATTCTTCAGTCGTATAGGGAGCATGTACATCTGGTAAGGCCTTTCCTGTAGTGTGGTCAGTTTTAAACACCTGCAAAGAGAATGATGTATATATATAATTAATAATATATAAATAAGATTGATATATTTCATATTATCTAATGAGACTATATATAATACCTCAGGAATGGTATCGATGTCCACTGCGGCATATTTGATAATAATGTGCATAAATCGCATCACATAGTATGCACATGCCCATCTGTTGTCTTTTGTAGCACACTATAAATTGAAACATACAAAATATTAATAACTACAACTAATTAAGCATTGTTCACATAAATAAGATATACATTGTAGTCGGGAACTTACTTCCACATTTTTCCAAATTATTGGCTGGTTGTTTTTCCTGGGGACCTTTCCTCCAGCCTTTTTGAACTCATCTAAACCCCTACATGTTAATGTAACACAGTACATTGCATAATTAAATAGTAATGTAATAACATATATTAACGGATATGAAAATGAAATATTTCTCACCGGAATAATGTCATTTTCATTTTGTGTCCATATTTTGAATTCAATTTTGTCCCCTTAGGATCTAGATAATAGACAATGAACGTCTCAGGGACAATAACTAGTAACTCCCAATGCATACCACTAGAGGTAAAAAAGTAAAAAATTAATAACTCAAAATCCACAATAAAAATGTAATTTTCTTAAGTCAAAATAATAAGCAAAGTAAACTTACTCCACATTGAATGGAGCTATTATCACCGTCTTCTTATTTTGACCAAAATTTGTAAAAGCATCACAACAATATTGTTGGACTGACGGAGGGTCTTTAGCTACTAGACTAATCAAAGATGGAATAAAAAATCCTACATGTTCGAATGAAAAATCTACACATATCTTGTCTAAGTAGCTGCAAAACATGTATTACGTATGCATTAATAAATAAGAAACCAGATCACCAGATCCTACACAAGGTATATGGATGTATAAAGAAGATCTCACCTTATCCATAGCTCTATCACAGATGTATTCAGCCAATCATATTGAAACAACTCCAAAATATCTTATATAAATAGTTCTCTTTCGTATGATTGACCTGCAGAATCCGCATCTATAGAAATAGTTATAGGGCAATTTATATCATGTTCGCCTAACCATATTGCCATACCCCTACAATTAGGACCTAACAGGATAGGTAGGTCATGTGGAACCCAACTTGGTAATGTAAGAGGTGGAGGTGGAGGCCTAGATGCTTTGGGTGTCTTCTTTTTAACCTGTATATATATAATTTTAGATCAATTGGCATCATATACACACACTAACAATTTAACGTAATGTAAATTTACCATACAGTTTCAGTATAGAGGATATCCGCTTTTGGCCACAATATCACTCTGCCTTCTGCCTCACCAAGCGTTTCACAATCTGAGTGGGCATATGGCAATGGAAGATCCATCCAATTGGGGAATATACGTACTAGGCTCACACGAACCCAACTAGTTGGTAATAGAGACCCATGAAACATTTCCCCTGGTAGGGATGGGTAAGCCGACACCTCTGCAAAAAAAAATTCTTTACCTTTAAAATGGCATGGATTCAACCCCTACAAATTTTTGTGTAAAGAATGTTATATACATATAGACATATCATCTTGAAAATATATCATATTGAAAAGACTAGTTACTATGTCATAAAAATACTTACAACGGATGTGCTAGGTGGTGGGTCTACAGGATTACTCCCAACCTATGCAGTAGGAGTAGAGTGGGACACCATAGGTACTGTCTACTGAGTGGCAGTCACAGCTGCCTGCCACTTGCTCATTGCTTCTTCGAGTTTCCTATTAACTATCTTATCTACCTATACATGGATAAAAGAAATGTTAGCTTCTGATTATTGAATTCTCTTTTACAGTAACATTATAAAGAAAGAATAGGTTACATCTTCTTGTGAAAGTCCTGTTTTTGGGACATGTTTGCGCTGGGATAGCCCAAAGAATGCTTTGATGCCCACACCAGCGCATGCATCCCTAACACATCCAGGATGGTCTGGGTTACCCAGAGCAACTGTCAATTCATCCCTTGTGACCTCAGGGATGAACTTGCCTTATTTCCTTAGCTCGTGCAGCTCCCGCTAACCGCCAAAACAAAATTTTGTAATTAAGTAAACACCACAAATAATCAATATTCGAACAATTGCTCTAAGAGTTGTATTTTACCATTTTTGCAGCCGCCTCAGCAGTTGCAGGCTTCCTTATTTCTCCCTTCTTATTTTTCCTCCCAGCTATCCAGACATCATGGCGAGGCAGAGGTATGGTACCTATAGAAGAATACTCCTAAGTAGCAGCAGACTGAGCAGTAGACTCAGCATGTAGTCTTTGGTGAATGCCTACATACCCCTTTGGACCCATTGTGTGGTCATGCACATTCAGTGCACACCTTACTTTTTGCACCTCACTGAGGGCCTAGTTAGTATGCACATTAATGATTTGGTTAGTAACACTAAATGTTAATCTTGAATAGGTGAATACAATGTATATTAATTAAATTGGGAGTGACGCCTAATACCTTGAATTCATCAGTTTGTCTTGAAGCAACAAACGCATCCCATTTTTCTTGGTCCAGGAAGTTCCACTGTTCAATGGATGTCTTCTTCCTCTTGTCACCTTCTTTTATGTATTCTCAGGTGAGATTTGTCCTATAGTTCCTTAGGACTCTCCCACAGTGTTGCATCACGCATTTACGATGCAGCTTTTCATCCAATTCAAATATACTCTGCAAAATAGAATTGCTATTAACTAGTATCCAAAAAATTAGTAATCTACAAAATATAATTGCAAATTAATAATAACTCACGCATAAATCCTTCCATATTACATCTTTCTTCCCCTTAGGAACTTTATGCCAAGAATCTATCTTACAACTGCAATGGCTACGAGTAACATACCCAAGATATGAAATAAACGAATTGCGATTCACTCCAATTGCATTTCCTGCATTATCAAAATCCACAACAAGTTTAGGTCCATTGCCCCTTTGCACTATTAACTTCTTCATCATAGTGATTCCCCTTCTCTTGTCAACCTTTTGGTGTTTCTCATCAAGTGCCTCAAGTGCTTCAGAGGGTACATGTGCATCATCAACCTAAAATTTGACAAAATAAACGCACTTACAGGATATAACTATAAATGGACATGTAGATATAAATATATGATATATTTTTAAAACTTATATTCTGAGGCGTCGCATTGATGTCCTCACCCTCACGGTAATCATCAACACGGTCATCAGGAGAATGCTCAGCCATCTAAAAGTTCACATTCACATTGTAAAGCTCACATTGTAAAGTTCACATTCACATTGTAAAGCTCACATTGTAAATTAAAATCTATGTAGTCAAACTCCCATATGTCTTCAATGACACCGTAATATGACATTTTAGCTTCACGTGGACTCTTATCCTTTGCACTTGCAAAAAACATAGTTGACGCTTGAAGGGTGACCCCACTATTTTGGATGACATTCTTATCATCTTGGCGCTTTGTGTAATATGCGAATCCATTAATGTCATTCCCTTCATAAGACATAACATTCAATTTTGGTTTAAAGGCAAGGCATTTGATAGTTTCAGTAATATCATCTGGTGTTTGAGATAGTTGATGTAAGACTTTATCTTCAAACCACTTAATAAATGTCTTGTTATGCTCTCTAGCAAGCCACATTATATTGGATCAAGGATATTGTCTCTTGATGAAATTGGTATGTTCCTCGATATAAACACTCACTTCATCCATGTTGTGTAAAATATACAAGTGACCTTGTTCCAAATTCTCACGGCTGATTACTTTCACATGTGATCCCAAAATTCCTTTGCCAAATTGCTCCTCAATATTCTTTTCATTACCAGGAGTGTCATTACCACTCAGAAAGTCATTGCAAAAATCAATAACCTCTCTTGCCACATAACCCTCAATAATACTCCCTTCAGGCCGATAACAGTTTCGAACATCACTTTTAAAATGCTCATGTATCGTTCAAAGGGATACATCCAATGCAAGAAAACTGGTCCCAACATTTTCACTTCCCTAGTCAAGTGGACAACAAGATGCACCATGATATCAAAGAACAACGGAGGAAAATACATCTCAAGCTGACATAGGGTAACAACGACTTCTCTTTGCAAATTATCGAGAGTATCAGGATCAATAACTTTACTGCACAGACTGTTGAAAAAGAAACAAAGTCTGGTGATTGCAAACCTTACATGCTTCGGCAATATAGATCGAATTGCCACATGAAATATTTGTTGCATTAGAGTGTGACAATCATGAGATTTAAGACCTATCAACTTCAGATATTTCATTGATACCAATCTACGGATGTTGGATGAGTAACCCTGTGGCACCTTAACATTTACCAAACATTCACAAAAAGCTTTCTTCTCCTTTCTAGACAATGTGTAACAAGCGGGAGGTAAGTATGTTCTTTGATTTCCCATTTCACGTAATTCTATTAATTCTGACCTTATTCCCATTTCATGTAGGTCCAGTCTGGATTTTAGCCCATCTTTAGTCTTACCTGGTATATTCAACAAAGTACCATTGACACTATCACAGACATTTTTCTCAACGTGCATGACATAGATACAATGCCTGACTATCAAAGAACTCCAATAAGGAAGATCCCAAAATATTGACTTCTTCTTGAATAAAGATTTGTCACTCTGTGTGGCCATATTACATTGTGATCTCTTACCAAATTCATTGACAAAGTCTTTTACTCTTTCATAAACAACCTCCCCTATTATAGCTTTAGGTGTACTCCGTACCTCATTCAATCCATTGAATGATTTGCGCTTCCTACGATACGGATGGAATTTTGTAAGAAACCTTCGATGTCTGAGATATACAGTCTTACAGTCATGTTTTAGTCTTGTTGAATCAGTGTTCTCTTCACATATAGGACACGCTTTAGCTCCTTTGACACTATATCCAGACAAATTCCCATATGCTGGAAAGTCATTAATAGTGCAAAACAACATAGCATGCAAACGAAATGTCTCTTCGTGAAGCATCATAGGTCATCACACCTTCACCCCAGAGTTTCTTTAAGTCATCAATCAGAGGTTCAAGATAAACATCGATATCATTTCCAGGTTGTTTAGGGCCCGATATCAACAACGACAGCATTACATACTTATTTTTCATATACATCTAGGGAGGAAGATTGTATATAACAAGCATGACTGGCCAAGTGCTATGTTGGCTACTCAATGTCCCGTACGGATTCATTCCATCTGTACAAAGCCCAAGTCTTAGATTCCCGACTTTTTCACCAAATTTAGGGTATAATAGATCAATCTTCTTCCACTGTGGGGAATCAGACGCTTGTCGTAGGATCCCATAATTATTTTTCTTAACATCTACATGCCACCTCAAATTTTTCGCATCTATCGGATTGGCAAACAAGCGTTGAAACCATGATATTATAGGTAGATACCACATCACCTTGGTAGGAGAACCAGTTTTGGACTCCCCCGAAGTCATCAATTTATACCGTGATGAACCACATTTTGGACAATCTTTCAAATCCACATAGTCCTTTTGAAATAATACACAATCATTCGGGCATGTGTGTATCTTCTTGGCATCCATTCCCATTGGGCACAACAATTTCTTTACCTGGTATGTTGACATTTGGCAGCTCATTTCCTTCAGGAAGCATTTCTTTCAACAAAGACAACAATGACGTGAAGCTTTTGTTGCTCCATCTATTGTTAGCTTTCAGCTTATACAATCTCAACACAACACTAAGCTTCGTAAACTTAGTAAAATCTGTGTATAATGATATCTCAGCATCATGCATAATGTTTCTAAAAATGGGAGGTGGATCGGTGTGCTCTACCCCACAACTATCCAACATCGCATCAACGATGTCTACTGGAATTGGTTCATTCACATCTACGTCATCGGAGGCAATTTCCTCTTCCACACAACCACTACTATCGACATCCACTGGTTTCGGGTTTGAAATCTCTCCATGCCAGTGCCATTTTGTATAGCCTTGTATAATCCCACTGCACATGACATGACTTTTGATTTCGTTACCAGTGCTGACTTTCAAGTTGTTACCGCAATGCCTACATGGACAGTAGAACCTATCTCCAGGTTGTTTCCTATGTTCCTCGACAAATCTAATAAACTGGTCAAGAATTGAAATAAACTCTAGGGTGCAACGATTGCGAATGGACATCCATGATTTATCCATTCTATGATCAAAGAGAAAACAAGTATATATTACAACAAGATTAGGGTCTAGGATTAGAGTTTTTGCATGGTTAAAACTTTAGGCCAACAAATGCATGTGTTGTCATTCTTATATATAATAAATGTGTACCACCTATCCCATTCTTGAACACCTAATCTCACTAGTAAGTGTATAATGTGTATTGGGTTTTCAAGAAAATTTCGGCAGCATTTCCCCGTTTGTTCTCTAAGTACGTACTTAGAGAACAAACGGGGAAATGCTGTCGAAATTTTCTTGAAAACCAAATACACATTATACACTTACATCCTAAGTGAGATTAGGTGTTCAAGAACAGTCCCAAACTGGGGACTATCCAAGATTTACTCCTAATGAGTAAATCTTGGATGGGTTTCTACGCCAACAAATACATGTGTTGTCATTCTTATATATAATAAATGTATACCACCTATCCCATTCTTGAACACCTAATCTCACTAGTAAGTGTATAATGTGTATTGGGTTTTCAAGAAAATTTCGGCAGCATTTCCCCGTTGTTCTCCAAGTACATACGTACTTAGAGAACAAACGGGAAAATGCTGCCAGAATTTTCTTGAAAACCAAATACACATTATACACTTACATCCTAAGTGAGATTAGGTGTTCAAGAACAGTCCCAAATCGGGGACTATCCCAAATTTACTCCTAATGAGTAAATCTTAGGCGGGTTTCTAGGCCAACAAATACATGTGTTGTCATTCTATAACATTGATTTCAACATTTCGAGTGTCCATGCATGTTCATCATCAAGATAAATATTACACATAAATTAATATGACCTAGGGATGGAGAGATTCATGATTGATTTCAAAATTTCAAACTAGCTCATGCATTATCATCAATCTACATCATACAATAGGGATTCATGTAGATGTTAGGGTGACACATCACTACAAAATCAGAGATTTAACATTAGAGTTTTAATATCTTACATAGATTGATTACAAGATTTCAGGAATATAGTTAATTCAAGATTATGGTGAAATGTGTATTAGGGTTTTGATATCTTAATTCAACATGCATAAAAATTATAGAATTAGGTCAAGCATTAGTATTCAATTGCAAATGTATCTTCTTCTTCCTGCTCCCTCCTTACCAAATGGATAAAAGTAAGGTCATGACCATGTGGGCTGGCCACGGCTGTGGCCATCCCACACAGTCATGGACTTGCTTTAATCCATTTGGTAAGGAGAGGGATCGGGAGGAAGAAGAAGAGGGGCCTGAAGAAAGAAGGAAGAAAAGAGGGGCATGAAGGAAGAAGAAGAGGGCTACCTAGCAGCATGGAGAAAAGCAGCGGTGGTGGTGTGAGAGCAATAGTGGTGAGCAGAGAAGGAGGCGGCGAGCAGAGCTACAGGAAGCGGTGGTGGAGGTTGGCGAGCAGAGCAACACCAACAATAGGAGAAGGAGGATGCGGCGGCGGTAGCGGCGGTGAGCAGAGACGCACCACCACCACCAGCGGCGAGCAACAGGTTGAATGTGGGTGGGCGGGGGCGTCGTCGGGCAATTTTAGGTGAGCAGCTGGAGAGGAGCGATGAAACAGAAGAAAGGGGAAGACTCGGGTGATCACGGGTCTATTAAGTTTGTAAAAGGCGTCAGTTATCTACAAAATCAACAACTAAAATTTTAAGTGTCGGTTGATAGTAACAAACCGATGTCCAATTGGACATTCCTTTACCCTAATTTGTTTGGCGGGGACGGCACGTGCACCCTTATCACGTCGGTTATGCTAAGACAACTGACGCACATATTGGAACTTTTGGCGCAAATTTTATCTTCATTTAGTGTCGGTTATTAGGTAAAACACCGACGTTGTATCTGATACTTTGGCGTAATTTTTTTTTGCTCGAAAAAATTAGATTTCCCGGGCTACTTTAGGCGTCGATTTCTTTTCTTCAACCGACACTGAATGAAAAGTGATACCCGTGTCTGGCTGGTCTTCAAATATAGACATCGGATGTCCTTATTAACTGACGTTTAATGTTAACAATGTCGGTTTTACTAAAAAATTGAGGCCTCTAAAACTGACGTTGAACGTTGTTTCTGTAGTAGTGTTCCTTCATTAAGAAGCAATCTTCTCTCTCTTAAAATATTTTCTTATTAAACCATAAACCTTAAATATTTAGGAATTCGAAAATCATCTCTCTTATTCTCTTTATGCTTGACGTTTAATCCATTGGCATGAAATTATACTTTCTTATAATAGAAAATACCTCTTTTTAATAATATCACAAAATTCATTAATTATGTATCACATTATCCTCTTATTTTGTATTATTTGCATTTTCTCTTTCTTCTTCTCTATTGGGACTCCTTGGATCCCAAGAAATCCTAATATTTTGAAATTCCTTTTTAAGGATACTTATTATCCTTCTAGATGCATCTACATTCTTCATTTCTCATTATCTTACTTATTTCTTTATTAAGATATCTCTTTTCAAGGATTTTCTCTTTATCTTTTATTTCCTTTCCTCTTTTCCAACTTCCTTCATTAGAAATCACATATAAACGAAATTTACTTAATTGTGGCCATTAATGCCACTTTCTAGAGATTTCCATGTATTTCTCATAAATACTTTGCTTAATATGCATTATCTTATATCTTTTCCTATTATTTGGACTTTTCTTCTTTTCTTCTCTTTTATATCCATTAATGTATTAATCTAATAATAGGAATCTCTAAATTCCTATCCAGAGGGAGATTTGCAAGGAAATCCCTTCTTTGAAGCAAAGCATGCAACCTTTTCAATTAAGTCCAAATTCATAAAATCAATACATTTCAATTATGAAAACATATGCAAAATTGAGGTTGTAACAGAGCCACTCTTCTTTGGTGATCCTTTGGTGTTCCTTGATCTTGTTAATCTCTCCTACTTGACCTTTATTTTCTTGCAACCCTACCTTTATTCTATCTCTTGGCTGAATCCATGGGTCTCCATGGTAGTGTTTCTTAAGGAACTTCTCTCTTCTTGGATGATCCCATGGTTCTCCATGGTAGTGCCTAAGTCGAGTTGAAGATCTACTCTCTTTCTCATCTTTTTGGCCTAGGGTCTTTACCCTCTTTATTGTGATCCTTTTCGGAGGCTGATCAAGCTTGGGTTTTCATCTGTTTCCTTGGAGTATCTTCCTTTTAGAATTGTTCTTAACAATCATGGCGAGTTTGATGAATGCATATTCACTACAATTTTAGA
The DNA here is from genome assembly GCA_963693085.1 of Alisma plantago-aquatica. Classification (NCBI taxonomy): domain Eukaryota; kingdom Viridiplantae; phylum Streptophyta; class Magnoliopsida; order Alismatales; family Alismataceae; genus Alisma; species Alisma plantago-aquatica. Next base: position 542,908,298 of record OY856415.1, read on the forward strand.
TAGATTATTAGTCTAATTTAGCATTCATATATCTTAGTTTTCATCAGGAATACATTTTTTTATCTACTTGGGTTTTTATGTTAATTTGTAGGGATTTGATACTTTTCTTGACTCCCTTTTGTGGGTTTTGAATTCTATCACTCTACAGCAAGTTTGCCTAGGGGGTCCCACTCAATGCCAATCAACCTTCAATTTTTAGCAAATATCAAGCATCGAAAAATGATCGACTCAATGCATTGATATATGATTGACTCAATGCTCAAAAGCACCATAGATCCACCAGATCGACATTTAGGAAGTTGACACACAATCTCTCGACAGACTCATTGACCTTCTTGGTCGATATCCAAAAACTAGACATACAATCCATCAATAAGTGAGGTCGAAAACTCTCTCGATCTCTTATTCGATAGCATTATCAGTTTATTCAGTCGATAAGAAATCAAGTCATCGACACAATGTTGTTGACACTCTCGTCGACAACTACAATTTCAACCAACAACCTTGTCAATCCCCAAGGTTGACAAACCTATCAAACTCCAAGACCGATGGTAGGAAATCCAAGCACCAGCACCTATTGGTCGACAGTTGTTGATCAAAACTGATAGGAAACACAAGAGGTCAACAGCCATGACCCTAAAAATAGGCCCCCAGTGCACCCTTACAATTCATCTCAGATTTTCTGGAGTTAGAATATGCTTAAAGGCTGTCGTTGAGATCAGAGAAAGGACGACACCTATTGACCAAGCTAGTTCTATCAACCTAGTTTGGAGACATCTATCAACCTCCAGCATAGATTAAAAGATCTCTTCCATCAGCAACTCTAGGTTGTCGACCTCCCTTCTTGGGTGATGGATCTCTTCTCTAAGCCATTGTTCATCCACCTACTTTTGCTGCAAGTCAAGATTAATACCTGAAGGAGAAAGAAGGAAGGGAGTTTGTCATCACACACAACACTGAGCTGCTTCTATTATCATCATGGCCTTGATGGTGTCCTCCTCCTCTTCTACTGATATTAATATGTCCATCTCAAGGGAGTAGTCTTTTCGCTGGGGTGTGGGGACTAGCCCCACTACCCATTTCATGAAATTTTATTCATATTCCTACTCTTGTATGAACTCATTTAATTCATAATAATCTTTTGTTGCATGTCTTGTAGATTGATCACCCACTTTACATGATTTATTATAATCTTTTACCACAAGAACTTCAACATATAAGATTTGAATACCAATAGCTTTGGTTGACACCCTGACGAGAACTTCTGACGAAAAGTCTTCGGAGTAGTGGATAGAGGATCTGTGAGTAACAAAACATCGAGCTTACATGGATATCTACTCATGCATGTTAGAATGTCAAAAGGGGAAACTTGCATAGCACCAATTATATCTTCATATAGTTTTGGATTTGACTGATTACACAGATTCAAGTAGTGGTAGTGAAACACAATTCCACCCTAGTGTTTCAATTCATTGATGACTAGAACCTTAATGTAGATCTTTTTATTCTTGCAAACTTATTTAAACAAACCAATCTCAACTTTTGTGATAAATACTAGTTCTTTCTAAGTTACTTTGATTAGATAATTCTTAAACAAGTTGTCCCTTGGGATTCGATCTTGAATAATATTGCGATAAGATCCATACGCTTGTAGGTGGCATTATTGCACTTTGGTTTTGGTAAACTCTGGGAATTTCATTCCTGGTGAATTTGTAGTGAGATAATATTCCACGTCAATTTTGGCATCATTGTCGGGGACAAAGAAATTTTCTTATCTTTGTAATTTACTTGGATTAGTTAGGATTTTCCTTTTTTTAATTGATACTATTGCATATCATCTTGAATCAAAATTATTCTCTAAACCATCCCAACTTAGCTTCTCTTACTTTTTAGGTGGTAATTCTCGTGCATGCGATGCTCCTCGAGCGTCGATTCATGGACTCCCATCAACCCTGAGATTGAAAGGACATTTCACAGGCTTCTTCGTGAATAGAGAGCCAAGATGAATAATAAGGAGGTCAACCATAGGGTGCAAGCAGCATTGAATGTATAGAGAGAGAGACTCATGGTGGAAGCCAGAGAAGTTATACAAGCACAACATCAATCTTCTATAGAAGCAAAGAGGCAAAGAGAATTATGAGTTCATTATACCAAAGGTTGCGGGTGTGCACAATCCTATTGTTCATAACACCATCCAGGCTCAAAACATTGAAATCAAGACAAATTGGGCGATGATGATGCAAAATAACAACTTTGGAGGGTGCGTCTGTGAAGATCCCCATGAACATTTGCATAAGTTCATAGATCTCTATGGAGTAAGTAAACAAGTTGGCACACCAGAAGAGGCGATGAAGCTAGTATTATTCTGATACTCCCTCACCGACAAGGCTAGGGTATGGTACAATTCCCTAGATGACCGCAACATCACAACTTGGGAGGAACTTCAGAGCCAATTCCTTAAGAATTTCTTTCCACCCTCACTCACTTATCAGCTTGTAGGGGTTATTACTTGCTTCAAGTAAGATCCATTTGAGACTCTCTTCAAAGCCTAAGAGTAATTCAAGTATTTGTTGCAAAAATTCCCTCATCATAGAATACCTCTTTCACAACTTCTGGAACATTTCTATAGGGGAGTTGACGATGATATCAAGAGATTCCTCGGTGCCACCTCCAGTGGAGACTTCATACAGCAAAGCTTTGACGATGCATGGAAGGTCGTCTGTAGGGCAGTTGAGAACCAAGCTAGTTGGGGTTCATCTTGTAAGGGAGGCATCCTCAAGGTGGCAGTGGCAGAAGATAAATCTGAATTGAAGGAAATTATTGAATCTCTAAAGATGCTCTCCCTGAAGACAGACAACCTTGAGTACACCCTTCTAAATAGTGGGCAAAGAGGCCAATCCTCCCTTCAACCTAAGGCATCCCCAAAAGTTTTCCAAGTCTATAGTGCAGAAGGCCACATCAACCATCTCTACCAGGCTACTATGAACATTATCCAACATCAGTTTGATAGTTCTCTAGTCATTGAAGAAGTTAATGTTGTCAACTCCATTCCAGGACTGGGATACTACAAGCCCAAAAGGCCAAGGAACCATCCATGGTTCCAATATGGAAATCTAGATGGAGCAGCCAATGCCCAATAGTCCCAATAGGGACCCATTTAGAATGAAGTTTGGGGTCCTCCTAGTTTCTAAAAATAGCAAAACTATCACCAGAACAATTACAATCCTAGTTAGTATCACAACAATTTCAACCTAGGCAACAACTACAATCAAGGGCAGCAACAATACAATCACCAAGGGTAGCTTCTCCTCGGGAAAGTTAGTCAGCATAATAAACATATCCTTAATGAACAAAGCTTCCTAGACACTATCGATAAGATGTTGGCAAACCAACATGCCTACAACAAATCCATGGAGGCTCAGCTCACTCAAATTGTTTCCACAATCTGCCCTCCAACTGGCTCATTCACATGCCAACCTAAAGGAAACCCCAAGCACCAAGAAGAATAGCTAAAGGCAGTAAGCACACGCTCTGGTCATGTGCTACCAGAACATCCAGCCCCTATCATCAACAAAAATAGGTTGATTCTTGAAGATGAAGAAGATGAAGAAGTCACTCCAACAACTATACCAATAGCCACACCAACAGAACCACTTGTTGAAACTCCACGGAATGATAGCACACCCAATCCCAAGAAGGCACAAGAATCTTCACCAAACCCTCCCTCCATGCATTTGGTGTCCATCTACAAACCTCGAGTTCCCTACCAAAGTCATCTAGCTCAGACATGACTAGACTCGAGATTCATGAAGTTCAAAGAAGCGATGAAAAAGCTACATGTTGACATCCCTCTCCTTGACGCTCTTATAGAAATGTCATCTTAGACAAAGTTCTAAAAGACCCTCCTCATGTGAAAGTACTTAATAGATAAGATTGAGACTGTGAGGCTAGAACAGATGACATCAGATATCATCCTAAGAAAGATGCTAAATAAATTAAAAGATCCTAGATCTTTTGGCATCTCTTGTTTTTTTGGAGACACTACATATAGGAAGGGCCTAGCCAATCTTGGTGCAAGCATTTATATCATGCCATATAGTTTGTGTAAATGACTAGGCTTTACAACAGACATCCTACCAGCATCATGATTCAACTTGCTGACTCTACTATGACTACCTCCTTGGGTATTGTAGAAGATATCCCTGTTCGTGTAGGTCCCAAGTCATATTGCTCATGTGACTTTGTCATCATGAACATCAAGGGATACCAACATTATCGCCTTATATTTTGGTGTTTGTTCCTTGCCATTGCTCGTGCACTCATTGATGTTGAAGCGAGATTCTTGACATTAACGCTCAGAACATATACTATTGACTTTAGAGTCTTTGAGAGTCTCAAGGGTCCCTCCTTTCAAGAGGAGTTCTATTTGATTGATTGTGTTGACAAAATGGCACAACTACGAAAGGAGGATTGTACTTTTGAAGACCCTTTAGATACCACACTCATCAACACCAATGCTCATGAATTAGATGATGAACAAATGGAGAAATTTCTCTTTTCCTAAACTCTACTATAGAAGATCCTGAGGCTGAGTTCAAAGATCTCAAATTAGCCTCCATCATTGAAGAAGAAGAACCTACTGCACCAGAGATGAAGCCTCTAAATGAGGGTCTCAAGTATGTTTTCCTATATGAGAAGAAGATATGCCCAGTCATCGTCAATGCAGATCTCACATCAACCCAAGAAGACATGATATTTACTGAAGTGAAGAAAAGACATAAGGCACTAGGTTACAAGATGACTGGCCTAGTACATGCGAGACAAGCCCTCTGTGTGCACATAATCCACATGGTTGACAATTATAATCCATCCATCAAGCCTCAACATTAGATAAAACTAATCCTGAAGGAGGTTGTTTGCAAGGAGGTGATAAAGTTGTTGCTTTCTAGGATTATCTATCCAATTTCCGATTAACCTTGGTGAGTCATGTACATGTGGTTCCAAAGAAGGGAGGCACTACAGTTGTTGTGAATGAGAAGAATGAGCTTATTTCCACATGCACTGTGACCGGGTGGCGCATGTGCATAGACTACCGCAAGCTCAACAAAGCAACAAGGAAGGACCACTTCCCACTTCTGTTTCTCAATCTAGTCCTAGATAGGCTTGCACACTAGGAGTTCTTTTGCTATTTGGATGGATATTCTAGTTTCTACCAGATACCCATCCATCCCAATGATCAAGAAAAGATGACATTCACGTGTCCCTTTGGCACGTATGCTTTCCGTTGGATGCCTTTCAGATTGTGCAATGTACCAACCACTTCTCAATGTTGCATTTCTACCATCTTCTCCGACTTTACTAAAAACATAATGGAGATCTTCATGGATGAATTTTCAATCTATAGTGGTTCTTTTGAACAATGCCTACACAACCTTTGCCTAGTCTTAGAATGTTGTGAAGAAGCACATCCAGTGCTTAGCTGGGGAAAATGCCACTTCATGGTGAAGGAGGGCATTATTCTAGGGCATCGAGTCAGCTCCAGAGGCATTGAAGTTGATAAAGTGAAGATTGAAGTAATAGAAAAGATACCTCCTCCAACCACTGTCAAGGACGTGTGAGCATTCTTAGGACATGTCAAATTCTACAGGAGGTTTATCCGTGACTTCAGCAAGATCACCAAGCCCTTGATAAATCTTCTTTAGAAAGATGTGGACTTTAACTTTGACTCTGATTGCACGAAGAGCTTCAACACCTTGAAGAAATCCCTCACTTCAACTCCCATCCTTCATGCCCCAGATTGGTCTCTTCCCTTTGAGATCATGTGTGATGCTAGTGATTATGCGGTAGGTGCAGTAATGGGGCAGCATGTTGACAAAAAGTATAATGTCATCAACTATGCATGCAAGACACTAGATGACACCCAACAAAATTATCTTATGATAGAGAAGGAGCTTATTGTTGTTGTCTTCGACTTTGACAAATTTCTCTCTTATCTTATAGGCTCATAGGTGATATTCTACACTAATCATGTTGCCATTAGGTATTTGATGTCAAAGAAAGATATGAAGCTCATGTTGATCACATGGATCCTATTGCTATAAGAGTTTGATTTGGAGACCAAAGACAAGAAGGGGGCCTAAAATGTAGCTGGTGATCACCTTAGTAGATTACACATTCAAGATTCAGACGAAGTCCTTATCAACGACCCTTTACCCGATGACCACTTGTTACAAAAATCCACATTCACATTGTGGTATGCAGATTTTGTCAACTACCTAGTTGCATGAGTCCTTCATCTAGATTGTACATGAAATGATAAAAGGAAATTCATGCCATACGTTCATCACTACTATTGGGACAAGCCCTATCTCTTTCATTTAAGTTCTAATGGTCTCTATTGTTGTTGTATATCTGGAGAAGAAGATCCTCTTATTTTGGAGTAGTGTCACTCAGGACCAACTGGGGGCCACATGATCTCTAAGAAGACTGCATTCAAATTCCTTCAATGTATCTTTTGGCCTTCTATCTTCAAATATGCTCACAATTTTGTCAAAGCATGTAATAAATGCCAAAGGTCTGGAAATATTTCTAAGAGGGATGAAATTCTCTTAATTGTTGGATAGAAGTAAATTTTTTGACGTGTGGGTGTAGATTACATGGGTCCATTCCCCTCTTCTTATGGGTTCACCTACACACTCATCACAGTCGACTATGTTTCTTAGTGGGTTGAAGCCATCCCCACTATTTTTTTGAAATTCCAAGCTAGTCATAAAGATGTTCAAAGATATCAATTTCCCATGCTTTGGAGTCCCACACACTGTCATTTTAGATGGGGGATCACACTTCCTCGAGCACAGCTTCAAAACTCTCCTTTGCATATATGGTGTTACCCACCAAGTAGCCACTCCATATCATCCAGACGAGTGGACATGTGGAAGTTTCTAACCATCAAATAAAATCCATCCTTGAAAAGAAAGTCGGCAAGACAAGGCAGGATTGGGCCCATAAGTTAAATGAGGCTCTATGGGCATATTGTAAAAGAGTGAAATCACCCCTTTCCTAAAAAATTGAAATATCAAACATCCAATTCCAACATACTCAAAAGGTATGTTGAAAAGGGTGTAAAATTTTCAAATCTTTATTTATATGGTATACAAAAGACCATCGGAAAGCAGTGGAATAAAAATTACTGACTATATTCAATTTCACATAAAAGATTACAAAATACATCATTCTCCCTTTAGGGTTTACATCAAGACACACAAACATGATCTAGATAGAGGGAAGTCTAGACTACTACAATCTTGCCTCCAAGCAATATCTCCATCAGCTAGGTCCAGGCCAAAGCTATGTTCTCCTTGTCTTATCCATCATCTTGCTCAGCACCTGGGTGGTTGGGAAGGCACCCAGCAAAAGGAAAAGAGAAGAAAAGGTATGTGTCACAAAACTCTAGGATAACAAGATAAGTAAAGCAAATAAAAATAGGCTAGGGTTCATCATAAGATGAAGATAACAAGAGTATGAAGCTATATTCAAAAGAAACTTGCCATTAACAATTATATTAAAAAGGATTTTCATGTAAGATAATTATGTCTACCTAACTAATTAGGGTTGAGGCACCTACCGGACCTCTAACCTATAGGTGAGGGGAGAATAAGACAATCCCAGTCACCTACACAAAAATATGGGGAGAATAAAACATTCTCCAGGGCGATTAAATACATGCCCTCTGTGGGTGGTTGTACATAAGTACCGCTACTTTAAATTAAATAGAACATAAATCCACATGCTAGAATAGTAGTCATGGCAAGAGTAATTAAAATATTCAATAACCATGGCAGTGGGGCATAAGACCCAAACAATATGAAAGAATAATATGATTTGAGGCACAAGTAATTAGGGCTTCAAGAAAAGGGAAATAGATTCAATTAAGCCTCATTACGAAAAAATAGGTTAAGGCATAAAATTTACCAACTAAGGTGTTAGAAGCACATACCTCTTCCTTAGAGTCCTAGAAACCACTTTTCAAAACCTTTAAATGAGATTAGAGTCCACATGTCCTAATATCATAACCATGTTCATGTATTAGAACTATATTCATTCATTAAATACTTAAAACCCAAAATTACCAATTTCTTACACAAACCATCGATTTAGATCCTGAAACTATCACCAATGTCTGAATTAGGTCTTTCTGATTAAGAAAATATATAATTTTATATATTTTGAAGTTATGGACATTTTGGTGGATTTTTGATGATTTTTAATTAATTCATTCATTTTTAGATAACATCTTCCAATAAAATTCAAAACCAATCCTTGAAATTATTTTTATTAGAAAGATCACATTTTTCTGATCCCAAAACATATTTATTTATAATTTTATGAGTTACCAATTAAAAGATATGATTTTTGAGAACACAGCCAATCAGAAAGCAGGAAAAATCCACATCAGTTGACAAAGACTCAGTCAACATGGTCAACCATGCTGATTTGGTCCAATCATTGGCGACCAACTGGTTTGGGCCCAACGCCAAAGAGGCGCCCAACTCAACGCGAGCAACAAAATCAAGAGAGTGTGAAATGATTGTTTTGCCCCTAGTGAGCAAAATGAAAGTAAGGAAGAAAGCGGGGGCAGAGAAGTAAAGGCTCAAGTGGTCATCTTCTTCGTCCTTGTTCAACCGCAAGAAACAAAGTGTGAGCATAGAAGACAGGTGGAGAAACATTGAGATCAGAGCAAAGGGAAAAGGAGCACAAAAATGAATACCGAGATCGGCTCCTGGGTCAAAACTAAAAAGCTTGGCAAGGAAATCAAGCATCAAAATCGCATACAGCTTGTTATTCGTCATGTAGGTCAAAAATGGGGTAGAAAGGGGCATTACCACATACCTTGAAGGGGGGTCAATTTGGTAATAGGGAAGCATCGTAGGGGTAATTAGAGAAGTTCTTCACCTTTTCTGGTGATCTCAGAGGTGCAGGACACTGGGTAGAAGGCCATGTCTCCAGCTGGGATACCCGGAGTTCAGAGAGGTACGAGGAGGAAGATCCAGGCCAACTCAAACACCTCTATGGGATTCCAGGATCCCAAGGTTGACCATCGAAACTATAAATAGTGACCTGAAGATTCTGAGTTGCCAGAGGAAAGGAAAACTTGAAGGGGGTAGAGTCAGAATAGGGGAGGGTAGGCGGTCGCACACAAAGCAGCGTAGAAGAAATGAAACCCCGAAAAACCCAGGATAGGATTGAGCGGAAATCAAAGATGAAACCAAGGGTGAAAGATTCATGAGCAACAATCAGCCACCAAGAAAAAAATCATGATTTTATTTCCTTCTAATCCATTGACCAATTTCTAGAATTGTCGCAGGTTGAAGGCAACTTCGGATCCATCAGATTCAGAATCAGATGGCCAAGGAAAACAACCAGAAATGAATGGGCCGCGTGACATCAACTTACCAAAATAGGAATCAAATAAAGTGTGAAAATAATTAATTTTCTATTTTCTCTTTCTTCATTTGAGGGTGCAAACGAACCCCAAATTAAATGAAAATTGACACCTAGACTATTTTGATATGAGGAATCCGAATATGCAATTAGATTTGCCTTTTGAGAACTTTTTATATGTTAAATAAATCAAAACTTATTTTCTCTTTCTTCCTTCATTGATGAAACTTCACTCACAAGTCACATTAAGTGTTGTGGACACGAATTTGCCATCAATTTTACATTTTGGAGTTGTTTGTATATTTATCTAATATTTTGAAGGTTCTACACACTTTCTCTCTCCTGATTTCACATGTGTATTAAAGATTGTCCAAATTACATGAAAATTCAACCAAAGGCTATTTTTAATGTGTAGATCACAAATCTAATATTATTTCCCACTTTTGGAGTCATTAAGTATTTTATTTCTCTTTCTTGGCTTATTTCCTATTTTCCCTTAATAAAGACACACACACACACACATATATATATACTTTCCAAATTGGGTGATACTTGGCCCTTAAGTAACTTTTAGTTCAAGGAACGAATATTGGGTATCAAATTAACTCGTGGGTTTTCCTTTTTATGATTTTTGAGCCATATGTTTCACATTATCACCTTTTATCCAATTATTACATTTATCATCTCCTTTATGTATATTGTGGGATTTCTCTTCTTTTTCCATATTCTAGAAAGTCCTAGAAAGTAGCACGAACTCTTTTATTATTTTTATTACTTTAGTGAACAATTGCACATCAGGCCCATTACTTAGATTTCTACTTAGGTATTTGTGCATAAAACCCTTTATTGGCATAAAAGGTGAACAAATGTTCACTAAACCATCATATTCTCCACAAATTAAACATAAAGGCCGAAGAGGATAGAAATGAAAGGAAAAGATAGAAAAGAGGGTCAAAAGACAAAATGTCTAGGATTCGATATGTTACAACACTCCACCCCTTAAAGAGGATTTCGTCCCCGAAATCACAAGCGAGGAGGGAGGGTGAAGGTGCAACATCTCATCACCAAATCTATTGTTCCACCAACCATAACTTCCACCAAATGACTCATCTACATATACCCCACAAGTATCTCGTCATAGGTTAGGTTCTCAAGGATCACCTAGGGTTCCACTATTTAGATTATTTTTATGAGATTTAACATTATTAACATTTTTGGCTCATTATATTTATTAGGATATCACATTATCATTATTATTCTTTTAATTATATCATGTCATATTCACTTGGTTGCCAAAAAGAATTATATGTCATTATTATGCACCATTAGAGGTTACTCAATTATCTCAATATATTTGATCATTAATAATTTGGATTTATACTCATTATCCTCATATTATTATCATATTAATTATAACAAATCATCTTGCATGTGATAGGACATTTTATTCAATTTATTATTAAGTCTATAATTAATCCAAATTATGTCACATTGATTACTTGTATGTATATTATATATTGTCACATTACCTTTCTTATTCACATTAATGTCATCATTATTCATTTTCTCATATTTATTCACTTCTTATTATTTATTATGCATCTTTATGTGAATCCAATTACTTCTTATCCATATTGAAGTCATTATCTATATTTTAGTGAACCAGGCTGGACATATTACATATTAATGAATTGATTCACATATGAAGTCATGATAAGGTGATAAATTAGGTGTGTACTAGGTAACAAGGTGATATGCATTTCATATTTATGACTTGAGTAATCTATGATTAGTTGAATATATATCATTTATGTGCATGAAGGTATGTTATCTAATTATGAGACCTAATTCCACTAATTTAACATGAATATCATTAAGGATGTATGTGTTAAGTTTATATGATTACAACTTAGGGTTTAGGATCAACTTGATGATTATATTTCATTATAGCATGCATTAATGCCAAGATTAGGTTACACTTTTCTTTCTCATCATATCATTAAGGTTTATCGATTCATGACATTATTAGAATCACGTGTATCCATAATTAGTATTAATAGGTGAGTGCCCATATTATGTGCATTGGATATTCGTTAGGGTTTGAACATATAAATTATTCCTTAGATGATCATTATATGTTCATTATATGTTCTTGAAAACTATTAGATGATATTTGATGTTCTTGACCAAGGATCCAAGCATACTAACCTCCTATTCATGGAGTTAGGGTTTCTAAAGATAGAGTAGATAGTTTTCAAGATGTCACAGGGTTCCATCCCCCCTAAAGAGGATTTCTTCCTCGAAATCTAACCACCCAACAACATAAAAACTAACTATACTCCACTCCTTGAAGGGTTCGACCTATCAAGCCAAACTACACTATAGGAAAAAGGGTTAAACTAACTAACCATGTATAAGATCCATCGTGCTTCCACTGTGCACTCTGATGGCTTACCAAACACCAAGCCCCAACGTCTAGGTTCTTAAGGATATACTATCCAAACATGTGGTCCTAAAGGACATAAAGAAACTATCTTGGTATCCATCCTCAAACAAGTCATCATACACCTAAAACTTTAGGGTTCCCAAAGATATCCAACATAATTTTCCAAGGTTACTATTACCTGAAAGCAATCTATTTCGGACAATCCATATCAGCTCAGGCCAGGCTGACATCATATGGATCTGGGAGTCCTCATAAACCAAGCAAGTGGAATGAAGGAAAATATTTCTAGCCCCTAGAACCTGATCCTTTTCTAGAAACCTTTGCTTCAACTTCACGCCCTAATAGTTGCCGGAAGGAAAACCTAAACAACATTAAGTTATTATGATTACTTAAGCATATTTCAATTGTAAATATGTTAGGTTTTTATTCAACGTGATTCTAATGTGTAACTATAAGATCCTAAATCAACCTTTGATCAACATATATCAAATCTAGGGTAAGCATGTAACTTAAAGGGAAACTATGTAAGTCAAGGACTCTAACTAGGGAGACAAAACTGAAATAGTCTGATTCCGACTAGCATGGGCTCTGATACCATGTTGTAAAAGAGTGAAATCACCCCTTTACTTAAAATTTGAAATATCAAACCTCCATTCCCAACATACTCAAAAGGTATGTTGAAAAGGGTGTAAAATTTTCAAATCTTTATTTATATGGTATACAAAAGACCATTGGAAAGTAGTAGAATAAAAATTACTAACTATATTCAATTTCACATAAAAGATTACAAAATACATCATTCTGCCTTTAGGGTTTACATCAAGATATACAAACAGGATCTAGATAGAGGGAAGTCTAGACTACTAAAATCTTGCCTCCAAGCAACATCTCCATTAGCTAGGTCCAAGCTAAAGATATGTTCTCCTTATCTTATCCATCATCTTGCTCAGCACCTGGGTGGTTGGGAAGGCACCCAGCAAAAGGGAAAGGGAAGAAAAAGTATGTGTCACAAAACTAGTCTAGGATAACAAGATAAGTAAAGCAAATAAAAACATGCTAGGGTTCATCATAAGATGAAGATAACAAGAGTATGAGGCTATATTCAAAAGAAACTTGCCATTAAAAATTATATTAAAAAGGATTTGCATGTAAGATAATTATGTCTACCTAACTAAGTACGGTTGAGCCACCTAGCGGAGCTCTAACCTATAGGTGAGGGGAGAATAAGACATTCTCAGTCACCTACACAATAATATGGGGACAATAAAACATTCCCCAGGGAGATTAAATACATGCCCTCTATGGGTGGTTGTACATAAGTAATGCTATTTTAAATTAAATAAAATATAAATCCACTTGCTAGAAAAGTAGTCATGGCAAGAGTAATCAAAATATTCAATAAGCATGGTAGTGGGGTATAAGACCCAAACAATATGAAAGAATAATCTGATTTGAGGCACAAGTAATTAGGGTTTAGAGAAAAGGGAATTAGATTCAATTAAGCCTCATTAGGAAAGAATAGGTGAAGGCATAAAATTTCCCAACTAAGGTGTTATACGCACATACCTCTTCCTTAGAGTCCTAGAAACCATTTTCCAGAACCTTTAAATGAGATCAGGGTTCCACATGTCCTAATATCATAACCATGTTCATGTATTAGAACTATATTCATTTATTAAAGACTTAAAACCCCAAAGTTACCAACTTCTTACACAAACCATCGATTTAAGAGTTCAATGATGGGGAAACCTAGGGGACGGTGGGGCTCTGGCGATGGCGGTGGTGGCTTGCGAACCACGGCATCTGAGGTCGATCGAGGAGGAGTGGGAGAAGAAAATAATGGTATAGGAGATCGGAACGATCAGGAGGAAAATGTGGAGATATGCAATAACCAAAAGATGCTACAAAACGACAGGGGAATCACGATCGAAGAGATTGGGTTGCATCTCAATTATGCAGGCATGAAGGGCAGGCAGGGCGATGAAGCCGATGCAGTAATAAATGTGCAACCGACCCACACACAACCGATCCACACAGAACAGCCGGGCGGGAGGAGATCAACCCAGGAAACAGGGAAGGAACCCACACCGCCATACTCTAATAAGGAGATAGATCAGCAACAGAACATGGCTATGAATATACCACCACTAAACTATAGCAGAGCCGTTTCAGGAACTCAGGCCTCATCGAGGAATGATACATTCATCGATAAACTCTTTGTCGAGGATCTATCAGTGAAAGATGTAACCTTGGGGGAGACTGAAGGGAAGCCAGCCATCTCCATAACTCCTGCAGCAGAAGACACACTAATACAACCGTGGAGATATGTCGTGATTGTCAGACTCCTTGGGTCCGATATTGGATACATGACACTGAGGGATCGACTAAAGCTTATGTGGAAAATCACTGGACGATTTAATATGTATGAAATGGACATGGGGCACTTTGTTATCCAACTGTCATGCAAAAGGGATTTCGATGAAGCTCTCACAGGAGGACCATGGAAGATCTTTGGACTAAATATGCTTGTATGGGAATGGTACCCAATGTTCAAACCAAGGGAGGAGTACCCAGAATTATTCATGGCATGGGTGAGAATCGTTAACCTTCCACTACATCTGTATGTACCAACTATGTATGAATACATAGGTTTGGCGTTAGGAAGGCTTATAAAAGTGGATGACAATACTGCTAGCAGAACAAGAAGTTGTTTTGCCAGGTTAGCAATCGAACTGGATACCACGAGGGACTTGGAAACGCATATATTAATAAATGGCGAGGAGTATGAAGTGATCTACAAAGGACTTCTGTGGGTATGTGCTCTGTGTGGCAAAGAGGGACACACATCTAAAACTTGTAATGCACAACAGGCTGTGGATGAAATAGAAATTACACCCAACAGCAAAGGTAGTGGAACTGCTACAACGGAATCTAAAAAGGTAGATGAAATCTGGCAAACACAAAGAAGCAGGAAGGGAAGAAGAAGAACCCCACCGCAAGTCGAGAAACAGGTATCACCACAACCCACCAATCAATTTGAATATCTAGTAGGGGAGGATGAAGATGAGGGTACCCAAAGTAAGGAGACGTCCCACAACAACGCAAGCCCAGAATCTTCCGTGTAGACCAAGAAGACTGAAAAAGTATGCAGGAGGAAAAAGATGACTAAACCAGTATCCGATGGAGGGGAAACTAATGCATTACAAGATATTACAAACACAATATCAAAGAAGGACAAAGAGCAGAACCCGCACAATCCTAAGCACAAGGGTGTCACCCCTACCGTTGATGAGATAATAGAAGTTAACGACGAAGAAACATAGATAAACGGAGTAGAAACCATGGCTGTCGAAGAGGAGACCAGCAAGGAGATGCTCAAAGAAAATGTATCGCTGGAGGAACTATAGAGTATAGATGAGGCTCTCGTGTCCATGGAAATTATAGTAGCAGGAAGAAAATGCAAAGGGAGTAGACCCAGAATGAAAAGAACTGGAAAATAGCAAACCACCACCATAATGGAGCCACGACGGAGAAGCTTAAGACGGATGTACCCAGATGTCCCAGTCGCGACAGCTGAGGAAGCGCAGGAGCGAATGGGCCTCACTGTAGTGGAAGAGGTTGTCGCAGCTCCTGAGGGGGAAATTGGGGCAGACGCAACAACTATCAGCGAAGAAGCGAGTGCTGTCCAAGAAGGAATTGTTGAAGGAGAGGCACCCCACATCTCTGTGCAAGTTACCCAATGCTAGACATCATGTATTGGAACATTCGTGGGATAGGGAAGAAGGAAACGAGACTGAATCTTAAAGAGTTAATGTCTATTTACAAACCAAAAATAGTAGCAATAGCTGAGCCTTGGCAGAGCGGAATTAAAGCAACACAGATGATTTCTAAAATGGGATTCAAGAACTCTTTTTGAGTGGAAGCCCAAGGATTTTCAGGGGGTATATGGGTATGCTGGTACGAGGATGAATGCACTGTAAAGATCATCAACTATCATAGGTAGTTTGTCACATGTTGCATCAATAACATAACACTGGCTACTTTTGTATATGCAAATCCACATATCGTCGTTCGTAAACTCCTATGGAAACACCTCGTACACATGGGGAACAAATTTAACAAACCATGGATCATATTAGGAGACTTTAATACGACCTGTAATCCAGAAGAACGAATCAGAAGCATGCACTATAATTACACTGAAGCTCGTATCTTTCAGGAAACTATTACGGAGACAGGACTTTCTGACTTGGGGTTCTCTGGGCCTAAATTCACTTTCAAGCGTGGAAGACTACAACAAAGGTTAGATCGCGTGGTGGCTAACAATGATTTCACTACTACAGAACATACCTTTAGTTTCGGTTATTTAAGGCCTTTAGTGTCAGTTTCTAAGCGACACCTATGTGGGCGACACTAAAAGCTCACCCATTACGCGTCGGTTCCAAAACCGACGCCCAAACTCTTCACGCGCCACCAAAATCGTGCATGTTTCCTGTGGCGCAAAGGTATAGGTGTTGGTTATTAGATAAGAAACCAACACCATATACCTTCGTGCCACAGAAAGGGCGCCATCTTGCCCACTATCAGCGTCGGTTATTAGATAATAAACCGACGCCATATACCTTCGCGCCACAGAAAGGGCGCCATCTTGGCCACTATCAGCGTCGGTTATTAGATAATAAATCGATGCCATATACCTTCGCGCCACAGGAAACAGGCGTCGGTTATTTATATAAAACTGACACTATAACTTTGTGTGTCGGTGTTATACAAATAACCGACGCCTATTATTTTGTTTTTTTTCTGTCAGTCTGCAGACCTACTGTGGCTAGTCACAGGATGAGAAACCTGCAGTTAACTGCAGGTTTTATGACATCCATTGATATCAGCCAACAACAGGCCACAAACCTACAAATTTAACAACAAAAATATTCACACATGCATTTAGCAATACAACCTGCAGTTCCATTTTATTTTCACACATTTAGAAACATTCATGTAGCTAGCAATCTGTAGTTCCATTCATTCACATTCACACATGTAGAAACATTCATATAGCAACCAACACTTTCATTCATTTTCACTCAGACACATGTAGAAACATCTAGACATGTAGAAACATTCACACATATATTATAATTCAGAAATTCATTTACAAAATATCATTCTTTAGTCATTATTCGCTATCAACATCCCAATTATATTTGAAAACCCCCACTATTTGTATGGTTGTTGCCCATTCTTCTCTTACTTCATTTAATTCTCCCATCGTATAGGGAGCATATACATCTGGTAAGTCTGTTCCTGTAGTGGGGTCAGCTTTAAACACCTGTAAAGAGAATGATGTATATATATAATTAATGAGCTATAAATAAGATTGATATATTTCATATTATCTAATGAGACTATATAATACCTGAGCAATACAATCGATGTCCATACAACATGACAGACTAACACATATATAGTACATAACAACAGCAGCGTCGAATTTACATACAACACTAGCTTAGTACATATATAGTGGGACTAAGGTGACGATCCCACCTGCTAAAACAGGTTACCGACAACTACATGTTACGACTGGGAGGTCGTGATTCAGCAACTGTATGCATTAGCAGGAGGACAAACAGATCCACCTGTTAATGCATACGGTTGCTGAATCACGACCTCCCAGTCGTAACATGTAGTTGTCGGTAACCTATTTTAGCAGGTGGGATTGTCACCTTAGTCCCACTATATATGTACTAAGCTAGTGTTGTATGTAAATTCGGTGTTGTTGTTGTTATGCACTATATATGTGTTAGTCTGTCATGTTGTTATATGAATCTGAAGCACTTATGTGTGCTGCACTTTATGTATTGTATATGTATCCTGCTTCTCTTCATTGGGGCTTCTTTTGCTGTTTCATGGCTTGCTGCCTATATATCTATATAACCTTTGGCGAATGCCTGCATATCCTCTTGGACCCATTGTGTGGTTGTAACATGTAGTTGTCATTGAGCATCGCTGATAGCCTAGTTAGTTAGCACATTGATTTGGTTAGTAACAATAAAGGTTAATCCTGAATAGGTGAATACATAAAAATGTATATTAATTAAATTGGGAGTGTTGCTTAATACATTGAATTCATCTATTTTTCTTTGGGTAACAAACTCCTCCCAGTCTTTGGGGTCCAAGTAGTTCCATTGCTGTGTGGCTTCCTTCTTTCTATATTTATTTTTCAAAGAGAATACAAACAAAAATTATTAGTGTAGAGTTAGTGAAATGTTGATCAATGTCTAGAATTGGAATCAATCAAGAACCTATTCTCAGCATCACGTATGTAATCTCGGGTGAGATTGGTCCTATAGTTCTTTAGCACCCTCCCACAATGTTTAGCATTTGTATTAACTAGAAGATAATGAAACATCAAATCAGAAAATGATATTGATATTAAAAAAGTAAACATTTAGCTTCAATAAAAAAATATAAACATGCATGCCTCTAAAATTGTGATCTTTTATCAATTAACAATCCTTCATTGTGATCTCCACGCACATATAAGTCATCATTAGCTTCAATATTTTGTGGAGTTGGCAACCCAACTGAGAATGGACTGGAGTCATCATATTTATCATAGTACTCTTCTTCATCTATAGGATCTTCAATGAACTGTCTTTTACCATGAAGAACAACCGACCATTTATCATTTGCAGGATCATCGATATAAAATACTTGTTTCGCCTGTGATGCCAATATGAATGGTTCAGCCTTCTCGCCAATCTTTTCAAAGTTCACTAAAGTGAAACCCAATTCATCCACTATAACTCCTTTGGTGTTATCAACCCAATTACATTTGAAGAGCGGAATTCTGAAATCTATGTAGTCAAATTCCCATATCTCTTCAATGACACCGTAATATGACATTTTAGCTTCATGTGGACTCTTATCCTTTGCACTTGCAAAAAACATAGTCGATGCTTGAAGGGTGACCCCACTGTTTTGGACGACACTCTTATCATCTTGGCGCTTTGTGTAATATGTGAATCCATTAATGTCATACCCTTCATAAGACATAACAGTCAACTTTGGTTTAAAGGTGAGGCATTTGATAGTTTCAGTAATATCATCTGGTGTTTGAGATAGTTGATGTAAGACTTTATCTTCAAACCACTTAATAAAAGTCTTGTTATACTCTCTAGCAAGCCACATTGTATTGGCTTGAGGATATTGTCTTTTGATGAAATTGGTATGTTCCTCGATATAAACGTTCACTTCGTCCATGTTGTGTAAAATATACAAATGACCTTGTTCCAACTGCTCACGGCTGATTACTTTCACACGTGATCCCAAAATTCCTTTGCCAAATAGCTTGTAAATATTCTTGTCATTATCAGGAGTGTCATTACCACTGAGAAAGTCATTGCAGAAATCCATAACCTCTCTCGCCACATAACCTTCAATAATACTCCCTTCAGGCCGATAACGGTTTTGAACATCACCTTTAAAAACGCTCATGTATCGTTCAAAGGGATACATCCAATGCAAGAAAACCGGTCCCAAGATTTTCACTTCCCTAGTCAAGTGGACAACAAGATGTACCATGATATCAAAGAATGAAGGAGGGAAATACATCTCAAGCTGACATAGGGTAACAACCACTTCTCTTTGCAAATTATCGAGAGTCTCAGGGTCAATAACTTTGCTGCAGAGACTGTTGAAAAAGAAACAAAGTCTGGTGATTGCAAACCTTACATGCTTCGGCAATATAGATCGAATTGCCACGGGCAATATTTGTTGCATTAGAGTGTGACAATCATGAGATTTAATACCTATCAACTTCAGATCTTTCATTGATACCAATCTACGGATGTTGGATGAGTAACCATGTGGCACCTTAACATTTACCAAGCATTCACAAAAAGCTTTCTTCTCCTTTCTAGACAACGTGTAACAAGTGGGAGGTAAGTATGTTCTTTTATTACCCATTTCACGTAATTATGTTAATTCTGACCTTATTCCCATTTCACGTAGGTCCAGTCTAGATTTTATCCCATCTTTAGTCTTACCTGGTATATTTAACAGAGTACCAATGATGCTATCACAGACATTTTTCTCAACATGCATTACATCGATACAATGTCTGACTGTCAAAGAACTCCAATAAGGAAGATCCCAAAATATTGACTTCTTCTTGAATGAAGAATTGTCACTCCGTGTAGTATATTGTGATCTCTGACCAAATTCATTGACAAAGTCTTTTACTCTTTCATAAACAACCTCCCCTAGTATAGCTTTAGGTGCACTGCGTTCCTCATTCAATCCATTGAATTCTTTGCGCTTCCTACGATACGGATGGAATTTTGGAAGAAACCTTCGATGACCGAGATATACATTCTTACCGCCATGTTTTAGTCTTGTTGAATCAGTGTTCTCTTCACATATAGGACACGCTTTAGCTCCTTTGACACTATATCCAGACAAATTCCCATATGTTGGAAAGTCATTAATAGTGCAAAACAACATAGCATGCAAACGAAATGTCTCTCTTCGTGAAGCATCATAGGTCATCACACCTTCACCCCAGAGTTTCTTTAATTCATCAATCAGAGGTTCAAGATAAACATCGATGTCATTTTCATGTTGTTTAGGGCCCGATATCAACAACGACAGCATTACGTACTTATTTTTCATACACAGCCAGAGGAAGATTGTATATAACAAGCATGACTGGCCAAGTGCTATGTTGGCTGCTCAATGTCCCATACAGATTCATCTCGTCTGTACAAAGCCCAAGTCTTAGATTCCTGACTTCTTCACCAAATTCATGGTACAATACATCAATCTTCTTCCACTGTGGGGAATCAGACGCATGTCGTAGGATCCCATCATTATTTTTCTTAACATTTGCATGCCACCTCAAATTCTTCGCATCTATCGGATTGGAAAACAAGCGTTGAAACCGTGATATTATAGGTAGATACCTCATCACCTTGGCAGGAGAACTAGTTTTGGACTCCCCCGAAGTCATCAATTTATACCGTGACGTACCACATTTTGGACAATCTTTCAAATCTGCATAGTCCTTTTGAAATAATACACAATCATTAGGGCATGCGTGTATCTTCTTGGCATCCATTCCCATTGGGCACAACAATTTCTTTACCTGGTAAGTTGAGATTGGAAGCTCGTTTCCTTCAGGAAGCATTTCTTTCAACAAAGACAGTAATGACGTGAAGCTTTTGTCGCTCCATCTATTATTAGCTTTCAACTTATACAATCTCAACACAGCATTAAGCTTCGTAAACTTAGTACAACCTGTGTATAACGGCATCTCAACATCATGCACAATGTTTCTAAAAATGGGAGGTGGATCGGTATCCAGCATCGCATCAACGATGTCTACTGGAACTAGTTCATTCACATCTACGTCATCATAGGCAATTTCTTCTTCCACACAAGCACTGCTATCGACATCCACTGGTTTTGGGTTTGAAATCTCTCCATGCCAGTGCCATTCTGTATAGCCTTGTATAATCCCGTTGCACATGACATGAGTTTTGATTTCGTCACCAGTGTTGACTTTCAAGTTGTTACCGCAATGACTACATGGACAGTAGAACCTATCTCCAGGTTGTTTTCTATGTTCCTCGGCAAATCTAATGAACTGGTCAAGACCAGAAATAAACTCTGGGGTGCAGCGATTGTGAATGAACATCCATGATCTATCCATTCTATGATCAAAGAGAAAACAAGTATATATTAGGACAATATTAGGGTCTAGGGTTAACAAATACATGTGATGTCATTATTATATATAATAAATGTGTACCCCCTATCCATTCTTGAACACCTAATCTCACTAGTAAGTGTATAATGTGTATTGGGTTTTCAAGAAAATTTCGGCAGCATTTCCCCGCTGTTCTCCAAGTACATATGTACTTAGAGAACAAACGGGGAAATGCTGCCGAAATTTTCTTGAAAACCCAATACACATTATACACTTACATCCTAAGCGAGATTAGGTGTTCAAGAACAGTCCCAAATCGGGGACTATCCAAGATTTACTCCTAATGAGTAAATCTTGGACGAGTTTCTAGGCCAACAAATAATGTGTTGGACGGGTTTCTAGGCACATGTATGCATATATATACTATACTTAAGTTAAAGATATAAGTAAAGTAAACTTACCTAACATATACCATATGAGTAAGTATGTCATATTAAAATAGACTATACAATATGACAAAATAGTAGTGTAATCATGCAAATGGGAACATTCATGGGAACACACACTTCAGTTATAAGCATTCATGTAGCAACTTTCAGTTCCATTCATTAATCTCTTTTTACATCCACACACAGGGGTGTACCCCTAAACAGTAACTAAACAAAGGGGTTGGTGTACCCCTAAACATGCACATAATTAAAATAACTATTAATACAGACAAGTCTAGATAGATAGACAACTAAATACTACACCAACATGGTCCCGAATCAGTAACTTCGAGGACTTATCATTGTGGCGATCTTCTCCTGAAGTTCAGAATAGAAAGCAGCTATGAGTATTGATTGCTTGACAATTATATTTGTTAATTGGACTTACCGTGGTCTTTTTTATGATGAATCTATGTCACGAAGCTCCTCACTGTATTTAGACAAATTTGAATTGACAAGGGCCTCAGATTTAGATTTGTCTGAGCTGATATGCGACGATGTGTGCTCATACCGCAGTAGATGATCGGGGGTCTCGCAGTTGCTGTTGGTTATCCAAACTTTGATGGAATTATGGCCAACTGGACGGAGAAAAATCCTGTTGCAACGGACCACATGCATCTCTCCAATCCAATCACGCCAACCAGATTTTGATACAAGATTTCCCGCCAAATCATACTCAACCTCGATAACATGTGAATAATTGCCAAAAGTTTGGGTCACTTTACCAGGCATGTAGTGCCTTCCTTTTAGAAAACGCCAATGTTTGGGTATGACCAATTGGTTTAAGGAACGATCATCTAGGATGATGTCCAATTGTTCTTCAATAGGGGATGTTAACATTGACATAGAGGCCCAGTTCATAGTGACTGTTATGGGTGGACAGAGACTGCATAATATTAGTATTAACAAAGTGTAAGTACATATAACGATGTTATATATTTTCAGAAAAAGTTGTATAACATCAGTTAACCTTTTATTGCTTGTCATAACCAACTTTATTGTGGTAGACATGATAGCTTGAAAAGAAGTCTACATATGTACTTAGAGAACAAACGAGGAAATGCTACTGAAATTTTCTCGAAAACCCAATACACATTATACACTTACATCCTAAGTGAGATTAGGTGTTCAAGAACAGTCCCAAACTGGGGACTATCCAAGATTTACTCCTAATGAGTAAATCTTGGATGGGTTTCTAGGTGCTTACTAAAATAGAACCATTATATGGAACTAATCCTACATTATACACATACTTTTCCTGAGTAAGATAATGTGCACTTCATGGAATTATTAAGATCTGAATATATATAAGTTGTTTCTACCTACTTTGATGGGATTTTATAACATTCAAGTCTTCCATTTAAGGCATTAGATGCATATATTGTAGTCCATTGTGTTGAGATAAGAATCCCATGTGATACACACGATTGAGAATCTTTCACGATACTAGGAAAATACACAACTAGATATTCATTTAGGTGTTAGACATTCATTTAGGTGTTCCTGATAACTCGCAGGTATGCACAACTAGACAACTGTGGCGGAGCAGTACTGGAGGAAGCATACCTTTCGGTAGCGGTGGCGGACAAGTAGGCGACAATTGGAAATTTAGGGAAAAGTTCATCATTTACATTCCAAGCATGTCACATGTGTGCATTACAGTTCATCATTAAGCAAGAAGGGTGATTAGGATTCTCACCAAGAATGGGTTTTGATTTTCTATACAATTTTATAAAAAAAAAATGCACATGTATGCATATATATACTATACTTTTTGGAACCATACTAAACAATCAAATACTTTATAACACAACTATAAAACAATGATTATAGCTAAACTATTAAACAATAGACTTGTCACACATAAAACACCCTATACAACTATAAAACAAAAAAGTATTAAGATATGCATGATACAATAACTATTTTACATCACATTACAACAGACTTATCATTGATACCTTACTAACTTATTTATACATTTACATATCATCACTTGATCAAAAATTACATGTATTGTATAGACAATAGAGGATTCAACTCAGTAGAAGCACAAAATCAGTACCTAAACCCTAAACACAAATAAGTAAATAAATTTTAAAAAAAACGCCCAGCAGCTGCTTGGGCGTGCCTTGGCACCGCCCAAGCAGCCGCCGAAGCAGAGGAAAAAGGAAGAAGGCAGGGCAGGCGGGCATACCTTGAGGGCAGAGGAGAGCAACGGCCAGAGCACAGCAGCCAGCGGCGGAGGCGGCGGCAAAGAGAGGAGAAGTGCCGGCAAGGACACGGAGCAGCGGCGGCGAGGGCACGGAGCAGGAGCACGGACGGCTGCCGGTGAGCACAGAGGGCAGGAGTAGGGGCAGGAGTACGGCCTCCGGTGAGCACGGAGCAGCGGCGAGGGCAGGAGCAGGAGCACGGCAGCGGCGGCGGAGGAGCAACGACCGGCGGGGGCGAGCAAGAAATCGCCGGACCTAACTGAAATCGAGAATGAAAAAGGGAAAGGGGAAGAGAAGCTTGCGCTGGTGAGCTATTAAGTTGACAATAAGCGTCAGTTATTCTAAAAAACCGACAAATAAACCAACTATGTCGGTTCTTTTCCAAAAATCGGCACCTATACTAGATTATAATCGTCGGTTTTTAACTAAAGGACAATCGAAAACTATTCCTGTCTCATGAATACCCTTTAGTCGTCGGTTATTTATTTATAAACCGACGACATATGTCAAATTTTGGAGGTAATTTTTTCACTGGAATTTTGGTTTTGGCGGTTGATTTTAGGTGTCGGTTTTTTATTAATTAACCGACACTTAATAAAAGTGGTACCCATGTGTGGTCGACCTTTATAGATTGTATGTCGGTTTATGTTATAAACCGACACTGTAGAGTTTAGGTGTCCGTTTATGTATACAACTGACACCTTGAAAAGTGACTTTATAAGCCATTTCTGTAGTAGTGTTTCATTCAAACTCAGCACGATTTCTATGTTACTCACTTACCACGGTTACAATCGGATCATAATCCACTATTGGTCTGACGGGTTGGAAAGAGACCCATGACTAATAGGTTTGTTGCTCGTGCTGCATGGGAAAGACACACTTCCTTCTCTGAGATGATCGAACAAGTGGGATCGGCAGTGAGACTTTAACGAATCTCTCGACAGCATTAAAGACACTATAACTAAGTGGGACAGAAACAAGAGGTAGGAAACAAGCAGACACAAGAGAACTCTTCTCCGTAACATAAATAGACTGGAGAAGGAGCTAGCGGACAGCTACAACCCCATCACTAATGGAATTTATAGTGATATAAAGGCAAGCCTCGAAAGTATTCTCATAGAGGAGGAAGATGAATGGAAGATGCAGAGTCACATGAACTGGATGAAAAATGGTGATCGGAACACCAAGTTTTATAATGCTTATGTGAACCAACAGAGGAGACACAACACTATTCTACAACTCAAGAATACATAGGGCAGGTGGATTACAGAAAGGACGCAATTGAAGGAGATGGTACGCAGCCATTTCCAAAACATCCTAATAGAACTGCAAGCCCGACAACCAGAAATTGTCGATTCCATACCAGGGAAGTTCCGAAAGCTCAAGCATTGGGAAAGAAACCATTTAGCAGTTGAGCCGAAGGAGGAAGAGTGTCTGCAAATCATAAAGAGGTTGAATCCATACAAGGCGGCAGGCCCTGATGGTATAAACGGATTGTTTATAAAAAGCCACTGGAACACTGTCAAGGACTCTATCATGTTAACAGTGAAGAAGGCACTCAGTGGAGAAGCGCTACCGGAGGAACTTTGTGAATCTACTATTGTTCTGATTCCTAAAACAAACAAGCCCACTTCCTGTGACTAATTATGCCCAATATCACTTAATAATTTCTGTCTAAAATTGGTTTCGAAGTTTGTGGTGGAAAGAGTAAAAAAACATCTCCCAGAGTGGGTATCTGAAGTCCAAAGCGCCTTCGTTCCAGGAAGGCGCATCACTGATAATATTTCTCTGACACAGGAGGTCATCCACATGATGAAGAAGAAGCAAGGATCTGCGTACATGGCTATAAAAGTAGACTTGTCCAAAGCTTATGATAAATTGTCTTGGGAGTTTATACACAATACTCTATAGAAGATTAATTTTCCCAATAACATCACTGGTTATATCATGAACTCCATCACTACTGGTGAATGCTCGGTGCTATGGAATGGGACTAGAACTGAACCTTTTAAACCAAGTAGGGGGCTACGACAAGGAGACCCATTGTCCCCATACATCTTCATGTTATGCATAGAGAGACTCAGCCAGATGATACACAAATTAGTCTACAAAAGAGAATGGAAAACCATAAGGATGGGGAGAAGTGGTATCACTTTGTCTCACTTATGTTTTGCAGATGATTTAATCTTATTTGGTGAGGCATCCAGTAAAAAAATGCGTACAATCCACAAATGCTTCAAATAGTTTGAGCAAGCTTTGGGGTAGGCCATTTCTATAGCCAAAATACAGATCTTTTTCTCTGCCAGTGTCCATCGTACCACCAGAGGTCGTATCAAACGCATATGCAGGTTTCAAGAGACTGATGACTTGGGGTGATACCTAGGAGTTCCCATTATACACTCTCGGGTAAACAAGAAGACTTACGTAGGCATTTTGGACAGAATTGAGGCCAAGACAAACGGGTGGGCGGCTAGAACATTATCCCTTGTTGGGAGATACTGTCTTGCAAAAACTACCATGGAAGCCATACCTACATACATCATGCAGACTGTAGCTCTTTCGCTAAGCCTATGTAATCATATAGATGGATGCATTCACAAATTTATTTGGGGCGGATGCCATAAGGCACACCCAATGGCACTTGTTGCATGGAATAAGGTCACATGTAGTAAATCAAATGGTGGACTTGTCCTTAAATCCATGCGGGAGTGGAATATTTCTCTACTTGCCAAGAACGCCTGGGATATAGCCTGCAATAGGCCCTCCATATAGGGAAGATACATGAAAAAATTCTTCGACAGCCACGAGGAGGGCAAGGATACCAATCTATATAGACTAGCAAGGTCGACTCTCCAATGCAAACAACTCATCATGGAAAACTCCATGGTGATCCCCCGCAATGGCCAGCAGGTGAACTTCTGGAGTGATTGCTGGGCGAGACCAGGAATCAAGTTGGTTGAGCATGCACGCAGAGAAATTCCAGTTGATCTATCTGACTTAGCGGTTGCGAGCCTTGTACAAGAGGAGGTACAGTGGGATGCTGAGTTCCTAAATCATTGGTTGCCCACAGGGATGACGGAGAGAATTCTGAAGCTTGAGCCACCAACGAGATCCGATGCGACGGACATCAGAATGTGGACAGTGATAGAGATAGGAGCATACACTACCAAGTCAGCGTACGACATATTGAGGAAGGGGAAGGACATCATTGTCGACAGCGACTGGGACAAGCTCTGGCAGACAAAGGTTCCGGCCAAGGTGCGGATGTTCGGGTGGCTGGCCATGCACGGAGCACTTCTGACAAATGCGAGAAGAATGCAACGCCATCTAACCACAAGTTCAGTCTGCGAGAGATGCAAGGAGACCTACGAGACCTCTACACACGCCTTACGAGACTGGCCGTATTCGAGGGAGGTGTGGAAGGCACTGCTGAACAATGACCAGGTGGACGACTTCTTCCGACTAGAGGATGCAGCGTGGTTTTGCTACCAAATCAAGAAAGGTGGGCTAGTAACGCAACACTTTTTGATTACCTGTTGCAACCTATGGAAATCAAGAAATAAGGTGATTCTTGATGGCACTAGTATCCTTGCAAACATCCTCGTCCAGTGGGTGAAGAGCGAGATCCATTTAAACGAGAAGGCATGGGAAGATGACCAACCGAAGCAGTTGACAATTGTAAGAGCTAATAGAACATGGTCACGACCACCGGAGGGATATATCAAACTGAATACATATGCTACCTGGACCAAGAATAAGGCTACTTTGGTGGTGATTGTTTGCGACCAGGATGGGGGATGGGTTAGTGGTTATGCAAGGGAAGTGGCTGCAGATTTTGCTTTTCAAGCTGAAATAATTGCTATGGGCATGGCTATTGAAGCTGTCAGAAGAAATAAACATCCCAGGATTGTGGTTGAGACGGATTGCAAGGCGCTGGTGAACATGGTGTAGAGCATCCCAGAAAGCAATCCCAGGAACGCGACCTTTATTAGCAGGATACAAAAGCGTAGACTAGAACATCCGGAATGGGAGCTGCACTTCGAATCACGAGAGTGTAATAAGGCAGCTGATGCCTTAGCAAAGTTGCACCAGAGAAATACCTTAGGGTATGTGGAATACGGCAGACCTCCAGAGGATATCTGATCAGAGTTAGCTAAAGACAATTGTAATGGTAGTAGTACTACCAAGTTTATTTTCCAGCAAAATCTAAACCCATGTACTACCTACCCGTATTGGCTCACAAGAGGAGGGTGAGATGAATAAAATATCCTCCTGGCTTCCCAAAAAAAACCATCGATTTAGATCCTAAAAATATCACTAATGTCTTAATTAGGTTTTTTTTATTAAGAAAACATACAATTTTATATATTTTGGAGTTATGGACATTTTGGTGTATTTTTTATGGTTTTTAATTAATTTATTTATTTATAAAAAATATCTTCCGATAAAACTCAAAACCAAGTCTCAAAATTATTTTTGTTAGAAAGATCACATTTTTCTTATCCCAAAACATATTTGTTTATAATTTTATGAGTTACCAATTAAAAGATATGATTTTTGAGAACCTAGCCAATCGAAAAGTAGAAAAAATCCACATCATAAACATGGCTCACAAGGCTCAATTAAATTTGTATCATATAAAACATCATAGTTGATACTTGTCTATGCTCATCATCTCATGATTCCTGAATGGTTTGCACTTAATGATGAAAACACTAGCAGTATATGACATTACCATGCAATTTCAAGAGTATTACATCCTTCCCATTATTAGGGTTAGGATTTCCCATTTTAACTTAATAGGGTTTCACATTCACATCATCACTATGTGATATAAGAGAATACATCCTTCCCATGATTAGGGTTATGGTTTCTCAATCTAATCGTTTAGGGTTTTAAGTGCATACCATCACCCTTCATTAAGGTTAGGGTTTCCCCTTTATTAACAAATTAAGGATTCAAGATCATATTATCAAGAATCAAACCCTAATTCATACTCCAATCATTTTAGGAGTATCAATGCATGCTTATTAACATGATTATCACACATGTAAAAGTTTCTCTCTTATCCTCATTAGGATGTTGATTGCATCATACTTTGGCTCAATCCTTCTCTCAAGGTACATTGGCCTACACTTAACACACTACATTAAACTCTTTATGTCTTAATGTATTACTTTACATAACACAATTCATGTGTTACTCCATCAATTACATTGAATTGAGATGATTCCATCATATTGGGTATAAAGGTGTGTATTTGAAACCATATCATACTTTCATATCGGGCTTGAGGTGTAACCTCATCACTATACCGTGCATCTATATCGGGCATGTGGTTTTGCCTCATCACCATATCGTGTTTAGGGTGTATCCCCTATTACCATAGCATGTACCCATATTGGGTTGGCTATCATTTAGATTTTATCATCTCAAGTTAGAGATACTTAGCTTCATATCGAGTATGAGTTGAATGCTTGACCTCATATCGGGTATAAGAGGTATACTTGATACCATATCGTGTTACAAGGTGTGCACTTCATCCCCATGTCGTGTGGAGGATATGTGCTTCATCATGGTATCGTTTTAGTAGTATATACACAACACCATATTGGGTTACCATATTGGATTAGTATATCGGGTTACCATATTGGATTGGTATATCGGGTTACCATACTGGTTAACATATCGGGTAGACCATTATGCTCATATCTTTTCATACCTTCAAAGGAATCAATTATATCATATAATTGAATAACAAGATGGATATCTAGTTGAGCTCTTTCACAAACAACCCGTTACACAAAACGATAGGAGTGTGTCAGGTTACATTCCATCATCTAGGGTTTCAACACTATATCAGTTAGAGTATACAATTGACACCATATCGGTTTAGAGGGTACAATTGACACCGTATCATGCATGAGGTATGGACTTGAACTTATATCGTGTACAAGGTGTATATAGGTATCAATCATATCATTCATAAGATAACACTCATCACTATATTGAGTTACCCATCATCTTGGGTTTGTCATATCAGATTAAAGTGTATACTTGACTACATGTCGTGCATAAGGTGTTATACTTGACCTCATATCGTGCACAAGGTGTATGATTGATACCATATCATGCACAAGGTGTATTCTTCACCATCATCTCATGTATAAAGTGTATGCATCCTCATTGTATCGTGCTAGGGGTATGTTCACCTCACCATATCGGTTTAGAGGTGCTTCAACCCAATATCAGGTTAGACCATGATGATGTCATCATCATCAACCTCTACATTCTTGTTCTTAGTGTTCTAGTTCATGCACAATAGTCCTATGTCACTAATAGAACTCATGGATTCATCAATTATGCAAGAGAATTCATAATTAATAGTAGATCAACAAGTATAACAAAATTGAAGGTGAATAATAACAAAATTGGGTTCAAGTTATATAGCCCGCCTCAAGAACAACTTCAAAGATCCAAGTTCTAAAGCTTCACATTCCTAAGGTTGAAGATGAGATTATCTAAGGTCCAAGACTCGTTCACAACTCTTCCATATACAAGGAATCACCATAGTTAAGAACTTGGTGAGGAAGAAAAGAAAGGAATAACTATAACCCGAGAATCATACTTCAACAAATATTAAAGATGGCCATGAACTTACCTTAAGCTTGGTGCTCGATATTCCCTTGCTTATTAAGCTACTATGCACGATATATAAGAGGGTATGCATTATATCTCAGAGAAAGAGAGTTGTGGAGTTCATAAAATTTCATTAGTAGGTGAAAGGAGAGGTATATATACTTGGGGTTCATGAGAGAGATTGTATAAGAGGTGTCATCACCATATACTACTAGGTGACACGTGGTCATGCATGGTTGACACGTGTCCATGCATGCACACATGTATATCTTGACATGAAAAAGTCTTGAATATAATCTAGAGATATAATTTTGGCCATCCCTTATCTTGTTGGATAAGATATCTCATCTTTATCTCACAAATTATGCAAATCGATACAACTTTTTTCAAGGGGCATCTAACTCATCATCGATCACCTCCTTGAGGTTCTTAGGCCATCATGGACTTTTCCAAGAGTTCGAAAACTGATATGGGATCTCCTCTATGGCTCCTTGGCCGATAGGCACTCCCATATCAAGTCTACTACTCGATACAACTCAAGTAAGGGCTTCAACTATACATCATCTCTTGGTCTTTTCATCACGAAGAGTACCATCACTCAAATATGATTCAAACATGGTGTATCCTTCTTTATCTCTCCTCTAAAGGATACATAGAGGGAGTAGAGACACTCTAGAGGTGATAATTTGCATATCAACCCTATATTTTGGGTAAATTACAATTTGTACCAAAATTGGTACACAAGGCACTAGCATTATTCAAACAAGCTCAAACTTTGGAATTTAGGCTTTCCACAAGACACCAACTAGTATAATTCTCTCTCTTATGATGATAAACATTTAAGGCACGTTCAACATGTGATATATTGCAATATAAACCCTCATCTTGGGTAAATTGCATTTTGGTCCAAAATAAGAGAACATTGCTCAAACATTATTCAAACAAGACCAAACTTGAAGCATAAGTTTATCACCTGATAACAAAACACTTTAGAGGATTACATTAAGGTCCTAAGAAATTTATTTAAGCCAAACAAACAGGGTTAGTCCTAAACCTAGGTTAGGGATGTTACACCTATGAATCCAAAAATTGTATTTTCTTAGAAAATATGGTAAGCTCTAAAGGAACTGTGAAGGATCAAACACATCATGCTCACTACTGACTAATGAAACAATTGCATGGAATTGCCATTTGTACCCTCTTTGAGTCATTATTTGAGAAGAGTGGGATAAGGAGAACAACTCGGTGCACTGAATTGTAAATTGAGTTGCATGACGATCTGAACTCTCTTCTACACTTCTTACACCATCTTCTTACCTTCCATTCCACCAAAAAGAAAATATAAAGCCACAAAAGTGTGCAAAACCCTAAGTTCAGGGTGGCACACCCCCTTTCTTCCCTCTTACTGCTTCTTCCATACCCCTCACAAATTTAAAAAGGGGTGTACCGCCAAGAAAAGATGCCAAAAGAGAACACACAAAAATGTAGTCAATGAAACTGGAAATAAAGAAATAAAAAGATCTCAAGTCGAATAGAGGAGAAATCGCTTCCTTTCATACCTCCATTTCACATCCTCCTTCTACCTATGGGAAAAATGAATGCCTCAAAATTTATCATTAACTTGTAAATCGCTTCCTTTCATACCTCCATTTCACATCCTCCTTCTACCTATGGGAAAAATGAATGCCTCAAAATTTTATCATTATCTTGACTACACTAGTGTCGGATCAAGTGCATACTTTTTGTTCTGTGGGTCTCTCCAAACTCTCATGAAATTCCTTGACATGGTTGATTTTGGGACAATGGTGAGGAAGTGTTGTTGGGAAATGAATCAAGACCAGAGATATAGAAAGATGTGTTATGTGATCTCAGGAGGCTGGGCAGTTTGACCATATCAAGTGGTAAGGAAAACAACATGATGGGAGGATGAGGAAAATCACATGGGCCAAAAGTATAAATTTGGTGATTGTTTTAGATTTTGTGTTACTCAAGGAAGAGAAACATTTAAGTTTGGGGTATTTTGATGGATGCATATTCACCCCAGTTTTAGCTACATTATTAGTCTAATTTAGCATTCATATAGCTTATTTTTCATCAGGAATAGCTTTTTTATCTACTTAGGTTATTATGTTAATTTGTAGAAATTTGATACTTTTCTTGACTCCCTTTTGCAGGTTTTGAATTATATCACTTTGCAGCAAGTTTGCCTAGGGAGTCCCACTCAATGACAATCGACCTACAATTTTTAGCAAATATCAAGCATTGGCAGATGATCGACTCAATGCTTGACAACTCCATCGGTCCACCAGAATAAAATTTAGGAAGTAGATACACAATCTCTTGACAGAATCATCAACCTCCTTAGTCAATACCTAAAAACTAGACATACAATCCATTGATAAGCAAGGTCAACAGATCTGTCGATCTCTCTCTCCTATGACAACATCATCGATTTATTCAGCCGATAAGAAATCAAGTCATCGACATAATGTTGTTGACACTCTCATCGACAACCACAATTTCAACTGACAGTCTTGTCTACCCTCAAGGTCGACAAACCTGTCAAACTACAAGACTGGTGACAGGAAATCCAAGTGTTAGCACATGTTAGTTGACACTCATTGATTGACACAAATAGGAAACGCAAGAGGTCGACAACCCCAACCCTATAAATTTGCCCCCAGCACAACCGTACAAATCATCTCAGATTTTTTAGAGACAAAACACGTTGAAAGGTTGTTGCTGCAATCAGAGAAAGGATAACACCTATCAACCAAGCTAGTTCTATTAACCTATTTTGGAGACATCTATCAACCTCTAGCATAGAACAATATATCTCTTCCATCAACAACTCCAGGTCGTCGAACTCCCTTCTTGGGCGATGTATCTCTTCTTCAGGTCATTATTCATCCACCTAATTCTGTTGTAAGTTAGGCTTAATACCTGAAGGATAAAGAAGGAAGGGAGTCAGCCATCACACACCAAACCGAGCCACTTTTGTTGTCGTCATGGCCGTGATGGTGTCCTCCTCTTCTAGTGATATTAATCATGCCATGTCAAGTGAGTAGTCTTTTCACTAGGGTGTGGGGACTAGCCCCACTACCATTTCTTACAATTTCATTCATATTCCAACTCTTGTATGAACTCAGTTAATTCATATCTAATCATTTATTGCATGTCTTGTGGATTGATCACCCAATTTACATGATTTATTATAATCTTTTACCGCAGAACTTCAACATTTAAGATTTGAATACTTATAGCTTTGGTTAATACCCTGACAAGAACTTCTAACGAAAAGTCACTGGAGTAGTGGATAGAGGATTTGTAAGTAACACGACATCAAGCTTACATGGATATCTACTCATGCATGTTTCTAATGCTGAAAGGGGAAACTTGCATAACTCCAATTGTATCTTCACACTAGTTTGGATTTGAATGATTGAATAGATTCGAGTAGCGGTAGTGAAACCCACTTCCACCCTAGTGTTTACATCCATTGATGACTAGAACCTTAATATAGTTCTTTTTATTCTTGCAAACTTAATTAAACAACCCAATCTCAACTTTTATGATAAATACTAGTTCTTGCTAAGTTACTTTGATTAAATAATTCTTAAACATGTTGTCCCTTGGGATTCGATCCTTAACTATACTGTGATAAGATATATCCACTTGCGGGTGGCATTATTGAACTTTGGTTTTGGTAAACTCTAGAAATTTCATTCTTATTGAATTTGTAATGGGATAATATTCCACGTTAGAGTTATATAACTTTCTCCTCGATTATTGTTGCACTTAATTTTGCATGCAATTAATCTACCTCTAAACATGGTTCTAAGTAGTATGATGGTGATATCTTGAGTTAGAGTCTATGTTTGTTTGGTGACCTTGAGTAGATTAAACCCTTATTATAAACCCTAGTTCTTGTACCTGAACTCTTGTTTA
This sequence comes from Alisma plantago-aquatica, assembly GCA_963693085.1. Lineage (NCBI taxonomy): Eukaryota > Viridiplantae > Streptophyta > Magnoliopsida > Alismatales > Alismataceae > Alisma > Alisma plantago-aquatica. The sequence goes on from OY856415.1 coordinate 542,943,185, forward strand.
TGATAGAGGTGTTGGTTCTTGCATGCACATGCTAAATGTTGGTTTTCTTCTCATGATCATGGTTTTGTTCTCTAGATTGATGATGAAAGTTTTGTATATATGAATTATGGTAGAAATGCTAGTTCTCTTTCTTGCTTAAAGGCTTAATTTTCCTCTTATGTTGATAGTAGATTTAGGGTTTTGGAGATAATCCTTGTTTTGTGTTTTACTCCTTGGTGGATTCAGTTTCATGATGATGATGATCAACTTGTTTTTTATCTTGTGTTGGAAGTGGTTTTCCCTCTTTATTTTCACCATGATATGGACCATGTGGTCGAAGATCTTTGATGGTTTGTAGTCTCTAAGTTTAGACCTATTTGAGTGGTCGCTAAGGTGACCTACTCTCTTTGGTCGACAAATTTTCTCATGGCTCTTCGGTTGCCATGCTTTGGAGCTAAGTGGTTGCTATGTATGTAATGGATTCTTCTGATGATGAGCTTCCCCTCATGACCTTCGGTCACCAAGCTTCTCTTCATCGATGAGATGAGTGATTTTTCTTTTTTTTTGCTTGAATGTGTGACTTTTCCCTCTTTGGTTGATGGTGTGCTAACCATGATGGTCGTTGGGGTTGGTCCACCTCTTCGACCAATGAAGATGGTGTGACCTACTCCTCTTTGGTCGATGAGATTTTTGGGACATATGCTTTCTTTGTATGGTTGACCTTATAGTGATTATTTTTGACATGATTACTTCCAAGAAAGTTGGAGATGATGGTAATAAGGGTTTATGTTAGTTGCTAATTGGAAACCCAATTGCAAGTACATATTGTTGTTGCCTAGTTACTTAAATAACTAGCATGTTGATAGAATGTTTTCTCTCTCCTAAACTATTGTAGTCCTAAATAGATATCTTGTGAACATCATAAGTGCATAATGTAACAATGTGTTGGATCCTATGTAACACATGTGTGATGATTATGAGCATTGATGAGGCATGAAAAGATTGTGATGTTCTTGCAGGGAATATTGTGAATGGTCTTATGACCTTGGCAATGGTTTTGTATCCTAATGGATGTGATATCCTTTGGTGATGTGATGATGGATCAATATCACATGATAATGTGATAATGGTGATGGTCTTGTGTATGGTAGTGGAATAGTACATTGTGATGATGTGACAAGTTTATACCTTATACGTTTTATATCTTTTGAAGTTGCATCCCACCTTATATTTTGTAGAATCTTTTTAGGGTTTGCTTGTAACTTGATTGATGCATTGAAACACATCCAGTTGGTTTTAACTAATCAAGTGGAAACTAGTTCCCTATGCCACAGATACATTCCAGTGTCAGAACTTTTTGGATGGTGAAATGAGTTTTCTTAATGGAAACTCAGAGCGCATATTGTTGAGTATGCAAGGTGCAAGTGATTGAATGTCCTTGTCATCTTGACCTCAAGGTTTTGAGGATGGGTGCAGTCATGTCTCGATAGGAGAATGGTTGTGGTTGTGTCTTAATGTATATGATGGGATAGAGCACAGTTGCAATTGTACCTCAAATGATTTGGTTTTTATACCATGGTCACTAGTGTCGTGACCTATATACCAAGGCAGACTAGGCTGATTTGCAGTTGGACTTTATATGTCACTATGGTGGACTCGTACTAATCGAGGGTGGATGAGACCATAAGAGTCCAACTCTCCTAGATCTTGTATGGCATTATTTTTGACTTTGTAGTGGCTAGTTGGAGTATGAGTGGTATACATCATCTCCTTAGGGCTTAAAAGATGTAATACATCTGTATAGTATACCTTCTTAGGGTTAAACATTATTCACATTGGATTTTTATCCTTTCCTTGTTTTTATTACTACTTAGTTGTTATATAATGTGGTAAGAGAAATCGACTGTTATACATGTTCTTCATATTCCTTCTAAAAGCATGTGATCATGTGCTTGTCTACTAGAGCTGTTAAATCTTCCTAACTTGTGTAATCAGTTTAAGTTATTCATTTAGCTAAATCTGCTCATCTTGTCTAATAATATATCCTTTTGTAGTAATAACCATTTGTTGAGAGTTATATCTCTTGTTAGGACATGGGTCTCACCCTCATGGTTCACCACAACTTTTTAGGTGGTCATCAATAGCGTGGTCAGTATCGTGCTATTAAGGAAGAGCATCTCAGAGATCAGAAATAGAAGGTTGGATGTTTCTAGTGTTTTAGTAGAGTCCTATGTGTCTTCCTTGTACTCTCAAGTCCAAGAGGGATGTGTTTTGTAGATGATGTATATAACGTTTCGAGGTTTTTGGAAGTATGCCATGGTTGTATATATATGTGGCATGCACATGTGAACAAGTTCTCTTGTAACACGTGTGTCGAAGATGGACACTGTACATATGTAAATACTTAATATGGTATGTGATGTGATACAGATAGATGGACCTTTTTGTAATATGTTTCTGCTCAGTGATGGTTATATGTGATCGATTTACTATTTTTTATAATGTGGTTGTCTATCTTACACTTTATTTTGAGTAATATCACTTGTATGGCTTCAGATTTTCACACATTTCTTCCTATAGAAACTAGTCATTCTTTTATAAATATAATGTTTTGCCTTATTCTTATCTATCTAGTATGGAATCTGATCTTAAATGTTGCAACTAGTTGATGATGGAACTTAATATCCACTATGATTATGATTTGGATTTGCTTGTCATTTGAATAGTCTCATTTGGTAGACATGTCTTATGCGGACTGCAGCTCCAAGGCTATAGGATATGTTCCTGGTCTGGTTGGTGAAGTGTCACAAGGATGATGCTATTGCTACGTCTTAAATTTAAATGCTTATATCTTGACTTGTTACCTTTATAAAATGTCAGGACTTGATTAAATGAATGTCTTTATGATTAATGGGATTATTGTAATGAACTAGAATTTCTATATGCTTGAGTTATATGTTAGACCTAGAAATGTTTGCAAGTTGCTTTTAAGTTCAATATACTTAATCTAATGTTGATGCATGTACTTAGCTTGAGTTGGATGTATCCACTCACTAGATCTCTATATGAGTATTATGAGGCCATTTCAAATGTTTAGGTATAATTATATCTAGAATAGAGGTTGTAACTAAGAAGATGTAAATAGAATAATCTAGATTAGAATGGCCATATACTCTCCCTTTCCTGCGATGGGTAGTATGCTGAGGTGTTATTTCATGTAAATCTAATAGATTTAAATGACTCTATCTATGAGAAATAAGTTTTGATTTTGGTTTAATGAAGTTGAATGCAATTTGAGATAATTGAACATGTTGTCCTTGATGTGACACTGGTTTAGGAGGTTTTATGAAGAAAATTAAAAATTTACCTATATTTTTCATATATTGTGTTAATTCTATTTGTTGAGAATGAAGTGTTTTGTTTCTTATTCTAGGTTTAGGTTTAATGTTTCTCTCTAATGGTTGACATTTATGCTAATAAAAAATGTAGGTCCCAACACCTACACTTAAGCCCTACTATGTGTAGGCATTTTCATGAAAGACCTATCCATAATAGGCATTTCCTTTCTCAAAGACCTACATTCAAGTAGGCATATACACAATCTAAGACCTATACCAAGTAGGCACCCCATGATTAATCTCTTGATCACCCCTGAGGTCTAACTATCATTTGCATCTTGAACCCTAGACTGTGGTTCATACTACTAAAATAAATAAATAAAAGATTTCATGATCAGATCTAGCATGTATTAAAGTCCTATCATGAATAAGCATCTATTACAAAATCCATATCCTAAGTAGACAACTCCCTTAGTTAAAGCCCTATATTTAGGTAGGCATCACCCGAAGCCTAATTCTATATAGGCATTTCTAATGAAGCCCTACATTTTATTAGGTGTTCCGTTTACAAGGCCCTATAATCAAGTAGGCATCACTTGCAAAACCCTTCATTCACTAGGCACCTTCATCAAAGTATTTTCCCAGATAGGTACTTCTCCAGTTTAAGACTTATTCTGATGTAGACTCATTTGTTTAAAGCCCTACACTTATGTAGGTGTTTATCCCTAAACCTTTGATCAAATAGGTATCTAGATTAAATCCCAAAACTAGGTAGGCACCCCAAAAATGAAGCCCTACAGTTAGGTAGAAACCTCCTTGGTTGTAATCCCTACATTCAAATAGGAACCCTTTATAATCCCTACATTTCTTATTTGATAAAGCCCTAAACTCATATAGGCAACATATTAATTTAAAGCCATACATCCATGTAGGCATTCAATCTAAAATCCTACATTCTAGTGGGTACTATATCTGAAGCCCTACACTTAGACATGCCCCTTATTTTAAGCTCTATTGAATAGGCATCCCTCCTAATCAAAAGCTCTACGTTTAGGTAGGCATTAAAACCAGATCCATATACTTCGGTACACATCTACACTAAATCCCTATTCTAAATAGGCATACTTCGATCGACTTCAACAAATGGACATGCCCTAAACCAAATATACATTCTTCATGAACCAAGTTTTGTCCTGAATAGGCATCCATATTCAAGCCTTGTCCTAAGTAGGAGTCTCATAGAACTCAATCCCTAATTTAGGTAGGCACCCCTGATAAAGCCCTATCTTGAGTAGGAGCCTCTTTTCATTTATTCTTTTAAAGTACTAACCATCGTAGGTAACTAGTTTTCATTCAACATTTAAAGCCTTATCTTGAGCAGGTACCTCTTTTCATTTTGCTTTCAGAGCCCAACCCTAAGTCAGTGACCATTTTATTTCATGTCTAGAACCCCTATCCGAAGTAAGAAAACTTATTTTCAGTCCTACTGGCATAGACACTAACTTTGTTCTACATATCAATTGTGTCCTAAACAAGTGCTAAACCTTTGAACTCCTTAATTTGGTAGGAAATCATTCAAAGGCTAGTAGATTATGACCTTATACTAGTTGAAACATACCGAATCTTAAACCCTACCCTAGAACTCTGATCCTTTTTGGTTTGGCCAAACAAGGTTGAGGTTAGACTGAACCTAATAATCAAATGTGTGAATAATGTAATCTAATATGTCATATAACTAATTTGGTGAAAATAAGATGATAATGAACTTAATTGAAAGAGTAATATAGTTAATGGGCCATTAGTGGGCCAAGTGATATAACCCATGTAAGAAATTCTTAAAAGTGGAAATAAACTCCAAATTCGTAATCTATACATAAAAATAAGTTTACATGTCAATTTTCATTTAATTTGGACAACCTCAAAATAATATGGTAAGTTAGGAGAGAGAAATGACCTAAAAGGTGTAATTAATAAATAAATATAATAAATGACTCCAAAAGAGGAAAATAATCTTAGATCCGTGATCTACATAATAAATATAGCCTTTGGGTGAATTTTCATCCAATTTGGAGAAAGTTTGCTTAAAAGGGTGAAATCAGGAGAGAGAAAGTGTGAAGAACCTTCAAAATATTAAATAAATACTCAAATAACCCCAACATGTAAAATTGATGACAAATTCGTATTCAAAACATTAATTATGACTTGTGTGTCAAGTTTCATAAAATTTGGATAATCCTAATGCTATTAATGAAGGAGGAAAGAGAAAATAGTAATTAATTTATTTGACACATTAAAAGTTTCCAAAAGGTAAAAATAATTTCATAATTGGAATCTAAATGCTTTAATTAGCCTCTGTGTAAAATTTTATCTAATTTGGGGTCTATTTGTGCCCTCAAAAGAAGAAAGAGAAAAATGAAATTAAATATCAATTTCATTTTATTAAATATCCTGAATTGTGTGTCACGCATCAAAGTATCCTTATTTCTCAGTTTTCCTGATTTAGCGAGGATTTCTAGTCCTTGGATTTCAATCGGACGGTGTGCGGGTTATCTCCTGCCTTGTGTAGGAGACACGGTCAGAATACAGATTCGCGGCCTGTTATTTCGCAAATATCTCAGCTGATTTTCAGTCTTTACTCACGGTTTTTCTTGCTATGATTTTGTCAGAAAGTTTCACACCCAACGATCCCTCACACATGTTCTTTTTTTTTTGATCCAAGAAATGCCCAAACCTTGGGTCCCAGGTTCTCACGGCCAAAGTTTTTTGCCCATGGACTCAACCTTATATATAGAGGAGTAGATTCCTGGTTCCGCCGATCCATACCCAACTTGCCTCTACCCTCAATTCGTCTGCTTGCTCTTGCCTCTTAGTGGCTGATCGAGTTTTTCCCTATGGGTTTGCAGCTCTCCTCCCCTTCTCTCGGCGGCACCTACATCTGAATTGATGGTTCTAGTAAGTTCGTGGTATCTTGATCTTCGTTTCTTTTGCTTTAAATCGCTGAATCGTTGTGACATGTGATTTCACCCAATTCATCGCAACCTACAGTTCGCAGAGGTGACAACCATGGCATGGCCTGGAGAGGAAGAATCATCCGCATGTTTTGACTGTTCTACCCCTCGTTCTTCTTTCTTTGTTTGTTCTATCGCCCAGGGGCATTTTGGTCATTTCACGTTCTTATCTTGCTTTGGCGCGAGTTAAGCAAGCCATTGACCCGCTGACTTGGCCAACGTTCATTGGGCCAAGTCATGCGGGCCTGGCCTGCTTTTCGTGGATTTTCTCGCCTACGTGGCTTTATTTGATTATCTGATTGGCCGATTTTTGAAAATCAATAACTAATTAATGGATGATCAGAAAAATATGGAAAAATATTCGTTGGATTCAGAAAAATAAGATCTAACTAATGATATATGTTTTGATAACTAAATATAAGTATTAATAATAGGTTTTTTCAATAGATCTAATTAATGATGAATTACCCTATAAAGGTCATAACTAAATATCTGTAAGTCAAAAAATATAATAAAATATGTTTTGAGAAAATATAACCTAAAATATGGCATAGTTTTTATAACCTAATTCACATATTAATAAAAAGGCAGTTTTTAGGGTTTTGAATATCAATATAAATCTAACCCTAATCCCATATACATGCATAATATGTGCTTTGGAAGCCTAGGCTTGGACCTAGAAGTGACTTTGGATCGTTTGAATCTGATGTTGAGGTATGTTTGCATCCCCAATTATTCTTCTTGAGTAATTATCCTATTTTTGTCTTACTCTTAGTCCTATGGACATTAGCCTATACATTGTCTTGTTCTTTTGAAATCATGCTTCATGTGAAGTATCTTATTTTATTATTGATCTTGTGATCATGGATATTCTCTTGGAATCTTATCTTGTTGCCTTGGTGCAAGTTGGACTTTTGATATTATATGACCACTGTGATGTGGAAGTTATTTGTTGATATATGCCCACTATGATGTGGATGTTTATATGTATGTGTTGTCCATTGTGTGATGGCAACATTGTACAATTCTGACTATACTTTTACTTGCCTCTATATTTACATGCAATGTGATTTAGTAGCACTAGAGTAGTGTAATTACATTGGTTTTGGGGCAGTAATCTCCTATTGTTTATTTGGAGGGTGGCAGTATACCATTCCTCTGTAATCGAGTGTGGCAATAATCCATACTCAACTTTATATATTGGGAGATTGGCAGTATTCCTTTCTCTATTAGGTTCAAGTTTGTGCTTGGCCGCCAATTGTGTTTATATTGTTCTAGGGCTATGTTTATCTCACATTGCATGCAGGATATTGATTGTGGGGTGTGTGCCCTACTCTCCTTATGTGCCAGTATTACACAATCTTTATTTTTGTTTTGATTATGGCAAGTATCTTCTTTTTATATGTGTTGTGATCTTATTCTTTTATTCCCGATTGGGTAGTCCTTATCTCTTGCATGGGAAGCCTTTTTATTTTGATGCCCCTTGTTCTTTATAAATTGCTCAATTTGCTTTTTAGCATTCACATACCAGCCTTTGATGATGTCTCCTTTTATTTCTCTTTTGTTGGGGTATGCTTCCAACCCTAGGTGGAGGACATGGATGGCTTGACATGTGGATGCGGACTTAGTTTGTGATGATGAAGGTTGGAGACAATCTTGAGGTGGTTTAGATTTCCTCTACATGGATCCTTGTGATGTAAGTTTAAGTTGTAACCCTTTGTTTTATAATTGAATAGTCAAATATTTTCTTCCGCTTCTATATGTTGGTCTTTTGATTACCATTATATAAAGATTTGAAAATTTTACACCCACTCCAAGATACCTTGAAGGAGAGTTTGGATTGGAGGTTTTATTATTCAAATTTTTAGTAGATAAGTGATTTTGCTTCTTTACACAAGTCCACTTCATCTTCCAATATTTTGAGTCCTCGGTTATGATCTCAAAATGTACCTTTTCCATTCATAAAATCCCATCTAAAATAATGCAATGTTTTCTTTTTGTATATAACCCCGTGCAAACTAGGCAAAAATCATATTTTCATTCATGTCGTTTCTTTAACATCAAATCCTAATTAACAGTAGGAAAAATCCACATTTTTATTCATCATGTTTCTTTTTTGCATCAAAGCCCTATACAAAATAAGTGAACCTCACATTTTCATTTATTCCTTTCTTTTCTACATAAAATATGCAATGTGTATTAGTGTTAAGCCTTACGCTCAAAAGGAAAACCATCTTCCATTCAAATTAAGTAAAGCCCTATTTTAGGTATGCACCCTTCAAATTGCTTTTGAGTGCAAGTCCTACTCTCGATAGGTACCTTGTTTTTATTTGAAATCCTATTTCTAGTAGGCATCTTGCACTTAAATTCCAAGTCTTATAGTTAATAGTCTCTCTGCATTTTAGAAATCCCTAGGAAACTCTCCACATTTTTTCATTTTTAGGGTTGTGATAATATCCCTAAACTTTGTCCATTTTCTAGGAATTGTGATTGACCTAACTCACTGGAATTTATAACCATAGATAGAGAGATAACATATTTGTTTAGTCTTTCAAAAGTGAGTACTTTCCATGATATTTCATGGTTACGTACTCTTGATAAAATGGAATACATCTTGAACTTGAAGAACCTCAACCTTATCCAACCCACTTTTTCATCCACCTTTTTCCTCTTACATGATTTGGTGAGATAATTGGATGTAGATTGAATAAAATATAGAGTGATGGAGGATATGCTTTTTAAGCTAGGAGGACTAGATCCCTTCAATAACTCACTGGCACTCTAGGGGGATAGATGATTAGTCAGGTGCAATCACTAGTCATGGTGGCTATACTTATCATCGAATGATCAACTACACCTATCCTTATTCCTTTTATGAATGGCTATCTTCCCGATTCATTCCTAGAAGGAAAAAAAGACCACACACTCTTTTCACCCCAATATTTCTTTCACTCTCACTTTTCTCTCACTAGGATATGAAACATTGAGAGAATCATACATAGATTGAAAAAGACCTAGAGCAACGGAGGAGAATCTTTCTATGCCAGAAGGATTGGAATCCTTTGATAGCTTGCCAAAACTCTAGGGGGGCATATGAGTCAGGAACAGTCACTGGCCATGGAGGCTAAACTTATTGCTGGACGATCGCCCATACCCAATCTTACACTCTCTATAAATGGTTATCATACTTATCCATCTCTTTAGAAGGAAAAGTGTAATATCTTGAAATTCTTGGGCTTGGCAACCCTTCATATCCAATTGAGGAATAATGAATAATGAGGACTCAGAACCTAGATTGTGATAGGAGATCAAATTTTTATTATATGATCCATCCATTGATAAGTTTTGTTGCATAATGGTGAAAGCCATGAAATAATGGGATGATCTCTCTCACTATATATATGTACTTGAGGAACTATTTTATGCTTAGTGCATATTTCGGTCTTAGGCCCTTATTTTGAGGTGTATCATGAGTAATAATTGCTAATTGAGTGAATGAGAATTACTTGAGGTGTTCGTGATAATTGTTTTTGATAATGTGGTTATTAAATTAATCCTACTTGAGTATGCTTGTTAAGTGGTCATAAGACCTTGGTTTAGGTTTACATTTGATTAGGAGTTAGATTTACAAATAGTAATTATATGATTATATTTTCATGGCATTTGAGAGGTTATTTTGCGAGACAATTTAAATTTTCCTAAATGATTAATATTTGATTGATTTGGAAAATTGTTTTCTTTTCATATAATGTCACACATCCATCATTTATGTGACGACTACTTGGAGATTAGAGCCAGGGATCCCATTTGCATCTGTGGGTGGAGACTCTATCTTCCACCTTCGATTTCCTTGGAACAGAATATCGGGTCGTGAGCTCTTTGTGCCCCCTAGCTACTATATCTTGTTCAAGCCAATATTCCAATTGGTTGGCATTCTCCAGAAAATACGAGCCATACAACCAAAACCTATCATGCTTCCATTCCGCTTCTCCTCTCCATGGCCATCTACAACGTACGAGGAAGAAGTGAAGTTGGTGCTTGAACTCGGGTCTGAGGAGTTTCAGAGAGCGAGCACCACCTACAAATCCGCACGAAGATGGAGAATGGTCTAGTAGATGATGTCCGGTGAGCTTCCTGACTACAGAATCCGTCCTACATAGGCACCGAGGTGGGATCCATCAGTGATGCTAGCGGCCTCATCATCATTTTTGGGATGCACCCTGTCCTTTGTATGGCATTGATGTAGCTTCCTGACTCTTGTAGGGGGCGAGGAAAACCCCAGGGATGAAACCCCCTCTTCTGGGGCGGACTTCTCCACCGCAAGGTGAAGCCCTGGCCGCGAGATCCAATAGAGTACCTCCGCATAGAGTCATTGGAGGTCGTCGGATCTACTTCGACACCTACTAGACTTTTTTCACCTCGATATTCCCTCCAACCTACTATGATTCCTCGCTAGAGTCCATCCCTCGCGGTGGCGCATACAAGAGCTGGAGAAGAGGGCGATCTGCTTCCAGTCCATGCAATCGGGGCACGAGAAGGAGCTGTAAGGGCCAAACCTGTGGCTGCATGTCTGTTGCTCATTCACAAACTCATCGGAGCAAGCCATTGCGGCGTCGCCTCAACCTAGAGCTGTGGGGGAAGCGCACTCTCTCTCGTGCACACACTCCGGTGATCGCTAGGAAAGAAGGGGGAGGACGAACCAGTGAGTTGTGAGTTGCGAGTGACCGAGTCTCAGAGCAGGCCAGACCGGGTTGGTCAGATGCTAGACTAAGCAGGCCTCAAGCAAGATCCGGCTTGCCAAGCTTAGAGAGGAGCGCCCTGGACGCATCCTAGCCTTAGGACAGAATATCCAAGTGCTGATGATTTCCGGAAAAGGTAAATACCTCATATAATATGCAAACCTTTGTAAATTGATTATAAATAGCTCCATTAGTCTAAAAAATCCCAAAAAATACCCCCAGACTCAGAAAATAGCCCCATTATTATTAGATCACTAGATCAGTCTTTTGAAAAACATGAATTGACTTTTTTTAATTATTTGATAATGTTTACTTTAGGTTCGTTTAAATGATATAACTAGCAAACGGTGGGGATAAAATCTGATACAAATGCTCCTGAACCCTAGTATCATATGGAATCTAAGTATAGACTCTAATTTGTTTGCTAAGCCAAAATATTAGGTCTTTTGTCAGTAAATACTAAATATATGGTTTTAGCCTCATATTAATTCTAGAATATAGAGAAAGCAACAAAATTTGTGAAAAAGTAACCATAGACTTCTTATGATATATCTATCATTTGAAAAATATCAAAGACAAGTTTAGTTCAGTTTGAACTTAGGTTTGTCCTAAAACCCTAAACTGGACCTAAAATACCGAGATTTTGATGTACATGTATTAATGGTGATTAATTGATATTAATCAGGTAGTAACCATAATAGTAGATGATGATGGACATATTAGGAATCTCTAAACTCCGGTATGTGGGTTTTTTTGAAGTATATGACTATATTTTTCTTAGTTGAATCACGATATCTATGTTGTTATTTTATTTTCAATATTGGATGTAGTATTACTAGAAGTACCCGGTGATTTGTCACTTGAAACATAGACTAAGAGTAGATGTTTTGTAGTTATTTAAGGTGCTCATTATCCCTGAGAGAATGGATTAATATTGACTAGTACACCTCCCTAGAGTACACAATGTACGAGGAGTTTCACAGAGTGCTTGGTACACGAGATAGGGCCCAACATATATGTTCGGTACTAGACCACCTTGATAATGCAACTCATCTAGAAAACTGACTAAAATTGGCATATTACGCCTAATCAAGAAATGTTTTCTATGACTTTATTTCTTTCTTTTTGCAAATATTTTTAAATTATGAAAATCATAAATATATATATATATATATATATATATATATATCTTTCTGTCCATGTACACAACACATTGTGTTGATTTGTTGTTTTTAAGTTTAGAGCTAGTATGGTAGAAAAGATAGGAAGTGAACAATTTTCAGTTTGTACATATTGTCTAGGATCTTGTTAGCATACATGTTTAAACATATGAATAAAATTCTTTTTTCAATATGCAAACATAATTCGTAATAACTTATGTTGTAATAATATACATATTTATGTTGCAAATGTTATGGTGTATATAATGGTTGAATGTTCACGTATACGTATGTCGCTTCAGCATTGCTCTTTGATCAGACTGGTTAACGTTTTTAGAGTTCATCCTCCCAGCCCCACGGGGTTTTGTAGAAGGCGGAATATGGGACGTTACAGGTGATATCAGAGCATGAACAATAGCTACACCTGGCATTTTCTCACCATGAAACTTACAATTATATTTCATCTTTCACTTAAAATCCTAGAAACTTTGTAAGTTATTTATAGGATATAGGTTTGACTTAGCCTCTAGGTTAGAACCTACATGTTTGAGAACTAGTTATAGACAAGTGTGTGAAACCCTTTCCATATAAAGCTCATATGTATTGGGTATTTATACTAGTCTACACCTTATTCTCACCATTTCACTAGGTGACATGGCACTAGACTGTCTACTGTGTATGGGACATCAGTTTCGCTAATTTGGTTTTGTTTTCCAATCAGCTTGATTCTCAATATTTTTCTCTAACGTCTGCCTTCTCAGAGAAAAACTATATAATATTTATTATATATATGTAAATATGAAATTGTGTCCCTTGCACATGAGAGTAGTAGATGTTCATGCAACCTAAGTGAAAGGGAGTGACATCAGTCTAGAAGAGAGAGTAGACTTAGATTAGATGTTTAGAGTCTTATTGATTATGTGATAGTTAGAGTAGGTGGTTGATTTATATATGAAATAAGCATGTGTAATCTAAGCTAAGTTTGATCTCAGATGGTGTAAGTTTCCTTATAAAGATATAAGTTGTATATGAGATTAATGCAATTTTGAAGATTCTAAGATAAGTCTTGATGATGAAAGTACATTCCCTTTTCTTACTTAAGATGAGCTAAGTTAAGATAAAGTTGAATATGCATGAGCCTCAAGCTCTTTTACAAAAGAAGGACCTCCAGTGTTAGCTCAAGATATATGGTGAAATCTAGAGAGAGTGAGACCCACAAGGAGAAGGTCATATGAGCTAACCTCTAATATATGAGGAATATGAAATATGGTAAAAATGTTTCCTAAGATGGATTACTCCTGAGTTATATGAGTTGAGTGCTTATGCACGATTCATATTATTGATCTAAATTCTATATGTGAGATTTGGGTAGAAACAAAATTATGGGTGGAAAACTCATGATAAAAAAGTCAATCTTTTAATTGAGTTAGGTCTTATCTTGAGTGGAATAAGCTTATGAGATCATCATTAGCTTTAAGTAAGGTGATATATGAAACACTGGTTCTGTGAGTAAAATGCCTTTTGCATATGATACTAATATTTTATTCCTCCTCTTCTCTTTCTTAATATATGATGCTAGAAACCTCACTTGAGCTATATAAATGATTTATGTATGAGGATTCATGCGTATAATCTTGACCTATTATAAATTTCCTCCCTATATCATACATGTTATATTCAAGTTTGAAACCATGATAAGGTCGACTTAATATAATCTCTTTCCCTTCATACCATACATGCAAGATGTAAGTTTGATATAGTGAGATTGAAATAAAGATATCTTTATATCATAGATTACATGATAAAAAATGAAGTTCTTAAACCCAAATCTTTTGGATCTAAGATTCTAGTTTAATTATAACTCTGTACATTAGAGTGAACACCCTAATATGTAAATATGAAAATCAGTTCCCACTAATAATGAAATCTTGGAATGATGTTGATCATAAACCACAACACTGATGTTAAGTGTGATAATTCTAGTAATTTATGACATGAAATATTGATTTCACCTTGCATGATTTAATGGGGGTGAAAAATGAAACTTTGAGTAATGCCTTCTTAACTTCATAGTTGTGAACAAACCCTTACCCTTAAGGATTATGGGGATATATCCTAAGATAAGAGAATTTCATTTCATTACTAACACATCAATAGAGGCTTCAACCTATATAAGGTAGGGTGAGTACACCCTAGATGATCTAAAATCCTGAGATGACAACATAGGGTGCATGCAAAACTACGATAGCCTTGACATCAAGAAGTGGTGGCCTACATGCAGTGGAAACACCTTGATACCACCTTATGCATGAAAGTAGTTGAATTTTGAGGGCAAAATTTCTTTCAAGGTGGGTGAATGTAATATATTGAAATTCTAGGGTATATCAATCCTTCATATCCAATTAGAGGAATAATAAATAATGAGGACTCAGAAACTAGATTGTCATAAGAGATCACATTTTTATTATATGATCCATCAATTGATAAGTTTTGTTGCATAATGGTGAAAGTCATGAAATAATGTGATGATATCTTTCACTATATATATGTGCTTGAGGAAGTATTTTATGTTTAGTGCATATTTGGGTCTTGGGCCCTTATTTTGAGGTGTATCATGAGTAATATTGCTAATTGAGTGAATGAGAACTACTTGAGGTGTTCGTGGTAATTGTTTTTGATGATGTGGCTATTGAATTGAGCCTACTTGAGTATGCTTGTTAAGTGATCATATGACCTAGGTTTAGGTATGCATTTGATCAAGAGTTAGATCTATGAATAGTAAACATATCATTAAATTTACATGGCATTTGAGAGAGTCTTTTATAGGACATTTTAAATTTTCCTAAATGATTATAATTGATTGATTTGGAAAATTGTTTGCTTATCATCTAGGCTCTGATTAGTTTGTTGTAACTGGTTAGTAAAACTTCCGAACTAGAGTTCTTGAAGTAGTTTTTCATGATTGGTTCAAAGTAAGTGCTGGATTTTGACTTCCTGTGAGTTATAGAGTTACATAAAAAATAGAGTTCCTGAGTTCCTTCTCAAAAAGACCGAAAAATAAGTGTCGGAACAATTGACAACATTTCTTGTACAATTATATATTTCATTCTTCATAAATGACACGTGTAAAATATTTATGACTAGGAATGTTAGCGGTATTTTCCAAATCATAACATAATATGATAAAACATTGTACACTATAAGTGGCACAATGTAAAATATTTTACACTACAACTACATTATCAATGTGGTATATATAATAAAAATATACAAATACGCTAAAAAGTAATCACACCACACCATGTGACAAAAAATGTGATCTAACATATTTTTATACTTCACGTTTACATTATATTATGAGAATATTGATACTGAACTATAATCGTACGTGGAGAATATACTAAAAATTAATGTTGTACATATTGTTAAACAAGCATGAACCAAAACTTATATTTACAAATACATAGCATGTACATATCATTGCAATAGTTTGTACACACAAGTGAAATAAAAATATTATAATTTGATTTGAACTACAATATTTTTATAATATTTATAATTATACCATATTAAAATATTTTTAAAAGCACAACATTCACATCATGACAACTTATTGAGGTTATTATGGTTTAAAATATTATGACTAGTCACGGATATGACTTTTTATTTCTTTGTCGTCCTTACATGTTATATAAAACATAGTAAAATTAACAATTTTTTAACTGATTCCATATTTACACTTATAACAAACCAATCACATGAAAGTTAATGGAACTTAAGTTCTAGAAACTAAACTAGAGTTCCTATAAAATGAGTTCCACATAAATTATGACTTACACCAAACCAATTTGAGCCCTAATGTTACACATCCATCATTTAGGTGACAACTACATGGAGCTTAAAGCCAGGGATCCTTTTGCATATGTGGGCGGATACTCTGTCTTCCACCTCCAATTTTCTTGGAATAAAATATCGGGTTGTGAGATCCTCCTTCCACCTATATACCATATCTCATATCAAGTCAATATTCCAATTGGTTAGCATTCTTCAGAAAATACAAGTGATACAACCAAAACCTTGGGTGGTTGGTTGAGAGATATCATGCTTCCATTTTGCTTTTCCTCTCCATGGGCTTCTACAACAGATGAGGAAGGCATGAAGTTGGTGTTTGAACTCGGGTCTGAGGATTTTCATAGAGTGAGCACCACCTGCAAATCTGCACGAAGATGGAGAACGGTCTAGATGATGTCCGATGATCTTCCTGGCTACAGAATCTGTCCTACATAGGCACTAGGGTGGGATATATAGGTGATTTTTGCAGCCTCATCACCATTTTTAGGATGCACTTTATCCTTTGTATGGCATCTATGGAGGTTCTTGACTCTTGCAGGGGGCAAGGAAAACCCCAAGGATGAAACCCCCTCTTCTGGGGTGTACTGTTCCACAACAAGGTGAAGCCCTGGTCGCGAGATCCAATAGAGTACCCCCACACAGAGTCATGGGAGGTCCTCAGATATGCTTCAGCATCTAAAAGACTTTCATTGTCTTGAGATGCCCTCCAACCTCCTATGATTCCTTACCGAAGTCCATCCCCTGTAGTGACACACATAGGAGTTAGAGAAGAGGGCACCATGCATCCAGTCCACACAATCGGAGCACGAGAAGGAGATGCAAGGTCCAAACATGTGGTTGCACGTCTGTTTCTCATTCACAAACTCATCTGAGTAAGCAATGGCAGCATGGCCTCAACCTAGAGCTGTGAGGGAAGCACACTCTCTCCCATGCATGCAATGTGGGGATCACAATGAAAGAAGGGGGAGGACGAATCAGTTTGTCATGAGTCGTGAGTGACTGAGTCTAAATGCAGGCTAGATCGGGTTGGCTGGATGCCAGAATAAGTGGACCACAAGCAAGATATGGCTCGCCAAGATTAGAGAGGAGTGTCCTAGACGCATCATAGCCTTAAGACAAAAAAATCAAGGGTTGTTGATTTCTGGAAAAGGTAAATGCCTCATATAATATGTACCTTTGTAAATTGATTATAAATAGATCCATTGGTCTTAAAATTCCCCAAATATACCCCCAGACTCAGAAAAATAACTCAATTGTTACTGGATCACTTGATCAGTCTTTTGAAAAACACTAATTGGCCTTCTTTAATTTATTTGATAATTTTTACTTTAATGTTAATTTAAATGATATAACTAGAAAACAATGGAGATAAAATTTAAGAAAAATATTCCTAAACCATAGTATTGTATGGAATCTAAATATAGACTCTGATCTAATTGCTATGCCAAAATATTAGGTCTTTTCTCATTAAAGACTAAACATATGATTTTAGCCTCATATTGATTTTATAAAATTGAGAAAACAAAAAAACACTGTGAAAAATTAACCATAGACTTCTTATGACATATATCAGTTGAAAAATATCAAAGACAAGTTTGAGTTAGTTTGAACTTATGTTTGGCCTAAAACCCTAAACTGGACCTAAAATAACAAGAATATGTTATATATGTATTAATGATGATTAATTTCTATAAATAAGGTGGTGACCAGAATAGTAGATGATAATGGACATATTAGGAATCTCTGAACTCAGAGTACATGGGTTTTTATTTAAGTTATGACTGGATTTCTTGGTTGAATCATGATATCTATGTATGCTCATTTATTTACAAATATTGGATGTACTGTTACTAGAACTACTCAGTGATTTTTCACTTGAAACATAAATTAAGAGTAGATGTTTTTTAGTTATTTAAGGTGCTCATTATCCCCCTAATGAGGGAATAGATTTATGTTTACTAGTACACCTCCCTAGAGAACAAGATGTATGACTAGTTTCACAGAGTACTTGGCACACGGGATAGGGCGCAAGATATATGTTTGGTACTAGTCCACCTTGATACAATTAGTGTAGAAAAATAACTAAAATTGTCGTATTTCAAATCAAGAAATGTTTTCTATGATCTTCTTTCTTTTTTTCTAAAAATCTTCTCAAATGATGAAAACCATAAATGTATGTATCTTTTTTCCCATGTACAGAACATATTGTGTTGATTCATTGTTTCACGTATGTATTAGGTTCAGAGCTAGCACGATAGAAAAGACATGAAGTGAGAAATGTTCAGGTTGTACATATTGTCTAGGATCTTGTTAGCATACATGTTCAAACTTATGTATAAAATTCTCTTTTATATATGCAAACATAATTTGTAATGACTTATGTTGTAATAGTGTACATGTTTATGTTGCAAATATTATGGTGTGTGTTAAATTTGAATGTTCATGTATGTGCATGTCGCTTCTGCATCGCTCTCTGTTCATATTGGTTAACGTTTTTGGAGTTCGTCCTCTCAGCCCCATGGGGTTTGGAGAAGGCGGAATCTAGGGATGTTACCAAAAGAAATCATCTATGCTTTTCACCCACCACAAGATTAATCGGAACACCCTTGACGACTCTCACCTTTTTTGGCCTTCATGACCAAAAATAGGGGTCATGCTAGGCTAAAGTCTACAGTTTTTGCTCTTATCTTGAACCTTGTCTTGTGAGGGGTAGACTATTGACACCTCATTTTTTGTCAATCATTTAAAGATCTAGATCATATCATCTCTCTGGCTAACAATGGAGTTCATTTCATTTATACCACATTTCCCCATATTATTCCATCTATTTCATCGATCCATTTCATCCATTTGCCACAGTTTAGGGGTTTTTCCTATACAAAAGGTATTTTTATATGGACTTAAATATAATTTGTCCTTTAGTTTAATTTTTTATAAGAATGTTTTCATCAATTGTCCAGTTGAATTTGTTGGGAAATATGGCATCATATAGGCAGCGGAAACAAAAATTTACTGACATATTTTCCATTAACCAACTGATCGCGTCAATAACTATGCAATGGGAATGATGGTTTCATGAATATATACCTAGTTCTGGAGCAAGTCCAGTGACAATTCTCATCAATGTAGATGCGCACTCGGTCTTAGATAGTGTATGTGCAGTTCCTAGTTGCACTGGAACTTGTCTGACTACTCCTCCACAGATAGCAGACTCATACAACTATTGTAGTGGCTCCTCGAAACTCACCATAGACTATGAGTTTATGTTTCCCTCCTAACACTAGCCAAATGACTCCTGCCTCTAGAGTAGTCCACACAGACTAACTAGAATTCATGTTGTCATGCTAGAACAAATAGGAAGGAGTTGTCCCTCCCGTTGGAATACTAGTCACCAACCTACTCTCCCATAACAATGATCCTCAGTTGTTCTCTCCCTTGCTATCCCTCCGTAGTCAGGTAGGACTTACTTGGGCTCTCGTGGTTACCAAAACCAGAGAGAACAACAATTATCAAAGAAACTTATTCTTAATTGTCTATGTTGTGTTCAAGGAAGCCCTCAATACCCCTCTATTTATAGTAGAGGCCAGGGTCAAGGTTCCCAAACTGTACGGGAGTGGAAGAGACCAAAAGATCTCAAATTTTTGTAACAATTCTAGAATTTTCATAACCTGTGACAGCAGAGACAACCGTCTGGCTCAATTCAGAGGATCGTTTGGCATTGTTCTATTTTGTAGATATGTTAGAAATTCAATTCTAATTAGTGTACGTCATTACTTCAGCACCAATCCTAAATGCAATCGAATTGCACCCCTGAGACGATCGTTTGGTGCATGTGAGACGGGTATCTCACACCACTCTGTGAGACAGGCATCTCATAGGCCGTTTTAGGCTGAATTCCACCCAAAGCACAATACAATCAACCAGACACTCCAACGACTGTCTCAACACTTAAACTGGTCGTTTGGTAGTCCAATCAGGTGATATGTTGCATGAATTGAAATACCTAAATAGTTTAGTAATCAATTAAATCATCATTCAAGATCAAACTCCTCTTCTAGATGAGTTCTTATGTGTGTGACCCTATAGGTCTCATATCACATTGGCAGTGAATGTCCATAACAACTTATGACATCACAAGAAAAGAGTGGTGCCTAGTCGCACATCAGTGCTACCCAAGTGAATGAAAAGTTAGGGAGCAACTTCAACCTACAATCTTTGTATGATGTTATAATTTTTGTATAGTTCCTTTGTCACTGATATCTAGATTGAACTAGAGGCATGGAGAAGTCATCCTCATTATCATTCAATCTTGTTTCTTAAACCAGAGCAGACTGCATGAGATATATGTAAGTTCAATATCACATATTGACTCACATGTGTATGGCCATACTTTTCTCAGTCTCGCTAATCAAGAGGCCATTAGATATCATACTCCTATAGGAGGGACAAATTCCATCTCTATCATTTATAGTTAATCCCCATGTGTCAAAGTTACCCAATCATCATGATTATAATAACCTATGTTTCAGGACAACGTTTGATGATGTCAAAGCGTACCCAATGACATGTGATGAGTGTAGTGATTTCAGGTCTAAGAACCACAACTACCACCATCACTATGAGCGATGACTATGACTTCCATGATGATGGCTTCCATGTGTTTTTCTCACAATGGGTATGTCTGATACATTGTTATCTAACATGTATTTGTGTGCTTGATTTGGTATTGTCATATCATAACTAATGAGATTATGTCATCAACTAACTCACACTCTGATCTTATGTATTATTGTTGTCTATCAACCTTTCCACAACAACAACCCATCAAGGACACAATAAGAATATATATATGTACTCTTAACATCTATATGATCTTATCTCTTCTAAGTCACGTACTTGAAGACATACGCCATTGAATAATATCATTCTCTAGACATTTATAGTGTTCCATCATTATCTCATAACTGAATGAAACATAATAAATTGGAAGATTGCCTTCTATTAATAATCAAGTAATTTACAATTTATTCAATTACAATCATCACATGATTGGATCTGTGGGCATACATACCAACAGACTCTCATTAGAGTCAATCACCCATGAATCTTATTCTGAGTGACCTAGTCTATCATGTTTCTGATGCGTAAGTGCTTTTATATCAAGTTTAGCAACGTTTTCTTTAAGTCGGTATCTTGAAATTTTCACATCTCTTCTTTGTATGACCACTCGTATGAGATGGAAATGTTTTAGTATGATGTCTATGATTCCATCCTAACTAGTAGCTCCATTGTTGTCATCAATATTTCTATTGTATCGTCAATGGTTGGAACCTCACACAAGTTCACCCGCATGAAATTCTTGATCCATACAATATCCTTTGTTGTTCTTATAACACAAAGATTATCGGCTTCTTTTGTATATTTGACCAATTGTCAATAGCTCAGAACCCATTCTAGCTTACAGTTAATGTTTAATGTCATAGATTGCAATTATTTTTACCATTTTGGAAGCTTGATCGGTGTAACCCTTTATACCCAACTCTTCTGTATTACCATAACCAAGGAACTAATCCTTTAAGTTTTTAACAATCACCCAAGGATGTTCTTTATGGTAGTCTAGTGACTCTCACTGACATCTGACATATACCTTCTTATCATGTCCAATACCTACAAGATTACTAGGTAGGTATATATATGGCTTCTCATCATTTCCAATACATATGAAATGACTGGATATCATCTCATCATGTCTAGTACATACAAGATAATTATATATCCTCTTGTCATGTCCAACACACATGACATAACGATAAGTACATAGAATTATATTAAAGATAGATCCAATTGCAAATGCATATGGTATCTATCCATGTGTTCTTATTCTTCATAAGAACTGGGACACTAGGCTCTTGAAAGACTAACTCCATGGAACATGGACAAGTTTTCTCTCATTGAGTCTTATATGTTGAATCCTTCAGCATCTTGTCAATGTATGTGCTCTTACTTAGTTCAAGAAGCTTTCTAGATCTATCTCTATAGACCTCGATCTTTATCACATAGGATGTTTTGCCTAAACCCTTCATATAAAAGGTATTTTTCTTGCCAAGTTTTAACATTTATAGGATAATGACGTTATTCCCTATCATTATGTGGAATATTAATATGCTCCCACTAAATCTTTTTGTAATCATATATTTCATCTTCATTTTGACTCAAGTCAAACCCTTTGATTGTCTTATCAAATAGAAGATTCCAACTTTGAGATGTTTGCTTCAATCCACAAATTGACCTTTGTAGCTTATAGACTTTATTTGCATTCTTGGATTTATAAAACCTTTAGACAGTTTCAAGTACACACCCTTATAATTAATCCATTTAAGGAATGTAGTTTTAACATCCATATGTCAAATCTCACTGGTCATAATAAGTTGCAACAACAAGCATGATCCTGATAGATTAACCATGGTAACTGTTGAAAGATTTTATCATGCTCAACACCTTGAACTTATTTAAAGCTCTTTGCAACCAATCTACCCTTCCATTTTAGTCTTCTTACAAAGACCCAAATGCACCTAATGGGTCTTACCCCTTCAGGTGGATCAACCAAGTTCATACCTTGTTGGTTTACATGGAGTCCATCATTGATCTCATGGCCTCAAGACTTCTTAGATTCTGGTCCCTTAGTAGTTTCTAGGTAGGTTGTTGACTCGTCGCTATGATCAACTCACCGCCTTCTTGAAATTTAAGATATCATAATCTATCAAATTCAATGTGTGTTTTACTAGAGCTATGAGTTATGTGTTTTATAAGGAACTTGATATTCCACAACAACTTCTGATTCTCCCTGTTCCTGTTGTACCCTTTTGGGTTCAATGCTTTCTTATTTATCTCAAACATTTTGAGTTCTACCTTTTACTCCTAGTGATCCCTTTGGAACTAAGCTCCCTTTTAGGAATACA
Organism: Alisma plantago-aquatica; assembly: GCA_963693085.1. NCBI lineage: Eukaryota > Viridiplantae > Streptophyta > Magnoliopsida > Alismatales > Alismataceae > Alisma > Alisma plantago-aquatica. Next base: position 542,966,220 of record OY856415.1, read on the forward strand.
ATCATCCAAACTCATAAACACTCTATTTTCAGATTGGGATAAGAGTGGTATTTAACAAAATAACATTTATGTGATTTTGTGAATGAAGCTTTTAAGGAAAAAAAATCTTATATAAGCATTCAATCCTAATTAATATAAAAGACATCGAGACTCCTCCCATGCAATATCTCATATAATGTCTTTTTGAACCATTTTAGATGGTACATTGTTTTAGTGTAAAGTATGTGCCCAAAAGAAATTGTAAGATCAACTAGATTTTATTGATAATCTCACCATGACTTAACAGGGTCTGATAGCTTCTTTCTGACATATTAGTATGTTTCAGGTGGAGTTTATTGTGATACACTATCACGGTATCTCTAGAAGGTCCTCAAACTCTTTGTTAAAATATTTCAACATTGATCACGTCAATGTACATTAATAGTTTACCAAGTGAGTTACATACTTCATTCATAATCTCCTTGAATATTTCAAGAGATTCATATTTTTATTTCATTAATACAAATTTCAATATCTAATGATTACATCTGTAAATATAATGAGGTACTTGTAACTACCTTCAACATTCATTCTAAAAGGTCTATGTACATTAGTATATACTAGTCCTAATGGAATAGTCAATCTCCCACCACATCTAGTGAAGATGCTCTTGTCATACTTCCCAATAAGTAAGACACATATGTCTCTATTGGTTTAATATCCTAAAGAGTCTAGATGGCCATCATATGGATTCAAGAAATACTCTCGCTTATGCGCTCTAGATGACAGTGCTATAGGTATTCAGTTGTTTGAGTCATCAATTCATTCAATGTATGTGTCGTACACATTGTCTTTACAACTATCAAGTATAGTTTGTGAGACATAGGGCATTGCCATAAAATATCATATCATATAATGTTTTCATTAATGGCAAGTACATAATAGCAATTCACTAATTCTATTATGTTCTCATGAATGACAACTTCTAATTGTTGAGGCGGCAACCCTTCCTTTGTACAGTTCTAGATTAGTACTTCTCAAGTTCCAAAGTAGAGATCTCTATCTCCATCTTCTTCCTGAGATCCTCTATTAGGAGGATAGTTCTTTCCAATGTCCAAACATGTGACAATGGTGGCATTTTTTTATCGTTTAAGTGAAAAGGACATATTCCTTTTACACTTACCCTTCTCCATATACTGAGTGCAGAAGACTTGGGTTCATCTTAGCCTCAGAACACTTCTTGGCCTTGCCTTTACCTTAGGACTCACTTCTGCTGATCATCAACATAGATTTGTCCTTCTTCTTCCTTTGCGTCAACATGCCAAGCATTTGATAAATTGACTATGTGATTCATGCAACGCTTGCATAATCATATCCATGGTCAACTCTTGACCTTAGAGAAATCCCAGTCACTCTACATGCCCTATCATATTGAACACATGGGTATCACCAGACCTCCTTTGTCAGTCTACACTCTAGTAGCACTTTTGGAGACATTATACCTTCTTTGCTTTACATAATTCTTAATATGTGTCGCCATCTAGAGAATGTACATGCTTACATGTTGTTCATGCAACTCATAGTTCATACAACATAGCATTAGGTATTCAAATATATACCACATCATTGACATGCTTCAATTAAGCACCCATTTTAGCCTTAGGCGCATTTGGAGTGGGTTCCAATGACACTGGTCTATCAAGGAGATAGAGCTTTATCTCATTGATGAGAACATTTCTCAAAGTCCTTAACCAATTGTGGAACTTTATCCCATTTTGTCCTTTCTCAAGAACTAGTCGTAATAGTATCATGTTTGTATTTTATGTTTGATTCTACAAAGAAATATTGTAATTTTTCAAAACATTTTTTATTTGTTTTGATTTGAAAATTTTGACAATATTAATTACGTCTTTAATTAACTTTCACTCCCACTATTTTATTCAAATTGATAGCCCTCAATATCAATTTGGAATATTGCAATGTACAATATTCTAGTGGGCCAAGATCCACATTTCATCAAGTCATGACTCAACTTTGGTTGTTCACCCACAACTTGATTGTTTAGGTATGCCAACTTGCCAGTTGCATTTGAATGCAACTCTTGGATATATGATATGCAATTATTTGCCATAATCATATGCATACCTCTGGTGCCTGGTATCACCAAGTTATCACCAGTTATGTCTGACCTAAAAGCCAACATGATAGGATATGTACCCTTCTTTAGCAGATCTACACACCTGTTGTCACACTTCCATGAGATATACGGCGCACCATGCTTTGGCATAAACTATGCTTGATCGATCAAGCTTTTCATGTGTGCTTCTTATGGAAGACATCTCAAACTTAATATTTAATTGAAGGATTTTGTATGTATAAATACATATACTTTATCCAATCACCACATATGTAGTATGTATCATATGCATGCTATATCCCACAATGAAAACATGTAATAAATAAAACTGGTGGTTATGGCCAGCCTAATGTAATTACTTAGAGCCAGAATGAATTAAAACAACCTAGGTCTACATCACATGCAGAAACATGTTGATGAAGATCTATGCTTTCCAATCAGGGTTGATCGGTTCAGCCCTTGAACCGATTGGCTCGCCTCTTGGTCGGTTGGTTGGTCGCATCTAGTCGGTTGTCTGACTCCACCAAACAATCGGTTGGTCACACTGTAGCTGGTTTTCTAGCTCCACAAAAAGGTTGGTTTTTCTGGTCCTTCAAGCTCCTAGTTGGCTCGCCAGCTGGTTGGCTCGACCCCTCCAGGCGGTCGGTTGGCCTCCTTCATCTTCGTCAAAATAGAAAAGTAAAATATCCTACTATTACATGATTATCAAGAAACCTCGAGTTACATTGAAGGGAAGCAAAGGTATGAGAGAATTAACTTGATAATGGGAAGATAAGATAAATGCACGGTACGCAAACTAAGATAAATAGGATTAACCAACCACACAATCATACACAGATAATATGGGTTATTGACATAACCATTCTACACATCCACCATCAAAACTTGCTTTTAGGACGACGCGTGTAGATTATATATATATATATATTTGTTTGTTTGGGTTCTTATGTGGTAATTTGATAGATGTGCACATTAACCAGTTTAAATATTCACATCGCATGCAATAAATAAACTCGATAAAACCAAAAATCCGATCATATCAATTATCCCAAAACATAATCAATTGAAGTGGATCTGATACCACTGTTGGGAAATACGACATCAGAAATAAAAAATTTACTAACATATTTCTCATAAACCAGCAGACCACGTCAATAACTATACAATGGGAAGGATGGTTTCACAAAGATATACCTGGTCCTAGAGCAAGTTCAACAACAATCCTCATCGATGTAGATGTGCACTCTATCTTAGATGATGTTTGTGCAGCTTCTAGTTACAATGGAACTCGTCTGACTACTCCTCCATAGATAGTAGACTCAAACAATTGCTGCAGTGACTCATCTGAACTCGTCACGAACCGTGAGTTGATGTTGCCCTCCTAGCAGTAGTCAAAGGGCTCCTACCTCTAGATTAGTCCTCATGGATCAACTAGAACTCATGTAGTCATGTTATAGCAGACAGGAAGGGGTTGTCCCTCTCATTCGTATACTAGTTGCCAACCTACTCTCCCATAACAATGATCCTCAATTGTTCTCTCCCTTACTATTCCTCCTTAGTCTGGTAGGACTTTCTTGGACTCTTGTGGTTACCACAACCAGAGAGGACAATAATTATCAGAGCAACTGATTCTAAATTATCTATGTTGTTTTTGAGAAGTCCCTAGTACCCCTCTATTTATAGTAGAGGCCACGGTCAGGGTTCCCAATCTGTGCGGGAGTGGAAGGGACTGAAATATCTCACAATTTTGCAACAATTCTAGAAGTTTCACAACCTGCGACAGTCGAAACGGTCGTCTGGCATCCCAGACGGTCATTTCGTATGCCAAACAGTCATCTGGCTCAATCCATACGGTCGTCTGGCATTTTCCTATTTTTGTACATATGTCGGTAATTTAATTCCAATTAGTGCACGTCATTACGTCAGCACCAATCCTAGATGCAATCGAATTGCACCCCCAAGATGACCATTTGGCGCATGTGAGATGGGCATCTCACACCACATGAGACGGTTGTCTCACACAAGTGAGACATGTGTCTCGCAAGCCGTTTTAGGGTGAATTCCACCCAATGCACAATACAATCAATATAACACTCCAAACAACTACATCAACACTTGTACCGATCGTTTGATAGTCTAGTCAGTTGATTTGTTGCATAAATTGAAATACTTAAACATTTTAGTAATCGATTCAATCATCATTCAAGATCAAACTCCTCTTCTAGTTGAATTTCAATGTGTGTAACCCTATAGGTCCCATATCATGTTGGCAGTGAAACTCCATTAAACTTATGACATCACAAGCAAAGTGTGGTGCCTAGTCGCACATCAGTGCCACCCAAGTGAAAGGAAAGTTGAGGAGCAACTTCAACCTACAATTTATGTATGGTGTTATAGTTTTTGTATAGTTCCTTTGTCACTGATATTCGGATTGAACTAGAGACATGAAACAATCATTCTCATTATTACTCAATCTTATTTTTTGAACCAGAGCAAACTGCATGAGATATATGTAAGTTTAATATGACATATTGACTCACATGTATATGACCATACTTTTTTCAGTCTCACTAATCAAAAGGCCATTGGATATCATACTCATGTAGGGGGGACAAATCTCATGTCTATCACTCACAGTCAATCTCTATGTCTCTAAGTCACCCAATCATCACCGTTATAACAACCCATGTTTCATGACTACATTTGACGATGTCAAAGAATACCCAATGACATGAGATGAGTGTAGTGATTTTAGATCTAAGAACCACAAACACCACTATCACTGTGAGAGTTGACTGTGACTGCCATGATGATGACTTCCATGTGTCAGTCTCAAAGTGGGTATGTCTCATACACTGCTCTCTAACAGGTATCGTGTACTTGGTTTGATACTATCACATCATGACTAATGAGATTTTGTCATCAACTAACTCACACTCTGATCTTATGTGTTATTGCTATATATCAACCTTCCACAACAACAATTGATCAGGGACATAATGAGAATGTGTATATGTACTCTTAACATCTGTATGATCTCATTTCTTCCAAGTCACGTACTTGAAGACATACATCATTAAGTAATATCATTCTCTAGACATTTATAATGTTCCATCATTATCTCATAACTTAATGAAACATAATAAAGTGGAAGCTTGCCATTTATTAATAATCAAATCATTTACAATTTATGTCATTACAATCATCACGTGATTGGCACTCTGGGCATACATACCAACAGAATTAACTTGAATAAAACATCCATTTATAAATTTTATGAATATTCAATTTCCTTCATTTGCGTAAAAACTCATATCTTTTGAAGAGTAATCGTCAAGAATTATCATATTATCTTCCTTCCTTTTGGTTGATTTTTATTCCATATATGACTCATTCCTGCAATTGCAACCAATTTTATCCAAAGTATATTGATATTATGTTTACTACATGTACAAAACTCAAGTACACGTATCAGCGTAATATAGTCCCAAAGAGGCTCGAATATCGAATACGGGGAAAATATGAGTCCAGAAACTACTGCTAGCAGTGACTTGATCAGCTTGACCGAAGGAAAAGAGTGATTGGTTATGAATTATCATAATTGCAAGAATTAAAACTAAAATTACTATTTGTGATCACAAAATGAATGAATTACTTAGGATTACAGTTTCACCACAGTTCATATTGTAATTAACATCATTTCATAAATATTTATTCCTCCTAACCTTGGACCAAGGGACGTTTAGCAAGAATTACCTACTCTAACATCGTAACTCACTATCTAATCTGATACAAACCCTACTCTCATAGATATTTAATTATTAGTTAGGTGCTTTAATGTATCATCTGGGTTATTCCCTTCACATCTGCAGGCCTTCTCTCAAAGTGTGATCTAATATATGACCTCCTTTACCCTTAATCCCTCTCTCGAAGAAATTAACGGTCTAATAAATCACCTCTGGTGATTAGGCGTAGATAATTTGTGAAGCAATCATACACATAAGTCCAAAAATTAAGAGAAATATAGATATTAATTCATAACGTCAAGTACAATGCAAAATTGGATACTCATTGGTCTTAAGTAACAAAGGGATTAGCCTCACATGATTTCTATTGTCATACACATAGAAGAAGAAAAGAGAAATGGGGGAAGCATTACAAAACTAAAGTAACATGTAAAGAAGTTGGATTGGATGACTCTCTCTAACAAACGGAGTGATTTGCTATTTTTTGGCTACAAATTTGTCCACGAGAAGTACTCGAACCATCCAGAATATAGTCTTCTTTTCTTCTTCCTTCTCTCCTAGCTTTTGGTTATCACGCAATAGAAAAGAACATGATCCCTAGGTATGGCCTCACTCCCCCTAATCATAAAAGTGACTTAGGGTGTCATTAAGTCACAACCGTTGGATTAACTGCAATATTTAATCTGGCCTGACCGCGACCAGTCAGTACCACTGACATGCTATTAATGACACTGATACCTTCTCAGCTACACGGTCCTCTTTAAAATGGCGTTACTACCTATATAGGTGTCGATATCACTGAGATGCTCCCTGACATCTCTAGTTGAATTTTTTGATCCAAGTCAGTACCACTGACTTTGTCGTCGGTAGCACTGATTCCATTTTAGAGTGCTCATGTTGAATTGTCAGCAATACTAGTTTGTCTGTCTGCACCACCAAGTTCTTTCGGCTCTACCCTTTTCCTTTTCTTCAAATGTCGATACCACTGACACACTTGTTAGTAGCACCGAGTTGAGCTGATTCTTCTCAATTTACCTGAGATTTAAACAATGAAGAACATAAATCTCCACAAATAATGATAAACATGGAACAATAAAAAATGATGAATAGTTGATGTGAATGAGTGTCATGGGCTAATAATAATAAATCATAAGCAATTTATATAAAACTGAGCAATAAATACATAATATATATAGTAAAATAGTCTATGAAAAATGACAATTATTCAATGCGTCAAACTCCCCTAAGCTTAAATGTTTCTTATTCTCAAGAAACACACCCTCACATTTGTTTGAGACTAGTCAGCAAAAGGACAAAGAATATGAATTTCTATTATCAACTAACCCCACCTGGCGGTCCCAAATCGTCCCTTACTGGCCACTAAACAAATAACTACTCTTTAAGTGGTCAAAAATATTCATTAAAGATGTCCATCCTTAGATCAGTGAAACACTATCAATAGAGAATTTGATACCACAGTCAATCGGGCATTCACTCAGGGTATCATGTGATTCCCTATCTACATTATTCTTTCCTAACTACCAACTAATTGGAAGCAGTTCTCTTTTTCAAAATGAATTAGGAGATCAATCATATATGACCTACCAATAAGAGAAATGAATGGAATAATGTAGGTGGTTTATGAAGAATCACAAGTAAATATTGAATCATTTATGCAAAAACAAATATAATCCTACAAAATGAAGAGAGTAAGACATGCATGAATCCTAATTCCTATTGTTTTTAGTTGGAATAATGAATGCACTAAAACCCTCATCATATAGATGACAATGAAACAAAAGAATGCATCATGTGGCTATCTTCATTTCTTTTTTAGGAAAGGTTCAGAATTGATGTCAGGACATCCTTTTCTCCTCTTTATTTCATACTATTTTTTTCTCATTGGTCGTATGTTTTAGTATGTGTGAAGGGTATGCTTGGGCTTTACTGTAACATATTTATTTAAAAAATCTCTTTATTTTGAGAGGTATGGATGTGTATCCCTATACTTCATTTTCAGAGAAAGACCACATGATACACATTGAGAGAAAATGAATGATGGAAAAGATATGCAATCTACATGAATTTATTATGCAACTTAATGATATGCAAGAATATCCCTTTTCTTTTTTTCATTTTCTAACTAATGCAATAAAAGGAAACTAACTATAATGTCGTCTGTCATGCTACGCAATGCAATCAAGAGGAAATAATTTAGGTTACTTGATCATCTTAAGGTGGTGGATCAAATGAATGAAAATCGGATGGAATCATAAGATTAAGAGACAATGTCTTTCTTAAACTATGATATGTCCCTCTACTATTAAACTATGTACATGGTAACCTTAGGATTTCTTTTTAAAACTTCAATTAAGGTCATGTTAATTGTTTGATTAGTTCAGGATGGAACACCATCGTCATCCACAATTCATGGATAATTAAGACTTCCATTCGTATCAAATGTCCTTAAGTTGACTAACCCATTCACTTCCGTTGAGTGATGTTGCATTACAAATTTACAACTAGGCCAGTTTTTTATTTGATTCTAAAATTTCATTACAAAGACAAATGAGAACACATTCTACGAAGACAAAGGTAGAAATCATGCTTATACTACTCCATGATTACACTAGGTAGATGTGGATCTTACAAACCCAAAATATGAAAACTAAAAAACAAAGAGAAGATAGAGTTGTTTCCGCACCCCTCTAAGCTTGAACTTGACTATGTCCTCATAGTCAGAATCCAATCAAAGAGGTGGAGAAGTGGTACCAAATCAAAATGTTGGTGGTGGTGGCATGTTTGGATCATGGGGGTAGAAGGTGCCCTGGAAAGTCCAGGGCTGTTGTGGCATATATGGAGGTTGTGGGTAGTTTCCAAAATAACCTTGACTCGATTATTTATTGAAGAATGGCTGCATGTAGCTCTCCATTCACTATAGGAAAGCATGCATGTTCTCCTAGTTGGCCAGGAGAAGGCACTCATTCTCAAAGATGGCATGTTGGTTCTGGTATAGTCATCCTTGGACATCTTGGATGTCCGCCAATGTTTTTGTTTGTTGTTGTTTCCCCTGTTAGATTTCTTGTAGCATCTTTTACATACTTGCAATGGAATATGAGTCTCATTTTGTCTAGGTGGTGGAGTTGCAGAGCTAGAGGTGCCATGTCTTCTGGAAAGCATGTACATGGTCTGTCGTAGTGTGAATAGTATGGATGCCTCTTCTTCTTCTTAGTTTTCATCTTGCTCCTGTTCGCATTGTCTTCTTATTCTTCCTCTTCCTCCATTGCGTCCTCTTTTGGCCACCCATGTGTCACATCCCTCGCAGGCTAAATATGAGATCAGGGAGTTCCTATTCCCGCCACTAGACATTAATTATGCAACAAGCATACACCTTGCCATGACGCTCACTGATGAGGTGTGCTCTCTTGAAATGCTTGAAATCCAACTTTAAATAGATCCACAAAGTGTTTGAGGTGGATAGATCAAGGTTGAGATGCATAGCAATCAGAGTAATGAGCCCTCCAAAATGGATTGGGGGCTTCCTCTGCACTTGCATCTTTACTACCAACATATGTTGTAGGAAGAAGAAACCAAGGTCGACCTTCTCTTCCCCTAGGGCCAAGAATTCCCAAAGGACGTAGAGACCCACATGTTGGACCTTCCCATGCCCTTGTATCAACCTGACAAAGATCGTGTTGGTGAGGAAGTAGTGCAGAATTCAAGCAAACGGATTCTCGACGTCCATGCTGGAGTTCTTATTCTAGTTGATTGAGTAGCCCTATGGCAAGTTCGTTAAGAGCCTCCGTGCTTGTAAGTAGTCAAACTCACTGGTGGTGTGGCACACCTCCCTGACTAGCCACCCATAGTTGGCGTTGATTAAGAAATGGCTCAGTATCATTATTAATTTCCATGGATGCATGCAGAGATGCCTTAACCACCATGAACGATCACTCCATCTAGACTTCCCGGGGTGCAAATTCATCCTAGATTGAATGGAATCACATTTTGTCCTAGAGTGAATACTCTGTGCAGAATGTGACGGTCAAGAATCTTATTGGTTCTATCCTTATAGATCCTTGATCTTTCATAGTCATCCAACTTGAGCTCATCCAATTCATTTAACTCCAACATCCTCTTCTTTCATGCATCATCAAGATTATAATTCTACTTTCTCAAATCCCACTTGGTTTTGCACTCCAATTCCACAGGTAAATGACATTCTCACCCATAGACCAACCTATATGAAGTTGTTCCAATAGGTGTTTTATAGGTTGTCCTATATGCCCAAAGAGCGTCATTAGTTGCATACTCAAATTGGTCCTACTGGTTGAGACTGTCTTTCCCAAAATTTTCTTAATCTCCCTATCAGACACCTCAACCTGCCCCTGGATGTGTAGGTGATACGAAGTATCTACTATGTGTCTCACTCCATACCTATTCAACAAGTCTCCAAACTTATTATTGGTGAAGTGAGATCTCCCATCACTTACAATCACTCATGGCACCCCAAACCTACAAAACATATGATCTTTTACAAATCTGCATGAAACCTGAGCATCATTGGTGCTGGTTGGAATTGCTTCCATCCATTTAGATACATAGTCAACTGCAAGAAATATATATATATTAGAATTCAAAGACACAAAAGTTCCCATGAAATCTATTCCTCATAAAATAAAAGCCTCAACTTCCTAAAAATGTTTAGGGGCATTTCATGTCTCCTAGTTATATTCATTACTTGTTGACATGCATCACAATTGCGCACAAAATTGTAAGCAACTTTAAAAAGTGATGGCCAATAAAATATACTCTCTAAAACATTTACTTCCATCCTGGAGCTAGCGTGGTGTCCCCTAGTTGGTAGGGAGTGACAATGTGTCAAGATACTCTCCATCTAACAGTCGGGCACACACTTCCTCAAAATTCCATCCCTACATTACTTGAGTAAGATGGGGTCATCCCACACATAAAATCTCAAGGAATGGAATTATTTTTCTTATCTTGATACCCCCAATCTTCTGGCAGCTCGCCACACGCTAGGTAATTTACAACAATTGCAAACCGCAGATCCTTATTCTTCATGGCAAATAATTGCTTATATGGGAACTCCTCAACTATGGGTATCTCTAGATCCTTCTCATCTACTCTTTCCACCCTGGATAAATGATCTGCTACCACATTTCATGTCCCTGCCTTATCCTTGTTCTCAATATCAAACTCCTGCAATAGCAAAATCCATCTTTGTTGGTATGTATGCCCAGAGAGACAATCATATGATGATTGGGATATGGCATAAGATACCTGATTTGATAATAATAAAGGCAAGCTTCCAATTTCAATTATGAGATAATTAATTACATAATAAATGCCTAGAGAATAATATTATTCAATGATGTATGTCTTTAAGTACGTGACTTGGAAGAATGAGATCAAACGGATGTAAAGAGTATATACATTCTCATTATGTCCCTAATCGGTTGTTATTGTGGAAGTTAGATGGACAACAATAACACATAAGATTAGAGTGTGAGTTGATTGATGACTAAATCTCATTAGTCATGAAATGGTAATATCAAACCAAGCACACAAATACATGTTAGGGAACAATGTATCGGACTGACCCACCATGAGACTAATTCATGGAAGCCATCATCATGGAAGTCATAGTCATGTCTCATAGTGATCGTGGTGGTTGTGGTTCTTAGACTTGAAATCATTACACTCATCACATGTCATTGGGTACACTTTGACATCATCAAACGTAATCCTAAAACATGGGTTGTTATAACGGTGATGATTGGGTGACTTTGACACATGGGGATTGATTGTGAGTGATAGATATGGGATTTGTACCTTAGATAGAGTATGATATCAAAGGCCTCTTGATTAGTGAGACTGAGAAAAGTATCGCCATACACATGTAAGTCAATATATAATATTGAACTTACATATATCTCATGCAGCCCGCTCTGGTTCAAGGAACAAGATTGAATAATAATGAGGATGAGTGCTCCATGCCTCTAGTTCAATCTGGATATTAGTGACAAAGGAACTATAGAAACACTATAACACCATACACAAATTTTAGGTTGAAGTTTCTCCCCAACTTTCCATTTACTTGGGTAGCAATGATGTGCGACTAGACACCACTCTTTGCTTGTGATGTCATAAGCTAGTTAATGACATTCAATGCCAATGTGATATGGGACCTATAGAATCACAGAGATAGGAACTCATCTATAAGAGGAGTTTGATCTTGAATGATGATTGAAATAAGTACTAAAGTATTTAAGTACTCAATTCACATAACAAATCAATAGATTGGCTGATTGAACTACCAAACAACCATCTCACTGGGTGAGACGGCTGTTTGGGTAGCCAGATGGGCATCTCAAGTGTTGAGATGCCCATTTGGGTTGTCAAGCATATCAGAAATTGAATTGGCTTAGTTCTTCCCCATGAAGCGACCAGTTCAAGCTGTTCGACCGATCAGCTCGACTCGAACTCACCAGACGGCCATCTAGGTGAGTGAGAGGGGCATCTTGCTTGTGTGAGACATCCTAATTGGGACAAATGAGAGTTCAAGAGTTTTCCTAAACTTGTTTCAACTGTACATACTTGGGGTGCTAGTAAATTAATGTATGACATTAATTAGGAAATGATTTGTCAATTCATATCTGATTAGGAAAGTGCAAACTGACCGTCTCGCATCCCAGATGACTGTTTCTCTTAGAGAAATGACCATCTCGCATGCGAGACGACCGTTTCATCCAATGTAGGTTGTGAAACTTCCTGAAAAGTTGCAAACATTCAAGATCTACTTGTCCTTTCCACTCCTGTTTTAGTCCCTCATTGGTCAGAAATTGGGAACCCTGACCCTAACCCCTCCTATATATAGAGGGAGACGGGGGTCTTCCCAGAGCACAACTACTACACAGACAATTGAGAATCAGTTGCTCTGACAATTGTTGTCCTCTCTGGTTGTGGTAACTACGAGAGCTCAGGCAAGTCCTACCCGACTAGGGAGGGATAGACATGGGAGAGCAATAATTGAGGATCATTGTTGTTGGAGAATATGTTGGTGACTAGTACACCAATGAGAGGGGAAACTCCTTCCTGTCTGTTCCTGCAGGATGACATGAGTTCTAGTTTGTCCGTGTGGACTACTCTAGAGGCAGGAGTCTATTGGATGCTACTATGAGGGCAACATCAACTCGCAGTCTGTGGCGAGATATGAGGAGCCGCTATAGTAGTTGTCCGAGTCTGATGTCTATGGAGGAGCAGTCAAACGAGTCCAAGTGTGACTAGGATCTGCACAACCACCGTCCAAGAAAGAGTGCACATTTACATCAATGAGGATTGTCACTGGACTTGCTCCAGGACCAGATATATCTTCATGAAACCATCCTTCCCATTGCACAGTTATTGATGCGATCTTCTGGTTAATGGAAAATATGTTAGTAATTTTTTATTTCCACTGACTATCTGATGTCATATTTCCCTGCATTGGTATCAGAGCTACATCAATTAATTATATTTTGAGATAATCGATATGATCACATTTTTGTTTTTATCAAGTTTATTTATTGCATGCGATGTGAATATTTAAACTAGTTGATGTGCACGTCCATCTAAGTCACCACATAAAGAACCCAAATGAGTATATATGTATAATATAATATATATGCAATTTACATGCGTCGCCATAAAATTAGTTTTGATGGTGGATGAAAAGCATGAAACCCCATATCTGTGTGTGCATGGTTGTAGTTATTGGTCTTGTTATTAATTTGGTTTGCATACCGAGACTCTCTCTCCTTTCCATGTATAAATTAATGCTCTTCTTCCTATTTCTCCTTGAGTATAACTTGAGTTTTTCCCATATACAATGTAATAAGAAATAGGATAGTTTTAATTTATGTTTCGACGTGAGATGACAATATGCACAAGACAAAATAACTGGCTTGTGAGCCCAATCGACTGGAGGACCGAGGAGGCTAGATAATAGGAGGATGAATTGATCGATTGGTGGCCCGACTGACCGACTGGAGGTGTCCAGACACTGCTTGGACCTAAGAACCAGACAAACACTTTAGAAGAAACCAACCAAGCGACCAGAAGGCGAGCCGACCAGTTCAAGAGTTGAACTGATCAACCTGGATTGGTTTGAGCACAGATCTTCATAGGTTGCATATGATGTGGACCATAGATGGTAGTAATTCCTTGTGGCTCCAAGGAATTACATTAGTATGGCCATAATCATCACTTGTGTATTTTATTTATTACATTTTCTTGTTTCTGTTTATAACATGTATATGATATATACTATATATGTGGTGATGGGATAAAGTATATGTATTTATATACACAAACTCTCTCGACTTAAATATTAAGTCTAAGATGCATTCCATTAGCGATACACATGAAAAGCTTGATTGAACAAGCATAGATTTACATAAAGCATGGTGCTCTGTCCATATCGTAGAATTGTGATGGTAGATATGTAGATTTGCTCAAAGCATGGTGTGTATCTATCGTATTGGCTATTGGGTTAGGCTTAACTAGTAACTTGGAGAGCACAAGCCCAGAGGCAAGTAGATGATTATGGAAAGGAGTTGTACATATCATCTATCCAAGAGTTGAATATGATTCAATTGGCATGATGGCCTACCTAAATAGTCAGGTTGTGGGTGATCGGCAAAATCCGACTCATTGCTTGATGATATATGGATCTTGGCCCACTAGAATATTGTGCACTGCAATATTTTGAATTGATATTGAGGGATATAAATTTGAATAAAATAGTGGGAGCGGTTGTTAATTAAATACCTAATTAATATCGTCAAATTATCAAATCAAACCAAATCAAAAATGTTTTGAAAAAGGTTGCAATATTTCTTTGTAGAATCAAATGTCAAACACAAACACGTTCAAATTGCGATCAGTCCTCAAGAAGGACAAAAAGGGATAAAGTTCCAAAAATCAGTTAAGGACTTTGAGAAATGTTCTCATGAGAGAAAGTTCCATGTCCTTGATAGACCAATGCCAGAGGAACCCACTCCAGATGCACCTAAGGCTAAATGGATGCTTATTGGAAGCATGCCAATGATGTCATAGACATTTCATTGCCTAATGCTATGTTGTACGAACTATGAGTTGCATGAAAAACATGAATACATGGAAATTCTCAAGATGGTAACACATCTTAAGAATCATGTAAAGCAAACAAGGTATAATTCAAGTGCAAACTAACAAAGAGAAGTCCAGTAGAACCCATGTGCTCAATGTGATTGGACATGTGGAATGACTGAGATTTCTCTTAGGTCAATAGTTAACCGCGGTTATCTATATTGAGCACATGGGTTATCTATGATGGTGATCACATGCTTGACATGTTGATGCCAAAGCAATTGATAAAGGACATGTTGATGCCAAAGCAAGGAAGAACAAGGACAAATCCGTGATGGTGATCAGCAGAAGTGAGTCCTAGGACAAAAGCAAGGCCAGAAAGTGTTCCAAGACTAAGCTGAAGCCCAAGTCTTCTGCAGTCAATATATGGAGAAAGGGTAAGTGTAAAAGGAATATGTCCTTTTCACTTAAAGGATAAAGAAAGCAAAGTGCCACCATTGTCACTTGTTTTGACATTAGAAAGTAATTATCCTCTTTATAGAGGATCTCAGGAAGAAGATAGAGATAGAGATCTCTACTTTAGGACCTCAGAAGAAGTAAGCTAAAAATATATGGAGCAAGGGTTGTTGCCACTATAGTTAAAGGTTGTCATTCATGGGTACATAATAGAATTAGTGAATTGCTATTGTGTACTTTCCAAACATCATATGTTTTGTATGATGAGAACATTATGATCTTTTATGGTGATGACCTATGTCTCATAAACTATACTTGATAGTTGTAGAGACAAATGTGTGTGACACATATACTGAATGACTAGATAACTCAAACAAACTAATATCTATAGCACTGTCATCTAGAGCGCATAAATAAGAAATGCATTTATAGAATCCATATGATGGTTATCTAGACTCTTTTGGTTATTGAACCAATAGAAATATGCATGTCTTATTTGTTGGGCAATATGACAACAGCATCTTCACTAGATGTAGTAGGAGATAGATTATTCCATTAGGACTAGTACATATTGATGTACATAGACTTATTAGAATGAATGCTAAAGGTAGTTACAAGTACCTCATTATATTTACTGATATGATCACTAGATATTGAAATTTCTATGGAATACAAGTTTGGATCTCTTGAAGTGTTCAAGGAGATCATAAATGAAGTACGTAACTAAATTGGTAAAAGTATTAAGATACCTCAACATGATCGATGTTGAAATACATGAACCAACAATTTGAGGACCTTCTGGGAGATCATGATAGTGTATCATAATGAACTCCACCTAAAACATTTCGATATGTCAGAAAGAAGGCATCACAACCTGCTAAGTCATGGTGAGATTATCAATAAAATCTAGCTAATCTTACAATTTCTTTTGGGCACATGCTTAAACACCAAACAATGTACCGTCTAAAATGGTTCAAAAGACATCATATAAAATATGGCATGGGAAGTGTCCTGATGAGTCTTTTGTAGTGATTGGTATTAAAAGCTTGTATAAGAAAATAGTTTCTTAAAGGTCTTTATCCACAAATCACATTAATGTTATCTTATTGAATACTACTTATATTCTAGCCTGATAACAAAGTGTTTTTTGCTAGGATAGCTGAATTCCTAAAGGGAACTTAGTTCCAAAGTAATTAGTGGGAGTAAAAGTAGAAATCAAAATATTCAAGACAAATAAGAAAACATAGAGCCTAAAGAGGTATGATAGGAGCAAGGAGAATAACAACTAGTTGTGGAATCTCCAGTTCCTTATAAACACAGAACTCATAGTTTTAGTAGAATGTTTTGAGTTTGAAAGATTATGATATCTTATAACTCAAGAAGGCGGTAAGTTGATCATAGTGATGAGTCAACTACCTACCTAGAAACTATTGAGAAACCAAATTATGAAAAATGGCTTGTGGCCATGATATCTATGATGGACACCATGTAAACCAACGAGGTATGACCTTGGTCGATCCACCTGAAGGGGTAGAACCCATAGGGTGCATTTAGATCTTTGTTAGAAGACCAACATGGAAGGGTAGATTGGTTGCAAAGAGTTTCAAACTAGTTCAAATTGTTGAACGTGATGAAGCCTTTCACCAGTTGTCATGGTTAAATCCATCTAGATCATGCTTGTTGTTGTAGCTTATTATGACTGTGAGATTTAGCATATGGATGTTAAAACCGCATTACTTAATTGAAACAATTAAAAGAATGTGTATGTGACACAACCTAATAGTTTTATATATCCATTAATACAAATAAAGTCTATAAGATACAAAGGTCACTATGAGGATTGAAGCAAGCATCTCAGAGTTGGAATCTTTCATTTGACAAGACAGTCAAAGGGTTTGACTTGACTCACAATGAAGATGGAATCTGTGATTACAAAATATTTAGTGGGAGTGTATTTTATATTCCACAGAATGATGGGGAATAATGTCCTTATCCTTCAAATGATAAAACATGGCAAGGAAAGTACCTTCTATATGAAGGGTTTAGGTGAAGCATCCTATGTGATAGGGATCGAGGTCTATAGACATAGATCTGAAAAGCTTCTTGAACTAAGTAAGAGCACATACATTGACAAGATGTTAAAGGGTTCAACATACAAGACTCAACGAGAGAAAACTTGTCCATGTTCCATGGGGTTAGTATTTCAAGAGCCTAGTGTCCTAGTTCTTATGAAGAATAGGGACACATGGATAGATGCCTACAGATCTTTCTTTGAAATGTTATGTACTTATCATGTTATCTCATATGTATCGAACATGGTGAGAATATATCTAGTAATCTAGTATGTATCGGACATGATGAGAGGATATCCACTCATCTCATATGTAATGACATGATGAGAGGACACATATATACCTACCTAGAAATCTCGTATGTATTGGACATGGCAAGAGGGTATATGTCAGATACCGATGAGAGTCACCGGAATACCATAATGAACATCCTTATGTGCTTGTGAAGCACTTAAAGGATTGGTTAATTAGTTATGGTAATAGGGAAGAGTTGGATGTAAAGGGTTACACCCATGCAAGCTTCTAGACTGACAAAATGATCACAATCATGTTTGACATTAAATGAGAATTGTAAGCTAGAAAGGGTTCTAAGCTAATGGAAGTTGTCCTAATCTACAAAAGAAGCCAAGTATCTCTGTGTTATAAGAACAACAGAGGATATTGTATGGATCAAGAAGTTCATATGGGTGAACTTATGTGAGGTTCCAAACCATTGATGACACAGTAGAAATACTGATGACAATAATGGAGCTACTAGTTAGGCTGGGAATCTCGAATAGCATACTACAACACTTCCATCTCATACGAGTAGTCGTACAGTGAAGAGATGTGAAAATTGCAAAATACCAACTTAAGGAAAACGTTGCTAAACCCGCTATAAAAGTACTTGCGCAGTAGAAGCATGAAGATCATGTTAGGTCACTCAGGATGAGATCTGTGGGTGATTGGCTCTAAGTGCAAGTGGGAGTTTGTTGGTATGTATGTCTAGAGAGCCAATCATATGATGATTGGGATATGGCATAAGATACATGATTTGATAATAATAAAGGAAAGCTTCCAATTTATTTTGTATATTCAGTTATGAGATAATGAATTACATAATAAATGTCTAGATAATGATATTACTCAATGACGTATATATGTCTTCAAGTATGTGACTTGGAAGAATGAGATCATACAGATGTTAAGAGTATATACATTCTCATTATGTCCTTGATCGATAGTTATTGTGGAAGGTTGATATACAATAATAATACAAAAGATCGGAGTGTGAGTTGGTTGATAGCTAAATCTTATTAGTCATGATATGGCAATATCAAACCAAGCACACAAATACATGTTAGGGAGCAATGTATTGGATAGACCCACTGTGAGACTGACACATGGAAGCCATCATCATAGAATTCATAGTCAGGTCTCATAGTGATGGTGGTGGTTGTGGTTCTTAGACCTAAATCACTACACTCATCACATGTTGTTGGGTACACTTTGACATCCTCAAACGCAGTCCTAAAACATGGGTTGTTATAACGGTGATGATTGAGTGACTTTGACACATGGGGATTGACTGTGAGTGATATATATTAGATTTGTCCCTCTGATAGGAGTATGATATAGAGAGACTGAGAAAAGTATGGCCATACTCATGTAAGTCAATATATGATATTGAGCTTACATATATCTCATGCAGTCTGCTCTGGTTCAAGGAACAAGATTGAATAATAATGAGGATGACTGCTCCATGCCTCTAGTTCAATCTAGATATTAGTGACAAAGGAACTATACAAACACTATAACACCATACACAACTTGTAGGTTGAAGTTGCTCCCCAAATTTCCATTCACTTGGGTAGCAATGACATGCGACTAGGTACTACTCTTTGCTTGTGATATCATAAGCTAGTTATGGACATTCACTACCAATGTGATACTCGAACTCACCAGATGGCCATCTAGGTGAGTGAGACAGGCGTCTCGCTTGTGCGAGATGGCCCAGTTGGGACGAAGGAAGGTTCAGGAGTTTTCTCGAACTCGTTTCAATTGCACATACTTGGGGTGCAAGTAAATTACTATATGGCATTAATTAGGAAATGATTTGCCAATTTATATCAAACCGAGAAAGCGTGCAATGACCATCTCTCTTAGTGAGACGACTGTCTCACATCCCAAATGACCGCTTTTCTTAGTGAAATGTCAGTCTCGCATGCGAGACGACCGTTTTGTCGCACGTAGGTTGTGAAACTTCTAGAAAAGTTGTGAAAATTCAAGATCTACTTGTCCTTTCGACTCCCACTTTGGTCTTGCATTGGTTGGGGACTGGGAACCCTGATCCTAACTCCTCCTATATATAGAGGGGTACTGGGGGCTTCCCAGAGCACAACTACTACACAGACAATTGAGAATCAGTTGTTATGACGGTTGTTGTCCTCTCTGGTTTTGGTAACCATGAGAGCCCAGGCAAGTCCTACCCAACTAGGGAGGGATATCCATGGGAGAGCAACAACTAAGGATCATTGTTTTGGGAGAGTATGTTGGTGACTAGTACACCAATGGGAGGGACAACTCCTTTCTATCTGTTCATGTAGGATGACAGGAGTTCTAGTTGGTCCGTGTGGACTACTCTAGAGACAAGAGTCTGTTGGCTGTTGCTAGGAGGGCAACGTCAACTCACAGTTCGTGGTAAGATCTGAGGAGCTGTTGTAGTAGTTGATCGAGTCTGATGTCTGTGGAGGAGCAGTCACACGAGTCTGAGTGCAACTAGGAGCTGCACAACTACCGTGCAAGATAGAGTGTACATTTACATCAACGAGGGTTGTCACTGGACTTGCTCCAGGCCCAGGTACATCTACATGAAATCATCATTCTCATTGCATAGTTATTGACACAATCTGCTGGTTAATGGGAAATATGTCAGTAAAAAAAATTGTTTCCACTGCCTATTTGATGATGTATTTCCCTACAATCTTATAAATCTAGGTTTGACATCCTTCTTTTACAACATATACTTATATGTTTCATGATCCATCCACATAATAACCCTTTCTCCCGTCAAATACTGGCAAAATTTTTCAAAAGCAGAAGCTATGGCCAAAATCTCTTTTTTAGTTATTTTATAATTAAGTTGGGCATCATTTAGGGTCTTTGAAGCATAATAGATAATAAGGAGGACTTTTATCCTTGCTTTATCCTAGAACAAACCCTACCACATAGTCTGATGTGTCGCACATAAGCTCAAATGGTTGGCTCCAATATGGAGCTTGAACCACATGTGTCGAGAGTCGTTTCTCCTTCAACACCTCCAAGCTTTCAAACATCGCTCGTCAAAATTAAATTCGACATCTTTCTCTAATAATTCAAAAAGTGACTTTGTGATTTTTGAAAAATCCTTTATAAATCGTCAATAAAAATTAGCATGTGCTAGAAAACTCTGAACCCCATTCACTGATGATGGTGGAGGTAGCTTAGAGATTATTTCTATTTTATCCGAGTCGACC
Source organism: Alisma plantago-aquatica (assembly GCA_963693085.1). Classification (NCBI taxonomy): domain Eukaryota; kingdom Viridiplantae; phylum Streptophyta; class Magnoliopsida; order Alismatales; family Alismataceae; genus Alisma; species Alisma plantago-aquatica. The sequence continues at coordinate 542,987,233 of OY856415.1, forward strand.
TCCATTCCTTTATTGGGCACTTTGTGTCCCAAAACTATCCCCTCACTAACCATCATGTTGCACTTTTCCCAATTCAGCACTAAGTGAGTGTCTTCACACCACTACAAAACCTTGTCAAGACTGTCAAGGGCGTCCTCAAAGGATTCCCCATACACTGAAAAATCATCCATGAAAACCTCGACACAACGCTCAACCATATAGGAAAAAATATTGAGCATACATCTCTGGAAAGTCGTCGGTGCATTACAGAGGTCAAAGTGCATCTGTCGGTAAGTAGAAGTACCATAGGGACAAGTGCATGTCTATTTCTCTTGGTCCTATGGCTTGATAAAAATATGATTATACCATGAATACTCATCAAGAAAACAAAAATGAGAATTGTCGGGGAGCCGCTCAAGAATTTGATAAATAAAAGGCAGTGGGAGATGATTTTTAAGTATGACGGCAAGTGATCGATGCATACACACCACCCAGTCACTAACCTAGTAGCAATCAATTCACTTGCTGAATTAGTTGTGATTGTTATTACCCCATTTTAGGAACCACTTGGGTTGGACGAACCCAATTTGAATAAAAAAATAGCATAGATTATACATGACGATAGAAGCTTCACTACCTCTTTCTTCACTACCTCTGTCATGATTGGATTGAGGCGTCTTTGAGGTTGTACTATTGGTTTGGCTCCTTCTTCAATGCACATCTTGTGCTGAGAAAATCTAGGGGAGATCGCCTTGATATCTGCAATAGACCACCCAAATGATGTTCGATGGTTTTTCAACACCGCTAGCAATTGATCTTCCTCCTGCACACTCAATGAGGATGAAATGATGACTGGAAACTTCTCATTTGTTACCAAGAATATGCATTTCAAATGTGATGGAAGTGGCTTCAACTCAAGTTTTGGAGGACTTAGCAAAGATGTAATCAATTGTGGTGGAAGTGACCCTAGATCTTCATAATTCCTTGTATAGAAACATGGAAATGCCTTCAGAAACAAAATACACTCCAAAGAACAACTGTGAGTTTAGTCATCAAAAATATTCATAATTCATGCCTCCAATTACAGTTGTGGGTAATCTTGGGTGAGAATGGAAAATGCTGCCTCATCAATTGTCCTTGGCCAAACCTCCTCCTCTTCATCATTAGGATATTGTATTGCCTTGGTCAATGAAACCTCCTTGGTGTGCTCCATGATTTCAACTACCAAGGTGCCTTTTCTCACCTTTGTCATGACATGAGCCATGCCCATGAATGGTTTCCCTAAAAATAGAGACACTTTTCTTTATTTTGCTACAACATGTGACATTGTGCACTGTCACCAGCTGTTTGTGAAGAGTTTGGCTTCTTGCTTTCAAAGCGGTCATCCTGGATACCCATCGTCAGACTTCCTCTTACCATATCTAGGATCATGACTGACATGGACTAGAATGTCCTCTCTAGGAGTAGTTCATTGCCATGATCATCTTATATTTCCATAACTACAAAATCTTCCACAAACACAAACTTTTCGACCTTGACTAGCACATCTTCATAGATATCATATGGCCTAACCACTGAATTGTTTACTAGTTGTATGGTCAGGTTGCTCTTCCTAGATTCCTTCAAGACCAATTTCTTGAATGTAGTCAGGGGGATGAGATTAATGATTGCCCCTGAGTCGCAAAGAGCCTCATAAAACTTGGTCTTGCTGATGTAACATGGTATACAAAAATAGCCTAGGTCTTGCCTCTTCTGTGGCAATCTCCTCTAAACAAGTGCGCTGACTTCCTCTTTCAACACCACTACATCTGAATCAACTATCCTTCTCTTTTTTCTAATGATGTCCTTCAAAAATTCACCATAGGATGGAATCTACTCTATTGTATCAATCAGAGGGGTGTTAACATGTAGTTTTTTGAAAGTATCTATAAACTTCTATTGTTTTTGTCAACCTTCTTTTCCTTCAATCTATTTGGAAACGGCATTGGTGACCAGCTTCCTCTGGTGAGGTGGGGCATATGCCTTCTTCCTGATCTCCTTTGACTCATCAATCCCTTCTTTCTCTTCCTTCTCTTGTGTTGTGGTGTCTGGCTCAAGTGGATCAGTAGTCAACATTGGTCCCATGTCACCTGCATCATAGTTTGCCTCTGGGATTTTCTTTTGTTCATTCAACAATTTATTCCCATTGTGGAGCATCAGTGTCTTCACCTGCTAATTTCCAGATGGAATATCAATATTTTCCGACAAGGATTGGCTCAAGTGGTCAAGCACGGTGTCCCCTAACAAAGGGACTTGGGTTCAAATCCCAATTTCCGCCTTGATTTACCACCATACCGGGCGTTCAGCCTCCACCACGGGTGTGGGAGAGGGGGGGGAGAAATATTTCTCTCTTAATACTAGGAATATCAGTATTTGCAAGGAATTGTTATTGTCCTAGCTTCTTCAAAGATGCAACTTCTGCTGCCAATTGAGAAATATGGTTCTCAATGTTGTGGATCTGTGCTCCTTGATTCTGCAAGTCTCTCTATGTTTGGCCAATGATTACCTCATTCTGACTAACCAACTTGCCTAGCATGTTTTCAATGCGGTCTATCTTGTTGGGGGGCCTATCCTACTATGGGTTACCTTGATGTGGCTTTGTTTGTTGTAATTGAGATGGGTCTGGCTGAAAGTTGTTGGGATCCTTCCATGAAAATTTTAGGATCTTTCCTACATGCATAGTAATTGCTACCATGATAGTTTTGTTGCCACATATACATGCACTCCTCTTTCTCACCTCTAGAGGATTTTCCAGATCTTTGATCTAGTTTCTTGGCCATGATGTCTAATTTGTCACTCACCACTATATGACTCTAGACTCTCCAATGCTCTTGATGGTTGTTGGAGTTTCTCTTTCATATCCCCATGACTTATTTTTAGCCATGTTCTTCATAATCTCATGACACCTAGATGGCTTGTTGTTGAGGAAAAATCATGAACCAACACTATCAAATGTGGTCCTCTCTCTTTTGTGCAGCCCGTAGTAGAAGGTCTTCACTTGGTCGTAGAGATAATCCCATGATAAGGAACCATCGTCAACATATTATGGAATCTCTCCCATGCTTATGAATAGAACTCCCCCGTCTTCTATTTGAAATTGTAAATATTCCCAACTAACTCATTTGTCTTCTGGGGTGAAAAGTAACGTTCAAAGAAAACGTCGATCATCCGGTCCCATGTTTCTATAGACTCTGGCAGAAGGCTAAGTAACCACGACTTTGCATTATCTGACAACCACGAATGAGACAACTTCAAATAAATTATTGTGGTTGGAACCCTGTCAATATTCACCATGTCACAACTTTCTACAAAGTTATTGAGGTGCACCATTGGGTCCTCCATACTGTGGCCACGGAATTCTTGTGATTTAACCAGTGCCACCAAACTAAGGTCTATCTTGTAACTTCCCACATTGATGACCTACCTTCTTATTGGACCTAACTGAGCTCTGGCAGAAAAAACCTTAATCTTCTCCTTGACCATCTGCTCTTCATCTACTGCATTCCCATCATCCATTTATGATTGTTCTGGTTGAGTCTCCTGTGGTGGCAGAGTTTCATGTGGTGGGGTTTGAATCAGTCCTCCTATGGAGTTATTGTACTCATGTGCTCTGCGTAAGAATTCCTCACATAATGCACTTTGTGGAGTTGATCCTCTGTAGTCGGTACTTCTTGTCTACACCATGCACTAGTACCTGCAGATAGTAACCTTAATGTAAGTCTTGGATACCAATGATTGAAAGAATAATTGAATTTTCAGCTTTAAGGGTAGTAAAAAGAAAAGAAAAAAAACTAACTTTTGTGGCCTAGAGTGTCCGATCACAACACTCATAGTGTTGGATGCACCATTTTTTCAGGCAACGACACCAAAAACTTGATAGTGTGTCTACTACACATACGAAACAAAAGTACACGTATCGAAGTAACATATGCCCAAAGAGGCCCAAATATAAAACATGGGGAAAATGTGAGTCCAGAAGCTACTACTAACAATGACCTAATAATATAGACCAAAGGAAACGAGTGATTGGTGATTAAAAAAAATTAACTAAATTGTAGGAATTAAAACTAAAATTATTGGTTGTGATCAGAGAATGAATGGATTCCTTAGGATTACATTTTCACCACTATTCACATTGCAATTAATATCATTTCATTAAGATTTTTTCCTCATAACCCTGGACCAAGGGACTTGTAGCAAGAATTGCCCGCTTTTGCAGCGTAATTCACTATCCAATCTAATACAAATCTGACTCCTGTACCAATATAATTATTAGTTAGGCGCTTTAATGTATTCTATGGGGTTATTCCCTTCACAGCCGTAGGCCTTCTCTGAAGCGTGATCTAAGCTATGTAAATCTACGTCCAGTCCAACCCTTGATCCCTCTCTCGAAGCAATTAATGGTCTAATAAATCACCTATGGTGATCATGCATAGATAATTCGTGAAGAAATCATAGAGATATATTTAGAAATGAAGAGAAATACATATATTAATTCATAACGTGAAATACAATGCAAAATCGGGCTACCCTCAGTCCTAAGGAACAAAGGAGATTAGCCCCACATGATTTCCATTGTCATACACATAAGAGGAGAAAAGAGAAACGTGGGGAACATTAGAAAACTAAAGTAACCCCTAAAGAAGTCAGAATGGATGACTCCCTTTGACAAATGGAATGATTTTCTATCTTCTGACTACAAATATGTCCATTGGAAGTGCCTAAATTGTCCAAAATGTGTCTTTCTTCTCTTCTTCCTTCTCTCCCAGCTCTCGATTGTCATGCAATGGAAAAGAATATGATCTCTAGGCCTAGCCGCACTCCCCCTAGTCATAGAAGTGATTTAGGGCATCACCAAGTCAAAAAAGTTGTATTAACTACGATCTTTAATCTGGCTTGATCATGACAAGTCAGTGCCACTGATAGGGTGTCGGTGGCACCAAGACCTTCTCAGCTGTGCGGTCCTCTGTGAAATGTTGGTACTACCAACACAAGTGTCGATAGCACTGAGATGTTCCCTGAAATCTCCTGTTCAATTTTTTTATCCAAGTCAGTACCACCAACTCTACCGTTAGTAGCATCGATTCCATTTTAAAGCGCTCTTGTTGAATTGTCAATAGTACCGATTTGTCTGTCAATACCACCGAGTTCTTTTAACTCCACCATTTTCCTTTTCTTCAAATGTCAATACCATTGATGCACTTGTCTGTAGCACCGAAATGATCTGATTCTTGTCAATTTACCTGAAATTAAACAATAAAGAACATAAGTTCCATGATAAATCAACATGGAACAGTAAACAATAACGAATAGCTGATGTGAATGAGTGCCACAGGCTAATAATGATAAATCATATGTAATTAGTTTAAAATTGAGAAATAAATGCATAAAATACATAGTAAAATAGCCTGTAAAAAGCAACAGTTACTCAGTGCATCATGTATCTAAAATATTCTTGAAAAATATAGAAATCTAGATAAAAGTATTCATTTTTCTCCTTCCTTGGGTCACCCAAAGTATTGCAACCATCCACTAGGTTGCACATGACAAAACTGCATGATTTGCTCTGTAGATGGAAGCGATCCACCACAAGTTCCATAATGTTCCACTAGGATACCTCGAATCATAATTCCATCCTTTAAATAGACCCCATAACCACCAGATTCTGAGCTCCTTTCAAATCTCCTAAAGCTAAAGAATCAACGAATTCCCCTTTTACTTTCATCCTTTATAGTGGCTAGAGGATCCTCCGTCTAGCATAACTATTATTATTGTGACGCCCAACACCTCTCCAAATGAGATTACTCAAAACAAACATGTGATAAACTACTAATCATCCATATAACCAGAAAATGGGGTAAATTAAAACCGATTGAAGCATTACTACCATAAATAAAAACATTTACATGGAGGTCCACAAACTTGCATATAAGCACATACCATATCAGGTATTTACATATATGTCCAGTGGTCTCAGCCACAACCTGAACACAAAAGTTGTATTCCATAATTAAATGCCATATACACGCATCAATATATGCTAACAACTCGAGTTATTATACATTCATATACAAAACATCCCCTGCCCAGACTTGAGAGTACATGGACAACTCTAGGACTCTACTAACTATTAGAACTGCTAGCAAACCTTCAACACCTACTACTCTCCAATTTGATCCTCTTCAACACCTCGAACCTACCCATGCCACCAACGACGACCTAAAAAGATGTGGTAACCCACGAGAGTGAGACCCATGTCCCAGTGAGAGATATAACTCTCAACAATGGTTATTGGTTACAACATATTATATTATTATTCAATTTAAGCAGAATAAATAGATTAATCATGTTAAATGGGCTTAAGCATATTACATAGATACTATAGGTTAGGTAGATAGTATATCAACAACTTGATTAACAAGATATTCAGGAGCACAAATAAGACTATCATTATCTAAGCAGTTACACGATATAATAACTAAGCAACATACTAAATAAGGGAAGGGAAAGCAACCAATGTGAGTTGTGTTTAGCCCTAATCAGATATACTACATAGTTTTATTATGTCTTTATTAAGCCTTGAGGAGTTTGAGGTATACCACCCAACTCCAACTCACCACTGCTAAGTCAAAATCAGTGCCATACAAGATCTAGGAGTACCAACATCCTAAGATCTCATCTGCCCCCTGTCAGTATAGGTATGTCGCAAAAACACATAAGGTCAAGCTGCAAAAAAACCTAGCCTGTCCTTGATGTATAGGTCACCTACTAGTGAACTTGGGTATACAAACATTATCAATCAAGGTACAACTACAGATGTCCTCATCACATCATATATTCAATACATGAGATACGATCATAGACATTCTCCCATCAAGGTATGACCGCAACCATCCTCAAAACCTTGGGGTCCGGATGACAAGGACACATAGTCTCAAGCACTCTGCATACTCAACAATATGCGGTCTAAGTTTCCCTTGGAAATACTCATTTCACCATCCGACAAGTCCTGACACCATAATGGATCTATGGCACAAGGCACTACATGATTAAGGTTTCACTTGATTAGTTAATTTGAATTGGGTGAATTATGGCTTCTTCAAACAAGTGGACATACAAATCCTAGTTTATTTCTAGGAAGAAATTGATATATAACAACTCTAGAAGATATAAAACACATAAGACCTATTTCTTATCACATCATCACATAATATTGATCTTTGTCGCATAAGCAAGAGGATTACACCTCCATGATAGCTCAAAGCATGCCCAAGGGTCATTAAGACCATTCTCATAATCACATGTAAGAACATATCATCTTTCCGCACCATATAACAAAAAACTCAACAGATCATCACCATACTTGTGATACACATGTTTAGCATAACCCTACATTGAGAGCTTATGATGTCCACTTAGCAACATATTAGGCTTACAAATAATATTGAGAGACTATTCCATCATCACACTAGTCATACTAGAGAGCTAAATGTGATCCATCATCATCATTGGATTACATTAGGGTTAGGTTCAACAAGGTAGATCAAGTATGATTAATCATCATCACTTAGTTGTATTAGGGTTACATATTAGCTTATTTTTCATTCATATGAGGGAAAAGGTAAGACTACAAAGTTAAGGGAATAACACCATCAACTCTACATCATCAAAACCAAACCATCATACCATGAGCATCACCCCAAAAACATCGAATGTTGATTAAGTAGAACCATCGAATGTACACAAGTAAGAACCTAGGACAAAACGACTAGGAAAACCATCGAGTTGTAGCCTAGATGAGTCATCAACTTAACCTAGTCAAGCCATTGTTTGATAACTCAAAGTGCACCATCGGTTGAAGACATGAGAAGCACCATCATCTGCTGACTCAAAGGACACCATCGGTTGTGACACCTAGGCCCACCATCGGTTGTGGTGTCTAGCATCACCATTGGTTGTGGGGTACATGACTGCCATCAGATCATGAAGTTAGAACCTCCACTGGTTGACACCATCGAGTGTTGCATTAGAACCACCATTGATTTATGATCATAGGCTAGAGAGACCATCGAATATTGGTGTCAGAACATCCATTGGTTGATGGACTAGTGGGGCCATCAAGTGTTGGACCTAGTGGAGCCATCAGTTGTCATCAACAGGTGGTGAAACAAGTCAAAAGCCCAAGTGAAACTATCATTTGGTGGAAGGAAAGAAACCATCGATTGAAACCACCACAAAAGCACTACGACCACCATTTCATGAGTAGAATGGAGTCCAAAACATAACTTAAGTCATGACCATGGGTTAGCATAGTAAAGGTAACTAAAACCTCCAAGGACAAGCCATCAGTTCAAGCAAGGTAGCACACCATTGTGTTTGCAAAATAAGAAGGAAAACAACCCTCAAACCCTAAGTAAAACCCATCATTTGAGAGACATCAAGGGACATAGTTTGACATGCAAGCATGATCTAAATCTTCCTCTACCAAAGGAAGGCAATGCACAAGGATTAGGGCTCATTCAAGAAGATAAACTATCAAAGAACTAGCACCTAAGCTCAAACTCTAGATAAAGATGCTATCTTTCTACTTAGTTTTAGATCAAGATCTAGCAAATGTAAGCTACAAGTAAGCAATAAACATAGAGAAAGTTATATAACTCACCTTTAGGAATAAGAAGAAGCTCCAAACAGAAAGGTAGCTCAAAAAAGAGAGTAATAAACCCTAGATTAAGTACTCCACCCAGTCAAGCTAGCTCCTTCTCCAAGAAAGGAAGCAAACCCTATGTCAAGAAAGCAAGAAGGAGATGTTCTTTAAGATCTAGGGCATGCTCCATCATGGAACACCATGGAAAATATCAACAAGAAGGAAGAAGGAGGTAGTACAGTAGGAAAAATGAAGGAAAGAAGGGATATCTTACTTGCTTAGCTCAAGAACAAGCAAAGGAAGCTCCACAAGCTCCAAGAGAGGGTCACTACAGGAAATGTAACTTTTTGTGAAGGATGATTCCTTCACAAATGTATATTAATTCCTTCAATAAAAAATTCGGTTGAAGGCCATTCCTTCACAAAAAGTCCTACTCTAAGAGCCTCTTCACAAATACTTTGATGAGAGACTCTAGCCTTCACAAATACTATTTTGAAGGACTATTTGACCTTCACAAAAAAACTTCCCAGGCCTCCCAAATACATTTTTGAAGGCTAATTTCACAACTTTCAATGAGGTTCTAGGGCCTTCACAAATACATTTATTGAAGGATTATTTGACCTTCACAAAAACAATTCCCAGGCCTCCCAAATACATTTGTGAAGGCTAATTTCACAACTTTCAATGAGGTTCTAGGGCCTTCATAAATATACTTATTTTATCATGAATTACAATTGTGATCTATGTTTTCCTATTTTTCAATGAGGTTTTAACTTTCTTATTTTTCATTAAGTAATATTTTTGTGGCTTCTATCAGGCACAAAGAATATTTTAATAAACTAATTTAGTTAATAAGACACAACAACCATAACAAATCACTCTTTTGAAACATTCCTTTTTATTTCACATAGAAAAATTGTTCATTACATAGGGGAGGACATCGACCTTTTCCCCTTAATCGATACAAATTTAAATGTAAGTATATATCGACATTTTGACTTTATCACTCATTTAGCCAATGACCAACTTTGATAATGTTGAGAGGAAGCTTGGACATCAGGCCTTGTCCAGCATAGAGTTCATGCTCCACTACGATGTCAATGTGGTGGCATGCATCTATTTTTCCTGTGTGACAAATGCTTGCAACTTGAAGTATAAGGGTGAAGAGGATTGTTGAAGAAGGTGTGAAATGGGCATTAACATTGAAAGGTCTTGTGCTTTCTTCACTGCGTAGATCAACTGAATTCTTTGCAGGTGTGTGGTCGTGCTATTTTTAGAAGATGCTATTTCCTCCAAAATGCTTAGCATTGGAGTCACGCCTGATCCTCCAGCAATTAGGACCAAACTGTCATAGCTGAAATGCCACCAAGTTATACGTAAGCTCAAAATAATGTATCAAATAAAAACCAAATTATCATAGTTAACTTACTCATTTAGCATTTTTAAAATATGTTCATTAATTGATAGCTTTACACTTAGAATTCATAATTACAGTTCAAATAATCAAGTTTTATTGCATGTTCTGTACAAGATATACATACCTCAGTAAGAGATTTGTCGAAGGTCCATATGGACCTTCCATTGCGATGAGAAAAGACTTTCTATGACTATCTGAAGTCAGCAATGACTGAAGGTTATCATAAAGTGTGCTAGTCCACCAACCTTGACACTTGATCGTGATGGACATAGTTTCACTGTTTGTTGCTGCGCTAGAAGTTATGTTGAAAGGGTGCCAATCAAACCTCGATATACTTGGCACCTTTATGAACATCATGCTAGTTGTAGTGTACCTCAAACCTGCAATCAGAGATATCAACTTCCAATGAATAAATTTGACAATGAAACCTTTTAAATCAGCATGCTCAATTACATACTTGGGTACTTTGCAAGAGTGAGTTGCACTGCTCTACATGGCAGCAGCCGGGCAGACATCAAGCAGGCTATGTGAAGAGAATTCCACTATGGCGTAAAAATTGAGTAGAAAAGGTTTTCAATATATCTTGAGGTGTTAAATCTTTCTCTTTATTAAGGCTGGCTTCAGCTGTGGTATCTTTTGGTAGAACACGAACATCTCTGCCCCTCCCTCTCCCTCTGCCACTGGCTCTAGCTGGTGCCGTCTTAACTGCAGATACTTTGTTGCTTTGAGGTAGCTGAGAATAACTTTTCCGATTCTGTAACAAATATTATTAGAAACATGTCAACCAATGGAAGATTATCAATAGCAATTCAGTAGGCTGAACAATCTATGAAGAGCTGCAAAGAACATCACAGCACCACTATAGCTCAAAGCAATAAAAGAAACTGACCTTTATTATAGAATTAAAAAAGCATTGAACCAGGTACGCTAATAAATAGATAACCATTTTCATAACTAGGGTGCTCATATGCAACTTTGTTCTTCTCTCGGATAACGTACTGCATCTTTCATGATTCTCTACGAATCGTTTGAATCTTTAAAGTCAAGTATGCATATCTAGGGTGCTCAACTGCTCGTTCCTCTATAGCTGCCAAGGCACAACTACAGTCTGATTCAAAAATGGCATTCTCAACTCTGTTATCTGTCGCATACTTCATTGCCTCCAGATTCCTATTAATCATTGATATCATCAGGAGCAGATTTCCAAGTTGAAACTAATAAGAATTATCATATATGACCAAAATCTGAAAAAGCAAAACAACTACAAAAATATCATGTATCATTACTGACTAACCAAATAATTCTCTTTCAGCCCACAATCAATACCATTGTCACATCCGCTGCCAGGAACTCCGGCCAAATCAAGATTCCTTGTAACCATATCATTTCCTGGAACTCTGGCATTTTCACGGGCTGTTTTCTCAAGATTCTATGTAGCCATATCATTTTGCGGGAGATGAGTCGAATTTTCATCTATGTCCATGTCTGAATCATCTGCTGTGAACGCCCCAAGGGAGTCTGAACATTCATTTACTCCCAAAACCATCTATGACATGTGAAGAAAACCAAACATGATGCTTGAACGTAATAATAACAATATTGTACTCTGGATTCTAATAAGGAATCAGACATAAGGTATAATTACCTATGCAACCTACAAGACTGAGGCGCACAAAGACTCCATGATTTTTTTTCTATTTAAAATTTTTCTTGTACATACCAGACAGTTACTAGTAAACATGGACACTTCGCAAGAGCTCCGACACCCAAGTCATATATGTATAAGACAGCCACATCTTGAACCTGTTGGTCACCCCTACCCATGTCCAAATTGTTCAAGTGTGTCCTGTTGGCATCTGAATATCTCATGTGGTGCAATTTCCTTTTCAACCATATGAATTGAAATTATGGGTTTCCTTTTAGCTGCCTATAGCTAAAGGTTGTATAACACAGATTGTGTGAAAAAGCAATGCATCGTAATCAATTTTTAGGGAACCCACTCAATACAGGATAAAACCAATATAGGTAGATCAATAATAAACGTTTAATGGTAATGGTTTGTGTGAGATGAAGGTAAATGAATCAAAATTCATTCTGTTTGTACTGTTAGATTCCAAAAACACATCTTAAATTTTGTAATGATAGAACTGCCTTGCCTAGAGTCGCACCTAACATGACCTGAATCAGTTCTAATTTGACTGAACTAGACCTAAAGTTTCCTGATTTGAACTTAATGAACACAATCAAGCCGAAATAAACTATCCCGACAATTCAAACCTCAATTAACCTAATTGATCCCTAAAATTGGGTCAGAAATTAAGCACCACAGAGTAAGGCCACTGTAGTAACTTGGAGCTCATGTTTCGACCGCTCTTATGTGTAGCCCATTTAGGCTAGCGCCTAACAGATACAGGTAATCATTTTAACCCAAATGTATCGGTCCTCACATAATACTTGGAAAGGTTACAATTTATTGATAGATTCTGTAACAAATACTTGAAATAAAAAAGTAGATTAGTGAAGACCAAAAAAGGGAAAACAATGGAGACTAACAGAGGCATTCTTTTTGTTGTTATACGGATGTCTACTACCAGGTAGTCCAGCAGAATTAGCAATATTGAGCAGATTGTGCACCTGTTCAGGCTTGCTTGCACCCATTCCACTGTTTACATGATGAGAGCAGTCGTTCTCATCTATCTCCATTATTGATTCATCATGTATAGGGTCCTCAAGACATTTTGAAGCATCATTCACGTGCAACATCTATTATAGGGGATGAATGAGATTACCATTATGCTTACGAGCAATGAGATATGAGTGTTGTGAGTGAAGTCTGAAAACAATAAGATTGATCGAGATGTTCCTTTTGTTGGTAAACTGACTTCTACTATCTGGTAATCCAATAGAATCAGCAATCCTAGAAGACTTATGCATCTGTTCAGGCTTGTCTGCACCCACTCCACTGTGTAGGTCATGAGAAGGCTGGCTATCATATAACTCCTCAAGGGACTTTGAATCATCAATACCAGGCAACATCTAGTATACGAGATGAAAGTAACAAACAAAATGCTCATAAACTGTGATCCATGGCAAGTACTTTAAATAAGATGAAAGGTATCACAACTTACAGACACAGGATCAACCGATACATTTCCGTTACAACTTAACTTGAAAGCAATGTGAAGTTCATCCCTTCCATTAGCATTTAATTTAAAAGGATCAACCTATGAAAAGTATCAATAGAAATAAAAAACAAGGAGAAAATGGAAAAGTTAATAGGCATGAATAAACATAGAACAATTTGTTCAAATAAGGAAAAAACATTCCATGCATTCAAAGATATTGCAACTTTATTCTCAGTACAACTAATGCATGTCGAACTAATAGAGTGCATTTTATTTTCTGTTAGAGATGTACACTTTCTGAGTGAAGAATGAGTATTTGGAATAGGTTTTGCAAAAATGGTGTTTTTCCCAGAATTATCAATGGCAACAGGAGGTGTTGTCATGTTTAAGTTGAAATCCACAAAACTAACAATTTTGAAATGATAAATGTACAAATAATATTAACCGAGATAATAGGGATGATCCTCATGAAATTGATCAGTTCGAGGCATGTACTCAAGAAAGCAAACTTCTTTGTATAGATGCATTCAGTTCAAGGCACTACATGTCACCTAGGCAAGAGAATCGTAGACACACCCTTCCTTTTGCCCTCTCTAGTAACTATAATTTTGGCAATGAGTGTCTTTTCCTTATCACTTTGAAGAAGTGCTCAATTTTAACTATTGTGTATAATCATTTGGATGGAACTGTTTAAAATAAACTATAAAACCGCATAAAAAAGTAACCAATCCAACATGCTATTTCAAATTAGTGGGCGAGGGTGAGTATAGTCGTGGTTACAAGAGGACAATGTACGTCAGTTGGGACCTCTGGTACAAATGAAAGAATAAAATCTAGGAACTATACGGTTTATGAGTCATGACACCCATGTAACAAGTAATTTGTAAAATAATCAAATTTAGTGGTGGACTATTTGTCCCCCCCCCACACACAGTGCCCTATATTCCACCCCACCCTCAAGAAAGCTTTTACAAGGTCATTTGCTTTCTCTAAATTTGATTATATCCCTCATAGTTTCATTAATAAAATTGCGCATATCTCATAAATTATTATCAACCAGAATATAAAAAGAGTAATTTCACATATCAAGAGCAACAGATGACTAAAATGTAAGGGAATTGGGATTAACTGATGCTTTCTTGTTCATGTGAATAATTTTGTTATCATGTGATCGTCTAATGTCGTCTTCATTATTACTGGAGTTCATCATATCAAGCTTCTCTACTCCAGGAAAACTTTGGAAGTAATGAGAAGATTGATTTTTATTTGTCTCTATTCTCACTCTATCATCTGATTGCACATTATGGGATTTTGGTCCAACTTTGCTTAGCAACATCTATGACATAATGATTATGAGTCATGAATCACGACATAGGTGCATTACACAATCTAAAAATGCACCAGAACTTACAATCACTGAATCAACAGATACAGCTCCAAGACGGTCCATATTGAACCTAATTTTAAGCTTGGCAAGTACATTTATAGTAAATTTGATTGGGCCGACCTGTGAAAAGAAAATGAAAACTTAATTACAACATCAGCTATATAGATATATAGAATTGTTTTAACATTATTTGAAAGTGGAAAAACTTACTATGTACGTGCTCAAAGTAATTGTAGCTGGATTAGCAGTTGCACACCTATGTGTCATAGTAAAAGAAAACGTATTGAACTATTGACTTATCTCCATCTCCATTACATTTAACCTCCGTTCTTATGATAGAATTCTTCTTGTAAACTAAAAGAATTCTTCTTGTAAACTAAATGAACTTATTGAACTTTATATTCATATTCCCAAGTTATGTAAAACATCTATGAAAGATGAACGGGGAGGTACAAACATGTAGGTCAAGGGAAAATATAAAAGGAGGCAGAAAACATTAAATGTTGCAAATTGCAACATTTAGGCATGGCATCAAATTATTTCTGTCCTAATGTTTGACTGCATATGAAATCACAACCTTTAAAACAAATTCAAAGACTCTATGTAGTCAATTCCGTTCATGTTCTCATTAGGTTGTGTAGTGACTAGTGACTAATTCATTTCCTCAATTACACAGCCCTCCACAACTTTTTGCATTCGTGACCCTTTAGAGAGAAATTACAAGTACATGCCTATTGATTGAGTCTTACCATTGAACAACACCCCAAATGGAATTACTGAGTGGCTTAAGGCATGCCTAGTTTCTGAAAGATACACAAACAATGACTATTGTTAGACTTTCTATCTTTAATTTTTAGGGGGGGGCTAGGCATTTTTAATTTTTAGGAGGCAAGTGAGTTGGTATAGATCAACACCAACCTTGGTAGCATTTACATGGAAAGAACAACTAGAAAACAAATTTAAAATGTGGATCTCATGGAATCCATGGAAGCTTCACATGTTGATAAACATCAATTAAATGTCAAGAAAATACCAAATAATATGAAAAACTAAGAACGAACTATGTGAGTAAGTAAAAAAAAGAATGGTAAGAAGAAAAGTTTAGTATATGACAAAGAAGAAGAATACAAAGAATGAGGTGAATGAGTATTCTGATAGATTGACAATGGTTAACTACAAGGTGGAACATATGATCTAATGTCCTATGGATCTCAAACACATTTTCTAAATACTATCTATATCCATGGAATTGTGAGGCTTCATAACAATTCTTCAAGCATTATGAACGTCTTCCGTTGCAGTATCCCTTGCATGATTTTCTCCACTTGTACCACCATGAGCCGGAAACGCACCAGTACGAGTTGAAGTTGGAAAATATTGATGCTGACAAAGAATTTAAATTTTCAATTTAAGATGATCATAAATAACCACACATTTGATAATACATTTATATAAATACATGTGATCCACTTGTACTACCGTGAGCGGGAAACACACCAATAGGATGACCATTTGGGAAATATTGATGCTTGAAAAGAATTTAATTTTTCAATAAAGTTGAACATTAATAGGAAAATATCAGTAATATATATATTTTATATTTATACCTGGGATCCACTCACACCACCTTGAGCGGGAAACAAAACAGTCGGAGGCCCATTTTGAAAAAAATGTGGCTTCAAAAAAAATTGATAGCATGAGAAGGAGTTTATTTCAGATAAGCCGTTATAAAAAAATGTATGTAATGTCATACATGTGATTGAAATGTAAGCCCTGGCCCATTGATACCATTTGAGGTAGCTTGAGTAGAAAACACACCAGGAGAAGCCTCGTTTGAAAACATTTGAGCCTTTAAAGCAAGATTCTCATTTTCAACTTCTGTTATTTATAAAAATTTAAAATTCTTTAAATTTGTGAATATGTACCTGTGCTCCAAAATTTGACGATGTTGTACCAACAGAAGATTGAAATACTCCAGAAGGGGGCAGATTTGGAAACACACTTGTCGGGCCAAACTGTGTACTTCTAGTTGATTCCGCCTATTGAAAATATAGAAGAGAATAAAACAAATTTTATTTATGTTGCAATATTATATCAATAAGTTTAATCTGATACTCAATTGTTGCCATCAAACAACCTGATTTTGTTGCACCCATGTTATAAATTGGGACTAAGATTTTTGCATATTTTTCATTTCTTGGGTAACCTCTTTTAATTTATCCTACAATGAAATATACTTTTAGAAGACAATAATGACAATATCATATGATACTTACAAATTTGTTAAATTACTTACATCTTTTGCAATACTTTCTCGCAATAACATTTCATACCGAATTTTGGCAGCTTTCCCAGTATTCCCTTCCGCGGCATGTCCGAGTCCAATACCACGAACCCTATTTTTTTTTTACGGGGTTGACTACACGCAAGAAGGCACGACATGTCACCTCATCGATTTGTGTTGGATCAGTTACTTCACCATTTGTAACTTCATTTTCAACAATATCAGTTATCTCATCCTGCCATTATTTGAACAAAGTCCATGTACAAACTAGACAAGTTTTATTTGAAAATTTAATATATTATTGATTAAAATATTGAATAAATTACCACCAACGGGTTGTTCTCATAAACTTTCTTCAAAAATTCTTTTTGAGTTGGCTCCCCTTCCACAGTTTTCTTTCATAAATCAAATAATAGGATTATTACTACTAGCTAAACAATTTCTTATTTAGAACTCATTGGAAATAAATACAAAGTGAAAGGTGATACCATTTCCTCCCTATATCATGTAGTATGATGCATTTGTTTTTTTGACCTTTTAACCTTATTTGTGGCAGCAATTTTCTATACAAAAAAAATTTACTTACTAAACACTATACATGAAAGATAAATGATTATATATTAATTTGGTATTACCTCAGACTTCTCAGAAGACCATTGTTTAATAAGATTGTCAAACTGACGAATATCTAATGATGCATTCTGCTCAACCTTTTTCCTCATCAAATATAGATTATCCTTATACTTTAGATAGTAATCTTTCTTAACCCGTGACTTCCAACTTTGTAAAGCTTTGTGAATGTGAGCATCTACATAGTTCCATGCATTTGGATGATCTCCCAAATCAAAGAATTTCTGGAAAATATTTGGAGATGTTAAAAAATAATAAAAAAGTCTTAAAATATACACTAAGTCTAGACTAAAAGAAATTTTGTAATTACTTAAGTACCTCAATGCATGATTTTCTATCTTCAAATGCTAGTTGTTGTTGCTCTCTCCATTGTAGATCTAAACTCCATATTTGTGGTTTTCTAGCTAATATGCCACAGTAACTATTCAACTTTATATTGTTCTTTCCAACTGCATTACCTATTGCATTCCATTCCACCTTGTGACACTGCTCTCCTGGTTTTGGAATTAGATTAACCTCACTTGCAGGGCCCCTTCCATATCTATGATGGTCATGTTCATCCTCAAGTTCCTCATGCTCATCTCCTACTTCAGTTGAAGGAGAGGAGACTGTAGGTGAAGTGGTAGTGGGTTGTGGCGGGGTTGTAGAAACTCTCATAGTTGACCTTGTCTTCCTCATCCTACATAAGATGAAAACATAACAATTGTAGCAATGCATAAGAGGTTAGTCCAGCAGTTTATGGAATAAATGTACAACATTGTAAGCACATAATAATCCACAAAATAAAAAGGGACAAATGACAATGCAATATCTTTGCACCAATACATAATAATCCACAAAGAAAAATATTACATCAACACAAAATATTCCTCATCCTACATAAGATAAAAAAAGGGACAAATGACAAGGCAATGTCCTTGCACCAAAACATAATAATCCACAAAGAAAAATATTGCAAGCACGATCATTCACTAAGGTTTGCAACAACTAATCAAAACAACTTTATTCCTCGGGCTCCCTAGCAACAAATGATCCATGCATATCATTCCTTGACCAGGAGATATCATCACTTGTGTGGTTGTTACCACTATGAACTTGTGTCCCACTCATATAATCCTCAACGATAGGTACTTCAGAATAATTTCGAGGTGGAAGTTTCAAAACAGTGAACCAATTATCATCATCAGGATCTTTTACATAAAAGCATTGCATTGCTTGTGATGCAAGAGTGAATGGCTCATCTTGATTGTGTCTCCTTGAGAAATTGAGCTATTTGAAACCATATTTGTCAATGCGCAAACCGTTAGAAGAACTTTCATCAAACCAAGCACACCGAAACAATGGTATTTTTATGTCTAGACCATAACATAGCTCAATGACCTCCTCCAATTGTCCATAATATGTAATTGTAGCCGTAATAGGATTTTTATCCCTCCCACTTGTATAACTAGATGTATCTGCCACCAAGTAGACCCCACTATTTTGTGTAGTAGAAGTACTATCAACATGTTTTGAGCGGAATCGGTATCCATTTACTGAATAGCCTTCATATGACATTCCATCTATAGAAGGACCCTGCGATATCCATCTCAACTCCTCACTAACATCCTTTGGATGATCCATTCGCATACGTATTACCTAATTTATCAACATAAAAATAAGAAGGGATTAAATACTCTTTCAAAATAAAATTTTGATTAATTTTATAAATTACTTACATGCTCTCTCAACCACCTAGAAAACTGTGTTGCGTGTTTTTTTTTAAAGCATGTAGTGTGATATTTGGTTCAGCCTCTTGAAGCTTTATCATGTGTTCACTAGTTATTGGAAAAATTCAAAAGTTGTGGTTAGTCTATATTAGAAACAATTTAACATTGAAAAAAAAATTGATTACCTTCTGTAATCATCAAACATGTCAGTATTAAATAGTACATTTCGATGGGCTTGTTCTAAAGTTTGCACATCAAAGTGTTTCGGTACTCCCACTCTAATAGGAGTCATCAACATTACGAGGAGTACGAGTGAATTTTGTGTCAAAATCAGGTAGATATCTAGCACAAAATATCAAACATTCTTCTGCCAAATAGCCTCTAGCAATAGAACCGGTAGGCTGAGCTTTATTTCTGACATAATTCTTGAGTTTCTTCAAGTACCTCTCAATGGGGTACATCCACCTATACCGTACAGAACCGGCAACTCTTGCTTCATAAGCTAAATGGATAGGCAAATGCATCATAATGGTAAAGAATGCTGGAGGAAAAACTCTCTCTAACTGGCATAGTGTGACAACAATGTCTTCTTCAAACTTCTTAAATTCTTCTACATCAATAGCATTTGAGCAAAGTTTATTGAAAAATAAACATAGGCTTGCAATAGGTTTATAAACATCTAGGCCTATGCAGTTCCACAAGGCAACATGAAGAAGTTGTTGCATTGAAACATGACAATCATGGCTCTTCAATGCCAATAGTTTTCTCTCTCTCATGTTGACACACCTAGATATGTTAGAAGAATATCCATCAGGAACCTTCAATGTTTGTAAAATAGATAGAAACTTCTCTTTCTCCATACTACTCATTGTAAAAGATGCTGGAGGTAAGTAATAATGGCTCCCTGAATCGACTGGCCACAAATCCCTTCGGATACCCCATTGTTTTAGATCTTGACGAGCTTGTAAGTTGTCCTTACTTTTCTTCGAGTCGCCCAACAAAGTGTTCAATATGTTCTCACAGATATTTTTTTCTATGTGCATTACATCCAAATTATGTCTCAGCAACAAATATTTCCAATACGGGAGTCGAAAAAAAATGCTTATTTTATTCCATCCAGGCGGCAATGGCTGATGTCCATTTGTAGAGATTTTACATTTATTAGTTTTTCCAAATGTGATGTTTGTGCAACCCTGAAATTGTTGTAGTATATCATCACCTGACCAGCTCCTAGGCGGTTGACGGAAATCTTGTTCTCCATTGAAACTTTTTTTATCACGCCTATAAATATGATTGTTTTTCAAGAAACGTCGATAGAAACCATAACATTGTTTCTTGCCAAATTGAAGCCACTTGGATAAGGTGTCTACGTTACAAGATGGGCAACCTAAATCCTTTTTCCCTTTGGTGCTCCAACTATAAAGGTCACCATAAGCCGGAAAATCATTTATGGTCCATAAGATCATTTCCCGCATAGTGAAGTTTTTCTTGCTATAAGCATCATATACTTTAACTCCCTGCCCCCAAAGTTTTTGAAGCTCGTCAATTAATGGCTCTAAGTAAATATCAATATCATTCCCAACCATATGAGGACCTGGGATCAGCAAAGACATCATTATGTATGGATCCTTTAGAAGAAGCCAAGGCGGGAGATTGAGAGGGGTTAATAGTGCATGCCATGTGCTATTTGAAGCACTCATAAGTCCAAACATATTGAATCTGTCTGTACCTAGAGCAAGTCTGACATTTCGTGGTTCAATAGCAAAGTCTGGAAATTCTCTATCTATTGAGATCCATTCTTCCGTGTCAGAGGGATGATGAATACGACCATCATTTCCTTTTTCTTTAAATGGCCACATCATATCTTTTGCAACTGAAGGGCACATGTAAAGTCTCTCCAGACGAGGGATAATAGGAAAGTGATACATCACCTTTTCGGCTACCTTCTTGCCTTTTGTTTTATATGTCTTTTCATTCCATCTAGACTCACCACAAGTATCACACATGTCTTTCTTTGATGAACCTTTATGAAAGAGTATGCAGTCATTTCGACAGACATCAATTTTAACTTTTTTGAGGCCAAGGTCTTTTACAACTTTATTTGCTTCATAATAAGTCTCAGGAAACAGACTACCTTCTTTTAGAAAGGCTGAGATTATCAACTTTAGCAACTTTGTAAAAGAATTATTTGACCATCCAGACTCCTCCTTCAGATATAACAGAGGCACCAGAAAGGACAACTTGGAGTGAGTTTTACAACCTTCATACGGTGGATGATCAGCTTCTTTGAGAAGCTTGAAAAAGCGTTGGGCGTTAAGATTTGCAGGCTCCTCCTCGAGTTCAAACTCACCGGCATGACTTGTATCGCCCATTCCGAATATATCTCCCAACATTTGATGCATACTTCCAGATGTAGGTCTAGTAGACGTTGCACTTATTGTATTCCTCCCAATCATCTCCCCATGATATGTCCAGACATCATAGCTGCAGACAAATCCTTTTTGTAAAACATGTAAGAATACGTCATCCTCTGATTTAATGTATCTATTCACGCATGTTTTACAAGGGCAAATTAAATTTCCCCGTCTGGGTGGTATTTGATGGGTACGTGCAAATTCAATGAATTTTTGTAAACCAGATTGGAATACTTCACTTTGCATCCTATTAGCAATATACATCCAATTTCTGTCCCGTAAGAAATCCATCTGCATACAAATACACAAGAAGTTAACGGTCACATTAGAACTAAAAAACAAAACTAAACAAGAGAAAAATAAAAGATAAAAGTTTAGATTGTAGTATCATTGATTCATAGACTGTGTATAAAAGCAAATTGTCTAACACCTTAATGAGTAGTTGTGTGTAATACTCATTTATAGAGTTATTAATGAGTAACCCATTATAGAGTTATAAATGAGTAGCCCATTAATGAGTAGCTGTGTGTAATACTCATTTATAAAGTTATTAATGACACCTTAATGAGTAGCTGTGTGTAATACTCATTTATAGAGTTATTAATGAGTAGCCCATTTATAACAACTGATGATCATTGTCATATTCGTTGTATCAAAAGCAGAACAAATCCTGAGATATTCGTTGCATCGAAAGCAGAACAAATCCTGAGATATTCGTTGCATCGAAAGCAGAACAAATCATGAGCAAGCCATACAAATATGCAGTCAATGTCAAATTAATTGGTAGATCTATAGGCTTTCTCACGATGGATGAATGTTAGAAGTTACTTTGGAGACCATTTGGGAGAATGGAACCATTCAAACTAACAAATTAGTATTACATTGTGCAATATTCGAATAAAGGAAATCATCTAAACACCCTCAGTAGAGGGCCATGGCCATTATTTGGAGGATGTCTGATGGTGTGGCCTTCGAACGGTTACTTCAAACCTATGAATGGAATTCCATACCATATAGTCACCTAGATATGAGTGGTGGGATTGCCACCCCACTTCTACCATAGAGAAATTTTTGGACGAGTCAGACAAGCTGTTGGACAACTGATTCGAGTAGACGACCAATCAACAAATTGAAAAGGCACGCTTAACCATCGAGATCAATATGAAAAAGCCAATTCATCTGGCCATCCTCATCCATGGGAGAGAATACAAGATTGAGTATGAATCTTTGCCTAACCTATGCCTGGAATGTGGTAAACTCAGTCATATGGCAAAAGACTGTAAGAAAAAAGATGAAGGAGAAGGAGACTAAGGAGGAACCTTGCCAATAGAATGCAAAGATGATGCAGGTGTGTGATGGATATAAGAGGAGGAGAAATGGCAGGTTTACTATGGCAAAAAGATACTGATGAGCTGACCAATTCGCAATTAAGATGCCAAAAAACCCAAGCAAAAGAGAAAGGGAAGCATGGATAAATACCGAATCCTAAATGAGGAGGAAGCCAAGGGAAGAGAAATGGAAGAAGCTCAAGTGCTGGAAGGAAATAATACTAATGGAAATAATATGGGACCAAAGGTGTGAAGGAAGAAATAGAAGGTTAGAAAGGAACTCGATGCGACCGTCAAGGAACAGAAGAACCACAATGATCAAAATAGTCATGACAAACCTATTGATAAACCCACAGAAACTTCTCATAATACAAACACAGACACCAATAAGGAGGATAGGAACACAATTGTTAACCCAGTGGGAGATGAGGTCATCCAAGGTCGAGGCAAGGAAAATGAGGAGCCAACTGCATTGGAAATGGTGATAAACGTAAATGAGGACACTTCCAGAAACATAGACACCAATATTCAATTCATCAATTCCAGTAGAAATTCCAAGGTGAAACGAGTAAGGAATAACTCATTATCCACCCTAGTTAATCACCCATATAGCAGAAGTAGTAAAGTGAGGAAGGGCTTAGATGACCTAGGAGGGTCCGCAGGTAATGCCTGATAATCTTTACATTATTACATCACACTAAGTATATTTTCAATGATTAATACAACCATATGGAATATAAGAGGTGTTGATCATGTTAAAGCCAGACACACTCTAAAAAACTTAGTAAGAACTCATGAAATCAAGTGGGTGGCCATTGTTGAATCTTATATCTCAGGAAGAGAGGCTACTGCAGCCAGTCAAGACCTAGGTTTCTCCAGTTCACAGTGAGTGGAAGCAAGGGGCTTTTCAGGAGGCATTTGGGTCCTATGGAATGAAAAAGATTACAACATTCAAATCATAGAAAGCCACAAGTATTATATTCACTTCTCTATCAATGGAAACCTTGATATCACTTTCATTTACACATGTCCAAGGCTGAGTGGCCGTTTTATCCTCTGGAAACATGTCCATACCATTAGCCTCAGGACCACAAGTAATTGTATGATTTCATCAAATGAAAAACTAGGCAGCAACAAGTTCAACTACAATGAAGCAACTAGGTTTCAGAACGCCCTAATCCTTGCAATATTAATAGAAATTGGTAGTGTGGGGCACAAATTCACTTACAGAAAAGCCATCCTCCATGAAAAACTATATAGGGAAGTCACAAATGCAGACAAGATCCAGAAACACAGTAACATGTACTATGAAATACTACCTTGCATCGGGTCCGATCACAACCATGTGGACATTATGAAGAAGCAAAAAAGCAACAATTCTCAACACTTAATCAAATCTTCATGTCTAGATAGAGTCGAATTCCATGAAATCATGAAATCTAACTGGGATAATAATGGCATCTTCCAGGAAGCAATAACAAAAATCTGAAAGCCCATTGTGGAATGGGGTACATGATATGCGAAAGCTAAAAATAAGTAGAAAAATGAACTCATTGCTCATATCAGTAGATTGCAAAAAGCCACAGAAAGAACTTTCTGTCCAAGGAAGGATAGTTCTTGTGCCAACCTGGAACAAAAACTTGACCAATTTTTGCTAGAAGGGGAGGAAGATTGGAAATAACAGAGCCACATCAACTGGTTCAGTATGGTGATAGGAATAATAAGTTTTACCATGCTTTTATCAGAAATCAAAGAAGAATAAATCTCATTCCCACCCTCCAGCACATGGATGGAAGCTGTTCTACTAGAGAGGATCTAAAAAAGACCATCAATGATCACTTCCAATTGATTTTCACTAGTGTGGTCTCACCATCCTAGGAAGACATGGACGTCCTCCCAGGATGCTTCACAAAGCTGAGGAATGAACAATTGAGGGACATGTCTACTGCACCAATATAATACGAGATATAGAGAAATCTTAAGGATCTCAATCCTTACAAGGCGGATGGCCCAGATGGCATTGATAATGCTTTCCTACTGGAAATTGTTGCTTTGTCAGTGCAGGACAAGGGAAGTTGAAGCAGACCTACCTCACGGTCGAAGTCAAAGCAGGGCGAGCTAACACTGGCGGTCGTTGCTTCCGCTGGGATGGGGGGTCCTCACATCGGCGACCGTTGTGGAAAGGGGGGTCCTCTTCACGAGCAGGGTGAGCTCACGCCGCGGCCGTTGCTTCCGTTGGGACGGGGGCGCTCTTGCAGGCAGTCGGCACTCTTGCAGGCAGTTGGAAGCTGAGGGGCGCCGTCACTCGGGGGCGAAGGCCGTCCGTCGAGGGGGGCGCTCTTGCAGGCAGTCGGCAGCCGAGGGGCGCCGTCACTCACGGGGGCAAGGTCGTCCGTCGTCGTCCGTAAGCGGCAAACAAGAAATGCGGGGGTGGGGGCACAAGGGGAGGAACCGTTTCCACTAATCCAACTTCTAATTACTAATTAGTGGGGCGGGAATTTTTGGTGGGAACCCTGGTGAGGGAATTTTTGGATTCTAGAAGGATGTTAGATCTTCACTAATTGTCTTTTCTATAAAAAATTCGGCTGAAGGAAATTAGTTCATTTGTGTAGGACGGTCCTTCACAAAAACTCAATATTTTGAAGGGTTTTAGTCCTTCACAAATAACCTTCACTAAAAACCTATTTTTTTTGTAGTGGGTAGATCTGAACCCTAGCCGCATATGCAAGGAGATCAACCACATTATTTTACCTTGGGCACCTTATTCTCCACCTAATAAAGGAGGGACGATCTCTAGACAACAAGGAAGAGAAATGGGTCCAAAGGGTTCATTTACATGGAAGGTAGGGGGTTTGTAAAGATATGGATGAGAGCGAAGAGAAGGTTTAAGTGTCCTACCATGTTTGCCAAGTGTCCATGGCCAAGGGACATAACATCCATGAAAGCAGTAGCTCCATCAGTTGTGGAGTATGTAGGACCATCGAATGTTGGCCTCCCAGAGTGGCTGTCGAGTTTCATCACTTGGTGACCGTCAATTCTTGAAACCCTAGGTTATAAGGTTGAAACCATCGATTAGACACTCCTTCCAAGCAAACCATCAATCCAAGGATCCTCATGAGAGAAGAACATTGAACCTCACACATATAGGGACCACCAAGGATACACCATAGAATTACAACACCATCAGATCCCATCAACCAAGGGATACCATCTAGTTCCATAACTCAAAGTAGCTCACCCATGAGAGCAAAACCGTAACTCACCCTAAATAGATGTCACTATCAAACCAAGGTGCATCTATGAGCCCCAAGCCACAAAAAAACTCAAGAATGATAAGAAAACATGTAAGGATAAAAAATCATGTGAAAAAATACAATAAAAACCTCAGATGTGTGTAAATTACATAAAAGTCCAAAACATGCACAAAATTGCATAACTTGCTCAAACAGTGTCCAAAATGGGCCAAACTTGAAACTTAAGCTTGTCACATGATATCAAAGATCATATTGAAGTTAGATTAAGGTTTTAAGCATATAATTAAGGTAAGAAAGCATGTTTAAATTACTAAGTAAGGTCTTGGGCCTTACAATTATGAACACAGTTAGGTTGCATAACGATAACCTTAATTCTCTAGTTTGTTCATATCTTATTATTATAATTTCTCTGATATGTCCATAACTTATTATAAGTTGCCCATGCATGTCAACTAAATTACTCAGATCTTCTCTTATGTGATCTAATTTATGTATTATTGCTTGATTGAAGTGCTCGAAACAAATTGTATCTTGCTTATCTGAAATCATTTTCTCTCTCATCTCCTCCTTTTTCTACACATTAGCCCTAACTATCTGGGGTGAATTTCTGTCAAGGTCTCGAGATGATTAAGACCCCACATCTAAATAAATTAGGATCTTTAGGGAATTGACAAAGAATCAATCTCCGTCTCCACCCCCAAAAATCCACACACTAAAAATCCCCTTTTATCTTTTTTTCTACTTCACTTTCCTTTATTTAAATATGAAACCCAAATAAACTCGAAATCACCCAAAATACCAAAATATCAGGCGATGTGGGGGCACTAACACCTTTCCCTCTCATAATGAGATTGTATTATTCGATCTTTGTTTATTCTTTTATACTTTTCCTAATGCGCCATTGGGTGGAGTGGAATTTGGATTTTCTCATGTTTTCTCGCTGATTAAAAGCATTACTCTATTTTTTTTTCTTATTTTACATATAAATTTGGGTGACGACTCCTAGCTTTATCATTTTATTTGTGTTTCTATATGAACACCAGGATAGCTCCTTCGGGAAATTTTCTAAGGTGGGTAAAATAATCTCAATTCACAATGAGTTAATGACCCCAACTACTACATGGAAATCCATTCGTTTTGTCAAAAGGATTTTATGTTAATAACTCAAGAAAGGGAAGTTGCAATTTTCAATTTCGGACTCAACTATGTTCGTAGCAATACATATATTTGATACTTTTAAAGTTGGAATGATGCAATGATACAAAGTACACGAGAATGTTAAATTTTATGTCTTCCTGGTCCTTCTATTTATATGCTTGCGTGTTAGTTTACTTAAAGAAAAGATACCATCACCATATTATGCTTTCCATGACGTATGGATACAATCATACAATGCTTGTAGTTGATGTTATGAAGGAAGATGGTATTGAGGTAGACACATTACACATAATGAGTAGTTCCTATTAGATATTTGAACATGTTGTGATATTATAACTGAGTTTTATAACCGACTTAAGCTACATGATGTGTAGAATATGACAAATAATATAAACCACATCAATTATGTTCAATTATTCTTAATTTCCCACTAGTTCTTGGTAAGGCATTAAATTCACATAAAAAGTGAAAATATAAAAAGTCATGACAAAATATGACATAAATGCATACATGTTCCCTAGCGCCTTCTATCCCGCGGCTTTTCTCAACTATCGTTGATCTTGTACTCACATTAAACTTGTTTGATTTTTACTTTCGGGTTGTCTCTCTTTCTTTATCCTTCTACCCTTTTGGTATATCCACAATGAGATTATCTGCTATTGTTTTGTAGAAATAAAGGTCTTGTTCTTATTTAATATTATTACTAGTGAACGCACATGTGCACATACACGTGACATATAAAATTTATTAGAAATGTGTAGGGAGATAACTCGTCCGTGAAAGGGTCTCTACGGTAAAAGATATTTGTGTTGGTTGTTTGAAATGAGAGAATAAAAGAACCGTTTTCGTGAGATGGAGAGAAAAATACAGAATTAAAGATAATAAAAATTAATAGGAGAGTGTGAAAATAAATATTTGTGGGAGCAAAATTCTTTGAAAAAAAAGGATAGAAGAGAGTGAATCAAAGAGAACACATTATCAAACTCGTTCTTTTTATAAACTAGTGAACGCACACGTGCACATGCACGTGACATATAAAATTTATTGGAAATGTGCGGGGAGAGGACTCGTCCGTGAAAGAGTCTCTACGGTAAAAGATATTTGTGTTGGTTGTTTGAAATGAGAGAATCAAAGAACCGTTTCTGTGGGATGGAGAGAGAAATACAGAATTAAAGACAATAAAAATTAATAGAGAGTGTGGGAATAAATATTTGTATGAGCAAAATTCCTTAAAAAAAAGGAGAAAATAGAGTGAATCAAGGAGAGCGCATCATCAAACTCGTTCTTTTTATAATAGTATAGACTAGTGAACGCACATGTGCACATGCACGTGACATATAAAATTTGTTGGAAATATATGGGAGAAGACTCGTCTGTGAAAAGGTCCCTACGGTAAAAGATATTTGTGTTGGTTGTTTGAAAGGAGAGAATCAAGGAACCGTTTTCGTGGAATGGAGAGATAATAAAAGTTAATAGAAGAACGTGACAATAAATATTTATTGTAGGAACAAGGAGTCAGGAGGCACATTATAGTAGTATAGATAATACATGTGGTTGATTTACCAAACAGATGTCTTGCAACACCTCTCCGCATCCTTGGTTTCCAGTTGGACTCTCGTGATTTACCACTCAAACAGAAAAGTTCGGCGCATCGCTGGTGCCGGCGGCGCAATGTTCACTGTCAAGTGCCCGACCGCTCCCGCTCCCGCTCAATGTCCCTGCCTTCCCGCGAAACCCTCCTGGAACCCTAGCAATGGCTTCTCAAGCTTTCCAAAATGTATCCCACGAACTTCTGTCCCCTCTATCCGCTCGTCCTCCGCCGCCATTCCACCTCTTTCAGAAACTGTTCCACGCACCGCGGCTCCGCTACCGACCCCGGCACAGACCCGGGTGGACATCCTCTCGGAGTCGCTCCCCTTCATTCAGCGCTTCCGCGGCAAGACAATCGTTGTCAAATATGGCGGCGCCGCCATGAAGTCCCCTGACCTGCAGGCTTCCGTCATCAACGACCTGGTTCTCCTTTCCTGCGTCGGCCTCCGCCCCGTCCTTGTCCATGGTGGTGGGCCCGAGATCAACTCCTGGCTCTCCCGACTAGGCATCCAGGCCCGATTCATCGATGGCCTCCGCGTCACAGACGCCGCCACCATGGAAATCGTCGAGATGGTCCTGGTCGGCAAGGTCAACAAGCACCTTGTCTCGCTCATCGACCGCGCCGGCGCCAAAGCTGTCGGGCTTTGCGGCAAGGACGCCCGTCTCCTGACCGCTCGCCCCGCCCAAAACGCAGCTTCCCTAGGGTTCGTTGGGGACGTTGCTCGTGTTGAACCGGCTATTCTTCGCCCCCTTCTCAATGATGGGTACATCCCTGTTATTGCTTCCGTTGCGGCCGACGCCGAGGGCCAGGCGTACAATGTGAATGCCGACACTGCAGCTGGAGAGATCGCTGCTGCTGTTGGGGCCGAGAAACTCCTACTTCTCACTGATGTGGCGGGAATACTGGAGGACCGTAATGATCCCGAAAGCCTTGTGAAGGAGATTACAATAAAGGATATTAAGAAGATGGTCGACGATGGGAAGATTGCCGGGGGGATGATACCGAAGGTGAACTGTTGTGTGAGGTCTCTTGCCCAGGGCGTCCGAACTGCTAGCATTATAGACGGGAGGCTGCCTCACTCACTGCTTCTGGAGATTCTTACTGACGAGGGTGCAGGAACTATGATAACAGGATGACAAGTTTTGCTGTACCACTACACCAAGGCGCTTCTATGCTAGTTCTTGTGAGCTCTTATTAGATTACATCTTGGGAATTAAAATAATATTGGCTCCCTTATGTTCGCTGTTTGTTCTGCTATAATTATGAGTCATAAGGAATAAAAAGTCCTGCTTTTTTATCCTGACTACTCTTGGTCATTAATTCTCTAAAATTTAAATCTATTTACATCTTGACAGAGGCAGGTTTCTCATTAAAAAGCTGTTGATAAGAAAGCTATGAAGGAACAAACACTGAGAACTGAATTATTTGAGTATTCCATGATCACCTGATAGAACCTAACGCAAATTCAACTGAGCACTGTGATAACTTGTTAGCATAAGAGAAGTTACTGGTTAGCAGGGAATAAGTTGAACTTGCTATATTAGTATATGATGTAGCATTGCCTGTCAGTTAGGATGATGTTTGTTACTAGATTCAATTCAACCTTGCTTCATTGTACGTGGATATTGTGTTTATCAGGTCATCATAGACATTCTTTTGTGTCATGTTAGTGTTAAGCAATCCAGACCTTAAAATAAACCATGTATTGGGCTTAAGTCACTATGGTCTATCCGAATTAGCACAGATTAAGCCCTGTTTGACGCTTGACCTTAGCCAGAGCTAGAAAAAGTATACCTTGTCTTAATGTCATTTTAGTATTTAATGGGTGTGTTTATGAATTTCCCCATGGTTTCTGTTTCTTGCGCCAATCTCTCAAAAGTGCCAAAACTTTCACACAACTTCTCAAGAGGAACCTGTTACTAAACGTCATCATTGTCTCCATTTGCATTTCATGTTGCCAATAATTCTAATCTAATTATGTGGAGTTTAAATTGTTTTATAACTTTAAGAAAATGTGTATGCTTATATTCTTTATACTAATAAAAATTGATATTTGTTGTCATGATTGCTCGGTTGACCTAAATAGTTGGTTTAAAGCTTCATACTTTCTTATCATGTGTGTCTGCTCTTTTTCTTTGAAACTAAGCATGTCCAATAATAATTTGCCTGTTTATGCACTTCACTGGAGTTGGGATCTTTCTGGTAGAATCGTTCTTCTCTAAACTAAATATGCATGTTTATTTGGTTTATTTGAGACCTAAAACATGTCGTTCATGTTTTTCGTCTTTGGTTGATGCCTTCACTTCAAGATTAGCATCTTACGCTGTTGTTACTTCTTTTGGTAGGATGGATGTACGTACCTTAGAGACCACACACTACAACTACTCATGTACGATTACTGCCCCAAATCTTAGGCTTGTTAGTTGTATTGTCAAAGTTACTATGGTGATAGCTGGGTAAGCCTAAGCAAGCAAAGTGTTGGAGAACGGCTTCAATCCCAAGTGCCTTGGTCCTTGAGCGGCCTTTGGGCGCCTAGGGCCTTCAAGCTTTAATTGTCATGTTAGCATCAAATTAGGATAGTTTAGATATGAATTAGGTCAAATTAGGTTAATATAGACTAATTTAGGTCTAAATTTGGCTAACTTAGGTCTGATTTTGGTCAATTAATGTCTGATATATGATCTGATCTTTGTGTAGTGTCGGTCGTGTCATTTGAATCAATTTAATTCTAATTAAGTTTAGAGAAAACCATTGAATTTAAGTTAGATATATCTTAAGATATATGTAAACTGGATTAACTATTTAGGAAAAAGTGAACACCTGGACCCCCCCCCCCCGGGTTCCTAGAGACCAATTAAGTCCAATTAAGTTTACAAAACACCAATGAACTTAGTCAAATTTATCTTAAGATACATGCAAACAGAATATACAATATGGCCGTGTTTGGTAGGATGGATTAATGGCAGGATTGGATGTGAATCCGTCCATGTATCCTTTTCCGACGTTTGTTTTCACAAATAACAAACTGGATGAAAATCTAGGAGGATACGACCA
This sequence comes from Alisma plantago-aquatica, assembly GCA_963693085.1. Classification (NCBI taxonomy): domain Eukaryota; kingdom Viridiplantae; phylum Streptophyta; class Magnoliopsida; order Alismatales; family Alismataceae; genus Alisma; species Alisma plantago-aquatica. Next base: position 543,019,246 of record OY856415.1, read on the forward strand.
TAGTAACAAAAGTCTCTGAATTTTACGAAAAATCGACAATTTTTTGCGATTTTATACGCTCCCGAATATTCACCACGATTAATACGTTGCTCGCCGATTTTTCACGACTTTTCACGATTTTCCCGCCTTTTTGTGATTTATACGATTTTTCACGATTCTTCGTGAGTTTTCATGTTTTTTCACGATTATTCTGTTTTAAGTCGTTTGCTCTTTTTTTACCAAACCATGTACACAAAAATTCCTTATATACACTAAACCTCCAACCCCTCACTCTCCCAACAATCCATTGTTATTATTCAACTATTTTTTAATTCTTTTCTTACTTTTTTCACTCAATAAGATTGTATGTATAGTGACCTTAATAGTTATGTGTAACTAATATGTATGTATATATATACAAACATGTGTATATATATGTGTGTATATATACATATCTCTCTCTCTCTCTCTCTCTCTATATATATATATATATATATATATATATAGAGAGAGAGAGAGAGAGAGAGTCAGGCTAGAATACACTCGAGTGTACACTAGCCTGACTCAGAGAGTCAAGCTAGAATACACTCGAGTGTACAGATCATGCCGTACACCCCAATGGTGTTTGCCTATCTAGACCATGTTTTTCCAAAATCTAATCCATTGATCTTCATGGTTACAATAATAATAGGTCACATATAAAATTTGAACTCATTTGGATGAGTGTAAGTCACTCATCCAAGGACAACAAAATCAATGCACAAAACTAATTTGAAATACATGATTTTTTCCTCTTTTAGATGCACGACCTATAAGTGTCCAAATGAGCTAAAATTTATTATATAGTATGTTCTTATGATAATTAAGAAGATCAACGGTTTAGATTTTTCAAAAATTTACTGCATCTTCAAAAATGACTGAGGTGTACGGTGCCTCCGGTACACTCGAGTGTACACTAACCTAACTCTATATATATATATATCCGACTTAGCTTGGAACTTTTTCACAATTTTTTCCGGCGAGCCTAAAAGTTGTCTAATCCCGAACTTGTCACTATGGATACAACATCCGGTAGCTGATGGATTATTTAAAGCAGCGGTGGGGGTGGGTTTCCTAATGCTATCAGCACATCCGTATATGGCGACCCCGATGTGCAGATCAAATTGCCAAAAACCGTTCCTCCGCTGTTGCATCTCGCTGCAGCGGCCACGGCCACGGCCAGACCATTCTTTTTTGTCGTGCCCATTGGAGTCCGACTCCAACATGGCAGCAACGGTTGCAAAAACCATGGTGCTGGATTCTGGCGCACCAACACGGCGGTGCCCATTGCAAAGACCTTGGTGCTGGAGTCAGGCCATCAACACGGTGGAGGTGCCAGATTGGCATTGATTCCGCACAGCCTAACTCCTACATCAAAGGAGGAATCTTTGTTATATTTTGTTGCCATTGCAGCGTATGCGGCTGCATCTACCTAGACGTTTTTTAGATAGTTGAGAAATCCATGGCTCAATGTATGACAGTATGTTTGTTATTTTTATTGTCTCAGTAGCATCAACGGGCAGAAAGGTTCTACAGGTGAAAGACTTGCTTTTGTTTCTTTTTGGCTCAGCGAAACAGACGAAGGCAATTGGCCAAGGTTTCAAAATCAAGGTCATTGCAGGTGGAGAGGAGCTTCCAGAGATCACTTCAGGAGACCACGATGAAAAATATAATGAGGCACAATTCAAAGCCACTGGTTTTGTACATAGAATGAGATCGACAGTCTCTCTAGTATGTTTCCCATCCGCCAACAAATCCATGTCGCATACAAACGCATAATGGGAAACTAAATTTCATATCCAGACTACTTCCTATCCTTACCTATCCTTTGTCTAATGCCAACGTTTTCCCTTCCAGTGTACCAAACGTGGCCTATAGGAAAAAGTGAACACCTGGAACACGGCATTCCAGTCCTAGAGACCACCACTTAGACGCCCATTCAATTCAGGCCTAGGCTTGTTTGAATTTGGTTTCTGTTGCAGCTGTTGCTATAATCTACTCCAAGGTACACATTAAATACTTCAAACACATCGAGGTCAACCTGTTCATCCTTTCTCTACTCTCATACCTCCTGCTTTGATGTGTTGCAGTCATATTCGTAATTTAAACAACAAAAATTTCCACCGAGGGATGCATCTATGTGGCCATGCCAAGAAGTATCATTCGCCTGGTTATGGGCACCCCGCAGATGGTGCTAAGGAAAAGATGACAAAGGTTTTGATTAGCTGATAAATAATTCTGCAGGTCAATAGCTTAAAAGCTAAAAGTCTCCTGCCAGTCTCGCATTATTTATGTGCTTTATTTTTTACATGAAATTTTTGTGAACGTGATTTTAGAGTGTGCTTCACAAACTATACAAGTAATCCAAATGATGTTTGAATTCCCTCTTTGCGGTTTTGCCTCTTCCTAAGTAGAATAGAATGAATCCTGAAGTCTTGGGTGTGTGGATACGAATAACCTTGTACTTGAACAAAATCTAATAGCATCTTCTGCAGAACCATCTTGCTCCTGTGAAGATCCTCCTTTATGATGAGTTGCACTCACATTCCCAAGCTAAACAACAAAGAAATCCACTGAAGCATTTGATTAATACATAAAATTTGCTTGAAGTTAACATAAAAAAGTTTGGATATGAATATGGGTCGTGCTTCTAAAATCTTTTGACAATAATTCATGATATTTTTTTCTGTTTTTTTTTCTGCTTTTTAACGCTTCTTAAGTACAGAATGAAAACCTAAGCTAGCCTTTAAGTGGCCGTTTGGCTTAGGTCATTTTAGACCCCAGTACTTTATATCTAAAATGCAAATTGGATGGGTTGGTTACGGTGCTTTGTGTATGCAATCTAACATTTGATCTAGCAGATGTTGATAATACACAAACTACAATGCGTTTGTAAATACTGGAAACGGATGGTATGTATTTGGTAATAATTATTTGCATGATCCTTGGCCAACTTGACAGCTTGATCACTTTCCTCATATCACAAAATATCATCTATGTATATCACTAGTGTCGAATGGCAAGCTATGTTTGTGTGGATACAAGTATGACTTTGAAATTCATAAAAATATGACACCACCAAACCATCTAGCTCCTGTGAAGAACATTTCTACAAAACTATCTGGGAGGACATTCAAATTTGGAGAGAGAAATAGGGGGACAGAGGAGGGAGGTAGTTAGAGATAAATACAAAATAAGAAGAGATGATGGAAGTTGTAGAAAGAGAGAGAGAGAGAGAGAAATAGAAAAATATGAGGGAAGTAGCGGGGAGATAGAAATAAAAATTAAGAGGGTCGAAGGAGGGAATAATGGGATGAGAGAGAACTAAAATAGGATGAGCACATTTATATTATTCATAATTGTAAATACTATTAAGAAGTAATGTACATAATTACACAATCTGTACAAGCAATTAAATATCACACTCCAAGTGTATACTACAAACATATATAGCTAAAATAGTCGCTGACACACGCTCATGCGTGCACACACACAGTCGCCGACACATGCTCATGCGCACGCGCACACACACATTATATATATATATATATATATATATATATATATATATATATATATATATATATATATATAGAGAGAGAGAGAGAGAGAGAGAGAGAGAGTCAGACTAGTGTACACTCGAGAGTATCGGAGGCACCATACACTTCACTCATTTTTAAAGATGCAATAACTTTTTGAAAAATCTAAACCGTTGATCTTCTTAAATATCTTAAGAACATACTATATACTAAATTTCAGCTCATTTGTACACTTATAGGTCATGCATCTAAAGGAGGCAAAAATCATGCATTTCAAATTAGTTTTGTGCGTCAATTTTGTTGTCCTTGTATGAGTGACTTACACTCATCCAAATGAGCTCAAATTTTGTATGTAGCCGCCTATTATTATTGTAACCATGAAGATCAATGGATTAGACTTTGGAAAAACATGGTTTAGATAGGCAAACACCATTGGGGTGTACGACGTGATCTGTACACTCGAGTATATTCTTGCCTGACTATATATATATATATATATATATATATATATATATATAGAGAGAGAGAGAGAGAGAGAGAGAGAGAGAGAGAGAGTCAGGCTAGAATACACTCGAGTGTACGGATCGCACGAATACACTCAAGTATGTTTGCATATCAAGACTATTTTTTTCAAAATGTAAACCGTTGATCTTCACCGTCATACTATAACTAGGCTACATACAAATTTTCAGTCCATTTGGATGAGTGTAAGTCACTCATCCAAGGACAACAAAATCGACGCGCGAAACTAATTTGAAATGCATAATTTTTGCGGTCTTAATAACATGAGCTATACATATCCAAATGTGCTCAAACTTTGCATATGAGTTGTTCACGAGATGTTTAAAAAGATCAACGGATTAGATTTTCAAAAAAAATATTGCATCATGAAAAGCTACTTGAGTGTATTCCGTTCTGGATACACTCGAGTGTATTCTAGCCTCTCTCTCTCTCTCTCTCTCTATATATATATATATATATATATATATATATATATATAAATATAAAAAATAGGGTGAGCACATTTGTATTATTCACGACTGTAACTGCTATAAAAAGTAATATACATCATTACACAAATTATACAAGCAATTAAATATCACACTTCAAGTGTATATTACAATCATATAGCTAATGCAAAGAGTTACATGTTCCCCCCACCAACATGATATATACATGTAATTTATATTGTGGCTAACTATACAAAAGGTGTCTATGAAAATGTTGGTATGTGGAAACCAAACAATGGACTATGAGAGGGAAATTTGGAATGATAATGGTTAGGTGTGGTAAAAGGTTTGATCTACAATAATGATGGTGAGGGGTTTCTTTTATATGAAGGAGATTTAGTTAGCGATTATGTGTGGCATTCTCTTAGCATTCACTTGGAATGTGATAGACGAAAGGTTGCATTCAAGATGGATGAATTCTATATTTTATCACATGTGCCTCTTTAGTCGAATGCTAGAGCTTTGGATTTTGTAGATCTCATCAGGTGGAATTCCATCCAAGTGACTTGGGGAAGACTTTGATGTGTGACCTCTATGTATCTTCTCTAGTTGATCACAATTGTTCAAGATGGATTTGAGGAGAAGGAGCTTGTCACTTTTATAGTATGTCTTCAATAGTCATATATGAGCTTTATATGTGGATTTGTCAACATATTGAGAGACTATTCAATCATTGAAAACTATGTTAATTGTATGTTTGAGCATGAGTTTCCCTTTGTTGTGGTCTGGGAATTCAATAAAAAAGGCTCATAGGTGAGGACCTTTTGTTAGATGTAGTGGGGGCTCATTTTTAGGGCTCTCTATTGAGTGTGCCATGTTGGTCATGTTCTTCTTGAACTCAAAATTGAATATTTCGAATAGAAGGACTGAATTCAATTAAATACACCGCAAGTTAATATCCTAGATAGAATTTGTTTTTTGGTTGATTGCATGTAGTATCATAGAGAATATTAAGAATTGTTAAGTAATAACATATATTTATCTACATTTAAGGGCGACTTGAGATTATTTATTGTTAGGAAAAAATATAAAAGGAATGTCATCATCAACCAAATGCACTTAAATGCCCCCAAACACCAATCTAGCAAAATTGTGTTTTTCAACACTCCAAAGGTAATCATACAACATTTCATGATCCAACACATAGTTTCTTTGTCATAAATAAAATTAAACAATCAAGGTATCAATATTAACATCTATCAAGTCATAAAATATCCAAACTAGACCATTTAAGGTAAGAATGGAAAGAGACCTTACAATATACTTTGATGTATCCATCTCATGTGAGATTTTTTTTTCATCTTCCATTATAGTGTGACATGATTCTCATAATGTGGAAATGTCTTTGAAATATTATATTGGATCACAAACAACAAAATCAAAAATTTATATCTCAAAACAACTTTTCACTAATATTTGAAACCATCTAGATAATGATTCAACTACTAGATATATATCATCAGTGTCAAAGTCCTTATATGTATTTTTGGGAAGGATATGTGATGATTTTCAAGGTACCAATAGAGATAGATATTTATGGTTCATCGACTAAGTTACTAGTATAGTCGAAGCATGATGGTTATGAAGATGAATTGATTATTGAAATAAAGGATTTTTCAAGTGGATCTACTAGGTCTATATCCCCTTGAAGCCAATTATCTAATTATGATTATAGAGATGATTTTTACTTTTTATTTTATTAATGTCATTGTCTTAATTCAATTCTATGATATTAATGATAGCGATAATTTAACATCCAATCATTCAATATCCAATTAAAGTTGTACGCCATGTTTATAGAACATAGAATCTTATTTGAAGTCATGGATAATATTATAAATGTTCATATTATAGTATTAACTTTATTTGGAATGACAACAGGTGACTTATAACCATTTATCATGGGTCACATATATAGGATATCATGTCAAACTCATGAGTACATATTAGAGATCAAGTGTATCGACTAATATGCCTTTAGAGTGATTCATACACCACTATATAATTTTCATTTAAAAATCCAAAAATGGTCTCATGATGATCATCACACATTGACACCACTCAATGTGGTCTTGAAGATTTCCATAAAAATGATGGTTGGGTGTGTTGATATTCATGGTACAAATTTGTATGATGCATGTGGAATTTCCCCTCCTACATGAAAGAAGTGATAGCTATGCCTCTTGATGAGTGCGGCTAGAAAATGCATGGTCATCCCAATGTGGGTGAATACAGAGATATCGATCTCATATTTCTTTTTCTTGTCTAAATGGAAATCAAAGAACCTAGATTGAAGTCGTGAGGATGACTAAACCATGCTTCTAGTTAAATTTAGACATATGTGACTAAGGGATTATAGAACATTTTAACATCATCATGAAAGGTTTAATTGATGTCTAACTAATACTACCTCTTGGGTAGTAGCAATGGGTGTCTAGACCCTTCTCAATTTGTGACCAAAATACATATTAGGAGATGCACTACCAATGTAGTATGGTACCAACAAGCTCTCACCAAAATAGCTTGTTTAAATAGAATGAATGAAGGGCTTTTTAGTTTCTACAATAATAAAAGGTCTAGAAAGTTAACTCTAAGGACATATGTTACTTATTAATTACACCTAGTGCTAATTGTCCATATTATGTTGGCATATTGATAGAATCTAGCGTAGCAACGGTCAGTAAATCAACTACACCACAAAAATGGGTGGTGAATGTCACAAATCCTCCATATACCTAGATTCCAAGTCGAATTCGATTTTAAAATTGCTTATCTCCCTTGCTCCTTATATGTATGATATGAAGGTTGGTCATGAAACTTAATTCTGTCATAGTCACCTCCAAGTTTGAGATATCCTACACAACATTAGTGAGAGAGAGAGGCCATCACTTTAGTAGGATCTAAATCTCTACCTATTCATGTGTGATGTGAAATATGGAGTCTTAGGGATTGTGCATATGTCAATGATATGGGAATACATTGAAAATGCATCTAGATAGAAAAAGACTAAATGGTGGTTCAACTAATTTGGAAGTAAATATGTAGCCATGCATTTCCATAGTCTACCATTGTTCTCAACAAGACATTCAATATATCTTCCAAAATGGTCCAAATGCATAACTTCCATCGAAAATAAACATCCACAAAGGAAGTCAATGAATATGAAGGTGAAATTATGCATAGGGGTGTTTAAAGACCAAATCAACTCAACATGACCTAGTCATAGATACATACAAAATCTAAAGCAACTCCGCATGTCCGAGTCAATTCCAAAAGTTTGCATCTTACATAGATTATGTGAATCCATAAAAATTGCCAAGTGCATCTTTAGCTAATGCATATATTACAATAAAAATATATGGTGAATGTATAATTGGGGTCATGCACAATTCATGGTGATCTAGATAATTACAACATATTATTACATTGTTAAGAAACCCATGTTCTAGTCAACTTAAGCAATCTGCTAGATAATTCAGTGGCCGGTCTCAAGCAACTTGGATGATCAAGATCAAATATCATAAGTCATGATCTCATGGTGTGAGAATGATTAGATTGAGGTAGTATTTCCTTCTAATATCTTCATAAATATGTATGAGTTTGGTCCCCTAAACTAGGTATACATGTGTAAAATATATCCTACTTAAGGGATATGTTTATGAAAAATATATTTTTGTGCAATGCTCTAAAAATTTAAACAATGGAACCTTTGTAATAAATTCTCCATGTGGCCCTTCTAGTATGGCCCCAATTCCTCACCTTATTGACTAAGAAGATGAGTACATGCCCGTGACTTTCTTTACACTTCATACAAAATGGTCCTATGAACCAAATACCAATCTATTGGTATGTTTCTTCAATTTACATCTCATGAACTTATGTAAATGAGAAATCAAGTTATACCATCTAGATGTCAAACATTAGAAAGATATCCTGCCTCACTTCATCTTCACCATATTTGTATCTTCTGCATTCGCCACATGTCAAACTCTCATTTTAATGTACATTTCCTTAATTAAGTAACTGGTTTTATTTCGCCTTTTAATTGTTAATGAATATGGTTAAATCATGTATTTTTTGCTTATATATCATATTATTTTGGTAAACGTCACTTGTCTTTCTCTCAGCGGTTCTTGATCAAGCACCATAAAATTTTCCTCTAAGGATAAGGGATGCATGATATTGTGATCCTAGTTTGATACTCAAGTGTACAAATATCAACACTACACTATATATATATATGTGTGTGTGTACATATACACTAGTACATTTTCGACCTATGTTGTCACTTTTTTTGACGTCGATTTTCACTGGAAACCAACGTTAGAGGTTATATATATATGTACATATACACTAGTACATTTTTGACCTATGTTGTCACTTTTTTTGACGTCAATTTTCACTGGAAATCAACGCTACAGGTCTATACTGTTGGTTGATATAACACTTACGTCATTACTACATAAGTCTTACCAATTAAGAAAAAACATGGGTACCACTTTTCTTGTAACTTCGGTTTCTTTGTGAAGAACTAATGTCTAAGATGGTGCATGAAATTCAATATTTCATACGGAAAATTTGATGTAAACCTATTGCATCGGTTTTAGAAACTTGACAAGAAAGGCCCTTCCCACAAAATAAGTTTTGTCTCCAAAAAGGCTCTATCATCGATTTTGCTCCAAAAAATCAACAATGTAGATCACGCCTACCATGAAAATGTTTACGTCCAAAAAATCTATGATGTTGGCTTTTTTACAAAAGAACTGACGATACATGTTTCCATCCATGTGCCCCTCAACCCCCCCCCCCCAAATTTAGTTATGTTGTCGGTTATTTTCTATTAACAAACAACACGTCTTAGCGAGGACTTTTTTAATAGGAATACATACTTATGTAGTCAGTTTTGTGGTGGACAACCAGTAAAAGAGAGTGACCTATGACATTGGTTTTTTTTTCTAAAAACTGATGATTAAAGTCTTAGTGAGGTTGGTGTTCTAAGAGCGACAAGTACGTGTGGCATCAATTTTTGGTGGATAACCAACGACATAGATTGAGATATGGTGTCGCATTGACAAGGAGACTGACGACGCAAGGTTTAGCGAGGTTGAAATTTTATAATAGGGATAAGTACATATGGCCTCAATTTTTCTACAATCAACGAGTTGAAAGTCTTAGGCGTGCATTTTTGCTAACAACTGACAACTAAGTCCTTTTAGTAACACCTGTAAAATTTATTTTCCCCTATTCTCTGTTTCATCAACCCCAATACCTAGACAGCTATGGAAATCATTTCTCTGTGAGGTCTGTTGTTGTTGCCACTGTGGTTTCTTCCAAAGATAGTTGTCATCTTAGCTGTCATTGTTTTCACCATAGTTTCCTCTTTCGTCCTCCATATCTGTCTATGACTAGTGGTGACAGCCTTCACTGACCAGTGGTACTCTAGTTGTAGTTGTTGTTATCATCCTCCATCTTCGCCACTATGTCGTGGCTGCAAGCTCTACTGATGTTGGTTTTGTTCCTTGGTTGTCGATGTTGTCCCTGAGACCACTATTTTTTCACTTCTATTGGCTTTGTTGTCATCATCTTTGTTGCTTTTTTGCCACTATTCCCACTTCTGCTTCCACTGTTCGTGCCCTCTCCTTCTTGCTTGCAAATGTTGCTCTCTTCTTCTCCTTCTCTTTGTATACTTCCATTATTTGTTGAGTAAATTTATTTGTAATTATTTTTTGAGTGCATTTTTGTATAGTTTTAAATTAACTTGATATGAGTTACACATTGATAGGAACTTATTTAAATTTATTTCAATTGAATGCTGAAATGTAATTAGGGTTTTACTTTAAAAATTGGAGAAATCATACTTGTATAATTAGAATTTATGTATAACTGCTCGTATGGTTTGGTGTATTACTCAATTTGAATGTTGTATGGATAAATAATCATACCTAAGAATTAATTAAACTAAATTGATATGAATTATCAAAATTATCTTGCTTCAAACTGAATTTTTTATATTACCTAAATTCTAAATTGTAAATCATAATTTAGACATATATCTTGTTGGGCTAGGAACCCGTCTGAGATTTACTGATTAGGAGTGAATCTTGTATAGTCCCCAATTTGGGACTATTTCTAAACACTTAATCTCACTTAGGTTGTAATTATATAATGTGTATTCGATTTATGGGATGTTTCCTCAACATTTCCTCGTTTGTCCTTTAAGTACATATGTAGGTGGGAATTTGCCCATCTACATCGGTGTACTTAGACAGTTGTGGGGAGTGTTTTCAAAATATTCTTAAAAACCAAATACACATTATTAACTTACTAGTAAGATTAGGTGTTCAAGAATGGGATAGTTGGTACACATTCATTACCAAACCCTAAACCCTAATTTGTAAATCCTAAACACAAAATGATAAACCCTTACCTATAAATCATAATATCTAAATACCTGATTCAATACTCATTTTCTTTGTGATTAATAGAATGGATTGATCATGGGTGTTGTTTTTGATTCACTACATTCTGGATTAATGGTCTTAATCAGTTTATAAGATTTGTGGAGGAACATAGGAAATGACTTGGAGATAAGTTCTATTGTCCATGTAGGAATTGCATTAACAACTTAAAAGTTGACATTGTTGAAGAAATAAAAGTCATGCCATGTGCAATGTGCTTGTATATGGATATACAGAATGGTATTAGAATGGATAGATTCCTATTATGAGATCAGTAGATGTCGATACCAATACTTGTCTTGAAGAAGAAATTATCGACGATGATGTAGATGTGAACAAATTGATTCTAACAGACATGGATGGTGTGATGCTATATAGTTGTGGGGTAAATCTTACTCATCCATCTTCCTATTTGGAAACATTGTGCATGATGTTGAGAGACCATTATACTTAGGTTGTACTAAGTTTACCAAGTTGAGCATGTTGACTTGAGAGTTATACATTGCCCACATTTTGATAATGACTTAACTATTCCATTCCTATGTATCTAATATATTTGTTCAAGATTGATTTTAGGTTTTAGGTACATGAAAAGGATCAAATTACACAAGCCCTAGCTTGTTCAAGTTCAAGTCAAAAGCAATGCAAGTGCACGGTTTGAGAAATCACTCCAAATGACCTTATATTAATTTTGTAATCACTTGTATTGGTGATATGGCTTGTAACTAAGATGAGAAAAAATCAAGGACACTTAATTCTAACGTTTGGTCACTCTAAAGTCAAATTAGAAAATTTGTCACATGATGTTTATTGGTCAAGCTGGAAACTAAACCAATCCAGTGATGGATTTTCTGAAGATGACCAATCGGTCGAGTTGCACACTCACAGAACTCGACCTATCGATCAACTAAGTAAAACTGTTTTTGACTCATCAGTCGAGTTTCCCAGGACAAACTCGATTGATAGTTTGAAAATTGGCTTTGTCACTTAGTGAAACGGTCAAGTTATCTTTATTGAAAGCCTGATGTACAATACAGAAAATACAGAAGAAATGGTTATAATTGTTGGTGAGTTGTTGTGAGAGAAAATAGATCCATTGCATGTTGTAAAATGGCTATATTTCATCCTTAAGTGATCCCACACTCAAGGGAACACCCCCATCTATAATTAGGACCCCTTGGAGTTCATTACAAGTTTGCTCATTCATGCTATTCTAAGTCCTTGCTATCGTTGACTGTGTTGCAACTTTTTGAGCCCCTTTCTCTCTCTCATTTATGAAGAATTTCATGATTATGAGTGAGTTAGGCCAGTTTTAAGAGAGCTACTTCATGAGCTTGTAAAGCTCTCATTCCATTCCATCTTCCCTACCCCCTTTCTCAAAGGAAAAGGTTGAAGCAAGCTACTCTGAGTGAAGGTGAAGTTGTTACTGTTCTTCTTCAAGGTTGAAAAAGAGGTGAATATCTTCTCTTGGTGAAGGTGAAGGGCAAGGCCAAGATTCAAGATGAGTGGATGAATTCCTTCAAGGCCAAAGACTTGATGCAAGTGTAGGTAAGTCCTTGTTGAAGGCTGAAGACATCTTAATCAAGCGGGTAAATCCTTGTGTAGGTGAAAGACTCTTATCTTGAATAGGTAAGTCCTTGGATCTATGGTGGTCTCCTCGTATCTCTTATGAATGAATATAAGTATACACATATTGCAAAGTCCTAGAGGTTGACCTCTCTAGGTAGTGGATTGACTCTCTCCTAGTTTGGAGAGTGGAACCACTCTAAAGCACCTTGTCCAAGTGCATGTTTCAATTTCTCTCATTCTTGCTATGCTTGCTTAGCTAAGACTTCAAATTGCACTTAAGCTATTGGTTTTGATTGATATAATTTGAAGGTCTAACTTATCTTGTGAAAATTTTGAAGCTCTATTCACCCCTCTAGAGCCCTAGATCCAACAAGTGGTATCAGAGCTAAGGATCTTCTCCAACAATCTCCCACGAGAAAAGAAGATGGGCGACAACCTACTTGGTTCACTTAACCTAGAGGGAGGATTTTCCATGCGTCCCCCGATCTTCGACGACACCAACTTCCTCTATTGGAAGAGGTGTATGTAGTTCTACATTCAAGGGATGAACTTTGATATGTGGAAGGTGATGGTCACACCATACAAGGAGCCAACCAGAGTTGTTTCAACATGGAATGAAGCTGCAATAAAAGAAGTCCAATTCAATACCAAATCCATAAGCATCCTCTATGCATCCCTTACCCCAATAGAGTTCAACCGCATCTCATCATGGGATACCGCCTATGAGATTTGGGATAAGTTGTGAATTACCTATGAGGGCACAAAGCAAGTCAAGGAGGCTAAGATATACATATTGAACAACCTTGTAGAGAACTTCAAGATGGGCAAGAAAGAAGGGATTGCGGATATGTACTCTAGGCTCAATGTAATCATCAATGGCCTAGCTTATTTGGGAAACACTTTGGATAGAGGTGTAATAAGCTCCAAGATCTTGAGGACTCTACTGAAGAGATGGGAGTCAAAGGTGACCTCCATTGAAGAAGTGAGGAGTCTTGGTGACATCCCAACCGAAGAGCTCATTGGCAACCTCCAAGCTCATGAGCCAAGGCTTGACAAGCAAGAAGAAGAAGTCAAGAAAGAAGAGAAGGAAGCCAAGAAGATCAAAGATAGTGCCTTCAAAGCACAAGTGAGGCAGTCATCCTTCAACAACAACTTATTTTTCGGACATCTCCCTCCTCCTCTAATGAAGATGATGGCCCTAGTGAGCATTAAGCCAACTACTTCAAGGGAAAGCAATCCTCCTCCTCTACTCCTAGATGCTATAAGTGTGGTGTAACATACTGAATCCTAGGACTTAATCTTATTCCAGGGTTAATAGCTTAGAACCCTTAGTTCTTGGAGGTTTATCCAAACAAGGATTAAGATATGCTCTTTGGTGACCTTGAATATATTAATGTATGCATAAGTCACATTAAAATGTATAATTTAAATTAATATTACCCAATACCTTCAAATTAATCATAAAAGTAATAAAAGGTACATAGGATATGTACATAAAAGACAAAGTGTTCATAGTTGAGAATAAGGAGTTATAATTCCACAAAATATGAAATAAATAATATTATGTGGGATAATGGTGGTGTAGATTCGTTCTAGATCATTCCTTTACCTTATGGAGCATTGAAGAGAAAAAAATAATGAATAATGTTGCTTTAAACATGTTAATGCGATATAGAATTAATTAATAAGAGGAATATTAGTAATATTAGATAATGGGATAAAATTCATAAAAGGAACACTAATTGGTTTAAAATAAGTTGAGATTCATTTTCCTTGAGTTAAAATTTGCTTGAATGACAAGTTTCACAATTTTGAAAAAATTAATAATTATCTTTGCATTAATCAGAATTGGAAAAGATAAGTTTTTCTTCGTTCAATGTACTTTGACACCATCTAAATAACCTTGAATAAGGGTTACCATACATGTGATGTTCGGGTATGTTTTGACACATGGTGATTGACTGTGAGTGATGTAGATGAGATTTATCCCTCCTAATAGAGTTGATATCTTGGCCACTTGATAAGAACAACTGAGAAACATATGGCCATACTCATATGAATCAATATGCGATATGTGAGCTCACATGCATCTCAGACAGTCTGCTCTAGTTCAAGGAACATGGATTGAATATTAAGAGCATGATGATTTTATACCTCAAATTCAATCTAGATATCAGAGACAAAGGAACTATATGATCGATATAACATCGATCATGGTTTGTTGGTTTAAGTTGTTCTCCAAATTTCCAATTACTTGGGTAGTAATGATGTGTTGGTAGATACCACTCATTGTTTGTTATGTCATAATCTAGTTATGGACATTCATTGTCGATATCTATTGGGACTCATACACACTAATGTATGTGGTCCATTTGAAACTAATGTTATGGGTGGTTACCAGTATTTCATTACCTTTACTGATGACTTTAGTACGTATTGCTATTGTGTACTAGATGTAGGGCTGTAAATGGGTATGGGTAGATCCGCGGACCCACAAATCCAGACCCTTAAAAAACTTGTCACGGGTCTAATTTTTTATACCCGCATACCCTTGGACCCGTATACCCTTGGACCCGCATATAAGCGGGTCCAATAATGGGTATGCTTGGACTCAGACCCGCTAGACCCGTGTACCCGCTATACATAAGTAACTACTAAACCAATATGTTATATATATATCATACTTTACTAGTCTAATTAATATAATTATTGAGATTATATCCTACTCTAAGGTTGAGACTAGTCATATAACTAAGAATTAACTATTCTAGTTACAATAATGAACATCATATGTAAACTTAAAATCAAAATGTCTACTAATCTACATTACTTTATACATAAATTAAATTTTATGATCATGACTACAAATATGTAAACAATTACTCAATTAATTTTATTGTATAGAATATAGCATTGTCTAATATAACTATTACATGTTAATATACTATATGATAACAATATCTTGTTGTGTTAAATATATATAACATAGTCTTTTATCTTACATAAACAATATGATGTTTTATTGAACCGCTTACCCGTATACCCGCACCGCATACCCGCTATTATTGCGGGTACGGGTATGGTGCGGGTCCAAGTTTTGTATTATGCGGGTCTAGAACCGGAATCGGACCCGCAAAATTAGATGGGTATGTGTATGGGTATGGCCAGACCCGCACCGTACCCGCACCGTTTACACCCCTAACTAGATGAAACGTAAGTTAGAAACCCTTGAAAATTTCAAGGATTTCATGAATGAAATACAAAACCAACTTGGTAAAAGTATTAAATCACTTCATTTTGATCAATGTGGGGAATACTTAAGCCAAGCATTTGAGGAACTTCTACAAGACTGTAGTATCATATCCCAATGGGTACAGCCTACAACACCAAAGAATAATTATGTATCAGAAAGAAGGAACTGTGCATTACTATATATGATGCAATCAATTATGAGTTTTTTTGGTCTTTTGACTTCCTTCTAGGGATATGCTCTAGAAACTATAATGTTTAGACTTAATTGTGTACTATCTAAATCAGTTCAAAAGACACCATATGAGACTTGGTATGGGAAGCGTCCTAATGTGTCTTTTATAAAGGTTTGGATATGTGAAGCGTATGTGAGAATTTCTTTTCCTAAAAATCTTAGATGCATCAGATAAATGTTAATTTGTTGGATATTATAGGGAAACCAAAGGATACTATGTTTATACTCCATCTGAAGACAAAGTGTTTGTTCACAAAGATGTTGTATTCTAGAAAAGGAATTTAATTCTAAAGGAATCAGTGGGAGAAAAGTATAACTCAAATAGGTTCAATACCAACAAAAACATTGAACTTGTAGAGCTACAAAAGTAACATGAAGAGTCACAAACTATTGTGGAAACTCAAGTTCCTCATGTAACAGAGGCACCTCATAGATCTAGTAGGACACACCTTGAGCCTGAAAGATTTGGCTATCTTGTGAATAAAAAAGGAAATGAGTTGTTCGTTGATGATGAGAAATTAACCTACCTATAAGATGTTAGGGGACTAGAGTCTAAGAAGTGGATTGAGGCCATGAAATCTGAGATCAAATCCATGTACATCAATGAGGTATGTACCTTGGTGGATCCAACTAAAGAGGTAAAACCCATAGGGTGCAAATGGGTCTTCAAGAAGAAGACTAACATGTATGGTAATGTACAAAACTATGAAGTTTGATTGGTTTCAAAGGGTTTTAGACAAGTTCAAGGTGTTGACTATGATGAAACCTTTTCCCCATTTTGCAATGTTAAGTCCATCATGATCGTGCTTGCATTTGCAGCTTATTATGACTACGAGATTTGGTAGATGGGTGTTAAAATTACATTCTTAATGGGAAGCTTCTTGAGGATGTGTAAATGACACAACCCTAGGATTTTATAAATATAAAAGAAGCTAGTAAAGTTTTTCATCTACAAAGGACAATCTATGGATTGAAGTAAGCATCTCATAGATGGAATAAATTTGACAAAGTAGTTAAAGAGTTTGTCTTTAGTCAAAATGAAGATGAATCATGTGTTTACAAGAAGGTTAGTGGGAGTATGATTTTATTCCTAATATTGTATGTAGATGACTTACTACTGATGGGGAATGTCATCCCTACCTAAAAAATGGTAAAATTCTAGATGGGAAATACATTCTCTATGAATAAATTATGCAAAGCATCCTATATCTTAGGAATCAATATCTATAGAGATATATCCGGGAGGCTTATTGGCTGAATTCAAAGCACATACATTGACAAAGTGCTTAAAAAGTTTAGCATGGAGAACTCGAAGAGAGGAAACTTACCCATGTATCATGGTGTTAGTACTCTAGAACTCAATGTCCTGGTTCTTGTGAAGAACGGGAGCGCATGAGTAAGATTACATATGCATTTGCAATTGGATCTATCATGTACACAATCTCATGTACTTGTCTTAATGCCTCATATGCCCTGAGCATGACGAGAAAATATCAGTCTGATCCCGATGAAGGTCACTAGACTTTCATGAACAACATCCTTAAGAACTTGAGAAGAAATAAGGATCAATTTCTTGTCTATGGTGGTATGGAAGAGTTGGTGGTAAAAGGTTACATTGATGCAAGCTTCCAAAATAACAAAGATAACTCTAGATCGCAATCTGGATTAGCATTTTGTCTAAATAATAGAACTATAAGTTGGAAGGGTTCCAAGCAAGAAACAATTGTTTATTCTAGAACAGAGCTCGAGTACATTGCTTCCTCCAGTGCAACAAAGGAAGTTGATAGGAACAAGAAGTTTGTCTTTGAACTAGGGGTGGTTCCAAACATTAGAGATGTAGTAGAGTTTTATTGTGACATCAATGGATCTATTACACAAGATAAGGAATGTAGATCGCATTAGATTTCCAACAACATACAATGGTGGTTCCATCTCATAAGAGAGATCGTATGATGAAGAGATGTGCAGATTTGTAGAGTACCAACTGAAAGTTGTAATGACCCTGACATGGGTTATCAGGTAACACTATTTGTTTTGGCTAAGTAAGTTTCTTATAAATTTAATATAATCCTATAAGGTTTTTTGTTATCATGTGACACACTTATGTTCCAAGTTTGGTCCTGATTGAATGTCGTTTGAGCAATGTTCCTTTGTTTTGAACCAAAGTGCAATTTACCCAAGATGAGGGGTTATATTGCAATATGTCACATGTTGAACGTTCCCTAAGTGTTTTAGAATTATAATAAAGAGAATTATGCTAAATGGTGGCATGTGGAAAGCCTAAATACCAAGTTTGAACTTGTTTGAATAATGCTAGTACCTTGTGCACCAATTTTGGAACAAATTGGAATTTACCCAAGATGTAGGGTTGATATGCAAATTACCACCTCTTGAGTGTTCCTACTTCCTCTATGTATCATTTATATGAGAGATAATGAATGAGACACCATGCTTGAATCATTTATGAGTGGTAGTATTCTTGGTGATGAAAAGACCAAGAAAGGGGTTGAATGGAAACCCTAATTTGAGCTTGTATTAAGTGTATCAGGTTGTAGTGTTAAATGGGAGTCCCTATCAGCCAAGGAGCCAAAGAGGATACCCACATATCGTGTTATTAACTCTCTGCCTTTGCAAAAACTAGCTAAGCACTCAATAAAGCAATGGATATCGGCTTGCAACTTTCCTTGGGAAAGGTTGCATTGAATTGTGAATATAATAATGTGAGTTGAAGTGGCTTGTCCTAGAAGATAACCAAAGGGGGACGACCCTTATCCCTTGAATTATCCTCAAGTGTTTATTTTGCATGGAAAGATAAAGTTGGAATGCATGCAAGTACATTTGTCAATCCATGCATGGCCATGTGGCACCTACTAGTAGTAAGGTGATGACACCTCTTACACTCTCTCCCATGAACCTCAACTATATACACCTTCCTTTCACCCCATAGTGAAAATTTTCTAATCCTACCACCTCCTTTCTCTTAGATATCATGCATAGAGTCTTGTTATCGTGCATAGGTGAAGTGGTACCGTGCATAGGGCCTTGGGTATCGGCCATAGCAAGTGCTATCAGCCATAGCAAGTTGATATCAGCCAAATGAAATGATATTGGCCACAAGTGAAGCGGATATCGGCCACAAATGAGGGAATATCATGCATGATTAGTGAGGTATCGTGCAAGGTGATAAGTATCAATAAGGATCTCAAGTCTTAACCCTAAGGTGAGGCCATTATCATCTTCAACCTTGGATTGAAGCATGGATCTAGAGTTATGATCTTCTTCACCAAGTTCTTAACTATGGTGATTCCTTGTATATGAAGGAGTTTTGAACAAGACTTGGACTTTTGATAAGTCATTGACACAATTTTACCGTGTGTATAACGCAAGTGCACACGTCAATGTAATATAGGCCTTTGTGAGGCCCAAGTCGAACTCAGGGACACTGAACTATCGGTAAACTACTACTAATTGTTCACAATTAGCTAGACCGGTTAAAAAGGTTTTAAGAGTTGATTAAAAAGAAAAAGAAAATAAAAGAAAGAAAAGCAATCAATTAAATGTTAAGTTTAATCAATTTAGATGGGAATCTTTAGGGTTGCGGTTTCACCGCGGGTTCTCGTTATATGAGTTTTCACATAATTAGTCAAATTCATCTCTCATTTCGGGTAGTGGCCTGTAATTAGAATTTTTCACTGTCGTGATACAATTCACTACCTAAATCTAGGTGGGTTCCACCGTCGTAGTAACCTATACCCTAAATTAGGTGCATTAGAATTGACCTCTGGGTTTCCACCATTAACCGTACATCACCTTGTTCAAGGAATTTATGAGTTAATATGAATTTCGTCTCTTTTCAACCGTTAATTCTTCTTTCAAAGCAATTAAAGGCATTAGATTATCATTAGGGTGATCAAGCATAGTGATATAATGGAGAAAACGAAATCATACCACGGATTTAAGAGACAAAATATGCATTACTATGATAAAAACGTCATATAATGATTCCCCGGGCTACTCCCGGTCCTAAAGACAAAGGGGATTAGCCCCGCATATTCATCTCAGAGCAAGACATGGTGGAAGAAAGGGAAAACATGGAGAAAAATGTGGATAAAGTGATGTAAACCCCTGAACAGAGAAGATCCAAGCGTTCCTCGGCGTAGAGTGCGTGATCTACAGCCTTTCGGTGATGGAAAACATCTTCTTCGGCTCTTGGAACTGTCGGGGCATGCTTCTGGGCTCCGTTCTCCTCTCCAACTCTCCTCGGGATGTGTGCAGTGGCTAATGACGTGATAGATGGCTCCTGGATGCCGTCATTAGGTATAAAAACCAAGTTAGGTCGCCGAAATATATCACCACCATTGGATTCGGCCTGATCTGAAACAAACACTAATCTGACGATGTCGATACTATCGATGCGAGTCGATAGTATTGACACCCTTAGGCATCGGTTTTATCACCTTTTTGACACTGAAGCTGTAGAACGTCGATAGTATCGACCTTTGTGTCGATAGTATCGACCGACTGGTCACTGGCAACCTGAAGGTAACTCGCTACCATCGACTTCTCAATCGATGGTATCGGCACTGCTTGGCTCCTTACGATATCGGCCTGTGACTGTTTCGATACTAACGACGGATGTCGATGGTATCGACAGTTGTATATATACATTTTTCCTGAAATTGCAAGACAAAGCCAAATCAGCTGAGATAAAACCCATTATTATAATGTTTATGATCAAAAAGATAAAATATGAGAGATTTGATACTGAAAGAGATTATAGACTAGAGTAAGTGAATTATGTATTATTCACCACCAAAGTGACCAATAAACACATAAAACGCAAGTAAAACAAGTCTATAAATACGACTCAAAATCCTCGCATCAAACTCCCCTAAACTTAAACCTTGCTCGTCCTTGAGCAACAAAACTTTAGAATAGAATTGTGAAGGTCAACTAAAGAACAGATTATCACAACAGACTTTGTCGTATGATTCCCACCAGACATTCACATTCTGGCCCTCACTAACCACAGAATGATAATTACCCTTAAGGCGACAATAATCATCCGTAAGAGATATCTACCCCAAAACTGATGAACACTATCACATAAGGTAGTTAACATAATAAAATCCTCCGGTCCAGACTCGGTGCATCTTGTGATCTACTATCTACGTTGCTCATCCTAACTACCATATAAATGGAAGCAACTCTCCTGGTATTAATGAATGAGTATATGATCACAGTGGCCTACCAATTCGAGCAACGGGTGGATGGAATAGGTGGATGTGGAAGAAATGGAAGAATAATACAGTTTTAACATGCACATATATCCAAAATGACCTAAATGATGCAAATGCAAATGTAAATGTCCTAATGCCTACATTTTTGGTGGAATGATGCATGTTCCTACAATTCCATCTAATGTGAGATAGAATGCCTAAAAACTACATTATGTGCTTATTCTTCTATTACACAGATGAAACAAGCTCTTTTCTCCCTCTAAAATCAGCTTCTTTTTTCAAGCCCTTTTTCTCTCAAATTGCAAAATGCACAATATTTTTTTCACAATTCTTTTTTTTGGGCTTACTTTCACCTAACTGTAATCCCTGAGACCTTACAACTGTATTTCATAGAGTATACAATGAGTTACCTGCTTCTCTTATTTTTCAGAAGAAATAAGGCACATACTGTCCTATATGCTCAAAAATATGTTAAAATGCAACTACATGAGATCAGTTATGCAATTATGATGCCATGCACTAAGGAATGTGTGCATGCATGATTAATCTACAATTTTTTTCACTTTCCATTTTTTATGCATAATCTACTAAAATGCAATCCTACCTAAATGCTATGCAATCAATAGATGAAAACCGTAATGTGCTTCCAGTTCTTATGGCGGGGTCTGAAAACAATGGGGTGGATAGATCACAAGATTAATTGACTGAACCATTGGAAAATATTATATATCCCTCCTTCCTGACATGTGTAATAATTAAGAGGTTTCTCTCTCTTATTTCAAATTAAGGTCTCATTATCATTTGGTTAGTTTAGGCTCAAACAACCAATTATGTCCACTTCTCGTGAATCATAGGAATGTACAGTTGTGGTTTCCTGTTTTAAAGTTGACAAACCCAATTATTTTCTTAAGTCATGTGCTCAAGGTTGAACAACACAAGCTTGCAAAATCACTAAAATTTCTTCAAATTGACCCCAGATTCCCATGTACAAACACAGAGATGACACATGACATTAGACATCCACAATTACACTAGATAGAGTGTGGATCCTAAAAAAACTAAGAACTAAGAAAATTTCTAAAATAAAAGATGAAGCAATAAATGATAAAAACTAAGAAAAATAAAGGATAGAAGATGTTCCAACTCCCCCCTAAGCTTGAATTCGACTATGGCCTCATAGTCAAAAACAACCTTAAAAGGTGGAACAGTGATATCGATCATTGGTCAGGTGGAGGCAGGTACTACAGGGTTGTGGGGTCCCATGAAGGATACTCCCCCCTGGAAACTCAGATCATACTAGGGCATCGGTTGAGGTTGAGGATACCCCCCGAAATAGTTCTGTCTCCAGTAGTCGTCGTAGAAGGGTTGTTGTTGCATCTCCATCCTATGCAACCTGTCATGGATATTCTGTTGGTTGGCGAGGAGGATGTGATCGTTCTCGTAGATGACATGCTGGTTCACAAAAAGTCAGTTCGTGGTATCCTGAATATCGATGAAAGAAGTAGTATGCTGTTGATGGGTCTGCTGAATCTCCTACAGCATTGAGTACATCCCCTGCATCGAATAGGCATCCTCGCCTTGTTGAGAGGGCTGCGGTGACAGAGGCTGGGAAGAGGATGATTCACCCGGGTGGAAACGGGGATTCTTTCGGGGTTCCACTCATGCCTGAAAAGGAGTGAAAGCCTCCTCTTCCTCTTCATGCTCGTCGTCGTCATCATTGTTGTCGTCGTCCCCGTCTTCCTCTTCATCGGAGTCTTCGATGGCGATGATGGGCCACCGGAAGTGTTGAGCTCCCTCGATGTTGAAGACGGGGTCTGGAAGTGCACATTCTTGATATTTGTGATTGACATGGCAATGTGCATAAGCCAAGCCATCACTGAGCATAAGGAGGTTGGAGCAGTGTAGATGATGCATGTTGACCTTGTTTCTATTGGAAAGCGGAGTGAGTTGAGAAAAGTCCAACCCAAGGTAGAGAGCCAATAGTGTGATGAGCCCTCCAAAGTGGATAGGAGCTTTTCGTGTACTCCTCTTCACAGCCAACACACGCGTCAAGAAAAACGCGCCCCAGTTGCACTCCTCGCGCCTCAGCAGTTTATACAAAAAGAATAAGTCGGTCTCCTGAAATTTACTAAGAGAAAGATCGCCGTGAGCAAAGAGCGTCGTGCAAAGCATGCGATGCAGAATCCGTACAAAAGGATGCTCGAAGTCAGCGACAACAACATTGTGATAGTTGACTGACTTGCCTGGAGGCGCGGTCACCAGCTTGGAGAAGATGTCATCGTAATCTATCCGGTTATCCGGCCTCCTGTACTGGTCTCTCCCATGATTCCAGTTGTAAATGAAATTGAATTGCTGGAGGGTGAGAGTGTAATTGTTGTTGTAGAGCTGAAAAGAAACACGACCCTTTATCCATTCTCGATCAGTGGCGATGAGGTCGTTCGGCACGACGCATATGTCCAGCGACACAATGAACTCCGCTACGAGCTCTTTGTATGTCGGCCACTCGCTGAAAAATGGTTGGCCATCGGCGTGGAACTCCATCTCGTCGGGCCTCCTGCCCGTATGCCTTGCTTTCCCTTGAAGAACATAAGCAAGATTGGGCTCGAACCCAAGGTAACGAACCATGTCCCGATCGATGTAGCGGGTTGGCTTGATCTTTCTTTTCAGCAACTCCTCGTATACCTTACGGACCTCTGCGGAAGGATGAACAATCCTCAGACGAGGAATCGATCCGGGTGGTGGAGGAATGAAGGTCGGGATCTCCATCGGGACCACCCTTGAATAAGAAGCTCCCGTCGTATGCACCATCGTCTCAGAGATAAAGGGAATAGGAGATAGAGCTCGGTGAAGGTCGGAGAAGATGATCCCGATCCTTGGGCGCGCGATGAAGGCCTCTGGTTGCACGGCGATGCTCAATGCACAAGTAGAGGGAAGAAGCTCTGAAGGTGTGAAGAGATTTGACAATCAACCCTTTCTTTTATAACTGAGGCCGTCGCTGCTGTAGACCCGTCGATACCATCGATGGGGTGTCGATGGTATCGACACCTGTAGCACAATCGGGGTCTTCGCTAGTATCGACGGTGTTCGATTGTTTGATTTGGGGGCCCGGATCGATGACACGTCGATACCATCGACATGTGTCGATGGTATCGACCCATCCCACGGATCGACTTCCTTGATTTAGCGGCCGCCGTTGATTTCTTCTCGCAGATCGGTGACATGTCGCATCGATACCATCGATGGGGTGTCGATGGTATTGACTCTTCAAGAATCAATAACCCTCGTGAGGCCTAGGCGCCGCTTTCTGACTGTATCCGGGTCGATACCATCGACAAGGCCGTTGATGGTATCGACTTCACTGAGACAAAATCATCTATAAATCGGCAGGGATCTCACGAGCATCGACATCCATGTCGATACTATCGACCCCGATCTGGTTGTTTCTTCAGTGACACTGATGGTATGTCGATACCATCGACGAGGCCGTCGATGGTATCAACTTAGAATTTTTTTTGCAGTCACCTACCTGTACCCATGTCGCTACCATCGACACAATGGTTGATGGTATCGACTCTGCCTCAGACCTGCACACTGAACAAACGATCAAGGTATCATGTTTACACTAAAAACAAAATTAAACCAAACTAACTTGTAAATGCGAAAGAAAATGGACGAAACTACCAATGGTTGGGTTGCCTCCCAACAAGCACCCTTATTTAACGTCTTAGGATAGAAAAAAGCAAGCTTATCATGCATCATTAAGTGTTATGAGTTTGACCTCATGCACTTTCCTCATGTAATCCTTGCCAAAGTACAGCTTCAACCTCTGTCCATTGACGAGAAATGTCGTCTCTCCATCATGCACCATGATGGCACCATGTGGCCGTACCTCCTCCACAATGAAAGGTCCACTCCACTGGGATTTCAATTTCCCGGGATGCAACTTCAACCTCGAGTTGAACAATAGCACACGATCTCCCTTTTTGAAGACACACAGTTGAATGTGTCGATCGTGAATAAGCTTTGTTCTCTCCTTATAAATCCTCGAGATTTCATAGGCGTTCCTCCTAAGCTCATCTAGCTCATTGAGCTCTAGCATGCGTTTCTTCCCTGCCTCATCATAAGTCAAGTTCAGCTTCCGTAGCGCCCAGTGTGCCTTGTGCTCCAACTCTACGGGCAAATGGAAGGCTCAGCCATAAGCCATACTAAAAGGTGTAGTGCCTATAGGTGTCTTAAATTCCGTCGTATATGCCCATAAAGCATCTGGTAGCAAAGTACTCCAGTTCTTTCTTGTCGAAGCCACTGTGTGTTCCAAGATTTTCTTAATTTCTCTATTAGACACTTCGACCTGCCCTTGTGTCTGTGGGTGGTATGGGGTACCACTATTGTGCTTTACCCCGTACTTTCTCAACAACACATCAAACTTTTGATTTTTGAAATGGGTACCTCCATCGCTGATAATCATCCTTGGTACACCAAATCTGCAGAAAATGTATTCTTTTACAAACCTGCACACTACAGCAGCATCATTAGTCCTTATGGGTATTGCCTCTACCCACTTCGATACATAATCAACAACCAATAAAATGTACAAATTAGAGTTTGAGGACACAAAGGGTCCCATAAAATCAATACCTCACAGATCAAACACCTCAACTTCTTGAAACACGTTGAGGGGCATCTCCTGTCGCTTTGAGATATTACCTGCCCTTTGACAGGAATCACATCTTCGCACATAATCGTAGGCGTCTCGGAAAAGTGTAGGCCAATAAAGGCCTCTCTCAAGCACCTTGGCCGCCATTCTGGAACTTGCATGATGGCCACTAGTTGGTAGAGTATGACAATGATGAAGTACACTGTCATATTCTATCTCCGATACGCACCTGCGCAAAATTCCGTCCCTGCATTGCTTCAACAAAATGGGGTCATCCCAGAAATAATATCTCAAAGAATGGAAAATTTTCTTTTTCTCTTGATATGTCCAATCATATGGGATTATTTTACAGGCAAGCTAATTAAAAATATATGAAAACCATGGATCCTTGGATTTTACAGAAAGGATTTGCTCATCAGGGAATGTCTCGATAATGGGTATATTAATGTCCTTCTCATCTACCCGTTCTAACCTAGACAGGTGGTCCGCAACCACATTCTCTATTCCTGTCTTATCTTTAATTTCAATGTCAAATTCTTGTAATAATAAGATCCACCTAATCAATCTAGGTTTGGCATCTTTCTTTTCCATCAAATATTTTATGGCGGCGTGATCCGTCCATACCACAACTTTTGACCCTACAAGATATCGCCGAAATTTTTCAAATACAAAAACGACGGCGAGACGTTCCTTTTCAGTTGTAGTGTAATTAAGTTGTGCTTCATTTAAAGTCTTGGATGCATAGAAAATCACAGCGGGTTTGTTTTCAAAATGTTGCCCAAGAACAGCCCCCACTGCAAAATCTGAAGCATCGCACATTAATTCAAAAGGCTTTGTCCAATCCGGCGTTTGCACAACCAGTACAGAAATTAACTTCTCTTTGAGAACATTAAAAGCATGCAAACACCTTTCATTAAAATCAAACACCTCATCTTTCTCAAGCAGTTCAGATAATGGCTTAGTGATTTTTGAGAAATCTTTGATAAAGCGGCAATAAAACTCTGCGTGACCGAGAAAGCTCCTTACCCCTTTAACCGAATTCGGTGGGGGTAATTTGGAAATAACCTCAATCTTAACTGGATCCACCTCCAACCCCTTGCTAGACACTTTATGTCCCAGCACAATCCCTTCACTAACATCATATGACATTTTTCCCAGTTGAGAACTAAATGTGTGTCCTCACATTGTTGTAAAACTTTATCCAAATTATATAAAAATTCATCAAAAGATGCACCATAGACGGAAAAATCATCCATGAAGACCTCTAAATAGCGCTCAACCATATTAGAGAAAATGGCAAGCATGCAATGCTGAAAGGTTGCTGGTGCGTTGCATAAACCAAAGGGCATATGGTGATATGCAAATGTTCCATAAGGACAAGTGAAGGTGGGCTTCTCTTGGTCCTTAGGATCAATGGAAATCTGATTATATCCATAGTACCCGTCTAGAAAAAAAAGTGAGATCGACCTGCTAGTCGCTCTAAAATTTGATCAATGAACGGAAGAGGAAAATGATCTTTTAACATAGCAGAGTTCAATCTACGGTAATCAATGCACACACGCCACTCAGTTACCAAACAGGTCATGACCGGCTTCATTTAGCAAATTGTGAGTGACAGTAATTCCCCCCTTTTTAGGGACTACCTGTGTGGGGCTGACCCACATCGAATCGGAGATAACGTAAATGATGTATGTAGAAAGGAGCTTGATCACCTCCTTCTTTACAACCTCCATCATGCTTGGATTGAGTTTGCGCTATGGTTGGATTACAAGTTTGGATCCTTCCTCAAGCCAGATCTTGTGCTGGCACAGTGTAGGGGAGATCCCCTTGATATCCGCGAATGACCACCCGAATGCGCCACGGTGGTTCTTCAGCACGATCATCAATTGATCCTCTTCATAGAAACTTAGATATGCCGAAATAATCATCGATAGTCTCTCACCATCGGCTAAGAATGCATACTTTAAATGAGGCGGCAGCGGCTTCAATTCTAACTCTGATGGTCTGATCAAAGATGACTGAAGCGGTGGTGGGAGTGGCCCAAGATCTTCATAATACTTAGCATAATAACACGGCATCACCTAAAGCATCTTGACACATTCTTGTAACGACTTGCTTCTCATCCAGTCATGCGTTTTATTGACAAGGCAAGCTTCAAGAGGCAGTTCTGGATATGCATCGAGGACAGAACTTGCTATGGCATCATCTTCAATAGAAAGAGGGATTTCCTCCTCTTCATCATTCGGAAAACCCACAACCCTGCAAAGAGAAACAACTTTGGTATGTTCCATGACGTCTACATCCAGTGTCCCCTTCTCTACCATGGTCATTACATGAGCCATATCTAGAAACGGCTTCCCTAGACACAGAGAAATGTTCTGATCAGAGTGTTTCACCATTCGACACTACTTCTTTGCTTTTGATTGTGTTGTGCTTGGGGGCATAACCATTTAAAATTGGTCATCCGCGATTCCCAAAGTCAAATGGCCTCGTCCCATCTCGAGTATCATGTCAGTGGTAGCTTGGAAGGGTCTTCCAAGGAGTAGCTCATTTCCTTGTTCATCTTGCATTTCCATGACCACAAAATCTGCTGGAAATACAACCGGTCGACTTTAACCAAAACATCCTCACAAATATCATACGGATTAACCACATAATTGTCCCCCAACTGAATCGTCATATTGATGTGTCTTGATTCTTTCAGTCCCAGCTTCTTGAAAGTAGAGAAAGGCATCAAATTTATACTTACCCCAGAATCACATAATGCTTCGCCGAATTTCACCTTACTAATGTAACATGAAATATTGAAGCACCCTGGATCTTGTTTTTAAGGTGGAAATGTGCCCATAATGAAAGCACTCACTTGCTCCTTAAGAACCACGACCTCAGTATCAGGAATCTTCCTCTTCTTTGTGATTATGTCTTTCAGAAACTTGCCGTAAGAGGGTATCTACTTTATTGCTTCCAATAGCAGAATGTTGATAGAAAGCTTCCTAAATCTATCTAGGAACTTGAACTGAGTGTCCACTTTCTTGGCTTTCAAACTATTTGGATATGGGACTGGGAGAGTCTATGCCCTCTGGTGTGGTGGCACATATGGTGTCCTCTTCAGCGTCTCCTCCTCAGCAATGGGTGATGATGTGACATCCTCTACCACATCCTCTACCAGCTCTATGATTGAAATCGGAACCTCCTCTGTAGCCTCACATGTGTTCTCTGGCTGGGGTGTGCTCGGTTCATCGGCCCTGGGGTTTAAAATTTTCTTACCACTCCATAGCAGAATTGCCTTAGCTTGTTGGTTTCCCCCTGGAATATTTGTATTTCCGGGAAACCCTTGCTGCGCTGGCTTTTTCAGATTTGCTATCTCAGCTGCCATCTGCGCTAACGATGTCTCTATAGTTCTCATCTGAGCCCCATGACTTTGTAAGGTCTGCCCAAATTGATTCATAAATTCTCCTTGTTGCTTAATCTGTTGGCCAAACGTGCTCATGAGTTCTTGATTCTGCTTGATTACTTGGTTGAGCAACTCATTGCTCTTGTTCTCTGCCGGCGGTTGTGGTTTTGCATCAGGGTCCTACAAGAAATTGTTTGGGTCCTTCCATGAAAATTTCTTGTCTTTCCTCCAAGAATAGTTGTTATTTCTGTACCCCTGTTGCTAGCGCATAAATTCACCTGTGCTTCATCATCGGATTCTGCGTCTTCTTTTGTAAGTAATTTCTTGGCTAGAAGGTCCATCTTCTCATTTAGCTCCTTGATGGCCTTTGACTCACCTGTAGCTCGAACTTGCTCTATTGTGTCTCCGTCGCCCCATGATTGCTTTTTGGCCATGTTCTTCAAAATCTCCCAACACCTTGTGCTTGTATTATTTAAGAAAAACCTTGAACCTGCTGAATCCAGGTTGCTTCTATCATGCTCTGAAAGAGCAAAATAGAAAATCTTGACTTGTTTCTCCTTGTCAAGCCCATGATGTGGGCACCTCCTCAGCATTATTTGAAAACATTCCCAAGTCTCAGAATACGTCTCCCCAACTTTTTGGCTGAAATTGTGGATCTTCTGTACCAGGTCGTTGGTTTTCTCCGGTGGAAAGAATCTCTCGAAGAAGACCTCGATCATTTGATCCCACATTTCAACGGTCTTGTCGTTCAGGTTATGCAGCCATTCACGTGCATTACCTGCAAGAGAGTTGGGAAACAACTTCAAATATAGTGTCTCTTGTGGAAACTTGTCTATCTTGATCATATCACAATTTTCCACAAATGTGCTAATGTGTGCAACTGGGTCCTCATTCTTCAGCTCGTGAAATTCTTGAGACTTGACCAAGTTTATTAGTGTCGGGTCAATCTTATAGGTGGGTATGTTGACTGCCAATTTTTTTATTGGTCCCTTCGATGTTGACGAGGAAGAATCTTTTATCTTCTCACATATTGTCTGTTCTTCAGCCATAGCTTTTGGTTCAGAATCTGAATCTATATCTTCAGGTTGGTCTTGAATTTTGTTCTCCTCGTCGTCTGATCCCAACAGTGGAACCTCTAGTGATGGCTGTGTGTAGTCTGTGTTACGCATCCACACTATGCACTAGTACCTGCAAAAAAATAATTTAGGTTCAATACCGTGCTAGACGATTGCTAGATATGACGGATAAACAATGAATTTCAAAAATGATAATAATAATTAAGAAAATGTGGCCTAGAGTGGCCGCTTGCAGCACTCGTAGTTCCCACAATTTCCGTGTCCCCAGCAACAGCGCCAAAAACTTGACGCAATTTTACCGTGCGTATAACGCAAGTGCACGCGTCAATGTAATATAGGCCTTTGTGAGGCCCGAGTCGAACTCAGGGACACTGAACTATCGGTAAACTACTACTAACTGTTCGCAATCAACTAGACCGGTTAAAAAGGTTTTAAGAGTTGATTAAAAAGAAAAAGAAAATAAAAGAAAGAAAAGCAATCAATTAAATGTTAAGTTTAATCAATTTAGATGGGAATCTTTAGGGTTGCGGTTTCACCGCGGGTTCTCATTATATGAGTTTTCACATAATTAGTCAAATTCATCTCTCATTCCGGGTAGTGGCCTGTAATCAGAATTGTTCACTGTCGTGATACAATTCACTACCTAAATCTAGGTCGGTTCCACCGTCGTAGTAACCTATACCCTAAATTAGGTGCATTAGAATTGACCTCTGGGTTTCCACCATTAACCGTACATCACCTTGTTCAAGAAATTTATGAGTTAATGTGAATTTTGTCTCTTTTCAACCGTTAATTCTTCTTTCAAATCAATTGAAGGCATTAGATTATCATTAGGGTGATCAAGTATAATGATATAATGGATAAAACGAAGTCATACCACGGATTTAAGAGACAAAATATGAATTACTATGATAAAAATGTCATACAATGATTCCCCGGGCTACTCCTGGTCCTAAAGACAAAGGGGATTAGCCCCGCATGTTCATCTCAGAGCAAGACATGGTGGAAGAATGGGAAAACATGGCGAAAAACATGGATAAAGTGATGTAAACCCCTGAACAGAGAAGATCCAAGTGTTCCTCGGTGTAGAGTGTGTGATCTACAACCTTTCAGCGATGGAAAATGTCTTTATCAGCTCTCGGAACGGTCGGGGCATGCTTATGGGCTCCGTTCTCCTCTCCAACTCTCCTCGGGATGTGTGCAGTGGCTAATGACGTGATAGATGGCTCTTAGCCGCCGTCATTAGGTATAAACACCAAGTTAGGTCGCCGAAATATCACCACCGTTAGATTTGGCCTGATCTAAAATAAACACTAATCTAATGACGTCGATACTATCGACGCGGGTCGATGGTATCGACACCCTTAGGCATCAGTTTTATCACCTTCTTGACACTGAAGCTGTAGAACATCGATAGTATCAACCTTTGTGTCGATAGTATCGACCGGCTGGTCACTGACAACCTGAAGGTAACTCACTACCTTCAACTTCCCAGTCGATGGTATTGACACTGCTTGGCTCCTTGCGATATGGGCCTGTGACTATGTCGATACTATCGACGGATGTCGATGGTATCGACAGCTGTATATATACATTTTTCCTGAAATTGAAAGACAAAGCCAAATCAACTGAGATAAAATCCATTATTATAATCGTTTATGATCAAAAAGATAAAATATGAGATATTTGATACTGAAAGAGATTATAGACTAGAGTAAGTGAATTATGTATTATTCACCACCAAAGTGGCCAATAAACACATAAAACACAATTAAAACAAATCTATAAATGCGAATCAAAATCCTCGCATCCGTCATCTTCAACATTAGAAATGTGAAGCTTTGGATCTTGGAGCTTTGAAGTTTTTCTTGAGGCAAATATATATAACTTGAACCCAAACATGTTATTATTCACCATCTTTCTTGCTATATTTGATGATCTACTTTTAATTCTGAGATTTTCTTGAATACTTGATATATATAAGTTCTAGTAGTTTCTTAGACCTGTTATCCTTGTACTAGAACAAGTAGAACGATTATCTAGAGCTTGAAGATGATGGTATCACCTTACAAAGTGATATCGGGTTCAAGCACACAAGCAAGCACCTCTAACCTGATATGGTGATGTACATACACCACTAAAATGATATGGTTATGAGTTTATACTTCCTTATACGATATGGTAATGTAGTATACACCTCTTGGATGATATGAGGTCAAGCATACACCTCTTTTCCCGATATGGTGTGAAGCACACACGCACCTCTTTGCCCGATATGGTGTGAAGCACACACACACCTATTACCCGATATGGTAAGCAAGCATACACCTCTTACCCGATATGGTAAGCACACATACACCTCTAAGGTGATATGGTAAGCAAACATACACCTCTAAACTAATATTGGGTTAAGCACACACCTCTTGGACGATATGGTATTGAGCACACATCTCTAAAATGATATGGTGGGTAACCCAATACACTAGATGACAAAAGTGGTAAGGTGGTTAATACCCTAGAACATGTGATGGCCAATACATTAAAGTAGGATGTGGCCAATATCTTCTAGTGAGGTGAGGATGTTACACCCATGTATGGTGAAGGTGATACACTATATGATTGGTAAGGTTGATACCTTGATGAGTAAGGGTATGAGGGTTATGATGATGCCTAGCTCGATATACACCTAACGCAATACATGTATTCAACTTGACATACATGATTCAACCTGATACACCTTGTAAAGGTGAAGGAAAAACACTCTTAGGAGTGATGAGTATAACACCAAGTAATGGTGTAGCTAATACCTTGATAGGTGAAACACCTAAAGTGATTGATAATGTTCAACCCTATATCAATAATGCCTTAAACTGAGATGAGTCCATATCACTTGATGATAGTTGGGTCATTCAAGTGTGTGACTTATGGACAATACACTACATGATAAATGTGATGAGTTAGTGCATGAAGTATTAGGATGGGAAATACCCTAATACAAGATAAGTTGATGAACTTAAGTAAGATAAAAGTGATGAGGGAAGTGATACATCAAGGCATGATAAATATTATATCCAACACCTCAAGGTTGATACACATTAATGCACCTCAAATCCAACATACTTGGATGAGTAACACTTGAAGTGTGTCATGTCAATTGTTACATTAAGATGTAATGAGTTTAATGCACTTTGATAAGTGTAGGCTAACATACCTTGAGAGAGGGTTAAGCCAAGATAATAAAGTATGATGTAATCAATATCCTAGTAAGGATGAGAGAGAAACTCATACTTTGTGTTGATAATCATTTAATGATAAATGATGAGAATAAATAAGTATGATTGAATACTAATGATATCAATGTATGCTCCTAGATGTGTGGAGCAATGAATTAGGGTTTGGATTGATAATATGAATTTGAAACCCTATTCGGCTATAAAGGGAAACCCTAACCCCTAATAATGGCCTTGTGAGACATGTGAATAATTGTTGCCTAGTGAGAGGTGACAAGATGTTTAATGGCCTTGTGAGCCATGTGAATAGTTGTTGCCTAGTGAGAGGTGACAAGATGTTGATCCATAGATTTATGTAAGAGATGATAGCGTTCAAAAATAAACCAGGTAAATAGGAACCCCGTAACATAATAATAATAATAAATGGTTACAAAGATAATATTGAAATCTTGGTCATGCATACATTACGGTCATAGACAAATAAGGGCTATAGTGTTTTGAATATGCTAAAATGAGACATGAGGAATACTTGTATCACATAAAATATGTGAATGTGTATGATGGTTCGACTGAGGTATAATGCCTAATAAAAGTGATGTGGTATTCAATGATGAGTTGAAGGGATTGATGTCCCATAATGAAAGTGAAAGGGAAATATAAAGGCATTCCAACTACTATGGAATCCTTAGAAATATGGCCATGATCTCACATGATTGGTATAATCCAATACCTGGTTGTACTCTCAAAGTGATCTCATGGGATTGGAGCAGTCCAATACCTGGCTGTAATCTCATAGGATTGGCATAGACCAATACCTGGTTGTGGTCTCATAGGATTGGTACAACCCAATACCTGGTTGAACTCTCACAGGATTGGTACAACCCAATACCTGGTTGAACTCTCACATGATTGGTACAACCCAATACTTGGTTGAAATCTTACTGGATTGGTACAACCCAATACCTGGCTGAACTCTCACAGGATTGGTACAACCCAATACCTGGCTAAACTCTCACAGGATTGGTACAACCCAATACCTAGCTGAACTCTCACAAGATTGGGATAACCCAATACTTCTCTATGATCTCACAGGATTGGTACAATACAATACCTGGCTGTAATATCATAAGATTGGTACAATCCAATACCTGGCTGTAATATCATAGGATTGGTACAATCCAATACCTGGTTGTACTCTTGCAAGATTGGTATAAAGCTGGAACATGATGATATTATCACAAGATAAGCTTGAGATGTTGGTATAATATGATGGGTAAATGATACACATGTTCTTCATAATCCTTATAAAGTGAATAGATGATTTACTTCTCTATCATAGATAGTTGCAATTCTTTAAAAGATGAGAATGTTATAATATACTTATCCACAGTGATTAACCTTGCTTATTAGTATAAAAGAACCTCTGCTCAGTTTTATATTATTTACCTATGATAATAACATTGTTGGCGGAGAGTTATATCTCTCACTAGGTCAATTGTCTCACCTCGTGGGATCCACATTTTTAGATGGACGTGCACGAGGAGGTAGAGACTGTTCTGTAGAGGAAGAACAACAGCAATAGGGACAATAGTAATAGATCAGGTTGAGTGTATTGTCTGTCGTGTCTTGTAGATATAAGTCCTATGTGGCATCTCTGTACTCTTTAGTCCTTGGATTTAGTGCATGCTGGTTTTATGAAAAAACTAAGATTTTGGCTTGTATGCCTCGAGGTTTTATGTTGCTTCAGTACATGTTTTGACAAAGCTACTGTTATATGTTAACCTCGAGATGAGATGGTACAATATATGTACAATGTGAACCCTGATGTATATAAAGTTTTGGTTCTTTCATTAAGAGTTTTCCAAGAAATAGATCTCTTTGCAAAAATGGTTTTAATTTTTAGTGATTTTTGTTAATTTGTTGTTTATGGTTATCCTGCATTATTAGTGATGATTTAGCTATCGGTTTGGTGGCGGATGTTTCAAGTTTGGTATCAGAGCTTAAGGTTCACCGAGTCTACAGAGACATAGGACTAAGGTGTTGAGTCTATTCTAGTATCCTCTAGTATATCCTATAGTGGCTTCTATTTATGCAGAAGAGAGGGTGAAGTTTAAAAATGACTGGAGAACACGAGGAACATGTTGCTAAGAGCAATGTTGTTGCACCAGGAGAAGGTGCAAGGGATCAAGTAAGAGAAGAATGAGTGCTTGAGAATTCCCATCTTGACCCAATTAGGATAGAGAATCCTACTTTTTATGCTCTTGTTGGGTAGGTTAGGATAACAGTGATGAATATAGTGGAATGGGTACTAGCAATACAATCTAGGTTACCATCCCTCAATGTAGAAACTTTGGATTCTGAAAGGTGAGGGCTCTGATCTCCAAAACACAAGATAAACATAGCGGAAGCGATTCGATTAACAGCGGAATACGAAAATCACGAGAAATTAAAACTTTTCGAAAATGAGATCTTAAAAACCTAAAACTCCTTTTATAAAAGTAAGATGAACTGTTTACATCTCTGATAAATCACTTCTCAAGTGATTATATACGTCATGATACAAAATCCCAAGATTTCAAAATTCTCAGATCAACAAACTCCTAGGACCCGAGTGTACAGATACGACATAAGACTATTCTGACTACAAGACTAGACAGCACAGTGTTTCCACCTGAAGTCACTGCTGCTCCTGAATTCGCTACTGTTGCTGCTGTCCACCTGCAGATCGGTTCCTTCGACCTCGACATCCACCTAAAGGTAGAAATTTACGGGGTGAGACAATTTTAAATAATTGTCCCAGCGAGAGTTATCACTCTTCGCCAGAAGCTTTATTATAGCAACCAAGAATAACATAGGCAATAAAAGCTCTAAGGTAATCAGCAGCAGATTGTTATCAATTAGAACAACAACATTTAAGGAATATGAAAAACATGTATACTAAGTAATGCATCATCAGCCAATGTATTTCGTGGTTCAACCTAAGCAGATATGCTACGCGGTTGATTACGTTTTACAAACATCATTATGCCCTGTGGAGATGAGGTATACCGCTCATACTCCAACCGATCACTATTAAGTCGCATCGGTATCATACATAGGTCATCAAAAGAGCCGGATTCTTATGACCTCATCTTCCTCAGTCAGTGTGAGGATCAACATGCAGGACCTCTAATGTCTTTGCTACTATAGCTTACCAGGGTATTCTGGTACTTCGCTATTAGAGTCACAGTGGCATTCTGTACTCTCTTCGCCATCGAAAGATTTCTTGTTTATCTCTCATCGACGCAGTATAAAAGATTTCCTCGGGAGATTAGTGTTACATCACCCCGACATAAACACATAGTGAAGGATTGATAGAATAAAGATACATCTACATCAATTCATTCACTAGGATGTAAGGTTTTACACATCCATATACCCCACATACTCAAAAGTATGTGCTCCAGGAGTTCCCTTAGGAAAACCTGTTTCACCATCATTTAATTCCTGACAATGATGGATCTATGATCAGGGCTTCTACATGGAATAATTATACTTGATTAGTTAGGTACATTTCAGTATTCTTTTAATATCATACATATTCTCAAACATCAATCATTAGAACAGTAGCTATGAAAGTAGAATACTAAATGTAACAAGCCTAACTCTCTTCAATTATCATTTCTCAATATTCTCATCACAAGTCATCTCTTAAAGCATGACCTTGATGGTATTCATGGCTCTCACAGCCTATCAATCTCATAAGATGCTATTAACAAGGCATCGGGATATATCACCATTCATAAAGCTAACAACATGCTTTCAATGAATATAGTATCATCATCCATACCTGGATATGATCACCCTCATATAGGAACCTGCATGATTAAATCAACTGATAACAACAAATAACTCATTTAAAGAAGTTGTATCTCCCTACTCATACAAGAGTTAGGTTTCCCTAGTTTTCATCAATTAGGGTTTACTATTCACATTACATGTCATCACCCTAGAATTAGGGTTTACTATTCACATTACATGTCTTCACCCTAGAATTAGGGTTTACTATTCACATTACATGTCATCACCCTAGAATTAGGGTTTACTATTCACATTACATGTCATCACCCTAGAATTAGGGTTTACTATTCACATTACATGTCATCACCCTATAATTAGGGTTTGCTATTCACATTACATGTCTTCACCCTAGAATTAGGGTGTACTATTCACATTACATGTCATCACCCTAGAATTAGGGTTTACTATTCACATTACATGATGAAATGATCTCATAGCATCCTCATGTATGAGAAACGTCATCATTAAAGACCTCAGATAAGATTAAGATTCATCAATTATCATATTTAAGGTTTCCATGATCTCATCTGGTGGATTATACCCTAATCATGCACATTCATGTATATTGAAGGTATTTTACTTGAGTTTCCATCATAATTGATACTTTCTCTCTCCTCTTACTAGTAGATGGTGATTACACTACTCTATATTTGGTTGGATTAAGTTCTCTTTGATTAACATAGACCAAATCACCACTATTGAGTGATTAGGGTTTTGTTGGAACAAGGGATTACTCAAATGAACCTTTCAAGGGCATTTTGGTAAATTACCCTTTGATCATCATCATGGGTCACTTCATTAGTCACTTAGTTCCTTAATGTCTTAAGTTACCATTATGGTTTAGATTGGATCATTATTGAACCATTTATACCTTCAATGGTTAAGTATAATCATCCTTGAAAGTCTTCAATTAGGTTAGGGTTTAACCTTCAACCTTCAACCCATTTGAACCTTAAACGGGTGTGGACCCACTGAGCTGAAACGGGTGTGAACCCATTTAAGATGAAACGGGTGTGAACCCATTTAGATTGAAATGGGTTGAACTCGTTTGGATTGAAACGGGTTGAACCCATTTGAGATGAAACGGGTTGAACTCGTTTGGATCTAAAGGAGTGTAGACTCGTTTGGGTCTAAACGAGTGTGGACTCGTTTGGGTCTAAACGAGTGTGGACTCGTTTGGGTCCAAACCGCATGGATATGAAAGGTGATACAAAGGTCATGAATGAAAAGGATTTCTTAAGTTGAAGCCTTCAATTGGCCCAAGCCATGTTAACCACTTAAAAAATTGAGTCAATTAGGATGAGCCTCAATCAATTGGACACCAATTTGACCTTCAATTGAAAGCCAATTAGGGTTAAATCTATCTCAATTAAGGTTTCCAATCGGCTACTCATCAATTTTCAACAATGTGAATCAAAACAGGGTTGAACCTATCAATTGAACTCCAATTGGGCCCAAACTTGGCCCAAACGGTCTTGAGACCGTTTGGATGATCTCCAAACGGTCTTGAGACCGTTTGCTCAAATTTTGACCAAAAATTAAGTTGATTTGATAAGGGTTGAGTCCTAATTAAATTACAAATCAGCACTTTTCATCAATTTATCAATATCTTGTGATTGGACCCTCAAACCACCAAATTTCTTTAACCTTAGACCTCCAAACGGTCTTAGGGTGTCACTAAACGAGTGTGAGATCGTTTGGATGAACCCCCAAATGGGTTTGAACTCGTTTGGGTCCTTCAACCCAACACTCATCAAAATCTATATGAAAAACAGCAAATTTTAACCCGATTAGGGTTAGGGTGTTGAAATGCCTTCAACTCTTAATTGGTTAGGAATTAGATCATGATTCTTGGTAGAAATGAAATTCAATATGTTATGAACAGGAATACCAAACGGTCAACGCTTGGTCAACTCCTTCAAACGGGTTGGAACCCGTTTGCCCAAAGATTCAACTTAATCAGTTTAGAAAACAGCACTTAATTCAATTCGATTGCCTAATTGATTGGCCTTCAACCTACGATTCCTTTGAAGTTAACCCCTCAAATTTGGTGGGTCATTAGCCTACATAATGGTGAACAGAAATACCAAACGGTCAATGCTTGGTCAACGCCCTCAAACGGGTTGAAACCTGTTTGGCCAAACCGACCTATTGAACCCGTTTGGATTGAAACGAGTGTGAGATCGTTTGACCTATTGGTCCAAGATCGTTTAGTAAAGTTGGATAAGGACCAACATAGGTATTAACACCCCTTGTCTTCAACCTTGAAACCAAGGTCTGTTCTTCAGGAAAAAGCTTGCAAGGGTGCAAAGAAGGATGGGGAAGAAGAAGAACTGACTATTATTTGCACGAATAAAAGTATGCATAACAAAACAAAAGGTTTAGAATTATAAAACCCGCCTTAAGGTCGTTCCTTGAGCTCCAAGCTTCCAAGCTTCAAGTCTTTAATGGTGTCTTGATCTCCACAGGTCGGCCAAGGGTTTTTCTCCAAGGAAAGGTTGGGAAAAGATGGCTAGAACGAGAAAGCTAAGTAAGAAAACTAGCAAACCAACCTTGTAACATGATATCCTCCATGAATTGAGCAAGATGATGATCAAAGATTACCTAGAACTGCTTGGCCGTTCTCCTCTTCTCCAGAGCTCTGTCCTAAGTTGGTCTAAGCAAGGAAATAAGAAAGGAAGTGAAGGAAACGTTCCTTTACAAACAAAGGAAGGGTGTATATATATCTTGGGGTCATTTCCAACATAAGGACAACTAGTTTCTCCTTTTCACAACTAGGTCCTTCCTTTCTTTTAGACACGTCCCTCCTCTTCTTTTCTAAGGTAAAACTCCTTCTAAAACCAAGAACTAAAGGCAAGGAAGGTCAACTTATCACTAAGGTACATATGCACATAAGGGTCTCCTTACTTACATCTTGATGATTTAATTACAAAGGTGTTCCTTATTATATGATTATTCAAAGGAAGTGCCCCCTTCATCATTATTACTCTAAATGATGTCAAAAGTCATAAAAGATGTTCAAGATGGTTTATTTTATAAGTTGCACCCCTCATTGGGTAAATTGCACTTTAATCCAAATTAGGGTTTTTAAGCACAAGGATCATTCCACAAGCTGCATCTTGATGCCCAGGCTTGGGAAATCCATCATACCTCATCATATCCACTCATAAGATGTCTCATCATCATAGGAACATCTTAACTTGTGAAGTTTGCAAGTTAAACCCCTTATCTGGGTAATTTGCACATAGGTCTCTGTATTACCAAACAATACTACAATCATTGTTTAAAAGGGACAGAAATGAAAATGTATGTTCCTTAGGAACTTAATTACATGCCAAAAGATAATCACAAAGATTTAATTACATATTTAGGCAAAAAACCTAGGGTTAACTCATAACCCAGGTCAGGGATGTTACAAAAGGGTTCCTGAATGACATAGTAATGTTGGAACAGTGGAAAATGTGAGAAGGATTAACATATGGCAAGAAAATAGACTCTACCATAAATATAGACAGATAGTACATTTGTAATAACAATGCCCAAGGAAGGGCAATAAGCTGATAATTAAGGAAAGGTCTCTATAATTATAGAGACATTTGCCTAGTTGTCTAAAAAGCCAACGTTTTTGGTACCATCAGTGCAATAAATGCCTAGTACACCAGGGCAGTAGTAACTAAGTAAAGGCAAAAGTCCTAACTTTCCACCTGTAAGAACTCCTGATTTAGCTTCTACATCGGTATTGAGAGCAATAGGACTATGGTACAAGGACAAGACATGTTATAGATATGTACATGTTGAGCATACTAAACCCTTTTGTTCAAAAAGAAGGGAGGAAATGACCCAACAATTGAGGCAGACTCAGCAGAGCTTACGAAATTTATAGCCCAATAGTGTAAAAAAAAGGCAAAAGCAAAAACATGAAACAACTTGACTTTATGTTTGAGTCAACCTGAAGTGGTAGATGACTGTGAGGGGTGATAGTAAGATAGAGCTTTTTCATTCTGATATGTCTTCTCTTGACTTTATCTGATGATCATAAGAAGGTAGTTATTGTTGATCTTCCTTTAATTAGTCCTATGAGGACATGAGGAAGAGATAAGAAGGATGAGAACCTATATTCAGTCCAATATTCTCTTATATGTTTTAAAATTTATCTCTTCATGTAGAAAGGGAAGAGATGTAAAAGAAACACCCAGAGAAAATTTGAGATACTAAGTATTAAAAATTAAAGAGATGAAACATAATATAAAACAAATGCATCCTACCTAATTTCAGTTCTTGAATACCCTGACCAGGTATTCATTTATTGAAAGAAAGGTAAGTATGGAACTCTTAGATTGCTATCTTTCTGATTACTCTGATCAAGTAGTCATTTTGAGACAATCTAAAAAGCATAATGAAGTAGGAGATGTGGCACAAATATTTCTACCACATCCTAATTGATATAAGAAGGAATATGAGTTAA
This sequence comes from Alisma plantago-aquatica, assembly GCA_963693085.1. NCBI lineage: Eukaryota > Viridiplantae > Streptophyta > Magnoliopsida > Alismatales > Alismataceae > Alisma > Alisma plantago-aquatica. The sequence goes on from OY856415.1 coordinate 543,061,223, forward strand.
TCATAGATCAATTTATAAATAAAAGGAAATGTTTAGTATAATGAATACCTTGGTCTGAAGACCTTGAGGTAACAGTCACCTGATGAGAGGTGACAATGTTCAGTGATGAACTAAGGGTTTGAATACCCAGATTTAGTAATCATGATGATGATAATGCTAAAGGATGACTCCATGTAATCATCCTTATAATTCCTATGCTAATGGAAAGGAACCTAAGAGGAAATAAGATTGAATAACACATGAACAATTGAAAGTTCAGGCAATACTCGAATAAGGTGATAATCTCTTTTCTTTAATAAACAACCATGAATAATGATGGGGGTGATAAGAAGGATTATGTTCCCTTGTGATATTTCCTTTCAAAAACATGACAATCAAGTAAGTCTTATGACACTTGATATGCATGAATAAGAAGTAATCTTTAGATGGATACTTTGAAAAGTATCAGCTAGTCCTAGATTTTAGTTCCAAGACAAAGTATGTGTGTTAAGTAATATTCTGAGATGAAAGAAAGGTCCTATTATATGTTTGGTTTTGCTAATAACAACAGAGGATGGAAATGATAAGATGTGTTTTTGATACATGTAATTAATGCCAAGGTAAGGAAGTCTAGTGTCCAAGAAATTTTAAAGGTATGAAATAGTGAAAACATAACTCCTAATCAGATGATTTATGTTGATTACCTAGAATGGCCAGCTGTGAGATCAGTCTAAGTTACATAAAATAGTATGGACATCATATGTTAGGGGTGTATTCTCTGTGTAAACATGACATCTATAAGGATGTACTAATTAAAGGAACAATTGTAGAATCATAGTGGAAAAAGCTTACCAAGCTAAAAATAATTCCTTAGAATATCCCTATCTAGATTTGTTGAGGCAACTTATACATAACATCTAGAGATACCTCTGAGATAAGTTCTTCTTTAATAAGTGGCCTCTCCTTATGACAATAGAATGTACAACTAGGAAGATAGTTGGTACAAGTCATAAGAAAGTTTAGTGTTGTGTCAGCAGACTAGATGGCACAACAGATACATGTTAAGACTTGTAGTCCCAAGTGGGTGACAGAATGTAACTCTGGTTTTTCCTTGGAGGTGAAATACTAAACTAAGTGAGGAGTATGGAAGACTCCCAAGGTCAAGAATATTATCACATAAAATATGTAAGTCAATAAGGTTTGACACCTGAATTATTCAAAGTATGAATAGTACTTCTCTAACTTAGAAAGTGTTACCTGACACAGAATTGACACTGCAGTCATTAATGAAAAAGACAGTTGGGTATGTGTCTTGACAGATTCTATGATGACTCTGAATGGAAGGACCTTGTGCTGGTCAAAGTTCTATGACATCTCAATGACATCAAGATGTTATGTGGAGACTTGATGATATGATGCATGAATGACAATTGTCTTTCTTCATCTAGGATTTCGGGGACGAAATCCTTGTTAGGGGTTTATAACTTGTAATGACCTTGACCTGGGTTATGTGGTAACCCTATTTGTTTTGGCTAAGTAAGTCACTTAGAAATTTAATATAATCCTCTAAGGTATTTTTTTATCATGTGACACACTTATGTTCCAAGTTTGGTCCTGATTGAATGTCGTTTGAGCAATGTTCCTTTGTTTTGGACAAAAGTGCAATTTACCCAAGATGAGGGGTTATATTGCAATATGTCACATGTTTAACGTGACATAAGTGTTTTAGCATTATAATAAAGAGAATGATGCTAAGTGGTGGCTTGTGGAAAGCCTAAATACCAAGTTTGAACTTGTTTGAATAATGATAGTACATTATGCACCAATTTTGGTACAAACTATAATTTACCCAAGATGTAGGGTTGATATGAAAAGGACCACCTCTAGAGTGTTCCTACTTAATATATGTATCATTTAGAGGATAGAGAATGAATGAGACACCATGTTTGAATCATTTATGAGTGGTAGTATTCTTGATGATGAAAAGACCAAGAAAGGGGTTGAATGGAAACCCTAATTTGAGCTTGTATTGAGTGTATCGGGTTGTAGTGTTCAATGGGAGTCCCTATCGACCAAGGATCCAAAGAGGAGACCCCCATATCGGGTTGTTAACTATTTGCCTTTGCAAAAACGATCTAAGCACCTCAATAAAGAAATTGATATCGGCTTGCAACTTTCCTTGGGAAAGGTTGCATTGAATTGTGAATATAATAATGTGAGTCGAAGTGGCTTGTCCTAGAAGATAACCAAAGGGGACCGACCCTTATCCCTTGCATTATCCTCAAGTTTTTATTTTGCATGGAAAGATAAATATGGAATGCATGTAAGTACGTGTCAATCCATGCATGGCCATGTGGCACCTACTATTAGTAAGGTGATGACACCTCTTACACTCTCTCCCATGAACCTCAAGTATATATACCCTTCCTTTCACCCCTTAGTGAATTTTTTTGAATCCTACCACCTCATTTATCTTAGATATCGTGCATATAGTCTTGGTATCATGAATAGGTAAAGTGGTATCGTGCATAGGGCCTTGGGTATCGGCCATAGCAAGTGATATCGGCCATAGCAAGTTGATATCGGCCAAATGAAGTGATATTGGCCACAAGTGAAGGGGATATCGGCCACAAGTGTGGGCATATCATGCATGAGTAGTGAGGTATTGTGCAAGGTGCTAAGGATCAAGAAGGAGCTCAAGTCTTAACCCTAAGGTGTGGCCATGATCATCTTCAACCTTGGATTGAAGCATGGATCTAGAGTTATGATCTTTCTTTCTTTTCTTCTTCACCAAGTTCTTAACTATGGTGATTCCTTATATATGAAGGAGTTGTGAACAAGCCTTGGACTTTTTATAAGTCATCTTCAACCTTAGGAACGTGAAGCTTTGGAGACTGGAGCTTTGAAGTTATTCTTGAGGCAAATATATATAACTTGAACCCAAACATGTTATTATTCACCATCTTTCTTGTTATATTTGATGATCTACTTTTAATTCTGAGATTTTCTTGAATACTTGATATATATATATATATATATATATATATATATATGAGTTCTCGTAGTTTCTTAGACATGTTATCCTTGTACTAGAACAAGTAGAATGATTATATAGAGCTTGAAGATGATGGTATCACCTTACAAAGTGATATCGGGTTCAAGCACACAAGCAAGCACCTCTAACACGATATGGTGATGTACATACACCAATAAAATGATATGGATACGAGTTTATACTTCCTTGCATGATATGGTAATGTAGTATACACCTCTTGGACAATATGAGGTCAAGCATACACCTCTTTTCCCGATATGGTGTGAAGCACACACACACCTCTTTGCCCGATATGGTGTGAAGCACACACACACCTCTTACCTGATATGGTAAGCAAGCATACACCTCTTACCCGATATGGTAAGCACACATACACCTCTAAGGTGATATGGTAAGCAAGCATACACCTGTAAACTGATATTGGGTTAAGCACACACCTCTTGGACGATATGGTGTTGAGCACACATCTCTAAAATGATATGGTGGGTAACCCAATACACTATATGACAAAAGTGGTAAGGTGATTAATACCCCAGAACATGTGATGGCCAATACATTAAAGTAGGATGTGGCCAATATCTTCAAGTGAGGTGAGGATGTTACACCCATGTACGGTGAAGGTGATACACTATATGATTAGTAAGGTTGGTACCTTGATGAGTAAGGGTATGAGGGATATGATGATGCCTAGCTCGATATACACCTAACCCAATACATGTGTTCAACTAGACATACATGATTCAACCTGATACACCTTGTAAAGGTGAGGGCAAAACACTCTTAGGAGTGATGAGTATAACACCAAGTAATAGTGTAGCTAATACCTTGATAGGTGAAACACCTAAAGTGGTTGATAATGGTCAACCCTATATCAACAATGCCTTAAACTGAGATGAGTCCATATCACTTGATGATAGTTGGGTCATTCAAGTGTGTGACTTATGGCCAATACACTACATGATAAATGTGATGAGTTAGTGCATGAAGTATTAGGATGGGAAATACCCTAATACAAGATAAGTTGATGAACTTCAGTAAGATAAAAATGATGAGGGAAGTGATAAATCAAGGCATGATAAATATTATATCCAACACCTCAAGGTTGATACACCTTAATGCACCTCAAAACCAACATACTTGGATGAGTAACACTTGAAGTGTGTCATGTCAATTGTTACATTAAGATGTAATGAGTTTAATGCACTTTTATAAGTGTAGGCTAACATACCTTGAGAGAGGGTTAAGCCAAGATTAATGATGAGAATAAATAAGTATGATTGAATACTTATGATATCAATATATGCTCCTAGATGTGTGGAGCAATGAATTAGGGTTTGGATTGATAATATGAATTTGAAACCCTATTCGAATATAAAGGGAAACCCTAACCCTAATAATGGCCTTGTGAGCCATGTGAATAATTGTTGCCTAGTGAGACGTGACAAGATGTTTCATGGCCTTGTGAGCCATGTGAATAGTTGTTTCCTAGTGAGAGGTGACAAGATGTTGATCCATAGATTGATGTAAGAGATGGTAATGTTCAAAATAAACTAGGTAAATAGGAACCCCGTAACATAATAATAATAAATGGTTACAAAGATAATATTGAAATCTTGGTCATACATACATTATGGTCATAGCCAAATAAGGGTTATAGTGTTTTGAATATGCTAAAATGAGACATGAGGAATACTTGTATCACATAAAGGATGTGAATGTGTATGATGGTTCGACTGAGGTATAATGCCTAGTAAAAGTGATGTGGTATTTAGTGATGAGTTGAAGGGATTGATGTCCCATAATGAAAATGAAAGGGAAATATAAAGGTATTCTGACTACTATGGAATCCTTAGCAATATGGCCATGATCTCACAGGATTGGTATAATCCAATACCTAGCTGTACTCTCAAAGTGATCTCACAGGATTGGAGCAGTCCAATACCTGGCTGTAATCTGATAGGATTGGCATAGGTCAATACCTAGTTGTGATCTCATAGGATTTGTACAACCCAATACCTGGCTGAACTCTCACAAGATTGGTACAACCCAATACCTGGCTAAACTCTCACATGATTGGTACAACCCAATACCTGGATAAACTCCCACATGATTGGTACAATCCAATACCTAGATGAACTCTCACAGGATTGGGATAACCCAATACCTGGCTATGATCTCACAGGATTGGTACAATCCAATATCTGGCTGTAATATCACAGGATTGATACAATCCAAAACCTGGCTGTAATATCACAGGATTGGTACAATCCAATACATGGCTGTAATATCACAGGATTGGTACAATCTAATACCTGGTTGTACTCTTGCAAGATTGGTTTAAAGCTAGAACATGATGATATTATCACCGGATAAGCTTGAGATGTTGGTATAATATGATGGGTAAATGATACACATGTTCTTCATATTCCTTATAAAGTGAATAGACGATTTACTTCTCTATCATAGACAGTTGCAATGCATTAAAAGATGAGAATGTTGTAATCTTCTTATCCACAGTGATTAACCTTGCTTATTAGTATAAAAGAACCTCTGCTCAATTTCATATTGTTTACCTATGATAATAACATTGTTGGCGGAGAGTTATATCTCTCGTTGGGACAATTGTCTCATCCCGTGGGATCCACAATTTTTAGGTGGACGTGTACAAGGAGGTAGAGACTATTGTACAGAGGAAGGAAAACAGCAGTAGGGACAATAGTAATAGCTCAGGTTGAGTGTACTGTCTGTGATGTCTTATAGATATAAGTCCTATGTGTCATCTTTGTACTCTCAGGTCCTTGGATTTAGTGCGTGATGGTTTTATGAACAAAATGAGAGTTTGGCTTGTATGCCTCGAGGTTTTATGTTGCTTCTGTACATATTTTGACAAAGCAACTATTATATGTTAACCTCAAGATGAGATGGTACAATATATGTACAATGTGAACCCTGATGTATATAACGTTTTGGTTCTTTCATTAAGTGTTTTCCAGGAAATGGATCTCTATGCAAAAATGGTTTTAATTTTTAGTGATTTTTGTTAATCTGTTGTTTATGGTTATTCCACATTATTAGTGATGATTTAGATATCGGTTTGGTGGAGGTCATTTCAAAAGCAATGTTGTTGACCCTTTGACAAAATCACTTGCATAGTAGAAGCATGAAGGTCATATTAGATCACTTGGGATTAAATTCATGGGTTATCACCTCTAAGTACAAGTGTTCTTTTATTGGTATATATTCCCAGAGAGCTAGTCATATGATGACTATAGTTAGACATCATGTAATAGATTTGATTAATAATACATAAGATTCTAATGTGTGTTGACTGATGATAGAATCTCATTTTTCATGATATGTGATATCAAGCCAAACACATAGGTACTTGTTATAGAGTGAATATATCACACACACCTACCTTGATAATGATACATTGAAATCATTGAATGGTAGTTAGAATCAACTCTCATAGTGATAGTGGTCATTGTGGTTCTTAGACCTAAAGTCACTACACTCATCAGATGTCATTTGATCTACTTTGACACCATCCAGCATAACCTTAAACAATGGTTACCATACATGTTATGTCTGGGTATGTTGTGACACATGGGGATTGACTGTGAGTGATGTCTATGGGATTTGTCCCTTCTGTTGGAATTGATATCCTGGACACTTGATAAGAGAGACTGGAAGCGTATGGCCATACTCATGTGAATCAATATATAAAATGTGAGCTCACATGCATCTCAGACAGTCTACTCTAGTTCAAGGAACATGGATTGAATATTAAGAGGATGACAATTCCATGCCTCGAATTAAATCTGGATATCAGAGGAAAAGGAGTTGTATGATCATGGTAACATTGATCATAGATTGTAGGTTGAAGTTGTTCTCCAACTTTACAATTGCTTAGGTAGCAATGATGTGTTTCTAGATACCACTCAGTGTTTGTGATGTCATAATCTAGTTATAGACATTCACTACTAGTAGTTTGGGACCTATAGGGTCACATGCATAGGATGCACCTAGAATAGGAGTTTACTCTTGAATAAGGTTTAACTTGGTTACTAAGTGTTTAATCAACTTAAACAACATTGGATGACAGTTGGATGAATGGAGTGTCCATTCGACCAAATAGGAATGTGATTCATTTGACTAAGAAGTTCACTTGACTAACTAGATGATCATTAAGTCTAGATCAAGGATTGATGATGACCTCATGTTGTGCATTGATCGTCGCATCGAATGCCAATATGTTTGCAAATAGTAAAACATTTCAATCGACTTATTGGATGTTTTGTTCGATTGAACGAGAGTTCAGTCAACCAACTCGTGATTCACAACAGTAAAAAATTCATGAAATTCATCTCCTCGTATCCCCGAGTTTGTGGAAACCTTGACCCATCCACTCCTACATAAAGGGGGGGGCAAGGGTCGCAAGACAAGTCTTCTAATCTCAACATTGTGGCAATGTGAGAGCTAGAGACATATTACTCAGAAAAGGGAGAGATAGCCAAAGGGGAGAAAGTCGACAGTATCACATTGACAATACGAGAGACAACTACTTTCCGTCAGTTCTAGTAGAATGACAGGAGTTCCCAGTGGTCTATGTGGACTACGTAAAGGCATGGAGGACGTCATCAACCACCATTTGTGTTGCTACACCAAGAGGCCTTTGTCGATAACCATCTGGGTGCTGCTTGAGAAAGAAGCATGTCGTTGCCAGAATAGTTGCTAGACTTTCTCTAGGACCAGCTATATGTCTTACAACCTTTATTCTTGTTCATAGTTATTGATGTGATGCACTAGTGTATGGGGAATATGGTAAGAAACTTTCATTTTTATTTCCATCCCTATCTCTATATATCCCTACAAAACATTCAAAAGCTCAAAAGTTGCTCACAAAACTATTATATTAGCTATATACATCTCAATTATCATTTTTTATTTTGAATACAAGTGCTCTCAGTTGATAAATTTGTACAACCTTTAAGAAAATAGATGGATTCTCTGTATGTATTCTATATGCAAAATGTGGGTGTTGTGCTTTGTCAAATCAACCTTCTGGGTTGGAATTCCTACAACCCATAGGAGTGAACCCATGAGTGTGTTTTCAATGATATTGGAAAGAAATTGCGTCATTGTAGGAATTTTTCAATAATTTGAATTTATCATTAATGTGAAATACATGAAGGGAGTTGAATCAGAGTCTGAATGTAATCACACAAGACCAATATTCAAGACCACATTGGAGATACAAAGACGGATTTCTTATTGGTATACTTTGAATATATAAATAAATTTCAAAAAGAGCCTCAAGGTCTTAAGTACTCATACATCCTACCTGGATCAACAGGAAACTTGATTAATTTTGCAATGTAAGAAAGGTAGAGGATTTGTTTTGGACAAAATTTATTTAAACCTTAAATAAAGGATTATTCTATTGTATACAACACTTTTTTTGGTGGAACTAGTTGCCAGTGCATGCTCTTTGAATCGTCTGGTATGTATGTAGACATATTTTTAGTGTGTAAATATTACTTGGAATTGACAATTTGAATGAGGATGTCCACTTAGTTGATAAATGAAGGAAGGATGTCAAATGAGGTGTATGTGAACCAAACTCAATTGGATCTCCCAACAATTCAAATGTAGTTAATAGGTATAATGTTATTTTACAAGACGAGGTGTTGCTAGCAAATTCATATTCTATGTCTTGGGTAAATTTTGGCATAACTAAGTGTAACGACCGCCACCAAACTAATAGCCAAATCGTCGCTAATTATTGCGGAATAATCATAAGCAGTGGATTAACAAAAATCACTAAAAATTAAAACCATTTTGCAAAGTGATACGCTTTTTACGTGCGTAGAAACGCAAGTGTACGCGTCAATGTAATATAGGCCTTTGTGAGGCCCAAGTCGAACTCAGGGACACGTGAATTATCGGAGACTACTACTAACTACTTGCAATCAGCTAGACTGATTAAAAAGTTGGAGGTTGTTGTAAAATTAAAAGAAAATAAAGTAAAACAAAACAAAGCAATCGATTAAATGTTTAGTTTAATCAATTCAAGTGGGAATCTTTAGGATTGCAGTTTCACCACGGGTTTTCATTGTATGAATTTCTATTTAGTCACTCAGATTTATCTCTCTATCCGGGCAGTGGCCTGATATCAGAATTGCCCAGTGTCGTGGTACAATTCACTACCTATGTCTAGGTCGGTTCCACCGTCGTAGCAACCTATACCCTAAACTAGGTGCATTAGAGTCGATCACTCGGTATCCACCATTAACCTTACACCGCCTTGTTCAAGGAATTTGTCAATTAATGTGAATTTCGTCTCTTTTCAACCATTAATTCTTCTTTCAAAGTAATTATGGGCATTAGGTTATTATTATGGTGATCAAGCATAACAATATAATTGAGAAAACAAAATCATACCACGGATTTAAGAGATAAAAGATGAATTACTATGATAAAATCATCATACAATGATTTCCCGGGCTACTCCCTGTCCTAAAGACAAAGGGGATTAGCCCTGCATGTTCATATCAAAGTAAAACATGGTAGAGAAAAAGGGAAACATGGAGAAAAATGTGATTGAGTGGTGAAACCCCTGAACGGAGAAGATCCAATAGCTCCTTGGTGTAGAATACGCGTTCTCCCGCCTTTCGGTGGTGGAAATCATCTTCTTTGGCGTCCGGAACGGCTGGGGCGTGCTTCTGGGCTCCGTTCTTCTCTCCACACCTTCTCCGGACGTGTGTAGCGGCTAATGACGTGATAGATTGCTCTTGGCCGCCGTCATTAGGTATAATCTCCAAATTAGGTTGCCAAATTACCACAGCCGTCGGATTTAGATCAATCTGAAGCAAACATGTATCTGACGGTGTCGATACCATCGACGCGAGTCGATGGTATCGACTGGTCTTCTTTTCTTTTCTTTGTCGCAACTGATGCCACCTCGATACCATCGACGCAGGTCGATGGTATCGACATTCATAGGTGTCAGTTTTGTCCTTTTACGTCGTTGTAGCTCCACTCGTCGATGGTATCGACTTTTGTGTCGATAGTATCGACTCTCTTTTCTGAAGCAACCTGATGGTATCTCGATACCATCGACTCTCCTGTCGATAGTATTGAGATTTTTCTGCTCCTTGTTGCTGACTGCCTGTGGTCCGGTCGATGGTATCGACCACTGTCGATGGTATCGACAGCAGCAGATACTTGTTTTTCCTAAAATTTCAACATGAAACCAAATAAGCCAAAACAAAACATATTCTTGTGATAATTAATGCTCAAAATACTAAAATAAGGGAGATTTGACATAGAGAAAGATCATAGACCAAAGTAGATGAATTATGCAATATTAACCACCAAAATAACCAATAGTTGCATAAAACACAAATAAAACAAGTCTATAAATGTGACTCAAAATCATCACATCAAACTCACCTAAGCCTGAACATTGCTCGCCCTCGAGCAACTAAACCTTAGAATAGAATTGCCAGAGTCAACTAAAGAACAAATCATCACAACAAACATTACCATATGATCCCCACCGGACATTCACATTCCGGCCCTCACTAACCACGGAATGATAATTACCCTAAAGGCGACAGTAATCATCCATAAAAGATTTCTACCTCAAAACTGATGAACACTATCACATAAGGCCGTTAACATAATAAAATTCGCCGGTCCAGACTCAGTGCATCTTGTGATCTCCTATATTACGTTGCTCGCCCTAACTACCATCTACATGGAAGCAACTCTCCTGATATTCATAAGTGAGGAGAAAATCACGGTGGCCTACCAATTCGAGCAACGGGTAGATGAAATGGGTGGCTCATGGAAGAAATGGAAGCAGTATACAGTTTCAACATGCATAAAACAAGAATGCCCTAAATTATGCATTTGCACATGAAAAATGCCCTAATGCCTAAGATTGGGTGAAATGATGCATGCACTAACATCCCGTCTCAAAATGAGACAGATATCTAACTGAGCTACATCATGTACTTACTCATCTTAAGATGTAGGTGATATTATGTTCCTTTCTCCCTCTTATTCTACTTGCTTCTCAATAATTTTCTTTTTCTTTTTCATTTTTTTCACTCTTTTTTTTTCTTAAGCCCGTATATCCATAATTGACAATGAATTATTTGTTGGGCTCACTTTTTCTGCATAGCTCAAATATTTGAAGCATTTACGAAGGTATGGAACAATTTTAATTCACCATTAAAAAATAAATGAGGTACATGATGTACTCTATGCATAAAAATTATGAATGCAACTAAATGACATGCACCTAAGGATAATGTGCATGTATCAATATTATATTTTTTTGTTATTGATGCAAAACATGTGCAAGTGATTGCAATGCAAGACCTATCTACATGATATGCAATCAAAAAGGTTAAACCCATAAAGTACTTCCAATTCTTATGGTGGATTATGAAAAATCATGAGGTGGAAAGATCACAAGACTAATTGACTGAACCTTTGAAAAGTATTATGTGTCCCTCCTTACTGAACTGTGTAGTAATTAAGAGGTTTCTCTCTCTTACTTCAAATTAGAGTCTCGTTATCATTTGGTCAGTTTAGGCTCAAACAACCAATTCCGTCCACTTTTCATAAATCATTAGGAATGTACAATTGTGATTTTCAGTTTTAAAGTTGACAAAACTAATCATTTTCTTAAGTTATGTGCTCAAGGTTGAGCAACACAAGCTTGTGAACACTCAATTTTTTTTTAAATTTTCCCTTACCCCATGTACAAGCAAGTGAGATGACACATGACTTCAGACATCCACAATTACACTAGATAGAATGTGGATCCTACAAACAAACTAAGATTGTAAGAAATAAATGACAAGAACAAACAAAATAAAACTAAAAACTGAGAAAATAAAAGATAGAGTTGTTCCAACTCTCCCCCCCCAAGCTTGAATTCGACTATGGCCTCATAGTCAAAAACAATCTTAAAGGTTGGAACAGAGATATCGATCACTATTCTGGCAGAGGCGGGTACTGTGGAGTCGTGGGGTCCCAGGATGGGTACTGCCCTTGAAAGCTAGGATCATACTGGGGCATGGGTGGAGGTTGTGGATACCCCCCAAAGTAGTTCTGGCTCCAGTAATGATCATAAAAGGGTTGTTGCTGCATCTCCATCCTATGCAACTTGTCATGAATCTGTTGTTGGTTGTCGAGGAGGAGGCGCTCATTTTCGAAGATAGCCCTCTGATTGTCAAGTAACCGGTTTTTCGTCTCCTGAACACCGGTGTACACTGCTATATGGTGCTGTTGCATTTGTTGTATATCCTGCAGCATGGCATACATTCCTTGCATGGAATAGACATCCTCGCTTGGCTGCGAGGGCAGTGGTGGTGGAGGCTACGAAGATGAAGATGCACCCATATGCATGCGAGGACGCTTCCTAGGTGCCACTCGTGCACGAAGAGGAGTGTAGGCCTCCTCTTCCTCTTCAGCCTCATCATCATTGGTGTCGTTGTCGTCGTCGTTGTCGCCGTCTTCATCGGAGTCAGCAATGGCTATGATAGGCCATCGGAAATGTTGCACCCCTTCGATATGGAAGACAGGATCGGGAAGCGGCCATTCTTGGTATGCATGGTTTATATGGCAATGAGCATATGGTAAACCATCTCGCAACAGGATCAAGTTGGATCGGTGAAGATACTGCATATGGTAACCTGACGTGTCGATACTATCGACAGGTGTCGATGGTATCAACCCGTCCCACAGATCGACTTCTTTGTTGGAGAGATCGATGTTGATCTCCTCTCGCGGATCGGTGACGTGGCGCGTCGATACTATCGACTCAAGTCGATAGTATTGACTTCTGATTAGGGCATCTCCCTTGCGAGGCCGGCCGCTGCCTTGTGTATGTGAATATGTTGATACCATCGACAGGCCCGTCGATGGTATCGACTTCTCTGAGACAATTTCTTCTGAATATCTCCATAGATATCGCGAGTATCGACACCCATGTCGATACTATCGACCTCGGCTGTGATCTTCCTGTTGGTATGTCGATACCATCGACGAGGCCGTCGATGGTATCGACGTAGTGCGATTTCTGCAGTCGTCAACCTGTACCATGGTCGATACCATCGACACAAGGGTCGATGGTATCGACTCTGCCTCAGTCCTGCACATTGAGCAAACGATCACGGTATCTTCTTTACACTAAAAACAAAGTCAAAACAAATCAAACTATGAATGTAAAAGAAACTAAACTAAAGTACCGATGGCTGGGTTGCCTCCCAACAAGCGCCCTTATTTAACGTCTTAGGCTAGACGACATGAATCTCCTCATCAACTTGGAACCTTGGAGAGTGTGCCCAAGGGATTGTGCGGAAGTTTGAACTCTACTCGATCTTGGCCAATCCCCAACGTCAGAGTACCTCTCCCAATTGCAGTGACAACATCGACCGTTGCTTGAAACGGCCTACCCAATAGCATCTCGCAACTGGTAAGCCGTGGCATGTCCATGATGACAAAATCCACTAGAAAGATGAACCTGTCCACCTTGACGAGTACATCCTCGCACACTCTGTATGGCTTTACAATGGACCCATCCGCTAACTCAATCGTCGCTGCTGATTTCTTCATTTTCTTCAACCCAAGCTTTTGAAATGTGGACAGTGGCATAAGATTAATGCTAGCGCCCAAATCACACTGTGCTCGTGGAAATTGTTGATCACCTATAGAACATGGAATATAGAATCTTCCTGGGTCTTTCCTCTTCTGAGGAAAACTCCCATGGATAATTGAGCTCACCATCTCATTCACCCGACAAACATCTGTGTCTTTAATCCGCCTCTTCTTGTTGATGATTTCTTTGATAAACCTCCCGTAGGCGGGAATCTTCTCTATCATTTCCACTAACGGAATATTGACATGGAGTTTTCTGAACATCTCCAAGAACTTCATGTAATGTCGATGCTCTTTCTTCAGCCTCGGGCTGTCCGGACAAGACACAACTGCCTCATTTAGACACTTATGAGGTGACACATATGAGATTTTCGGGGCAAGCTCCCCTGATCTTGTTTCAATGACTCCCTCTGGCGTAGACTTTGGTAGGTCATCTTCAATAGGTGTAACTTGCAGTGGCACCTCTCTCGCAGTGGATGTATCTTTACCTTGACAAATAGTCTTCACCTGCTCTTCTTGCCTAGGTTTGGGTGCAACCATAATGGGCTCTTGGCGGGCTTTTCTGAATGGAGTGTATCCGCCTGGTAGTCCATAATGACTGCGAGGATACAGTATTTTTGTTGTAGCCTCCGTATCAAACATCATTTTACCTTTGTCCTGGACCTCTACCACTAGGGGCTCTTCCTCAGAAATCATAGACATATATTTTACTTGATGATGCGCTTGAAAAACATCTGCATTCCCAGCCTGTCTCTACTATTTGGCATGCTTTATGGCTGCCACTTCATTTGAAATTTGAGTCACGGTCGTCTCTAGAGCCCTCATTTGTGCTCCATGACTTTACAATGTTTGTCCAAACTTGGTCAAAATATCACCCTGGGACTGCAGCTGCTTACTAAACATGCTCATCATCTCCTAATTTTGCTGCACCACTTGACTAAGCAACTCGGTGCTTTTATCTTCGGCTCTTGGTTGCGGCTTCACATCTGGATCTTGGAGGAAGTTGTTCGGATCCTTCCATGAGAACTTCCTATCCTTCCTCCAAGCATAATCATTATTTCTATAGCCCTGTTATTGCATGAATTTGACTTGAGCTTCATCAGATGATGCATCTTCCTTGGCAAGCAATTTCTTGGCTAGAAGATCTAGCTTGTCATTCATCTCCTTGATGTCCCTGGACTCACTTGCAACTTTAACTTGTTCTGGTGCATCCCTATCGCCCCAAAACTATTTCTTTGCCATGTTTTTCAGAATCTCCCAGCACCTTGTATCTGTATTGTTTAAGAAAAACCATGAACCCGCTGAATCAAGGTTACTTCTATCATGCTCGGAAAGAGCAAAATAGAAGATTTTAACCTATTTTTCCTTATCCAAGCCATGGTGTGGGCATCTCCTTAGCATAATCTGAAAGCGTTCCCACGTCTCCGAGTAGGTCTCTCCTGCCTTCTGGGTGAAATTGTGAATTTTTCTGATCAGATCGTTGGTCTTCTCGGGCGGGAAGAACCTTTCAAAGAATACCTCCACCATGTGGTTCCATGATTCCACATATTCGTCGTCGAGATTGTGCAACCACTCTCGTGTAGTTCCTTCCAGAGAACTCGGGAACAACTTTAGGTAGAGTACATCCTGCGGGAACCTGTCACTTTTGACCATGTCGCAATTTTCCACAAATTGGATTATATGTGTGACTAGGTCTTCGTTCTTGAGCTCATGGAATGCATTCGACTTCACCAAGTTGATTAACGTCGGATCAATCTTGTATGTCGGGATATTGATCGCCTGCTTCTTGATCGGCCCCTTTGAAGTAGATGAAGAAGAAGCCTTGATCTTCTCCCATATTGTTTGTGGCTCTGCTATCTCTTCCTGTTCAGATTCCGAGTCTATTTCTTCCAGATGGTCTTGATTGAAATCCTCCTCGTCTTCTGGTCCCTGCAATGGAACCTCTGGTTCTTGTTGCGTGTAGTCAGTGCTACGCGTCTACACCATGCACAGTACCTGCAAAGTGAAAATTTAAGTTCAGTACCGTGCTAGACAACTACAAGATGCGAAGATAAGATATAAATTTTTGGAAATGATTTCAAAATAAATAAATAAAAATAAAAAGTGGCCTAGAGTGGCCGCTTGCAGCACTCGTAGTGCCGACAACTGTCGTGTCCCCGGCAACGACGCCAAAAACATGATACGCTTTTTACGTGCGTAGAAATGCAAGTGTACGCGTCAATGTAATATAGGCCTTTGTGAGGCCCGAGTCGAACTCAGGGACACGTGAATTATCGGAGACTACTACTAACTACTTGCAATCAGCTAGACTGATTAAAAAGTTGGAGGTTGTTGTAAAATTAAAAGAAAATAAAGTAAAACAAAACAAAGCAATCGATTAAATGTTTAGTTTAATCAATTCAAGTGGGAATCTTTAGGATTGCGGTTTCACCACGGGTTTTCATTGTATGAATTTCTATTTAGTCACTCAGATTTATCTCTCTATCCGGGTAGTGGCCTGATATCATAATTGCCCACTGTCGTGGTATAATTCACTACCTATGTCTAGGTCGATTCCACCGTCGTATCAACCTATACCCTAAAGTAGGTGCATTAGAGTCGATCTCTCGGTATCCACCATTAACCTTACACTGCCTTGTTCAAGGGATTTGTCAATTAATGTGAATTTCGTCTCTTTTCAACCATTAATTCTTCTTTCAAAGTAATTAAGGGCATTAGGTTATTATTATGGTGATCAAGCATAATAATATAATTGAGAAAACGAAATCATACCATGGATTTAAGAGATAAAAGATGAATTACTATGATAAAATCGTCATATAATGATTTCCCGGGCTACTCCCGGTCCTAAAGACAAAGGGGATTAGCCCTGCATGTTCATCTCAAAGTAAAACATGGTAGAGAAAAAGGGAAACATGGAGAAAAACATGATTGAGTGGTGAAACCCCTGAACAGAGAAGATCCAATCGCTCCTTGGCATAGAATACGCATTCTCCCGCCTTTCGGTGGTGGAAATCGTCTTCTTCGGCGTCCGAAATGGCTGGGGTGTGCTTCTGGGCTCCGTTCTTCTCTCCACACCTTCTTCGGATGTGTGCAGCGGCTAATGACGTGATAGATTGCTCTTGGCCGCCGTCATTAGGTATAATCTCCAAATTAGGTCGCCAAATTACCACAGCTGTCGGATTTAGATCAATCTGAAGCAAACATGTATCTGACGGTGTCGATACTATCGACGCAGGTCGATGGTATCGACCCTGCATCGTATCGGCTGGTCTTCTTTTCTTTTCTTTGTCGCAACTGATGCCACCTCGATACCATCGACGCGGGTCGATGGTATCGACATTCATAGGCGTCATTTTGTCATTTTACGTCGTTGTAGCTCCACTCGTCGATGGTATTGACTTTTGTGTCGATAGTATTGACTCTCTTTTCTGAAGCAACCTGATGGTATCTCGATACCATCGACTCTCCTGTCGATAGTATCGAGATTTTTCTGCTCCTTGCTGCTGGCTGCCTGTGGTCCGGTTGATGGTATCGACCACTGTCGATGGTATCGACAGCAGCAGATACTTGTTTCCTGTGCAATTATTCCAAGTATTGGACTATGCCAATCACGTGAGTGTTGCATCCAGGTATCGGGTTATCCCAATCATGTGATTTTATTCCAGGTATTAGACTATGCCAATCCTGTGACATTATTCCAGGTATTGGATTATGCCAATCATGTGAGTGTTGCATCCAGACATCGGGTTATCCCAATCCTGTGGTTTTATTCCAGGTATTGGACTATGCCAATCTTGTGGCATTATTCCAGGTATTGGATTATGCCAATCATGTGAGTGTTGCATGCAGGCATCATGTTATCCCAATCATGTGGTTTTATTCTAGGTATTGGACTATGCCAATCATGTGACATTATTCTAGGTATTGGATTATGCCAATCCTGTGAATGTTGCATCCAGGCATCGAGTTACCCCAATCATGTGGTTTTATTCCAGGTATTGGACTATGCCAATCCTGTGACATTATTCCAGGTACTAGATTATTCCAATCCTATGAGTGTTGCATCTAAGCATCGAGTTATCCCAAACCTATGGTTTTATTCCATATATTGGACTATGTCAATCCTGTGACATTATTCCAGGTATTGGATTATGCCAATCCTGTGAGTGTTGCATCCAGGCATCGAGTTATCCCAATTTTGTGGTTTTATTCCAGGTATTGGACTATGCCACTCCTATGACATTATTCCAGGTATTGGATTATGTCAATCATGTGAGTGTTGCATCCAGGCATCGGGTTATCCCAATTCTGTGGTTTTATTCTAGGTATTTGACTATGCCAATCATGTGACATTATTCTAGGTATTGGATTATGCCAATCGTGTGAGTGTTGCATCCAGGCATCGGGTTATCCCAATCATGTGGTTTTATTCCAGGTATTAGACTATGCCAATCCTATGACATTATTCCAGGTATTGGATTATGCCAAGCATGTGAGTGTTGCATCCAGGCATCGGGTTATCCCAATCATGTGGTTTTATTCCAGGTATTGGACTATGCTAATCTTGTGACATTATTCCAGGTATTGGATTATGCCAATCATGTGAGTGTTGCATCCAGGCATCGGGTTATCCCAATCCTGTGGTTTTATTCCAGGTATTGGACTATGCCAATCCTGTGACATTATTCCAGGTATTGGATTATGCCAATCCTGTGAATGTTGCATCCAGGCATCGGGTTACCCCAATCATGTGATTTTATTCCAGGTATTGGACTATGCCAATCCTATGACACTATTCCAGATATTGGATTATGTCAATCCTGTGAGTGTTGCATCCAGGCATTGGGTTATTCCAATCATATGGTTTTATTCTAGGTATTGGACTATGCCAATCTTGTGACATTATTCCAAGTATTGGATTATGCCAATCCTGTGAGTGTTGCATCCAGGCATCGAGTTATCCCAATCCTATGGTTTTATTTTAGGTTTTGGACTATTCCAATGTTGTGACATTATTCCATGTATTGGATTATGCTAATCCTGTGAGTGTTGCATCTAGGCATTGGGTTATCCCAATCATGTGGTTTTATTCCACGTATTGGACTATGCCAATCATGTGATATCATGGCCATGTTGCTAAGGATTCCATAGTAGTGGAATACCTTTATGTTCCCCTTTCACTTTCATTATGGGATATCAATCCCTTAAACTCATCACTGAATACACATCACCTTTACTAGGCATTATACCTTGGCCAAGCCATCATACTTATTCACATCCTTTATGTAATACAAGTATTCCTCTTATCTCATTTAAGCATATTCAAAACACTGAAACCTTATTTGGCTATAAGCACAAAGCATGTATGATCAAGATTTCATTATTATTATTGTAACCATTTATTATTATTATTATTTTACTAAATTTCCATTTCCTAATTTATTTTGAACATTATCATTTCTTACATGAGACTTTTATAAACATCGTGTTACCTCTCACTAGGTAACAACTATTCTCTAGGTCAAAAAGACATATAATTGGTATTATATGAAACATCATAGCTTCATGCTTAGCTATGCTCATTATCTCATGCTACCAAAATGGTTTCGATATGGTTAAGGTTTCCCTTTATTAACCAAATGTAGTTTCAAATCATATCATTATCCTTCATTAGGGTTAAGGTTTCCCTTTTTAAGCCGACTAGGGTTTTCAAGTACATTCATCAAGAATCGCAACCCTAATCCAGACTCCACACATAATAGGAGTATCAATGTATACTCATTACATGAGTATTAAACAAGTATAAGTTTCTCTTTCATCCTTACTAGGTTATTGATTACATCCTACTCCATTAGGTTGGCTCAACCCTTCTCTCAAGGTACATTGGCCCATATTTATCAAAATGCATTAAACCCTTCATGTCTTAAAGTATCATTTAACATAGCATACTACATGTATCACTCAATCAAGTGTATTGGATTGAGGTGCTTCCACCCTATCGGGCAAAGAGGTGTGTGCTTGCTCTACACCATATCGGGCAAAGAGGTGTGTGTATGCTTCACACCATATCGGACAAAGAGGTGTGTGCGCGCTTCACACCATATCGGGCAAAGAGGTGTGTGTGTGCTTCACACCATATCAGGCAAATAGGTGTGTGTGCGCTTCACACCATATCGGGCAAAGAGGTGTGTGTGTGCTTCACACCATATCGGGCAAAGAGGTGTGTGTGCGCTTCACACCATATTGTGCCTAAGGGGTATATTTGACCTCATATCGTGCAAGAGGTGTGTACTACATCACCATATCGTGTAAGGAAGTATAAAATCATATCCATATCATTTTAGTGGTGTAGGTGCATCATCATATCGGGTTAGAGGTGCTTGCTTATGTGCTTGAACCTGATATCACTTTATAAGGTGATACCATCATCTTCAAGCTATAGACCTTCGTTCTACTTGTTCTAGTTCATGGATATCAGTCCTAGGTTACTACTAGAGCTCATGGATTCATCAATCATGCAAGAAAATTCTATATGAAAGTAAATCATTTAACTAAGGCAAGATTGATGATAAATAATAACATAATTGAGTTCAAGTTATATAACCCGTCTCCAGAGCAACTTTAAAGCTCCAAACTCCAAACCTTCACATTCCCAGGGTTGAATATGAGCTTCTCAAAGGTCCAAGACTTGAGCTCCTTAGCCTCATGCACGATACCTCACCACTTGTGTCCGATATCCCTCACTTATGGCTGATATCACTCACTTGGCCGATATCACTCACTTGGCCGATATCACTTTGCAATGGGTGATATCACTTTGCTATGGGTGATACCAAGGCTCTATGCACGATACTCCTTCACCCTTTCATGACATGAAGACTCTATGCATGATATCTAAGAGCAAGGGGTGATAGATTTTGAAAAATTCCACTTATGGGTGAAAGGAAGGGTATATATATTTGAGGTTCATGAAAAAGTGTGTATATGAGGTATCACCATTTTAAGCTACTAGGTGTCACGTGTCCATGGATCACCTCTGTGAGGTGCTTTTCCCATCATGGACAAGGAGAAGAGTCCACAAACCGATATAAGACTCCTCCTATGGATCCTTGGCCAATAGGCACTCTCATATGGACTCTACAACTTGATACAACTCAAGTTAGGGTCACATTCAACCCCTATTCTTGGTCTTTTCATCACCAAGAGTGTCATACTCAAATATGATTCAAACATGGTGCCTCATTATTTATCTCTTCTCTAAATGATACTAGGAGGGAGTAGGGACACTCTAGAGGTGGTAATTTGCATATCAACCCTACATTTTGGGTAAATTACAACTTGTACCAAAATTGGTACACAAGGCACTAGCATTATTCAAACAAGTTCAAACTTGGATTTTTAGGCTTTCCATAAGCCACCACCTTGAATCATTCTCTCTTATGATTCTAAAACGCATGAGGTATGTTTAACATGTGACATATTGCAATATGACCCCTCATCTTGGGTAATTTTCATTTTGGTCCAAAACATGAGAATATTGCTCAAACATTATTCAAACATGACCAAATTTGAAACATAAGTTTGTTACCTGATAACAACACACTTTAGATGATTATATTAAAGTTCTAAGCAACTTATTTAGCCAAAACAAATAGGGTTAACTCGTAACCCAGGTCAGGGTCATTACAAGTTATAAACCCCTAACAAGGATTTCTTCCCCGAAATCCCAGATGAAGGAAGACAATTGTCATTCATGCATCATATCTTCAAATCTCCACATAACATCTTGATGTCATGGATATGCCATAGAAATTTGACCAGCACAAAGTTCTTTCACACAGGGTTATCATAGAATCTATCATACTCAACTATCCTTCCCAGACTAGAGTTACATTCTATCATTCATTTGAGACTACAAGTCTTATCATACTTCTGTTGTACCAGTCTAATCTGTTGGTTCAACACTAACTTTCTTATGACTTGTATCAACTATCCCGTTAGCTATTTATTTTCTTATCATAAGGAGAGTCTACTTGTCAAAGAAGAACTTATCTCGGAGGTATCTCTAAATGTTATGTATAAATTGCCTCAATAGATCAAGATAGGGATATTCTAAGGAATTATTTTTAGCTTGATAAGCTCTTTTTTTCAAAATGATTCTACAATTGTTCCTTCAACTCATACATCCTTGCTAATGTCATGTTTATGCGGAGCATAAACCCCTAACATATGGTATCCATACTACAATATGTAACTAGACTAATCTCAAAGTTGGCCCTTCTTGGTAACCAAACATTATTCATCTTATCAGGAGTCATGTCCTCATTTTCTCATATCATTGAAAGTTCTTGGATACTAGGATTCTTCACCTTGGTATCCATTATATGTGCCAAAAACACATCACATCCTTATCATTTCCATCCTCTGTTGTTATTACCAAAACCATACATATAATAGGACCTTTCTTTAATCTTGAGACATTACTTAACACATATACTTTGTCTTGGAACTAAAACCAATACTAGTTGGTACTTTTCAAAGTGTCCATCTATAGATTGCTTCTAATCCCTACACATCAAGTGTCGTAGGACTTACTTGATTGTCACATCGCTGAAGGGAAAGAGAACAAGGAAACATAGTCCTTCTTATCACCCCATCATTATTCAGGGTTGTTTATTAAAGAAAAGAGGTTATCACCTTCTTTGAGTATTGCATGAACTTTCAATTGTTCATGTGTCATTCAATCTTATTTCCTCTTAGGTTCCTTGCCTTCAACATAGGAATTATAGAGATGATTACATGTCACCACCTCTCAGTATTATCATCATCATGATTACTAAATCTGGGTATTCAAACCCTTAGTTCATCACTGAACATTGTTACCTCTCATCAGGTAATTGTTACCTCTAGGTCCTCAAACCAAGGTATTTATTATACTAAATATCTTATTTTGTTTATAAGTTGATCTGTGATTTTAACTCAGATTCCTTCATATATCAATTAGGATGTGGTAGAAATATATGTGCCACATCTCCTACTTCACTATGCTCTTTAGATTGTCTCAAAATGACTACTTGACCAGAGTAATCAGAAAGATAGCAATCTAAGAGTACCATACTTATCTTGCCTTCAATAGATGAATGCCTGGCCAGGGTATTCAAGAACTGAAATTAGGTAGTATGTGTTTGTTTTATATTATGTTTCATCTCTTTAAGTTTTACTACTTAATATCTCAAATTTTCTCTGGATGTTTCATTTACATCTCTTCCTTATGTCCTCATGGAACTAAATAAAGGAAGCTCAACAACAACTACCTTTCTTATAATTGGTAGGCAAAGAGTAGAAAAGGAAAGATAATTTAGAATGAAAAGTTCTATCTTGACATGTTACCTCTTACGAGTTATCTAGTGTCTGGTCTGACTCAATACATGGAGTCAGTTGTCATCTGCTATTGCCTTTGTCCTCTACCACCAGAAGTAGATGGACCAAACTGTGACACTTGTCTTCATCCTTGGCCTTCTGCTCCACTAAACTGGGGTCCTTGTGGGTTTTGCAGATTATGCCTTGATTGTTGGGTCACCTCATTATTTCTTCTTGGACACTGCTTCCTAAGATGTCCTATCTATCCACATTTATGGCAAGTTCGGCCCTCACTTGGTGACCACTGCATTGGTGTACTGTATTGTGGTTGAACTGGTGTTACCGAAAACTTTGATTGTTTCGTACCACCAATCCACTATTCATGTGACTGTGTAGACCTCCTTTTGAGGTTTGCCTCATGTTTCTTCGTCACAGACCTTTCTATCCTCCGAATTGACTCAACAAATGTGGTGAATCTCTCTCTACTTTCTAACGCAGCTACCGAGATAGACACCTCAGTATTCAGTCCTTTCTCAAAATGTCAAATCTTCTCCCGCTCAGTAGCAGCCATTTGAGGACAAAATCGCAAAAGTTCCATAAACCTAGCCTCATATTCATTTATTGACATGGTTCCCTGCCGAACCTTCTCAAACTGTGAGATCTTTTTGTCTAAGTATGTTCTTGGAAAATACTTATTGACGAATTCTCGATGAAATTCCTCCCAACCAACCTCTTCATCATTCCTTTCTACTTCTTCTATGGCCCACCAATGGCTAGCACTACCCTTCAAAAGGTATACATCATGTTTGACTTTGTCAATGTCTGGGATACTAAGGATCTTAAAAGCCTTTTCTAACTCTGTGAGCCATAGATGAGCATTTGTTGGGTCAGTTGTCCAAGCATATTCTACAGCTCCTACACGGCGTAGTCATTCAAAAGTATTACCATACCCATATCCCTCATTGGGAGTTTGTGCCCTTGGTGTTGGTGCTGGCATTCAGTCTACCATATGCATCATTGTGGTCATGACTTGCCCAAAAAGAGCATGAAAGGTTGGGTTTTCTATCATAGCTTCATCAAAATGTGGATTCTCATGAACTAATTCCTCTCTTGCCTGATCCCTTACACCTCCTACTGGTGCAGCAACATTGCTCTCAGCGATGTGATCCTCGTATTCTCCAGACATCTTTAAGCTATATCCCTCCTTCTGCATAAGCAGAAGTCACTATAAGATATACTGGAGAACACTAGAACATACTCAACACATTAGTCCTATGTATATGTAGACTCAGCAGCCCTTAACCTCTAATACCAAACTTGTAACGACCGCCACCAACCTGATAACCAAATCGTCACTAATTATTGTGGAATAATCATAAGCAACGGATTAACAAAATCACTAAAAATTAAAACCATTTTGCAAAGAGATCCATTTCAAAACTTTATATACATCGAGGTTCACATTGTACATATACTGAACCATCTCATCTCAAGGTTAACATATAATAGTTGATTTGTCAAAACATATACTAAAGTAACATCAAACCTTGAGGCATACAAGCCAAAATCTCATATTGTTTATAAAACCATCACGTACTAAATCCAAGGACCTGAGAGTATAGAGACGACACATAGGACTTCTATCTACAAGACACGACAGACAGAACATTCAACTTGAGCTATTACTATTGTCCCTATTGTTTTTGTCCTTCCTCTACAGAACGGTCTGTACCTCCTCATGCCCATCCACCAAAAAATTGTGGATCCCACAGGGTGATACAATTGTTCTAGTGAGAGATATAACTCTCCACCAACAATGTTATTATCACAAGTAATTAGTATTAAACTAAGCAGAGGATAAGCAGTTTAGAACATTCTTATCATTTAAAGCATGGAAACTATATATGATAGAGCAGTAAATCATGTATTCAATTTATAAGGAATATAAAGAACATGTATATCGTTTACCCATCATACTATATCAGCATCTCAAGCTTATCCTGTGATACTCATTATCATGGTATGACATCCATGAACCATTCTCATTTCTCTCTATTAGCCTCAGCCAATATGCTAGCCAGGTATTGGACTATGCCAATCCTATAAAATTATATCCAGATATTAGACTATGCCAATCCTGTGAAACTATTCCAGGTATTGGACTATGCCAATCCTTTGCAATTATTCCAGGTATTGGACTATGCCAATCATGTACAATTATTCCAGGTATTGGATTATGCCAATCATGTGCAATTATTTCAGGTATTGGACTATGTCAATCATGTGAAATTATTCCAGGTATTGGACTATGACAATCATGTGCAATTATTACAGGTATTGGATTAGGCCAATCCTATGTAATTATTTTAGGTATTGGACTATGCCAATCCTGTGACATTATTCTAGGTATTGGACTATGCCAATCATGTGCAATTATTCCAGGTATTGGACTATGCCAATCCTATGATTGTTTCATCTAGGCATCAGGTTATCCCAATCATGTGGTTTTATTCCAGGTATTGAACTATGCCAATCCTATGACATTATTCCGAGTATTAGATTATGTCAATCATGTGAGTGTTGCATCCAGACATCGGGTTATCCCAATCCTATGGTTTTATTCAAGGTATTAGACTATGTCAATCATGTGACAATATTCCAGATATTGGATTATGTCAATCATGTGAGTGTTGCATACAGACATCGAGTTATCCCAATCATGTGGTTTTATTCCAGGTATTAGACTATGTCAATCCTGTGACATTATTCTAGGTATTGGATTATGCCAATCATGTGAGTGTTGCATCCAGGCATCGGGTTATCCCAATCCTATGGGTTATTCCAGGTATTGGATTATGTTAATCATGTGACATTATTCTAGGTATTGGATTATGCCAATCCTATGAGTGTTGCATCTAGGCATCGGATTATCCCAATCCTGTAGTTTTATTACAGATATTGGACTATGTCAATCCTGTGACATTATTCTAGGTATTGGATTATGCCAATCTTGTAAGTGTTGCATCCAAGCATCGGGTTATCCCAATCCTGTGGTTTTATTCCAGGTATTGGATTATGCCAATCATGTGACATTATTCTAGGTATTGGATTATGCCAATCATGTGTGTTGCATCCATACATCGGGTTATCCCAATTTTGTGGTTTTATTCCAGGTATTGGACTATGTCAATCCTGTGACATTATTCCAGCTATTGGATTATACCAATCAAGTGAGTGTTGCATCCAGGCATCGGGTTATCCCAATCCTGTGGTTTTATTCTAGGTATTGGACTATGCCAATCATGTGACATTATTCCAGGTATTGGATTATGCCAATCATGTGAGTGTTGCATCCAGGCATCGGGTTATCCCAATCTTGTGGTTTTATACCAGGTATTGGACTATGCCAATCATGTGATATCATGGCCATGTTGCTAAGGATTCCATAGTAGTGGAATACCTTTATGTTCCCCTTTCACTTTCATTATGGGATATCAATCCCTTAAACTCATCACTGAATACACATCACCTTTACTAGGCATTATACCTTGGCCAAGCCATCATACTTATTCACATCCTTTATGTAATACAAGTATTCCTCTTATCTTATTTAAGCATATTCAAAACACTACAACCCTTATTTGGCTATAAACACAAAGCATGTATGATCAAGATTTCATTATTATTATTGTAACCATTTATTATTATTATTATGTTACTAAATTTCCATTTCCTAGTTTATTTTGAACATTATCATTTCTTACATGAGACTTTATAAACATCTTGTTACCTCTCACTAGGTAACAACTATTCTCTGGGTCAAAAAGACCTATAATTGGTATTATATGAAACATCATAGCTTCATGCATAGCTATGCTCATTATCTCATGCTACCAGCATGGTTTTGATATGGTTAAGGTTTCCTTTTATTAACAATTGTAGTTTCAAATCATATCATTATCCTTCATTAGGGTTAAGGTTTATTATGTTACTATGCCAATCATGTGACATTATTCCAGGTATTGGATTATGCCAATCATGTGAGTGTTGCATCCAGGCATCGGGTTATCCCAATCTTGTGGTTTTATACCAGGTATTGGACTATGCCAATCATGTGATATCATGGCCATGTTGCTAAGGATTCCATATTAGTGGAATACCTTTATGTTCCCCTTTCACTTTCATTATGGGATATCAATCCCTTAAACTCATCACTGAATACACATCACCTTTACTAGGCATTATACCTTGGCCAAGCCATCATACTTATTTACATCCTTTATGTAATACAAGTATTCCTCTTATCTTATTTAAGCATATTCAAAACACTACAACCCTTATTTGGCTATAAACACAAAGCATGTATGATCAAGATTTCATTATTATTATTGTAACCATTTATTATTATTATTATGTTACTAAATTTCCATTTCCTAGTTTATTTTGAACATTATCATTTCTTACATGAGACTTTATAAACATCTTGTTACCTCTCACTAGGTAACAACTATTCTCTGGGTCAAAAAGACCTATAATTGGTATTATATGAAACATCATAGCTTCATGCATAGCTATGCTCATTATCTCATGCTACCAGCATGGTTTTGATATGGTTAAGGTTTCCTTTTATTAACCAATTGTAGTTTCAAATCATATCATTATCCTTCATTAGGGTTAAGGTTTCCCTTTTTAAGCCGACTAGGGTTTTCAAGTACATTCATCAAGAATCGCAACCCTAATCCAGACTCCACACATAATAGGAGTATTAATGTATACTCATTACATGAGTATTAAACAAGTATAAGTTTCTCTTTCATCCTTACTAGGTTATTGATTACATCCTACTCCATTAGGTTGGCTCAACCCTTCTCTCAAGGTACATTGGCCCATATTTATCAAAATGCATTAAACCCTTCATGTCTTAAAAGTATCATTTGACATAACCTACTACATGTATCACTCAATCAAGTGTATTGGATTGAGGTGCTTCCACCCTATCGGTCAAAGAGGTGTGTGCTTGCTCCACACTATATCGGGCAAAGAGGTGTGTGTATGCTTTACACCATATCGGGCAAAGAGGTGTGTGTGTGCTTCACACCATATTGGGCAAAGAGGTGTGTGTGTGCTTCACACCATATCGGGCAAATAGGTGTGTGTGTGTGTGTGCTTCACGCCATATCGGGCAAAGAGGTGTGTGTGTGCTTCACACCATATCGGGCAAAGAGGTGTGTGTATGCTTCACACCATATCGGGCAAAGATGTGTGTGTGCTTCACACCATATCGGGCAAAGAGGTGTGTGTGTGCTTCACACCATATTGTGCCTAAGGGGTATATTTGACCTCATATCGTGCAAGAGGTGTATAGTACACCACCATATTGTGTAAGGAAGTATAAAATCATATGCATATCGTTTTAGTGGTGTAGGTGCATCATCATATCGGGTTAGAGGTGCTTGCTTATGTGCTTGAACCCAATATCCCTTTATAAGGTGATACCATCATCTTCAAGCTCTAGACCATTGTTCTACTTGTTCTATTTCATGGACATCAGTCCTAGGTTACTACTAGAGCTCATGGATTCATTAATTATGCAAGAAAATTCTATTTGAAAGTAAAATCATTTAACTAAGGCAAGATTGATGACAATTAATAACATAATTGAGTTCAAGTTATATAACCTACCTCCATAGCAACTTCAAAGCTCCAAACTACAAACCTTCACGTTCCCAAGGTTTAATATGAGCTTCTCAAAGGTTCAAGACTTGAGATCCTTAGCCTCATGCACAATACCTCACCACTTGTGGCCAATATCCCTCACTTATGGTCGATATTCCTCACTTGATCGATATCACTTTGCAATGGGTGATATCACTTTGTTATGGGTGATACCAAGGCCCTATGCATGATACCCCTTCATCCTTGCATGATATTAATACTCTATGCACGATATATAAGAGAAAGGGGGTGATAGATTTCAAAAAATTCCTCTTATGGGTGAAAGGAAGGGTATATATACTTGAGGTTCATGAAAAAGTGTGTATATGAGGTGTCACCATTTTAAGCTACTAGGTGCCACGTGTCCATGCATGGTTTACACATATCCTTGCATGCACTCATATTTATCTTGACATTCAAAACACTTGAGGGTAATCTAGAGATGATATTTCAGCCATTAGTTATCTTGTTTGATAAGATATCTTATCTTTATCTTCATAAATTATGCAAACTGATACAACTTTTGCAAGGAGCACCTAACTCGACATGGATCACCTCATTGAGGTGATTTTACCATCATGGACAAGTCCAAGAGTCCAAAACCCAATATGAGACTCCTCCTATGGATCCTTGGCCAATAGGCACTCTCATATGGACTCTACAACTCGATACAACTCAAGTTAGGGTTTCACATTCAACCCCTATTCTTGGTCTTTTCATCACCAAGAGTATCATACTCAAATATGATTCAAACATGGTGCCTCATTATTTATCTCTCCTATAAATTATACTAGGAGGGAGTAGGGACACTATAGAGGTGGTAATTTTCATATCAACCCTACATTTTGGGTAAATTACAACTTGTACCAAAATTGGTACACAAGGCACTAGCATTATTCAAACAAGTTCAAACTTAGATTTTTAGGCTTTCCATAACCCACCACCTTGCATCATTCTCTCTCTTATGATGATAAAACTCATGAGGTATGTTTAACATGTGACATATTGCAATATGACCCCTCATCTTGGGTAATTTTCATTTTGGTCCAAAACATGGGAACATTGCTCAAACATTATTCAAACAGGACCAAATTTGAAACATAAGTTTGTTACCTGATAACAAAACACTTTAGAGGATTATATTAAAGTTCTAAGAAACTTATTGAGCCAAAACAAATAGGGTTAACTCATAACCCAGGTCAGGGTCATTACACTAAGTGAGTCTTAAAGAAGCCCAAGTGAGAATTTGGTCTTATAGATGTTCGACTAAAATATTTATTAAATTTTGGTTTTGTTTATATGCAATTTCTTATGCTTAATTTGAATGTAAATTATAGTTATATATAAATTACATGTAGGTTGATCAACCTTCAATCCAGAATTCCATTCAAGACCCAATTATGGGTGGATAATCTGGTCGAACTCATAAAAGAAGATTCAAGTTGCTTGATGAGAGAATTCTAAAACATTAAAAAGTAGGAAATAAGTCTATAAGTAACAAATGAAGAAATCAATGTTGTGGCTACAAGTTACTCTACATTATGATTTTTTATATAATGAAGTGCATCTTACTTACAAAGAAAGTACACATACTTAGATGTTAACAAAGCAAGTTCACATACTTTGAGAAATATGTCATTATATGTAATTGAACAAGTAGGCACAATTCACTAGATTTAAGGCATGTATTACTCATTGATAGGCGCTTGTTCAACATTCATCATGTGTGTTTCCATCAAAATTTGGGCACACATTATTAATTTATGTGTGTAAAGTGTAAATGTGGGCAATTATTGAACATTATCGTCACATATTACATTTAAAAAGTGGGTGTTTTTATCAATTTATGGGTGAGTGTTTGTCATTGATGGACGTGCATTACCTATTTTTGTGTGTGTTTCTACATCATAGGACACTATTTGCATTTCTCATTTTTGGGCGCACATTTCTCATTTATGGTTCTGTGTTAAGCCTTATATGCTTATAGGCTTGGGGTACAAAATTATAAACAAGGAAATAATGTAGGTTCCAAAACAAATTATTCCAAATTTGTAGGTGTCATTCCAAAAAAATAGGCGCCAAACCATACTTTTGGGTGTGTCAAAGTAGGCGTTCGCCATTTTTTGAGGCATGTGTTCCAAATTAATAGGTGCTTATAAATCAAAATCATGTGCTTATTTCCAAATAATAGATGTTATTTATTGTAAAGTAGGTGACATTTACATTAAATAGGCATAATGTTTACAAAAAAATATTTGTAGTTAACAGACATTTCATACAAAATATTAGTTAAGAGATATTTTGTTTCAAAATATTAAATAGGCATAATGTTTAGAAAAAATGTATGTAGTTAAAGACATTTTGTTCAAACTATTGAATAGGTGTAATGTTTTACAAAAAAAATGGTGCAAGAACATGATATGACATTAAGAGACATTCTGATCAACAAGGTTGTTTTTATCTTGCATCAATTGTAGGGAATATGTTCCTATGAGTCTATATATATCCTCCCTTGTATCTTGATCTCCTATTCTATCTTTGCCTTCCATTAGTAGCTTAACCAAATGTAGAATGTATATCCTACAACAATTGATATATATTTGTCCTCAGTTGTGGACATGTCTTGTAGTACAACACCGTCCACTCGTTGGCTTTTTTATCCCAATTAATTTTGAAGTATTCTTTGAAAAACTTACCCTACCGATACATATTAATGTTGCAATGTAGTAACTCATCAAAATTTCCATGTAAGCTATGACAATATAGGGATTTAATCTAACATGCTACTTATTAAACAAGCTTGTCTCTTGCAAGTAATTTTTGGTAAATAAGGTCGACCATCATTTTTTCTTATGCCCATAGAACCCCCTGATGTTGTAATGACTTACAAGCTTGGCGCTTGTGCAAATGTGTAGCCGAAGCCAGTGGTTCTTTGTGTGAAGGACCATGATTATATTGTCGATTGCCTTTGGATCATTCAATCAATTGTTCAAAACAAGTCTATAAACTTTGTATTGTCATTCTTTATTCCCCGACATGTGTTAACACATTAACCACAAAAGGAGTTGCATGATCTACCATCGCAATGTGTGTGTCTCTATGAAGTTGGCATATCCATAATGAAAGTCCATTTGTTAGTAATTGTGAGACTCTAAATAAAGTGGTTGCTAATATATCATACCATTTTGGAGGCAAGCCCCTGATATTGAACTGTAGGAGACAAGTCATTCACCTGCACTCCAATACCTCTAAAATGCACAATACATTCCCCGTGGATACATTTCATGAATCAACTTGAGAAAGTTTTGGTCTTTGTTATAGAGATTATCAACTATTGTCTTGCCAATCTTGGCCTTCATGGGAGATTGTTTCTTCACATCAACAAACATAATATGTTAGGGAATAAACAAATTAATTTATCAATATGGACTATTAATTAGGTGCCAAAACTATCATTTACGTTGTTTCCATAAAAATTAGGCGTAAATACAACAAATAGGCATGGAGTCATAAAATATTGGTAGAAACTAACAAGCCAATCGAGTGGAAGTTAATTTACTCACACACACACTAATAGTGGGTGAATCTATAACATGGACAACTATTTCTTTCTCTAAACCCTCTATTGACTTCTTCGAGGAGGCATCTGAGTTATCTAAGCATTCTCGGGTTGGGAGTTGTGTTCCTTCAAATTTCATAAGAGGCTTATCTCCATGGTGCTTGGTAAAGACTTTGGGCTAGAAATCTCTATTTCTTGTTTATCTCTCGAATATCAACCAGTACAAGCTATAATATTAATTGATAATTAGATGTTTTGAACAATTTACCTTCGTTTCAAGTTGCATACTTTGTAGTTATTGTGATTTGGTGTGGTTGTTGTTTATTGTGGGTTGTCTTTGTAACATGAGAGCTTTTTCAGTGTGATTCTTCTTCAGTTTGTTTCTTACTTGTGGGCGATTCTTCATTTTAGACATAAATCTTTAGTTTGTTTCTTTCATTATGCTTCAACTAATGTTCTAAAAATGGTTGCAAAGCCATATCAAATTTTGTTGTATGCTCTTTTAGTGCCATGTTCTCCTCATGTAGTTTGTCGCAGTAATCGTGAAGGTCATCTTGATTAGTTTGCATTCTCAGGAACATTTTTAGTATTGTTTGTTGCTCTCCTCAATGATTTGTTTCTCCACAAAGTCCTTATTTAACTTATCATTCTTCATCAGAAGCATTTGTACCTGAAGGTTTTGATCTTCATTACATGGATTTGATGCTCCAATATATTGTAGTCGTTCATGGATGGGTTCAATAGTGTTCATTGACCTCACTTTAATGTCAATCAATGTCTTCAAACACAACTTATGTTGTCAAAGGTAGGAGGAAAGTCTTATCTTGTAAGTCCATTTGTTAATGAACAAGGGTTCATGAGGGTATTCTGGCCTCAAGAGATGCAACCTTTGTAATGACTATGTCTGTGAAAATTGACACAAAAGATATTATACAAGTTGAAGGTACATTTCAAGTACATCACGTCCAAATATAAATTTGATGTTGTTTGAATCAATGTGCATCCTTTGATATATCCACCTCCATTTGTGCATAATTTCAATCCTTCCACACCTAAAAAAATTTGTTGGTGAATTACAACAACCCTATTGTAGGTTTCGATGTTTACGAAATTGTCGACATGAGGATATAAGAATTGCATCACATGTATGACCCTATTGGAAACAAGAAATACCCAAAAAATATTCAAATAAACAACTTTATTCTCACCCTTTGCACCTCATCTGTATTTGGTTTTATTGCATTGAATCCAACAATTACTATTAGCATCCCAGGGTTTGCATTATCGAGACATCTTGATTGAATTTAAGTCTTCAGATATGCAGTAAAATAGGTTATCCTACCATATGCAAGAAGTAAATAATTATTAGTTATACAAGCAACATACATGCTCATTTATAGGCACGCTTATCCCTGTCTATGGGTACATATCCAACATTTAGAGGTGTGCAATTACATAGAATAGAAACCAACAAAATGTGTAATATTCAAGATTTAGGGCATTGATTTACAATAGTGGGGCGTCAAATGAACAATTTTTGGGCATGTGTTTACATGATTGGGTGTGTATCCCCATTCTTGGGTGTGTGTACCCAATTATGGGCACCGCTACATAGTGTGTATGCCCGCGCATGAATAAATAGGAGTAGAATCACAATAGTGTGTGTGTCTGAACAATAGTGGAGCGTGTGGGCACATGTAAACCTTTTTGGGCACGTATCCCCATTTACGGGTGTGCATGACATGATCGGAGTTTACGTCAGTGACATGTTTGGAGTTACCCCATTTATGGGTGTGTGTAAACATTACTTGTTTGTACACATTTGGCGCTGATACACATTATATGTGTGTGTTTATACCCATTTATGGGCGCTTGTAACCCATTCATAGGTTTCTATACCCATTTATGGGAGTGTATACCCATTTATGGGCCGCTACATAATGAATGTGTGTGTACGATTAATCCATTCATGGGCACCGCTACACAGTGAGTGTGTGCATGAATAATTAGGCGCAGAGTCACAATAGTGGACACATATGAATGATATATGGGCGTGTGTAACCCTTTTTGGCTGCATGACATGTTGAAGTTATTCCAATGATGTTTTTAACTTGTTGAAAGGCACGTATAAACACTATTGGGCGCATATAAATATTATTGGTGTGTATTACATGTTTGGGCACTACAACTCATTGTGTGTGCATGTAAACATTGTGGGCGCGTCTAGCCACCCATTATTGGGTGCCTATACTCATTTATGAGCGTGTGTAACCCATTCATATGTGTGTATTTCCATGTAAGTGTATTCGCACTAATACCCATTTAATGGGCGTGCATCAACAAGTTTGGAGACATATACCCATATATGGGCGTGAGCATCTTCATCAGTGGGCATGGATTGAAAATGATTGGGCGTGTTTCAATACCCAACTATGAGGCGCTAATAGCCAGTTTGTTGGACGAGCGTCAACAAGTTTTGGCGCTTATACCCATTAATGCACACATGTATCTTCATGTAAGTGTTATCTTTATTATGGGCATTGATTAAAAATGATTGGACATTAATACCCATAATAGGGCACCTACCTACATGTTTAGGCATTTACATATGCACATTAGTTGGCACATCCAGAGGGCACATCCACATTAGTTTGGGCATGTATCAATGTGTTTTAGGCATGTACAAACAGTTTGTATGCATGTTTCAACATGGTTGTTATTCACATAGCTAATTTAAGAGGCGAAGAAAGTAGTTGTTCACTTAGTAGAACAAAACATCAAGAAGGTTTTCTAATTAGAGGTATTACATGCAAAGAAAGTAGTTTGCAACAACCAATATGAAATCGTTTAGGAAGTAGTTGTTACCTCTAACATGTCAGAGGAAGTAGTTTCCTAACTTAATTTGTAATGAAGTCAATAACCTATTCCCAAACTTGAAGCTTCCTTCTGATTCACTGTGTTAGTTAGTTCTTCCTAACTTAATTTGTAGTGAAGTCAATAACCTATTCCCAAACTTGAAGCTTCCATCTGATTCACTGTGATAGTTAGTTCTTAAAGGAGCTTTGATAATGAGTTAGTTCTTAAAGGAGCTTTGATAATGAGTTAGTTCTTAAAGGAGCTTTGATAATGAGTTAGTTCTTAAAGGAGCTTTGAATTATTATCAGATATTCTCTGAATTTGTAAAATGATGTGGAATGGTGTGGTTGCAAATATACCCTTGTCCTCTATAATGGTGTTTTAGGTGTCAAACAAAAACTTCTAGGAACACCTTGATCTAACCAGTTATGTCTTTCCTACATCATCTTCTCCTCTCTCTCCCTTTATGACAATCAAACATTTTGTGTCCGCAATTGTCTTCTTCTTCTTCAGGGACCAAGTCTTTGATTCCTTATCAATTGTCGCACAGAGGTCATCTTCCTATTTGGGTCTTTGACCACCAGCTTCCTTGAGAGGCGCTTCTTTTTTCTTGTCGATGTTTGATCACTGGTGTATGGTCGAAGTCATCATCGGTGGTCGATGTTGCTATCACCAAATCTCTGGTTGGTGGAGGAAAGAGGTGATGGTTGGTGGAGAGGAAAGAGGTGAGGTCACCATAAAGAGAGGTGTGTTCATTGTCAAAAGACGTGTGGTCACTGTCGAATGTGGCATTATTGTAGAGAAAAGAGGCATGGAGGGACTTGTTCATCAGAGAATATGAAAGATGTAACAATTCTGCCTCCCAGTAACCCCCCAATTAAGGGAGACCAAGAGGTCAGATTCGTTAGTCCCATTTTCAGATCAAAGGTTCAACAAATAATCAATAACAATTATCAAATTCTACCAACCATACTGAAATCTGGTATAAATTAAAACTTTTTGCATACCTTTGAAAAACTTGAATTACTAATCTTCTATCCAAATGAGAGAATATTCTAACTAATCCTCCTTGATTGTTAATCCTCATTTAATTCCACATATGCCACTTTACTGTTTGTTCTTTTCACTTGTACCTAAAACGCCGATAAACAAAACGTCGATCAGCGTAAAGATGGTATGTGGGGGAAACAATAATCGTGCAACTATGATAACAATGTAATCAGCCAATTATCATTTAACAACCAAGATTATGTCTTAAGCAATACTACTCAATCCTTACATATCCCCTATCTCTGTGTTGTCCCTGCAGTGGACCTGGATGCTACCTTCCTCATGGTAGATCCCCATTAAACCCTGCATGATCCTACCTAACAGGTAGATCAATATCTAGGGTTAAGTCGCATGGCACTACCCATAGGTAGCCCAATCCCTAACTCATGATGTGCTAAAGAGTCGCATGGCACTACCCATAGGTAGCCCAATTCCTGACTCACGGTGACTTGATGGACCTACCCCATTGGTAGCCATGTACTAAGTCATCCAATGACCTGATGGACCTACCCCATAGGTAGCCATGTACTAGGTCAAACTATTAGCCATAGAGGGGACTAGGGTCTGAGCTAGTAGGCACATATCTTAAGTGATAGTCATATCCACATTATAGTTTGCATGAATTAAATTCATCCAACAGTTTAATTCAAGTCATCGAAGAAAACTTCAAAAAACCTCGAAAAACTAATTCGAGATATTCATAAGTGTAACCACATACCTGTCAGGCAGATTTGAGACAGAATCAACCAAGTAGGGAAATCCAATCAAGCAAGTACAAGAATCTTAAAATCACATCCAATTCCTTTTTATCAAAATCTATTCAAACCATCTTGCTACTTAAGGTTTCTATTCCTCTTTAGGATTTCTACCTCTTTTAGGGTTTACTTTGCAATTAGGGTTTTTACTTCATTTTACTCTTTTAAACCCTAATTTCTCATCTATCCTTCATGAAAATTATTAAGGTTACCTTAATTTTAGAAACAGCACAATTAATCATTAATTAAGTCCATTAAGCCTCTTTTACATTAAAGTTGTCATTTTTATCCTTTTAATCTATGACAAAGTCATTATGCTCATTTATCATCAATTCATAGTTCATTATAGTCTAATTCACATATGAATTCTAGTTGTCATTAATTCTACCTTTATTCATTAGAAAACCCTAATTACTACATTAAGGGTATTTATCCACAAATAAGAACTTTTATACTGGAAATAGTTTGGAATTATCATATCTCATCTTTATTCATGCTTTTGAATAATTAAAACCATTATGAGTCACATTTACTAAAATTAGGGTTTCAAGGCCCATTAAAGCATATTTATGCACAGGAAACTCTAAATTAACTAATTATGTGCAGAGTTCATCCTTTTTATTTTCAATATACCTTTTTACAATTATCAACTATAATCATCCATTAAACCCTACTAGATGCATTAATCATCTCTAAATAGGATTTCTTAATCTTTAATTCATTAAAGTTGATAAATTACACTACTTTTCGGATTATAATCAGAATTTGGCTTCAAATATATTTTTATTGTATCCTTGAGTTCATGTGACTCATAATGGTTTTAATTATTCAAAAGCATGAATAAAGATGAGATATGATAATTCCAAACTATTTCCAGTATAAAAGTTCTTATTTGTGGATAAATACCCTTAATGTAGTAATTAGGGTTTTCTAATGAATAAAGGTAGAATTAATGACAATTAGAATTCATATGTGAATTAGACCATAATGAACTATGAATTGATGATAAATGAGCATAATGACTTTGTCATAGATTAAAAGGATAAAAATGGTAGCTTTAATATAAAAGAGGCTTAGGGTACGTTTGTTTTGATGGATATGCGCGTATTGGATTGCATTTCTGGTTCCAACAACAAAAAGATCAAGTTTGGTCACCTGGAGTCGTAAAAGTAGTCATCTCCTACATTTGCGGTCAGTAAATAAATGTTGCACTTTATTTTCTTGTTCGAATTTGCGGGGCGCCGCGATCCCGCACTCCGTGAGTCAGGCGCCCCAAGTTGAATGTGTGTATGAGTGTGTCCCAAGTTTTAACCCGATGTGAAATCGGTTCAGTGATCGATGCAGGGCATTGTCAAGTCATTTGTTGTCATATCCTTAATGATGATGGCCCGCTAAAACAGCAAAGCATTAACAATTGATCAACTATTCTATAGCAAGTCGGCCCACTAGCTAAGTTTGACGTCATTTTTGGCTTGCTACTAGTTGGCCTTGCCACTCAGTTGACTGGCTTGCAAGTCATTCGACGAAATAATTTGGTCAATCTGATGCAGCTCTCAGCTAGTCTCTCCTAGATGCTTCTTGTTGATTCTTCAGTCAATTGACTAGATTTGCTAGCCAATTAACTGACTTTACTTTAGCACTCCCTATACATCTTTTTGTCATTCAACTAGCAACCGAGTGGGTGGCAACTGAGTGTTTGTGATTTACATGCCACTGAAGCATCTAGCTGACTACGCCCGACCAGCTTAACTAAACATTTACAAAATCACAAGAAAAATCAACATATCCAACTAATACTTACATATCTCTATTTGCTAAACGTCAAAAGAGTGCCTTAATAATTAGGCAACTCTCTATTCACAAAACTCTCTACGTCAACTTCACTAGCAGCAAATCCGATCAAACCCACAGGGCTGAAGCAAAACTAGATACTTGATATTCAAGCCCCAAACCACACCCACACCCAACAAACAATTTTCTTCCTCGCGAACTGTTTGAAAAGCCAACTCCTTTTATTTCATGAGGCAAAAAAGACGGACGTCAGACAGACGAAATAATTGTACACCAGTGCAACAATAACCGCTCTCTATGGTGTATCGAAAAAGGTCTTCTCTGTATGAACGGATCCAATTGACAGACTACTAGGCCTACTATGGGAGAGATTCTGAAATGCAGCATTTTTATACTAATGCGACTCTTTTATATGTACTGGATAGTATTTGATGAATACTACATTTTTCAGATTTTTTAACTAAAAGTAGCAGTTTGCAAACCTGTCAAAATTGACAGGCTTACTGATTGCCACATTTCTGTGGCGTTGGGTCTCACCGGAACTGCTCAGGCGCATTGCCACTGCAGCAGGAACGGTTTAACTGAATCAACCAAATACTTCTAGCACATAATCGACGTATAAAATACATGGACTCCTAATTGTGGAACGCAAACAGCCCCCAAATGACAACCTAAGCGGCAAAGCCAGACAGCAAGTAGTGCATAATAACTTCACTTATCTAGCACCTTTACATCTACCAAAAAGCAGCAGCTATAGGGGCAAGTTATGCAACGATGACACTCTAGTGATCACTTGAAATGCATCCTGAACCATGATATCAACAAGGTGGCTTCCATTCGATGCAAAACAACATAATGGAGTTTTCTCAAAGAAACAGGACAGATCATCTACATGGAGAATGTTGGAATTTTCTTGAACTATGTTTCTGCAGTCTAATTGTGAATTGTACTACCATTAGGAAGGAAAACAAAATGAAATCCGTTACATCAATAATGACATATGTATACCGAGTATTGGAAATAGTACTTAGCCAAAATACACAATCAAAAGGAAACAAAAAATGTGAGCTATTGAAGGGCAAAGGGATCACGTCTTAACTAATGAGTTTGTCAAAAACATCTAACAAATAACTCAACAGGCACATCCACCCGTTTGTTCGGTCTCATGAATAGGCTCTGGCATTGTTTGGAAATATCTGCAGAACAAAAAACCCTCATCACAAATCCAGAAAAAATTTAGATTCCTATTATCAGAGATGCAAAAAAAGGTGATGCATAAAGCAGTAGTGCTGATTCGGAAATCTTATATTTCAAGAGTATACTATTCACATATCGCCCTTTTTGAATGTGATATTCAAAATTGCATCACCAATGTCTTTATATATGAGGGATCCTGTACCTAAGACTCAAAATTTCCATTTACCAAGACATTTTAGGACTATGAATAGCTGAGCAAAATCCGCAGTTTAGTTGCTGACAGTAAACTAATATCTCAAATGATAAGCACCATGTGTTTCTGGCATGGCAGTGAACCGTATCTCAATATTGCATGCTGCCTCAATATGTCTGCTAAAATCGCCATGAGTCAGCCTAATATCAATGTTACTTATGTGGATCTGGCAAGCTGAATATGTAACTGCTTGCAAAGGTCACATGAAACAAAACGTACCTACTTCCAGAAGTAATATAAACTTTTCTATGCTCCTATGGCCTCAACCAGCCTCTCCTCCATAACCCAACGGCCACTAATTTTCAAGGCGTCTTGAACTCAAAAGCTACTCCACTTATAAGATCATCATAAGTATTTATCAAATAATTAAAATATCTTAACTGATGAGACCCCATATTTAGAAGAAAAAACCACTGTCATCGCCATCTGAGCCTCAATCCCAACCCATTCTGGGCCAATCACATGGATCCTTTGTACAAATTAAGAGTTAGCTCTTTTACGATGTAAAGCACAGATATATTCATATGAACACTCCCATTCCTTTTTATCTCTCCGGAATTACTTTAGGCCTTCCAGTTTCAACTTTATGTATTGTATGTCATTCTTATGGAGTGGTTCATATGCCAATCTACAGAACACATACCAAACCATTTAAGATGATCATCTCACAGTTTGTACTCAATGCTTTTCACTCCCACTTTATTTCTCATATAGTCACTTCTATTGTGATCTTTCCTCATCTCGCACATCTATGTTGGCATTCTCATTTCTGTCACATTCATCCGGCGATAACCGTATCATCCCAACATTCGATGCCATAAAACATGATTGGTTACATAGTTGTCTGGTAAAATGCACCTTTTGATCTGAGTGGAATGTTGTGGTTGCACAGTATTTTGGTCAAACATCCATTTCTTCCACCATGTTGTGCTCCTATGATAGGCATTGTCTAGTACTTCACCTTTCATATGAATAATGGACCACAAGTAACAAAATTTATCACAGTTTGGCACATTTGTTCCAGTCCAACTTATTGCACCTTCAAGAGTTGTATATTAGCTAAAGTTGCCATATATTCTGTTTGATTTCTTCTGTCTTTAACATTTAGATTTCTACAACAGAACTACTCCTCTACTCAGATCAATGGCATTTTTAAATCAAAAAAAAAAATCAATCTATAGTCTTTTTATTGTGCTTCCGCAACAGCCTCCTTGTAGAAAAAGCCTCTAACATCCATCTCGAGCATAAAACCAAACTGGTTGTCAGAACTTTTGTTGTAGATCTTGTTCTCTAGTCTCCACTCAATAGTCATATACTCATATCCCAAATCTTCATACTAACCAATAAGCTCGATGCCTCTATAGTTTATGGCAGTTTGAATAGCTCCCATGTCTTTATACATGGGATCCATGGTAATGTTTCTTTGTTCACAGCTGTGCATCATTTCCTTGGGTCATTTTCTCAATAACATCACACATATCAGTACAATCTCTGCAAACTTGAAGAAAGGTAATTTTATTGAAATTGAACGTAAGGTTTAGAGCCAAAATCCTACAATATATAGATAATGGATCCTTATGCAATTTCTATACTATGAACTGTCACTGATTTCTCTAGCATGGACCACATCATGCATTTCTAATACAAGTCTCACTAATTGCCTCCTTTGCCATATTTATGCCTTCATACAAATAAACAATTTAGGCCTGTTACTAAGAGTCTACGATCTATACAAGACATATCAAAGACTCACAAGTCATAACCGGGTACTATAAATCACAATCCTTCCAAAAAGATTGATCAAGGACACTATTCTTCAATAGTCTTCCCTTCACCTTATAATATTTTGAGTGCTGGAACATTTTGCTCAAGACATTTTCAATAGGGGAGAATAAAGACACCACCAGTGGAAAGCGAGCGGTCAACGCGTCGTTAGTGCTTAAGCGTGAAGCAACTAATGAAGTGGGCAACTTTCTGATAAACCAAAGTGTGCATTGAGATAATACAGATGCTCATATTTCAACGATACAATGTACTAAATAGTTAAAAATCCATGCAATAACCAAGGAATGTGATTAATATCCATTAGAATAGGGTAAGGACTGTAAACACATAAAAGTTGTATTTGTTATAGTATCACAAACATAACATAAAATCCATTGATAACTGACTTACTTTTCACTGTTAAACAGTATTATTTATCAAATCATTAACTAAACATTAGATTACATTAGCCGATTAGGGTATCCTATAGCATATTGTGGTAGTCAACAAACAATTTTACTATAATATATACTAGTTTGTAGTGCTCATTTAGTACTTATGCGATACATTTGCATGGTACTTTCACAAAACTAACATAGAACACTTATACAGCAGAATCAATATAGGTCCTATAGGATATCATCATACAGCTATAAAGCAGAAATGCAAACACTGGTACACAGCCTTAGTATAAGTAGGTGAAGAACAAAATACTACAGTTTGCTGCTTCTACTTCTATAGCATGTAATACATTGTAGGCATCTAAGCATCCATTGTTCCTTTTTATATATTTGTTGTCGGACTCTGCCCGTTCTTATTTTGTTTAAGCAGTCCTATCTCCTAAGTGGGTCAGTAAGCGACCAAAGCAAAGCAGGATAAAGCGAGTTGACGCGAGGATAACACTCACCGAATGACAAAACTCCTCACCAGCAGCTTCATCAGAGATTCCTCA
This sequence comes from Alisma plantago-aquatica, assembly GCA_963693085.1. Classification (NCBI taxonomy): domain Eukaryota; kingdom Viridiplantae; phylum Streptophyta; class Magnoliopsida; order Alismatales; family Alismataceae; genus Alisma; species Alisma plantago-aquatica. The sequence goes on from OY856415.1 coordinate 543,104,189, forward strand.
TGCAGATGGGCTGCCTTTTAAATCAGTGGGCTCCAAATTTCAAACAAAAATTGCAAGTGTAGCTAAAAGAATCAGGGTATAAGATCTTAGTCTATCCCACTCTCTTCCTAGTCAAATGCAAGAGAAGGATGTAATTATATACATAATCTAGTGATATAAATGACCTGTCCAACCATATCTTGCACATAATTCATCTCCCCTCTTCATAAAAGTAAATTAATACATTGAGGGTTATACAACAAATCCATTGCGGGGAAATCGATTTAAATATACCTGGTAGTTGTTGATAGTTGGTGGCATTTGTGGTGGTCGAATGAGCTACATTTCATGGTCCACCCCATTTAAGAGCTTTTATGTACCAATTAAATGTACAGGTGCATTGATACTTTCATTGGCATTATAGAGTGGCAACTGACTAGAAAACTTATCAAGTTCCTATTGTACCTATCCAACCAAGTGTTAGCTGTGAGTCTTGACACATTTTGAACATGTATCCCAAGGATTTACGTGTAGAGACGTCTACTTTTCTACTATAAAGAGATTCATCTAGAGAAGTGAAACTATAGCATCTAGTGTTGGTTGAAATTGGGAGATTAATAACATGTAGGGATTTGATATCATAGAACCATGCTGCAATTGCCTTGTCAATATTCTCCCTTGTTGTATGAGAAGCACATCTTGCAGACTGACTTGTGCATCGGGCAGGCTTGGAGCAAACAGAGGTTTCCTTGCCCCTTATCAGAGTATGATACCTCGGTATTCTCCCCAAAAACAATGTCATGAAGAATCTACACATCATCATTTTCAGTATAACTAAGGCACCTAGGATGAGCATCTTCAAACCGTTTATTCAAATATTCTCTGCTAGTTTCAGAAGTTGATGCATTTCAAAGCACGTCTTTGGTAGCTGTTTTTGCAAAGATAAATGTTTCCTCAAGTTCCAACCATGTTTAAATTCATCCAATTACTGCCTAACCCTAAATTCCTTCTTGCACTATAAAGAAATCCACTTTTTCCATTTTCCACAATACTTTCTGGACATGTTCCCAAGCAAGATAAACATGCCTCCAACTACAACTTTGTTAGCCTTCATGGATTAGACATTCTAGCAGTTTAAAAAAATATAAATTTAACACAGAAAATCTCGTCGGAGTGTAGAATTTGAACTCATTATTCCTTACTACAATTATAGTGACACTAGGATGGAAAGATATCCATTACTTCATGCACTACAAAGAGATCTCAAGGAAAAAACTTTGAATGCAATCATGCTTTGCATATAAATAAGAGGTTCGAATCTTATACACACACACACTCTTACATATCTCAACTAGAATTTAGAGTCACAAACACTATTTTAATACCAGCCTAGAGTGCCGATAAATGGGCTCAAACAAATAGACGATAACTCAAGAAAAAAATATAGATACTACCAAAGATAGTCCCAACTAGGTACATATATTTAGGGTCCTCTGGTAAAACAAACTGTGTTCTTAACGCCAACATTTCGCTGTATTTGTATACTATGATTTGAGCAAATAATCTATGTTCCCCTAGATGCACCAGTCCAGTCTTCTCCAAACTCATTAGCATGAATCAGATTGAGGTCCTATATGCATCATGGCTTGTGAAAAAATCCTCCATAGAGAAATGGGATCCTCATTGATTTGATCTCAAATGGTCTGAAAGGTCTGATAGGAAGCTGTTACATTATATATTTCCTGTTTTACATAGCCTGCTATTTGTTTTGTTATTTCCCTTTTATATATGGACCTCTCTGTAATTGTTTCAGTATTTTATATATGAGGGTGCACACATTGTGCAACCCTAAGCTCTCCAAATCTCATTGTTTTTCACATGATATCAGAGCGGGACGATCCACCTTAAACATAATCCCTATCTCCACCAACCCTAGCCGCCACCACACTCCGAAATCTCCTTTTTTTCGCCGCTACTGATCGCCATCCACCCCTCCGCAGTCGTCCATCCACCTCTAATCCCCTAATAAACTCCATCCTTGTGGCCTAATCCACCACAGGACCCTTCGTCTAGCTCCATTTCTCTTTCCGAAATCTCCAGACAGCCTCGGTAACTTTCCAGTTCTAGCACGTTGACGGCGTAACGGGCTTCATCCTATCTGTCTGCCTGCGCCTCATGGTGGAGTGATTGGTCCTCCATGTTGGCGTAGGTTTTTTCTCTTCATTAGCTGCCCCTACGTGGGTTTTTTTTTTAAGGTCCATACGTGGATCTTCTACCTTCTGCTACTAGTCCATGTGTTGGACTTCTACCTCTGACTGTTGACTACTCCTGCATTTGTCTGTGCCTGCCTTCCTGCCTGTTCTCATGGCGTCTTCTGGAGATGACTTCTGGAGAGACTCGCGCAGTCAAGTTACCACTGTTAAACTTGACGGGCGCAATTACCAACTTTGGGTGTGCTCCTTTGTGATATATGTCAAATCACAAGGGAAGTACTCTCATCTGATTCGCACTGGTCCGCCTCAGCCTGCAGCGAACGCGGATGAAAAAGACGTCAAAACTTTTGATGATTGGGTCCGTGAAGACTCGACTGTGATGACATGGATTCTCAACAGTGTAGTTGAGAAGATCAGTGTTACTTTACTTAGGCTACCTACGGCGAAGCAGATGTGGGATCAGCTCGCCAGTACCTACTCTCACAGTCAGAATTCCAAGAAGGTCTTCGACATAACCAAGCAACTGGAGCGACTCCAATTCACGGGATCTGACATCTCCAACTACTTCTCCACCTTCACCGGCCTGTGGGGTGAGTTGGAGACTTACCGCCCGCTGTCTACTGATCTGGCGACTATGCAGAAACAGCGGGCGGAACTACAGCTGATACAGTTTCTGAGTGGCTTGCCAGAATCCTATGCTGGCGTTGTGGATCAGATCTTGGCGAGTGATCCGCTCCCTACTTTGCAGAGTGCCTACCAGCGTCTCCAGCGCCTTTCTTCATCGACACTGTCTCCTGATACTGGAGATTCTACTGCCCTGGCTGCTTGGGCCGGGCGTGGCCGTGGTCGTGGTCGTGGCCGTGGCCGTTCCACTGATGGTTGTCCTCCCCTGGGTGCAAGATGGGGACGTGGACCTGGTGCTGGACGAGGAGCCCCTCCTGCTGCCTCACCTCCTGCTGCTGCGCGTCCTCAGCAAGAACAGCGTGTGTGTACCTTTTGTGGTCGGTCTAACCATATTGAAGAAAAGTACTGGGAAAAGTACGTTAAACCGGCTTGGGCCAATGCTGCTGCAGATTCATCGTCTACTGCTTCTGAAGCTGTTACTTCGACGCCTGAGCCAGTGACTGCGGGAGCGACCACAGACTACATTCGTGCTGAGGTGGAACGCCTCCTTCTTGAGCGTGCTGGCTCTTTGACTGCTGCTTCTACTAGTGGAGCACATGTTGCATACTCTGGTTATGATACTGCATTCCTGAGTTCCTCCTCACCTTCTACTTCTGGTAATACCAAATGGGTGATAGATTCTGGTGCCTCTGCACATATATCTGGCAATAGATCTCTGTTTAAAACTCTATCTAAACCTGTCTGTAACTCTTTTGTTATGCTAGCTGATGGCTCAAAGTCTTCGGTCTTTGGAGTCGGTGATATTGTTTCTCAGTTTTGGCTCAAGTCTGCCTTATATGTGCCTAGATTTCCTTTGAACTTATTATCAGTCAGCAAAATTTTACGCAGTTTGAACTGTAGCCTGACTTTTGTTCCTGGTTCATGTGTTTTTCAAGACCTTCGCACGAGGACGAAGATTGGTGGGGGTATGAAGGTGCTGATGGACTCTACTACTTGGACCAGTTACCGTGATCAGAGAAAGTTGCTATGGTATCTGCTTTATCGGCTTCTGTTTCTGCACTGCAGTGGCACTACATGCTAGGACATCCATCGTCAAAGAAGCTGCGTCATTTAGTTTCTGATATTGGCAGTTGTAATTTTCAGTGTGAATCTTGTCAGCTGGGAAAACAGACTCGTACTGTGTATCCTAGACGTAGTACTGTGAGCAGTAAAAACATTTTTGATTTAGTTCACTCTGATGTATGGGGTCCATGCTATGTACCGAGTTTGTCTGGTTACAAATATTTCATTCTATTTATTGATGACTTTTCTAGGACTACTTGGTTGTTTCTATTAAAAAGTAGGTCCGAAGTGCTTTCTACTATCAAATACTTTTTTGCTGAAATAAAACGCAGTTTGGTTTGCCTGTTAAAGTTTTCCGCACCGATAATGCTTTAGAGTTTGTTAAGCAAGAAGTGGTGGTTTTCTGTAAATTTGTTGGTACGCTCCACCAGACTTCATATGACTATACCCCACAACAAAATGGTGTCGCTGAGCGGAAAAATAGACACTTATTAGAAGTTACCATGACTATCATGATGCATTCTCATGTGCCCCGCTCCTATTGGCCTGAGGCTATTTTGACTGCGTGTTTTCTAATTAATAGAATGCCATCGTCTGTTATTGGAAATAAGATTCCTATACAGGTTCTGCAACCTGAGACTTCTTTGTTTGTTGTGCCTCCTAGAATTTTGGGGTGTACCTGCTTTGTCAGATTACTTGGACCTACTTCTGATAAATTGTCTCCTCGAGCTGCTAAATGCATTTTTCTGGGCTATTCTAGAACGCAGAAGGGTTACAAGTGTTATAATCCCAGTACAAGGAAATGGTTTACTAGTGGTGATGTTGTCTTTTTTGAAGATACACCGTATTATTCTTCAGCAGGAGATAGTTTGCTGACAGACATTCTTGCCTCTCCTTTGACTGTTATTTCTGACTGTGTGTCTGACAGTACTGACACTGTGACTACTGAAACTCAAGATCCTCCTCTTATTGTTTATCAGCGCAGGAATAGAGCACCTTCTACGCAAGTACCCCCCCCAAGGCAACCAATCTTCTCCTCCAGAAGGTTCTGCTGCACCTGAGGTACACTCTGACCTTGACATACCTATTGCACTCAGAAAGGGTACTCGTTCCTGCACTTCTCATAGCATTGCTGTTTGTATCTACTGCTCATCTGAATACTCATTCTAGCAATTTTGTATATGCTTTATCTGTTGTGGCTGTACCTAAGAATGTTCAGGATGCATTGAAAAGTACTGCTTGGACATCTGCTATGAAAGAAGAAATGATTGCTCTTACTGACAGAGACACTTGGGAGCTGGTGGATCCACCTCCTCAGTGTAAGCATGTGGGCTGCAGGTGGGTATATGCCGTAAAATATCAACCTGATGGTACGGTTGAGAGGTTGAAAGCACGGTTAGTTGCAAAGGGCTATACTCAGACATATGGCATTGATTACTTTGAGACTTTTTCTCCTGTTGCTCGTCTTAACTCTGTCAGGATTCTCCTATCTGTTGTTGTGAATCTGAACTGGCCTCTTCTGCAGCTTGATGTGAAAAATGCTTTTCTGTATGGTGACTTGCAGGAAGAAGTGTATATGGAGCAACCTCCTGGGTTTGTTGCTCAGGGAGAGTCTTACAAAGTATGCAGGCTTAAGAAGTCTATCTATGCGCTCAAGCAGAGTCCTCGTGCCTGGTTTGATAAGTTGAGCAGGATCATGATTGATTTTGGTTTTCTGAGGTCACAGGTTGACCACTCTGTGTTCACAAAAAAGACTTCAGCAGGTATTACTGTTCTGATTGTATATGTTGATGACATTATTATTTCTGGCAGCGACTCTCTTGGTATTCAAGCTACCAAAGATCATCTAGGCAAGCACTTTGCTACAAAAGATTTGGGCAGACTTCGGTATTTTCTTGGCATAGAGGTCTCTAGAACCTCTAATGCCCTGGTGCTTTCTCAGAGAAAGTATGTTCTTGATATTCTACAGAAGACTGGTATGCTTGGAGCAAGACCTGCGGATACTCCTCTTGATCCCAATGTGAATTGGGATGATGATTCCTCTTTTGTGTTTGTTGATCATAAAAAATTCAGGAGGTTGATTGGTAAATTAATTTATTTAACTGTTACTCGTCCTGATATTGCTACTGCAGTGGGTCTTCTTAGCAGGTACCTTGACAAACCCAAACAGTGTCATTGGGATGTTGTATGTCAAGTCCTGAGATACTTAAAAAAGTCGCCTGGCAAGGGACTTCATTATAAAAAGAATGGGCACTGTGTTCTTGAAGGGTATTCTGATTCTGATTATGCAGGCAACAAAGTTGATAGAAAATCTATCTCCGGTTACTGTACTTTTGTAGGAGGCAATCTTGTTACTTGGAGGAGCAAGAAACAGAATGTCGTTGCCAGATCTAGTGCTGAAGCTGAGTACAGGGCCATGGCCCATACTGCCTGTGAGTTACTGTGGGTACGTTCTCTCCTGAAAGAGTTTGGGATTGAGTCTTCTTCGGCCATTCCTATGTACTGTGATAATAGAGTTGCCATCTTCATTGCAAATAATCCTGTCTATCATGAGCGCACCAAACACATTGAAGTTGACTGCCACTTCATCAGAGAATCTATTCTTGCTGGCAAGATATGCACTCCATTCACGAGATCAGAAGATCAAGTTGATGATATCTTCACCAAGTTGTTGGCGAAGAAATAGTTTTGCACGCTAATGGAGAAGTTGGGCATGATTGACATCTATGCTCCAACTTGAGGGGGAGTGTTACATTATATATTTCCTGTTTTACATAGCCTGCTATTTGTTTTGTTATTTCTCTTTTATATATGGACCTCTCTGTAATTCTTTCAGTATTATATATATGAGGGTGCACACATTGTGCAACCCTAAGCTCTCCAAATCTCATTGTTTTTTACAGAAGCTATAAGAAAATCATGTATCCTTGGAGTTGTTTCCTTTTCTAAACTATTGCAGTAGTTTCCACCACGGAAAATGGTGAAATAAATTGTACCTCATCAAGTCATTATGATTATAGAAGATTTGACCCTTATGGTTAGACCATTTGGAATGTCATCCTTCCATCCTCTCCAAGAAACTTGTTAACATACTTAGCTTTATGTTATTTATCTTGTGCTCTTTAGTGTCTTGTCTTTTATCCCATATTGGTGAACTCCGCTTTCACAGACTTTTCCTATCCTATAAAAGGAAGGGGTCTATACTTGTATTCTTTATCTCAATAATAAACCTTTTTACCGTTCAACATGGTATCAGAGCTGTTTGATCCTCCTTAATCCCCCCCACCCTAATGCTTCCCCTCCTCTCCTAGGCCCCCACCCCCATCTTCCTTCTCCGCCCATCTTCCCCTACACCCGTCGCCGCCGCTCCAACCGCTTCTCCTCTATTTGCCCCCTCCCCATCACAAATCTGTTGACCCCTCACGCATCCCTGCCCTCCCGCCACCTTCCCATCCTTCAACCCATTGTCCACATCGTCTGCCCTCCGCGCTGCCCGTCGACATCCTCTGCCCCACACATCCACCCGTAGCATCCCCCAACCATCCTCTATACCATTCGTCGCACCCCTCCACCTGGTGAACCGCCCTACACCCGTCGTCCACATCACCCGTTGCCCATGTTGCATCCGCCGCACCACGTCACCCGCAAAACCAAGCACCCCACCCAACTAGTCCTACACCTACCGCCCCACCCACCATAAATCCCTCCCCATTCGACAAGCCCCGCTGAAAACCCCATCTCATCCTACTGTCCCATCAGCCTTCCCATCGACCATACTGCTTCTGCAATTGTACTCGTTTTTTCCACTCTCCTCCCCTTGTCATCTATCCTACCCGCAATCTACCACCTTGTTTGTCCCTTTGATCCTGCTTTGAGTCACCAGCCGAGGCTTCTCTTGGTATTGTAAAACTTTAACATTGGTTAGCTTACATCTTAAGGAAGGACTTGCTCCCTTCCTTCTACCTTCTTCACATGTCTAATTGACGCTATGGCATTGGTCTTTTAACTAAAATTCTGAATACCCATGATTTGGGTTTCTGAACTTTGTTATTGTTATTGAGGTAATGCTTCACGCCCTTCTGAACTGAACTACTGCTCTAGCACCTCTTCTGATAACTTGTGTGGATTGAGCAGGAATTGGTTTCAACGTGGCCTCTAATGATAAGTTAAGAACCTTGTGTGACCACAGTGAAATTGGATGGTTCTAACTACCATACATGGTCAGCCTCTTTTGAGTTGTATGTCAAGGCCCAAGGTCAGTACTCTCACCTTATTATTTATGCACCTACTTCTCCAGCCTAGTCTGCTGATGAAAAAACTAAGCAATCCTATGACATGTGGGTCAAGGACGATTCTGGAGCGGTAACCTGTTGAGGTGTCTGATCTTGTAGTACATTTTGGCGACTCTGGCAATGGTAGAGGTCGTGGTCATGGTAGAGGACATGGTCGTTTTGGACCATCTAGACCTGGACATGGCCAATCCTCTTCTAGATAGGGACGTGGTCAGCCCTCCACTAGACCTAGCAGCGGTCCCCTCTTGGATCTTGTTATTGTAACTTATGTGGTCAAAATAATTGTAATGAGATTGTTGTTGGGTGAAATATGGGCTAATCAGTCATCTACTCACTACAATGAGGAAGAACCAGCCCAAACCTCCACTGCTTATACGGATTGGGTGTGAGTTGAATTTGAAAAACTATTCCAAGAACGATTCCCAGAGATGACTACAGCTACATGCTCGGATGGTAGTTCTACTTTTTTAACTTCCTCATCCCCTTATGATAAAAACAAATGTGTCATCAACTTTGATGCTTCTACTCATATTTCTGGCAAACTAAACTTTTCTCTAAAATGACTACAACTTCCACTCCACCGGTGACTGTTGTTGATGGCACTCGAGCACCAATACATGGGGTTGGTAATATTCACAAGAGAAACATTTTTTGCGTAGATCTGCCATATGTTCCTAGATTTCCTCTGAAGTAGTAAAAGTGTCAAACAACTTCAGTGCTCTGTTACATTTGTCTGTGATGGATGTGTCTTTTAGGATCTCCGCACGAGGATGTGGATTAGCTCGGGCCATGAGGACCGGATGACTTATACTATCTTGATGATCCATCAGATTGTTGCATTCTCTCTTCGGCTATTTTAGGACTTCAATAGCACTACAGTTGGAACATCCATCAACATCCAAACTCAAGCATTTGATTCCTTCTATATCTAAAACTTTGTTTAAATGTCAAACTTACCAATTAGGAAAACAAACCCGATGCTTTTCCCTAGAAAAAGTGACTGTTTTTAAAATCTATATTAGATATTGTCCATGTTGATATATGAGGACCGTGTTGCACAAGTATAACTGGATTTCATTACTCTTATGTACTTTATCGATGATTTCTCTAAGGCTACTTGGTTGGTTTTACTTAAAGATAGGGCACATGTTCTTGACACTAATACTGCCTTCTTTGTTGAAATTAAATTTCAACTTAATAAGCCCATCAAAAAAATTTAAAAAAACAATGCCCTTGGATTCATGCAACTGACTGTTAGACTTTTTTTGTAAAAACCTTGGCACCGTTCATCAAACCACTTGTTCTTACGCGCCTCAGTAAATGGTGTTGCCGAGCGTAAGCGTAATCAACATCTCATTGAAGTGACCAAAACTCTTATGTTAGACTATCATGTCCATTAGTCTTTTTAGACTAAAGTTGTCTCCACCGCCTATTTTTTTATCAATAGAATGCTCTCGTTTGTCTTGAATAACCAATCCCATATAGCATTTTGTACCCGGAGCTCCCTTGTTTTCTGTGCCACCTAGAATTTTCGGCAGTACCTATTTTATAAGAAATCTTCAAACTGGTTTAAGCAAACTTGACCCAAGATCCACAAAGTGCATCTACTTGGGGTACTCACAAATTCAAAAGGGTACAGATGTTATGACCCGACAGCTTAGAAATGGTATGTTAGTGCAGATGTTGTTTTCTTTGAGGATACCAAATATTTTCCTACTATGGGTTCGACTCTATCTACAGATCTGCTTTTTGATACCCCACATCCTGGTCCTGTTTAGTGCGAATCTCCAAACCATATCGTTCCTCCTACTAATATTCCTCTCAGTCCTAATCCCTCATCTTCGTCGGCAGATCACGACACCACTCAGGTTTACTCGAACTTGAATACTTCGATTAGCATAACGAAATGGGTGTGTTCTTGTACTTTACATCTTATAATCAATCTCTATTCTAATGGTAATCTTGGTTCAAGCTTTGCCAATTTTATTGTTGCACTTTCCACTATTTGTGTTCCTAAAACTATTGGTAAAGCTCCAACAAATCCTGCCTGGCGTCGTGCCATGGCGTGAAAATGGAAGCTCTACATACACAGTATACATGGGACCTGGTGGATGCTCTTGCTTCTGTTTCTCCTATTGGTTGACGTTGGATAATTCTAGTAATATATCAACTTGATGGCAAGGTTGAACACCTTAAGGCTCGACTTGTTGCTAAGGGCTACACAGAATTATGGCGTAGATTATTTTGAGACTTTTCGCATGTTGCTCGCCTCAACTATGTTTGTATTTTTATCTTTGTTGTTGTCAATAAGAGTTGGCATCTATTTCAACTTGACGTCAAAAATGCTTTCTTGTATGGTGATCTTCATGAAGAAATGTATATGGAGCAACTTCCCAGATTTGTTGTGAGGGGAGTGTGCTAAAGTGTGTCGCCTCACGAAAGTCATTCATGGACTAAAACAGAACACAAGAGTGTGGTTTGATAAAATAAGTTAGACCCTTGCAAAAGTGACTTTAACGCTCGCATTTTGATCATTATGTGTTTGTAGAAAAACTATACTGGAACCTGTTATTCTGATTGTGTATATGGATGATATCATCCTTTTTGGGAGCGACCATCAGGGTATTCAGGTTACCAAAGAATACTTATGTAAACACTTCATTAGTAAAGATCTAGGAAAATTGCACTATTTTTGGGGGATTGAAGTATCACATTCTTCTTCTGGAGTATGTCTATCTCAGCGCAAGTATGTCCTTGATCTACTACAAGAAATTGGCATGTTGGGTGCCAAGCCAGTAAGCAGGCCTCAGGATCCCAATACTAATTGGGATGATGATTCTTCTCTTTCTTATCCTGACAGCAAGCAATATAGAAGACTTGTAGGAAAGCTCGTTTACTCGACAATTACGCGAGCAGATATTACATCAGTTGTTGGACTTGTCATCAAGCATCTTGATAAACCTCAAAAATGGCATTAAGATGTTGTGCCATATTCTAAAATACTTAAAAAACTCTCCTGGAAAGGGTCTTCTATACAAAAATAATGGTCACTACAAGAATACTAGATATTCTGACTCTGACTATGCCGGCAGCAAGATTGATCATAAATCTACTTTCGGTGACTACACCTTTGTCGGTGGCGACTTTGTAACCTGGAGAAGTTAGAAACAAACTATTGTGGTCGGATCTATTTGAAGTTGAGTACTGAGACATGCTCATGATACCTGCAAACTGATGTGGGTTCAAGACTTAATGAGGAGTTTGGAGTTTGTGACTCTAAGCCTATACCTATGTGTTGTGATAATAAAGCCTCTATCTTCATTGCAAGTAATTCCACTTTCTATGAGCACACCAAGCATGTTGAGGAAGACTGTCACTTTGTCAAGGAGTCTATTCTATCTAAGCACATATCTACTCCATACATCGACTGAGGATCGGCCTGTTGACATCTTTACAAATTCACTGTCAAAGATAAGATTTATATATGTGGTGGACAAGTTGGGCATGCATGAGATCCATGCTCCAACTTCAGGGGGTGTTAACATACTTAGCTTTGTCTTGTCTTGTATCCCATATTGGTGAACTCTGCTTTCACGGATTCCTCCTATCCTATATAAATAGGGAGTCTAAACTTGTATTCTTCATCCCATAATAAACCTTTTTACCGTTCACAAAACCCTTGTACTCATAGAGGCTACTTATAGAACAAAATCACATTTTTCACTACAGATAGCTTTGAAACTTTTCATCCAGATTACAAAAATAAAATTATTGGAGAAGTCATTATTCGATCATCTTAAGCTATGTAATCCAAGATTTTCTTCCTCATTTTTCATTTATCAAGCAATATGCTTCCATAAGCCTTTTTGTTATATATATTAGATTTTTTTTCATCTGAAATATAAATATTTCTCCTTGAGCTCCTAAACTTTGTTCAATTTTAAGCAACATTTCTCTTCCCTCTTGAGTCTTTTCCTTCTACTTGCCCCCACCCATCAGAGTCATCTTCCTAAAAGGGTTGTTTGAGTAAAACAAATCCACATCCGGCAGACACACTTGGGTCCCACTACTCATAGACATCAAGTCATCAGACAATCTACATACAATTGGGCTGGAATGTCCCAATCTACAAACCAAGACTAAAAGTAGACTATTTGAGTTCTCAAACAAATGATTTAGATAGGTTATGAGTATGGGTCTTGATGTCCAAATTAAAGAGGATCAACTCTAGGTTGGCAATCTAGACAAATGTGGGATTGGAATCTGAACATGTCATTGTTCAAAAAAACAGCTCAAATGACCGCTTAAGCGCCCAAGGCCCCTGAGCGCCTAATTTAGGTCTCAGGCGCCTGACAAGGTGGCTACAATTAAGCGCTCATTTTTTGTCGTCGAGCCCACTTAATTACCCGCTTTGCCACTCAACTGTCCACTTTTTGAAAAGTTACTTATAATCATAAGTCTAGTCGTGGATAATAACATATATGTAGAACTTCGTCCTTATGTTATATCTTTATATGCAGAATAGATGTGATAACACATTATATTATACATAATGTCAAAGACAACTTTTGATATGCACGGTAACCATTAGCATATATGGAATGTACTTCTATCGAATGTGTAACAATATCTTGTTGTATGTATATAATTAAACATATATATGTGCCTGCATACAAGATATTTATTTGTCAAAAATATCACCATATGCATTAGATAGTCTAACTAACACATTGTTATATACATATCATTTACACGTGTATAGAGGTTTAAATTGTCTATAAAATACATAAATTCATTTATTTTCTTTTTCAAAAAGTGCCCACCTAGCGCTTCAGCGGCAACAAAGTCTACATGCCTCTTGCTTCCCACATTCTAAAACATTTCCACATCAAAGTAATCTTTCTCAATTGGACCATCAAAACTTATAGTTTGGGTTTAGTAAAAGAACAACTATTACCGGTCACCCCCCTCTTGAATTATGATGTTTTGGCTTTCAAAAAAGGCAAAATGTGTTGCATGTTTAAAGTTTAAACATAAAATTAACATATTGAGTACGATTAACAAAGTGTATTCCTAATCAAAGTTTGGTATCAATTTAATTACTAAAAGAGATACATGACGCAATAACATATTATTTTGGCTTTACATTTGTTTATACGGACATAACTGCAATTATCTTGTTACATGCACTTAATTGCAAATTTAATTATTTTATTTTGGTTTTATATTTGTTAGCCAATTTACAAAACTGACTCAAGTCCGGGGCTCATGTCTTTTTGTCTCACGTCCAGTGTATTAGAAAGCAGGAAGCGGGAGGCGTGCGGACAGCACCCTGTAACCGATTAAGCGGTAGGCGGGCAATTAAGCGGGTGATTTTTGAAAATACGGGTGCCTAAATTTTATATATTTTTATACAAAATTACATGTATGTGCATATAAAAAATATATTTCTAAGGAACTTTTATACATATATAATCAGCAAATCAGTGATTAACTAAGTATTCATCAATACTTTACTACTAATCAGTATCTCTAATCACTAAAATCAGCAAGCAGATCAGTAATTGTAAATAAGAAACTATGAATTATTGATTTTATGTAATACTAACCAGTAGTACCAATCATTAATCACCGAAAGCAGCAAGGAAATCAATAAAACTAATCATTTTTGGAATAGGTAAATATGTATTGCCAAAAATCTTTGCTACACTTTACAAGGCAGTCTAAGTTGATGTGCGTCATATGAACAGGTTATACAAAACCCTGTTGTATGAGTTAGTTACTCTAAAACAGAAAACTATGGGTTAACAACTACAAAAACCCCAATATTTTCTAGCATTACAACTCAACCGCAAAATGAGTTGTTTTCTTGTTGCACACACAGATCTGAACTCTCTACTGATTTCATCCATCAGCTGCATGTGGTCTTTGGGAATTACACCATGCTTCCTGCCATTTCTTTCCTTCCATACCGCATACAGTATGCAGCCCAGAATAGTACCACACAGTGACAAAAACCATGGGTCAATAGACATATTATGACACCATTGAATGATGTCCATCAGGTCGCAAGGCAGGTCAGCGCCCCATCCATTTCTAAGACGAGTGATTCTCCATAGCGGAAGAGTGTAGCTACATCTGAAGAATAGGTGCTCGGCAGATTCATCCTCATTTTGACACAACGCACACTCCCTTTCTACCATCAGACCCCAATGTAACAGCCTATTATTGGTGGGGATACGATTCTTGATAACTCTGAAGATTATTGTGCTCCATTTAGTATAATAGAATTTGCCCCACACCACTTTCCACCAGCTGACCTCCAGTCTTTGTATCCAGTTGATCCGAGTTGTTGGGTCTAGCAAGACGCCAACACCTTGATTATCAACTTGAAATCTATTGGCAACGCTTTCGTAGGATCTGCACATCGCCCTCCAGACACGCGAGGGGTTGATATTAGCTTCCATGCTGATGTGGTTGTCGTACCTAGCACGCATCCACCTGACCCATGTGGAGTTTGGCTCGGTTATGAACTTTTGTATTCTTTTCCGTCTTCTTTCTTCCATGATTTCCTCAGGGTCCACTAGTTGCAGCCCGCCTTCTTTGAAAGGCTTGGCGATGTCAACCCAAGCGATGCTATGTGATTTACCACCCCGTAGAAAGGAAGCAGTGATAGATCTCATTTTAGCCAGACATGGCCAAGGGATTTCACTAAGACACGCCCAAAACCTGATGGTACTCTGTAGGACAGATCTGATGAGAACAAGGCGGCCAGCTAGGGAGATGTGTAGCCCACTCCAGTTGTCAACCTTCTCCCTAAACTTGTTAATGCACATACCGAAATCTTTACTGTAGCCTTTCCCACTAGCCAAGGGAACCCCCAAGTATCTAGTTGGCATTCTCCCGATCTTGACTCCAAAAGCAGCTTTAAGTCTTCCTCTTCTGTGGTCACAGGATTTAGAGTTATAGATTCTCGATTTGATTTCACTAATATAGAGTCCAGTGAATTTGCCAAACCGGGTGAGCACCTTCTTGTATTCTTGTAGTCTCTTAGCATGGCCAGTGGAGAAAATCAAAACATCATCGGCAAATATTAAATGAGTCATGACCTCAGTATTCTTGACCTTGAAAGCTTTAATCTTCTTCTCGATTTCAGCCTTTTGAATGGCACATGACAGCCCCTCCATCACCACCGCGAAAATCAAGGGGGACAGGGGTCGCCCTGACGGATACCGTTAGGAAGCGTTGAACAGTCCTACAGGGGCACCATTGATCATAATGGAGAAAGAGGTAGTTTGCACACATTGTTGGATCCGGTTTATCCACCCATCATCAAAGCCCAAGCTATGCATGATCTTCCAAATAGCATCCCATCTGACGAAGTCATATGCTTTAGTTATATCTAGCTTGATACAAGTCTTAGTTGTGGCTTTGTTGACCCCGAACTCATTGAGAAATTCAGAGGCAAGGAATGCACAGTCCGCAATATTTCTGCCTTGGATAAAATCATTTTGTTCTTATGAAATAATGTCAGGTAAGATGAGCTTGAGCCTACCAGCTATAGTCTTCGAGATAATCTTGTACAGCACAGAGCAACACGTGATTGGTCTATACTCTTTCATTGTGTTGGGATTCTTCACCTTTGGGATCAACTTGATGAAAGAATGGTTCACCTCTCTCACCATATTACCTCCTTTCAGGAACCACATTACTGCCTTGCATAGGTCCTTCTTTATAAGCTCCCATTTGCACTGGTAGAACTTGTTGTTGAAGCCATCAGGCCCCGGGGCCTTGGATGTGTGGATGGAGAAGGTGGCTTTCTTTATCTCATCTTCATCTGTGTCTTTAAGCAATAGTTGATTCATTTGGTCAGTAACTCTTCTTTCAGGAAGAATGTGATCCCACCTGCAATCAGTAAACAAAGGTTGATTGTAGAGTCCATTGAAGAACTCCACAATCGTGTCAGAAATATCCTTCCTCCCTCTTTTGATGACTCCGTTGCTGTCAGAGATTTCATGGATAGTCTCCTTCATTTCTTTCCTTTTTATAGCTGATTGATAGGTTTTTGTATTTGTATCTCCTTCATTAATCCACTTCAGTCTATTGATCTGCCAGGAATGGACTTCTTGCGCTTTCTCCAGGTGCGTCAGTCTTTCCTCATCCTTTGCTTCCTCCCTGATGAAATCACCATTCAAAGGATCCTCCCTCACCTTTTGAGCAACCTTGGAGTAGGTATCCTTCGCCTCTCTCAACAGGTTCGGTAGTTTAATGGCCTCTCTCGCCCATTTCTTCAAAACTAGTTTGGTATTCTGTAATTTCTTCTGGAATACATAGAGTGGATTCCCAACAACTTCAATGTTCCATCCCCTTTCGACTACTTCACTGAACCCATGCCAATCGCACCAGTAATTTAAGAATCTAAAAGGTCTCTTTATGATCTCAGCCTCCTTCAAATCGACTCTCATGCTAGCATGATCACTGAAAGGATGGCTGTCCAGCTTGACCACCTGTTGGGGAAAAGATTCTAGACATTTGTCATTGACTAGAACCCTATCAAGTTGGGCAGCAATTCTATTTTGCTTTTGTTTATTAGTCCATGTGACTTTTCCACCTATCGTCTTCACCTCATGGATGGTTGCACTATCCACAGTGTCGTTGAATTTCTGAAGGATTCTTTCAGGTACTCTTCTGCCTCCCCTTTTCTCAAATTGTCTTCTAACACAGTTGAAGTCACCATGGATGATCCAAGGCACTTCATTCTGTGATGTGTCAGTAATGGTATCTCACATGGAGTTTCTTTCTACTTCCACATTTTCGCCATAAATACATGTGGAAATACAGCTGAAGCCTCCTCTGCCAAAGCAGCTCACAGTCATAGTTTGATCGGTGACATTAATAACCTCCACCTCCCAAGAGGCAGGGTCCCACCCCAGCACAATCCGACCGCCATTAATAGCATCCAGATTATTGAGGGACTGCCAACCAGTAGGGAACATATTATTAATACTATCTCTTCTTTCTCTCCTCACTTTGGTTTCAAAGCAGAAACACAAGTCGACTTTTGATAAAGATTTTATCAGTAAACTTCTCAACTTCTTTTGTGAGTAGGGTCGAGTAGCCCCTCTCACATTCCATCCTAGGATGGACATTAAAGTTTGGTTTTCTCCCCTCCCCCTCCACTGGGTTCGAGTACTCTCTTCTTCTCTGCCCTCTTGGGTTGCTTGGTGCTTCTAGTCTGTCTGGGACTCCTACTCCGGTGTTCCCCTTCCTCCTCAATTTCTTTGTCTCCCATTTGATTCAGGATATCAAATGGATTCCCTGTATCATTCATTCATTCCTATTCTCACTTCTTTCAGTTAATACCACATTAACCTGTGCAGCAGGAATACTGTGGTGACCTCGATTTCTTGCCGGTTATCTTCGGCTTCACTCTTGTCGCTTAGAATCTCACCTTCTTCAGTTGTTGCCTGATCGACAACCACCACCTCAGTCGGCTTCCGGGTCCTATCTTCTTTGCTGGGATTCCTTTTCTTGCTTCGTTTGGGGGGCATGGTGGGTGGCAAGATTGGAGGGGAAAGCTTGATGGTCGGGTCACGATCACCAGGGCATTGCCCATCACAGTGCCCAAAAACCTTGCATTTGCTGCAACGATCGGGTAAAGCCTCATATTTGACATTCACCTCCCATTCTTGCCCATCTGGTAGCTCCACCATCACCACTGGGGGAGGTTCTTCTTCCGCAGATAGGTCGACACAGGCTCTCGCACAGCCAAGCAAGGAGCCATCGGCTCGTCTGTCAATGGCTCTCGGTTCTCTGATGACATTGGCTATGATAGAGATAGCTCGTGTTGACCAGTGTTTGCCAACATCCGGCAGGGAGATCCACACCGGTGTCGTCTTTAAGGTTGTGCGCCAGATGTCAGCTTCCGGGGTCCAACGTCTAACCAGCACCAAACGATCATCGAAAAACCACGGGCCTCCTAGCATCGCCACATTCAGATCTTTAGCATTGGCGAATCTAGCCAGCACCAAGCCATTGACCAGAGTGTAGGCTTCTAGTTCGCCCTTGGGTCTCCAAGACCAGACCATCCATCCTTTCAGCTGGTTAATGTTGATGTCCTGCCCCAGAACTTGAACAATCGCCGAAAACCTATGGTAGTCGTCCATTTCTTCAATCACTGGCTTCTCGAACCAAGTCCAAGGCCTCGTGTCTCCCTCCTTGAAGAATCCTTTCTTAGGGTCGGAGTCCACACTGCCGCGGAATCTCAGTGGTGGTCTATCACGGGTCATCACCCAATCTCTAGCAAGGGTGACATCCGCTCCAGGGGCTTCCCACCGGGAAGGGGCCATCATGCTCCCAGCAGCATCAAAACTGGTGGTGGTGGCAGAAGGGTTGGGGGTGGGATAGGGGTGGGAGAAGGGTTTTGGGTGGGCGGAATTCAGACTGGGTTCCGGTTGAGGGCTTGGGAAGAGCTGGTGGCGGCTGACGCAGTCGCCTGAGAAGCGCCTCCACCTCCACCTCCCATTAGTTTAAGGGTTCGTATTCACTGTGTTCATATACTTCAATAAAACTAATCATGCATTAGAAGTATAATAGAGTAATATGATATTTACTTAGATGCATTACAACAGTACCCTATTATAACAGCTTACAAAGTATGCATTCTAAATTAGGACTAGCTATATCATAGAACATTTAATGTATACAAGATTCATATATTATAGTTAACATTACTTGGAACATGTAATTAATTAATGTTACATGCTTACAGTAGTATTTTTAAAAAAAGTGGGCAAAAAGCAGGAAAAAAGTGGGAAAAAGTGGGTGAGGCAGGCAAAAAGCGGGCGCTTTTGTTCAAACCGCTCAACGGGCGATTAGGGGCTAAATTAGGCGGCTGGGGGTCTTGGCCGGTTAAGCGGCCGCCTGGGCCTTTTTTTAATTCACTGCTCACGTTTGTAAAATTTCATGGGTGGTTTTGTTCATATATATCAAAATTCCATAAGAAAATACATATATTTCTATTTTCACACCGTCAAAACTAGATGCCTTGTTCCTTGGTTAGAACCCGCTTACCAGTTGAACTAACTAACAAGTGCACAAGGACATGCCTTTGTAAGGAAGTAATTATGAAACTTTCATTGCAAAAGGAACACGCCTTCAGTTCCGATGAACTTATTAGATTACATAAATGTACACAACAATTTGTGTTTTGAGAATTTACTTTGAAGATTGTTTGGGTATTTAAAAAACCTAAGATGTATTAATTTAAATTTCCATGTCATTCAATTCGATGTAAATGTTAGAAATTAAAATTTATATGAGATTTTTATAAAATTGTCAAAATCCCTTTGTTTTGTTTATAAAATACAATCCCTCCTGATCAAATTGACATGATTGGCCCCACTTAATCTGTCATCACCCTTGCTATTTCATAAGCGCCATTATCTAGAAAAGAGTGTATCCAACAAGATACGAAGTGACTGTCTAACTTGGAGTTTATGAGGTTACAATTACCTTATGCCAAATGAACTTTCTATTAGAAGAAAGGTCTATCATTCCCACCTCATGCACATGATAAGGGGTTCCAAAAATAAGGATCGTCAATGCCACCCCTTGACATTTGAACAACAACCAAGATCACATCGAAGTTTGCAAAAATACTTGCATGGTATCTCAAACAAAGGATGCACCCAAACAGAATCATCCTAAAACTGTATTTCGGTCTATGCATGTAGGACTCATAGCCTGTGTTTGGCACAGGACTGAGATTTTAGAATCTGGAGTGGGTTAGTCGGGGTTAGTCTGGATTTCGGGGCTGGGATAGTCAGGATGTAGTCTGATTTTGTTTGGCAACCCAGTCTGATTCTGGTCAGCTGGTCAGATTTAAGTCTGGTTTCAGTCTGATTCTGTTTGGCTGCCACCAGAATTCAGTCTAATTCTGTTTGGCAAACATGTCAGGATTTGAACTATTTTTTTTTTAACTGATTTCAACACATTATAAAAATTTATTATATTATATTGGTTACACAATAAAAATTAACTTTAATATTATAAAATTTAAACTTACTTAAGTCGTGATTAGTTTATTTCGTAATACAAGTACAAAATATTATAACCACAAATTCAGTTTACATAAATTGAAAATCTACAGACAGTATCGACATCTGGATCAAGTCAGATTTTTTTATGTTAAACTGTTATCAGCAGGTCATGCAAAGCTGAATAAAAGAGATTGAAGCAAAACAAGTGTCAGCTTAACAACAGAATGAGTGTATTAAAAAAGCAACTTGACTTGAGCCAAAGAATGAGACGGGGCAGAAGCAGGCAGTTTTAAATAAATTAACTGCCCAGTATAGCATTCATGATCACGATGTTTATATATGACCACTTCATAAAATACAAGCGGTAGAGTTAAGCTTTTGAGCGTTATACCAGTACATTTGACCAAAAATTTATCAGATCCAGAAGAAGAGCTTCTGCTATCTCTTGAAGAAGAGCTTTAGCTAGTATAACTATCGTCGCCAGGACTCTGTGGGCCATCTTTGTTGCTTCCGTCATTGAAAAGCATTCCGCAGTTTGAACATTTTTCAATACTGTGTGGACTGACATGTGTAAAATATACACCTAGATTTAATCTAGAAGGGGTTTTAGCAGCCACGTTTTCAACTACATGTTCTTTATGAGCATGGCAATTATAGTGCCATTCTAATTAAAAATCATATGATTCGGAAATCTAGAGACATAACCAAAAATCTCACATCCTACAAAACAGTCTGGGTTTAAGCTTTAATGGCGTACTTCCTCTTTGGGAAGTACAATGCCTGCTTCTTTTCACGCTCGGTCTTCAAAGAAAGCTGGTGCTTCGTGAGACGGCGCCTGATGGCGCGGGTCTTCTTGGGCCTTAAGGTCGAGAGGCTGAAACTTCTTGTTCTTGTACGCCTCCCGCAGTGCAGCCCTCTGGGTCTGGGAGATGACGGTCAGGACCTACGCGATTGATTTCCGCACCACCTTGATCTTGGAGAGTTTGTTGGTGGCGCCTCCGGTGACCTTGGCGACACGGAGGAGAGACAGCTCGGTCTTGAGGTCCTTGAGCTGGCTCAGCAGGTCCGCCTTCGACTTCCCCCGCAGCTCGTGGACCTTGATCCTGGCCATCGCGTTTGTCTTCCTTCTTCTCCTCTTCCGCCGCCGCCGCTCCACTTGGGTATGCTGGTGTTGTCGGGCCGAGAAACCCCAGATGGCTTTTTTTTCGAACACATTGCGCGTGCAACATGTAAAAGAAGGATTCTTCCTCACTTACCGGCACCATTATTGGAGGTAGAGTTGATGGCATTCGCCATCAAGAACCGAGTCGCCTGGCCCTCTTACCCTGACAGAGCGAAAGGAATGCGTCGATGAGGACGTCTCCGGCTACGGCGGGGCCGCAGGTGCGGAAGAGGCTGGCGACGCAGTCGGTGAGGATCGGGAACCCCAGAAGCATCGGATCCCGGACCGGCGTCGCCTTCGTGGTCCCCGACGGCGTCATCGATGGATTGGCATGTAGGTTTAGAAGGAGAGGGAGAGGGGAGTCTGGGAGGAAAGAGGGGAAGAGGGGAGCAGGAAGGAGAGAGACGAAGAGGAGAGTTGGTTTGAGAAAGCGACTCGGGGTCACGGGAGGGGTCTTGGCAGGAAAGATCGTAAATCCGGATTGAAAAATGAAATCCCGCCTCTGGTGGGACTGGCGTAGTCCGGATTAATGGATTCCGTTATCTCAAAACGGGGCAAGATTGGGATTTGCAAACAAACACAAATCAGTCCTAATCCGTTGATTGTTTGGCAGGGTTAGCACTAAAAGACAAGCTAAAATCCGGATACAGTCACGTACCAAACAGGGGCATAAACTCTAAAAACTTACTAGGACTAAAACTAAACTTCTTGCCATGAATGTACATTTATAAGAGAATGATATTGTTGCTCCAAAAGAATCTCCCTAGAATCTGCATCCACCTAACTTTTGTATGAGCACACTTATCACCTCTTTAGTTGAAGATGCATCTTATTTTAGTTGAATATGCATATGACACCACAACCCTACTCTTTGAGCAAAAAATCACACCTTTCTCTTTGTCGTGGACTTCTTTACTCACAATCAACTTGGCATGTTCCCTCATGCCATTGATGCTTAATGAGAGGATTCCTAAACCCGGCTTAACTTCTTCCATACCCTCATCTCGTAATGTAACTTACAAAGTTTGTGAATTTTCCTTTCCAATTTTCACTCGCTCATACTTGTTAAGGTGTGTGCCTAGGCGACAAGGTACCCAAGGTAGATGTGCCTTGCATCTTTTGTATATTACCACCTTGAGTTTTTTTTGGATCTGCATGGGCCAAAGCCCACCCCCTCTCCAAACAGGTGCCAGAGCCCGGATGACCCAAGAGGTTGGTAAATACAGCTGACCCGAGCGGGGAATCGAACCAGCGACCCTTCATGAGGGGCGCGCTGGCTTGACCGCCCGAGCTACGCTGGCCATGTATTACCACCTTGAGTTGTTTCTATGGAATCTAGGGTATATTTATCATTTTAATGTACCATGTGGTTATTCTAATGTTCAAAATAAAGATTGTTGTCTATGTAATGTGCTAAATTTCATATTTAATTGGAATTTATACTCCCAATACACTTTTCTTGATTTTTCATGTTTTGCACCTTCAATATATTTTTATTCAATAGCCATGTTACGAAAGATAGTGATTACATTGCTTAAGAATTGGAGCTATGACATGAAGTTTCTGCTTCGTTGTTCATCTGTCTCTTAAATTGTTTACAATAAAAAAAAATTCGGTTGACATTGATGTTAATCTTAATTCATCAGTAACATAATTGGTAACGTATTCATACAATAAAATATATGATACGAGGAATTAACCATTAATACATGTTTATAGCTACATATGTGTAAAATATGTGTATATGAGGGGGGAAATGTTCATAAAAATTATGTCAATCATATATATAAGAATAGTGTTCTAAAATTATAACTTGTAAAGACCACTTAGGTGACACCTAGGTGCACGCGACGCCTATGCGTCAAGGCACCCAAGTTTGGCGTCTTGCCGCCTTGACAAGTAAGATTCCAGTTGAATCCCCTATTTTTTCTCACCAACTTGCTTTTGCCCAATGTTTCTTTGATTGGTGTATAAATGCTTTTAACTTTCTTGAAATCTTCAAGATAATATTCTAATATGTATGTAAATGGCAACACTTCTAATACATCTACTCCTAGACATCAAGACAAAAGGTAGCACCATAGTGACAAATTAGGGATTTGGTAACTTTTTGACTGGCCAGAAAAGACATTTTGTGCTCAGATACAATAAGATAAGATGCATAGGTAAAATTCAAAATCTATGTTGACAAAAGCCTCCAGCGTGGGATGTTAACATACCATCCCCATTTTAACATACCATCCCCATTGTGGAATGTTGTCCAATTAACTGCACCGCATAAAGATTACAGAAGCGACAAGATCATATGTGATGTTGAAACTAGAAAATGGCCATGGGCGCACTCTCATCTCGTCAATTGTTATGCGTCTAGGATCCTAGAAAAGAAGCCTTTCTTCTTGTCGCCTTAAATAGGAAAACTACCTTGGACCAAAGTATTCTTCTAACTTGTCGGACATTGATCACTACTAAGTTTATCCTAAACTTCTACCAATAAAGTTTGGGAATTAAACCCTCCCAAATTTTCCCAGATGGAGAAGCAAGATCTTGATCACAGAAGACCCTCTTTAATATGTGAGTAAGTGAATGCACTCAGATATTCCACATTTATGGAAAATCATCGTCCCAAGAGTTGCATCATGCGGCAACATAGACAGTACGGCCTTGTTTTCACTCCAACATAGAATATGTGGACAAAGTTGGGCCAAAGTAACATGATCAATAAGTCAAAAAGATACAACTTAGTTAAAATGGATCATTACTATAATTACATGAAATAGAAACTTTGAAATAAGTATGCATACTTCATGTCCATCTATAGGTTCATGTGACTAGCATATACATCTTCTTATCATGTCACAATGTCCATGTCCTATATTTTTTGTGTCTAAAATAGGTCCATGCTTCCTAGGCTACTACATACATGGATGGACAAATAATTGTTCTATATAACTTAACTTCCAATCTAAGTGGAATTGCAGTTTCACATAATATTCCAACTGTGTTCCAATTCATTCACCCTTTTGCAATCATAGAAGAGAATCATCTTATACTTCATATTCCATATGAATGTTTGTATACTCCTTACAAATTGGCTCACTCTTCTAAGATTTTACGTCTATAAAAATTTCAGTGGCACCCTAAGTTTTTTATTAATATTAAATTCGTAGATTCCAAAGAAGATCTAAAAAGGGATTTCCTCATAGTCTAGTTTGTGATCTACTCGATTTATAGTTTTATCAATTAGCCCAATATCACTAGAGAATTACATCAAGGAAATTCTTGGGTGTCAGTTTCATAGAACAATACAATCAAAGTCAGGATATCAAAAATATATAATGATTATGTACTTACATGTCTTGTTCGCGCTCATTGGCCAGCGCAAGTTTGGCAATACACAGAAAAGCTGCATCGACATTGATATCCTCCTTAGCTGATGTTTCAAAGTATGGTATGTTCCCTTTAGAAGCACACCACTCTTTAGCTTTTTTCTCAGCAACCTGACAATAAGAGATGATTATTGTACCAAGCATCATCCATAAACAACACCCTACATGTGATGTTCAGTGCAAACCTTCACTTGGAATTATAAATAAAATTTACTAATGTAGAGAAAGTAAGGTCAAAAGAGTAAAGTGTTCCATACCACCCGGCTGTTCCCGCCATCAACATCAACTTTATTTCCCAGCAACATAAACGGGAAAGTTTTGGGATCGGGGGGACTTGCCTGAAAATTTTAAAACAGAACAATAAGTTGTGACTCATCAGAGCTAGAGTGAATTTCCAGTGACATGTTAGAAAGAACAAAACACTTCTTGTTGAAAGGAGATAAAAGATCAGAATACTGATTGGCACATCACTTGAGTTAACATCAAAATTATTCTAGTAAACTAGTTCACATTAAAAATTACTTCCCATGATAAGTCCCTACTCTCAAGATAACAGGTGATACAAAGACAATTTATAAGTGGAATTGAATGCCAAGTCCTCTTGATTTTAGCTAATCTATTTCCTCCTTATAATGTAATGGTCTTAAAAAATCCCTATAATTTAATTACATCTCAAAGTACATCTATGGCTCAAGTCACTTTAATGCAAATCTATTCGGCTTCACTAGAATCTTCTAAACAAGTTGACTTCAAGATATCATTAAAGAAGAATTTTGAGATTGTCGAAAACTGTAAAGACTTGGAATTTCACAAAAGGTTGTTAGTGTTGTTTGAAAAATCATATTACTGGCTGGGTTTGTGTCAATTGGTATGAAAGTGTCCTTAAGTGATTAGTCAGGACATCTACAACACCTTGCACAGCCATCTTATTGTCATTGTCCTCATGCCTCTCACTCTAGCTTCTATACACCTAATTGTGCAATTTATCATAAATTAGTATTGGTTAGGGGGGCTCCTACTTGTGTGAGTGAAAAGATACATAATTGTTTGGATGGGGTTCTTGATTGTGTAATTTATACAAATATGTATTCTTATACAATTTTGTTATTATATCTTATATCCTGTATGCAATTAAATAATATATCATAATTCTCTTCTTTTTTTTACTTTTTAACAACATTACATGCTGAAATTTTTAGCCATATGTACGTGAATTTCCATATCGGGTACCCACCAAAAACAAAACTCCTACCCTAATTTCACCATTTCGGTCAAAAGATTTAGCCATGCAAGATATCAAGGCCAACTTCAGGCTCAAGTTAATTATCATGTGCAAACCCCTATGATTTAGGTGTTGGTGGAACTAGCAAAGAGGGATATGCATCGGAAAGAAGAAGCATACTAATGTCAAGGGTGCTGACAAAATAGTCATATCATGGACTGCAGTGCTATCCTAGGCTACCAGTTCATGAAACTATTCTAGGGATAATGTAATTGAGGTGGTATGCCTTCAGCATGACCTTCACATGGGTACATGATCTCACTTTCTAAGCAATATCTTAAGACTCATATTAGAATAATAAGAGCATATGTTATTTTCAAGGTGCAAACATGAACGCAACAAGGCACCAAAAAGCATCCTCCTAGCCCTTGCTAACTCAAACTAGAGCATATGTTGTTGTGTGCCCATTTTATATGCACAATTTACCTACAAAGCATTACAGGAGCCTCCTCCCTAAGTAACTCAAGCAAGTCACGTTAGTGATGGCAATTACACAAGGTTGACCATAAGTTTCTATGTTGTAGTGAAGGTAATACCGAATTTCACTCATCCAGAGTCTCAACCCAACAATCAAATTATCTACCGAAGAGTTACAGCATACGGATTGTAGTTGAGACAATATGACTTGTAGGAGGCATCAGGCTGGATTTTAAGTCAACACAAGACACTATTCCATTTAAATTACCAACTAAATTAGCTATTATAGTAGACATCAAGTCAATTTCAAATAGTACTTAAAGAATGTGCAAGAATTGACCTTTCATTTTGGACAGAGGCGGAAGCAGACCAAGACAGAAAGATTAGAGGTGGACTTGGAATATTGGCTTTTTGACAAGAAAGTCTTTCAAGATGGTTGATATCATGATTACTAGAGAAGTCAATGTCATTTGTTTGCATGAAATATATGGACAATGGAATTTTGTAGAGAGATGGGAGATCACGGTACAAAATTTGATATATAGATATTGCCGAAAATAGAAACAACATTGAGAAAAATTGTTGACAAGATGTTGAAGGATGATGTAATCGAGTTTTAAGGGATGGATGACAGCACCATAGCAATAAAGCTTGCTCTTGGGGAGTGTAAAATAGGAGAAGTGTTGTTTATTGGATGATATCAACAGTGTACATCGTAGTCTCTTATATAACAACTAGAGACAGAGACTGGTTAAGAAGCAGCCCATATGGGACTAAACAACATACGAAACAACATAAGTAAAGCACATGCTAAGCACATGACGCTCAAGACAACACATATCTCTATACTCCCCCTCAAGCTGGAGCGTAGATGTCAAAGAGGCCCAGCTTGTCAGTCAATGTCTGGAAGCGAGTCTTGGGTAGCACTTTGGTGAAGATATCTGCAAGTTGTTTCTCCGTGCTGATATATGGAGTGTGAATCTGTCCGGACATAACTTTCTCCCGTACAAAGTGGCAGTCGACTTCTATATGTTTCGTTCTTTCATGGAAAGTGGGGTTGCTCGCAATAAAAATCGATGCCTTATTGTCACAGAACATAGGAATGGGGCTAGTCGGAGAGATGTCAAATTCTTTCAGAAGGCTTCGGACCCACAGAAGCTCACATGTAGTATGAGCCATCGCTCTGTACTCTGCTTCAGCACTGGATCGTGCAACAACTGTTTGCTTCTTACTGCGCCATGTAACCAGATTGCCCCCTACAAACGTACAGTACCCAGAGGTGGATTTTCTATCAGATCGACTGCCTGCATAATCAGAGTCAGAAAAGCCAGATAGATTACAATGCCCATGCTTCTTGTATAATAGTCCTTTCCCAGGAGCACTTTTGAGATATCGAAGAATATGACAGATAGCATCCCAGTGACATTGTCGAGGTTTGTCAAGGTACCGACTAACAAACCCAACAGCAGCAGCTAAATCAGCTCTAGTGACAGTCAGGTAGATAAGCTTGCCTACTAATCTCCTGAACTGGTGTCGATCAGCATATGGGGGAGAAGAGTCACTATCCCAATCCATATTGGGATCCAGAGGTGTGTTAGCTGGCTTACAGCCTAACATGCCTGTTTCATTCAGCAAATCCAGAACATATTTCCGTTGTGATAAGCACAATCCTGCAGAAGATCTAGCAACCTCAATGCCCAGAAAATATCGTAATTTACCAAGATCCTTCGTGATAAAATGTTGTGCTAGGTAGTTTTTGGTTGCTTGAATCCCTGCACTATCACTGCCAGATAAGATAATGTCATCTACATACACAATGAGAATAACAAGCCCTGATGTGGTTTTTCTGATAAAAACCGAGTGATCTGCCTGTGATCGGCGAAAGCCAAAAGAGAGTAAGATTTTACTTAGTTTATCAAACCAAGCTCGTGGACTTTGCTTTAAGCCATAAATTGCCTTGCGAAGTTTACAGATTTTTGAAGCAGACTCCCCCTGAGCAACAAATCCGGGAGGTTGCTCCATGTAGACATCTTCCTGTAGATCGCCATATAAAAAGGCATTTTTCACATCCAGCTGAAAAAGAGGCCAGTCTTTATTGATAGCAACAGAAATCAGAATACGAACAGAATTGAGACGAGCAACTGGAGAAAAGGTTTCAAAATAATCGACACCATAAGTCTGGGTATATCCTTTTTCCACGAGTCGAGCTTTTAGACGCTCAATGGTACCATCAGGCTGATATTTAATAGTGAAGATCCAGCGACAACCTACTGGATGGCAAGAAGACGGTTGATCAACCAGATCCCAGGTATGTTGGTCAGTCAGAGCTTGCATTTCCTGTTCCATAGCATGTTTCCAGGCAGGATGACAGAGCGCCTCCTTCGCATTTTTAGGAATAGTCACAGCAGATATAGCAGATGTGAAACAGGCAAAGTCATTACTGAGATTGGCAGATGAGCAGAAGCGACTAATAGGATGCTGAGTGCAAGAACGAACACCCTTCCGTAAACTGATAGGAATATCCAGGTCAGAAGGTACCTCAGGCGATGGTGGATCATCCGCAGACGAAGGAATTGGTTCGGCCGGGGCAGTGGCAGGCTTCGAGCGGCGCTTGTAGACCTGTAGAGGGCGTTCAGAAGGTACCGCAGCAGGAGGTGGATCATCTACCAAAGGTAGAGGAGTGGGAACCAAAATATCAGGAGTCACTTGTTTCCCCGGGGCAGAGTAATAGGGCAAGTGTTCAAAAAATATCACATCCGCACTAACATACCAATGTTTTGTAATAGGATCAAAACAACGGTAGCCTTTCTGAGTGCGAGAGTACCCCAAAAAAACACACTTCACAGATCGAGCATCCAACTTAGTGATACCGGGGCGAAGATTTTTCACAAAACAAGTACACCCAAATATACGAGGTGGCACAGAGAACAAAGGTTTATCAGGAAATAAAAGGGCGTACGGAACCTTATTTTTCAAAACAGAGGACGGCATGCGATTGATAAGATAGCAAGCCGTAGACACAGCATCAGGCCAAAAACAGTGAGGAACTTTATAATGAAAGAGGAGGGTGCGAGCAACCTCAAGAAGGTGGCGGTTCTTCCGTTCAGCTACACCATTTTGTTGTGGTGTATAAGGGCAAGTGGTCTGGTGGAGAGTCCCTTGGGACACACAAAAAGAAGTAACAGCTTGTTGCATAAACTCAAGAGCATTGTCAGTGCGAAGAATTTTAATAGGTTGACCAAATTGGGTTTTAATTTCAGCAAAGAAAGTATGAATGCAATCAAGCACAGTATTGCGACCTTTGAGAAGAAACAGCCAAGTGGTACGAGAATGATCATCAATAAAAGTCAAAAAATACTTCACACCAGAAATACTAGGCACAGAACAAGGTCCCCAAATATCCGCATGTACTAATTCAAAAGGTGCTTTAGAAGAAATAACTTTTTTAGCAGGAAAAACAGAACGAGAATGTTTGCCCATAACACATGTTTCACAGGAAAATTTATTTTCAGATATATGTGGATAAAGAAATTTCAGTTTCGCAGCCGATGGATGTCCAAGCCGAACATGCAACTGTAGACCTGACACAGAGGTGGAGATCATCGCCTTTGAAATAGGTGGCCCATCCAGGTAGTACAGCCCGTCTGGTCCTTCACGGCCCGAACCAATCTTCGTCTTCGTGCGGATATCCTTCACAATACAACCAGAGGGATCAAATTTGACAGAGCAGTGTAGTTGTTTAATCATTTTGCTGACTGAAAGTAAATTCACAGGAAATTTTGGAATGTATAAAACAGAATTGAGATTCATCTTTTGTGACAACGGAACTGTGCCAGTGCCGTGAACAGCAGTTTTCGAGCCATTTGCAACAGTAACAGAAGATATCGGAGATGTGGAACTAAGTTTTGAAAATAAATGACGTGCACCAGTCATATGAGTGGAAGCACCGGAGTCGATGCACCATTGTTTGTTACCAGAAGACGAAGAGGTGAGCATGGCAGACGAGCTGGATGCAGAAGGCAGTTGTGCAAGACGTTCTTGAAACATCTTCTCGAACTCTGAGCGAAGCCAATCAGTATTAGGTGGCGCAGGTGTCGAATCGGTAGGAGAATCAGTCACAGCAGCATCATCAGCAGTTTGGTTCGCCCAAGCAGGTTTCCCGTGCTTTATCCAGCAGCGGTCCTCATTGTGATTGTCGCGGCCACACCAGTTGCAGTGGCGTGGTCCTTGAGACAGACCTCGACCCGGAGTAGAAGAGCCTCGGCCACCAGCAGGAGGAGGTCGACCACCACGACCGCGACCACGGCCACGGCCACGAGTAGAATCAGAAGAGCGCGCAACAAGCGCAGGATGCTCAGGAGCAGGTGCGGGAGTCAGAGAAGGCAGTCTCTGAACTCTTTTGAGGACATCACGAACAGTGGGTAGCGGATCACTTGATAGAATTTGATCAACAACCCCCGAGAAGGAGGCAGGAAGGGCAGCGAGAAAGTGCACAAGTTGAAGCTCATTTCGTTGTTTCTGGGCAATCTTGATATCAGCAGTAAGAGGATGATACAACTCATATTCATTCCATAAAGCAGAACATTGATTATAAAAATCATCAATAGATGTGTCAGTAGAGAACTCCTTTTTGGCAAGTTGTTTGAAAATTTCAAAGACCCGCTTTGGATTCTCCTGATGAGAGTACACATGTGCCAAATGATCCCACATCGCCTTGGCATCATGATGGCAGAGAAGAGATTGACTGATCCGGGGCTCAGAGCTGTTGAGGAGCCAAGACATGACGCCTGAATCATCTTTGGACCACTGGATGTAGTTTTGTTTAGTTTTATCATCGGAATCCGCCGTAGGAGCATCAGGAGGGTCGGCCGTCAGATGGTGATATCGGCCCTGCGCCTTGACATAAAGAACAAACGACGCCGACCAAAGATGGTAATTGGACCCGCCGTCGAGTTTCACCGTAGTGACACACAGAAATCTGGGGGGTTCAGAGTAAGCCATAGCAGATGATGATGACGCTTTAGAAGCAGTACAGACCCTTAATGGGCAGAGCAGAGGAACCCAAACCGGGCAGAAGGGATCTGACGCAGCAGATCAGAAGGACCCGAAAACGGGCAGAAAAATCATAGAAACCTACGCCAACATGAGAAAAACTCAACGTTCTCCCATGAGGCGCAGGCAGAAATCCCCAAGAACAAAGAGGACTCTCAACTTAGATGTCCAGCAGAGACCCGAGCAGAAACTGACGGAAGCCCGGTCGTAGACGTAAAAGAATTAGAAAGTGTTCAGGCCTTACGTAGGAGTGGAGAGATGATTATAGGTGGAGAAAATGGCGGAAGAAGATAGGAGTAGGTAGAGAGGATGGATAGGAAGAGATGGGGGGGTCACAGGATGGTGGAGGAGGCCGGTGGGGTGGTGGTGGACGGGCAACCTGCTGCTGCAAGCAGTGGCGGCAGGGGGGGGGCGGCGGTGGAGGGTGGGGTTGGGGGAGAGTGGGGGGGTGGCGGCGGCTGCTGGAGAGGGGAGGGAGGGCGGCGGCGGCTGGAGAGAGGAGGGGTGGCGGCGGCGGCTGGAGAGAGGAGGGGTGGCGGCGGCGGCTGGAGAGGGGAGGGATGTTGGCGGCGGCGGCGGGGGGGGGGGGGGGGGGGGGGCTGAGAGGATTAGGTCATGGGTGGGAAACTAGGGTGGGAGAAACAAAATAGAACCTGCTCTTGATACCATGTAAAATAGGAGAAGTGTTGTTTATTGGATGATATCAACAGTGTACATCGTAGTCTCTTATATAACAACTAGAGACAGAGACTGGTTAAGAAGCAGCCCATATGGGACTAAACAACATACGAAACAACATAAGTAAAGCACATGCTAAGCACATGACGCTCAAGACAACACATATCTCTATAGGGAGGAAATCGGTAATGTTATCAGTGTTTATACCCCCTATTCAGTCTTAGCAAGGAGGTAAGTAGAATTTTTGGGATAACATGGATTAGTTGGTGCAAGTAAAGACCAATAAAGGAGATAATTATTGGGAGTAAATCAAACAGGTAGGGGAAGCAACAATGTTGGTTACAATACAAGGTCAGTTTGAATATGGCAATAGGAATGAATAAGAAGAGACGATAGTTGATTTTGCGATTGCATATGTTATAATTTTGACAGTTGCTCGCTACAAGAAAAGAGATGATGACTGATCACTTTCAGGAGTAGAAGTAATTGTAGCCAACTTGATTACATTCTTACCAAGCATAATTGATAAATATGCAATAATATTGAAGCAGCCTATGGAGTAGAACACACTACCCAACATAGGGTGGTGGTTTTGGATATATACATGATGACCAACAAAAATAAGCATAAGGGCACCCGAAAATGAAAGGGTGAACCTGAGAGGAGATAAGGAAATAACATTTTATGAGAAATTATAAAAAAAGGCACTCGAAACTTGGATCTTGAAGCTAGTGCAATGTGGCATAACCAAGGAACGAGGTATCCGATTTCTATACCGTTTCGACAGCATGGAAATCGCAATTTATGGAAATTTCGACAGAAATTTCGATAAATGCAATCGTGCCCGTTTCGACGCCAAAATGAATGAATTAATTTATGAAATTTTACAGGTGTGATCTCTACACCTAAATGCATCGTTTTATGCAATAAAATTTATGTGGGGGTAGGTTAGGGAGGGGGTCCTTCATGTGGGAAGTAAGGGAACTGTCCTGTTTCTTGAGGATTTCGATGACAAAATGTAGGAATTAAGTTATGCAATTTTGTAAGTATGAGCTATATACATGCATGTACTTGTTTGTGTTATAATATCAAATATTGGATATGTAGGGCATCCCACACATTTTACTTGGGTTTATAGTTTGTTGTTGATATTGACTCAATAGTCAACCATTTCATTGGTCCCAAGAATACTAGTGCAATGTTTCCAAGCTAAATAATCATTTGTTGGTGTGGTTGGCTTCCTAGCACCCTCATTGTCTAATAAATCACCACTAGGATACATGTCATCCACATTGCAAAAACTAAAATAGCATGCATCACATAAGTATTTAATAATTTGAATAGCAAATATTAGGGAAATGCAATGCAATTATGATATACTATAAGTATATACTATGTATGAGTACTAAATGGTGAAATGAACCCAATCCCCCTTTGCTCCTCTTCAAAAATCAACAATAACAAGAAGGATTGCAATTATCGAAATTTTCATCGAAATTTGGCGAAATTCATCGAAATTTGACGAAATTCATCAAAATCGTCGAAATTTGGCGAAACTCATCGAAATCGAAACAGTCGCACGTTTCGGTACCAGATAGCATCGAAATCGAAATTTCAAGCGAAATTTCGATGATTTCGACGAAACCTCATTCCATGGGCATAACATGAGCTCATATGCAACACTACTTGTTGAGTTTAGGTACATCAAAGGTTTGTGAAGCTCCATAGAAATAGAGACATGATGGTGGACTCATGTGCAAAAGCAATAAAACTTAAAAGATAGATCTACGGGGCTTACCAAAATATTTTCCGAAGATACAACTTAGCAGAGTAGTCTCACAAAGAAATCTAAGAGGCTAGATCTAAATACTTTATTGATATATATAAGTTGGATACTAGAGAAGGTGCAAATGACGCAAAATTGCCCGTATGAGATCTAGATCAAGTGAAATGCATAAAGAACAAAGATGGCTAGTGCTAGTTAAGGACGACTATATCAAGAATCAATTAAAAACAACTTACATAGCATAGATATTTCAAATGATGTCAAAGGCTTGTATGCTATGGATACAAAAGATGTCAGTCACACTCAACTACTAACACAGTCAGAGGTCAAGAATGCTTTGTAATAGGTAAAGAAAGTGAAAGATATGTGGCAGGACCTTGTTGGGGTATAGCAGAGTATGGGGGAGAAAGGAGTTGTGGGTTGCACGACTCTTTAATAAAATATGAGGACAAAGAAAATGTCAGGAAAGTGGAGAACCACTACCATACTTCCCTTCTACATAAACAAGAGATATGTCATAGCTACACAGATAGAGGTATCAAGTTGATGTGCCATACTATGAAGCTTCGAGAGAGAGTTATTGAACAAGGAATCAAATTGATAAGCGTATATCAAACAACTAACTTGGCTTGATGCAAGGAAATCCACAACATATGCTATTTTTTAATTAAGGAGGCCTATGGTAGAAACCAAAATTGATCTCCATGTAGATTTGATTGATTTGGAAGAGGCTTATGATCGAGTACCGAGGGAAGTGCTTTAGTGGGTTTTGGAGAAAAAAGGATGACTAGATGAATACAATGATTGAATTACAAACATTTATGATAGCTCAAATGTATGGTCAAGACTCGGAATCAAAGACTTCAAAGATTAATAATTACAATTAGGGTACATCAACGATCAACTATAAGTCCATAACTATTCGTTGTTGTAATGGATGAGTTGGCAACGCATGTACACGATGATACCATTGGTGTATGTTATTTGATGATGTTATTATGTTAATTGATGCAACTAAAGATAGATTGAATTACAAAGTGAAACTTTCATAAAATAAGGATCTCATAGATTTAAGATAAGAAGAAGCATCAGAAAGTGCATGCATTGCTACTTTAGTTACTTTATTATTTTGAGTGTTAGTGCCAATTTGGATAGGTGGATGTACTAAAATGTCATGTCTTGTGGCTTGGGTTTTATACATGTTAGAGAGTCTTATTATTTAGTTAATTAGTTGTTGGCTTTATTTGTATATGGGCCCAAGTGTGTCTTGGCCCATTAGGGTTGTGTTTGAGTTTATACGCTTCCCCCTTCTCCCTTCTCCTATATATAGGAGAGGGGCTTCTCTTATAAATAGATTGTTTAGCTTCTACTTACTATCTCATATGATGAGAGCAATGATCCAATCCTAGTTGTAGAGGGGGTAAAGAAATATCTTTTTTCGCCTATGGGTACCAGCCCTTCTTGGCTTAGTTGCCCGCCAGGCCAATAACACAACATATACTGCCAGCTTTCTCCCACGGTACTGCCAGCCTTCTCCTCTCAAACCCAGATCCTTTTTCAACGTCGCCTTCATTGTTTCTCACCACCATTAAAGCAACTACATGCCCTCACCCATTTTTTCATGATGCCTCTCGTCTCCTGCTCCCTGCCCCTACATATCCTACTACAGCAAATTTAGCCTCTACCAACTCACCAACCCCGCTACCCCTCCCAACCAGCTAGCAGTTTTCGCCACTCCTAAGAAGCAACAACCCCATCATATGTAGCTAGCAGATCTATCACAAGCTGGCACTCGCCTCCCTCTCCTACATCAGCCTTTCTCCTCAATGGCCTCGGCTCTGCCACACTATTAGTTCGCCGATCATAGTGCATCAGGAGGTAGATCTAAAACTATCAAATAGCACAAGTATTGGTCCCCACCGGAGGGTCCCTGCCTGTACTACGCCAACAATTGTGGCTTCTTCGACAGCACAACGATCATTGACCTGCACTCAAAGTGCTACCACGACCTGTGCCTCAAGGAGCAGCAGGAGTCCTCCACGAAGATGGCGGTCGAGATGGTCGTAGAGAAGTCATTCCTCTCCAGCAATACCACTTTTGCCTCCACTCCTATGCTGGTGGAGGCCCACCAATCTACTTTTTTTGTTATGTTGTGGCATGGTTCCTATTAGAAACTGACCAGAATGTTATTGCTATCGTGGTTGACTTTGCCATCCACGGCCTCTGGCCCAACAACAACGAGGATTTGCGGACCTCCAACTACGACACAGTTTAACAACCACTTTGACGCATCTCAACATTCTATTGTTGCTCTTACACCACCTCCTCCACCCTTGTCTTGTTCCCAGCTACACCCACTACTGCAGCACTGCTACCCACTGCCACCCATAGTTCCACACCGCCCTCAATGCTACCAAATAGCCCTACACAGATATACATGTTTCTCCCTCAATACTTTCACTTCCCCCCACATATACACACTATTTTTTTACTAGTCAGATCTGATATTG
The DNA here is from genome assembly GCA_963693085.1 of Alisma plantago-aquatica. Taxonomy (NCBI): domain Eukaryota; kingdom Viridiplantae; phylum Streptophyta; class Magnoliopsida; order Alismatales; family Alismataceae; genus Alisma; species Alisma plantago-aquatica. The sequence goes on from OY856415.1 coordinate 543,140,673, forward strand.
ATTTAATCCATAACGTGAGGGCTTCGCCCTCCACACCCCCTACATTTGTCAGCCTAAGGGCCAGACAGATGTGCCTTTTTGGGTCGCACAAAGATCCATTTATTTTCCTATCTAAATCTGACTAATCATGCCATGTGCATTGACTCAAGTTATCAATTCCCATCCTCCACATATTTACTTACATATCCATTACCTCTGTTATTGTTTCTGACTTTTCACTCCAACCACTCTTTTGATTCTTTTCTTGGTTGGCGTGAGAGTGAGAATATAGGAAGATGAGTAGAGAAGATGGATGAGAGGAGATGCAAAGAGGAAAACTATATTGTTGCTATCTAATATCTATATGGATCTTCATGCTATTTTTGTTGCTTCTGTTGTTATATGCTTCTTTGAGAACTTACTATTTTTGTGGTTGTCTATTGCTTACTTATTTAAGTTGATGGTCTTCTATCCTGCTACATCATCTCTTTATTCTATTGTTTGCCCATGATGTATTTGCACGTTGACTCTATCTGTGCCTTGTACATGTCGACTTTTTATTGTTGTGTGCCTGTTGTAGACCCTATGACTCCCAAAGGATTTCGGAGAATACGAGACAGGGCTAGAGTCGTCTGATCCCCAATATTCTCTAGGAAGTGGGGAGTCCCACCTTCTCCCGCTCCCTCTTCCCTCCCTCTTCTAGACCCTTCTCCCTCGACGCATATAAAAAGCAAGCTACCCAACCATTTTCCTCACCTCACAACACTTTGCTCCCCTGTCCTTAAATGTCATCCATATCTTTTTCACCAACCACTCAGTTGTCTTTCTCCTTCACTACCTCTCCCATTCCAGTGCTCTGCCTCCCACTTAACCTCCTCCTCCCGACCTCCCTAATCCCAATGTCTTTTCCCTCTTTTATTACAAGCCATAATATCATTCTACCTATACATCCTCGAGTGAAGGCAACAATTGTTCGAGTTTGCTTGGAAAAATAGCGAGACGGGGCCGAGCATAGGAGTTTCTGCAGTGTGGGGTATCCCGAGGTTGCATTCTAGGAGACTTGCTCGTAATTCTTCCTCGAAAAAGGTATTTAGACCAGATTCCGCTTTTAGAATGAATGAATGAGACTGTCATTTGCCTTGGTATCATCTTACACAATACATAGATAAAGTAAAATGATTATTGTACTTTTTTTAAGTCGTTGATCATGCTTGATAAGCACACGGTTAAGAAATTAATAAATCATGAACATATTAATAAACACATCACATCCTTAACTAAATAAAATATAAAATATTGGTGTTTTCAAAAAATATATTGATACTCGTGTTGTTCATTGAATTATTGGACTTATTACTCATTAATTATGATTTCTAAATTACTTGCTTCACCTGGACTTTAAGTATAGATCAAACAATTGCTACCGTCATTATTAGAAGTTAATGCAAAGGTCCCTTATTTGGATAATAAGGATTAATTTTTCATGCTACTAAGTTACATTGGTAATGTGGTTAAAGTCACAAAAAAATTGTGTTAACCTCTTAACTATTAAATAAAGAATTAGGTTTGACACCCCCAACAGTATGTGATGTCTATGGGTAGCTTAGGCCCACCTCTATGCGTGATTGTTCATCCCAATTGAGGTATATTGATTGATTGATTGATTGATTGATTGATTGATTGATTGATTGATTGATTGGTGCTTTTTCAGGGGGAAGCACATTGTGTGGCAGAATTGCCACTTAGACTCAGGTGGCATCTAGCGATTGATTGATAGGAAAGGACGGGAACCCCATCAACCAATTATTGATTGACGGGAAAGGACATGAACCCCATCAACCAATTATCAATTCATCAATTTATTGTTAATTCTTTGGGTAGAAACTGTGCGGTCGGCCTGTCTGAAACGAGGGACCGTACCGGCGATCAACGCTGATTGGACTTAAAAATAATGGTTATATTGATTGGAAATTTTCCTAATTGATCCATTAACATTTCTTGTGATCATTATGCATTAAAGTGTTCAAGATTGGTTCATTATCATCAACTATGATAAAGATTGATAGTACATGTTTACTTATTTTCAAATAGTAATTGTCTATCCTAATTGAAAACAAATAATAAAACCTTTTTGTTATATTATTATATTTTATCACATTGGCTACATACACTTATAGAAATATTTTGCCTTGCGACTGGGATCCCGCAGGTATCAATACATGAGACGTTTGAGCTATCTAGCAGCGATGGATGCACATGAGGGGGGTTATAATGATGGTGTTTTGTTGATCCGTGGCTTTATCCTCTTTTGTATTACACTTTGATTCACGCGTTGAGATTTTATATGATCGACTCAACGTCTAACTTTACTTGTACATATGTTTAGAAGAATGAAAGAAAAAAAAAACCATAATTGACATTGTAGCGTTGTTGTTTTGCTCCGACTATCACTCATTTTGTTTTCTACGCTTTCACTTTCTAATTTGCATTTTGGACATTACAACTCTCTGGCTTGTATGTGCCTCGTTCGCATGTTGACTCTCTACTCGTCCATGCCCATGAGTACTCATATTCAAAAAATATTACATTTATATGTTTCTGAAATAAGACTTCATGATCCAATGTTCTAAGATTTTAAGTTAAGATATGCAAGTAAGATTGTCATACTTTCATGATAATGTCCTTTCATATAATCGATATCTCAACTAGAGATATGTTATCTCTTAGATGATTAAGATCTAAGAATCAAGCACAAGATAAGTTTATAAGATAGATTAAAGTCATGGTTAAGTTCCAAGATAGGATTTTATTAAGATTCATGATTTGAGTCATGATAAGAATATTAGAACAGAATGTTTTAAAACATATGATGTAAGTCCGTTAAGATGTATGCTTTTGATTTTATGATAAGATTCATGTATTCAGATTCAATATATTATTGCATGATAAGACTATAAGATCAGAATGCATTAAGATTCATGTGAAGATCAGGTTTATTAAGATGACATCAGATTATGGAGTTAAACATAGGCCCTAATGCATGTCCACTCAAGAAGAACATGACTCAGGCCCTTTGTGCAAGTCATGTGGCCCAGGCACCCTAGTGCAGGCCAATGTAAGAGAGGCATGACCCAGGCCCTTTGTGCAAATCATGAGGCCCAGGTCCTTAGTGCAGGCCGATTCAAAAACATAACTCAGGTCCAGAGTGCAGATTATGTGACCCAGATACCTTCGTGCAGGTCATGAGACCCAGGTACCAGAGTGCAGGTCTCCAGAAAAAGAATAGAAAAAGATAAGAATTAAGTTAAAGAAAGAAGAGATATTTATGTTTCATATTTATAATGTTCAAGAATATTTCTTAATGTCTTACTTCTTAAGTTTTGTACATATAGAATACTCATCAACTTACACAAACTACTATTTTTCCAATGCATGGTTGGGGACGAGATGTCCGCAGGCGAGGAGCAGAAGCAGAAGTGACATTCAGAGGCATGAAGCACAAGGATAGAGCATGATAAGATCTGGTGGGGTTCCAACTATAAGATGATCCTCAGGTTTACAGACTCAGCTATATGTTTTAATGTTTAGAACTTTGGAGTAGAGACTCAAGATGTTATGTTAGTTTTCCATGTGATAGTTATTATATTCCTTTTGTAAGAGCAATTATGAGAAAGTTTAATATTTTAAGTTTGTATGATTGATTATATTGTTGTTATGTATTCCATTTTTATGTACTGCCCCCTTGAGTACACGAGTTATGGACAACTCGATGCTACTTTCGCTATATGCATGTGTGTACTTAGGGAGGGTGTATCAGTATTTTATGTTATTTATTTTCTCTTATATTAGTTAATTGAGCTTCCTCTACTTATGCCCATTAGCATCGATTTAGCTTATGTTGTGTCTCTGGTACATCATAGCTTGAGACAAGGCTATATATATGACCCCCTATAACCCCAATTTTTTTATAATAAAAATTTCTCTTCACAAGACCTTACAATGAGATAAAACATTACAACAAACCAACAAATAAGCCAAATACAGTGTTGGTTTGGTCAATCACTACGCTCTTAGGAGTTCAACTGAAATGCCCACTCTTGTTGGGGGTATATAGGATGAACTCATATATATCAAAAGGGTGGTGATTGCAGGTAGGTTCAGTCATTTTTTGAGTTGATAGAGTTGAGAGTCATCTTTCATCCTTTTTGGAGTTCATAAAATTGAGAGTCAACATAAGTCCTTTTTTAGGTTGATAGAGTCGAGAGTATATTTTTTTAAGTAATTGGGTTTCTCTTGTATTGAACGCTTTTTCTTAGCCTACTAGGGAACTGGAAGCATAGATTTCCCTCACATTTTTGTTGTTTAACGATATTTAGAAGAAGAAGAAAAAAATCTGCCACATGAAGTTAGAAATAGAATGATGTAAATGTTGAAATATACGCAGTTGGAAATGAAAAATGGTCACAACTAGAAAAGAATTGAGAAGGAAAAGAAACGTCCATGCAAAATTCATAAGGTTTAAAGTTGTACTTTGGATAATGATGTTCATTGTCAATTCAACATAAGTTAGATATGATAAAAGTTAAACATGCTTGAAAACCAAGATGTTTCTTAGTTCAATAGTTTTAATAGAGTTCAAAGTTATTTTTTCCTTTTTCTTCAACTATAAATAATTAAATTAGTAATATTTTCTTTTTTTTTCCAACAATAAATCCATTTACAACAGTTGATGAGAAGTGAATATACTTTCTTCAAAGACTCAAACTCTGGTTTCCAACACAAGCCAATGATTTCAGAACATGCCTCAGTTGTGCCTCAGAGCCTTAGTGCCTTGAGGCACACCCCAGACGTACACCAAAAAACACCCAGACAGCCAACACCCGAATTGAGACTATCAGAAAAAAATCTCCCACCACATGACGTATGGTGTGACAGATAAAAACAAGCCAAAGCAATTTTTTATCCAACGCACAACTACTACTTCATAGCCAGATTCGGATTGCCCTTCATTTTATCAAACGTACTTGTGAGTTTCATCCAAAGTTTGGAATTTGGATTCAGTAAATCTTGCACCGCTTCATCCATTGATAAACTACTTACATTCCAATCGACTGCGTTTGTTTACTTCTGTGACACTTAGCCAACTTGGTCCGACAAAGGGTTTCTGACTTGCGTCAGGATGTCATACCAAGAACTAGAGGTGATGGGATCTTAAGGACGGTAATTGTGAGTGCATGAGAGGTGAAATACATCTTAAAAGGGGAAATCTGGAACCCAGTACTTCCAGGCTTCCAGCCACATTTTTCTCTTTTAACTTGCCAGCAAATTTAGTTATATCTTTGTGGTCATGGCTACCTAACTATCCTGAGCTAGGGAGTGCGCATAACATGTTCAACAAATTGCCGAGTTTCACCCTCACATTTATGCAAAGAGAGGCAATCTCACTTCATGCTGTTACAGAATGTTAGCAGAACCAAACTCTTTTTAAACCCCAAATCGACCTATAGATCCCAAAAGTAGGTGACTGGAACGACAAAGCAATGTGTTTAAAGAGAGAGATAGAATCAGGAAAAACAATAGTTCAAAATGGAACCTGAGGAACGTTAACTCCAGCAGGTAGATATACCTCAAAATTACCTGTTTCAGGAACTCGTCACGCCAGTTGTCAAGGGTATCAAACGACCGGTTGACATTGACGTCATAAACAAGCACACAGCAGTCGGCTCCTCTGTAGAAGGCCACCCCGAGGCTTTGAAACCTCTCCTGCCCCGCCGTATCCCAAATCTGGCCCGAAATCCATGCAATAAATATTCAGAGATATTGTATATCGGTTTGAAAGCAAAATAAACAAGCAAAGACTAGGAGGAGGAAATCATAGTCGAAGTATGAATCTACTAGTGTAGAGCCCTCACTTGCAAAGTAACGAGTCTATCCTCAATGACGAGCTCCTTTGTTAGAAAGTCGGCACCGATTGTGGCTTTGTACTGCTGGCTGAACTTCTTGTGAACATATCTATGGCGAATTTAAGGAACAGACAGCAGCTTACTCCAACCGAAAAAGGGTAAGATCATCGTGCCAAATAAAAAGTCAACACTCATAATGAGCATAGAAGTAAAATGTGGTCCAGAAACAAACATAGTCGGCACTGTTTCATGCACACCGGGTGATCATATAGATCTGATGCCCCGGTAGTAAGAGACTCAAGCATGCGGGGAGAGGATAATCGAACCAACCGCTAAACACCACTGGACGAGTCACGCTAGCTAGAAGCAGAAACGGTTGGAAGAAAGAAGAAAAGAAAAAAAACACAAACCCCTCGGGAGCAACAAGGATACTGGTTCATCAGGGACGTCTTCCCGACCCTGGTGAGAGACAACATCAGAGAGAACATGTCAGCGACAAATTTGTCCTAGCAAAGAACGCACAAGCAGATCAGAATCTCTGAACGCAAGACGCTCACCCGCTGTCGCCTAGGACGATGACCTTGAGCAGAGTTCGCCGCCGCGTGGACATGGCGGAGGCGGCGGGGATCGGAGATCCGAGCAAGGAGACAGGGGACAGGAGAGGAATTCTAGGAGGGAAGGAGGGAGAGGGGGAGGGAGACAAAGAGTTGTGTGTGGGTTCCGTTCGGTATCCACGCCGACGAAGGAGTCCCGACCCGGAAATGAGGTGGCGCCTCGCCTCGCCTCGCGTTGTTGTTGCTTCGTTTTGGGCTGTCTCGGTGTCTCCTGTACCCGCCGCGTGCAGTCTTTAATTGCCGTCTTTTTCTATGCCTCTTTTCAACAACAAACAATTTTCCTCTTCCCCCACACCCACGGCCCCGGAGGACAGAGATTCATGTGATAGTAGTCCCTTTTGTAAACGCTGCAACCGTCAACCGTTTGCGCCATATACAATGAAAAAAATGTCAACTTTTAATGATTGTTCGAGACTTTCGAAAGAAAACACCAAAAGGGGATAATTTTTTCCTAGGAAAGTTAGAAGCTTCGAGTTTTCTGGTGCCAGCACACGTAAGTAAGCAAGAAGTATAATAAATGACTGATACACACCAGGTTTCCCGTCTGGCATCATGGAAGTATTTTTGGAAACCTCATATTTCTTCCCAAGATTTTTTGACCGGATATGGATGTTTACATAATACATTAAAGTAGAACACAAATATACAAGTCATGAGGAATACGCCAAAAATAAAAAAATAAACAAAACACGTATGTGATATTTTCCTCTTTTTCACATGATTTGTTGGCTACAGCTTTGATCTTACTGTGATGCTTCCGTTGTTTTTTGTAAACAAATGGATAATACCTTGACGGGTATACTACAATGTTTAACAGAATATTCAGACTACACTACCACCCAATTTGGAAACTTATTATAAAATGTCTTAGTCATGTGATATCATGCAATTTCTAATAGTTGGCAAATACCATCGATAGAGCAAAAACTTATTAACCATGAACATACAAAAAGATTAAAAAAAAACCATGTCAGGTGTCGCATATCAGAAATCATCAATACAAATTCCATGTTTGTAGTAGTCATATGGAAGTTGGTAGCGATTGATTTTGATGGAATATATCTCAAACAAGGAAATAGATCACTTCCAACAACAAAACATAGGCCAGTCGCCATGCCTCTACCAACAAGAAAAGCATCAAAATGTATTTTTTCTCTCTAAAACATGTCATAATTCTAAGATAAGCACAAGCATACATCATAAGAGTCCTAAATATGCTTGGTCGATCAAATTAGGTCATGTTCAAATTGATGTTAGCTCAGGGACCAAAGAGGTAATGTTCAAATTAGGCAGAGGTATATGGTGAAAAAGTCATAACATATGGGGTTTTTTACTAATATAAACGCCTTATAGGTTGGGGTAGGATTGGGATCCGAGACTGTTACTTTGTCCGGATGGGACAAGCCCTATTTGCACAAAAACAAAAAAAGCAAGAGATATCGGTGAACTATCATGCAAGGAAGTATCATTCGAGGCCTTTGGTCTCAAGATCACAAGTTGGGGGTCATTAAGAGAAGTTGACACGCCATTGGATGAGGTTGGATTTGCCTTGCAACTAGGGGAGGTCCCTGATTTGGCAAAGAATCAAGAAAATATGGCTTGAAAAACCTACAAAAAAAATATAGGGGGTGTGGCGAGAAACTACTATAATTAGATATTATTTGTTATAACACTGGTAGAATATATGCATTTTTAAGAAAGCATCTTGTTCCTTTCCATCCAAATGTTTTATATATTATAACTAATTAACTTAATTCAAACCATGGTTTGTGGCATAAGGTTCGAACACCCCAAGTGTAGGTAATTAGATTTTGTGATAAAGCCTATCACATTTTGAATAAAGCCATTCATATTACCAGGATAAGAATGGCAGGAGAAGCCCAAATGTTGGCATCAAATGAGTATAAAAAAAGATATGTTTTTGAATCATTCTAGCATAAGGTGCAAGGTGAAGGTCCATGTAGGGTTCATTTTTTTAGGTTTGGACCAATGACTATCTTACATGACTAAAAGGTCCAAGTGAGTAATTAATTTGGGTTTCATTTAGATCAGAAGGTTGTGTTAAAAGGTGTTATGGAGCCAATAAAGGCTAGAAATTTATAGGCTTGATCTGTGGAGAAAGTATGTCCCCACGTACAAAGGTTCAAAGGGTTGGGTTGAGGGTAGGAGGTGAGGAGCTTTATGTGGTTCTTGTGAGATGTCAAACATAGCTTTGCTTTTATCATACTTTATTTGCCTTAATTACAAGATTTATATGGTTTGTCTAGCTTTAGAATGGATTTAAAAAATTAAAAATAATGTTGTGCAATAATTCACATATATATTTCAAATGATGGGGAGAGGCTATGGTCAAAATTCATTTCAATAAAAAATTTAAAGTTCCATACCTTTAAAGAAAGGTATGTTATGAGTTTCACCAATAGATTGGATTGATCGATGTGTCAGGGTTGATGTGTGTGTGTTTTGCCTTGGCTAGTTTGAGAAAATTGACCTTTGTTCGGGCCTCTTCAACTGTGTGTCTTAGGTTGATGCGGGTGGATGGGTGATCAATACAGGCATTTGCATGGTCCATATGTTGAAGTGGTTGATGGGAGACATTTGGAGGTTGACGAGATTTGGTTTTGAGTGTTGCAACTTGTTTTTTTCGGGTTGATGCCATGTGACCCAATGGAGGTCGATGCAAGCTTCTTTTTGACCTAAGAGAGATGTTTGAGTACTCTTTTGAAATTTCCTCATGAGCCTAATGTTAGTAATAGAAGCTCTTCAATCCCTAGAGCTCAGTTTCTTTGATTTTGAGCCCAAGGGACTCTGATGGAGCTGGAAGAAGGTATTTTTGGTGGAATATCTCTTGCATGTTGGTGATTGCTTGTACTTTTTGAAGATAAAAAATTGGACCCAATTTCCTAACCTTTTCTAGGTTCAATATGTGTAAGTGCCTTCCCTTACTCTAATATATGTATTATTTTCTCTCATCTTTAACATCTTGGATGATGTTCTTAGTAATCTATACTTGAAACTATGTGTTTTTTCCTGAAATCTAGTATTTCACCTTCCTTGTCCTAGCTAGAAGTAGTCCATGCAAAAGTGGACATCTTGGGGTTGATTGGAGATTTTTTTGAGGTAGGATATGTACATGCACCCTTTTGAGAACAAGTTCTACCTTTAAGGTGAGTGACTTTTATTTTCTTTTTAGTAGTCTTTGTGATACAATTCCTACATATATAATTATCAAATTTCAATAGATGTATGTTATGTAAGCTAAAGATGGGATTTTATGAGGTTTTGGGCTAACACTTTGGGAACATCAAGCATATCACCTCAGTACTTTATCTTTTAAAACAAAAAATATGGACTTATTCATCCACATTGTTGGAAACTATGATTTATGTACGTATCTTGCCCTAAATGGCCAATTAAGGCACCTTTTACTACTTTTTGGCTCATCGAGCTCATATGATGGAGTTTTATAATGAAACTTTCTATATTGTTTCTTTACTATTATAAAATGATATTCCATTAGATAAAAGTGGATATTGATTCCAATTTGATATATGGCCTATGCATAGGTGAATTTAGGAAATTGATAATTATGCTTGTGCATATTGGACATAAATTAGGGTTTTGTGATACCCAACACTATAGTTGTTTGTATATTAGCGTGAAATTCTAATTTTTACCTTATTCTTTAATAAAAGATGAGTTAATAAACTAATGAATCAATGAAATTCTAATTCATGTAGTTTCCATGTGACCATATAACTTCCCTAGTGTTTGGAAGTTGGGGAAGCAAAATAGGTGTTGTTGTAGCAATCTAGGAATTTTAAGAATGTCAAAGGTCATCATACTATGTATTGTTGAATATGTGTGGGTTACTCATAATTCGTATGAGGTATGGTCCCCTTGACACTCTAAATGCATCAATTTATATGAGGTATGCACCGATTGAGGCGGTATCACTTATTTTTTATGGCACTTATGTTAATGTAATTGCAAATTTTGCTAAATGATGATATATGGAAGTATCTTCGGTGTGATATGAGATGTTTCATGACCTAAATACTTAGGACGGTGTAAGGAGTGAGACCCAATAGGGGATCCACTCTTCACTGAATTGAAGAAATATCCCATCCAATTCCAAACGTACCAAAAGGTAATAAGGAAAGGAGGAATTTCATTCATTTCTCAAATGGTACAAATTACAGAGCATGATAATGAATAAGCAGCGGAACAAAACTACTACAAAGTTATAAAGGGTATCATTATACAATTTCTCATCACCTTAAAAGGTGATATTACAAAAACTTGAACTAACTACAAATAAGCCCTGTAGCAGAGAGTAACCTAGCCATTCCAAGCTATCCTTAGGTACAATTCTCTTTATATGATCTTCGAGTAACCTTGATCTTTAATGTACCTAAACCTAGGTGGAAAGGAACATCACCCAGAACATAGGAAGCAACATAGGGGTCAGCAAAGGCTGAGTATGTACACATAATAATCCTTGGGAATTATATTGGGGTAAAAGTGCAAAAAGAGATGTTCCCACAAGGAGGGGGTTATTTGCAATTAGGTAAGTTCAAAAGAAATGTAACAATAGAAGTGAGGCGTATAAAAATTCAGATTACAAACATGAGAATCAAAGTGCCTTGCCATAACAATCATCCACAGATTCATATTAAAACAATAAACATTTGCATGCATAACAATGTTGTAGCATCCAACTAACAAAAACATAATAAACTAATGCGGAAGCGTTCACTAAGCAGCGGATTATAGAAAATCACTAAAAATTTAAAACCTTTTTCAAGGAGACCCAATCATAGGAAAACTCTTTCAACAAGAACCAATGTATTACATTTACATCATGGTTCATAAGTATATATCTTATACCATCTCTTTTCAAGGGTTACAACATCAACTGCCTTGTTAAAAGCTAAACATAGACAACATAATAACCTCGAGGCATCAAGCCAAAATCTCAAAACGATACATTAAAAGCACTAAGTACTAACTCCGAGGACCTGAGAGTACAGAGACGACACATAGGACTTCTATCTACCAAACACGATAGACAGCACACTCAACCTGAGTTGTCACTGCTGTCCTTGTAGCTGCTGATGTTCTTCATCCGAAAGATATTATCAGTCTCTTTCACACTCGTCCACCTAAAAATGTTGGTTCCCACGGGGGTGAGACAATTGAAAATTGCCCCAGCGAGAGATATAACTCTCCGCCAGAAACATCATTATTGTAGTTTAATTAATATAAAACTGAGCAGAGGATAAGCAGTTTAGATCATTCTCATCTTTTAAAGTATTACACATATCTATGATTGAACAGTAATTCATCTATTCTCTTAATAAGAAATAGAAAGAACATGTATAACATTCATCTACCATACATTTTCAACATCTCAAGCTTTGCTCATGTCATTCATTATTCTGATGTGTCACCCATGATTCATTCTTGTTTCTATTTGTTGGCCTTAGCCAATCTGCTAAACAAGTATTCACTTATGCCAGACATGTGATTATATAAATCATCATGTATTATTCAAGCATTAAACTATATCAATCAGGTATAAATGTTTCAGGCATTGGACTATACCAATCCTGATTACACATCCAGGCATTGGACTTTAACCAAACCTAATTACATGCATTAAGCCTCTGTCAGGTATTTCTAATTATAGAGGCATGGATAGCATGTGAAACATAACTATCAACATGAGATATCTAGCATCATGATTATAATCAATAGTAGCAGTAAGATATCAACATAAGCATGACCATTGTATGTACACAATTACAGTCTTATGCATATCCACAACATAAGTATAATTACTATCTCTTAGTTGCACTAAGCATCATCTTTATGTAAAGAGAACAAACATGGGTTTCCATTCAATGTGAAGCGTCATGTATAACCCTAAACAGATATGCTATACGGCTGTATTACATCTTTTATTATGCCCTGGGAAATTTGAATCGTACCATTCAAAGTCCAACCGACCCCTGCGAAGGGCTATTCGGTTCCGTACAAGATCTAGGAGTACCGGCATCCTAAGATCTCTTCCCCTCGGTCAGTACGAGTAAACTGCAGTGACATACCAGTCAAACTGCCAACAGTGACATATAGTCAACTGATAACAACTAGTCCGTACTTGGTACAAGTTACGACACTAGAAAACAGGGTATACAAAACCCTCTAATCCGAGGTACAACCGCAGCTGTCCTCAATCACATCAAATATTTGAGGCATGACCATAGCCATCCTCCATAACCTGTAATTGTGGATGACAAGTATATATATCCTCAACCTGCCACCCCCGCATATTCAACAATATGCGCTCCGAGTTTCCCTTAGGAATACTCGTTTCACCATCCAGCAAGTTCTGACACTGAAGATGGTTCTACGGCACAGGGCACTACATGATTAGAGTTGCACTTAATTAGTTATGCCAATTGGGTGAATTAAGGCTGCATCAAACAAGTGGACATACAAACCCCAATTCACTTCTAGCAAGCATATAAATATCAAAACCTGAAAAGATGTAAAACATATGAAACATAATTTCTCATCTCATCATCACATGGTAATATTCACTTGCCATTCATGAGACTACACCAATCATCATATTATCACAGGATATAAATCCTTTTCACAATATCACAGGGTATCAACCCTTATCAACATAAGAGGAATACACCTCATTCAGGGTTCATCATGCCCATGAAACATCTTGTTACCTCTTACTAGGTAACATCTAACCATATGGCTCACAAGGCCATTAAACATCTTGTCACCTCTCACTAGGCAACAATAACATATTAACTCATGTAATATAATAGTAACACCACTATTTCCTCCACAGGGTTAGGGTTTACTATTCACATCAATTAGGGTTTCATGTTTATTTTATCAATACAACCCTAATATATTGTTCCATACATCTAGGAGCATCCATCGACATTCCAAGTATTTAATATTCTTATCATTTATCATTAAATGATCATCAACACAAGGTATGAGTTTATCTCTCATCATTATCATGGTATTATTACATCATACTCATTTTAGCTTACTTATCAAGTATGTTAAACTCATTACATTTCATTGTGACAATTTACATAACACTCTCCTTGTGTATCTTATCTAAAAATATTGGATTTGAGATGCATCAAGGTATATCAACCCTGAAATGCTAAATGTGATATCTATCATGTCTCAATGTATCACTTCCCTCATCACTTCTATCTTACATGAGTTTATTAACTTATCTTATAATAAGGAATTTCACATCTTAATACTTTCATCCACCAACCTATCACCTTTACCATGATGTGCATAGATCACACACAAGGATTGTCCAACTATCTTCAATGATATGGACTCATCTCAAATTAAGGCATTGCTTGTTATAAGGTTGCCTATAGTCAACCACTTAAGATATTTCATCATTATAGGGTATTACTCATTATTTCATCATTAAGGTTTACTCATATCATTACCCAGACATTAGGGTTATGATTTATCATCATATTGCCCATGATTAGAATTCCATGCACTATAGCCCATATTTAGGGTTTTACATAGCTTTACTCTATGTTAGGTTTAAGGTTTCATATGACATCGCCCTCAATTAGGGTTTCACATGGAATCATCCTCAATTAGAGTTTCTCAGGGAATCACCCTCAATTAGGGTTTCACTAATCATCCCAATTAGGGTTTCATTCAATTACCCATAAATTAGGGATTCATTATTCCTCTAATTAGGGTTTGGTATTTCATTACCTTAAATTAGAGTTACCCAAGTCATTACCCTTAATTAGGGTTACACTATTACCCTTAATTAGGGTTACACTATTACCCTAGATTAGGGTTTTACTCAAAATTTCCCTAAATCAGGGTTAGGGTTCGTTAACCTTCTCAATTAGGGTTTCTTGATCTCTTTACTAAGGATCCTACCCTAAATCACCATATGAATCATACTCATGTATGAATTCATTTCTATCATTCTCTCCACTTGATTTGGTTACATCAACCATATGATCAAATACAAACAACTATGTTTGACATAGTATACTGAGTTATTGCTTCCATAAACAATTAGGGTTTGCTTAATTGAATAGCCTTCAACTCACGATTCCTTGGGAGTTAATCCCTCAAATTTGGTGAGTCATTATACCACATAATTAGGAACAGTAATCCCAAACATTCAACCCTTGGTCAATGCATTCAAACGGTCTTGATACCGTTTACTCAAAAAGGTCAATTAAATCAGATTGAAAATCAGCACTTAATTCAATTAGGTTTCCCTAATTGATTAGGCTTCAACTCACGATTCCTTGGGAGTTAATCCCTAAAATTTGGAGGGTCATTAACCAACATCATTATAAACAGGAATCCCAAACGGTCAATGCTTGGTCAACACACTCAAATGGTCTTGAAACCGTTTTCCCAAACAGGTCAAGTTGATCAGGTTGAAAATCAGCATTTAATTCAATTCGATTTATCTAATTGATTGGCCTTCAACTCACGATTCCTTTGGAGTTAACCCCTAAAATTTGGAGGGTCATTATCCTACATAATTAGGAACAAGATTCCCAAACGGTCAACGCTTGTTCAACCATATCAAACGGTCTTGAAACCGTTTTCCCTAAAACAGTTTTCTGAAACTGCATAGCCAATCAATTTAAAACGATTTGGAATAGATATCAAGACCATTTGGCTTGGTACTTTTCTTTGGATAAGCATATAGGATGATGTCATCATCCCCTTCCTTCGAAAAACCAAGAACAGCAACTGTTCTTGATGGAAATTGCAGCAAGGAAACAAGTATGTATCAAATTGAAGAAAACAATCAACAAAGCATAATTGATTGATGCAATAGCAATGATTAAGGGTTTGAGTTATAAAACCCGCCTCCAATTGAGCTCCAAAGCTTCAAGCTCACGCCATTAATGGTGGATGAAGCTCTAGAAACTCCCCCTAAGCTCGTCCTCAAGCTTTTGGATGAAAAAGTTGGCTAGGGTTGAAGAGGAGATCCAAATAAAAAGAAATCAATGATTTATTTTTTATTTCCACCATGGAATCAAGGAGAACGAAGGTCAAGGACCTTACCAACAGGTTGGGGTCGTCCTCCTGCTCCTCCACAGCTCCTTAGTCGTTTTCCAAGCAAGGGTAAAGAAAAGAATCCGAAATAGCCTTTGTTTTGGCTTGGTAAAGGTACTTTTATAAGAAACTTGATGAGAGAGAAAATGCATTATTAAAATGCATTAAATTCCAAAAATATGGCCGCCTCTTCCCCCTCAAATTCCCCTCAAAATCCTTAAGGACGAGGCTATCTTCATTGCCTCTTATTCCTCTTCATTATCCATCAATTTAAAGAAAAGCAAATTAAGCACCTTAGATCATATTATAATAATATTCCAATTTGAGTGGATATTGCTTTTCTTTATAATAATGGTGAGTGGGTTATCCACTTGCTTGAGATATTTTCGTGGCCTAGCAAAGTCACAAATGTGTTCACACTTGAGCAAATTCAACCATCTCGTTTTTGGTTGAAGGCCCTTCAATTATTATATTTGTTTTTACACTAAATAGAATTAGGGTTTCAATTAGGATGAAATCTTGATTATTTTAATATCAAGATTCTCTCTCCTCCAACTTAATTCAAATGAGGCGCCCCTCTCATTTTATTTTCTCTACTTGATGCCAAGAAACATTAGGGACCTTATTGAAGTGGTAATTTACATATTACACCCTGGGTTTTGGGTAAATTGCACATTACACCAAAACTAGGTTTTCATGCACATACATTGCTTTATCAGCTCTTTCTTGGTATTTAGGCTTCCATAAGCCATACCTCAGCATCATCTTTACTCTAATGATGATTCAACACATGAGGAACATATTATCATGCACAATTTTCACTTAAACCCCTCAACTTGGGTAATTTGCACTTTAGTCCAAAACAGGCAAAACATTGATTTCAACAATGTTCAAAAAGGATAAGAATTGTAATATAAGTTCCTCTTGAACCATAATTACCTTTCACAAGATGAGATTAAGCATTTAATCATCTTTCTTAATCAAAACACCTAGGGTTAAGGTATAACTCAGGTCAGGGGTGTTACAAATGTAGACTAAATATACCTAAAACATGGCCATAACACCATAGGATCGTGGCCTAAAAGAAATAAGGGTGGAAACGCACACCCCGGGCAGAATATGCACGCCCTATATAAGTATGGTTGTACATAAGTATCACTATTCTAGATATTCTAGTCAAACATGTAGCCTGCATAAATAGAGTGGCAAGACTAACATTTTAGTCAATTTCACATAAAATGGGAATCATAGAAGGAAGGGTCCAAAGACCCATTATAAATGAATATTCCAGCAATCACATGAATGTATATGAATCAAAAGCAGAAAGTATGAATGTCTAACAATTGGATTTTAAATAAAATTGATAGTTCAAGAGATGCCTCATTAAAGAAATGTAGGTTCAGACAAATAATGCCCAAAATAAAATAGAGGATGTACATACTTGATCCTCATGTCTAATGGCTAACTCAGTTGATATACTTGGTCCACGAAGTCAGGTTTTCACCCTAAGATTATATTAGGTATGTCAGTAAAACCAAAATGAATGTGTGCACACCATATTATAGCTATACATAGCTTGTATCCAAATTGTTATCATCTAATTGCGTGTTAGGGTTTTCAATGTTATTATATGGATATATGACTCAATATGTATCACTATATTGATAGGGTTTATAACATATGTGGATTATATTGCTTGTCCATTGGTTTCAAGTGACTGATTTATTTCCCTAGAGTTGTCCTAGACATCTTCTCCATATACTTCTAGGGTTTTAATTTTCCAATGGAGTATTCTAGCCATATCATTATAAATTATAGGTTCTCATTTATGTGATGTTGCCATTCTACCTCTAATGCATTAAGGCCTTAATATGTGTCTTGGTGGTTGTTACATCCCATTGGTTCATCAGATTAATAAATGTATTAATTGACTCAAATTCTCATTACTAATAATAATTCATGGGACCTACATTATTCATAACAAAATTCAAGTCAATTTCATGTGTATCCTTATGTACTTATGAATACTTTCTAGTTTAATAATATGAGATTTAAAAATAAAAAGGATTTAATCTACATTAGTGTAGTGTCCATTATTATGACCATGTACGAAATTGTCTTTGTATATTGTCCTCTTATATACCGACCTATGCAAAATTAGTTCAAACTAAATGACCATACAACCTAGATAGTTTTTCCTTCTAAAGTGACGTTTAGTGTATGTATGTGTAATAGTATCATAGCTTTAGTATAAAACATCCTACCAATTAAGATTCTACTAACATGCTTTATCTTAAAGGTACTCTAATCAACATTATTGTCTATTATGCCATTAGGTATAGTATTCTCATCTATCATTTTCTAAACTCTAATGTGTAGAAGATTGTTTACTGACCTGTATACTTTGGAGAATTTCTTATCTCTATTGGATCTGATGGATTGCATCGAGGTACAGGGAACTACCCCAGTATTTGTCACTTAATTCTTACAAACCTAGACGAAGTGGATAGCCCTCCTCCAACAGGAAATCACATTTGGATCCAGGGAGACACCATGCCATCCTGAATTTGTAGGATCTTCAGCCTCACAAAACCTCCAGGCTAGAACAGTAGGTCACGGTCACAATGGAGACGGGATCATGACTGGTTATGATGGGATTTGTGAGGTATATAGATCGATGATGAACTTGGTAGGCTTTGGTTGTCGGTCTGGTTCAGTAACTGAAAGCAAACTCATGCATTCAACATTCGGTGCTAAGACGAAGAGGATGTGAAGGCTTTGTGGATAGGTTCAAGATCGGGTGTTTGGTCAAGGATGGATCCTCCATTGCATGAGGCACCTACCACTTA
Organism: Alisma plantago-aquatica; assembly: GCA_963693085.1. Classification (NCBI taxonomy): domain Eukaryota; kingdom Viridiplantae; phylum Streptophyta; class Magnoliopsida; order Alismatales; family Alismataceae; genus Alisma; species Alisma plantago-aquatica. Next base: position 543,159,132 of record OY856415.1, read on the forward strand.
AATGTTGAAGATGGATGGCGTGTAAGCAATGGTGTGTGGTGAAGTTGTGGGAGTCTGAGCAGGGTTGGCAGTGTAGCACTGGTGAGGAAGAAGACTGTGGTCGTTGAGTTTGAAGCAGATCTATGGTTAGGCAAAGGTTGAAGATGGTGAATCCCGACCATGTCGCGGGAGGAGGAGGAAGGAAATAAGCAAAGGAGGAAGGAGACTGAGGAGAGGTGCAGGTGTGAGGATGACGTGGTTGTAGAGATGGTATAAGTCCAGCAAGCAGCAACACATCTGTTGGGCGGTGGAGATGTTCTGCAGGTGTCGAGCACCACCTTAATCCTCTTGGGCGGCGGGGAAGCTGTGCACAGTGATACAGAGATGTCGATGGCTATGGGTTAGAGGTGAGAAGAAGGACGGAGTACGAAGAAGAAGAGGTGAGGCAAGCGGCCTGGCAGTCGATCGGCTGCTAGAACCCAGTAAGGTGCTGGAGTCTCTGGTTGACGGCTGTGAGAGGGAGAAGGTTGTGCGACTAGGGCTTCCAAGGACTCAAGGTGGAAGAGAGATGCTATAAAGTGTTGGGTGGCGGCTAGGTTAAGGAAGAGAAGAGGAGGGAGAAGAGGTTGTGGTAGCACTGCCTGCGATGCAGGAGTCTTCCTGGTGTTGTGTTGCCATCACGGCATACGGCAGTAGTCACAGCAGGGTGCAAGCTTCTGCCCTGCGGCGGACCTGCAAGAGTGAGGAGAAGATGGGCACTGCTATCGTTGGTGTGAGGAGGATAAGGGAAGAGGCATGAGATATTGTGGTCTGGCGGTGGCCACAAGAGTCGGGCGGCTGGTTCAGGGCGCAGAGTGATTCCCTGCGAAAGCATCTACAGTTCGTGGTGTCATGGTGGCTAGGCGAAGAAGGAAGACAGAAGGTTGCTAAGGTCTAGAAGTGCCCAACAGTGACGAGGAGAAATGGGGAGGATGCGAGGAAGAAAAGGCAGGGAGGAAGAGAAGAAGGGAAAGGGAGGAGAAGGAGAAATGGCCATGTCAGCCGCCTGCGATCCGCAAAGAATGTGTTGATCGCATAAGAGGAGGGAGCGGGTCTCCCGGACAAAGAGAACCGGTGGCATGGACTGTAAATAGCATGAATACAAGGGTGTATACTAAGTTAAGAATTTAAATTAGTAAATGGTTGTGCAGTTGATGTTCGATTAATACCAAAATTGATAAGTAGATCAATTAACATGTGAGAAATCCAATGGTGCCATCAATTTCACATTTTGAAGATGTTTAATGGTAGATTTCATTATTTGTATATCATACATACATTTATTGTACTCACTAATTTTAATACTTATTACACACTAATTTGATTCATTTCATCTTATACTCCTAAGAATATGTTAGGGTGTCAAATTAGAGTCAAGCATGATATTTGGTGTATTTGTTCTTTAAGTCTTGTTATTGAGTGTATTATGGTTATTTTATCATATATAAAGGGTATTAATGAATTTATGATAATGAATGGCTCTGATGATTTCTAATGCATTACGAACTAGGTAGATTAGGTGTTCATTATAAATATAATCGATTAGGGCCTAGAAAAAGGGAGGCTACAACTATGTGTCTAGATTTGAGTATGTTACAACACTCCACCCCTTAAAGAGGATTTCTTCCCCGAAATCCATCCACTTGTGGTATGATAAACTGATTTAGAAACTTTACCAAGTTATAAATTCTAGCATACTTGATGTAGGTGGTCATATCATACTATTCACATCACACTTATGGTCTACTCTCAAGGTGAAGCCATATGCCTCCATGTATCATGCATCCATAATCTTCTTATGCTAGATGTGGGTCTAGAAAAGGTACAACAAGATATGGGACTATGTTAAACAAGTTGTATCCATCAAGTCTACCTACAATGTTATTGTAGTTTTTTTTAATTCTTTGATCATGGTCCTCCTCCTCCTCCTCCTCATCATCCTCCTCATCATCATCATCATCATCAACATCAACAACAACATCACCATCTACTTATCATCATCGTCGTCGTCATCATCAATATCATCAACATTATCACCTAGAGGGGTAAAAAGGGTGAACTGAGGTCTTATGTATCCAAGGCTTCTTCGTACTCTCTACACAACACTTAGTCCTAGGGTTTCATGTCCATCATTTCAGTCAAGTACTTCTTCATTCAAAGGGTTCCTCTACAAATCAAACTTCCTTGTGGCAATGACTTGGTTCTAAAACCTTCGATAAAATATGAAAACTTTTCCTTTGTACATATAAATTAATAATAAAAATAAGTTTGACGAAAAGAAAAAGAAAAAAAGCATACGATGAAAAATCTAAAATTGGCGCCAAAAATCAATTTGAGAACCAAGTCCACCACTTATCGACCAGATGATACCTATAGTGTTATTCTATCATCATTGCATCCAAAAAAAGGGGCTCTACTCCTTCTATCACCTGAAAGGGAATATGTCTACATCTCTAATTCGAAGGCATACGAGGGTAACAACTTCTTACTACACACAATCAACATCTATCAAATCATAATAATGCATGACATACACCATTACCCATGACACTCTTCATCATTATTCAAAATGCCTCATCTCAGGACCTAATGAAGTCATAAGATTACCCGATGTTATAAGATGAATTAATTCCCATCACTAGCTGGTTTACAACCATTGTTCTTCCAATGATAAGGTAACCTATATAGTCAACCTACTCATATCAATTACTAGGCAAACTAAGTGCACTATTTGGGTTGTAGAGGTGAACACATAAGGATATCTACCAAAAGTTATAACTTTCACCAAACAATTCTCATGTATGAGGCATAACAAGCTCAATGAGATCGGTACCCTGCCATTAGATAAATGGTCATGGGGCATAGTTATGATGAGGTACTCCATGTTGAGGGAAAGTCATGCCTAATAATAATAGAGCTAATCCTAATTATCACATAGTGTCAAGGAATTAATCTCAACTCTAGAAATTACATCAGGGTTTTATGTTGTTTTTCACACATGCTCAACCCAAAATGGATGTATGTGAGGCGTACTAGGTAACAACAAAGAAAGGGAGTTAAGGTGAAAACTAGGATAATACCTATCTATGACTATTCAATTAACCCACACTTCATATCTCTTAGGCTAATATCCTAGAAAATTATGAGATGTAAACTAAACACTACAAGACTCAGTTTGATGTAGCTTCATCCCACCTCCATAAAGAAGGGGTGGGTGTTAAGGGTTACTAAAGACTAACTCACGTTCACATAGGTGGGTCGAGGAGTGCAAGTGACCAAATTAGTCAGGGGGTGAAAACCCTAATTGGTATTGCCTACTAGTAAATAGGTTTATCAATAACCTCTAAGGGTCACCTATCTAATTAAGGGTCAACCAAGGATAACTTGAAATAGTCAAGTTACCGACTGCTTAGGCTCTGATACCATTTTGTAAGGAGTGAGACCCAAGAGGAGATCCACTCTTCATTGGATTGAAGAAATAGCCCATCCAATTCCAAACGTACCAAAAGGTAATAAGGAAAGGAGGAATTTCATTCATTTCTCAAATGGTACAAATTACAGAGCATGATAATGAATAAGCAGCAGAACAAAACTACTACAAAGTTACAAAGGGTATCATTATACAATTGCTCATCACCTTAAAAGGTGATATTACAAAAACTTGAACTTATAGCTACAAATAAGCCCTGTAGCAGAGAGTAACCTAGCCATTCCAAGCTATCCTTAGGTACAATTCTCTTTATATGATCTTCGAGCAACCTTGATCTTTAATGTACCTAAACCTGGGTGGAAAGGAACATCACCCAGAACATAGGAAACAACATAGGGGTTAGCAAAGGCTGAGTATGTACACATAATAATCCTTGGGCATTATATTGGGGTAAAAGTGTAAAAAGAGATGTTCCCACAAGGAGGGGGTTATTTGCAATTAGGTAAGTTCAAAAGAAATGTAATAATAGAAATGAGGCATATAAAATTCAGATTACAAACACGAGAATCAAAGTGCCTTGCCATAACAATCATCCACATATTCATATTAAAACAATAAACATTTGCATGCATAACAATGTAGACTAAATATACCTAAAATAGGGCCATAACACCATAGGATCATGGCCTAAAAGAAATAAGGGTGGAAACGCACACCCCGAGCAGAATACGCACGCCCTATATAAGTATGGTTGTACATAAGTACCACTATTCTAGATATTCTAGTCAAGCATGTAGCATGTATAAATAAAGTGGCAAGACTAACATTTTAGTCAATTTCACATAAAATGGGAATCATAGAAGAAGGGGTCCAAAGACCCATTAAAAATGAATATTCCAGCAATCACATGAATTTATATGAATCAAAAGCAGAAAGTATGAATGTCTAACAATTGGATTTTAAATAAAATTGATATTTCAAGAGATTCCTCATTAAAGAAATGTAGGTTCAGATAAATAATGCCCAAAATAAAATCGAGGATGTACATACCTGATCCTCATGTCTAATGGCTAACTCAGTTGATATACTTGGTCCACGAAGTCAGGTTTTCACCCTAAGAGTATATTAGGTATGTCAGTAAAACCAAAATGAATGTGTGCACACCATATTATAGCTATACATAGCTTGTATCCAAATTGTTATCATCTAATTGTGTGTTAGGGTTTTCAATGTTATTATATGGATATATGACTCAATATGTATCACTATATTGATAGGGTTTATAACATATGTGGATTATATTGCTTGTCCATTGGTTTCAAGTGACTGATTCATTTCCCTAGAGTTGTCCTAGACATCTTCTCCATATACTTATAGGGTTTTAATTTTCCAATGGAGTATTCTAGCCATATCATTATAAATTATAGGTTCTCATTTATGTGATGTTGCCATTCTACCTCTAATGCATTAAGGCCTTAATATGTGTCTTGGTGGTTGTTACATCCCATTAGTTCATCAGATTCATAAATGTATTAATTAACTCAAATTCTCATTACTAATAATAATTCATGGGACCTACATTATTCATAACAAAATTCAAGTCAATTTCATGTGTATCCTTATGTACTTATGAATACTTTCTAGTTTAATAATATGAGATTTAAAAATAAAAAGGATTTTATCTACATTAGTGTAGTGTCCATTATCATGACCATGTATGAAATTGTCTTTGCATATTGTCCTCTTATATACCGACCTATGCAAAATTAGTTCAAACTAAATAACCATACAACCTAGATAATGTTTCCTTCTAAAGTGATGTTTAGTGTATGTATGTGTAATAGTATGATAGGTTTAGGATAACACATCCTACCAATTAAGATTCTACTAACATGCTTTATCTTAAAGGTACTCTAATCAACATTATTGTCTATTATGCCATTAGGTATAGTATTCTCATCTATCATTTTCTAAACTCTAATGTGTAGAAGATTGTTTATTGACCTGTATACTTTGGAGAATTTCTGATCTCTATTGGATATGATGGATTGCATCGAGGTACAGGGAACTACCCCAATATTTGTCACTTAATTCTTATAAACCTAGACGAAGTGGATAGCCCTCCTCCAATAGGAAATCACATTTAGATCCAAGGAGACACCATGCCATCCTGAATTTGTAAGATCTTCAGCCTCACAAAACCTCCAGGCTAGAACAGTAGGTCACAGTCACAGTGGAGACAGGATCATGACTGGTTATGATGGGATTTGTGAGGTATACAGATCGATGATGAAGTTGGTAGGCTTTGGTTGTCGGTCTGGTTCAGTAACTGAAAGCAAACTCATGCATTCAACATTCGGTGCCAAGAGGAAGAGGATGTGAAGGCTTTGTGGATAGGTTCAAGATTGGGTGTTTGGTCAAGGACGGATCCTCCATTGCAGGAGGCACCTACCACTTAAATGTTGAAGATGGATGGCGTGTAAGCAATGGTGTGTGGTGAAGTTGTGGGAGTCTGAGCAGGGTTGGCAGTGTAGCACTGGTGAGGAAGAAGATTGCGGTCGCTGAGTTTGAAGCAGATCGGTGGTTAGGCAGAGGTTGAAGATGGTGAATCCCGACCATGTTGTGAGAGGAGGAGGAAGGAAATAAGAAAAGGAGGAGGAAGGAGGCGGAGGATAAGTGCAAGTGTGAGGACGACGTGGTTGTAGAGATGGTATCAGTCCAGCAAGCAGCAACACATATGTTGGGCGGTGGAGATGTTCTGCAGGTGTCGAGCACCACCTTAATCCTCTTGGGCGGCGGGGAAGTTGTGCACAGTGATAGATAGATGTCGACGGCTATGGGTTAGAGGTGAGAAGAAGGATGGAGGACGAAGAGGAAGAGGTGAGGCAAGCGGCCTGGCAGTCGATCGGCTGCTAGAACCCAGCAAGGTGCTGGAGTCTCTAGTTGACGGCTGTGAGAGGGAGTGGGTTGTGCGGCTAGGGCTTCCAAGGACTCAAGGTGGAAGAGAGAAGATATGAAGTGATGGGTGGTGGCTAGGTTAAGGAAAAGAAGAGGAGGGAGAAGAGGTGGAGGCAGCACTGCCTGCGATGTAGGGATCTGCCTGGTGTTGTGTTGCCATCACGACATCTGGCAGTAGTCACAGCAGGGTGCAAGCTTCTTCCCTCCGGTAGACCTACAGGAGTGAGGAGAGTGAGGAGAAGATGGGCACTACTATCGTTGGTGTGAGGAGGAGAAGGGAGTCGGGCAGCTGGTTCTGGGTGCAAAGTGATTCCCTACGGAAGCGTCTACAGTTGGTGGTGTCGTGGTGGCTAGGCGAAGAAGGAAGACATAAGGGTGCTAAGGTCTAGAAGTGCCCAGCAATGACAAGGAGAAATGGCCCTGCCGGCCTCCTGCGATCCGCAGAGAACGCGTTGACCGCGTAAGAGGAGGGAGTGGGTCTCCCAGACAAAGAGATTCGGTGGCATGGACTGTAAATAGCATGAATACAAGGGTGTATACTAAGTTAAGAATTTAAATTAGTAAATGGTTGTGCAATTGATGTTCGATTATGTGGTAACACATCCCATTATCACACAGATAACGAGGTGTTACGCGAAAATGTGCGGAAATCACCATAACCATAGATTATGAAAACACGGGTTAATTAAAACCGATTGTGAAAAACAGATAAACTGTGAGACTATTACTTTCCAGTCCTCATTCTGCAAGGAAACATGTCATATATATATACACGAGATCTGATACGTGTCTACAGCTTACAGAAACAACTGCTCATCCATCACATGAGTTCACCACCTGTTCACATACATAAAGGCCCACATCCGGCCAACAGCAGGATATACAAACGTCATCGGTCGTTCATCGTAAAACATCGTCAAAACACTGCCAAGGACCTGAGAGTACATGGATGACTCTAGACTCTACTATAAAACATTCAAAACAACGGCATATCCATCGCTTGCCTTCTACTGCTCCTCAAGTTGCTCGGCCGCAACACCATGACCACGACCACGACCACGCCTACCTCGACCACCTAAAAAGGGGTTAAACCAGTGGGGTGAGACAATTGAACAATTGTCCCAGCAGGAAACATAACTCCCCACCGCAACTACAGAACCTCAGCAAGATATACTATAACAGCAGATATCTAATAACATGTATAATAAGAGCAGTCTATATAAAACAAATTATTCTTACCGAAAAGCTTACCCGCTATACAAAAGCATATAACCAGATATATCTCAAGGAATATGATTAGCAAGATAATATGTATCCCTATGTAACATGATTATCAGAACAAGATATAATGTCACATAACCTGCTTATCAAGATAAGACATATTGTCACATAACCTACAAGATATAACAAAGATATTACACAATCAAGGCCTCAACCAATGTTACGTGTTTATCTTAAGAAGTAAATACTAAACGGCTGTGTTACATATTATTATGCCTTGAGGATTTGAACCGTACTGTTCAAATCGGTTACGAAACCCAAGCCGGTGCCATACAAGGTCAATGGAAGAGTCGGACTCCACGACCTCCCACCTCGTGGTCAATACACGGGTACAACACAAGCAGGACCGCAGTCACATGCTGAAGTGGTCTAAGCCACAGGGTCAGCTCCATAGGTTACCCTCACTCTAGCCCGCCTTGGTACAGGTCTCGGCGCTAGTAAAACTGAGCCACGAGCCTGTTCACCGTGCTCTGAGCCATGAACGCATTCATGCTCCTCACATCACATATCCTGAGCCATGGGCCTGTTCACCATGCTCTTCATACATATCTGAGTCTGTAACCGAAGTTACACTCTTACCTCCTCATTTTCAGGCTAGGAGCAACCTACACATATTCAACAATATGCGCTTCCAGGTTAACCCGTAGGAGAACCTGTTTCACCATTACCAAGTCCTGACGATGATGGATCTATGGCCAGGGCAAACTACATGATATATTTCACTGTGATTAATTAGTATCTTTTAGATGTATTGCAAGATTCAACCAAGTTGTATAACATGCAAGATATAACGGAAAGTAAACAACATTATATTATTATTTAATCACATCAACCTGATCCATCACAAGGATCCAACATCACATGTTACCACTTGGCCTCTTGTCAGCCATCCAGATCCATCTCGAGGATCATCACATACCATGGGATCTCAATCCCTCATCATGTACTGTCAATGCCTCTCAAGGCTCACATCATCATCATGGAACTTAACACATTATACACATCATTTTATTAACCAGAGTAATTACCAAGTGATGTTACTCATCACATGTGTCTCATAGCCCTTTTCAAGGCTAATCATCACCTGCATGATTAGAGTACACAATAATCATAGATTCAATCATAAGGAATATGCTACCATCATGAAATGCTATTCAAGATACTTCTACTTATCATTCTTACACTATTTGCTGATCAAGTGTATAAAGTACATCATCAACAAGCCATATCTATACTTTTCCTTATCTCAGAACTATATGAATAATCAAGATGTTCAAACATACAGAACAAGTACTATTGTTACCACTACCATTATGTCACTATCATCATTATTATCATTATTATTATTCAACATTATTACTATCATCCTCTTTATTATTAACAAATAAACATAAGGATCACATCATACATCTTATTACCATGACCTTCCTCATTATCACCCCTACTACCATTATCATCATTATGATCAGCATTATTACTATCATTATCATCATGCAACTACCATTATCATCATTTTTACTATCATTAGCATTATTATTGTTTGCAAGGCATCATATTCATTATTGTTATCACTAACAAGACACCACCATCGTTTATTGGTGCATAACTAATCACTTCCACATCACAAAGGACCGTTACTATATGATTACAAGACTCTCACCATAACTCATCACCGCCCTCACTAAAACCTATCAAGGCCTGTCGGCCGACACATACCCAACCCTAGGTTGTCGCCCACCTTGGCTATCGGTCATCATGGGTGTCGGCCAGCATGGTTATCGGCCACCATGGCATGCATGGCCTATCGGTCAACATGCATGGTCTGTCGTTCAAGACAAGGAAACAAGCCACACATGGCCATGTCGTCTGACACCAACAACCATCAAGCTTGACAAGGCTATATCGGCCAACACCTCAAGATGTATCGCCCAACAGCATCCAACGACCAACTCAACCATATCGGCCAACTCAACCATATCGGCCAACTCCTCACTAGCTTGACCTATCGCCCAACACAAAAGCACTCATCATGTCACCCAACACCAAGAACAAAGGGATTGCTTATCACAAGGACCATGTCGTTCAACAAGGGTCACCATCATATCGGCCAACATGACCCTAGCTCACCCTATCGCCCAACACATGGGCAAGGGTATCAGCCGACCTCAAGAACACATCATGTCGTCCACCAAAGGCTTACATATCGTCCATCAAAGGGAACACCATATCGTCCAACTCAAAGACAAAGGTGCCATGTCGTCCAACTCAAAAGGATATCGTCCAACCCACCAACAAAGAAGGGATATAGCCCAACCCTAGGTCACCATCAACCTCCAACTCAAAGGAGCACAAACCCTAGATCACAAGGTACACTAGAAACCCTAAACCTTAAGGGAATATCGGCCACCAAAGGAAACTCAAGCAAGGTACAAAAGAAAAGAACTAAGCTAAACTACTAACATGCAACAAGATCATAGCTAGAGGTAAAGGAGTTAGGGTTATAAGTTATCCAACCCGCCTTAAGCTCCAAGCTCCAAGGAAGAAGATGCACTTCAAGCTCCAAGGGATGTCGTCCACCAAAGCTGATCCAAGAGAGGGTATCGGCCACCACTACAACTCCAGGAGAGTGTCTCGGCCGACACAAGCAAGAGAGGGAGGAGTGTCATGCACTCAAGGTGGAGGAGAGATCAAAATAGAAAAGGAAGCTAAGGCAAGGGAAAGAGCTACCTATATAGAAAGAAGGGGAGGAGAAACCAAGGTAGATCCATGTTAAGTGTCGTCCACCCAAGGGACACTTGTCCTAGGGTTCAAGCCAACACACTAGCACACCAAGAGACACTTGTCCAAGATATACACCAAGTGTCCACCAAACATGGTCAAGGTTGGACCAAGCAACATGGGTGACACAACTAGCAGCTCCTCTGGGCGACACACACTACTCCAGGTCGACACACCACCTCTAGGTCGACACACACTCTTCCTTGGGTGACACAAGCTGGTCTTGGCCAACACAAGGCTCAAGCAAGCCCAAACAAAGCACCTCAAGGCCCAAACAAGCTCAAGCAAGGCCCAATAAACTCAATCAACAAGCCCAAGCCTTCCTCTCAACTCTAGAGGAAGCAAAGAGGGGAAACATCTCACAAGATGGCAAACTTGCACACAAAACCCTAGACTTGGGTTATTTGCAAGTAGCCCCTCGAACTCTCAACAAAGCACAACAAAAACCCTAATCACCACTCAAAGGTGATTAGCAAGCATCAAACCACCAAGGTTAAGCAAAACAAACAGGGTAAACCCTAAACGCAGGTCAGGGTCCTTACAGATTAATACCAAAATTGATAAGTAGATCAATTAACATGTGAGAAATACAATGGTGCCATCAATTTCACATTTTGAAGATGTTTAATGGTAGATTTCATTATTTGTATATCATACATACATTTAATGTATTCACTAATTTTAATACTTATTACACACTAATTTGATTCATTTCATCTTATACTCCTAAGAATATGTTAGGGTGTCAAATTAGAGTCAAGCATGATATTTGGTGTATTTGTTCTTTAAGTCTTGTTATTGAGTGTATTATGGTTATTTTATCATATATAAAGGGTATTAATGAATTTATGATAATGAATGGCTCTAATTATTTCTAATGCATTACGAACTAGGTAGATTAGGTATTCATTGTAAATATAATCGATTAGGGCCTAGAAAAAGGGAGGCTACAACTATGTGTCTAGATTTGAGTATGTTACAGTCAAGGATGTTGTTTTTATGTATATTATAGAATGATGAGCCCCTATTTTTATACTCACATCGATCAAGGTACAAGGACATCTCTGTCAGACTAGATAATCATACGACCCTCTATAGTGGTGATCTCATATGATTGCACATCTAAAATGGAGACGTCCACAACGATAATACAAGATCTTCAATGATAAATGGGGTCAAACACATGGACAGGGGTGAAAAATTGTTTAATATTAGAGATCTTAACTGAGCTAAGTCAGACCAAAAGGAGACATGAAGTGATCATAGCCTAGGGCCCCTATATATAGTCATAATGTTGAAGGTGATTTCTTCATACCCTGGGTCCCTATTTAAAGGGACTAATTAGGCGCTCGAGGCACCTAGGTATGGGACCTTACTTGTGTTCTAAGACTTTGTAACATGTGCATCGGGGCACACACTTAACAAATTGTGGTAGTGGAAGCTTATCGTAGAGGTTCCATCAATAGACAAGCACTCAGTAGAAGCATTAAAAGGAGAAGGATAGAGGGGCCATCAGAAAATGGAAGCAATACAACTATCTGAAGATGATCATCTGTGGAACCATCAGAAGATGGCGGGAGTAAGACCATAGGTGGATGCTAGTAACTGGACCATTAACGGATGAAGACTTGTTTGAATCATCAATTGATTATGGCTGGCAATGGGTTGGGCTTTGCTGGATCTGACCAAAATTAGACCTGACCCAATTGGACCTGAATCTAAATAAACTCGACCTAAAATGGACCCGGACCTGAAAGGACCTGACTAGACTCGGACCTGAACATACCTGACTGGAAATCAACCTAGCTTGGTTGGACCCAAAAATTATAAAAAATATTGTATTATAAAAATCTTGCAAAAAAATATGACAAACTCGAAACCCAACAGGACTGGATCCTACCCAAATAAGATAAGACTTGACTCAATCAGACCCGACCTGAATTAAAATTGACCCGAACGGGCCCAGCCTGAAATTGAACAGACCTGAAAAAACCTAAATTTTAAGGTCAGGTCGGGTCGGGCCAGGTCAGGTAGGGTAGGGTCTCGATTTTTTTGCCACCCTTACAATTGATGTTGCTTCAAGATAACTATTAGTATGTGAAGCTAGTAGAACTTTCAATAGGTGATACTAGCAAGGCTATAAGTAGGTTGAGGTAGCACAATCATCAAAAGATGATAATCAAACAGAGCCATCAGAAGATGGTTCCACTGTGCGTCCATCGGTAGGTATCCTATAGGACCATCAGTTGATGGCTACCGATGGTAGATCTATTCCTGTTGAACCATCAGTTGCTAGGTAGTTAATTTCATCAACCGATGGCATGGTTGCATTCATGGGGATTGATATATTCCTCTCTTATTGAAAACCATTTATTGATGGTTTAATTGCTTGGAATCAATGACTTTTTATAGAAAAGTGGAATGTTTTTATTTATCAAAGACAAAGAAGAGAAAACATGAAGTAATTGCAAGAATATCTACATAAACATGTGGTAATAAGGGAAATGAAGGATAGAAGGCATGTAACATCCTCAAAATTGGATGTTATCAAGTTGATTAGGGAAGTGACATTCATTATTTAATGTTTCATGTGGTACATCACAACCACCCAAGGTTGAATACCAAAATTATTAACCAAGTTGTATAGCATTACTTGTCTAGTTGTGTCACTGCCTTTACTGTATATTGCCTTTATTTCTCAATAAAATGTATAAGTTGTTCTCTAAAAGTGAATTACCTATTTTGGTACATGTAGTAGGTTTTGCATGTTGATATTGCTATGAAGATGGCTTGTCTCTTGTTGGTGTTTTGGTCTCAATGTCATAATTTCCCACTATTCTAGGTTCTCAACATATGATCCAAAGGTTTTTTTAGCACGGAGCTCCTTCACACTATCCATAGTAAGATGAAGTCTTTTGGTGTCTTAGATTCATCGATATAAACTCATGTATTATGCAAGATGTTTACATTATGTTGTATCAATGACTCAGTTTTTGGATGCATGCCTTGTGTCTAATGCTTATTTCGTAAATCTGAACATGCATATCTTTTATATAGATTGGTTTTGACATAGGTCATATATAATGTGTGATGTATAATGTAACATCCATGACTTGGGTTTAGGGCTAACCCTATTTGTTTGGCTTAAATGAGTGGCTTAAAACTTTAATATAATCCTCTAAGGTGTTTTGTTATCATGTGACACACTTATGTTTCAAGTTTGGTCATGTTTGAATAGTGTCTGAGCAATGTTCCTTTGTTTTGGACCAAAGTGTAATTTACCCAAGATAAGGGGTTATATTGCAAAACGTCACATGTTGAACGTGCCTTAAGTGCTTTAGAATCATAAGAGAGATAATTATGCTAAGGGGTGGCTTGTGGAAAGCCTAAGTTCCAAATTGGAGCTTATTTGAATAATGTGTGTGCCTTGTGTACCAATTTTGGTGCAATTTGCAATTTACCCAAATTATGGGGTTGATGTGCAACTTACCAACTATAGAGTATCCCTACTCCCTCTATGTATCATTTATAGGAGAGAGAAAGAAGGAGACACCATGGTGAATCATCTTTGAGTGATGGTACTCTTGGTGATGAAAAGACCAAGAAACGTATATAGTTGAAACCCTAAAATGAGTTGTTATGAGTTGTAAAGCTTATATGGGAGTGATTATCGGCCAAGAAGCCATAGAGGAGGTCCCCTATCGTTTTTTTAACTTATTGGAAGTATTAATATAAGATTATCACCTCAAAGAGGTGATCCATGACGAGTTAGATGCTCCTTGCAAAAGTTGTATCAGTTTGCATAATTTGTGAGATAAAGATGAGATATCTTCTCAAACAAGATAACTAATGACCGAAATCTTATCTCTAAATTATCCCCAAGACTTTTTCATGTCAAGATATATATGTGTGCATGCATGGACACGTGTCAACCATGCATGGCCACGTGTCACCTAGTAGTATATGGTGATGACACCTCTTATACACTCTCTCTCGTGAACCCCAATTATATATACCTCTCCTTTCACCTACTAGAGAAAGTTAACGAACCCTAAAACTCTCTTTCTCTAAGATATCATGCATACCCTCTTAGATATCATGCATAGTAGCTCAAGGATCAAGGGGATCTCGAGCACCAAGCTTAAGGTAAGGCCATGATCATCTTCCACCTTGGTTGAAGCATGATTCTCGGGTTATAGTTATTCCTTTCTTTTCTTCCTCACCAAGTTCTTAACTATGGTGATTCCTTGTATATGGAGGAGTTTTGAACAAGCCTTGGGCTTTTGATAAGTCATCTGCAACCTTAGGAATGTGAAGATTTGGAGCTTGGAGCTCTGAAGTTGTTCTTGAGGCGGGTTATATAACTTGAACCCAATTATGTTATTATTCACCTTCAATCTTGCTATACTTGTTGATCTGCTTTCAATTTCGAATTTTCTTTAAAGTTTGAGGATTCTATGAGTTCTAATAGTTGCATGGGACTGTTTTCCATTAACTAGAACAGTAAGGGATGATAGTCTAGGGCTTGATGACGATGACATCATCATGGCACAAACCGATATCGAGTTGAAGCACCTCTAACCTGATATGCAAAACCCCTCTTGTGTAATCGATATGTATGCGGTCAACTTGACTCATACACACCTCAAAAATTATATTGGGTTAAGCATACACCTCTAAACCTATATTGGGTTAAGCATACACCTCTAAACCAATATTGGGTTAAGCATACACCTCTAAACCGATATTGGGTTAAGCTTACACCTCTAAATCGATAATGAGATAAGCATACACCTATAAACTGATATTGGGTTAAGCATACACCTCTAAACTGATATGGTGTTGGGAACACACCTCTAAAATGATATGGTGGGTAACCCAATACACTGGATGACAAAAATGGTAAGGTGGTTAATACCCTAGAACATGTGATGGCCAATACACTAAAGTATGGTGAGGCCAATATCTTCAAGTGAGGTGAGGATGTTACACCCATGTGTGGTGAAGGTGATACACCATATGATTGGTAAGTTTGATACCTTGATGGGTAAGGGTATGAGGGATATGATGATGCCTAGCCCGATATACACCTAACCCAATACATGTGTTCAACTTGACATATATGATTCAACCTGATACACCTTATAAAGGTGAGGGCAAAACACTCTTAGGAGTGATGAGTGTAACACCAACTAATGGTGTGGCTCATACCTTGATAGGTGAAACACCTAAAGTGGTTGATAATGGTCAACCCTATATCAACAATGCCTTAACCCAAGATGAGTCCATATCACTTGATGATAGTTGGGTAATTCAAGTGTGTGACTTATGGCCAATACACTACAGGATAAATGTGATGAGTTAGTGCATAAAATATTAGGATGGGAAATACCCTAATATAAGATAATTTGATGAACTTAAGTAAGTTAAAAGTGATGAGGGAAGTGATACACCAAGGCATGATAAATATCACATCCAGCACCTCAAGGTTGATACACCTTGATGCACCTCAAATCCAATATACTTGGATGAGTAACACATGAAGTGTGTCATGACAATTGCTACATTAAGATGTAATGAGTTTAATGCACTTTGATAAGTGTAGGATAACATACCTTGAGAAAGGGTTAAGCCAAGATAATAAAGTATGATGTAATCAATATCCTAGTGAGGATGAGAGAGAAACTCATACTTTGTGTTGATAATCATTTAATGATAAATGATGAGAATAAATAAGTATGATTGGATGCTTATGATATCAATGTATGCTCCTAGATGTGTAGAGCAATGAATTAGGGTTTGGATTGATAATATGAACTTGAAACCCTATTCGATATAAAGGGAAACACTAACCCTAATAATGGGAAGGATGTATTTCTCTTATTGCAATGGGCCTTGTGAGCCATGTGAATAGTTGTTGCCCAGTGAGAGGTGAAAAGATGTTTAAATGGCCATGTGAGCCATGTGAGTAGTTGTTACCTAGGGAGAGATGACAAGATGTTTAATAGGCCTTGTGAGCCATGTGAATAGTTGTTGTCTAGCAAGAGGTGACAAGATGTTTAAATGGGTCTTGTGAGCCATGTTAAATACTTGAACAACAAGTATGATATATACATGGGTCTGAGGACCTAGAGGTAATAGTCACCTGATAAGAGGTGACATTGTTCAGTGATGAACTAAGGGTCGAATACCCAGATCATATAATCATGATGATGATAGTGATTAAGGGATAAGAATTTTCAATAATGTGATAAGGGACTGAGATCCTGAGTGTTATGCATTCAATATTTTTCAAAGATCATGAAAGTACTTGATAAATGTATTACATCTTTCTTTGTAGCATCTATTATAATTCATTTTTGTAACTTGGGTGATGCTAAAAGATACTATAATGCATCTAATTAATCAAGTGGAATCTCATCATGTAGTTGCCCTGACCATAGATCCATTCAGTGTCAGAATTGGCTGAATGGTGAAACAAGTTTAACCCAGAGAGCATATTTTTGAATATGTGGGGGTGAAGGACGAAGTATATCAATACATCCTAATGAAGAATTGATGTAGAACCTTCCTTATTTACAACGGGATGATATGAATCTCTCGACCAAATGAGGAATTGATGTGTAAATTCTTCTTCATTATTATTATGTGTTGTTGGGATTGATGAGAATCTCCTGACCAGGTGAGGAATTGATGTATAATCTTCCTTATCCTTATAATCCGGGAAAGCTCAATGGTCTTCTCCCGAAGAGAGTGCATGTTGCAGCTGTAACTCTATAGCAAAGATACCAGTATACCCTGGTAAGCTAATTGCAATTGATACAAGATGTCCTGCCAGCAGTTGGCACAAGATGTCCTACTAGTTGTCTCGTACTGACAAAGGTGGGAGAGGTCTTGGCAATCGGCTCTTCCATTGACCTTGTATGGTACCGATTTCGACTAAGCAGTGGTCAGTTGGAGTATGAGCGCTATGCCTCATCTCCTCAGGGCATAAGTGTGATTGTAAATATGTAATCAGCTGTATAGAATATTTGCTTAAGGATCGAATACACAAAACATTGGTTGATGTACACTTCTTTTATATATCTTAAAGGGATAGATGTTATACATGTTCTTCATATTCATTATAAAGTAAATAGATGATTTATTTCTCTATCATAGATAGTTGCATTATTTTAAGAAATGAGATTGCTCTATTCTTCTTATAATAGTGATTAATCTTGCTTATTAATATAAAAGAACCTCTGCTCAGTTGTATTCTTTTTACCTGTGGTAATAATATTGTTGGCGGAGAGTTATATCTCTTGTTGGGACAATTGTCTCACCACGTGGGATCCAAAATTTTTAGGTGGACACAGACGAGGATGTAGAGACCTTACTGTAGAGGGAGAACAACAGCAATAGGGGCAGCAGTAATAGCTCAGGCTGAGTGTACTGTCTGTCGTGTCTTATAGATAGAAGTCCTATGTGTCGTATTTGTACTCTCAGATCCTTGGGAGTTAGTATGTAATGGTTTTACAATGATTTGAGGTTTTGGCTTGCATGCCTCGAGGTTTTATGTTGCTTATATATAGGTTTTGGCAAAGCAACTGTTATATGTTATCCTTGAGATGAGATGGTACAATGTATGTACAATGTGAACCATGATGTATATAAAGTTTGGTTCTTTCTTTAAGAGTTTCCTAGAAATGGGTCTCTTTGCAAAATAGTTTTAATTTTTAGTGATTTTCATTAATCCACTGCTTATGGTTATTCCACATAATTAATGTGCGATTTGGCTGTCAATTGATAGCGGTCACCACAAGTTTTGGTATCAGAGCACAAGGTTCGCTGAGTCTACAGAGACATAGGACTAAGGTGTTGAGTTGTTTCTAGTGTCCTCCAGTATACCCTATAGTGACTTCTGCTTATGCAGAAGAAAGGGTGATGTTTAAAAATGACTGGAGAATATGAGGAACAAGTTGCTAAGAGCAATGTTGTTGCACCAAGAGAAGGTGCAAGGGATCAGGAAAGAGAAGAACGAGTGCCTGAGAATTCCCATCTTGACCCAATCGGGATAGAGAATCCTACTTTTTATGCTCTTGTTGGGCAGGTTAGGACAACAGTGATGCATATAGTGGACTGGATACTAGCAATACAACCTAGGTTACCAATCCTTAATGCAGAAACTTTGGGTTCTGAAAGGGTTCCTGAATGACATAGTCATGTTGGAATAGTGGAAATGTGGGAAGGATTCACATATGGCAAGAAAATAGACTCTGCCATAATTATAGATAGATAGTACATCTGTGATGCCCAAGGAGGGGCAATAAGCTGAGAATTAAGGAAAGGTCTCTACAATTCTAGAGACATTTTCCTAGTTGTTCTAAAAAGCCAAAGTTTTTGGTACCACCAGTGCAATAAATGCCTAGTGCACCAGGGCAGTAGTCACAAAGTAAAGGAAAAAGTCCTAACTTTCCACCTGTAAGAACTCCTAACTTAGCTTCTACATTGGTAATAAGACCGATAAGACCATGGTACGAGGACAAGACATGTTATAGATATAGATATTTTGAGCATACTACCCCTTTCGTTCAAAAAGAAAGGAGGAAATGGCCCAACAATCGAGGCAGACTCGGCAGGGCTTACGAAAGTTACAGTCCAATAGTGTAAAAAGGCAAAAGCAACAACATGAAATAGCTAGACTCTATATTTTGAGTCAACCTGAAGTGGTAGATGACCGTGAGGGGTGATAGTCAGATAGAGCTTTTTCATTCTAATATGTCTTCTCTTTATTTTATCTGATAATCATAAGAAGGATTGTTGTTGTTGACTTCCCTTTGGTTGTCCTATGGGAACATGGGGAAGAAATGATGAGGACTAGAATTTATATTATGTCAAGTATTCTTTTAAATGATTTATAATTGCTTTTTTCTATATAAAAGAGGCAGAGATGTAAATGATATGCCTGGAGAAATCCAGGGATATTAAGTCATGTGACTTGGAGGATATGAAAAGTATAGTATATAATGTTAAATAAGGTGCATACTACCTAACCTCAATACTTGTATACCCTGGCCATGTATTCATCTATTGAAGGCAAGGTAAGTATGGAACTCTTAGATTGCTATCTTTCTGATTACTCTGATCAAGTAATCATTTTGAGATAATATAAAGATCATAATGAAATTGAAAATATGGCATGGATGATTCTATCACATCCTAAGTGCAATAAAATGCAATCTGAGATTATCTCAGATCAACCTGTGAGTATGAGAAAGTAAAAAGTACAATTCTCATGATAAGTGAAAAGGAATAAGGAAGATGATCCATGTTTAAATAAAGAATATGTGAAGGATAATGATCTCTTCCATAATGTGAAAATGAAAAATGTGATAAAATCATAAAATGTTCATGAACATGTTAGATAATAACAAAGAAAGGAGTGATGACATGTAATCATCCTTATAATTCCTATGTTGATGGAAAGGAACCTTAGATGAAACAAGAGTAAATGACTCATGAACAGTTGAAAGTTCATGCAATAATCAGAGGAGATGATAATCTCTTCTCTTTGATAAACAACCCTGGGTGATGATGGGGTGATAAGGGGAATATGTTTCTTTGTGTTCTTTCCTTTTAGGGACATGGCAATCAAGTGAGTATTATGACACTTGATGTGCATGAGTTAGAAGTGTTATTTTGATGGATACTTAGAAAAGTATCAATTCGTCTTGGACTTTCATTCCAAGATAAACATATGTGTAATAAGTAATGTCCCAAGATGAAAAAAAGATCCTTTTATATGTTTGGCTTTGGTAATAGCAACAGAGAGATGGAAATGATGAGGATGTGATGTGTTTTTGGCACATATAACAGATACCAAGGTAAAGAATCATGGTATCCAAGAACATTCAATGGTATGAGAAAATGAGAACATGAATTCTGATAAGATGATTAATGTTTGGTTACATAGAAGGGACAACTTTGAGATTAGTCTAGTTACACACTATAGTATGGATATCATATGTTAGGGGTTTATGCTATGCATAAACATAACATCGATACAGATGTATTAATTGAAGGAACAATTGTAGAATCGTCTTGGGAAAAGCTTATCAAGATGAATATAATTCCTTAGAATATCTCTACCTAGACCTGTTGAGGTAGCTTATACAAATAACATCTAGAGATACCTATGAGATAGTTCTTCTTTTATAAGTATCCTCTCCTTATGACAAGAAAATAAATAGCTAATGGGATAGTTGGTACAAGTCATAAGTAAGTTTAGTATTGTGTCAATAGATTAGAGTGGCACAACAGAAGCATGACAAGACTTGTAGTACCAAATGGGTGACAGAATGAAACTCTAGTCTTTCCTTAGAGGAGAAATGCTAAACTAAGTGAGGGGGTATGGTAAACTCCCTAGAATCAAGAATCTTATCACATAAAGTTGTAAGTTGAGAAGGTGACAAATCAGTGAGGTTTGACACCTATAATGCTTCTCTGACTAAGAAAAGTGTTACCTAACACAGAGTTAACTCTGTAGTCAGTAATGGAAAGGACAACTATGTGTCATGTGTGACTGATCTTATGATGATCATTAATGGAAGAACTTTGTACTGGTCAAAGTTCTATAGTATCCCCATTACATCAAGGAGATATGTGAAGGCTTGAAGATGTAATAAATGAATAATATCTATCTCCCTTTACCTGGGATTTTGGGGACGAAATCCTTATTAGGGGTTTATAATGGTAACATCCCTGACTTGGGTTTAGGGATAACCCTATTTGTTTGGATTAAATAATTTGCTTATAACTTTAAGATAATCCTCTAAGGTGTTTTTTTATCATGTGACACACTTATATTTCAAGTTTGGTCCTATTTGAATATTGTTTGAGCAATGTTCCTTTATTTTGGACCAAAGTGCAATTTACCCAAGATAAGGGGTTATATTGCAAAACGTCACATTTTGAACGTTCCCTAAGTGCTTTAGCATCATAAGAGAGATAATTATGCTAAGGGGTGGCTTGTTAAAAGCCTAAGTTCCAAATTGGAGCTTGTTTGAATAATGCTTGTGTACTAGTTTTGGTGCAATTTGCAATTTACCCAAATTATGGGGTTGATGTGAAACTTAACAAATCTAGAGTGTCCCTACTCCCTCTATGTATCATTTATAGGAGAGAGAAATAATGAGACACCATGGTGAATCATCTTTGAGTGATGGTACTCTTGGTGATGAAAAGACCAAGAAATGTGTATTAGTTGAAACCCTAAAATGAGTTGTTATGAGTTGTAAAGCTTATATGGGAGTGCCTATCGACCAAGAAGTCATAGAGGAGGTCCCATATCGTTTGGTTAACTTCTTGGAAGTATTCATATCAGATTATCACCTCAAGGAGGTGATCCATGAAGAGTTAGATGCTCCTTGCAAAAGTTGTATCGGTTTGCATAATTTGTGAGATAAAGATGAGATATCTTCTCAAACAAGATAACTAATGGCCGAAATCTTATCTCTACATTATCCCCAAGACTTTTACATGTCAAGATATATATGTGTGCATCCATGGACACGTGTCAACCATGCATGGCCACGTGTCACCTAGTAGTATATGGTGATGACACCTCTTATACACTCTCTCTCATGAACCCCAATTATGTATACCTCTCCTTTCACCTACTAGTGAAAGTTTACGAACCATACAACTCTCTTTCTCTGATATAGCATGCATATTCTCTTAGATATTGTGCATAGTAGCTCAAGGAGCAAGGGGAGCTCGAGCATCGAGCTTAAGGTAAGGCCATGGTCATCTTCAACCTTGGTTGAAGCATGATTCTCGAGTTATAGTTATTCCTTTATTTTCTTCCTCACCAAGTTCTTAACTATGGTGATTCCTTGTATATGGAGGAGTTGTGAACGAGCCTTGGACTTTTGATAAGTCATATTCAACCTTAGGAACATGAAGATTTGGAGCTTGGAGCTTTGAAGTTGTTCTTGAGGCGGGTTATATAACTTGAACCCAATTATGTTATTATTCACCTTCAATCTTGCTATACTTGTTGATCTACTTTCAATTTCGAATTTTCTTGAAAGCTTGATGATTCTATGAGTTATAATAGCTGCATTGGATTGTTATCCATGAACTAGAATAGTAAGGGATGATAGTCTAGAGCTTGATGAGGATGTCATCATCATGGCACAAACCGATATCGGGTTTAAACACCTCTAACCCGATATGCAAAACCCTACTCTTATGTATCTGATATGTATGTGGTCAACTTGACTCATACACACCTCAAAAATGATATTGGGTTAAGCATACACCTCTAAATCGATATTGGGTTAAGCATACACCTCTAAACTGATATTGGGTTAACCATACACCTCTAAACTGGTATTGGGTTAAGCATACACCTCTAAATCGATAATGGGTTAAGCATACACCTCTAAACCGATATTGGGTTAAGCATACACCTCTAAACCGATATGGCGTTGAGCACACACCTCTAAAATGATATGGTGGGTAACCCAATACACTAGATGACAAAAGTGGTAAGGTGGTTAATACCCTAGAACATGTGATGGCCAATACACTAAAGTATGGTGAGGCCAATATCTTCAAGTGAGGTGAGGATGTTACACCCATGTGTGGTGAAGGTGATACATATGATTGGTAAGTTTGATACCTTGATGGGTAAGGGTATGAGGGATATGATGATGCCTAGCCCAATATACACCTAACCCAATACATGTGTTCAACTTGATATATGATTCAACCCGATATACCTTGTAAAGGTGAGGACAAAACACTCTTAGGAGTGATGAGTGTAACACTAAGTAATGGTGTGGCTAATACCTTGATAGGTGAAACACCTAAAGTGGTTGATAATGGTCAACCCTATATCAACAATGCCTTAACCCAAGATGAGTCCATATCACTTGATGATAGTTGGGTAATTCAAGTGTGTGACTTATGGCCAATACACTACAGGATAAATGTGATGAGTTAGTGCATAAAGTATTAGGATGGGAAATACCCTAATACAAGATAAGTTGATGAACTTAAGTAAGTTAAAAGTGATGAGGGAAGTGATACACCAAGGCTTGGTAAATATCACATCCAGCACCTCAAGGTTGATACACCTTGATGCACCTCAAATCCAATATACTTGGATGAGTAACACATGAAGTGTGTCATGTCAATTGTTACATTAAGATGTAATGAGTTTAATGCACTTTGATAAGTGTAGGATAACATACCTTGAGAAAGGGTTAAGCCAAGTTAATAAAGTATGATGTAATCAATATCCTAGTGAGGATGAGAGAGAAACTCATACTTTGTGTTGATAATCATTTAATGATAAATTATGAGAATAAATAAGTGTGATTGAATACTTATGATATCAGTGTATGCTCCTAGATGTGTGGAGCAATGAATTAGGGTTTGGATTGATAATATGAACTTGAAGCCCTATTCGATATAAAGGGAAACACTATCCCTAATAATGGGAAGGTTGTATTTCTCTCATTGCAATGGGCCTTGTGAGCCATGTGAATAGTTGTTGCCTAGTGAGAGGTAACAAGATGTTTAAATGGCCTTGTGAGCCATGTGAATAGTTGTTGCCTAGTGAGAGGTGACAAGATGTTTAATGGGCCTTGTGAGCCATGTGAATAGTTGTTGCCTAGCGAGAGGTGACAAGATGTTTAAATGGGCCTTGTGAGCCATGTGAAATACTTGAACAACAAGTATGATATATACTTGGGTCTGAGGACCTAGAGGTAAAAGTTACCTGATAAGAGGTGACATTGTTCAGTGATGAACTAAGGTTCAAATACCCAGATCATATAATCATGATGATGATAATGATTAAGGGATAAGAATTTTTAGTAGTGTGATAAGGGACTGAGATCCCGAGTCTTATACATTCAATATGTTTCAAAGATCATGAAAGTACTTGATAAACGTCTTACATATTTCTTTGTAGCATCTATTATAATTCATTTTTGTAACTTAGGTGATGCTAAAAGATACTGTAATGCATCTAATTAATCAAGTGGAATCTCATCATGTAGTTGCCCTGACCATAGATCCATTCAGTGTTAGAATTTGCTGAATGGTGAAACGAGTTTAAATCGGAGAGCATATTTTTGAATATGCGGGGGTGAAGGATGAAGTATATCCATTCGTCCTAATGAATAATTGATGTAGCACCTTCCTTATTTATGATAGGATGATATGAATCTCTCGACCAAATGAGGGATTGATGTGTAAATTCTTCTTCATTATTATTATGTGTTTTCAGGATTGATGAGAACCTCCTGACCAGGTGAGGAATTGATGTATAATCTTCCTTATCCTTATAATTTGGGAAATATCAGTGGTCTTCTCCCGAAGAGAGTGCATGTTGCGGTTGTAACTCTATAACGAAGATACCAGTATACCCTGGTAAGCTAATTGCAGTTGATACCATATGTCCTGCCAGCAATTGACACAAGATGTCCAGCTAGTGGTCTCGTACTGATCGAGGTGGGAGAGGTCATGATAGCCAACTCTTCCATTGACCTTGTATGGTACCAATTTTGACTAAGCGGTGGTCGGTTGGAGTATGAGCGGTATACCTCATCTCCTCAGGGCATAAGTGTGATTGTAAATATGTAATCAGTTGTATAATGTATTTGCTTAATGATTGAATACAGAAAACATTAGTTGATGTACACTTCTTTTATACATCTTAAAGGGATAGATGTTATACATGTTCTTCATATTCATTATAAAGTGAATAGATGATTTATTGCTCTATTATAGATAGATGCATTATTTTAAGAAACGGGATTGCTCTATTCTTCTTATAATAGTGATTAATCTTGCTTATTAATATAAAAGAACCTCTGCTCAGTTTTATTCTGTTTAGTTGTGGTAATAATATTATTGACAGAGAGTTATATCTCTCGCTGGGACAATTGTATCACCTTCTGGGATCCACAATTTTTAGGTGGATGCGGACAAGGAGGTAGAGACCTTACTATAGAGGGAGAACAACAATAATAGGGCAGCTGTAATAGCTCAGGCTGAGTGTACTGTCTGTCATGTCTTGTAGATAGAAGTCCTATGTGTCATCTTTGTACTCTCATGTCCTTGGGAGTTAGTATGTAATGGTTTTATAATGATATGAGATTTTGGCTTGTATGCCTTGAGGTTTTATGTTGCTTATATATAGGTTTTGGCAAAGCAAATGTTATATGTTATCCTCGAGATGAGATGGTACAATGTATGTACAATGTGAACCATGATGTATATAAAGTTTGGTTCTTTCTTTAAGAGTTTCCTAGAAATGAATCTCCTTGCAAAATGATTTTAATTTTTAGTGATTTTCGTTAATCCGCTGCTTATGGTTATTCCGTAGTTATTACTGGTGATGGCTTGATTTGATGTCAGGTCGTCACATATAGTTACCTAATGACATATGAAATATGGACTTTTCTTTATATTGATTATATGTGAACCTTTTTTTTTTTGGAAAATTTGGGTAAATATATTCCAAAACCCCTAAATGGGGACAAAGTTACAAATCACATCTGTACATGTGATTAAATAAGAACATAAGCAAGGAATAAGGATTACATTAGTTCCCAATTCCTAGCTATTACATATGAAATATAAAGCTTTGACTTATAGATTTGATAGTGCTCCTTGATCTCCCTAGCAAGCTGTGTTTAGATCTCAGTGAAATCTGAAGAGCCTCCATTGTAGAGCCTTTTATTCCTTTCATTCCAGATCAAGTGCACAACTCCAGTGATCGCCCAAAGCTCTAAAGTGCAGTTATGCTTAGATTTATTTCTGAGGTCAGTAAGGCATGTATGAAGTGAGTATGAGGACATGATATTGAGCTTTGATTGAGCATGACCCCAAACATAATGCTAGTATTTGCAATTCCCAAACAGGTGGTTTACTGAGTCCATGTCGAGTTGACAAAGCAGGAAAGGAGATATTGGAGTATCGAACCATGAGCTGATCCTCTCGTAGGTAGGGAGGATATTTTTAAGGGCTCTGAAAGTAGTGAGACTCCATCTAGGATAGTGCTTCCATTTCCAAAGATTTTCATAAGCTTTATTAATAGGTAGCTTTTTCCAGATGTTATCCCAGATTGTACTGTCATCCGCATTAGAAAAAGAAGGCCATATCAGTGTCATCCATCTATGGCTTGTGGAACCTCTTATAGGACGTACAACAGAAGCAAGACTAACCCCATATCTACTGGACATCCAAGAGGACCATATGCTTTGTGAAGTAATACATTTCTTCATCCTTTTCAAAGTGTAGCAATCCGCTAGCTCATACAGATTTTTGAGACCAAGACTTCCTTCACTTGTAGGGAATGTGAGCTTAGACCAGCTAGAGGGATGGGTATAACTTCCCCATAGGAATTTTGATAAAAAAATTTCCATTCTCCTAAGAACGGGGGTGGGTATTTCACCCATTCTCATCCAGTAACAAATCAGCTCCATAGCACAGTACTTGATAAGCATTAAGTGCCCGACCATGGAAATTTTGAAGCCAATCCATCTTTGTATCATGTCTCTAAGCTTGTTAAGACATTCATGAAAGTGACGTCTTCTAATATTACCTCTAGCCATAGGGAAACCCAGGTATTTAGTGGGCCATGAACCTTTCTGAATATTCATGCAATTATAGAGCATCTCCTTGTTGTGACAGGATGAAGAGAGGAAGAGATGAGTTTTATTCGGATTACACTTCATACATGAGATATTACCATATTCCAAAAGAAGATGTTCAAGATGGATAAGACTACGAGATCGACCCTCAATGAATATAAGTACATCATCAGTGAATAAAATATGATTGAGAACTCTTGTTCTATTTATGGGGTAGCTACGGATAAGCTTCTTATTATGAGCATCATCAATGCATTTACTGAAACCTTCCATGGCTATAGCAAAGAGCAAGGGTGATAAAGGATCACCTTGCCGGAGATTATATGTGAACCTTGTTGGAGAATTCATTTGAGTTTTTTCTTACCTTCTTGGTTGAATGATATTAGTTAATATTTGGTTGGATTTTTGCTTATGGATTCTTTATGTTGTGGCCTACCTAGCCTTGGGGCATGCTTGTATGTTTCTCCTGGGGTTAGATATCATAGTTCTTGTTATAAATTGCAACAATTCATGAATTGGAATAATTCATAACTTTGTAGATATGCTGAAGTAGTTTTGGTAATATTTGTTCATCATTGCGTGGTTGTTTTGATTTTTCTATTTGGATTAGAGAGGGGTCTATTATGTTTAAGGGTTTCTTGATATTTGAAACGTCAACCCAAGGGCCACGCTATAAGTAGATTGAGATAATCACCCTTTGTGGTCACTATAAGGTTTGCCATGAGTGTGGCTTGATTGCAATGTATTTTCAAAAAGAAAAAAAAACATTTGTGTCTTAATGGGGTGATCATGGTCTTATATATCTCCTTTTAACTCTTATGACCCTAGGGTCATTAGGATAGTGTGGAGAGAAGAGATGTTTTTAAGAACAAAGAAAGATGCTTAAAGTAGTAACCTTTATATCCTCCATGTGAGGACTTGCCAATGGATTAAACATTAATGCTCACTCACTAGGATAAATCCTCTAACAAACCTAGCTTATCATAAACATATTTTTTCTCTTTTCCTCAATTAAACTATTAAACTACTTTCTTTACAGCTTGAAAGATATGGATATGATTTATACAAGTCACCAACTATATGATTTTAAGAATATTTGTAACATTAATCTGGTCAGGCAAGAACACATCCTACATTCCTCAAGCCCAAACTTACTAGCACGTGCTACATATTGAACATTAAGCACTGTCATTTATAACTGAAAACCTATAAGAAGGACAAATATATGGATACACAACCTACATATGAAATCAATAATTTTGATTTCTATATCTATTAATACTTTCAATGTTGCAAATTTTTACATACATATGAAACTAGAGCACATGATTGCATTACTTGTTAAGAACATGGAAGAGTAACAACATAAGTACAACATCAACTATAACATCAATCTTAACATGGGAAAGTTAGAGTACATGATAGTCTGATTTAGCCTCATTTTAAACTATATCATGTCGTCCTCAAGTCAATCTTTCAATACTTGCCAATAGAACTAAAAGCATGTAAAATGACCATATGGTAGAGAATGAGTGAATGCAGAGCTTTCTACCAAGATAGTTAACATTTACAAGAAGAGTATTGATATCGTTTAGGTAAAAGTAAAGTTTATAACTTGATCTATTATCTAATGATATGACCTAAAAAGGATAAATTCTATTATCTTGTAAGATAGCTAGTATAAATATCATTGCTTAAGTTCAATTGACAAGGTATACTTAAGACTTATACATTTGGATCTAAGTATTAACAAAAGTGCAATATCAAGATTCAGTATTAAATAAATATTACATATATTTAATTGTTGATAATTTTTTTTAATGTTTAGTAGAACCTATCTGACAACAAGGTTAGTGACATATATTTATTTTCATTCAGTTATGTTGCTTGATTTATGTTAACCTGATAACTTGGCTTGTACCTACCAAGTTATGACTATATGAACTTACTCCAAGTAAACCATGATAAAAGTCTTAGGGTTTATGGTGTATGATCTCCATCCATTTTATGCTTTAATTCGTAAGTGGTGGTTTGTTATAAATGAAAATTGTATTTGTAACATATTAGTACCTCACACACTAAAGGTGAAAGATTTACCTAGTTAGGGTTGGATCAAGTGAAACTCCAATTTTATCTAAACTAGAATTCTAGGGGTAAATTTTCATTTTACATAATATAATAAAAAATGGTTAATTAAGCACCTTGTATTTATTCTAAGTGTTACAAAAGAGTTTGAAGACATTTAGGACCTTAGTTGGATCTTGATGACCCAAGGGCAACTTAGAGGAAGTGGTTCAACTTTTAGCTAAGTCTAGACCACAAGTGAAACCAACGACCTTATTTCTCAGTCGACCTACTAGAGGGTTTTCTATGGTCGCTTCTAGGGATGGCAGTGGTGTAGATATGGTGTGGTTTATACCAATAGAATAATTGTATCATAGTAGAAAAGCCAAATACCATATTTACTATACTAACCTCGATTTTCAATATTAGAAACCATATATGCATCATAAAAAACCACAACTGCACCACACCAAAATGCACCACAATATTAAAACTTGGTATTCATCATATTATTGATATACATATATTCTATG
Organism: Alisma plantago-aquatica; assembly: GCA_963693085.1. Taxonomy (NCBI): domain Eukaryota; kingdom Viridiplantae; phylum Streptophyta; class Magnoliopsida; order Alismatales; family Alismataceae; genus Alisma; species Alisma plantago-aquatica. Next base: position 543,188,849 of record OY856415.1, read on the forward strand.
AAGAAGTTTTATACAATATATGGAAATAACACCATATATTTTTGTGTCTAAGCATTTGTAGAACAATCCAAAACAACAACATTTTTTTCAAATAGCAAAACAAAAAGTATCAATGTTTAGCTTTACATGGGTGAACATTCTAACATTTTTTGGTAACCCAGGAGACCCGTAAGACTTTCGTCGAGCCCAACCTGGGGAGCTCAGCCCCATCCCGTAAGGAGCATAGCCCATTAAGTCACGTAGAGGCCGGCTGTGCTATGGGAGAAACAATTCCGAATAGCGCCACCAGGGGGATTCGAACCTGGGACCCTTCATGAGGGGCCCCGTATTGCGACCACCTGAGCTACTGCTCGCCGGTGTGAACATTCTAACTAGGAAAAACAAATATCAAAAATTGAAATTATATACTTATTGTGACATTTGATCAAAAGAGTAATTTCATACATATGCCTTCTGATGATAATTCTCAAAGTAGTTTATCAACATTTTAGTGGCACCCTTTCTGTTTCACCTAGCACATGAATCTAGGTGTTGTCACAAGTTAGGTATCACATTCCTAATACTTCATCCTACATGTTTTTAGGAATAGCTTCGGTAAGATTTTTGTACTCTTGAACCGTCTTTCTTCCTAATGAAATGCTCACACACATATGATTTCATTCTTTGTCTTTTCATATCTTTGCTTAAATGATATATATTCACCACTTCACTAGCGCCCTCAATTTTATCTCCCCAATGAATTTTTTATCCAAACAAAGAGTGATACCCATTTCTCTAGCAAATTGCAAATGTTTACATTCTACTGCAACTAGTGGTGGGAAGGCATGAATAACATATGAATCATTGACTAGAAATCTCTAATAGTATTAAGAAAAACTATTAAAGCCCAACTTTACAACAATTTGGATCACATCAAAAACTCTTCCTTAACTACATATATAAAAAATAAAAAAGAATGGTGATTATTGTTGGTTTATATAGTTTCTTGGAAGATAAGTTGTTTAGTTAGGGTTGTTGTGGAAGTCATGTGCATATTCTTGTTATCCTTGAGTCGCATATTCACTAATATATACTTCTATAAAAATAACAAGTTTGTTTAAACATATACTAATATGTCATTTCACTTTCTTAAAATTAACCAATTAAATTATGTTTTGTGATTTTTAAAATTATGCATCCTCATTGATTATATCTCTTCTCACATCTTTTCACTCATTTTTACTCATTTTAATGGACACCTCTCATTAACTTTCTCACACCAATCTTCAGTCTTACTTTTCCCAATATAGATTCTTTCTCATTCAAAGTTAATGTATCTTTCTCTTTTAAAATGGCTCATTAAGTCAGTATTCCTCACTAGTGTACATTCTTTCCTTTTCAACATTATCCTACTTAAACGACTTCCAAGCCTCTATCCCTACTAAGTCATCATCCTTACCTTTCCATTTTTTTAATTCTCTCTTCTTCCCTCATTACCATTTATCCTCATTTCAAGTATGTAAATTATGTTTATTTATTATCCATATTTTTTATAATGTGAGAGAAGTAAGACATCTGTTTGAATAAATGTAGTATTCATTTTCCAATGAGAGAGAGGAGAAGTCAAAATATATATAAATCTTTTCAGACGGTAGAATATTTTGTGTTACTTATAGAGAAAGAGTAACTAATAAAAATGGATGTAACTATCACTTCTTGACTCTCTCTCTCTCTCTCTTGTGTCTTATCAGATTCTTTCAATACTTCTTTATTTTTGTTAGCCTGATTTTATCTCCATGTGAAACTACAATAAATGAATAGTAGTTTGCTTATAGTAATAAATCTAATTATAACCTAAGTTGTATATCTTACCCTCTCTAATTGTTGTATGTTTTTGGTGGATATATTATAATATAAGTCGATAAAAATAAATAAAATATATTAGATGATTCCCCCAATGATACCAACTCATTATACCAACATTATATATATGACTACATACATGTGCAAAAACACTCATAAAAAATTTATTGGAAAATATATCAAAGTAAAACATGTTTGTTCATATCTACACATGCAAGGAGCAAATACATTTCTACTCATTGTACAAAATGAACGACTATGTGTGCACTAATTGTACCATAATGTACTTTCCTACTTTGGTGTTGTAAACAAGAAAAGTAAAGTGCGAAATGATATGCTTTCAGTATTGAAAGGGCACACCTATATATATGGACATGGGTACCCATTTACACAATGTGGGACTAATCCCATATACACAGGGATTGTACAGGGATATAAAGAATATTGAATAAAGGGAATAACAAATGCATATTATTTTGACACTCCCATCAAGCTGGTGTGTAGATGTCATTGGCACCAAGCTTGTTACATAAAATTTTTACTCGACATTTGTTGCGGGATTTTGTGAAAATATTAGCCACTTGATCTTTTGAATGGGTTGGAATGAGTACAATTTGTGATCTTGTACCTTTTCCCAAATGAAATGATAATCAATTTCAATCTGTTTGGTCCGTTCATGAAAAACTAGGTTAGAAGCAATGTGGACAATAACTTGATTATCACACATGAGTTCCATTGCTTCAGACTGAATGAGTCCTAGTTCTTCTAGAATATTCTTGGTCCATAGGAGATCATTGGTTGCATAGCCATTGCTCTGTATTCAGATTCAACACTAGATCAAGATACCACTATTTGCTTTTTACTTTTCCAAGATATGAGATCCCCCCCCAAAAGATAGAATATTCAAAAATTGATCTACAATCTATGACACATCATTCCCAATCAACATCTTAGAAGCCCTACTCTTTGAGATGTCCATGATCTGTGTATTGTATACATTTTCCTGGACTCTTCTTGAGATGGCAAAGAATTATGTAGACAACCTCCATATGTCTATTACATGGTTTATCTGTGAATTGACTAACCACACTAGTAGCAAAGGATATATCTCGACAAGTGATAGTAAGATAATTTAATTTTTCAACCAGACTTATGTATCTCCATTAATCTTCAAGTGGCTCCCCCTCCTCCATGTGCAACTTGACTTTGGGATCCATTGGAGTATTTGCAGGCTTTGCTACAAGCATACCAGTCTCTTTCAAGAGATCAAGAGTGTATTTTCTTTGTGAGATGACTATTCCATCATTAGATCTAGAAACCTCAATACCCAAAAATATTTTATGAGGCCTAAATCTTTAGTTTGAAATTTATTTTGAAGAAACAATTTTAGTGTGAGTTCTGGATGAAGGAGGCATCACTTCTGGGACACGTCATATCTATAGAAGGAATTCATGTAGATACCAATAAGGTTCAATATGTGTTGGAGTGGGAGTAACCAAAGATGACGATAGAGGTTTGTAGTTTCCTTAGTTTGGCAGGCTACTACATTAGGTTCATCAAGACCTTCAGTGCAGTAGTGTTACCCTTAACGAAGCTGACAAGGAAAGGTGTGCCATTTGTCTGGGATGACAAGTGTTAGTGTTATTTCTAGCTTTTGAAGCAGAAGTTGACCAGTGCACCAATGCTAGTATTTCCAGAGTAAGGGAAGGTTATATAGTCTTCTGTGATGCTTCAAAGAATGGTTTGGGTTGCTTGCTGATGCAAGATAAGAACATATTTCTTTTACTTCATGGTAGCTTAAGAAACATGAGGAGAGCTACCCGACACATTATCTGGAGTTAGTAGTTGTGGTCCATGCTTTGAAGATATGGAGGCACTACCTTTATGGCGAGAAGCGTTAGATCTTCACTAACTACAGAAACCTTAAGTACATCTTTTCACAACAAGATTTGAATATGTGACAGAGACAATGGATGGAGTTGATTAAAGACTATGATTGTGCCATATACTACCATCCAGGGAAGGAAAATGTAGTAGCAGATGCTTTGAGTAGAAAGTCTTCCTCGTCTTCATCTGTGGATAAGGCACAATTATGTTCTTGGGTGTTCCATAAGAGATACATGTTGGTCTCCTTACGTCAAATGGATGTGAAGCTAGAGGTATCCTATGATGCCCTACTCTACACAAAGTGAGATTGCTCAAAACATAACCATGGAAGAAAGATTAGTGAATAGATTACTGAGAAAACACCAAAAATTAAAACCTTTTTTCATAAAACAACCATATAGCAAGAACCTTTACACATGAGTCCTTTCATGCCTTAAAGCATTCACAAGGCATGCTATCAACATGTAATGAAAGCACTGTTCTAGAACATATATACATGATTCCATCATATCTGGTATACAAAGGGTACATAAAGATGACACATTTGCAAAACATCTACAAAATGTTCCCAGAGACCCGAGTGTATAGGGATGACACTAGGACTCTATCAACAAAAGACATCCAACATCACCTCCAACCTTATCAGCTACTACTCCTCTGGCTGCTACTCAACCTCCTCTACACAATCTCTACCTCTTCATGCTCGTCCACCTAAAAAGGGTGTGGGAAACCTACGGGGTGAGATTCCAAATCTCAACTGGGGATATAACTCACCACCAACTCCATTATTATCACATATAGATAAATAGAGCAGCAGTATAAATACAACTAAGATGAAGCAGGTACTGTTTATTAATAGGAATGGAAATTACTGTTGCATTGTGAAACATATTAATAATTTAAAAGGAATATGAAGAACATGTGTATTTTCTATCAAGAACATTATATAAAGATCAAGCAAGGCCTAAACCAATGCTTTTGTATTTGATCCTATATAATTATACTACACGGTTGATTACATATTTCATTATGCCCCGAGGATTTGAGTCGTACCACCAAAATCCAACCGACCACTATATGTATATAGTTGAAGTCAGTGCCATACAAGATCTAATGGAAGAGCCAGAATCCACGACCTCATCCCCTTGGTTAGTATGAGGACATTGGAAGTGACATCATTAGTCAGACTACTATTAATAACTTATAGTCCAACTGTACATATCTAGCCCGCCTTGGTATAGGTCACGACGCTAGTGAGTTGCGACCACAACTGCACTTTTTACTAGGATATGATCGCAGCCATTCAGTATCTCAAATTGAGCTACAATCGCAGTTGTACTTATTATTGGGGTATGACCGCAGCCAATCCCATTCATATACATTCAAGACACAAAGAGATACCTCAACTTGCACCCCGCATATTCAACAATATGCACTCTGAGTTATACTCATTTCACCATTCAACAAGTGTTGACACTGAATGGATCTATGGCACAGGGAAAACTACACTATTAGATTTCACTTGATTAATTAGATCAATTTAAACATCTTTATGCATCAATCAAGTTACAACATATAACCTCTAAACATAATCTACATAAACATGGCATAGCTCATCACCAGAACAAACTGAAACATAGTAGGTGGGATCTCATTAACTTTATGCTTGTTATTCATTATATGTCCATCTCAAGGACCAATGTCCACCACAAAGACCAACGTCCATCACAAGGACCGATGTCCGTCACAAGGACCAATGTCCACCACAAGGATCAATGTCCACTACAAGGACCAATGTCCATCACAAGGACCAATGTCCACCACAAGGACCAATGTCCATCACATCATAACCACCATAGCTCATACATGACTATGTACATCAATCAGTATCACCTGCATGGTTAGAAGATGATAACAAGAAGGCAAAGCATCATCATCTCATAGAACTCATGCTATACATTTACATCATACATTTTACATCATAGCAACTAGGGTTTCACTTCTCCCGATTAGGGTTTACAAGGTTGGATCAACAACCACCCTTAGGTTATCACTTTCCTCATCATTATGAGATGTGTTATGAGACATAGAAGCATGTTTATCATTATCATTATAAAACATGTTATGTGGTACAAGAACATAACCCTCACATCATACGTACAAATACTCCATAGGATGTCATATCATCACTATGAGACTCTAACATCAACATGGTATGTCTCAACTACCATCACAAGATGTCAATTAGGGTTACACCTGTGGTACCAGTTAACCCTAAATGTATCGGGAAACCACACCGATGTTGGGTATCGACCACCATACTAAGGTAGGGTATCGAACACCATACTAAGGTAGGGTATTGGCCACTATACTAAGGTAGGGCATCGATTTATCATACTAAGGTAGGGTATCAGTTTATCATACTAAGGTAGGGTATCAGTTTATCATCACTTAGTATCGGTAACCACAAAAGATATCAGTGTAGAGGTTCATGAGAAAGTGTATTGGCCATACAATCTCATAGGGTATCGACCTAAGTATCCCTTTAGATATCGACCACCTTCACCATCATGGTATATCGACCATACCAACAACTAGGGTATCAGCCTCAAAGATCACCAAGGGATATCGACCACTAGGGTTTAGAGTAGTATCGGTTGAATCTCAAGGGGCATGCTTCCTTCTTCAACTCTAGGTATATCGGGTTGTATGTGTGCTGGATTACATGTATATCGGATTAGGGCCACCCATGTTGACTTCCCTACTCAATAAAAGCATGGAGATTCAACACTCTTCCTCACTAGTCATCACTAGATCATCACAAACCCCATCATGGTAGGTATATCAGTTTAGATAAAAGCATATTAGTTTAGCATAACATATCAGTTTAGCATATCATATCAGTTTAGCATATCATATCGGTTTAGTCATCTTCTACCTCAAGATGACGATACTAACAAGGCAACAGAAAGGTACATCTCATGGAAACAACTTAGCAAGGTTTTATTCTCAAAAACAGAATGTAAGGCTACCAAGAATAGCTACTAACAAGCAAGGAATAACGAGCTAAGGACAACTAGCAAGTTAACAAGTAGAAAGGTGATAATAACAAAGATGGTTTAGAGTTATATAACCTGCCTCAAGAACAACCACCAAGCTTTAAGCTCTAAGCTTCCCAAGCTCAAGGTAGAAGAAGATCCTCCTAGATCAATCTCCACAACACCTCCAAGAAGGGAGATAGAACCATGGTTAAGAAAGCAAAAGAGAGGAAAGAAGATATCAAGGTTCATGGCTGAGAAGAAGAAAGAAGGAGAGAAAGAAATCTAGAAAATCATGTCTTACCAAGGAAGAAGATGAAAGAGAGCACCACAAGCTTTTGGCTCACCCACAAAGATCCAAGGGAGAGTTCTTTTCAAGCTCAAGGTCGGCCACCAAGGAGAGAAAGCAAGGATCACTAAAAGGGTTCTCTTGCATTGGAAGAGAGGGGTATATATACATGGCCGATGAGAGAGAGAGAGAGCAAGGGGAAGGTGTCACTACCTTAGAATACTAGAAGACACATGTCTAAGAAGAAAGGCCACATGTAACACCATGCAACAAGGTGATAGGATATATGTATAGCTCACTTGGTCACTAAGGAAGGTCAAGGTCGATACGCTCATCCATCCCCTACACAAACCGATAGGGATGAAACCCTAGGTCACAAACTGATATGGCACATATCTAGAGTCACCACAAAATGATATGGTGATCCTCAATGTACCACCAAACCGATAGGATTTCCCTCAAGACACCCTCAACCGATATCAAGCCTCCTCAAGGCAACCACAAATCGGTACCAAGTCTCCTCAAGGCTCTCAAGCGTGAGACAACACTCTTATGAGCAAAGCACACCTCAAACTTGTGCCCAAAAACATCACCAAGGATGTCACCACTCAACCAAGGATAAAACAAGGCTCCCAAAACTCCCTCCCTCCTCTATATGATGCCAAGGTGGCAAACTTGCACATCAACCCCTATTCTGGGTGAATTGCGTGTTTGCACCAAAACCTCTCTACAAAACACTAGCATTAAGCAACAAGCTCAAACAAGGAGCACAAACCTCCAACATGTCCTAATTACATCTTAGATGATTAGAGAAAGGAGCTAAGCAACACACTTAAGCAAAACAAATAGGGTTAGCCCATAATGTGGTTCAGGGTCCTTACAAGCCATAAACCCCTAACAGGGATTTTGCCCCCGAAATCCTAAGAGAAAAGGGAAGGGTACTTCATTCTCATCTCCTCTTCAAGCTCCCACATGGCTTCCTCAACACCGTGATGATGCCAAAGAACCTTCACAAGCACAAGGACCTTCCTCTTCAACTTCTTCACCCTCTGATCAAGGATCAACACGAGACCCTCTACATAGGTCATATCTGCATGAAGCTCCACCTCCACAGGCTGTAACACTGATTCTGTATCTAGATGGCACTTTCTCAGCATACTGACATGGAACACTGGATGTAACCTGTGCAACTCAGGTGGAAACTCCAACTTGTAGGCCACGTTCCCAACTCATGCCGCAACTAGGTAAGGTCCCATAAACCTGGGATCCAACTTACCCTTCTTCCCAAACCTCAAAACACCTTTCTAGGGAGAGACCTCCAGATATACTTTGTCTCCCACTTGGAACTCCAAGGGTCTATGACAATTGTCTGCATACGACTTCTGTCTGTCATGTGCTACTTTCAACTGTTGATGTATTGCTTTGATCTTCTTTGTCGTCTACTGTACAAGATCAGGTCCTAGAAGCTGATACTCCCATGTCTCATACCAACACAACAGAGACCTACAACGTCTCCCATACAACGCCTCATATGATGCCATGTCAATACTTCGATGATAGCTGTTATTGTAGACGAACTCTATCAGACTGAGGTGTATATCCCAACTTCCTATAAACTGAAGAACACAAGCCCTTAACAAATCCTCCAAGATCTAGATGGTCCTTTCAGACTGACCATCTATCTGCAGGTGGAAACCAGTGCTGAACTTCAACTGCATACACAAAGCTGTATGCAGTCACTCCCAAAAGTGACTTGTAAACTAAGGAACTCTATCAGATACGATAGTAGTTGGGACACTGTGCAAACACACTATCTTGTAAACATAAACTTGAGCAAGTTTCTCCACTGTGAACGTTGTCTTCACGGGAAGGAAATGCACTGACTTGGTCAACCTATCAACGATTACCCAAATAGAATCATAACCTTGGCTGTCCTAGGCAGACCAACCACAAAGTACATAGTAATTACATGATCCCATTTCCACTAAGGTATAGGCAACGGTTGTAAAGTTCCTATAGGCTTCTGATGCTCAAGTTTGACTTGTTGACATACTACACACCTTGTGACATCCTCAGCTACATCTTTGTTCAATCCTAGCCACCAATACATATCCTTTATATTGCGGTACATCTTAGTATTACATGGGTGCATAACATACATAGATGTATGAGCCCCTTCCAACACCATCTTCCTCAGGTTATCCGCATCAGGAACTACTATCCTATCATGATAACATACTATCATGTCTTTCGTCTCGTGAAAACCATCATGCTTCTCATTGCCGAACTTTGATCTAATCTTCTGTGTCATAGTATCTATCTATTGAGCTTATTTGATCTGTTGTCTCAACATAGGCTTCACTTTTAATTGTGTCAACAAATCGGCTAACAATGAGACTTCCAACTTGGCATTCATCTAATGCAAAGAGATCAACATGTCTTGCTTGTGGCACATTAAATAACTCAACTGACCTCTATCCATAGATGAAGACTTCCTGCTCAAAGCATCTTCCATGACATTAACCTTTCCCGGGTGATAATCAATTGTGCAATCATAATCTTTGATCTACTCCATCCAACGCCGCTATCTCATATTGAACTCATGCTGTGAAAAGATATACTTTAGGTTCTTGTGATCTGTGAAGATCTGCCACTTCTCCCCATACAGATAGTGTCTCGAAATCCTCAAAGCACGAACCACAATAGCAAGCTCCAAATCACGAGTCAGGTAATTCTCCTCGTGTTTCTTAAGATGTTGGGAAGCAAAAGAAATCACTTGCTTGTCTTGCATCAACACACATCCCAAACCATTCCTGGATGCATCACATAACACGATGTATCCTTTTCCTTGCTTGAGCAAAACCAAAACTAGAGAACTTATCAGCTTCTCCTTCAACGTATAAAAATTTCGTTGACATCTGTCGTCCCAAACGAATGACACATCCTTCCTCGTCAACTTTGTTAGGGGTAGCCTTCCAAACCTAGGAAACTATACAATTCTTTCAGCATCTTCGACTACTCCCATCCTGTCACAGACTCTACCTTCTTAGGGTCCACACGTACTCCTTCTGCAGATATAATGTGCCCCAAGAAAGCTACCTACCTCAACCAGAACTCACACTTGCTAAACTTAGCATAGAGCTGGTGTTGTCTCAGTACTGTTAATGCCTGATGCAGATGTTGTTCATGCTACTGACTATACTGACTATATATCAAAATGTCATCTATGAAGACAACCACAAACTGATCAAGGAACGGTCGGAATACCCTATTTATCAAATCCATGAATGTTGTTGGTGCATTGGTCAGCCCAAACAGCATAACCACGAACTCGTAGTGACCATACCTCATCCTAAAAGATAACTTTGGTATGCCATCCTCCTTGATCCTCAATTGATGATAGCCTGATTGTAGGTCTATCTTCAAGAACACTGTCATGCCACACAACTGATCAAACAAGTCATCTATCCTTGGCAAGGGATACTTATTCTTTATTGTGACCTTGTTCAACTGCCTGTAATCTATACACAACCTCATAGACCCATCCTTATTCTTCACAAACAACACTAGAGCACCCCCACGGTGACGTACTCAGCCTGATGAAACCTTTGTTAAATAGTTCTTACAATTGTCTCTTCAATTCTACCATCTCTGTTGGTGTCATCCTATATGGTGTCTGAGCTATCTGTTGCGTACCAAGAATCAGATTGATCTTAAAATCAATCTCACGGGGTGGGGAAACACCTGGAAACTCTTCAGGAACACATCCTCAAATTCTCTAACTACTGGAACTTCCTAGATACTAAGACTCCTCACCTCTGTATCCACCATGTGTGCCAAAAATGCCTCGCAACCTTGTCTCAGAAGCTTCCTTGCTACCATAGTTGATACAAGACACGTCAGGAGAATCTTCCTATCTCCTTGGAAGATCCACGTCTCATTATCATCCACAAACATCACTTGCTTGGAACCACAATCCAAGGCTACTCTATACTTCTCCAAAGTATCCATTCCAAGGATCACATCAAATACATGCAAGTTAAGTGGTATGAGATCCACTTGAATGTTGTGTCCCAAAAAAGATAGAACACAGGAAGGACATACATTCTGCAACACTGCAGAACTGACCAACGTTGTTTTTAGAAACAAGCTATTCTTCTTACGACTAACAGGCAAAGAACAACTACTAATCATTTACCGTGCGATAAAAGAGTGCATAGCACCTGGATCAACCAAAACAAATATAAAGCAAGAAGAAGATAAATCAGAATGAAATAACTCCATCTGACCTATCACCACTCGCGGATTGACCACCGCCTCCGGTTGACTCATAGCGTAGAATCTAGCTATTTCCTATTGTCGCCCCCATCCTCTGCTTCCCTAAGAAGATGATCCAACTTGGGATGATTGGCCACATCAACGTCCTCCTATGTTGCTATTGCTCTGATATATCTGTGAGCCCTGCTGGATCTACCTCGATTGTTGAGTCACTTCATCATCCCTCATCGGGCACTCCCACTTCAGATGTCCTACCTATCTACACTTGTGACAGACTCGAGTCTCAATCCATGACTTAGACGACCCTATCACTGATGATGATGCAACACTCTGGGCTCCTGAAGGTAGAAAACTACAGCCTCTGCCCTTGCTTGGTGACTACTGTGTCGAAGCACTAAACCTCTGCGGTGCTGGCGGTGCAGAAAACCTCGACTTCTTAAAGCCACCTGATGACTGCCCTTAAAATTGTGTAGATTGTTTCTTAGCACTTGCCTCTCTCTTCTCCTTTATAGATCATTCTATCCTTAGATCAGACTCTACGAACTTACCAAACCTCTCCTAATTCTCCAAAGCAACAACCATGGTAGATAACTCAGCATTCAATCCCTTCTCAATATGACGAATCCTCTTGTCTTCTGTCATAGCCATGTGAGGACGGAACCTCAACAACTCCATAAACCTTGCCTTATACTTATTAATCATCATGGATCCCTGTCAAATCCTCTCAAACTGATTGATCTTCTCGTCAAGATACATCCAAGGAAAGTACTGACTTACAAAATCTAGAAGGAACTCCTCCCAACCAACCACAACACCGAGTCTCTCCTCCTCCTCTATGGCCCACCAATGGCTAGCACTCCCTTTCATGAGGTACACAACTTGCTTCACCTTATCCTCTTCAGGGATACTCAGGATCTTAAAGGCCTTCTCAAGCTCAGTCATCCACAAATCTGCATCCGTTGAGTCAGCTATTCCAGTGTGCTCAACTGCCCCAACACAGAGAAGCTACTCAAAAGTCTTCTGAGTACCCGAAGATTCAACACTGGGAATAGGTGCCCTAGGCTGAGGTGTAGGCATCATGTCTGCCATATGAGTCATCGTTGCCATAAATTGCCCAAAAGTGATTGAAAGGTAGGGTTTTCTATCATGGTTGGGTCAAACTGGGGGACTTTAGGCACCTGATCTTCATGTGCCTGGTTCTTTGCACCACCACCGGGTGCAATAACATTTCTCTCGGTAGCATGTTCTTCATGTTCTGCAGACATCTTTTAGCTTTACTTCTTCTTCTGCATAAGTAGAAAAAACTATATGATAGACAGTAGGACACTAGAATAGAAACAAACCCTAGTCCTAGGTCCCTGTAGACTCAACAAACCTAAAGCTCTGATATCAACCAAACTGTGACGCCCCATGCCATACAAAGTGAGATTACTCAAAACATAAATCAGAGTAAAGATTAGTGAATACATTACTGAGAAAACACTAAAAATTAAAACCTTTTTCATAAAACAACCATATAGCAAGAACCTTTACACATGAGTCCTTTCATGCCTCAAATCATTCACAAGGCATGTTGTCAACCTGTAACGAAAGCACTGTTCCAGAACATATATACATGATTCCATCATATATGATATATAAAGGGAACATAAAGATAACACGTCCGCAAAACATCTACAAAACATTCCCAAAGACCCAAGTGTACAGGGATGACTCTAGGACTCTATCAACAAAAGACATCTAGAATCACCTCCAACCTTATCAACTACTGCTCCTCTAGATGTTGCTCAACCTCCTCTGCACGATCTCTACCTCTTCATGCTCGTCCACATAAAAAGGGTGTGGGAAACCCATGGGGTGAGGTTCCAAATCTCAGCGGGAGATATAAATCACCACCAACTCTATTATTACCACATATAGATAAACAAAGTAGCAATATAAATACAACTAAGATGAAGAAGGTAATGATTATTAACAGGAAGGGCAATTACTGTTGCATTGTGAAACATATTAATAATTTAAAAGGAATATGAAGAACATGTATATTTTCTATCAAGAACACTGTATAAAGATTAAGCAAGGCCTCAACCAATGTTTTTATATTTGATCCTATACAATTATACTACATAGCTGATTACGTATTTCATTATTCCCTGAGGATTTGAGTTGTACCACCCAAATCCAACCGACCACTATATGTACATAGTCAAAGTCAGTGACATACAAGGTCTAATGGAAGATCCAGAATCCACGACCTCATCCCCTCAGTCAGTATGAGGACATTGGTAGTGACATCATTAGTCAGACTGTTACCAATGACTTATAGTCCAACTGTACATATCTAGCCCGCCTTGGTACAACTAGTGAGTTACGACCGCAGTCACACTCTTTACTAGGATATGACCGTAGCCATTCCTATATCTCAAATTGAGCTACAACCGTATTTGTACTCATTATTGGGGTATGAACGCTGCCAACCCCATTCAGATACATTCAGGACACAAGGAGATACCTCAACTTGCACCCCACATATTCAACAATATACACTCAGAGTTGAACTCATTTCACCATTTAGAAAGTGCTAACACTGAATGGATATATGGCACAGGGCAAACTACACTACTAGATTTCACTCGATTAATTAGAACATTTTAAACATATTTAAGCATCAATCAAGTTACAACGTATAATCTCTAAACATAATCACATAAACAGGGCATATCTCATTACCAGAACAAACTGAAACATAGTAGGTGGGATCTCATCACATCATCACTTTATGCTTGTTATTCATTATATGTCCATCTCAAGGACCAATGTACACCAAAAAGACCAACGTCCATCACAAGGACCAATGTCCACCACAAGGACCAATGTCCATCACAAGGACCAATGTCCACCACAAGGACCAATGTCCACCACAAGGACCAATGTCCATCACATCATAACCACCATAGCTCATACATGGCTATGTACATCAATTAGTATCACCTGCATGGTTAGAAGCTAATAACAAGAAGGCAAAGCATCATCATCTCATAGAACTCATGCTATACATTTACATCATACATTTTACATCATAGCAATTAGGGTTTCACTCCTCTCGATTAGGATTTACAAGGTTGGATCAACAACCACCCTTAGGTTATCACTTTCCTCATCATTATGAGATGTGTTATGAGACATAGAATCATGTTTCTTGTTATCATTATAAAACATGTTATTGTTGATATGGTATGCCTAGAGAGCCAATCATATGATGATTGCAATGAGGCATATGATACTTGATTTGATAATGATAAAGGTAATTTCGTCTATTATGTTTGTCTCAGTCATGAGATGATGACACATACATGATAGATGTCTAAAGAATGATGTGACTTGATGCCATATGTCTTCAGGTTGAGGACCTGAACAATGAGACCATATGTATGATAAGCGTACATACATTCTTATTATGTCCCTAGTCGAATATTACTATGGAAGAAAAATAGACAACAATAATACATATGACTAGAGTGTGTGTTGACTAATGATAGAGTCTCATTAGTCATGATATATGATATCAAGTCAAGCACACAAATATATGTTAGAGAGCAGTATATTGGATAGACCCACCGTGAGAGTGATGCATGGATACCATGGAATGGTAGTCACAATCATCTCTCATAGTGATAGTGATGATAGTGGTTCTTAGACCTGAAATCACTGCACTCATCACATGTCGTTGGGTACACTTTGACATCATCAAACACAGTTGTGAAACATGGGTTGTTATAACGGTGATGATTGGGTGACTTTGACACATGGGGATAGACTGTGAGTGATAGAGATGTGATTTGTCCCTCCTACAAAGGAGTACGATATCCAGGGTCCCTTCATAAGCGAGACTGAGAATTGTATGGCCATACTCATGTGATTCAATATATGATATGTGAAGTCACATGCATCTCAAACAGACTTCTCTAGGTCAAGGAACAAGGATTGAATGTTGAAGAGGATGACGTTCCATGTCTCGAGTTCAATGCGGATGTCAGTGACAAAGGAACTATACGATCACTGTAACACTAATCACAGATTGTAGGTTGAATTTGTTCTCCAACTTTCTGAGTTACTTGGGTAGCAAAGATGAGTTACTAGATTCCGCTCATTGCTTGTGATGTCATAAGTTGTTATGAACATTCACTGCCAACATAAATTGGAACCTGCAGGGTCACACACATAGGATACCCCTGGAAGAGGAGATTGTCCATGAATGATGTTTAAATTGAGGCTAAAGGTGTATAGGTACTCAATTAAACATACAATTGATTGACTAGACTCAGAATTATCAAGTTCAAGTGTTGAACTAGCTAGTTAGAGTGTCAAGTCGATTGGAGACTGCATTGACAATGTCAGGATTGCCAACCGACCGGTTCACCCTTGTGAGTCGATCGACTAGTGTGAGCCAACCGATCAGTTCACTTGGTGAACCAGGAGGCTCATAGTCCTACCAACTGAGGAAACTGGGATTTTCCCGGTTGAAAGAAAACTTTCACATTTCACTTGTTCAATTAAATTGGAATAAGGATTAATCTTTGCATTAATTGGAAACGATTAAGGAAAGTCAATTGTGGGCAAGTATGTGAAGTGAAACGACTGATTCACTTAGTGAACCGACATGTTTACACTCCCAAATGACCAGTTCACTAGTGAACTGTTTGGCTCACCTTGCCAAATGACCATTTCAGTTATGAAACAATCGGTTCTCCTACTGTAGTGTAAGTTATTCATGGCATTTCTGGATCCTTCTACTCCCGAACAGTCTGGGAACCCTGACCCTGCCCTCTACTATAAATACAGGGGTACTAGGGGTTTCTCAAAACACACAACTCAGAACATCAGTTTCTCTATAAAGTTGTTGTCCTCTTTGGTTTTGGTAACTGAGAGAGCCTGATCAAGTGCTACCCGACTAGGGAGGCATGACGAGGGAAAGAGAACTGTAGAAAAGTAGTCTGAGTTCGAGAGAGTAGGCTAGTGCTAGTACACCAACATGAGGGTCACATCCTTCCTACCAGTTCTTCTAGAATGGAAGGAGTTCCAGGTGGACCGTGTAGACTATCTGCAGAGGCGGGAGATGTCTGCCACTCAGGAGGACACATCAACCACAGTCTGTGGTGGATGCCAGAGTCCATGGTGAAGACCAGGGTCTGCACAAACACCGTCCAAGACATGGCATCGAAGACCGCACATCGCTGCGAGGTATTGTCACTGGGCAAGCCCCAGGACCATGTATATCTCGCTAAAACCATCCTTCCCATTACATAGTCGTTGATGCAATCTCCTGTTATGGGCTAATGGCCAGTAAAAAATTTGTTTCCGTTGCCTACTCTGAGGCCATAAAACCCAACAGTTATGTGGTATAGGAACATAACCCTCACTTCATACGCACAACTACTCCATTGGATGTCATATCATCACTATGCGACTCTAACATTAACATGGTATGTCTCAACTACCATCACAAGATGCCGATTAGGGTTATACCTATGGTATCAGTTAACCCTAAATGTATCAGGCAACCATACTAAGGTTGGGTATCGACCACCATACTAAGGTAGGGTATCGACCACCATACTAAGGTAGGGTATCGACCACCATACTAAGGTAGGGTATCAGTTTATCATACTAAGGTAGGGTATCCATTTATCATACTAAGGTAGGGTATTACTTTATCATCACTTGGTATCAAGAACCACAAAAGATATCAGTTTAGAGGTTCATGAGAAAGTGTATCGTCCATACAATCTCATAGGGTATCGTACTAAGTATCCCTTTAGATATCGACCACCTTCACCATCATGAGATATCGGACATACCAACAACTAGGGTATCAACCTCCAAGATCACCAAGGGATATCGACCACTAGGGTTTAGAGTAGTATCGGTTGAACCTCAAGGGAGATGTTTCCTTCTTCAACTCAAGGTATATCGGACTACATGTGTTTCAGATTACATGTATATTAGATTAGGGTTACCCATGTCGACTTCTATACTCAACTAAAAGCATGGAGATTCAACACTCTTCCTCACTAGTCATCACTAGATCATCACAAACCCCATCATGGTAGGTATATCGGTTTAGACGAAAGCATATCAGTTTAGCATAACATATCGATGTAGCATATCATATCGGTTTAGTCATCTTCTACCTCAAGATGACGATACTAACAAGGAAAAAGAAAGGTGCATATAATGACAACAACTTAGCAAGGTTCTTGTGAGAACATGTTACACTAAACGAGATTACTCAAAACATAAAGCACAATCGATCACTAATTAATCACAAACCCAAAAATATGGGTAAATTAAAACCAATTTCAACGTCAGCACCTGCTTAGAAACATTTGCATAAGAGCCCAACAAATTTTTTATATCCATACTGTGCCAAGAATTTGATACAAAATTTTCTATCGTCTTAGCCACCACATATATAAACAGGAGAACAATATTTGTATATGCCACACAAACAAGCATTAATATGCTAACAAAAGTCCAACTCATTTGAAACACCATATACAAACTTTTTCTACCTGAACCTGAGAGTATAGGGATGACTCTAGGACACACTAGACATCTGATCAACTTTCTAAAAGATTCATTACTATATCTCCTCTTTGCTGCGACATGTTTGTTTTCGTAACTTCCGATTACCTAAAAAAATGTGGCAAACCACAAGGGTGAGACCCATGTCCCAGCAAAAGATACAACCTCCAACAACGTTTATTGATTATAACATTTTAAGTAATTAAACAGTTAAGCAAATTAATCAGATATAAAAAACAATCTCAACAACACTGATGATTAACAAAATACACAAAGGAGCAGATAATAACTATCTTCATTAGCCAGACTATTCTCATATCCCTATTAACAATATAAGGAGTCTAGCAGCATGAACATCTCTAACATCATGAATAAATCTAGTATCATATATGCATAGCTAACAACATCAGTATGTCTAATAGGTTAAACATATCAACATCATAAGAAGAGCTACAACATAAGCACAACTACATGGATAAGCATGATTAGCAGTATATGCATCTCTAGTTACAAAGGCATGGCTAGCATGCTAAACATAACTAACAAGATGAGATAGCTAGCATCATGATTATAATCAACAATAGTAGTATAGTTATCAACATAAGCATAGCTACTGTATGTACACATCTACAATCTTAAGCATATCCACAACCTGAGTATATCTACTATCTCTTAATTGTACTAAGCATCATCTTTATGTAAAGATAACAAACAAGGGTTATCATCCAATGTGAAACTTCGTGTATAACCCTAAACAAATATGCTACACAACTGTATTACATCTTTTATTAAGCCCAGAGGAATTTGAACCGTACCATTCAAAGTCCAACCGACCCCTGTGAAGGGCTATTTGGTTCCGTACATGATCCAGGAGTGCCAGTATCCTAAGATCTCTTCCCCTCGGTCAGTACAAGTAAAAAGGCAGTGAAATATCAGTCAAAGTTGCCACCACAACAACATATAGTCGTGTAACTAGCCCACCTTGGTACATGTCATGATGCTAGAAACTAGGGTATTCAAAACCAATCACTGAGGTACAACCATAGTTGTCCTCTTATCACATCATGATATAATCACCGAGACATGACCACAGCCGTTCTCAATCACATCAGATGTATGAGGCATGACCATAGCCAACCTCCACAATCTGCATTGTGGATGGCAAAGATATATCCTCGACCTGCCACCCCACATACTCAACAATATGTTCTTTGAGTTCCCCTTAGGAATACTCATTTCACCATCCAGCAAGTCCTGACACTAAAGATGGTTCTACGGCACAGGGCACTACATGATTAGAGTTGCACTTGATTAGTTATGCCAATTGGGTGAATTAAGGCTGCATCAAACAAGTGGACATACAAACCCTAATTCACTTCTAGCAAGCATACAAATATCACAACTTTGAAAAGATATAAAACATGTGAAACATAATTTCTCATCTCATCATCACATGGTACTATTCACTTGCCATTCATGAGACCACACTAGTCATCATACTATTATAAGATATAAATCCTTTTTACAATATCACAAGGTATCAACCCTTATCAACATAAGAGGATTACACCTCATTCAGGGATCAATCATGTCTAAAGGTCATTAAGACCATCATACTATTCCCTACAAGATCATCATTATCTTTGCATGCCTTATAACAAGGCCCAACAACATCACTTACATATAATACACCAGATCAACACAATATTGCATTAATGAGCTAGGAGATATTCATAAACAATCATAGCAGGGTTATATTAACATTAAGAACATTCCTTTATAACATCAACATGCAAGAAATCAAGATATTATTAACCCTCATCATATTCATAATGCACATCTCTTTCAAATAAGCAAGTATCAACCATGTGGCTATGACAACCACCAATTAACACATTAAGGTTATGATCATGTTAAGGAGGTTATTTCACCATCATGCCATCATATAAGAATATTAAACATGAATACTCATCTTTATCTATTTACATTAGAGTTAGGCTCAATAAGATAAATTATATTAATGTTACTAATTAGCACTTATACCCAAACCCTAACTCATGACATCCCCATTGGATCATGGATGGATAAGGTTAAGCATCACCATCACATTCCATACTATTCTCAAGTATGAACCCACACATAAATCAAGGTGTAACCATTGGGTTATAGCATACTAGGGATTCAACAACATTAACATAGTATTTCATGATTGTATTAGTCATTCAAGGACTATTCATTCCCAATTACCATCGTTTAGTTATATTAAAGCTAGGTATAACAAGCCATACCTCATTAGGGTTACATATCAACACAATATGATTACCATCCCTTCTATTCATATGAGTGAATAGGTAAGACTACCTTATTAAGGGCAACCCTCCATTTGTTCCATCATCATTCAACCCATATCATCATACCACAATGTCACCCAGAACCATTGTATGTTTAAAAGGGTAAGACCATTGGTTGTTTACACAAGTTAACACCTTAGATAAACCACCTATGAAGTCCTTGATTTGTGCTCTAGAAAGAGTCACCATTTAACCCTAGACATCCCTTAATTAACAACACAAAAAGTTCCATTTAGAGTAGGGTAAAACCCACAGTCGACTGTTCATTTAAAACAAGCCATCCATTGTCAACAAGTAAGCTCCTTAAGTTGATCTTATAAAGGAAACCATCTAAATCACATTATTAGGACCAACATATTACATTATCCATCATTCCACTTTATTGGAGGAATAAACATTAGATCTTGACCATTGGGTCAAGTTCTTAGTTAAAATCATCAATTATAGTATAGGTCCGACCATTGCATCAAGTTACCCAAGAAACCATTGGTCTAAGGTTTAATTGATGCTACAACTATATGATTAGCTCACCACAGGATTTGGAGACCTGATCAACCATCATTAGTGACCATTAAGTCAACATAGGTTGTTAGATCAACATTATATTCATTAATCAACATCAAATATCAAACTAATATCACCATTGATTGATAGCATCATTAGGGTACTTAGTTGTTAATCACTAGGCTTCTAATTAGGCCAAAACATGACCTAAGGGGTGAACGTTAGTTGATACCTTTGGTTACCACCATCAATTGTCATGAAGACAATACCATAGGGTTGTTACAATGGTATCATCATCGGGTCATGGGTTTATAGAAGAAATCAGCTTGAAACCCTAAAATTGACCATTGGTTGATAGGTGCTTTTGTTGCAATGGTACCATCATCGGGTCATGGGTTTATAGAAGAAATTAGCTTGAAACCCTAAAATTGACCATTGGTGATAGGTGCTTAGAACCATAGGTTGTCAAACCAACCTGATCCAAGTCATATTATACCTTAGGAATAACATACAAATGATCACAAGTTCATCTATAACTGAAATTAGAACAGGGAATATTATAAAAATTGAAATCCAAGTCAAGCATAGCTTTTTAGTGCATGTATCATCATTTTCAAGAAAGAAAATGATCTAGAAATCTTATGGTAAGCATTAAACATGGAGCAGGTAGTGTAGAAAATCCAAGCGTAAGCTATGAACTCATCCATCTAGCACCTTTCTTCATCAAATGAGCAAACCCTAAGCATAAGGAGCAAGAAAGGTAGGGTTTTAGAGCCTTAGAGCAATTTATACCATGGAAAAACAAGGTTCCAACCTGGAGGAAGGTCTAAGGAAGGAGAAGAGAAAGATAAAAGGAGAAGGGAGGAAGAAAATAACTTTCCTTGGTCTAAATCCCTAGAAGATGACCTTGGAAACCCTAGGTAGGGCTAAATGGAGCTCTAGGAGACCTTCTTCTACAAAAAGAGGTTGTATTCTACCTTAGACACTTGGTTATGCAGAAAAATAGAGTGGAGTCATTTCCTTAGGTTATAGGAAAGAGAAAGCAAGAAAAGTTTCATACTTGGGCAAGGAAGAGGTAAATATAGCCTATGGATAAGGATGGGAGCATGAGGTGTAAAAGTAGCTTCCCCATGTGTCTATGGCCTTAAACTATTAAGAATATACAAGAACACACACAATCAGCTCCCCCACCATCCATAGATACATTCTTATCCCTTGTTTCTTGAATTTCCAAGAAAAACAAATAACTCGTTAGTTTATAGCTACTAAAGGTAGCTAATCCATGAAGGGGTAAACCCTAAAATAACCTTAGAGAAAACACCTTTAAACCAAGGTTTAAATAGGCTCCCCATGGACAAAAAATCTCAAGAATGATGATAGAATATCAAAGGAACATAATGCAAGTGATAAATTTCAAAGAAAACCTCTCAACTGGGTAAATTGCAGAAAAGACCAAAATGTGCATAAAATTGCATAACTTGCTCAAACAGTGTCCAAATTGGACCAAATTTGAAACTTAAGCTTGTATTATGATTTCAAATAATATCACAAGGTTATATTAGGGTTATAAGAATTCAATTATGATAATTAATCTTATTCAACTCATTAAGCAAGTTTAGGGGGCTTACAACTATAAACCCCGAACAGGGATTCCACCCTCGAAATCCAAGGTAAACAAAGATGAGTACTTCCTTTGCACCTCATACTATTACCTTCACATGGTTACTTGCATATCATCGTGATGTAATATCATTCATACATATCTTCTCTTGGGTCAGCACAAAAATCCCCACCTAAGAAGACATTCTCAATATGGAATGTAGAAACTTGTTGTGTCATCTGTACAACTCTAGTAGTAACGTTCAACTTTAAATTCTAGCTATCATCCTAAAATTATATCTATTGTATCAACACATTACTCAAAAGTCATACTTGCTAGATTTTTACCAATCATGGCATGTGTCCCATACCATTCCTTGATGCATAAAAAAAGGCAATGTATCCATCCCTTTTTTTTATATATACACTGACACTAGAACACTTGTCAGTTCTTTTTTAGCATCAAAAGAAATGCTGACGCTAACACCTATCATTCCATATAAGGAAGCATCATTCCTAGTCAACCTTGTTATGGGTGAAACAACAACACTATCTTCACCTTACTAGGATTTACACTACCTACTTAGAAGACATATCATGATCCCATAAAGAAATTTAATCAACCCCATCTCACTCTTGTTCAACTTATCTCATAGATATTACTGCTTCAGCAACCCTAAGGTTTTTGAAGAAATATAGATCATATTTTTGACCATATTTGAAATACTTTGACATGTCATCATTCAAAGCTTGATATAACTTGTATGACATGACTGGAACACTCTATTCCTCCTATTCATAAATTCTATGTGTACATTGGTTAGTCTAAAGGACATAACTCTAAACTCATCATGGTCATGTGAATTATGTCATCCAATCTAACTCTTATGCATTGATATTTGATCTTAGGTTTATCTTAAAGGAGCACAATATCACGTATCTATTAACCAACAAACCATCTATCCTTGATAGTGGTCTTGCCCAACTATCACTGAACCATACGCAACATTATAGAATCACTTTTGTTTTTCCTTCCAAACAACATTTAGAGGGTCATCATCAACTCTCTCCCCCTCTCTCTCTATGTAAGAGGAATACTTGGAATGTTCATTTAATAAATATATCCAACCTTCAAATATTTCTCATATTATTAATACATCTTGGATACTATGATTCATTACCTTGGTATCCACCTCATGTGCTATAAGCAACTCACATCATTATCTCATCCCGTTTTACCAACATAATACATATCAAGACATATAAGAGGAGTCTTCCTAATTACTGGAAGGCTCAAAAGTAAAACCATCACAAACTTTATGATCTTGGAACCATAGTCCAAACAACCTTATGCTATAATAAGCTATCCACCCTCATGTTTATAATAAATCCACACATACCAAGTGGCAATGATCCACTTGAAAGTTGTGCCCTGGAAAGGAAAGACACAAAGGGAAACACACTTCCCACATCATAGCAACATTGTTCAAGGGTCACCAACAAACAAGTAACCAATTCTATTTTCATTATGCAAGTTACAACTTCTTATGTATCATTTTACCCTTTTCATTTTGGGTTCCTTGCCATTAGAATAGGAATCATCATGATTAACATATCTCATTACTCCTTCCTTGAAGACTATTTATCACACTTTGGTATGTTCTCTTATTTTATTAATTTTTTCAACCACTTATCAACAAGTAAATACTCATATTCCACATTTTCTTCATTAAACATGGATCATCTCCGTCAATTTCTTTCAAACTCCATGCTTATTTTACATTAACACTTTCTTACACACATAGGTTGGTCTGAGATTAACTCAGGTTCCACCTTATTCCTTTGTCATTGTTCTCATTTATCTTCTCATTTTATACTTATCATTGGAGTTCTCTCCATCTTATGTGGATTTCATACCTTGAATCACTTTATAAGCATATACTTATCTGTCTTTTACTTCATTATCTTCTTGAATCACATCTTCAAGAACTCCTCTTTGGCTTATTTGTATTCAGATTTAGATTTCATGGTGTTGTGTCTTTCTCTTTAGCTACCAAACATTCAAGTTTTGATAGATTATGATGCAATTCTCATCTTCTTTAAGGTGGGATTGAGATATTCACACCATGATTTCTTATTCATTATGCTCTTTAGATTGCCTCAAAATGACTACTTGATCAGAGTAATCATAAAATATAACAATATAAGAGTTACATACTTACCTTTTCTTCAATAATTGAATACCTGGCCAGGGCACCCAAATACTGAGATTAGGCAGTATGCACCATAGTTTTATGTCATATTCCTAACTCAGACATCATCCTAGTCCTAAGACCTAGTGTCCTTGTAGACTCAGTGAACCTAAAGCTCTGATACCAACTTGTGAGAACCTATTACACTAAACGAGATTACTCAAAACATAAAACACAATCAATCACTAATTAATCACATACCCAAAAATATGGGTAAATTAAAACTGATTTAAACGTCAGCACCCACTCAGAAACATTTGCATAAGAGCTCAACATCTTTCTTATATCCATACTATGATAAGAATTTGATGCAAATTGTTCTATCATCTTAGCCCCCACATATATACACAAGAGAACAATATTTGTATATGCCACACAAACAAGCATTAATATGCTAACAAAAGTCTGATTTATTTGAAACACCATATACAAACTTTTCCTGCCCAGACTTGAGAGTATAGGGATGACTCTAGGATGCACTAGACAGCAATTCAACTTTCTCAAAGATTCATTACTATATCTCCTCTTTGTTGCCACATGTTTGTTTTTATCACTTCCGATTACCTAAAAAAATGTGGCAAACCACAAGGGTGAGATCCATGTCCCAGTAAGAGATATAACCTCCAACAACGTTTATTGATTACAACATTTTTAAGTAATTAAAGAGTTAAGCAAATTAATCAGATATAACAAATAAGCTCAGCAGCACTGATGATGAACAAAATACACAAAGGAGTAGATAATAACTATCTTCATTAGCCAGACTATTCTCATATCTCTATTAACAATATAAGGAGTATAGCAACATGACCATCTCTAACATCATGAATAAATATAGTATCATATGCATAGCTAACAACATCAATATGTCTAACAGGTTGAACATATCAACATCATAAGAAGAGCTACAACATAAGCACAACTATCTGGATAAGCATGATTAGCAGTATATGCATCTCTAGTTACAAAGGCATGTCTAGCACGCTAAACATAACTAATAAGATGAGATAGCTAGCACCATGATTATAATCAGCAATAGTAGTATAGTTATTGTAAAGACCCTGACCTACATTTTGGGCTTTCCCTATTTGTTTTTCCTAAACCCTGTGCTTAGATGCTTGCCTAATTACCTGAATTGTGATTAGGGTTATGTTTGTGCTTCATTGGGAGGTTGAGGTGCAACTTGCAACTTACCCAAGTTTTAGGGTTTGTGTGCAAGTTTTTCACCTTAAGAGATTCCTTTCTCTCTCCTTGCATCCTCTAGGTTTGAGATGATGGGTTGGGCGCCTTGCTTGGTTTGTTTTGAGCCTTGTTTGAGCTTATTGAAGCTTAGGCTTGTTGTTGGGCTTTCTTGGGCCTTGTTTGAGCTTGGTGACGCCTTCTTGGTTGGAGTGTCGGCCAAAGGGTGTGTCGGCCAAGAGGTGTGCTGGGCAGTGGTGTATCGGCCATGGCACCATGTTGGGCAATACACACCCTCTTGACCTAGCCTCGTTTGTGTCACCATTTTTTTGGACAAGTGGCCGTTGCTTTGCTAGTTGGTGGCAAGTCATGAGCATGTGGCTTGGGATGCTAGCAAGGTGGCATAGTTTGGATAAGTGGTGGTTTGGGCGATCACATGTGGAGCAATCCCCTAGTGGACGCCCAATTAACACCCTTGCATATATACCCCCTTCTTTTCTAGCTTGGGATCCCTTTAGCTCCTTAGTTGCTTCCCTTCTTTCTTGGTGGATGATATCTCCCCTTAGTAGAGCTTGGTGGCCGATCTCCTTGGTGGAGTCTTCTTCTTCCTCTAGTGGTGGCCAAAACCC
The DNA here is from genome assembly GCA_963693085.1 of Alisma plantago-aquatica. NCBI lineage: Eukaryota > Viridiplantae > Streptophyta > Magnoliopsida > Alismatales > Alismataceae > Alisma > Alisma plantago-aquatica. The sequence continues at coordinate 543,215,282 of OY856415.1, forward strand.
TAGATGTGCCTTGCTCCTTCTCCTCTTATGGTGAGTATCTCTCTCTATCATTGGCACCTTCTTATTCTTCTCTCTTTCTTTTTATCCATGGTGGTTATGGAGTTCTCTTCTCTCCTAGTGTTGGCTGAAGGTAGTGCCTTAGAGCTTCGAGCTTGGTGCTTGGAGCTTTGGAGCTTGAGGAGTGTGCTTAAGGCGGGTTACATAACTCCTAACCTTACTGTACTACTTCTTTATCATGTTGCTTTGCTATATGTTTCGCCCATGCCATCTTCTAGCTCTGTTTCTTACTTTAATAGTTATGTGGTTGCCTTGGGTTGGCCGAACCATTAGATGTGGTGTGCTTTGAAAAAAACCCCTCTCTCACTTAGTTGTTGAGAGGTGAGCCTAGGGTTTCCTGATTCCATAATGAGTGGCATTTTGGGTTGGATGGTTGATATGGCGATGGACCTCCTTGTTGGCCGATAGGTGATGGAAGTTGTGCAGAACCCCTCTCTCACTTAGGTGTTGAGAGGTGAGCCAACTCTCATGATCTTTTAGGGATTCTTGGTGGTAGTCTTGAGGTTGAAGATGACCAACTTGTCATAGCCTTTGAACCTTTGCACGATACCCTAAGTAATGTTTTTCCCGATATCCCTCTTTTAGGGTTGAGCCTGGGCGACATGCTAGGTGAATGCCTTGTTGACCTCTTGACTGATATGGTTTCTTAACTGAGATGTGGTTGGGCGATATCCCTTGGCTGACATGGTGCTGCCCGATATGGACTCTTGGTTGATGTAACCCTGAATGGGAAATATAGTGGCTTGTTCCCTTGACCGATATGAGTGTGGTAGGTACATCTTATGTTGGGTGTTATGGTTTGTACCTTGCATGACACTCCCCTAGTTGTGCTGCCCGACATGGTGCCCTAGTGGCTATGTTGCCTTGGGCGAGATGCAGCTTGGGCGTTAGGGCTTGCTGCTTTGGGCGTTATGGGGTTTATCCTTCATGCCCGATACCCTCTTACACCTAGATGTGTAGTGCTGCCCGATATGGCTGTTGGCCGATAAGGATGTTGAGTAATCCAATAGATCTTACCTTGGGCGATATGGGAGATCCTTGGGCGCCATGATGTCACTTGAAGGATGGCAGTGGTGTGTCTTGGGCGATATGGTTTTTGGTGGTTTCCCGACATGGAAAACCCTAACCCTAGTGGATGATATGGGGTCTTAGCCGATACAGGGGTAGTGCTGCCCAATACACCCTTGTACATGGTTGCCCGATACCCTCTTGTGCATGGTTGCACGATATGCTGGCTTGGTGCCCAAGGGTTTTGGTGGTGACCAATACCGTTTGGGTGAGGGATAGTGCTCTACCTGATATCTCTTTAGTGAGGGTAGGTGACACCTTTAGTGAGGGATGTGCCTAACCCGATAACCCTAAGTTGGTGAACTTATTGTCTTGACCCTTATCTATGACGATGTGATATGATGGTTATTTAAGGTTGATGATAAATTAAGATGATAAGATCATGGTTGTGTTCATAATAATGGATGTTGTTCCAATCCTATGCACCTTAAATCTTAATGACATAATATTCATAATATGTTCTCTAAAGATCTGTATTCATTGATCAAGTTATCTCTTCGAATATGCATTCTAACCATGTAGGTGTATCAATTGAATTCATAGCTACATAAGAGATATGATGTATATATGTTTTGTGTAACACTTAATAAGGATTCTCCTTGTTGATGAGATAACAGGTATCACCAATATGATGAGAAAGATCTGGTGACATGATAAAGGCTGAGTGCCTGATTGAGGTGTTAACCTCTGATGATGACATGAGAGATTGTTATCCCCTGATGATGATATATGGTGAAGAAGCCTTGAGGGGCAGTGGCATTATATGATGATGGATTGAGATCCCATGGAAATGTGATGATGCCAGTAATGGAGTGACATAATGTTGTTTATGTTTTATAACATGATTGCCTCAACAATCCACTTAAAATATACTAATTAATTACAGATGAACATTTCATGTAGTTTTCCCTGGCCATGGATCCATCATTGTCAGTAGCTGGTGATGGTGAAACGGGTTCTCCTGCGGGTTAACCCGGAGTGTATATTGTTGAATATGTGGGGTTTCACCTAGACAAAAATAGGAGGATTAGAGTACAACTTCGGTTGTAGACTCAGTATGGTTAGAGCATGGTGAATAGGCCCATGGCTTAGTGTGATAGAGAATGAATGCGTTCATGGCTCAGGAGCACGGTGAATAGACCCGTGGCTCAAGTTATGCTAGCGCTGAGACCTGTACCAAGACAGGCTAGAGAAAAGGGGTAGCCTGCAGAGCTGACCCTATGGCTAAGACCACTTAAGCAAGAGACTACGGTCCTGCTTTGGATATCATGCACTGACTACGAGGAGGTGACGTCATGGAGTCCGACTCTTCCATTGACCTTGTATGGCACCGGTTTTGGGCTTCACAGCCGAAGGTTGGATTTGAGCGGCACGACTCACTTCCTCATGGCATAATAAATTGTAATCCAGCCGTATAGTATATATTTCTTAGGGAAAAACATGGAACATTGGCTGAGGCTTTGATTGTATAGTTGCTCCAGTTATATCTTGCAGTTAATTACACGTTCCTCATATCTTATGATAAGTTCTTATATATCTTATGCTGCCAATCATGTTCCTTAAGAAATATCTAGTTATATGCCTCCCGGATATCTTGGTAAGTTGTTAATAAAGTTAGTTCTATTCAGTATGCTGCATATATGAGTTGCTTATATCAGTTATCTGCTTTATCTGTTCTAGCTTTTCTGAAGTTTTATAGTTCGGCGGGGAGTCATGTTTCTCGCTGGGATTGTGTGTCTCACCCCACTGGTTTTAAACCTTTTTAGGTGATCGTGCTAGACATGGTGGTGGTCGAGAGGTTGTGTCCGAGCAGCAAGAAGAATAGTAGGAGGCAAGAGATGGATATGCTGATGTTTTGGTTGTTTTATAATAGAGTCTTAGATTCATCCCTGTACTCTCAAGTCCTTGGAGGTGTTTTGACGAGGTTTCATGATGTATAGTTGATGTAGCTTGTTTATGCTGTTGTTGGCCTGGTATGGCCTATTCTGTATATAAACATGTGGTGAACTCTTTGTGCCTATGTGACAGTTGGATTCTATGAACTGTAGACATGTATCAAGGTTCATGTATGTTTATATAACATGTTTCCTTACATGATAAGGATCGGGATGTAATAGTTTCTTTATTATCTGCTTTTCGCAATCGGTTTTAATTAACCTGTATATCTGGTAACATGTGGTTTATGGATGTTCCACACATTTTCGCGTGGCATTTCATTATCTGTGTGATAGCGGGATGTCACAGTAAGTTTTTGGTATCAGAGCTCTAGGTTTGCTGAGTCTATAGGGATCTAGGACTAGGCTTGTGTCTGTTCTTGTGAGTTTTCTAGATTTTCTTACAACAACCTTCTGCCCCCAGCAGAAGATAAAGCTTAAAGATGTATGGAAATCATGAATAACATGCTGCCGAGAGGAGTGATGCTGCATCTGTTGATGGAGCATGAGTGCAGGCACATGAAGATCGGGTGCCTGAGGTCCCCCAAGTTGACCCAACCATTCTTGAGAATCATGTCCACCATCACCTTATGGGACAGGTAATGGTTATAATGAATCTCATGATGGAGAGATTTCCAATGCCTCTACCAAGAGCACAGACCCCCCATGGTGAATCTTTAGGTGTTGGGAAGACCTTCGAGCGGCTTCGCCGATTCGGAGCTTCAGATTATGTTGGAACGGCTGATCTAGCAGATGCAGATCTGTGGCTGAAGGGTCTTGAGAAGGCCTTCTGGATCCTTGACATCCCCGAAGCAGAAAAAGTCAGGCACGCTGTCTACCTTTTGAAAGGTAGTGTTGGCCACTGGTGGGCCATTGAGGAGGAGAAATGACCTGGTGAGGTGATCGGTTGGGACATATTCCGGCGGGGGTTCGTGAGTCGATACTTCTCGAAGACCTATATAGACAAAAAGATCAGCCAGTTTGAGCATCTGCGCCAAGGTTCTCTGAGCATCACTGAGTATGAAGCCAAGTTTATGGACTTGCTGAGTTTTGTCCTCACATGGCGATGATAGATGATGAGAGAATCAGACGGTTTGAGAAAGGTCTGAGTGCTGAGCTGACGACACCTGCTGCTTCCTTAGAAAACCAGGAGCGGTTTGCCACATTTGTGGAGTCTGTCTAAAGGATTGAACGGTCAGTCAAGGAGAAGAGAGAGACCATGTCCATGAAAAAGCCTGCTCAGTTCCAGAGGCAGAGGTTTGATGGCTTCAAGAAGCTGAGGTTTTCTACACCTTCTGTGATGCAAAGCTCTAGCGCGCCGTCACAATGGTCTCTGAGTAAAGGAAGATGACACAGGTTTTCGCCATCTAGAGCCCACAGTACAACTTCAGTAGCTGTGACATGGCCATCTAGACCGTAAATAGAAGACAAGTCATGCTATCACTATGGACAGACAGGGCATTTGAAGTCAAATTGCCCAAGGAGAGATGTCGAAGTGATGCAGCAGCCAAGGCAGAATCAATAAGGATCAGATTGACAACAATTTAGTGGCGCCAGAGGGCGAGGGCACGGTCAAGTGTTGCAAGCTGGATTGTCTGCTCAAGGAAGCAGAGGACATGGGCAATAATAAGCAACAACTTGATTCTATGCTATGAGTCATCCTGAAGCGATAGTCAACCCGCGAGTGGTGGTAGGTCAGATGGAGTTATTTCATTCTGATTTGTCTTCTTCTTACTTTATATCTGTTTTGGTTGACCCAGGTGCTACACAGTCTTTTATCACTTGTAGTATGCTTGATATTTGTCTCTTACCTATTAGTTATAAGAAAGATAGCCTGTTGTTAGAAACCCCTCTTGACGGTTCCTTAATGCTTCAAGAGGTGTGTCCATCTCGTGTTCTATCCTTTTCGGGACACAACCATACAAGTGGATCTTATACCACTTGATATGCATGGATTCAATGTGATCCTTGGGATGGATACCCTAGAGAGGTATAAGGGTGTGTTGGACTGTTGTTCCAAGCAAGCAATGTTTGCTGAGGATGGTGAGAAGTGGATCTTCTAGGGAGATAGAAAGATTCTACCGATGTGTTTGATATCAGCTATGGTGGCAGAAAAGTTGTTGTGGCAAGGTTGTAGAGCGTTCTTAGCTCATATTGTGGATACTGAGGCAAAAGTTCTGAGACTTCAGGACGTGACAGTTGTCAGAGAGTTTGAGGATGTGTTTCTTGATGAGTTTCCCGGTGTTCCCCCACCTCGAGAGATTGACTTTAAGATCAATCTAGTACCAGGGACAAAACCAGTTGCTCAAACACCATACATGATGGCTCCAACTGAGATGGTAGAACTGAAGAATCAGTTACATGAGTTGCTGGATAAAGATTTCATCAGACTGAGCACATTGTCGTGGGGTGCACCAATTCTGTTTGTAAAGAAGAAGGATGGATCAATGCGTCTGTGCATAAATTACCGATAGCTGAACAAAGTTACGATCAAGAACCAGTATCCTTTGTCGAGGATAGATGATCTGTTTGATCAGTTGCGTGGTGCTACAATGTTCTCAAAGATTGATCTACGGTCTGGATACCATCAGTTGAGGATTACGGATGATGATATACCAAAGTCAACTTTTAGGACGAGGTATGGTCACTATGAGTTTGTAGTTATGCCGTTTGGGCTAACCAATGCACCTACTACTTTCATGGATCTGATAAACATGGTGTTCCATCTGTTTCTAGACTAGTTTGTTGTGGTCTTCATAGACAACATCTTGATCTATAGTCGAGACAGTCAACAACATGAACAACACCTTTGAAAAGCATTGACTCTCCTTCACCAACATCAGTTGTATGCCAAGTTCAGTAAGTGTGAGTTTTGGTTGAAGGAAGTAACTTTTTTGGGTCATGTGATATCTGCGGAAGGAGTTAGAGTGGATCCTAAGAAGGTGGAGTCAGTTGCAGAGTGGGAGCAACCAAAAACGCCTACTGAAGTTTGTAGTTTTCTGGGTTTAGTAGGATACTACCAGAGGTTTATAAAGGACTTCAGTGTGATCGCATTGCCATTGATGAAGTTGACCAGGAATGATGCACCTTTTGTTTGGGAAGATCGTTGTCAACGAGCCTTTCAGAGCTTGAAGAAGAAGCTGACTAGTGCTCCAGTGTTGGTGTTGCTAGAGCCTGGGAAGGGCTATGTTGTTTTCTACGATGCTTCCAAGAAAGGCTTAGGTTGTGTGCTAATGCAAGAGGATCATGTGGTTTCCTTTGCTTCACGACAACTCAAGAAACATGAGGAGAGCTATCCGACACATGATTTGGAGCTGGCAACGGTGGTCCATGCATTAAAGATTTGGAGACACTATCTTTATGGGGAAGTGTGTCAGATCTTTACGAATCATAAGAACCTAAAGCATATCTTCTCACAGAGTGAGATGAACATGCGACATCGTCGTTGGATGGAGCTGATCAATGATTACGATTGCACCATTGGGTATCATCCTGGTAAGGTGAACGTGGTAGTAGATGCACTCAGCAGGAAGTCTTCTTCTCTTCCTATCAAGAAGGCACAGTTGAGTTCTTTGATATGCCATAGGTGGGATATGTTCGTCTCATTGCGTTAGATGAATGTATAGTTGGAAGTATCCTTGTTGGCATGACTGTTGGCACAGATGCAAGTGAAGCCTATGTTGAGACAACAGATCAAAGAAACACAGCAGGCAGATGATGCAGTTCAGTTGATCAGATCAGAGCTTGGCAGCGAGAAGTGAGATGCTTCCATGAATATGAGGATGGACTAGTTTGTTATCACAACAGGATGATGGTTCCCGATGTTGATGATCTGAGAAAGTTAGTGCTCAAGGAAGTACACACATCGATGTATGCTATGCATCCAGGTGTCACCAAGATGTATCATAATCTGAAGGATCTGTATTGGTGGCCTGTTTTGAAGAGAGACGTGGCCGAGTTTGTAGCTAAGTGTGTGGTATGCCAGTAGGTTAAGGCTGAGCATTAGAAGCCAACAGGTACGTTGCAACCCATGTCGATACCGCAGTAGAAATGGGATCATGTAACTATGGATTTCGTAGTTGGTCTTCTGAGGACAGCTAAAATCATGATTCCATCTGGGTGATAGTGGACAGATTGACGAAGTCTGCCCATTACATACCTGTGAAGATGACATATATAGTAGAGAAGCTTGCTCAGGTGTATGTGGATGAGATAGTACGTTTGCACAGTGTGCCAGCAACGATAGTCTCTGACAGAGGTCCTCAGTTCACAAGTCGTTTTTGGGAATATTTGCACGGAGCGTTGGGAACGCAGTTGAAGTTCAGTACCACTTTCCACCCACAAATAGATGGATAGTCTGAAAGGACTATTCAGACTTTGGAGAATCTTCTCCGAGATTGTGTTTTGTAATTCCTAGGAAGTTGGGACGTGCATCTCAATTTAATAGAGTTTGCCTAAAACAACAGTTACCAACAGAGTATCGACATGGCACCTTATGAGGCTTTGTATGACAGGAAATGCATATCTCCTTTTTGTTGGTATGAGTTTGGTGAGTATCAGCTTCTAGGTCCTGAGTTAGTACAATAGAGGACAGAGAAGATCAAGATGATACAACAACTGAAAGCGGCACAGGATAGACAGAAGTCGTATGCAGATAATCATCGACGACCTTTAGAGTTCCAGGTGGGAGACAAGGTGTATCTCAAGGTCTCACCATGGAAAGGCGTGTTGAGGTTTGGGCGGAAAGGCAAGTTGTCTCTCAGGTATATGGGGACATATCTGGTAATAGCACGTGTTGGCAAGGTAGCTTACAAGTTAGAACTACTGCCAGAGTTGCACAGGTTACATCCGGTGTTCCATGTCAGTATGCTGAAGAAAAGTCATCCAGGCACAGAGACAATAATACATCTAGTTGAGGTTGATATTGATGAAGATGTGACCTATGAGGAAGGTTCGGTGTTGATCCTCGACAAAAGAGTGAAGAAGTTGAAGAGGAAGGACCTAGTTCTTGTGAAGGTTCTTTGGCATCATCGTGGTGTTGAGGAAGTCACGTGGAAGCTTGAGGAAGAGATGAGGAGGAAGTATCCCTCACCTTTCTCTTCAGATTTCGAGGGCAAAATCCTTTTGTAGGGGTTTATGGCATGTAAGGACCCTGATCTCCATTTTGGGCTTACCTTGTTTATTTTGCCTAAACCCTATGCTTAGATGCCTGCCTAATTACCTGAGTTGTGATTAAGGTTCTGTTTGTGCTTCGTTGGGAGGTTGAGGTGCAACTTGAAATTTACCCAAGTTTTAGGGTTTGTGTGCAAGTTTGTCACCTTGAGATATACCTTTCTCTCTCCTAGCATCCTCTAGGTTTGAGAGGATGGGTTGGGCACCTTGATTGGTTTGTTTTGAGCCTTGTTTGAGCTTGTTGAAGCTTAGGCTTGTTGTTGGGCTTTCTTGGGCCTTATTTGAGCTTGGTGCCGCCTTCTTGCTTGGAGTGTCGTCCAAAGGGCGTGTCAGCCAAGAGGTGTGCTGGGAAGTGGTGTATCGACCATGGCACCATGTTGGACGATACACACCCTCTTGACCTAGCCTCGTTTGTGTCACCATTCTTTGGACAAGTGGTCGTTGCTTTGCTAGTTGGTGGCAAGTCATGAGCATGTGGCTTGGGATGCTAGCAAGGTGGCATAGTTTGGACAAGTGGTGGTTTGGGTGAGCACATGTGGAGCAATCCCCTAGTGGACGCCCACTTAACCCCCTTGCATATATACCCCCTTCTTTGCTAGCTTGGGATCCCTTTAGCTCCTTAGTTGCTTCCCTTCTTTCTTGGTGGCCGATATCTCCCCTTGGTAGAGCTTGGCGGCCGATCTCCTTAGTGGAGTCTTGTTCTTCCTCTAGTGGTGGCTGAAACCCTAGATGTGCCTTGATCCTTCTCCTCTTGTGGTGAGTATCTCTCTCCCTATCCTTGGAACCTTCTTCTTCTTCTCTCTTTCTTTTCAGCCATGGTGGTTATGGAGTTCTCTTCTCTCCTAGTTTTGGCCGAAGGTGGTGCCTTGGAACTTGGAGCTTTGGATCTTGAGGAGTGTTCTTAAGGCGGGTTACATAACTCCTAACCTTACTATACTACTTCTTTATCATGTTGCTTTACTATATGTTTCGGCCATGTCATCTTCTAGCTATGTTTCTTACTTTAATGGTTATGTGGTTGCCTTAGGTTGGCCGAACCATTAGATGTGGAGTGCTTTGGGCAAAACCCCTCTCTCACTTAGTTGTTGAGAGGTGAGCCTAGGGTTTCCTAATTCCATGGTGAGTGGAGTTTTGGGTTGGATGGTCGATATGGTGATGAACCTCCTTGTTGGCCGATAGGTGATGGAAGTTGTGCAAAACCCCTCTCTCACTTAGTTGTTGAGAGGTGAGCCAACTCTCCTGATCTTTTAGGGCTTCTTGGTGGTAGTCTTGAGGTTGAAGATGACCAACCCGTCATGGACTTTGAACCTTTACACGATACCCTAAGTAGTGTTTTGCCTAATATCCCTCTTCTAGGGTTGAGCCTTGGCGACATGCTAGGTGAATGCCTTGTTGACCTCTTAATCGATATGGTTTCTTAACTGAGATGTGGTTGGGTGATATCCCTTGGATGACATGGTGCTGCCCGATATGGACTGTTGGTTGATGTACCCCTAGATGGGCGATATAGTGGCTTGTTCCCTTGACCAATATGAGTGTGGTAGGAAGATCTTGTGTTGGGCGTTATGGTTTGTACCTTGCATGACACTCACCTAGTTGTGCTGCCCGACATGGTGCCCTAGTGGCTATGTTTCCTTGGGCGAGATGCATCTTGGGTGTTATGGGGTTTATCCTTCATGACTGATACCCTCTTACACGTAGATGTGTAATGCTGCCCGATATAGCTATTGGCCGATAAGGATGTCGAGTAATCCAGTAGATCTTACCTTGGGCGATATGCGAGCTCCTTGGGTGCCATGATGTTGCTTGAAGGATGACAGTGGTGTGTCTTGGGCGATATGGTTTTTTATGGTTTCCCAACATGGAAAACCCTAACCCTAGTGGATGATATGGGGTCTTGGCTGATATAGGGGTAGTGCTGCCCGATACACCCTTGCACATGGCTGCCCGATACCCTCTTATGCATGGTTGCACGATATGCTATCTTGGTTCCCTAGGGTTTTGGTGGTGATCAATACCGTTTGGGTGAGGGATAGTGCTCTACCCGATGTCTCTTTAGTGAGGGTAGGTGACACCTTTGGTGAGGAATGCGCCTAATCCGGTAACCCTAAGTTGGTGAACTTGTTGTCTTGACCCTTATCTATGACGATGTGATATGATGGTTATTTAAGGTTGATGATAAAGTAAGATGATAAGATCATTGTTGTGTTCATAATAATGGATGTTGTTCCAATCCTATGCACCTTAAATCTTAATGATATAATATTCATAATATGTTCTCTAAAGATCTGTATTCGGTGATCAAGTTATCTCTTCGAAAATGCATTCTAACCATGCAGGTGTATCAATTGAATTCATAGCCAGGTAAGAGCTATGATGTATATATGTTTTGTGTAACACTTAATAAGGATGCTCCTTGTTGATGAGATAACATGTATCACCAATATGATGAGAAAGATCTGGTGACTTGATAAAGGTTGAGTGCCTGATTGAGGTGTTAACCTCTGATGATGACATGAGAGATTGTTATCCCCTGATGATGATGTATGATGATGAATCCTTGAGGGGCAGTGGCATTATATGATGAGGGATTGAGATCCCATGGCAATGTGATGATGACAGTAATGGAGTGATACAATGTTGTTTATGTTTTATAACATGATTGCCTCAACTATCCACTTAAATTATACTAATTAATTACAGATGAACATTTCATGTAGTTTGCCCTGGCCATAGATCCATCATCGTCAGTAGCTGGTGATGGTGAAATGGGTTCTCCTGCGGGTTAACCCGGAGCATATATTGTTGAATATGCTGGGTTTCTCCTAGCCAAAAATAGGAGAATTAGAGTACAACTTCGGTCGTAGACTCAGTATGGTTAGAGCATGGTGAATAGGCCCATGGCTCAGTGTGATAGAGCATGAATGCGTTCATGGCTCAAGAGCATGATGAATAGGCCCGTGGCTCAAGGTATGCTAGCCCCGAGACCTGTACCAAGGCAGGCTAGAGAAAAGGGGTAGTCTGTAGAGCTGACCCTGTGGCTGAGGCCACTTAAGTAAGAGAATGCGGTCCTACTTTGGATATCGTGCACTGACCACGAGGAGGGGAGGTCATGGAGTCTGACTCTTCCATTGACCTTGTATGGCATCGGTTTTGGGCTTCACAGCCGAAGGTTGGATTTGAGCGGTACGACTCACTTCCTTAGGGCATAATAAATTGTAATGCAGCTGTATAGTATATATTTTTCTTAGGGAAAAATACAGAACATTGGTTGAGGCCTTGATTATATAGTTGCTCTAGTTATATCTTACAGTTAATTACATGTTCCTCATATCTTATGATAAGTTATTATATAGCTTATCTTGTCAATCATGTTCCTTAAGAAATATCTGGTTATATGGCTCCTGAATATCTTGGTAAGTTGTTAATAAAGTTAGTTCTGTTCAGTATGCTACATATATGAGCTGCTTATATCAGTTATCTGCTTTATCTGCTCTAGCTTTCCTGAAGTTTTATAGTTCGGTGGAGAGTTATGTTTCTCACTGGGACTGTGTGTCTCACCCCTGGTTTTAAACCTTTTTAGGTGATTGTGCTAGACGTGGTGGTGGTCGAGAGGTTGCAGCCGAACAACAAGAAGAATAGTAGGAGGCAAGAGATGGATATGCTGCTGTTTTGGTTGTTTTGTAGTAGAGTCTTAGAGTCATCCCTATACTCTCAGGTCCTTGGAGGTGTTTTGACAAGGTTTCACGATGTATAGTTGATGTAGCTTGTTTATCCTGCTGTTGGCTTGGTATGGCATGTTATGTATATAAATAGGTGGTGAACTCTTTGTGCCTATGTGACAGCTGGATCCTATGAACTGTGGACACGTATCAAGGTTCATGTATGTTTATATAACATGTTTCCTTGTAGGATAAGGATCACGATGTAATAGTTTCTTTATTATCTGCTTTCCGCAATAAGTTTTAATTAACCTGTGTTTCTAGTAACATGTGGTTTATGTATGTTCCGCACATTTTCACATGGCATTTCGTTGTCTGTGTGATAGAGGGATGTCACAGTTATCAACATAAGCATAGCTATTATACGTACACATCTACAATCTTTAGCATATCCACAACCAGAGTATATCTACTATCTCTTAATTGTACTAAGCATCATCTTTATGTAAAGATAACAAACAAGGGTTATCATCCAATGTGAAACATCATGTATAACCTTAAACAAATACGCTAAATGACTGTATTACATCTTTTATTAATCCCTGAGGAATTTGAATCATACCATTCAAAGTCCAACCAACCCCTGTGAAGGGCTATTCGGTTCCATACAAGATCTAGGAGTGTCGGTATCCTAAGATATGTTCCCCTCACTCAGTATGAGTAAAAAGGCAGTGACATATCAGTCAAAGCTGCCACCACGGTGATATACAGTCCTGTAACTAGCCCACCTTGATACAAGTCATGACACTAGCATCTAGGGTATTCAAACCCAATCACTAAGGTACAACCGCAGTTGTCCTCTAATAACATCATGTTATAATCACTGAGACATGACCACAACCGTTCTCAATCACATCAGATGTATGAGGCATGACCATAGACAACCTCCTCAATCCGCATTGTGGATGACAAGGATATATCCTCAACCTGTCACCCCCACATACTCAACATTATGCGCTCCCCGTTTCCCTTAGGAATAGTCGTTTCACCATCCAACAAGTTCTGACACTGAAGATGGTTCTACAACACAGGGCACTACATGATTAGAGTTTCACTTGATTAGTTATGACAATTGGGTGAATTAAGGCTGCATCAAACAAGTGGACATATAAACCCAAATTCACTTCTAGGAAGAATATAAATATCACAACTTTGAAAAGATATAAAATGTGTGAAACATAATTTCCCATCTCATCATCACATGGTACTATTCACTTGCCATTCACGAGACCACACTAGTCATCATACTATCACAACATATAAATCCTTTCCACAATATCACAGGGTATCAACCCTTATCAACATAATAGGATTACACCTCATTCAGGGCTCAACCATGCCCAAAGGTCATTAATACCATCATACTATTCCCTTCAAGATCATCATTATCTTTGCATGCCTTATAACAAGGCTCAATAACATCACTTACATATAATATACTAGATCAACACAATATTGCATTAATGAGCTAGGAGATATTCATAAACAATCATAACAGGGTTATATTAACATTAAGAACATTCCTTTATTACATCAACATGCAAGAAATCTAGATATGATTAACCCTCATCATATTCATCATGCACATGTTTCACATAAGCAAGTATCAACCATGTGGCTATGACAACCACCAATTAACACATTAAGGTTATGATCATGTTAAGGAGGTTATTTCACCATCATGCCATCATATAAGAATGTTAAACATGAATACTCATCTTTATCTATTTGCATTAGAGTTAGGTTCAACAAGACAAATTATATTAATGTTACTAATCAACACTTATACCCAAACCCTAACTCACGACATCCCCATTGGATCATGGATGCATAAGGTGAAGCATCACCATCACATTCCATACTATTCTCAAGTATGAACCCACACATAAATCAAGGTGTAACCACTGGGTTATAGCATACTAGGGTTTCAACAACATTAACGTAGTACTTCATGATTGTATTAGTCATTCAAGGGCTATTCATACTCAATTACCATCATCTAGTTATATTAAAGCTAGGTATAACAAGCTATACCTCATTAGGGTTACATATCAACACAATATGATTATCATCCCTTCTATTCATATGAGTGAATAGGTAAGACTACCTTATTAAGGGTAACCCACCATTTATTCCATCATCATTCAACCCATATCACCATACCACAATGTCACCTAGAACCATTGGATGTTTAAAAGATAAGACCATTGGTTGTTTACATAAGTAAACACCTTTGATAAACCACCTATGGTGTCCTTGATTTGTGCTCTAGAAAGAGTAATTATTTAACCCTAGACTTCCCTTAATTAACAACACTAAAAGTTCCATTGAGAGTAGGGTAAAACCCACAATCGACTATTCATTTAAAACAGGCCATTCATTGTCAACAAGTAAGCTCCTTAAGTTGATCATATAAAGGAAACCATCTAAATCACATTATTAGGACCAACATATTACATTAGACATCATTCCAATTTATTAGAGGAATAAACATTAGATCTTGACCATTGGGTCAAGTTCATATGTTAAAACCATCAATTACAATATAGCTCCGACCATTGCATCAAGTTACCCAAGAAACCATTGGTCTAAGGCTTAATTGATGCTACAACTATATGATTAACTCACCATAGGTTTTGGATACCTGATCCACCATCATTAGTGACCATTAAGTCACCATAGGTTGTTATATCAGCACTATATTCATTAATCAGCATCAAATATCAAACTATTATCACCATTGATTGATAGCATCATTGGGGTACTTAGTTGTTAATGACTAGGCTTCTAATTAGGCCAAATCATGACCTAAGGGGTGAATGTCAGTTGACACCCTTGGTTACCACCATCAGTTGTCATGAAGACAACACCATAGGGTTGTTGCAATGGTACCATCATCAAGTCATGGGTTTATAGAAGAAATCAACTTAAAACCCAAAAATTGACCATTGGTTGATAGGTGCTTAGCACCATAGGTTGTCAAATCAACCTGATCCAAGTCATATTATACCTTAGAAATAATGTACACATGATAAAAGGTTCATCTATAACTGAAATAAAAATAGGGAACATTATAAAATTTGATATCCAAGTCAAGCATAGCTTTTTAGTGCATGGATCATCATTTTCAAGCAAGAACATGATCTAGAAAGCTTATAGTAATTAATAAACGTGGAGCAAGTTATAAAACTTACCTCTAATGAGAGTATGAAACCCCACACAGAAGAAATCTCGAGCAGGTAGGGTAGAAAATCCAAGCATAAGCTATGAACTCGTCCATCTGGCACCTTTCATCATCAAATGAGCAAACCCTGAGCATATGGAGTAAGAAAGGTACAGTTTTAGAGCTTTAGAGCAATTTCTACCATGGAACAACAAGGTTGTAACACCCCTGACCTGGATTATGGCTTAACCCTAGAAGTTTTACTTAAGAAAGTTACTTATAAAACTTGTTCTAATCTTGTGATAAGTAATTAAGGCTTCTTTTGAAGTCTATTTTCGAGTTTGAGCTTAATTGCAAACTATCTATGCATTATATGATAGTCTGAGTGAAAAAGTGCAATTTGCCCAAGATGAGGGGTTATATTGCAAATGTCACATATTTAATGTATTTATAGGTGTTCTTAAACATCATGAGAGAGAGAATAATTCTAAGTGGTGGCTTGTGGAAAGCCTAAATTCTAAGTGAGAACTTGTTTGAATAATGCTAAGTGCTTTGTGTATCAAATTGGAAATTATCTAAAACGGAGGGTTGATATGTAAATTACCACTTCTAGTGTGTCCCTATCCCCTATATGTATCATTTAGAGGAGAGAGAAAGAAGGGGGAGCCATGATTGAATCATCTTTGAGGGATGGTACTCTTAGTGATGAAAAGACTAATAAAGAATTAAAGGTGAAGCCCTTACTCGAGCTATATCGAGTTGTAGACTTAGAATGGGAGTCCCTATCGAAAAAGGGGCCATAGAAGGAGTCTCCTATCAGTTTGTTGAGCTTTAGATTTTCCCATGATGGGAAAGATACTTCAATAAAGTGATATGTATCGGCTTGCAACTTATCTTAGAAAAAGATGGAGTTGAATATAATAATAAAGTGAGTGGAAGATGACTTGTCCTAGAAGATAACCAAAGTAGCCCGACCCTTATCCTTTGCATTATCCTCAAGATCTTATTTTTGCATGGCAAGATAATGATGATATGCATGTAAATAATATGTGTCGACCATGCATGGCTAGGTGGCATGTAGTAGCTTAAGATGATGACACCTCTTACACTCCTTTCCATAAAACTCAAGTATAAATACCTTGCCCTTCACTTGTTAGTAGAATTTTCAAAATCTAGTTAGCATCCTTCTCTTACATATCGTGCATACCCCTCTTGTATCATGCATGAGCAAGAGGAGTTGAGTAGAAAGCTTGGTATCGGCCAAAGACAAAAGATATCGACCAAATAGGTCATAGCAACCAAGTAAGGTGATATCGGCCTTTGGGATTGGAGGTATCATGCAAAAAGTTAGGAGCTCAAGTCTTGGATCTTGGGGAAGATCATCTTCAACCTTGGGAACTTGAAAAGTTGGAGTTTGAAGCTTGGAAGTTACTTTAGAGGCGGGATATATAACTTGAACCCATCTTTATTATAATCTATTTTTCAGTATTGTTCCACTTGTTGATATCTTTCAAATCCAGATTTTCTTTGATCAATTAATATATCCACGAGTTCCAATAAGTAGTTAGGACTGTTTTCCATGGTTTAGAATAGTAAGACAAGGATCTTAAGGTTGATGATGATGACATCATCATGAAACAACCCGATATGGGTTGAAGAACCTTGAAATCCGATACGGAACCCAAGATGGTGGTTCACCCGATATCAAAGTAGGTGATATCCCATACATGATATAAGACATGTCCTATGGATGATATGGAGGAGTCTATTTGTACTTGATACACAATACAAGGTTAAAGTTAGATCTCTTACATGATATGGGCAAAACCCTAGGTGGAAAAAGTGGAAACTCAATATGCTTTGAAATCTGATTGCCTTTGAAAAACCCAATATATCCTACTACCTTGAGATGAGTTGATAAGTAACTAAGTATCTAGCTTGTTGTGTAACCATAGAGAATGAATAGAACCTTGAAAGTATGAAATGTTTATGAGCTAAAAGGGGTTTATCTAAAATAGGTAAACCGATATGATGACCAACACATAGACCGATATGATATCCAATATGGGATCATGATATGGGAAATCCAATATAGGAACACGATATGGTAATCCAAGACAAGAAACCCATATGGTGTTATTTGTATACATTTAAATAATACATAGTGAGGTAGCTCATACTATGCCCGATGTGGCACATTCTTGTCCACAATATAAGAACACCGTACACCCGATATAAGGTTAATAGTCTCACTCATACACGATATGAGGATGACTTGAGATGATAAGAGATAGGTGATAGCCAACTTGACATGGATACACGAAATGGTGTTAGGAACTACACCTCATATGATATAATGAAGTGGTTATACCACCGGCTTGATATGGATCCATAATAGGATATGAAGATTGTGTCTCAAACACAATATGATAGTACACATGTATACCATGATGCATGATGTGGTAGGTATGCTTCAATCCAATTTGACTAAGTGGTATGTGTTGTAGGAGATGATAAATACTATATCAAGAAGTAATAAGTATTAGTGCAATTCAATAATTGTGAGTTAATGTACCTTCAAGAGGAGGATTAAGTTAAAACTTAATAAAGTAAGGTGTGGGCAATACCCTTGAGAGAGGTAAAGATGTACACCCATATATGGACAAGGTGATACACCATATGGCTGGTAAGATTAAATACCTTAATGATTAGGTGATGGGAGATATGATGATGCCTAGATTGATATACACCTAATCCAATACATGTGTTCAACTTCAAGATACATGATTCAACCCAATACACCTTCTAAAGGTGAGGGCAAAACACTCTTAGGAGTGATGAGTGTAATACCAAGTAGTGATATGACTAATACTTGGTTATGTGAAATAGCTAAAGTATTTAATAATGTTCAACTCTATATCAATAATGCCTTAACCCGAGATGATTTCATATCACTTGATGATAGATGAGTAATTCAACTATGTGACTTATGACCAATACACTCCAGGGAGAATGTGATGAGCTAGTGCATAAAGTATTAGGATGGGAAATACCCTAGTACAAGATAAGTTGATGAACTTAAGTAAGTTAAAAAGTGATGAGGGAAGTGATGAACCAAGGCATGTTAAATATTATATCGAGCACCTTAGGGTTGATACACCTTGGTGCACCTCGAATCCAATATACTTGGATGAGTAAAACATGAAGTGTGGCATGTCAATTGTTACATTAAGACGTAATAAGTTTAAAGCATTTTGATAAGTGTAGGCTAACCTACCATGATAAAGGGTTAAGCCAAGTTAATAAAATAGGATGAAATCAGTATCCTAGTAAGAATGAGACGGAAACTCATAATTTGTGTTGACAATCATTTAATGATAAAATGATGAGAATAAATAAGTATGATTGAATCCTTATAATATCAATGCATGCTCCTAGATGTGTGGAGCAATGAATTAGGGTTTGGACTAATAATACGAACTTGAAACACCTATTCGGCTATGAAGGAAAACCCTAACCCTAATAATGGGAAGATTGTATGTCTCTTATTGCATAAGATGTGTGAGCTAAGTGAATAGTTGTTGCCTAGTGAGAAATGACAAGATGTTTAATAGGCCTTGTGATCTAAGTGAGTAGTCATTGCCTAATAAGAGGTGACAAGTTATTTAAATGGACTTGTGAGCTATGAGAATTATTTATACAATGAGTATAAATGGTTATATATAATCTAACGTTTTGAAAGGTAGTTGTTGCTTAGTGAAAGGTTACTAGATATTCAATGAGATTTGTGAACTATGTGAATTAATACCTTGGTCTGATGGCCTAGAGGTATCAATTACCTATTACAGAGGTAAAAAAGCTTAGTGATGAATTGAGAGTTTAAATATCCAAATATGATGATGATAAGAGACGGAGATTCTAAGTGTTCTATGTGTTCTAAAGAATCATGAAAATACTTGATGGCGTATTAAACCTTTCTGTGAAGTATCTAATATAATATAGGGGTGCTTAGTGGACTCCCCAAATTAAACAGGGGTGCTTAGTGGACTCCCCAAATTATACTGGGGTGCTTAGTGGACTACCCAACAACACTAGGTTGCTCAGTGGTCTTCCTAATGACAAAGAATTCGGGAAAGCTTAGTGGTCTTCTCCCGAAAAGAGTACACACTACGGCTGTAACTCTATAGTGAAGATGCTGCTATACCCCGACATAGTTAATTGCAGATGATATATGATGTCTTGCTAAGTCTAAGTGGTCTCGTACTTACCGAGACAGATGAGGTCGTGACAGCCGGTTTTGCCACTGACCTCGTATGGTACCGATTTTGATTCACTAGTGGTCGGATGGAGTATGAGCGGTATATCTCATCTCCTCTAGGCTTAAGTGAGAACGTGAATATGTAATCAGTCATGTGGCATGTTTCTTTAAGGATCGAATATGGGAAAACATTGATCGATACTTTATTACTTTTATACATCTTGGTAGATAGATGTTATACATGTTCTTCATATTCCTTATAAAGCAAATAGATCATTTATTGCTCTATCATTTATAGTTGCATTACTTTAAGAAGAGAGATTATTCAGTTCTGCTTATAATAGTGATTAATCCTACTTATTAATGTAAAAGAATCCTATGATCAGTTTTATACTATCTATCTATGATAATAATATTGTTGGCGGAGAGTTATATCTCTCGCTGGGATAATTGTCTCACCCCGTGGGATCTATAATTTTTAGGTGGACGTGCAAGAAGAGGTAGAGACCGTTCTACAGAGGAAGGACAATAAACATCAGGGCAACAGTAATGGTATAGGTTGAGTGTACTATTTTTCACATCTTGTGGATAGAAGTCCTATGTGTCGTCTCTGTACTCTCAGGTCCTTGGAGTCGGTTCGTAATGATTTCATGAATGATCTGAGATTTTAGTTGTATGCCTCGAGGTTTTATGTTGCGTCAGTACATGTGATGATAGAGCAAATGTTATATGTTATCCTTGAGATGAAATAAAATAGTGATTGCACAATGTAAATCATGTTATGTATAAGATTTGGATCTTTCAGTAAGAGTTGTCTGGTAGAGGATCTCCTTGCAAAATGGTTTTTAATTTTAGTGATTTTTGTTAATCCGCTGATCATGGTAATTCTGCATAATTAGTAAGGATTTGGCTGTCGGTTTTATGGCAGTCGTTACAAAGGTTCTAACCTAGAGGAATGTCTAAGGTAGGAGAAGAGCAAGAGAAATGGAGAAGAAAGGAAGAAAACAACTTGCCTTGGTCGAAATCCCTAGAAGATGACCTTGGAAACCCTAGGTAGGGCTAAATGGAGCTCTAGGAGACCTTCTTCTCCAAAAAGAGGTTGTCTTATACATTAGAGCACTTGGTTCTATAAAAAAATAGAGTGGAGTCGTTGCTCCAGGTTAGAGGAAAGAGAAAGCAAGAAAAGTTTTGTACTTGGGCAAGGAAGAGGTAAATATAGCCCATGGATAAGGATGGGAGCAAGCATGAGGTGTAAAAGTAGCTTCCCCATGTGTCTATGGCCTTAAACTATTAAGAATATACAAGCACACACACAACAAGATCCCCCACCGTCCATAGATACATGCTTATCCCTCATTTCTTGAATTTACAAGAAAAAAAAATAACTCATTAGTTGATAGCTACTAAAGGTAGCTCATCCAAGAAGGGGTAAACCCTAAAATACCCTTACAGAAAACACCTTCAAACCAAGGTTTAAATAGGTGCTCCATTGATCAACAAGATCAAGAATGATGAGATAATATCCAAGGAACATAATGAAAGTGATAAATTGTAAAGAAAACCTCTCCATTGGGTAAATTGTAGAAAAGTCCAAAATGTGCATAAAATTGCATAACTTGCTCAAACAGTGTCCAAATTGGACCAAATTTGAAACTTAATCTTGTCTTATGATTTCAACGCATATCATAAGGTTATATTAGGGTTATAAGAATTAAATTATGATAATTAAGCTTATTCAACTCATTAAGCAAGTTTATGGGCCTTACAACTATAAACCCCTAATAGGGATTTCACCCCCAAAATCCAAGGTAAACAAAGATGAGTACTAACTTTGCACCTCATACTATTACCTTCACATGGCTACTTGCATATCATGGTGATGTAACATCATTCATACATATCTCCTCTTAGGTCAACACAAAACCCCCCACCTAAGAAGACATTCTTAATATGGAATGTAGAAACTTGTTGTGTCATCTATACAACTCTAGTAGTAACGTTCAACTTTAAATTCTAGCTATCATCCTAAAATTATATCTATTGTATCAACACATTACTCAAAAGTCATACTTGCTAGATTTTTACCAATTATGGCATGTGTCCCATACCATTCCTTGATGCATAAAAAAGGCGATGTATCCATCATTTTTTTTATATATACACTTACACAGGAACACTTGTCAGTTCTTTTTCAACATCAAAAGAAATGCTGACACTGGCACCTGTCATTCCATACAAGGAAACATCATTCCTAGTCAAACTTGTTAGGGGTGAAACAACAACACTATGTTCACCTTAATAGGATTTACACAACCTACTTAGAAGACATATCATGATCCCATAAAGAAATTTATTCAACCTCATCTCACTCTTGTTCAACTTATCTCATAGCTATTGCTGCTTCGGCAACCCTAAGGTTTTTGAAGAAATATTGATCATATTTTTGACCATATTTGAAATACTTTGACATGTCATCATTCAAAGCATGATATAACTTGTATGACATAACTGGAACACTCTATTCCTCCTATTCATAAATTCTATTTGTACATTGGTTAGTCTAAAGGACATAACTCTAAACTCATCATGATCATGTGAATTATGTCATCCAATATAACTCTTATGCATTGATATTTGATCATAGGTTTATCTTAAAGGAACACAGTGTCACATATCTATTAACCAACAAACCATCTATCCTTGATAGTGGTCTTGTCCAGCTATCACTGAACCATACACAACATTATAGAATCACTTTTTTTTTTCCTTCCAAACAACATTTAGAGGGCCATCATCAACTCTCTCTCCCTCTCTCTCTATGAAAGAGGGATACTTGGAATGTTCATTTAATAAACATCTCCAACCTTCACATATTTCTCATATTATTAATACATCTTGGGTACTAGGATTCATTACCTTGGTATCTACCTCATGTGCTATAAGAAACTCACATCATTATCTCATCCAGTTTTACCAACATAACACATATCAAGACATATAAGAGGAGTCTTCCTAATTATTGGAAGGCTCAAAAGCAAAATCATCACAAACTTTATGATCTTGGAACCATAGTCCAAACAACCTTATGATATAATAAGCTATCCACCCTCATATTTACCATAAATACACACATACCAAGTGGAAATGATCCACTTGAAAGTTGTTCCCTGGAAATAAAAGACACAAAGGGAAACACACTTCCCGCATCATAGCAAATTTGTTCAAGGGTTACTAGCAAACAGGTAACCAATTCTATTTTCATTATGCAAGTTACAACTTCTTATGTATCATTTTACCCTTTTCATTTTGGGTTCCTTTCCATTAGCATAGGAATCATCATGATTAACATATCTCATTACTCCTTCCTTGATGACTATTTATAACACTTGGGTATGTTCTCTTATTTATTATTTTTTTCAACCACTTATCAACAGGTAAATACTCATATTCCACGTTTTCTTTATTAAACATGGATCATCTCCTTTAATTTCATTCAAACTCCATGCTTATTTTACATTAATACTTTCTTACACACATAGGTTGGTCTGAGATTAACTCAGGTTCCACCTTATTCCTTTGTCATTGTTCTCATTTATCTTCTCATTTTATACTTATCATTGGAGTTCTCTCCATCTTATGTGGATTTCATACCTTGAATCACTTTATAAGCATATACTTATCTATCTTTTACTTCATTATCTTCTTGAATCACATCTTCAAGAACTCCTCTTTTGCTTATTTATATTCAGATTTAGATTTCATGGTGTTGTGTCTTTCTCTTTAGCTACCAAACATTCAAGTTTTGATAGATTATGATGCAATTCTCATCTTCTTTAAGGTGGGATGGAGATATTCACACCATGATTTCTTATTCATTACGCTCTTTAGATTGTCTCAAAATGACTACTTGATTAGAGTAATCATAAAAGATAACAATCTAAGAGTTCCATACTTACCTTTTCTTCAATAATTGAATACCTGGCCAGGGCACCCAAATACTGAGATTAGGCAGTACGAACCTTATTTTTATGTCATATTCCTAACTTAGACATCATCCTAGTCCTAAGTCCTAGTGTCCTTGTAGACTCAGTGAACCTAAAGCTCTGATACCAACTTGTGAAAACCTATTACACTAAACAAGATTACTCAAAACATAAAGCACAATCAATCACTAATTAATCACATACCCAAAAATATGGGTAAATTAAATCCGATTTAAACGTCAGCACCCGCTCAGAAACATTTTCATAAGAGCCCAACATCTTTCTTATATCCATACTATGCCAAGAATTTGATACAAATTGTTCTATTATCTTAGCCACCACATATATACACAAGAGAACAATATTTTTATATGCCACACAAACAAGCATTAGTATGCTAACAAAAGTTTGATTCATTTGAAATACCATATACGCGAACTTTTCCTGCTCAGACTTGAGAGTACAGGGACAACTCAAGGACACACTAGACATCTAATCAACTTTCTCAAAGATTCATTACTATATCTCCTCTTTGCTGCCATATGTTTGTTTTTGTCACTTCCGATTACCTAAAAAAATGTGGCGAACCACAAGGGCAAGACCCATGTCCCAACAAGAGATATAACCTCCAACAACGTTTATTGATTACAACAATTTAAGTAATTAAACAGTTAAGCAAATTAATTAGATATAACAAATAAGCTCAACAACACCGATGATTAACAAAATACACAAAGGAGCAAATAATAACTATCTTCATTAGCTTGACTATTCTCATATCCCTATTAACCTTATAAGGAGTCTAGCATCATGAACATCTCTAACATCATGAATAAATCTAGTATCATATGCATAGATAACAACATCAATATGTCTCACGAGTTGAACATATCAACATCGTAAGAAGAGCTACAACATAAGCACAACTATCTGGATAAGCATGATTAGTAGTATATGCATCTCTAGTTACAAAGGCACGTCTAGCATGCTAAACATAACTAACAAGATGAGATAGCTAGCATCATGATTATAATCAGCGATAGCAGTATAGTTATCAACATAATCATAGCTACTGTATGTACACATCTACAATCTTAAGCCTATCCACAAACTGAGTATATCTACTATCTCTTAATTGTACTAAGCATCATCTTTATGTAAAGATAACAAACTAGGGTTATCATCCAATGTGAAACATCATGTATAAACCTAAACAAATATGCTACACGGCTACATCTTTTATTAAGCCCTGGGGAATTTGAATCATACCATCAAAGTCCAACTGACCCCTGTAAAGGGCTATTCAATTCCGTACAAGATCTAGGATTGCTGGTATCCTAAGATCTCTTCCCCTCGGCCAGTACGAGTAAAAAGGTAGTGACATATCACTCAAAGCTGCCACCACATCGACATATAATCCTGTAACTAGCCCACCTTGGTACAAGTCACGACGCTATCATCTAGGGTATTCAAACCCAATCACCGAGGTACAACCGTAGTTGTCCTCTAATCACATCATGTTATAATCACCGAGACATGAACGCAACCATTCTCAATCACATCAGATGTATGAGGCATGACCATAGCCAACCTCTACAATCTACATTGTGGATGACAAGGATATATCCTCAACCTGCCACCCCCACATACTCAAGATTTTGCACTCCTAATTTCCCTTAGGAATACTCATTTCACCATCCAGCAAGTTCTGACACTGAAGATGGTTCTACGGCACAGGGCACTATATGATTAGAGTTGCACTTGATTAGTTATGCCAAATGGGTGAATTAAGGCTGCATCAAACAAGTGGACGTACAAACCCGAATTCACTTCTAGCAAGCATATAAATATCACAACTTTGAAGAGATATACAATGTGTGAAACATAATTTCTCATCTCATAATCACATGGTACTATTCACTCACCATTCATAAGACCACACTAGTCATCATACTATCACAAGATATAAATCCTTTTCACAATATCACAGGGTATCAACCCTTATGAACATAAGAGGATTACACCTCATTCAGGGCTCAACCATGCCCAAAGGTCATTAAGACCTTCATACTATTCCCTACAAGATCGTCATTATCTTTGCATGCCTTATAACAAGGCTCAACAACATCACTTACATATAATACACCAGATCAACACAATATTGCATTAATGAGCTAGGAGATATTCATAAACAATCATAGCAGGGTTATATTAACATTAAGAACATTCCTTTATTACATCAACATGTAAGAAATCTAGATATGATCAACCCTCATCATATTCATAATCCACATATTTCACATAAGCAAGTATCAACCATGTGGCTATGACAACTACCAATTAACACATTAAGGTTATGACCATGTTAAGGAGGTTATTTTGCCATCATGCCACCATATAAGAATGTTAAGCATGAATACTCATCTTTATCTATTTGCATTAGAGTTAGGTTCAACAAGATAAATTATATTAATGTTACTAATCAACACTTATACCCAAACTCTAACTCACATCATCCCCATTGGATCATGGATGCATAAGGTGAAGCATCACCATCACATTCCATACTATTCTCAAGTATGAACCCACACATAAATCAAGGTGTAACCATTGGGTTATAGCATACTAGGGTTTCAACAACATTAACATAATACTTCATGATTGTATTAGTCATTCAAGGACTATTCATTCCCAATTACCATCATTTAGTTATACTAAAGCTAGGTATAACAATATATACCTCATTAGGGTTACATATCAACACAATATGATTATCATACCTTCTATTCATATGAGTGAATAGGTAAGACTACCTTATTAAGGGTAACCCTCTATTTGTTCCATCATCATTCAACCCATATCAGCATACCACAATGTCACCCAGAACCATTGGATGTTTAAAGGTAAGACCATTGGTTGTTTACATAAGTAAAACCTTGGATAAACCACCTATGAAGTCCTTGATTTGTGCTCTAGAAAGAGTCACCATTTAATCCTAGACATACCTTAATTAACAATACAAAAAGTTCCATTGAGAGTAGGGTAAAACCCACAATCGACTGTTCATTTAAAACAAGCCATCCATTGTCAACAAGTAAGCTCTTTAAGTTGATCATATAAAGGAAACCATCTAAATCACATTATTAGGACCAAAATATTACATTAGTCATCATTCCACTTTATTGGAGGAATAAACTGTGGGCTCTGATCTCCAAACCATGACATAAACACGATTAAAACTTAGCGGAAGCGAATCGGTAATCAGCGGAAGACAAAAATCATGGGAAATTAAAACTTTTCGTGACAAGAACTTGAATCCATAAAAGCTTCTTTCATAAAGTGAGGTAAACTGTTTACACCTCAGGATAATTACCTCTTGAGTAATTATATACATCAAGATACAAAATCTCAAGATCACTATACAAAAGACTCCAAGACCTGAGAGTACAGAGGACACATAGGACTGACTCTAACTACACCATATGGCAGGACAATCTCCACCTGAGATTACTGCTGCCCCTGATGCTGCTGCTGAGACTGATCACCTGTAGGCTGGTTCCTTCGTCTCCGACGTCCACCTAAAAAGTTGAAGCCTACGGGGTGAGACAATTATACATAATTGTCCCAACGAGAGTTATAACTCTTCGCCAGAAGCTTTATTATAACATCAAAGAATATCTTAAACAATAAAGCCTTTAAAGCATTCTATAACAGTTGCAAGTATAACAAGATCTCAACCATTTAGGAGATATGGAGAATATAAACATTACTGCAATGTAACATCAATCAACTAACTTGGAGTCATCTCTAACAAGTTATAATACATGGTTGATTATGTTTTACAAACAACATTATGCCCTATGGAGATGAGGCTTACCACTCATACTCCAACTGATCGCTGAGAAGCCGCATCAGTATCATACATAGGTCATTAAGAGAGCCGGATTCTCATGACCTTCACCTTCCTCAGTCAGTAAGAGGATCACTTGTAGGACATCTTGTGTCTCTACTTAATATAGCTCACCAGGGTAAACTAGTCCTTCTCTATTCTAGAGTTACAGTGGCGTTCTGTACTCTCTTCGTCATCAGGAGGTTTCATATTTACCTACCACTGATACAGATATCTGTGCTTTCTTCGTCATCAGGAGGTTTCATGTTTACCTACCACTGATACGGTATGAAAATATAGTGAAGGATGGATGGATTCCACATCTACATCACTTTCCTATACTAGGATGTAAGGTTCTACACATCCATGTACCCCACATACTCAAAAGTATGTGCTCCAAGAGTCCCCTGAGGAAAACCTGTTTCACCATCATTTAATTTCTGACAATGATGGATCTATGATCAGGGCTCTACATTATACTTGATTAGTTAGGTACATTCAGTATTCTTTAACAGCATACATTGTTCTGCAAACAATAACAATAGCATAGCACCTATAAAAGAAGAATACTAAATGTAACAGGCCTAACTCATATCAATCATCATTTCTCATTATCCTCATCACAAGTCATCTCTAAGGCATGACTTTGATGGTATTCATGGCTCTCACAGCCCATTATCAGTATAGGATGCCACTGACAAGACATCCAGTTACTTTACTTATTCATAAGGCTAACAACATGCCTTTAATGAATATAACATCATCATCCATACCTGGATATGATTACCTTCATATCAGAACCTGCATGGTTAATACAACTGATAAAGGTAGTACAAAAATAAGGAATATCCCACCTACTCTTGTCATAAGAGTTTAAATCTCTACTTCTCATCAAATAGAGTTTAATATTCAAAAGCATGCCATTACCCTTGAATTAGGGTTTACTATTCACATTAAGGTGAATTGAATTCATAACATCATCATGTATGAGTAACATCTTCATTGATGATCTTAGATTAGTTAAAAGTTCATCATTTATCATAATTAGGGTTTCTATGATCTCACACAGGTGGATCATACCCTAATTATGCTCATTTATGTGTATTGGGGATGTTTCAATTGAGTTCCCACTTAAAAAGGGTACTTTCTCTCTCTAGAAGTACTTTCTCTCTCTAGAAGTACTTTCTCTCTCATCATAAGGTTAGGTGATGTCAACATCACCCTAGATCAGGTCGGATTAAGTCATCATAGGCTAACATAGCCAAAAACATCACCATTATGTGATTTAGAGTTACTTTCTCTCTCTAGGGTACTTTCTCTCTCTAGAAGTACTTTCTCTTTCATCATACTAATGGTAGATGATAACATTAGACTAGATCGAGTTGGATAGAGTCATTATGACTAAAAACATCATTCTCATGTAATTAGAGTTTGAATTGAGCAAGGTATAACTCAATTGACCCTTCAGGGGTATTTTGGTAATTCCCCCCATTGATCATCATTATGGTCAAAAACCTTAGTCAAATAACCCCTTACTATCCTAGATTATCATTAGGGTTTGATTTGGGCAACATTGGACCATTTATATTATGAATTGATTGAAAGAAGTCAACTTGGAATCACATTGATTGATTTCAATCATTACTCATCAATTGAGTTGAAATCGGTTGAAAGTGTTGACCGTTTGCCCACTTTGACTTTCCAAGACCGCGAGCCTCTTTCTAACTCCAAGACCACGAGCCCCCTTAGGCTTCAAGACCGCGAGCCTCTTCAAGTGGTTCAAGACCGCGAAGCCCTATCATTGGTTCAATTGATGTTGAGACCGCGAAGATCAAATTGGAGTTGAGACCGCGAAGAGACGTTGACCGTTTAACTAGTTTGACCTCAGGACCGCGAGGCCCTTCACGGTCTTGAGACCGCGAGCCTCCTCTCGGTCTTGAGACCATGAGCCCCCTCACGGTCTTGAGACCGCGAGCCCTCTCACGGTCTTGAGACCGCGAGGCTCACATGGTCTCAGCCGCTTGGTCCATCAACAAAATCAAAGATACAATCGATGATGTTAACCGATGTTGAAGCCCTCAAAAGGTCAAAGTTATGTTGACCACCTATGGATTGGGTCAACTAAGGTTATGATTAACCAATTGGTCATTCAATTGACCCTCAATTGTTGACCAATTAGGATTGAAATCGATTCAATTAGGGTCTATCAATGTCCACCCCTCAACACTCCTCAAAGTGACTCAACACAAAGTTGAACCCTTCAATTGAGCTCCAATTGGGCCCAAACTTGGCCCAAACGGTCTTGAGGTCATGTGGGTGGACCCCACATGGTCTTGAGACCGTTTGCCCAAGGTTTCATCAAAATATAAGGTGATTTGATAGGGGTTGAACCATGATTGAGCCATAAAACAGAATTTTGATTAAATTGATAACTTATTTGCAATTAGGTCCTCAATTGGTCAAATTACTCAACCCTAGACCTCCAAACGGTCTTGGGTGATTTTCCTCTCGGTCTTGAGACCGTTTGGATGAGTTCCAAACGGTCTTGAGACTGTTTTCCCATCCAATTTTGGATTCTAGTGCAGATTCATCAAGGTCTGACCCATTGAGTTGATGATCATGTCAATATTTAATTGCAATGTAATTCGGTGTAATTGTACCTTCAATTGGTTAACTATCCTTGACCCCAGACCTCCAAACGGTCTTGGTTGATTGCCCTCGTGGTCTTGAGACCGTTTGGTGACCTCCAAACGGTCTCGAGACCGTTTAGGTCAATCAACCCTAAAAACCCTAATTAGGTCACCATAATTTCAGTACTGATTTCATCTAGGGTTAGCCCTAGTATACACCCTTCAACTCTTAGCCCGTTTGGAATTAGACCATCAAACGTGGTGAGTTGTTAATTAACATAATTTTGAACAGTAATATCATACGGTCAACGCTTAGTCAACGACCTTACACGGTCTTGAGACCGTTTGCCCAAAAAGGCAATTTCAGACCGTTTGAAAATCAGGAATAAATTCAAATAAAATTGTTACTTAAAAAGGTCATATCTCCCGATTCCCTTGGATTTAGCCTCCCAAATTTTGAGGGTAATTAGACTATATAATTAGGAACAGATTTCCTACACGGTCCACGCTCAGTCAACGGGTCCAAACGGTCTTGGAGACCGTTTTCCCTATCGCGGTCTTGAGACCGTTTGCTCACCTCGCGGTCTTGAGACCGAGAGAGAAAACTTTTGAGACCGTTTAAGGAAGTTAAAAGCGGTGGGTTTTTCTTGGAAATCACGCCTTCATCTCCTAGCTCAAGAACAGTACGAATATCCCATGGATTTACTTGCAAAATAGCAGGGAAAAGTAGGGAAACACTAAGAGCTATCATCCAACCACATATAAAGATGCACATAGTAAAGCATGGGTTTAGAGTTATAAAACCCGCCTAAAGCTTGCTTATTGAGCTCCAAGCTTTCAAGATCCAAGCTCTAATGGCGTCCTTGAGTTCTTACAGGTTGGCCAAGGTGAAAACTCCAAGGAAGGATGAAAAGAGACGGCTAGAAAGGTAGGGTTTCAAGAGTTAGCCATGATGATGACCTTGAATTCGAGTTCTAACCATGGAATTAAGCAAGAAGAGGGGTTTAAACCTACCTTGCACCCCTTGGTCGTCATCCTTAGCTCCAAGGAAGTCCTTGGTCGTCTTTGGTGAAATGAAACAGTAAGGGAACGAAGAGTGAGTTCCCTTGCAACTAAGGGAAGGAGAGCTTATATACATGGGGTAGGATTTTCAACATTAGTTCATAAGTTGTCCATAATTCCAACTAGGTCCCTCCTTCTTTACTTGATCGTCCCTTCCTATTTATTCTAAGGACAAACCTTCTCTGAAGGTCTTAGTAAAAGAAGGTAAAGGAGAGCAAGCTAATAATGAGGTACATACATAAAGAAATATTGCACATATACCCTGATTATTCAATCACAAGGCATATCTCATAACTTGATAATTCAATTGAGGTGACTTCCTCATCATTTCTTCTCTTAATGATGACAAGAGCCTAAAAAGATACATTAGATGACATATTTCACAATTTGTATCCCTTAATTTGGGTAAATTGCATTTTACCCCAAACTAGGGTTTCAAGCACCGGGATTGCTTCCACAGCTGCACCTTGGTGCCTTAGCTTGGGAAATCCCTCAAACTTTGCTAAACAGATTTCTCATGATGTCTCAAAATCATAGGAACATCTCATCATGTGCAAATTGCAAGCTAACCCTTTTAACTGGGTAAATTGCACATAGGTCCCTGTATATCAAAACAATGCTACAACTTTAAATAAAAAGGAGCAAATACTAAAATATATGTTTCTGAGAAACTTAATTACATGCTCAGAGTTAATCACAAAGATTTAATTACATATTTAGGCAAAACACCTAGGGTTAACTCATAACCCAGGCCAGGGATATTACAAATTATCCACCCCTTACAAGGATTTCGTCCCCGAAATCGATAGAATCATACTAAGAGAAAAGGGCAGGATACTTCCTTCTCATCTCATCCTCTAACTCCCAAGTGGCTTCTTCAATACCACGATGGTTCCAGAGGACTTTCACAAGACTTATATCTTTCTTCTTTAACTTTTTAATTCGTTTATCAAGGATTGACACTGGTCCCTCCTCATAGGATATATCATCATTCAATTCTACCTCCATAGGTTGTAGAACTGACTCGGTGTCTGGGTGACATTTCTTCAACATAGAAATGTGAAACACAGGATGTAACCTCTGTAATTCTGGGGGAAGCTCTAGTTTATATGCTACCTTTCCAATCTATTCAATGATTGGATAAGGCCCCATATATCTAGGAGCTAACTTCCCTTTCCTTCTGAAACGAAGGACCCCTTTCCAAGGTGAGACCTTAAGATACACTTTGTCTCCAACCTGGAACTCTAAAGGTCTACGACGTTTATCAGCATAAGATTTCTGCCTATCCTGAGCAGTCTTAATCTTATGTTGTATTACTTTAATCTTTTCTATGGTTTGCTGCACAAGGTCAGGACCTAACAACTGATGCTCACCAGTTTCAAACCAACACAAAGGTGATCTACGACGTCTACCATATAAGGCTTCATAAGGTGCCATATCAATACTATGCTGATAGCTATTGTTATAGGCAAACTCTATCAAGCTTAGGTGTAGATCCCAACTTCCGGTGAACTGGAGAACACATGCTCTCAACAAGTCTTCTAGGGTATGTATGGTCCTTTCCGACTGTCCATCAGTCTGCGGATGAAAGGCCGTACTAAACCTTAGCTTAGTGCCTAAGGCTTTGTGCAACTGTTCCCAAAAATGACTGGTAAACTGAGGACCTCTGTCAGAAACTATTGTGACAGGAACTCCGTGCAAACACACTATCTCTTGAACATACAACTCTGATAACCTTTCAGCAGAATAGGTTGTTTTGACAGGTAAGAAATGTGCTGTCTTAGTCAACCTATCAACAACTACCCAAATGGAATCATGTCCTTTGCTTGTCCTGGGTAGGCCAACAACAAAGTCCATGGTCACATGGTCCCACTTCCACTGTGGTATGGGTAAAGGTTGCATTGTTCCTGCAGGCTTCTGGTGTTCGGCTTTAACTTGCTGACACACAGGACACCTCCGAACAAACTCTGCAACGTCCTTCTTCATCCCAGGCCACCAATACAGATCTTTCAAATTCCGATACATCTTGGTGCTCCCTGGATGCATAACATACATGGAAGAATGGGCTTCTTCCAGGACTAACTTTCTCAAGTTGTCCACATCTGGCACTATCATTCTTCCATTATAACAAGCTACTTGATCTTTTGAGTCATGAAAACCATCTTGCTTCTCATTTCCATACTCGGATCTTATATGTTGAACTGCAGCATCACCTAGCTGTGCCTCTTTAATTTGCTCCTTTAGAGTAGGTTTAATATGCATCTCAGCTAACAAACCGGTTAACAATGACACTTTCAACTGTACATTGTCCTGCCTTAAAGAGATAAGCATGTCTCTTCTAGAGCATACTAAAGAGTTTAGTTGTGCTCTATTCATGGTTGATGTTGCTGATTTCCTACTCAAGGCATCTGCAACAACATTGGCCTTGCCTGGATGGTAATCAATTGTACAGTCGTAGTCCTTGATTAATTCTATCCAGCGACGTTGCCTCATGTTGAGCTCATGCTGAGAGAAGATATACTTAAGGTTTTTGTGGTCTGTGAAAATCTGGAATGTTTCTCCGTAGAGATAATGCCTCCAGATCTTCAAGGCATGAACCACAGTAGCTAACTCCAAATCGTGTGTTGGATAATTCTCCTCGTGTTTCTTAAGCTGTCGAGAAGCATAAGAAATTACTTGTTTATCCTGCATCAACACACATCCAAGTCCATTCTTGGAAGCATCACAGAAAACTATATACCCTTTTCCTTGTTCAGGTAGCACTAGCACAGGTGCACTTGTCAACCTCTCCTTCAGCAATTGGAAAGATTGTTGACACTTATCACTCCAAGAAAAAGGAACATCTTTCCGGGTCAACCTGGTCAACGGTAGGGCTATAGAACTAAAGTTCTTAATGAACCTTCGATAATAGCCAGCTAACCCCAAGAAACTTCGAATCTCCGTCGGTGTCTTCGGTTGTTCCCATTGTAGAACAGATTCTACCTTTGTAGGGTCAACACGAATTCCCGAGGCGGATATCACATGTCCAAGAAAAGATACTTCCGGCAGCCAAAACTCACATTTGCTAAACTTAGCATACAACTTATGTTCTCTCAGCAAAGTCAAAGCTTGGCGAAGATGCTGCTCATGCTGCTGGGCATCCTTACTATAAATCAGTATGTCATCTATGAAGACGACAACACACTGATCAAGGAAAGGTCGAAAAACTCTATTCATGAGTTCCATAAATGCAGCTGGTGCATTGGTTAGTCCAAATGACATAACCGTGAACTCATAGTGACCATATCTTGTCCTAAAGGCAGACTTGGATATGTCACTATCCTTAATACGGAGTTGGTGATATCCAGACCTCAAGTCTATCTTTGAAAAGACTGTTGCACTACGCAACTGATCAAAGAGATCATCAATCCTCGGTAGAGGATACTTATTCTTTATTGTTACTTTATTGAGTTGTCTGTAGTCAATGCACAACCGCATTGACCCATCTTTCTTTTTAACAAACAAGATCGGAGCACCCCAAGGTGAAGTACTCGGTCGGATAAAACCTCTCTCAAGTAGCTCTTGAAGCTGTTTCTTGAGTTCTGCCATCTCGGCAGGCGCCATCCTATACGGAGTTTGAGCTATGGGTTTCGTATCTGGGATCAGATTTATTTCAAAATCAATCTCCCGAGGTGGTGGTATACCAGGAAGTTCTTCAGGAAACACATCCTCGAATTCCCTGACTATGGGAACTTCAACAGGATTGGTCCTTTCCTTGGTAACATCTACCACATGGGCTAAGAATGCATAACATCCTTGCCTCAACAGCTTATCAGCAACCATAGCTGACACAAGACAGGTGGGCAGAATCTTTCTTTCACCTTGAAAGATCCATGTGTTGTTTTCATCAGCAAACACAGCCAACTTGGACTCACAATCCAAGACAACTCTATACCTTTCTAAGGTATCCATCCCGAGGATTATATCAAATCCCTGCATATCAAGTGGTATAAGATCCACTTGAATGCGATGGTCAGAAAAGAAGAGGATGCAGGGAGAACATACCTCCTACAAAACGACAGACCCACTCAATGGAGTTTCTAACAATAAACTATCTGCTCTATGACTAACAGTCACATTGCAGTTACGAATCACTTCACGAGTGATGAAAGAGTGCGTAGCACCCGGATCAATCAGAACAGATACATCACAGGATATAGACATATCAGAATATAAAAGTTTCATCTGACCTGTCACTACCCGTGGATTGACCACTGCCTCAGGTGGGTTCATAGCATAGAACCTCGCAGTCGCCTGGTGTTGAGGTGGTGCTGATGATCCAGCTTGAGATGCTTGTCCACGTCCTCAAGCTGCTCCTTGATATTGTCTATTATGAGATCCCTGTTGATTCTGTCTCAGGGTTTGTTGTGTCACACCGACAACCCTAGAACGGCAATCCTTCATCAAGTGTCCCACCTTACCACAGTTGTAGCAACTCTTCTCCTATTGCTGTGGTCTGGGTGGTCCAGTAACTGACACTGATGCAGAACTGTGCGTCCCTTGAAGCGGTTGACTCCGCCCTCTACCTCTTCTTAGTGTCCATTGAGTTTGAAAACTCGATCTGGGTGGTAGAGGGTTAGGTGCAGAGAATCTAGGTTTCTTGGAATCCCTAGATGAAGAACCCTGGAACTGTGGATATCTTTTATGGGTTTGTCTTTTCTCAACCACAGATCTCTCTATCCTTCGGACTGACTCAACGAAGGTAGAGAATCTCTCTCTGTTTTCTAAGGCAGACACAGGGGTTGACATATCAGAATTCAAACCCTTCTCGAATCTTCTGATTCTTTCCTCATCCGTAGCAGCCATGTGCGGACAGAACCGCAATAACTCCATGAACTTAGCTTCATACTCACTAATGTTCATCATAACCTACCTTAGTTTCTCAAACTGAGAGATCTTCTCATCTAGGAAGGTCTTTGGAAAATATCTATTGATAAATTCCCGACGAAACTCTTCCCATGAGAACTCTACTCCAGGTGTAACATCCCTGACCTGGGTTATGAGTTAACCCTAGGTGTTTTGCCTAAATATGTAATTAAATCTTTGTGATTAACTCTGAGCATGTAATTAAGTTCCCAGAAACGTATATTTCAGTATTTGCTCCTTTTCATTTAAAAGTTGTAGCATTGTTTTGATGTACAGGGACCTATGTGCAATTTACCCAGTTGAAAGGGTTAGCTTGCAATTTGCACATGATGAGATGTTCCTCTGATGTTTAGACATCATGAGAATCTCTTTGGCAAAGTTTGAGGGATTTCCCAAGCTAGAGCACCAAGGTGCAGCTGTGGAAGCAATCCCAGGGCTTGAAACCCTAATTTGGGGTAAAATGCAATTTACCCAAATAAAGGGATGCAATTTGTAAAGAATTTAATCTAAAGTATCTTTTTAGACTCTTGCCATCATTTAGATAAGAAATGATGAGGAATTCACCTCAATTGAGTATCAAGTTAAGAAATAGGCTTTGGGATTAAATAATCAGGGTATATGTGCAATATCCCTTTAAGTATGAACTTTATTATTAGATTATTCTTCCTTGCCTTATTTTCTATAACTTAAGATAAGGTTAGTCCTTAGAATAAAGAGGAAGGGACGAGCAAGTAATAAAGGAAGGACTTAGTTGGAATTAAGGGAAACTTATGAACTAATGTTGAAAATCCTACCCCATGTATATAAGCTCTCCTTCCCTTAGTTGCAAGGGAACTCAACCATCGTTCCTTTACTGTTTCATTTCACCAAAGACAATCAAGGACTGCCTTGGAGCTAAGGAGGACGACCAAGGTGTGCAAGGTAGGTTTAAACCCCTCTTCTTGCCTAATTCCATGGTTGAAACTCGAATTCAAGGTCATCTTCATGGCTAATTTTCGAAACCCTATCTTTCTAGCCGTCTCTTTTCATCCTTCCTTGGAGTTTTCACCTTGGCCAACCTGTGGGAACTCAAGGACGCCATTAGAGCTTGGAGCTTGAAAGCTTGGAGCTCAAGAAGCAAGCTTTAGGCGGGTTTTATAACTCTAAACCCATGCTTTACTATGTGCATCCTTATATGCGTTTTAATGATAGCTCTTAGTATTTCCCTACTTTTCCCTGCTATTTTGCAAGACAACCCGTGGGATATCTGTACTGTTCTTGAGCTAGAAGATGAAGGCGTGATTTCCAAGGAAAACCCACCGCTTTTCTTTTCCTTAAACGGTCCTAACAGTTTGCCCTCTCGGACTCAAGACCGCGAGGTGAGCAAACGGTCTCGAGACCGCGACAGGGCAAACGGTCTCAAGACCGTTTGGCCCCGTTGACCGAGCGTGGACCGTATAAGAAACCTGTTCCTAATTATATAGGTTAATTACCCTCAAAATTTGGGAGACTAACTCCAAAGGAATAGGGAGATATGACCTTTTTAAGTCACAACTTTAAATGAATTAATTGCTGATTTTCAAACGGTCTAAAATTGCCTTTTTGGGAAAACGGTCTCAAGACCGTGTAAGGTCGTTGACTAAGCGTTGACCGTATGAGATTACTGTTCAAAATTATGTTAATTAACAACTCACCAAGTTTGATGGTCTAATTCCAAACGGGCTAAGAGTTGAAGGGTGAATACTAGGGCTAACCCTAGGTGAAATCAGTACTGAAATTATGGTGACCTAACTAGGGTTTTTAGGGTTGATTGACCTAAACGGTCTCAAGACCGTTTGGGAGTCACCAAACGGTCTCAAGACCGTGAGGGCAATCAACCAAGACCGTTTGGAGGTCTGGGTCAAGGATAGCTGACCAATTAAAGGTACAATTACACCAAATTACATTGCAATTAAATATTGACATGATCATCAACTCAATGGGTCAGACCTTGATGAATCTGCATTAGAATCCAAAATTTGGATGGGCAAACGGTCTCAAGACCGTTTGGAACTCATCCAAACGGTCTCAAGACCGTGAGGGCAATCAACCAAGACCGTTTGAAGGTCTAGGGTTGAGTAATTTGACCAATTGAGGACCCAATTGCAAATAAGTTAGTAATTTAATCAAAATTCTGTTTTGTGGTTCAATCATGGTTCAACCCCTATCAAATCACCTTAGACTTTGATGAAATCTTGGGCAAACGGTCTTAAGACCATGTGGGGTCCACTAACATGATCTCAAGACCGTTTGGGCCAAGTTTGGGCCCAATTGGAGCTCAATTGAAGGGTTCAACCTTGTGTTGATGCACACTGTTGAGTGTTGATGGGTGAACATTGATAGACCCTAATTGAATCGATTTCAACCATAATTGGTTAACCATTATGGGTCAAATGAATGACCAAGTGATCAAGCATAATCTTAATTGAATAAATCCATAAGTGGTCAACATAGCTTTGACCATTTGAGGGCTTCAACATGGGTTGACATTATCGGTTGCACCTTTGAGCCTTGTTGAAGGACCAAGCGGCTGAGACCATGAGAGCTTCGCGGTCTCAAGACCGTGAGAGGGCTCGCGGTCTCAAGACCGTGAGGGGGCTCACGGTCTCAAGACCGTGAGGGGGCTCACGGTCTCAAGACCGAGAGGAGGCTCACGGTCTCAAGACCGCGAAGGGCCTCGCGGTCCTGAGGTCAAAGAAGGGCAAACGGTCTTCATGACCCTCGTGGTCTCAACTCAAATTGGTCTTCGCGGTCTCAACATTAACTTGAACCAATGGGAGGCTTCGCGGTCTTGAACCCTTGAAGAGGCTCGCGGTCTTGAATGCATCATGGCTCGCGGTCTTGGGGTTAGAAATAGGCTCGCGGTCTTGGAGGGTCAAAGTGGGCAAACGGTCAACACTTTCAACCAATTTCAACCCAATTGATGATTAATGATTGAAATCAATCAATGTGATTCAAGGTTGACCTCATTCAATCACTTGATGATGTGAATGGTTCAATGTTGCCCAAATCAAACCCTAATGATAATCTAGGATAGTAAGGGGTTATTTGACTAAGGTTTTTGACCATAATGATGATCAATGGGGTGAATTACCAAAATACCCCTGAAGGGTCAATTAAGTTATACCTTGCTCAATTCAAACCCTAATTACATGAGAATGATGTTTTTAGTCATAATGACTCTATCCAACTTGATCTAGTGTAATGTTACCATCAACCATTAGTATGATGAAAGAGAGAGTACTCTAGAGAGAGAAAGTAACCTAGAGAGAGAAAGTAACTCTAATCACATAATGGTGATGTTTTTGGCTATGTTAGCCTATGATGACTCAACCCAACATGTTTTAGAGTGACGTTGACATCACCTAACCTTATGATGAGAGAGAAAGTACTTCTAGAGAGAGAAAGTACCCTTTTTAAGTAGAAACTCAACTAAAGCACCTCCAATGCACATGAGTGAGTATAATTAGGGTATGATCCACCTGTGTGAGGTCATAGAAACCCTAATTATGATAAATGATGAACCTTTAACCAATCTAAGAGTATCAATGAAGATGTTACTCATACATGATGATGTTATGAGTTTAATTCACCTTAATGTGAATAGTAAACCCTAATTCAAGGGTAATGGCATGCTTTTGAGTATTAAACTCCATTTGATATGAATTAGAGATTTAACTCTTATGACAAGAGTAGAAAGTACATTCTTTATTGTTGTATTACCTTTATCAGATGTATTAACCATGCAGGTTCTGATATGAAGGTAATCATATCCAGGTATGGATGTTGATGTTATATTCATTGAGGGCATGTTGTTAGCCTTATGAATGAGTAAAGTAATTTGATGCCTTGCCAGTGGCATCCTATGCTGATAATGGGCTATGAGAGCCATGAATACCATCAAAGTCATGCCTTAGAGGTGACTTGTGATGAGGATAATGAGAAATGATGATTGATATGAGTTAGGCCTGTTACATTTAGTATTCTTCTTTTATAGCTGTTATGCTATTGTTATTGTTTACAGAACAATGTATGCTGTTAAAGAATACTGAATGTACCTAACTAATCAAGCATAATGTAGAGCCCTGATCATAGATCCATCATTGTCAGAAATTAAGTGATGGTGAAACAGGTTTTCCTCAGGGAACTCCTGGAGCACATACTTTTGAGTATGTGGGGTACATGGATGTGTAGAACCTTACATCCTGGTGTAGGAAAGTGATGTAGATGTGGAATCCATCCATCCTTCACTATAGTTCCATACCGTATCAGTGGTAGGTAAACATGAAACCTCCTGATGACGAAGAAAGTACAGATATCCGTATCAGTGGTAGGTAAATATGAAACCTCCTGATGACGAAGAGAGTACATAACGCCACTGTGACTCTAGAATAGCGAAGGACCAGTTTACCCTGGTGAGCTATAGTAGTAGAGACATGATATGTCCTACAAGTGATCCTCTTACTGACTGAGGAAGGTGAAGGTCATGAGAATCCGGCTCTCTTAATGACCTATGTATGATACTGATGCGGCTTCTCAGCGATCAGTTGGGGTATGAGTGGTAAGCCTCATCTCCACAGG
Source organism: Alisma plantago-aquatica (assembly GCA_963693085.1). Taxonomy (NCBI): domain Eukaryota; kingdom Viridiplantae; phylum Streptophyta; class Magnoliopsida; order Alismatales; family Alismataceae; genus Alisma; species Alisma plantago-aquatica. Next base: position 543,255,724 of record OY856415.1, read on the forward strand.
GCATAATGTTGTTTGTAAATCATAATCAACCATGTAGTATAACTTGTTAGAGATGACTCCAAGTTAGTTGGTTGATGTTACATTGCAATAATGTTGATATTCTCCATATCTCCTAAATTGTAGAGATCTTGTTATACCTGCAACTGTTACAGAATGCTTTGAAGGCTTTACTGTTTAAAATATTCTTTGATATTATAATAAAGCTTCTGGCGAAGAGTTATAACTCTCGATGGGACAATTATGTATAATTGTCTCACCCCGTAGGATTCAACTTTTTAGGTGGACGTCGGAGACAAAGGAACCAGCCTACAGGTGATCAGTCTCAACAGCAGCAGCACCAGGGGCAGCAGTAATCTCAGGTGGAGATTTGTCCTGCCATGTGGTGTAGTTAGAGTCAGTCCTATGTGTCCTCTGTACTCTCAGGTCTTGGAGTCTTGTGTTATGTGATCTTGAGATTTTGTATCTTGATGTATATAATTACTCAAGAAGTAATTATCCTGAGATGTAAACAGTTACCTCTCTTTATGAAAGGAGTTTTTATGGATACAAGTTCTTATCTCGAAAAGTTTTAATTTCCCGTGATTTTCATCTTCCGCTGATTACCGATTTGCTTCCGCTAAGTTTTAATCGTGTTTATGTCATGGTTTGGAGATCAGAGCCCACACCAGGTCTCTTCTGCTCTTCCATGTTCCACCAGTGACCAGCACTGCCTTTGAGAAGATAGACAGCATGTCTAACCTTCTCAGCTTCCGGAATCATAAGAATCCTGAAAGCCTTCTCCAACTCTGTCAACCATAAGTCAGCATCTGCAGGGTCGGTAGTTTCGAAGTACTCGGTAGCTCCGACACGACGAAGTCATTCGAATGTCTTACCGATACCTTGTGCTTCAGGCTGGGCATCGGTTATATGTGTCATGGCAGTCATGAACTGCCCGAACATCGTCTGTACAGCTGGATCACTCATGTCAGCTGGGTCGAACTGGGGTGGCTCTCTTGGTGACTCAGGTGCAGGTTGTTCTATTCTCGGAACTCTTGCACTGCCTCGAGGTGCACTAGCACTACTCTCTGCCACGTGCTCATCATGATGTTCTGACATTCTTATGTATCTTCTTCTCCTGAGGAGCAGAAGATTCTATTAGATGAGGAAGGAGTACTAAAGGTAGACTCGACATCCTAAGTCCTATGCCTCTGTAGACTCAACTGAACCTGGGGCTCTGATACCACTAATTGTGGGCTCTGATCTCCAAACCATGACATAAACACGATTAAAACTTAGCGGAAGCGAATCGGTAATCAGCGGAAGACAAAAATCACGGGAAATTAAAACTTTTCATGACAAGAGCTTGAATCCATAAAAGCTTCTTTCATAAAGTGCGGTAAACTGTTTACACATCAGGATAATTACCTCTTGAGTAATTATATACATCAAGATACAAAATCTCAAGATCACTATACAAAAGACTCCAAGACCTGAGAGTACAGAGGACACATAGGACTGACTCTAACTACACCATATGGCAGGACAATCTCCACCTGAGATTACTGCTGCCCCTGATGCTGCTGCTGAGACTGATCACCTGTAGGCTGGTTCCTTCATCTCCGACGTCCACCTAAAAAGTTGAAGCCTACGGGGTGAGACAATTATACATAATTGTCCCAGCGAGAGTTATAACTCTTCGCCAGAAGCTTTATTATAACATCAAAGAATATCTTAAACAATAAAGCCTTTAAAGCATTCTATAACAGTTGCAAGTATAACAAGATCTCAACCATTTAGGAGATATGGAGAATATAAACATTACTGTAATGTAACATCAATCAACTAACTTGGAGTCATCTCTAACAAGTTATAATACATGGTTGATTATGTTTTACAAACAACATTATGCCCTGTGGAGATGAGGCTTACCACTCATACTCCAACTGATCGCTGAGAAGCCGCATCAGTATCATACATAGGTCATTAAGAGAGCCGGATTCTCATGACCTTCACCTTCCTCAGTCAGTAAGAGGATCACTTATAGGACATCTCGTGTCTCTACTTAATATAGCTCACCAGGGTAAACTGGTCCTTCGCTATTCTAGAGTTACAGTGGCGTTCTGTACTCTCTTCGTCATCAGGAGGTTTCATATTTACCTACCACTGATACGGATATCTGTGCTTTCTTCGTCATCAGGAGGTTTCATGTTTACCTACCACTGATACGGTATGAAAATATAGTGAAGGATGGATGGATTCCACATCTACATCACTTTCCTATACTAGGATGTAAGGTTCTACACATCCATGTACCCCACATACTCAAAAGTATGTGCTCCAAGAGTCCCCTGAGGAAAACCTGTTTCACCATCATTTAATTTCTGACAATGATGGATCTATGATCAGGGCTCTACATTATACTTGATTAGTTAGGTACATTCAGTATTCTTTAACAGCATACATTGTTCTGCAAACAATAACAATAGCATAGCAGCTATAAAAGAAGAATACTAAATGTAACAGGCCTAACTCATATCAATCATCATTTCTCATTATCCTCATCACAAGTCATCTCTAAGGCATGACTTTGATGGTATTCATGTCTCTCACAACCCATTATCAGTATAGGATGCCACTGACAAGACATCCGGTTACTTTACTTATTCATAAGGCTAACAACATGCCTTTAATGAATATAACATCATCATCCATACCTGGATATGATTACCTTCATATCAGAACCTGCATGGTTAATACAACTGATAAAGGTAGTACAAAAATAAGGAATATCCCACCTACTCTTGTCAAAAGAGTTTAAATCTCTACTTCTCATCAAATAGAGTTTAATATTCAAAAGCATGCCATTACCCTTGAATTAGGGTTTACTATTCACATTAAGGTGAATTGAATTCATAACATCATCATGTATGAGTAACATCTTCATTGATGATCTTAGATTAGTTAAAAGTTCATCATTTATCATAATTAGGGTTTCTATGATCTCACACAGGTGGATCATACCCTAATTATGCTCATTTATGTGTATTGGGGATGTTTCAATTGAGTTCCCACTTAAAAAGGGTACTTTCTCTCTCTAGAAGTACTTTCTCTCTCTAGAAGTACTTTCTCTCTCATCATAAGGTTAGGTGATGTCAACATCACCCTAGATCAGGTCGGATTAAGTCATCATAGGCTAACATAGCCAAAAACATCACCATTATGTGATTTAGAGTTACTTTCTCTCTCTAGGGTACTTTCTCTCTCTAGAAGTACTTTCTCTTTCATCATACTAATGGTAGATGATAACATTAGACTAGATCGAGTTGGATAGAGTCATTATGACTAAAAACATCATTCTCATGTAATTAGAGTTTGAATTGAGCAAGGTATAACTCAATTGACCCTTCAGGGGTATTTTGGTAATTCCCCCCATTGATCATCATTATGGTCAAAAACCTTAGTCAAATAACCCCTTACTATCCTAGATTATCATTAGGGTTTGATTTGGGCAACATTGGACCATTTATATTATGAATTGATTGAAAGAAGTCAACTTGGAATCACATTGATTGATTTCAATCATTACTCATCAATTGAGTTGAAATCGGTTGAAAGTGTTGACCGTTTGCCCACTTTGACTTTCCAAGACCGCGAGCCTCTTTCTAACTCCAAGACCGCGAGCCCCCTTAGGCTTCAAGACCGCGAGCCTCTTCAAGTGGTTCAAGACCGCGAAGCCCTATCATTGGTTCAATTGATGTTGAGACCGCGAAGATCAAATTGGAGTTGAGACCGCGAAGAGACGTTGACCGTTTAACTAGTTTGACCTTAGGACCACGAGGCCCTTCGCGGTCTTGAGACCGCGAGCCTCCTCTCGGTCTTGAGACCGTGAGCCCCCTCACGGTCTTGAGACCGCGAGCCCTCTCACGGTCTTGAGACCGTGAGGCTCACATGGTCTCAGCCGCTTGGTCCATCAACAAAATCAAAGATACAATCGATGATGTTAACCGATGTTGAAGCCCTCAAAAGGTCAAAGTTATGTTGACCACCTATGGATTGGGTCAACTAAGATTATGCTTAACCAATTGGTCATTCAATTGATCCTCAATTGTTGACCAATTAGGATTGAAATCGATTCAATTAGGGTCTATCAATGTTCACCCCTCAACACTCCTCAAAGTGACTCAACACAAAGTTGAACCCTTCAATTGAGCTCCAATTGGGCCCAAACGTGGCCCAAACGGTCTTGAGGTCATGTGGGTGGACCCCACATGGTCTTGAGACCGTTTTCCCAAGGTTTCATCAAAATATAAGGTGATTTGATAGGGGTTGAACCATGATTGAGCCATAAAACAGAATTTTGATTAAATTGATAACTTATTTGCAATTAGGTCCTCAATTGGTCAAATTACTCAACCCTAGACCTCCAAACGGTCTTGGGTGATTGTCCTCTCGGTCTTGAGACCGTTTGGATGAGTTCCAAACGGTCTTGAGACCGTTTGCCCATCCAATTTTGGATTCTAGTGCAGATTCATCAAGGTCTGACCCATTGACTTGATGATCATGTCAATATTTAATTGCAATGTAATTCGGTGTAATTGTACCTTCAATTGGTTAACTATCCTTGACCCCAGACCTCCAAACGGTCTTGGTTGATTTCCCTCGCGGTCTTGAGACCGTTTGGTGACCTCCAAACGGTCTCGAGACCATTTAGGTCAATCAACCCTAAAAACCCTAATTAGGTCACCATAATTTCAGTACTGATTTCATCTAGGGTTAGCCCTAGTATACACCCTTCAACTCTTAGCCCGTTTGGAATTAGACCATCAAACTTGGTGAGTTGTTAGTTAACATAATTTTGAACAGTAATCGCATACGGTCAACGCTTAGTCAACGACCTTACACGGTCTTGAGACCGTTTGCCCAAAAAGGCAATTTCAGACCGTTTGAAAATCAGGAATAAATTCAAATAAAAGTGTTACTTAAAAAGGTCATATCTCCTGATTCCATTGGCGTTAGCCTCCCAAATTTTGAGGGAAATTAGCCTATTTAATTAGGAACAGATTTCTTACACGGTCCACGCTCAGTCAACGGGGCCAAACGGTCTTGGAGACCGTTTTCCCTATCACGGTCTTGAGACCGTTTGCTCACCTCGCGGTCTTGAGACCAAGAGAGCAAACTTTTGAGACCGTTTAAGGAAGTGAAAAGCGGTGGGTTTTTCTTGGAAAGCACGCCTTCATCTCCTAGCTCAAGAACAGTATGAATATCCCATGGATTTACTTGCAAAATAGCAGGGAAAAGTAGGGAAACACTAAGAGCTATCATCCAACCACATATAAAGATGCACATAGTAAAGCATGGGTTTAGAGTTATAAAACCTGCCTAAAGCTTGCTTCTTGAGCTCCAAGATTTCAAGCTCCAAGCTCTAATGGAATCCTTGAGTTCTTACAGGTTGGCCAAGGTGAAAACTCCAAGGAAGGATGAAAAGAGACGGCTAGAAAGGTAGGGTTTCAAGAGTTAGCCATGAAGATGACCTTGAATTCGAGTTCTAACCATGGAATTAAGCAAGAAGAGGGGTTTAAACCTACCTTGCACCCCTTGGTCGTCCTCCTTAGCTCCAAGGCAGTCCTTGGTCGTCTTTGGTGAAATGAAACAGTAAGGGAACGAAGAGTGAGTTCCCTTGCAACTAAGGGAAGGAGAGCTTATATACATGGGGTAGGATTTTCAACATTAGTTCATAAGTTGTCCATAATTCCAACTAGGTCCCTCCTTCTTTACTTGATCGTCCCTTCCTCTTTATTCTAAGGACAAACCTTCTCTTAAGGTCTTAGGAAAAGAAGGTAAAGGAGAGCAAGCTAATAATGAGGTACATACATAAAGAAATATTGCACATATACCCTGATTATTCAATCACAAGGCATATCTCATAACTTGATAATTCAATTGAGGTGACTTCCTCATCATTTCTTCTCTTAATGATGGCAAGAGCCTAAAAAGATACATTAGATGACATATTTCACAATTTGTATCCCTTAATTTGGGTAAATTGCATTTTACCCCAAACTAGGGTTTCAAGCACCGGGATTGCTTCCACAGCTGCACCTTGGTGCCTTAGTTTGGGAAATCCCTCAAACTTTGCTAAACAGATTTCTCATGATGTCTCAACATCAGAGGAACATCTCATCATGTGCAAATTGCAAGCTAACCCTTTTAACTAGGTAAATTGCACATAGGTCCCTGTATATCAAAACAATGCTACAACTTTAAATAAAAAGGAGCAAATACTGAAATATATGTTTCTGAGAAACTTAATTACATGCTCAGAGTTAATCACAAAGATTTAATTACATATTTAGGCAAAACACCTAGGGTTAACTCATAACCCAGGTCAGGGATATTACATAAACATTAGATCTTGACCACTGGGTCAAGTTCATATGTTAAAACCATCAATTACAGTATAGGTCCGACCATTGCATCAAGTTACCCAAGAAACCATTGGTCAAAGGCTTAATTGATGCTACAACTATATAATTAACTCACCATAGGTTTTGGAGACCTGATCCACCATCATCAGTGACCATTAATTCTCCATAGGCTGTTAGATCAGTACTATATTCATTAATCAACATCAAATATCAAACTAATATCACCATTGATTGATAACATCATTAGGGTACTTAGTTGTTAATCACCAAGATTATAATTAGGCCAAAACATGACCTAAGGGGTGAACGTTAGTTGACACTTACCACCATCAATTGTCATGAAGACAACACCATAGGGTTGTTGCAATGGTACCATCACCGGGTCATTGGTTTATAGAAGAAATCAACATAAAACCCTAAAATTGACCTTTGGTTGATAGGTGCTTAGCACCATATGTTGTCAAACCAAACTAATACAAGTCATATTATACCTTATGAATAACTTACAAATGATCACAGGTTCATATATAACTGAAATTAGAACAAGGAATATTATAAAAATTGAAATCCAAGTCAAGTATAGTTTTTTAGTGCATGGATCATCATTTTTAAGCAAGAACATGATCTAGAAAGCTTATGCTAAGAAATAAACATGGAGCAAGTTATAAAAATTGTCTCTAATGAGAATATGAAACCCCACACAGAAGAAATCTCGAGCAGGTAGGATAGAAAATCCAAGCATAAGCTATGAACTCGTCCATCTAGCACCTTTCTTCATCAAAGGAGCAAACCCTAAGCATAAGGATCAAGAAAGCCAGAGTTTTAAAGCTTTAGAGAAATTTATACCATGGAACAACAAGGTTCAAACCTATAGGAAGGTATAAGGAAGGATAATATAAATAGAAACGGAGAAGGAAGGAATAAAATAACTTGCCTTGGTCGAAATCCCTAGAAGATGACCTTGGAAACCCTAGGTAGGGCTAAATGGAGCTCTAGGAGACATTCTTCTCCAAAAAGGGGTTGTCTTCTACCTTAGAGCACTTGGTTCTGAAGAAAAACAGAGTGGAGTCGTTTCTCCAAGTTAGAGGAAAGAGAAAGCAAGAAAATTTCCGTACTTGGGCAAGGAAGAGGTAAATATTGCCCATGGATAAGGATGGGAGCAAGCATGAGGTGTAAAAGTGGCTTCCCTATGTGTCTATGGCCTTAAACTATTAAGAATATACAAGAACACACACAAGAAGATCCCCCACCATACATAGAGACATTATTATCCCTCATTTCTTGAATTTACAAGCAAAACAAATAACTCATTAGTTGATAGCTGCTAAAGGTAGCTCATCCATGAAGGGGTAAACCCTAAAATACCCTTAGAGAAAACACCTTCAAACCAAGGTTTAAATAGGTGCCCCATGGCTCAAAAAGCTCAAGCATGATGAGATAATATTAAATGAACATAATGAAAGTGATAAATTGCAAATAAAACCTCTCAATTGGGTAAATTGCAGAAAAGTCCAAAATGTGCATAAAATTACATAACTTGCTCAAATAGTGTCCAAATTGGACCAAATTTGAAAATTAAGCTTGTATTATATTTTCAAAGAATATAACAAGGTTATATTAGGGTTATAAGAATTAAATTATGATAATTAAGCTTATTCAACTCATTAAGCAAGTTTAGGGGCCTTATAGTTCTATTCTAAAAAACAGAACGTAAGGCTACCAGGACAACTAGCAAGTTAACAAGTAGAAAGGTGATAATAACAAAGAGGATTCAAAGTTATATAACCCACATCAAGAACAACCACCAAGATTTAAGTTCCAAGGTCAAGATCCAAGCTTCCCAAGCTTAAGGTAGAAGAAGATCCTCCTAACTCAATCTCCACAACACCTCCAAGAAGGAAGATAGAACCATGGTTAAGAAAGCAAAAGAGAGGAAAGAAGATACCAAGGCCCATGTCTGAGAAGAAGAAAGAAGGAGAGAAAGAAAGATTGATAGAAAACCATGGCTTACCAAGGAAGAAGATGAAAGAGAGCACCATAAGCTTTTGGCTCGCCTACCAAGCTCTAAGGGAGAGTACTCTTCAAGCTCAAGGTCAGACACCGAGGAGATAAAGTAAGGATCACTAAAAGGGTTCTCTTGCATGCAAAGAGAGGGGTATGTATACATGACCGATGAGAGAGAGAAAGGGGAAGACCATCTTAGAACCCTAAAAGACACATGTCCAATAAGAAAGGCCACATGTAACACCATGCAACAAGGTGATAGGATCTATGTCTTGCTCACTTGGTCACTAAGGAAGGTCAAGGTCGATACACTCATCCATCCCCTTCACAAACCAATAGGGATGAAACCCTAGGTCATAAACTGATATGGCACATCTCTAGAGTCACCACAAAATGATATGGTGATCCTCAAGGTCTACCAAACCGATAGGATGTTCCTCAAGACACCCTCAACCAATATCAAGCCTCCTCAAGGCAATCACAAACTGATACTAGGTCTCCTCAAGGCTCTCAAACCTGAGACAACACTCTTATGAGCAAAGCACACCTCAAACTTGTGCCCAAAATAACACCAAGGATGTCACCACTCAACCAAGGACAAAACAAGGTGCAAAACACTTCCTCCCTCCTCTAGATGATGCCAAGAGAGATAAGAAACACTCTAGAGGTGGCAAACTTGCACACAAAACCCTATTATGGGTGAATTTCATGTTTGCAGCAAAACCTCTCCACAAAACACTGGCATCAAGAAACAAGCTCAAACAAGGAGCACAAACCTCCAAAATGTCCTAATTACATCTAAGATGATTAGAGAAAGGATCTAAGCAACACACTTAATCAAACAAATAGGGTTAGCCCAAAACATGGGTCAGGGTCCTTACATATCCTTGTTAGCAAGACTGTTGGCACAATTACACGTGAAGATTATGTTGAGACAACAGATCTGAGATGCACAACATGATGATACTATGATTTAGCAGATTTGAGCAGAGTTTGGCAGCAAGAAGCATGATGGCTTCCATGAGTCAGATGACAGGATAGTGTGTTACCATGGTAGAGTGGTGGTTCCTAATGTTGATGATATGAGGAAGTTGGTTTTGGAAGAGTTTCACTCTTCAATGTACACTATGCATCCAAGTAGCACCAAGATGTACCACAATCTGAAAGATTAATATTGGTGTCCTGGCTTGAAGAAAGACATAGTTGAGTTTGTGGCAAAGTGCGCAGTGTGTCAGCAAGTTAAGCCAGAGCATTAGAAACCCATAGGGACCTTACAACCGTTGCCTATACCATAGTGGAAATGGGATCATTTTACGATGGAATTTGTGATTGGACTTCCTACGATCATCAAAGGTCATGATTCCATTTGGGTGATTGTTGATAGGTTGACTAAGTCAGTACATTTCCTTCCTGTGAAGACAACATATACAACTGAGAAGTTATCACATGTTTATGTGGATGAGATAGTATGTTTGCATGGTATTCTAGTTACCATCGTGTCTGATAGGGATCCTCAATTTACTAGTCATTTTTTGGAGCGTCTGCACATAACAATGGTTACGCAGTTGAGGTTCAGCACAACGTATCACCCTCAGACAGATGAATAGTATGAGAGGACTATACAGATGTTGGAGGATCTGTTGAGAGCTTGGGTCTTGCAGTTTTTGGGTAGTTGGGATATACATCTGATGTGTACATTTCATATATATATTTTTCACATCTTCACACACAAATTTGGTTCATTTTGCTCTGCATGTAGCCTCTAATCACACTTAATTTACCATCTTTTAGTTGTTTTACTTGTTGCATGATTTTGATCACATGTACACATCAAAGATGACAAAATGAGGATAATCCAACCCAAATCTGACCTTTGGATTTCCTGTTGATTTGTAGCTGATATAGAGTTGATCCTAAAGAAATTGAAGAAGACACGTAATGTCTTTATTTGTACACAACGTAACTTTCTAGGAAGGGAATCCCTCAATGCAAAGCAAAGCAAAGCAAATGGTGTGTGTTATTTAACACATGGCTTTTAAGTTTCTAGAGGACTTTATCTCCAATTGCAGAACAAAAGACACATCATTTCGTTCATCCAGACATTGTGTGTTTGCATGTTCGAAAGCCAAAATTCAAAACTGTGTCAAAGTAAACAATGTGTGTTTATTAACACATGACGTGTGCCATCTGCCTCAGGTTGAGTTTAGTTGTAGCTACACGACATGTCTTATCAGTGACATGTCGTGTACTTATCATGGAAGAGCAGTTCAAGTGACAGTTGCACTACGCTAGACGGCGTGTCTTTGTCAGTTTTCTACAACTTCAAAAACAACCACCCCTCATTTTAAAATGAGTGCAACCACTTGGGGTGATTATCACTCATCATTGGAAGAACTTTTCAACTAGAGCAAGTTGTAGATCAAGAGAGGGGCAATTCTTGAGAAGAAGATGAGCTTTCTTCAGAAAGAACCTCCATTCTTCATCATTTCCTTCCCCTTTTCTTCTCCAAGGGTGCAACTGAGATTCTCTACTCCGACCAAGCTTCTCAAAAGGAAAGATAGTCTGAATTAGAGTTGCTATAAGGGTGGAACTTTGTCTTCAAGCTAGAGTTTTACTCTTTCTACTTCACTCTTGGTTACTTTTAGCTTTTCATCTCTCTAATCATGGACAACTCTAAAAATTCTGCAATGTACTTGTGCTTCTTCATTATGTACGAGTAGAATCCTTCTCCTTGGGCATGGGAGAGTATTTCCCATGCCATGACTCATGTGAACTCATAATTTACATCTAATGTTAGTTAATTTGCTTTTCTATGAGTTTCTACAGTGTTTAACTGCATGTATGTTTGACTAATCATCAATTGTACATGTTTTATGCTTCTTTATACTATTCGGGAGATTGTTTGGCAGAGTAGGGAGTATATCTCATGGCAACATGCTCTTGACCACGGGAGAGGCTGGAGAATGTTGAGGATCCTTGGTTGCATTTGAATCTAAGCATAGACACGGGAGTTCTATATGAAGATGAGAACCGTCTCATGTCACTGGGAGGTGTATGATGACAACAACCTCCTTTGCAAATTAATTGGTATGTTTAATTTTATAGTTACACATGACGTGATAGTATGGAGGTGAAACCTTATGTCCAATATCTTCTAATATCTGATCTCAACCTTTAAAATTAAACTTGTGTTGTTTTATTTGCCATCTAGTTAATTGCAATCAAACTCAACTGTTGTAATCTGACTTATATTGTTGAAAGTTATCTCTTTTGCACCTAGCTCTCTATGGTTCAACCTTGACTACCATTGATCCCGTATACTTGCAAATGATTGATGAGTTGAGACATATAAGATTTAAAACTCACCTGCCTTTGGCAATCAACAAGTTTTTGTCACCGTTGCCAGGGAGCTACACTAATTTTAGTTAGAGTAAAAGTGCTAGTTAGTATTCAAGACTAAGTCATCATTTTCCATCTTTCATATTATGATACCTTTTTAGTTTTTTGATTCTCACTTAACTATCACTTTTGTAGGTTGGATGCGTCGCTCTAAGAGGGGTCTTGAGACATCAATCTTCTTAGACCCAGACTTTGAACTAACTTTTTGCAGTTGAAGGAGAGAAAAGAAAGGTGATAACTCTACAAACTTGGATGGATCACAACCATCATCATCATCTCAATCAACACCTTCACCACCGTCATCACCCGATTGTCATCAAGAATCAGAGATGGAGGAGAACTTCCTACTTAAGGAATTCACTGTGCCGGCTACCATCAACATCTATGGAGTCATTGATCATCCTGCTATTGAAGCTAATAATTTTTTATCTATCAGCCCCACCATAGTGCAAATGATCTAGTAGAACCATTTAGGAGGAACTCCTATGGAAGATCCAAATCTTCACATAGCTGAGTTTTTTTAGTACATGAACACCTTCAAGATCAATGGTGTTCCAGCTGAAGGAGTACGTCTAATCCTATTCCCTTTCACTTTATGAGAGCGAGCCAAGGCATGGCTCTCCTCTTTGCCCAAGCGGTCCATCAAGAGTTGGAGTAATTTGTTGCATGTTTTCTCATCAAGTGCTTTCCTCCTAGCAAGACAAATCAACTAAGGAGCCAACTCACCAACTTCAAGCAATTGGAAGGTGAAACACTCTATGATACATGGGAGATATTTAAAGACTTGCAACACCTTTGTCCTCACCATGGTTTGACCAATTGGCTGTTACTACAAACTTTCTACAACAGGTTATTCTACAACACCAGTATGACTATTGATGTTGCTACAAACGAAGCTCTAATGAATAAGTCCTATAGTGAAGCATATGCTATTATTGAAGATATGGCACTCAGCCACAATTAGTGGAGCACTGAAAGGACCAGCTAGCCCTTCTCATCAAGAAGTTCAACTGAGAAATCTAATGGGAAGCACATTGTAGATGCAGTAGATCTCATTGCCATCAAGCTTGATGTTTTGAGTCAAAAGTTTGAGAAGTTGACCACTCATCCTGTTTAAGAAGCTGAGAAAGTGTGTGAAGCATGTGGAGCTCATGGTAATTACTCTTATTCATGTTTTGCACCACAAATGAACACCACAGAGATGCTAGAGCAGGTCAATGTAGTAGGCAATTTCAGCAATAGACAACCCTACAAACCTTTCGTAGAAACCTACAATCTAGGATGGAGGGACCATCCAAAATTTTCATGTAGGAACAAAAACTCTCAGAATCAACAATAGCAGGGTCAAACTCAGAATCAACAACAACCTATGAGAAACTGCCAGCCCATGAACATCAACTATTTTACCTTTGGGATATAGAAACAACAACAATATGAATTTCAACCCACTTCAACAAATGAGTCAGTCCCAACAAAAGTCCAGTTTGAAAATTCTTCTTGAGACTTTTGTGACTACACAGATTCAACAGAATGATGAGTTTTGAGCACACTATAATCTTTTGAAAGATGCCATCACCAACTCTCTTCTAAAGTTGATGGGATTGTCACCCATACAAAGATGCTAGAGAACCAAATTGCTCAACATGATTTATCTAGTCAAAAAGCCTCTTCTATCTCATTACCCAACCAATCAAAGATGAACCCACGTGAATGCAAGTCCATTTCTTTGAGTAGTGGACATGCCATAGAGAGGCCATCACTGGAAGAAGAAAAGAAAGATGATGATAAGAAGGAAGCTGATGGTGAAGAAAAATGAAGGAAGAAGGAGTCAAATGAAGAACAACCATCCTACAAACCAACCATTCCCTTTCCAAAGAGATTATCAAACAAGAAGGATGACATCAAGTTCCACAAGTTCATGGACATACTCAACAAATTGTATGTCAACCTTCCCTTATTTGAAGTGATTGCCGAGATGCCCTCCTATGCAAAGTTCCTTAAAGTCCTTCTAACCAAGAAGAGGAGGATTGATCACATAGAAACTGTCATGCTATTTGAAAGTATGAGCTCTATCATTCAAAATGGGTTACCACAAAAACTTGCTGATCAAGGTGCCTTCACATTGCCATGCAAGATTGGTGACACAACATTTGACACAGGTTTAGTTGACCTTGGGGCCAACATAAGCCTTATTCCGTTTACATTGTGGGAGCAACTTGATATTGGATAATTGAAGCAAGATGGCCATTCAACTAGATGATCACACTATCAAGTATCCTACAGGTATTGTTGAAGATGTGCCTATTCAAGTGGGAACGTTTTTCATCCCTTGTGATTTCATTGTGATTGATATGAATGAGATTCCTTCCATTCATATTCTCTTTGGAAGACCCTTTCTCCGCATAGTTGATTGTATAGTCTATGTATGGGAGGGCAAGACTGCTCTTAGAGTAGTAGGGGAGATAATGTAGTTCTCTACTCTAGATGCAATGAAATCCCCAAGAAAGATGGATATCTACCTAGTGGATTATATTGACAAATTTCTAGAGGAAGATGAAGATTTTTCTAATTTTGTTGTTGACTATTGTGATGAAACTGAGTTGGATACTGCCATGGCCATATAAAATCTGGATGTTTTTTCTAATACCATACCATCTCCATCCCATGAAGATATGACTCCTCAGGCTCTTGACCTCGATCTCCACAGGGAGATTCCCTGGCGGTGCCACCTCCAACATCTCGGCTAGGCATCCCACCTATCGAGATCCACCCCCAATCGGCTTAGGGCCCTGGGACTAGTGGCTTTTTATCATTGGTAACCGCGATTCGCTGGAGAGATGTTGCCCTCTCTGTTTACGAGACGGATTACAAGACAGAGCGTGCAGGCCATGAAGGCGCATCAAGCTGTGCATGAGAGAAGAGAAGGTTTTGCGGCTCTGTCTACTCCTACTGACTCCATCATCCAGGACATCAGGAACGTCCTAAGATCGCCCAGTCCGGGGATCAGCCAGCAGTCACCCGATGTTCCAACAAGACGTGTATCTGAGACTGGTGAGGAGGTGCACGAAGATGACAACACCGTCGTTGTTATAAACCCTACAGATAAAGAAGATACGATGATGATCCCGTCGAGTTTTTCGAAGGAAGCACATAACCATGCTGGGATAGAGGGGGCAGTAGGCCTCGCTGAGTCCTCTGCTCAAATAGTGGAGAAGGCTGTTTCGCCAACGGGAATCTCTATCCAGGCATAGACTAATGAGATACATGTAAACGATGAGGGAGGTCATAGACCAGGGGGTTTTGTCGAAGATGTGATTAATTCCAAGATAGAACATAGTAGTGATACAGTGCAGAGACATATCTCTCAGACAACAACCATGGATCGAGATGCTAGAAACTCTACTCGTGGTCTGTGGGAGTTTGGAGTGCCTAAGGACACATGTTACCGGTGTCTGGAAAAGGGACATTGGCAGTCCCAGTGTCGAAGTACCATTGCTTGCTACAAATGCAGAAGACAGGGACATATTGCTAGAAGATGTTCTTTCAAACCTAGACCCCACCCTCCCAACATCTTCTCCATGGATGAGTTCCCGGTGATGAAGGCAGGAGTTCCGGCCCGTGGTTGCCCGCAACATGTTCCTAAGAGGATTGCGGTCAATCTGGGACCAGATACAGAAGAAAGAAAGAGTAGAGCGATGGATCTTGGTCGTGCGGTGGAGGTGTCTTGGCCAGCTCACATCCCATGGGAGGAACTTTTCTCAGTGTTGAAGAAGAAGTGGTCGCACGCGACGGACATCTATCATCATGCTAGAAGCAAGGCAGTGGCCTTCTTTGTGACTAAGGAGGAAGCGATGGAAGCTTGTTTTCAGATTCGAGGTAGAAACATAGCCCTTAAATCTCTGGAAGATGGAGAGATATGCTCTAGAAAGGAAGCACTATGGTTCTGGATAGATGACCTACCCATTGTGTGTAGAGACGATGACGCCATTGGCAATATTGTTAACAGTTTTGGGAGGTTGGTTCTTGTATCGGACTGGATGAGGAACCAAGATGACATCTCTGGTATCTTAGTCCTTGTAGAAGCTTTTAATGAGGACGTGCCTCAATATGTTGCACTGACTTATGGAGAACGTAGATCGGATGTGTTGTTACAGATAGTCGCCAGAGGGAGACCTAGATCGAGCCTGTTTTCGAGAACTGAGATTGGTGAGGACTTAGGCATTCCCATGGAGGCGTTCTCTATCCATAGAACTACCTATGTTAATGATGCACAACAACCGAACAAACCAGTGGAGATAGAAGTGTCGACAGTCCTTGAGAGGAATGATGAGCAACCTTTGCATGCAGGTGCAGTTGATTTTGATAGTGGTAGACAACCGCAAGTTTCAAGTCAACACAACAGAATTGTGCTTGATGGTAATGACAACAAGAAATGCCTACAGCTGAGTAGTATACAAGATTTCATCCACATTGGCGATGAGGGTTATAGACCTAGAATTAGAGGCAGCAGAAGTAGACCTTTTACTCGAAGACACTGTAAGGAGAGCATTTCCTATCAGTATGACAACCGAGCAGATGGACATCGAAGATACAGACATAGAAGAAGACTTTCTGAAGGTGAGATTCCATTCTCAGATGATGAGTGGGAAGATATAGGAAGGAGAGGATGCTGAATGAAAGGGTTGCAGTGAGTGATCTTAGATCCAACCTTATGGACTCTAAAATCCTCTTCTGGAACATTAGAGGTGCGGCGAACAATAGAACAAAAAAGGTTCTGGGCAGACTTTGTAGAAGACATTCTCCGAAGATAGTTTGTATTGCTGAACCATTCCTACACGCTATAGTTGTGGAGGAGTTGCTCGACATCATTCGGTTAGACTGGACGGCCAATAACGAGGTGGAAGGAGGCAAGCTATGGATTTATGCGGACAAGGCGATCAACCCATCAGTAGTTCGAATGCATAGACAACACATAACACTTAAACTAAGTTTTGAATCTAACAATGAGATCTTTGTTACAATGATCTATGCAAGTTGTAACCAGGCTAATAGAAGGAATCTCTGGGAGGATGTCATTGATCTTTCTACCATGATTGGGGACGCATGCTGGCAGATCACTGGGGACTTTAACATAATTAGGGACAATGTGGAGAAGAGGGGAGGTCTTGACAGAAGCTTTCAAGAGGTTATGGAGTTTAACTCATTCATTCATGATGTGAATATGAGAGAGGCCCCTTATGAGGGTAGCAAATACACTTGGGTTAATAAACAATACGATACTCCTACCATTTGGGAAAGATTGGACAGAATCCTCCTTAATGAAGCCTGGTGTGTGAAGAAACCTTATGCGAAAGCCTTGCATCTTACCCGTTACAGGGTTTCGGACCACTGTCCAATCCTCTATCAGCCTGGGACCATGAGAAAATTCAATGGAAGAAGAACTTTCTCGTTTACGTAGACGTGGATAAAAATGAGGAATGTCGTAATATTATCAATGAGATATGGGATGAGGTTTCATTGGGGAACCCGTCTGAGATCTTCTAATATAAGATCAAGATGGTTAGGAAGGCCCTTAAGATTTGGAGCAAGCGAACTTTTGGGGACATTGATCAGAGAAAGAAGGATTTGGAGGATGTTGTCTATACTACCCAAATAGCCTTTGATGACAATCCTTCGATGGAGAATGAAACAAACCTCATAATGGCGGAGTATGAGCTACAAGAGATCCTTGATAATGAAGAAAGCATCTGGAGAGAAAAATCTAGAATAAGCTGGCTAAACGATGGAGAAAGGAACACAAGATTTTATCATGCAATCGTCAAGGCCAAGAGAAAACACAATAGTGTCAGCTACCTGCTGCTTGATGACAGATCGAGACTAGAGGACCCGAGTGAAATAACAAACTTTGCTGCTGAGCACTTCAGTAGTTTCTATAAGGATAGTTCTATGTATGATGAAGTTGTCCTTGCTGAGATGTTGCAGTCTATTCCTGAGAAGGTGTCTATGGACGACAACAACTCCCTCACTGCGGTTCCTATGGAGGATGAGGTGCGTCTTGCTCTGAAACAGATGGATATGCATACTGCCCCAGGTCCGGATGGATTTACTGTCCCCTTTTACATTGCCATGTGGGAAATGATTAAGAAGGACTTCATGAAGATGACCGAGATGTTTTTCAGAGGCCTCAACTGTCACTGAAGTTTATTCTGCTGTAGAATCCTACTCATTCCTAAGGTTGAGAATCCTACAAAGATAGAGAAAGACTTCCATCCTATATCCACTGAAAATGTTGCACTGAGAATCCTAGCTAGAGTCGTCAGTAATAGAATGGCGCAGCTAATGCCTTCCATTATTTCTGAAGAACAGGCGGCGTTCATCCATGGCAGGGAGATCACACACCACATTAGGATGGCCAAGGAGTTGATGCACGCCATTCATCAAGGTGGCGAGCAACCACATGTGATGATAAAGTTAGACATTTCGAAGGCGTTTGATAGAATTGAATGGATAATTCTCAAGAAGATCATGAGACGTTTTGGTTTCTCAGAGGAATTCTGTATGTTGTGCTTAAGTTTCTTCTCGAAAACATGGGCTATGGTCTCGATTGGGGGTGAGTCTGCTGATTTCTTTCCCATGTCCAGAGGCATTAAGTAAGGGAATGCGATTTCGCCATTCATGTTTATTATCTTTGAGGAGCTCCTCAGTAGATATATCCACCACATTGATCACATTCACAAGCTGGAGAGATACCGGACCAGAGGAAACGGGTCTGCTCCCTTATTCCTTCTATATGCGGACGATGTTGTGTTATTCCTGAATGCGCAGCCGGACTCCTTACAGCGAGTACAGTAGGTTCTGAAGTTTTATGAAGTAGCCTCAGTGCAGAGGATCAATCGTACCAAATCCATTTGTACGGTGGGCAGCAAGAGCGATGAGACTATCTCAAACATTGCGAATATTCTTGAAATTGACACCACTGCGGATTCTTTTCCTTATCTGGGAGTAACCATTAGAGTGGGTAGATACACTCTTAATGATTTCGAGTTCTTGTTTCAGAAGATCAAGCAGAAGATGGCCTCTTGGAGATCTCGACTCCTTTCCTTTGCTGGCCAGAGGATGCTTATAGCTCACATCCTTTCGTCATCGACAGTCCACACTACAGCTGCCATCGGAATTCCTTGTGGTGTTTCTGATCGTATTGATGCCATTCTTGCTCGTTTTCTTTGGGCAGACCGTGAGAATCACCATCGTAAGGTGTGGGTATGCTGGAACAAGGTAGCAAAGCCTGTGGAAGGTGGTGGTCTGGACCTTTTTAATACAAGAATGATTGACAAAGATTTCGTGGCTAAGGCGTGCTGGGAGGTGTTAGCCAGAGACACGATCTGGGCAAGATTCTGTAGAGCAAAATACTCAAGTAGGGCGTTCAGTAGATCTGTGATATACCCATATAATGTAAGATACAGAGACTCGACGTCTCCTTACTGGAAACAATTATGGAATATGTTCCTATGATTATTCCTAAGTGCAGATGGCGTATTGGGAAGGGTCGAATCCTTTTCTGGGACTCATTATGGTGCGACGAGAGGTTATTCAATCATGCTCTACACACTAGTGATCGAAACCACCCATTCCTAGTTCGTGATTTTTGGCTCCCCAATGAAGGATGGGACTGGATGACCTCGAGGCAGATAATCGATGAAGATGGCATCCAACTGATTGAGAAGGCAAATCAGCAGATCTCGGAAGACGAGGACCATCTTATATGGAGTCCGGAGTGGACGGGTTTGTTCTCGATCAGATTTGTGAAGAAGATGCTGACTATGAATCATAGTGATGTTCCCTCTGACGCTCAGAAGATCTGGTACTTAGATGCGCCTAAGGCCTGCTCGCTTATTTGGAAGATCATCAATCATGTGATCTCGACTAACGACAACATATCTAGATGCCAAATTGCTATGGCATCTAAATGCGAGTGCTGCGAGGAGCCTGTTATAGAAGACACAGACCATTTGATTTTCCATGGTCAACTAGCAGCAGGTTTCTGGAACAGATTTGCTCTCATTACCGATAGAGCGCGACCATATAACAGAGCGGATTTGTTGGAATTTTGCTCGAATGGGAGATCAACAATTGTCATGGTATGGATTACAACATGCCTTGCGATGCTCATTCCGTTCTATATCTGGAGATGGAGATGTCGAGCTCGATACGATGGATGTAAAGCACCTATTGACAAAGATATGAACTGCATGACAGCGCAGATCAACTCCATGATGAAGAAGCAATGGTTACGTGTCCTTGCGAAGCCAGAAGATCATAGTCATCTTAACAATTACGGCATTGAAGATCCTAATTATGCTCTTAGAGAAGTGAATCTACTGAAGTGGACGATCCCTGATATTAATTCCCTAAAGATGAATGTGACGATTGGTAGAAGCAAAGATCCTAATGGTTGTAACAAGTGGTGGATGGCTAGTATCATTAGGAACCATCGTGCAGCTGTTTGTCAGATTGCTAGAGCATGGTTGACAGTGGAGGACCATGCTACTGTGTTTCTTCAAGCTTGTGCTGTGGGGCTGAAACTCGCGGAGAACCAATTATTGAGGATTTCCGTTGTGGAGATTGATGATGACAGTACCTACCAAATTTTATGGGGCACAACTAACATTCCCTGGAGGCTGTCTCGAGTTGTCAAGGAGTTGAGAAGCATCATGGAGGAAGAAGGCATTGTGGGATCGCTCATTCACAGGGCCATTAACTCTATTCCCAGGGAGATTGGTAAGTGGGGTATTCATAGCCATGAGCCGATTGTGATATCTGATACTAGAAGATCTCCTCCTAGGATCCGAGGTATGGTTATCCTTGAGAAGAACCACACTCCGTATGTGGTGATGCAGTTCAAACACCCTTTAAGGTCTATCTTTAGGCTAGGGAGCTTCTTTGGGTCTGTTTTGAGGGGTGTTTGTGTGCTCTTAGGTGAAACATGTTATGTGTTTGTGTGTTGTTTTGGCTTGTGGGGTGGATAGACATGCTTTTTTCAGCAGGAGTTGTATTTGAGTTTTTTATGCTCACACGAGGAGGGTGAGATGAATAGATAACCTCCTGGCTTAACAAAAAAAAATCCCATGAAGATACTTCACCATTGAAAGATGACTCTAGCAAGCCACCCAAGGAGAATAAGGTAGAACTCAAACCCCTATCACTGAGGCTAATGTATGTTTTCTTGACCCTAATTCTACTTCTCCTATGATAATAAATGCTAATTTGACCTATGATCAAGAATCAAAGTTGTTAAATGAATTGCGATTGTATAAAGAAGTCATTGGTTATTCAATAGATGATTTGAAAGGCATAAACCCCTCTATTTGCATGCATAGAATAAACCTAGAGGATATGTGACGTCCACAGATTTTCTAAAACTTAATCTGATGTGTGACGTCCAAATTGAAACCCTCACCTCAGTGAGAATCCCAATTTAAACATCCCACACTAGGCTAAGAAGAAGAAAATCAAGGGAGTCAGAAGGAAACAATCAGTAGCACATGTACATGAACAATAATAAAACCATACACACATGTTCACCATTCAACATATACTTACAACATGAATTGTTACAACATTTGATATTACATATTGAACATCAAACTTAAACATATACATGTACTACATCGAAACAACAAGATCTTAAGACAACAGGTCCACCTGTACATCAGCTCGCCACACAACTCTCAACTATCCTGGATCTTCAAGAGCATAACCACAACCTATACAAAAGATTACATGCGGTACACGTCAGCACAATATTTCAAGAATATTGTACTGAGTACGCCTACGTGTCTTTTTATATACCTCTCATCATATCTTGGCAATAAGATAAAACTAATACTTGGCAACATTAAACAAAATATAAGAAAAGGCATATAGTTGCACAAAGATATTTGTTATCAGAAGAGAACACATATTTTAGGCACATTTCCATTATATGTAACTTGATCAACCACATGCACTATTCTACCAAAGAGATTTAGTGCTCACATGTACTATTCTGCCAAAGAGATTTAGTACTTCATAAATGCACTTTTCTGCCAAAGAGATTTAGTGCTCACATGTACTATTCTTCCAAAGAGATTTAGTACTTTCATCAATGCACTATTCTACCAAAGAGATTTAGTGCTATCATATAATGGACCAGATATCTTATATTTCATGTGTTCATAGCAATAAGTATGGAAAATCATGCAACATATCATACAAGAATAATCATTTCAATCAATATCATATGCCAAGTTTGTACTACCATATAACGCAAGCATATTGTATAATAAGCCAAATAAGAGGTAATGGCGTACCTTCCAAAGAGACGGATCATACTAAACACATATTCCTGATGTCAACTATATCCTTGGTCGAACCTGATTAAGACAAGATCATATACTATCATCAGGTTCTCATCATCTTACATCTCGTCTTAACCCTAATCGTATCCATTAGGGTTTACTTAACTCATTAAGATATTCTCATCATTATTTGCATTCTTGTCTTATAATTATCTCACTGATGTCATTTTCCAGATTACATCTCATTATCAAAGTTCATCATCTAGACATTAGGTTCCATGTCCTTTTTGTGCACATTAATTAACCCTAGGTTACATCATTAACCTAGATTAGGGTTTTATAACATGTATTAATATTCATCTTCATATAACATGGATTTTGTTCATCATTATGATCTCATAATTAAAACTGAAGTTCAATATACTGATATGAGCTTTCTCTGTAAATTTCATCATTTATAGAGCACGTATGTATTTATTGCATTTTACTAGGGTTATTAGCCCTAATTAGACATATTAAGCAAATTATATGATTTTGTACGTCATCAAGACCATCATTGACATCAGGTGCATTATAAACATTATTATGGAGTTACTGACATTTTTCCATAATTTTATGTCATCATTTGATATTTATTATCCATAAAACAATTGTATAACATCTTACATGATATTGCTAAGATTAGTGCATCAAAAGACTGATATGATGGTTCTATTGTGTTCTACACATTTTTCTGAACGTTTTGGTACCTTGTTTGTATTTTTCTGATAATCATACTATTTTCTACGAATTATCTAAGATCTAAGTATATATAAATCTTTTACCTTTTGTGGCCAATTGGCTGCCGGCACATGTCCTCTAATGGGACGCTTGGCCCTTTAGTTGCTGCCTGGTTCTCGGGCGGTTTAGTGTTGACTCGGTCGGTTCTTATTTCCTAGACCCGGTTCGGCGTCGACTCTCTTCTTTCTCTCTTTCTCACGCGACCGGGATCCCCTATTCTCTGCGTGCGCCGCCGCACAGCTTGGCTCCGGCGAGTAAGCAGCAGAGTTGTAGGGATCCTCCACCACTTCCAACACCACGAACAGCTTCGGCGACTCAGGGCAAGCCTCCACGGCTAGTCGACTCCGGTGGCTTTCCTCTGGAACTTTGGATCAGTGGGAGCTCCGGCCATGGCAGCTGCCATGGCGCCAAGAAAGGGGGAAACTAGTTTCCCGCCTCCATTTTGACATCTGGGGCTTCCAACAGCTTCGGATTTCCTCGCTGAACTCATACACATCCTTAACTCTCACCAAGAACTTCGTGAACAAGGCTCACTACTCCAACTATAATTCCGACAGAGTCCCCCCCGGTAGCCATGGTACCCATACAGGAAGGACCCAAAAGCATGAGGGATCAACTCCTATGCTCCCCAGCTACACATTCTCCTACTTAACCTCCTCCAACAGGCTTCTATCCCCATCTCCAATCTACAACCATCTGCTGTGAAAAGGACGGAGAGACCATGGAACGGGGCAGCTCGCTCCCTCTCTTCACTCCTCCATATACCTCGAATAAGGGGTCTATTGGAACATCTCTTAGAGGGCTACAACTTCTCCTGCACAAAAACCACTCTGAAGCCACGATCAGCGAGCATCATGGTGCCCATGATCGCCAAAGCAGTCCGACTGTAACCGTAAGGAAGATGATGCAATCCTAGCCGCAGGTTCCTCATGTGCGGCTGAGATGAAGCGTCCATCGTCTGGGATCCGTGGCTCACTTAAGTCAAGTGTCATGGCCATTGGATTGGAAAAGAATGGCCCTGATCTGACCATGAAGCTGGCCCAAACTAAAGGGGCGTGTGACACTGATTAAAGGTCAACACTTAGGTCCACAAATCATCCAATATACACATTATTTCCCCAATTTTAAACCTCCATAACTCTCTCTAGGATACTCCACTTATCACCAAATTTTAACCATAGCTTCCTCACTACTCAAGGTACCTTATACTTGAATTTGGTGCCAAAACTGAATTGTTAGACCATCCAATTAAATTCCTCGAGAAGGCATAAAAAGAGAGATCTTAATCATTATATAAATCTCAATCAACATCCCAACTTTACCAAAACATTTGGGATTTTAAAAACAACTCAACATATATTACTTCACTTGTGTAATTGGACATTTTAGGATTCTAAAAGTCCACTCCATCACATCCTACACACCTTAAAAGAAATTCCATCCTCGGAATTAAGCTAGAAAACCCACTTTGTCACATCATATACATCTTAAAAGAACTTTTGTCCTCGAAAGTAAACCATACACCTACTTTTAGGGAAAACTTTATCTTGCCTTCATCCACATATAGGCACTATTCTATGTGTAACATATCTGCAAAAGTTACCTAGAACTATGTATCCGAAGCACTATTAGGGGTTTCTACAACCATCCTGGTGCACAAACACTCCATTCCGGGTTGAACTCAAGGTTTAGAAGCTTAGCTTATGTCATTACATATCTCATATGTTATAATTGCTTCCTTATCTTTAGCCATGCATCGGGGTTCCCATATCATATTACCATGTTCTAAAGGTGTTAACTAAGATTAACTCATACATCAAGTCGTCATCAACATATTATTGAGCTATTTTTTTTTAGAACATGTTCATCATTAACATATGCATTTTAGGAGGGAGTTAATTATCATTAACTCACTTTATCCATCTAGATCATAACAAGGTGTCATAATCATTATGTTGTGTTAATCGTTAAACATATTCTTCATCTTTATTAAGCACTAAGATAAACACATTGTGCAACATGTTTCATCCATATGATCTTATTTCATTATTCATACTAAATTGATACATTTATTAGTGATTTCATCACAAGATTAACCAACAACATCACATTATCATCATTATTCATATGCATGGTTAACCATTTATGCATTGATATGTATTAAACCATCTCTAGATTTCCTTCATGTATAAGATCTCAAGATTAGATCACATCCTTACATATATTATATCATGGTTTTTATAAACAAACTTATGTAAGTGGATCATATATCAAAACTTTACTTAGGCCAAAAGAGGTTCCTCTAACCCATACCACGAGGGTTGTTTCATGCTCAGTCTCTCTGAGCTAACTCAACTCTATGAGTATCTCATAAATAAAACTTTATCTCTCCTCTTTCATCTAGGGTTACCAAGTCTACCTCATTGGCACTAGTTGATTAACTTCACAAGATCTAGCCACATAAGCACAAACCAAAACATGCTACCACATACTATTCATAGGTCTTCTACCCATGAAACATCTTACCCAAAACTTCTTATACATGCAACCACTAGATTCCTATGTGGGAAACCACCAACCCGAGCATGAGGCTTCACAAAAACTAGCATAGCTACCTCCTCCAGGGTCTTGGGCTCTCTCCCTCACCCAGATGGAAGGCACTCATATTGATGTTTGCATATGTACATATAACCGGCCTCTCTCTATCTCTAGGGTTTGGTCCTCCCAAGTACATCTAGGGTTCAACAAAACTATAGGAATCATACATAAAGCAACTCAACTCAATCACTTAGGAGTAGTCTAGTTTAGGACATATCACATATCTCATATTTCTCATATCGTGGAGTCTAGGTTCTCTGACCTTCTCCTTGTGGGTCTCTCTCTCTCTTGAGCTAACCCCGAAACTGGTCCTAACACTAGAGGTCCTCCTTTGTAAAAGAGATTGAGGCTCATGCTGACTCACAACCTTGTCTTAGCTTAAGACATATCTTATCTCATAAAAGCCTAGTTACTTGCAGCATCAAAACTTATCTTACATCCTCAAAACTAAACTTAAGTCCTCAAAGACAAACACAGATCATCATGAACCATCTTATATCATCTCTATAAGACTCACATCATATAATCAAAACTTATATCATCTATTCTATCTATCATATAACCTAACAAGGATCTTGACATCTAATCTAGAACTACTCTCTCTTCTAGACTAATGTCATTCACTTTCACTTAGGTTGCATGACCACCTCCTACTCGTACATGTGTGGGGACAGATTTTTGTAATACATATACATAATAAAATATTATATAGTTTTTATCCGATAAAACAAGCGTCAGAGAAAACTATCGAGGTTCGATCTGTTTGGAATCAAAAACCAAAACCAAAAACGAGTGTCCCACACATAATAGAGAGTCCAGTGTCATGAAAACTAGTGAGAAGGGTGAGAACATGGTGTAGACTAGCATAGCTACTCTAGACAACGAGCGCCATATGTCTAGGGTTTCTCTTCCCTTGATGCCCGTCATTTCCAATTAGTGCAACGTCCCATATCGCTGCACTACAAGGAAAGTACGACATCTAAGGACTTGCTACTCAACAAGCACCAGTCTAGACCTAGTTCTCAGACATCTAGGTGCTAACCTAGAGGCTAGGTCAGATCTAGTCTCTAAAAGACGACTAATCTAACCCTAAAGATTATTAAGTTCAAGGTTCTTTGGTTTTGAGTTGCATAATGAGCAAATGGCAGGTTTTGCTATTGTTCATGCTCTGATACCACCTGTGACGTCCCTGGATTTTCTAAAACTTAATCTGATGTGTGACGTCCAAATTGAAACCCTCACCTCAGCGATAATCCCAATTTAAACATCCCACACTAGGCTAAGAAGAAGAAAATCAAGGGAGTCAGAAGGAAACAATCAGTAGCACATGTACATGAACAATAATAAAACCATACACACATGTTCACCATTCAACATATACTTACAACATGAATTGTTACAACATTTGATATTACATATTGAACAACAAACTTAAACATATACATGCACTACATCTAAACAACAGGATCTTAAGACAACAGGTCCACCTGTACATCAGCTCACCACACAACTCTCAACTATCCTGGATCTTCAAGAGCATAACCACAACCTATACAAAAGATTACATGCGGTACACGTCAGCACAATATTTCAAGAATATTGTACTGAGTACGCCTACGTGTCTTTTTATATACCTCTCATCATATCTTGGCAATAAGATAAAACTAATACTTGGCAACATTAAACAAAATATAAGAAAAGGCATATAGTTGCACAAAGATATTTGTTATCATAAGAGAACACATATTTTAGGCATGTTTCCATTATATGTAACTTGATCAACCACATGCACTATTCTACCAAAGAGATTTAGTGCTCACATGTACTATTCTGCCAAAGAGATTTAGTACTTCATAAATGCACTTTTCTGCCAAAGAGATTTAGTGCTCACATGTACTATTCTTCCAAAGAGATTTAGTACTTTCATCAATGCACTATTCTACCAAAGAGATTTAGTGCTATCATATAATGGACCAGATATCTTATATTTCATGTGTTCATAGCAATAAGCATGGAAAATCATGCAACATATCATACAAGAATAATCATTTCAATCAATATCATATGCCAAGTTTGTACTACCATATAACGCAAGCATATTGTATAATAAGCCAAATAAGAGGTAATGGCGTACCTTCCAAAGAGACGGATCATACTAAACACATATTCCTGATGTCAACTATATCCTTGGTCGAACCTGATTAAGACAAGATCATATACTATCATCAGGTTCTCATCATCTTACATCTCGTCTTAACCCTAATCGTATCCATTAGGGTTTACTTAACTCATTAAGATATTCTCATCATTATTTGCATTCTTGTCTTATAATTATCTCACTGATGTCATTTTCCAGATTACATCTCATTATCAAAGTTCATCATCTGGACATTAGGTTCCATGTCCTTTTTGTGCACATTAATTAACCCTAGGTTACATCATTAACCTAGATTAGGGTTTTATAACATGTATTAATATTCATCTTCATATAACATGGATTTTGTTCATCATTATGATCTCATAATTAAAACTGAAGTTCAATATACTGATATGAGCTTTCTCTGTAAATTTCATCATTTATAGAGCACGTATGTATTTATTGCATTTTACTAGGGTTATTAGCCCTAATTAGACATATTAAGCAAATTATATGATTTTGTACGTCATCAAGACCATCATTGACATCAGGTGCATTATAAACATTATTATGGAGTTACTGACATTTTTCCATAATTTTATGTCATCATTTGATATTTATTATCCATAAAACAATTGTATAACATCTTACATGATATTGCTAAGATTAGTGCATCAAAAGACTGATATGATGGTTCTATTGTGCTCTACACATTTTTCTGAACGTTTTGGTACCTTGTTTGTATTTTTCTGATAATCAGACTATTTTCTACGAATTATCTAAGATCTAAGTATTTATAAATCTTTTACCTTTTGTGGCCAATTGGCCGCCGGCACATGTCCTCTAATGGGACGCTTGGCCCTTTAGTTGCTGCCTGGTTCTCGGGCAGTTTAGCGTTGACTCGGTCGGTTCTTATTTCCTGGACCCGGTTCGGCATCGGCTCTCTTCTTTCTCTCTTTCTCACGCGACCGGGATCCCCTGTTCTCTGCGTGCGCCGCCGCGCAGCTTGGCTCCGGCGAGTAAGCAGCAGAGTTGTAGGGATCCTCCACCACTTCCAACGCCACGAACAGCTTCGGCAACTCAGGGCAAGCCTCCACGGCTAGTCGACTCCGGTGGCTTTCCTCTGGAACTTTGGATCAGTGGGAGCTCCGGCCATGGCAGCTGCCATGGTGCCAAGAAAGGGGGAAACTAGTTTCCTACCTCCATTTTGACATCTGGGGCTTCCAACAGCTTTAGATTTCCTCCATGAACTCATACGCATCCTTAACTCTCACCAAGAACTTCGTGAACAAGGCTCACTACTCCAGTTGTAATTCCGGCAGAGTCCCCCCCGGTAGCCATGGTACCCATACAGGAAGGACCCAAAAGCATGAGGGATCAACTCCTATGCTCCCCAGCTACGCATTCTCCTACTTAACCTCCTCCAACAGGCTTCTATCCCCATCTCCAATCTACAACCATCTGCTGTGAAAAGGACGGAGAGACCATGGAACGGGGCAGCTCGCTCCCTCTCTTCACTCCTCTATATACCTCGAATAAGGGGTCTATTGGAACATCTCTTAGAGGGCTACAACTTCTCCCGTACGAAAACCACTCTGAAGCCACGATCAGCGAGCATCATGGTGCCCATGATCGCCAAAGCATCCCGGCTGTAACCGCAAGGAAGATGACGCAATCCTTGCCACAGGTTCCTCATGTGCGGCTGAGATGAAGCGTCCATCGTCTGGGATCCGTGGCTCACTTAAGTCAAGTGTCATGGCCATTGGATTGGAAAAGAATGGCCCTGA
The DNA here is from genome assembly GCA_963693085.1 of Alisma plantago-aquatica. NCBI lineage: Eukaryota > Viridiplantae > Streptophyta > Magnoliopsida > Alismatales > Alismataceae > Alisma > Alisma plantago-aquatica. The sequence goes on from OY856415.1 coordinate 543,285,170, forward strand.
TCTGACCATGAAGCTGGCCCAAACTAAAGGGGCGTGTGACACTGATTAAAGGTCAACACTTAGGTCCACAAATCATCCAATATACACATTATTTCCCCAATTTTAAACCTCCATAACTCTCTCTAGGATACTCCACTTATCACCAAATTTTAACCATATCTTCCTCACTACTCAAGGTACCTTATACTTGAATTTGGTGCTAAAACTGAATTGTTAGACCATCCAATTAAATTCCTCGAGAAGGCATAAAAAGAGAGATCTTAATCATTATATAAATCTCAATCAACATCCCATCTTTACCAAAACATTTGGGATTTTAAAAAAAACTCAACATATATTACTTCACTTGTGTAATTGGACATTTTAGGATTCTAAAAGTCCACTCCATCATAGGATGATGCCAAGCCATGTGTAGAATCTCCTAGACATTTAAATCAGAACATGGTTTAGGTTGTTAAAAAGGAAATTTTCATGTTGAAAGATGCATGAATCATTTATCCCATTAGTGACAGCCCCTGGGTGAGTGCCATTCACATGGTACCCAAAAAGGTGGGGTGCAACTGTCATGAAAGGAGAGAATGATGACCTAATTCAACCCCGTGTTGCCACATGATGGCACATGTGTATAGACTATAGGAGATTGAACAAGGCAACCTATAAATACCACTTTCCATTTCCTTTCATTGATTTAATGCTTGAGAGCTAGCCAATTATTCTTATTCCTATTATCTTGATGGCTATTCAGGATTTTTCCAAATATCAATATATTCTTCGGATCAAGAAAAGACGACTTTTACATGCACCTATGGTACCTACGTCTATAGACTTATGCCTTTCGGTCTTTGCAACACTCCAACATCTTTTCAAATTGTATGATGGCTATTTCCTTAGATTCATTATATGAATGTTGGCCGTTTTTATGGATGATTTCAGTGTGTACGGAAATTCTTTGATGATTATCTAGACAATTTATCTAAAGTCCTTGAGTGTTGTAAAAAGGTTAATCTAGTACTAAATTGGGAGAAGTGACATTTTATATGTGATAGTACTAGTCCTTTTGATTTCTAACAAGGGTATTGAGGCTGACAGGGCAAAAATGGAGGAAGTTGAGAAGATATCAACTCCATCTAAAGTCAAAGATGCAGATGTTTTCTTGGTCATGCAGGTTTCTACAGTCAATTCATCAAAGATTTTTCCAAGATAGACAAACCTCTATGTTTATTGCTTGACAAAGATGTTGAGTTTGTTTTTGATGAAGAATGCCATGCCGCCTTTAGAAAGCTTAAAGATGCACTCATTTCAGTTCCTATAATTCAACCAACGGATTGGGATGCACCGTTCAAATTGATGTTTGATGCAAGTGACTATGCCTTAGCCACAATCCTTGGACAAATAAAGGATAACAAGCTGCACACCATCCACTATGCCAACAAGACACTTGATGCAGCCCAAGTAAACTATGCCACAATCGAGAAATAGATGCTAGCCATTGTTTATACTTTCAACAAATTCCATCAGTATCTCGTGGGCTCCAAGGTTGTAGTCTACACTGACCATGCATCCATCAAGTGTTCATTGAACAAGAAGGATGCAAAGCCACATTTTATTCGATGGATATTACTACTCCAAGAATTTGATCTTGAGATAAAGGACAAGAAAGGAACTAAAAACAATGTTGTTGATCATTTATCTAGAGTCACCACATATGCTAAAGACATAATGTCGATTGATGATTACTTGCCTATTGAAAGACTATATGCCATTTATGCAACACAAGCACCTTGGTTTGCTAATATAGAAAATTCCTTGCCACAGGACACCTTCCACATGATCTTACTTACCAGCAAAGGAAGAAGTTTCTGCATGATGTCAAATTCTACTATTGGGATGATCCAATGCTATTCAAATAAGGGATTGACTGACTGATTTGCCAATGTGTAGCCAAAGAGGAGATACCAAGAATCATATCCGGCTTCCATTCTTCTTCCTGTGAGGTCACTTTGGGGGGAGAGAAAACAACTACTAAGATCCTTCAAGTTGGATTCTATTGACCTACTTTGTTTCGAGATTTTTATGCTTATGTCAAAAAATGTGACCAGTGTCAAAGGACAAGTGGGATATCAAGACAAGATGAGATGCCTCTCAACTCCATTATGGAGATTGAAGTGTTTGATGTATGGGGGTGTCAACTAAATGAGCCCCTTTCCATCCTCCTACAGTTACAAATACAATTTGGTTGCATGTGATTATGTGTCTAAATGGGTAGATGCTATTCCTACCCAAGCCCTGAATGCAAAGTTTGTACTCACGTGGTTCTAACAGATTATATTTCCATTCTTTGAAGTTCCAAGGGCCGTTATCTCAGATGGAGGGACACATTTCAATGAGAAATTGTTTAATAATCTTCTCTCCAAGTATGGAGTGATGCATAAAATCTCTACACCCTATCATCCCCAAACAACTGGATAAGTTGAAGTATCAAATAGACAGTTGAAGAACATCCTAGAGAAGACGATTTCAAGTTCGAGGAAGGACTGGGAACTCAAGCTAGATGATGCACTTTGGGCATTCCGTACACTTACAAACATGTAATTGGGACTACACAATTCTGACTTATCTATGGCTAGACTTGCCACCTTCCCTTGGAGCTGGAGCACAAATCTCTATGGGCAATCAAATTTCTGAACTTTGACATGAATGAAATAGGTATGAAGCAACCATGCAACTGTTGGGTTATAGGGGAGACAGAGAAGGAAGCAGAAACAAAGTTTTCTTCTCCCAAACCTAGAAAAAAGGAAACACATCAACGTCTATACAGTAGGAAGGATGGTTTGTAGAGACATACCTTGTCCTGAGGCTTGCTCAGTGACAATACCTCGCGGCTAGTGCAGTCTTCACCTGCGGTCTTGGACGGTGTCTGTGCAACTCCTGGTCTCATCGGGACTGTCAGGATTGACAGCTGTCCTCCGAGTGGAAGAAGTCTCCCGCCTCTGTAGTAGTCCACATGGACCACCTGAAACTCTGATCTCCTTGTCCCGCAAGAAATCGGAAGGAGTCGCACCCTCCTGTTGGCGTACTAGTCACCGACACACTCTCCTGCCACCAGTCGCTTTCTGTAGTTGTCTTTCCCTTATTGTGCCTCCCTTATCGGGTAGCACTTGCTCGGGCTCTCTCTCAGTTACCAAAACCAGGGAGAACGACAACTTTGCAGAGCAACTGGTGCACTGAGTTATTTTTGAGAATCCCCCAATACCCCCATATATAGGAGGGTAATGGGACAGGGTTCTCTATCTCGGGCAATGTGGAATTAAAGCAGGAGTAGAAGGGTTTGATATTTTCCACAAAACAACCAACTTGCGCACCTGAACTGACCGTTTCATACATGAAACGATCAGTTGGGGAGTTGAGCCGATCGGTTCAACCTCAACCGATCGGTTGGGACCCCTAAGCCGATCGGTTCACTTATGAGCCGATCAGTTCGTGGTCCTGGTCCAACTCAAATTGACTTTCAAATTTGTCTCCGATTAATCAAATATTAATCCTTGTCCAAATCAAATTTGTACAAGTGAAACAAATTGTATTTGCAAAATCAACTTTCCAAACGATCTCGATTGGTCACATGTGCCGACCGGTTCAACATTTGAGCCGATCGATTCATTGCACATGAGCCGACCAATTCAACATTTGAGCCGATCAGTTCATTGCACATGAGCTGATCATCTCATCGGTTGAGCCGATCGGTTCATCAACCTGAGCCGATCGGTTCATCTCATGAGCCGATCGGTTGGGGCAGCAGACTTGTGCAAATTAGTCAATCACAGTTTCAATCAATCCGATACTCCAATCAATCAGTCCAACACGTTGAACACTATAATATTGAGCTATCAATCGATTGAGTGTTTAATTGAACTACTAAACTCCTTTAGTAATCAATCTAAACATGGTTTTGTGGATAAACTCCTCTTCCAGGTTAAATCCTATGTGTGTGACCCTACATGTCCATTTCACATTGGCAGTGAAAGTCCATAACACTTATGACTTCACAAGCAAAGAGCGGTGCCTAGTCACACATCAGTGCTACCCAAGTGAAATAGAAAGTTGGAGAACAACTTTCAATCCTACAATCCGTGAATGGTGTTACAGTGAATGTATAATTCCTTTGTCATTGATATCCCGAATGAACTCAAGGCATGGAACAGTCATCCTGTCAACGTTCATTCACTTTCTTGATCTCAGAGTAGATTGAAGGAGATATGTATGACATCAATATCACATATTGATTCACACATGTGTGCACACACCTATCTCAATTTTACTCATCAAGTGGCCATGGATATTAAACTCCCTCAGGAGGGACAAATCCCATATCTATCACTCACCCCTCAAAAGCCCCATGTGTCAAAGCCACCCAATCATCACCTTTATAACAACCCATGTTTCAGGACTGCGTTTGATGATGTCAAAGTGTACCCAACGACATGTGTTGAGTGTAGTGATTTTAGGTCAAAGAATCACACTCACCACCATCACTGTGAGAACTGACTGTGACTACCATGTCATGGTTCCATGTGTCAAACTCATGGTGGGTCTGCCTGATAAACTTGTTCTCTAACAAGTACCTATGTGTTTGGTTTGATATCTCCATATCATGACTAATGAGATTCTTTCATCAACCAACACCACAATCTAGTCTTGTGTGTCATTGCTATCTATCTACCTTCCACAATGACATACGACTAGGGACATGATAAGAATGTACAAACTCTTAGCATCTGTATGATTTCATCGTTCAGGTCCTTAACCTGAAAGCATACGTCATTGAGTACTATCATTCTCTAGACATTCAATATGTTCTATCACTATCTCATATGACTGAACCAGAATGAATTGGAAGCTTGCCTTTGATGTTTATCAAATCAATCTTATTGTATCCCACCAATCATCCCATGATTGGCTCTCAGGGCATACATACCAACAACAACTCCAAGAGCTTGAGGAATTTAGAATAGACGCATATGAGAATGCAAAGACCTATAAGGAGCGAACAAAGGCATGGCATGATAAGAAGATCAGAAAGAGAGACTTTGTTGAAGGAGATCAAGTGTTAAGTTTAACTTAAGACTGAAACTCTTCCTAGGGAAGCTTAGATCCAAGTGGTCTGGGCCATTTTTGGTCTTAAGGGATTTTCCATATGGAGCAATAGAGTTGTAGGGCAAGCAATTCACCTTCAAAGTTAATGGACTGATGCAAGCTATACACTGATAGAGAAAAGATTAGCCAGGGAGCCTCTTGCTCCCTCTCAGATTAATGATTAGAAGATGAAGAGTCTTACTCCAGACTCTAAATGGAGGTCCTTGTGGGATCTGACCCCACATTATGATAGATTTCCTTATTAGCATTACTCATGAACATTTTCATTCTCAAAATAATTTTGTCATGGATGAATGTAATAATTTAGACCCTCATAGCCCTATATCATCATCTTTGCAGGTGCCAAGCAAAAGAAAGCTAAGTTATACAAAAATTCATTAAGACATGGCGTGTCTTTATAGGTACATGTCGTGCCCACCTTCACAGATGGACGATTCAAGCAAACTCTAGAACACACAATGTGTTCTTTATGCGACACGACATGTGCGACTATCGAAATTAGCTATTGGAAACTCATACAACGTGTCTTTATTTGAACATGTGTCCTCATCGGTTCAAAGAAGCCATGATACCCTAGAATCGTACACATCGTGTCTTAATTAGAACATGCCGTGTAATGTAGTTCATTGGAATGTCAAAAGGACTCACTGGAATCTTACACATCGTTTCTTATTTGCACACATCGGTTGTCCTTATTAGTTCAGGGAATGTCAAGGAGCTCCTATAGTCTTACACATCGTGTCTTAATTTAAACACAGCGTGTCCTCTTCAATCAAGGCAAATATCAAAAGGTGCAGATGATTTTTTCATTGGAACACATCGTGTCCTTAAAAAGACACAACACATCCAAGCATCAAAAATAAGGTTTTTAGCCCTAATCCCAGCTGCTGGCTTCATTTTACCCCAAACCTCAGTCGTGTTCAAGATCTCTCAGCCATGTGCGAGTTGTCTTCGTCTGTGTTTGTCATCTCCAAGTATCTCACCATTTAGCCCGCTTGTTCATCTTTGCATGTCGTCATTGCTCACTGGACCAAACCCCTCCTCCATCTGTGCAAGCCTCTCCTTCTTCCCTAAGTCTCCACCCGAATCTCATCTTCACTGGAAACCTTCTCTCTAGTGGACTCCTTCTCTGGAAGACATCTTCACGAAGAGGGTCATCAATGATCCACCAATCCACATCTAAGGTGCCACCAAAAGCATTCTCTGCCTCCATCTTCACCTTCGTGCATAGATCCAGTGTCAAGGAGCAAGATTAGCCAAGCACCACAATCTTCCACAACCTCTGGACGTGCCAGATCTGTAGGTACATGCCATGTAGTCCTTCGAACACGCTATGTCTTCTAGTACAGTATCCGTGCCTTGCCGCTTTCTACTGCCAAAAGACACATTTCTTTTCTAGAACACACCATGTCACGTCAGTTCATTTCAGTTTAGTTCATCTTCAAGCTGTTGTCAAAAGACACACTGTGTCACATCAAAGACACGTCATGTCCCTGTGTGTTTCAACTCAATCTCATTTACTATGGCTCTAGTCAAGCAGGCATCCAAGCACTGACATAGAGAGAGATCTTCTTTAGTCCCTGCCTACATCTCCACTAATCAGTTTCACGTCAGGGAAGCCAAAGAACCCACCTACCCATTTTTGATCTCTCGTAGGGTCCTCCCTACACACTTTGTCTGTGAGTAGTCCATGACTACATTGGGATTCAAGGATGAAGTCCTAGGGCTGCAACAGAAGCTGGGACTCTAGTATATCCACTATACTATAAGAAACACTTATCATAGACTCACCTATGATTTTTGACTAGTCTAGAGTTTGAGGATGACCATAGAATCCCCTTGAACCCTATTCTATTATCCATTTCTGTCTTCTGGGTCAACACTATAGACTCACATTCTAGCAGTTCTGTGACATGCTTGAGTGTCACTATGATGGTGTGTTGGATTATCCTCCAACATTCGACAATGATAAGTTTTCAAGTGAGATCATAGATGAGACATACCATGAGGCCAAGAAGGTCAGGGCAACTTCCATCCATAATCATATCTTCCGATATGTCCACTGGCTTCTGAGCACGAGTGTTTTTGCCAAGAAGGAAACTCAAGGGGTATGCGGAAAGCAGACTCTTTTCTTCTTGTGGGAAATGGTGAACAACTTCTAGATCAATGCATGCTTCTTCATTCTTCGCATATTCTTTGACATAAAGAAGATCAAGAGTAGGGAATCTGGTGACATCACGTGTGGGGGTTTGATAACCCACATTTCTAAGAAGCTTGATGCTGACTTTACAGGCCTACATGGTGTTCATGGGAAGAACCTGATGGACATCCAACTGCTCATCTCTTTTGGTCTTCTTGTAAGGGTTTCAAATGGCAATCTAAATTTAAACAATACTTCAATGATGACCAATATATTGACTTTACTGATTTGGAAGCAATAACCCTAACAAAGAAAGACAATAGGAAATGGACCCTTTCCGATTTTGATGAGCACGAGGATGCATCACAAGCATCTGCTTCTTCTTCTTCCACTCCACCACCTCCCTCTAAAGGCATGTAGACAGACTATAGCTGGTCTATGCCTGATGCCCAACACCTGTATGACTATGTTAAATAGAGATTTGACCATATGGACAATCACGTTGATCTGATGGGTCAATAGTATTCTATTATGCACGACAAGGTCCAACAGATGGATATGTGGCACATTTATCAAAACTACTATCCCATGCCTCAGCCTCCACAGCCCACACCTCCACCATCCTAGCCTCAACCAGAGCCCACTCCTCCAGAGCCGATGCATGTGGAGATTCCTGATGATGATAATTTGTTGAACCAATACTTCCCAGCTGGCCATGAGGGCGTTGGCCCTTCATTTTTATTTCCTCCATGATAAGTAGTTGGTTTCTATCACCTTGGGTTTGATTGATGCAGTGAGGACCTGCATATTTCAAGATTGGGGGGGTGCAACTAGCCAATAGTGCAGTTTTATTTCCCTTTTATCAACATTTTCTTAGTTTGTTGTTTTTAGTTTCTATTTTTCTTATGGAAAATCTAGTATGATATGAGGCCTATTTTGTTTAATGGATTGATTTCCTCCTGTGTTTGAACTATCTTGTCCTTTCCCTTGATAAAAATACCATTTAGGGAAATTGTAAAAAACTTGCATTAATCAAATGAAACTTCATGGCCACCAACATGTGTTTAATTTTGGGTTTGTGCCTTTAGCCTGAACTTTCATCTTTCACATCCTTGATAGCTTAACACATGTAATGGTAACCAATTTTTTGAAGAGGTAAACTTTTCCACACTACTTAGAACACGCGATGCCCTTGCCAAACCCTTAGTGATTTTTCAACCACCCTTTTTCAGTGAAAATTTTCAAATCAGATAAATGGAATGTAGCTAATGTTGCAATTTAGTTAACTCTCCTATGTTTTAGGGAAAATAAGTGAAACCCAATATCATTTAAAAATCCCCTTTGGTTCATTTCACCTTAATTATCCCATAAAAGAAGGCTAAACCACCCACATGTCATGCTAGCCTAGTGTAAGTCCGATTTGGCCACAATGGTTAGGTGATATGTCTTAAAAAGAGGGTAAAATACCCCAACCAACACTCCTCGTGTGCATACGCCTACATTAGCATCCGAGTTTTGAAACCCATAATCCATCGTCACACCTTTTAGGGAAACAAGGAGAGAGATAAAACTTTGTTAACATTGACTAAGATTCCATCTTTTACATCCTTAATAGAAGATTGTAGATTCACTGTTTGTTTGGCTTGGTCATCCAAGCTCCACTTAGCATTGCCTGGTTCACTATTTCATTTCATGTGCTACCACCCCTATTGAACTTAAAATCTCTTTCTTGTATGTTTAAGTTGAAATCAAGGCTATGAGTATAAACCTGTTGATTATGGTTGATTTAGTCTCGTTTGCATCTTTCATTTCATTTATTCTATGCATGAACTTGACAATTCCTACATTTATATTTCTATGCTCTTTTTACTTGAGGACAAGAAATAGTTCAAGCTTATGGGGATTTTATGTGCATATTTCATATATACTTTTTGCACATCTTCTCACATAAATTCAATTCATTTTTCTCTTCATTTAGTTTCTAATCATACTTAATTTTCCATCTTTTAGTTGTTTTAATTGTTGCATGATTTTGATCATAGGTACACATAAAAGATAATGAAATGAGGATAATCCAACCCAAATCCGACCTTAGTTGGATTCCCTATTGATTTGCAGTTGATATAGAGTTGATCTTAAAGAAACTGATGAAGACACGTTGTGTCTTTATTTGTACATGACGTGTAACTTTCCACAAAGGGCATCCCTCATCACAAAGCAAAGCACATGGCATGTGTTATTTAACACATGGCTTATAGGTTTCCATAGGACTTTGTCTCCAACTGTAGAACAAAAGACACGTCGTTTCGTTCATCCAGACATGGTGTGTTCGCATGTTCAAAAGCCAAAATTCAAAATTTTGTCAAAGTAAACGATGTGTGTTTATTAACACATGACGTGTGCCATCCTCCCCACGTCGACTTCAGTTGTAGATACATGTCATGTCTTATCAGTGACATGCCATGTACTTATCGCGGAAGAGTAGTTCAAGTGACAGTTGCACTATGCCACAGGGTGTGTCTTTGTCTATTTTTTACAGACTTTAGAAACAACCACCCCTCAATTTAAAAATGAGCACAACCACTTGGGGTGGTTATCTTTCTTCATTGGAAGAACTTTTCAACTAGAGAGAGTTGTAAAGTAAGAGAGGGGAGATTTTGGAGAAGAAGGTGAGGTTTCTTGAGAAAGAACCTCCATTCTTCATCATTTCCTTTCCCTTTTCTCCTCCAAGGGTGCAGCTGAGCTTCTCTACTCTGACGAATCTTATTGGGAGGGAAGATAGTCCAAGTTGGAGTTGCTACAATGGTGGAACTTTGTCCTCAAGTTGGATTTTTACTCTTTCCACTTCAGTTTTAGTTACTTTTAGCTTTTCATCTCTCTAATCATGGACAAATATGAAAATTCTACAATGTATTTGTGTTTCTTTGTTACGTACGAGTAGAACTCTTCTCCTTGGGCATGGGAGAGTAGCTCCCATGCTATGAATCATGTTAACTCACAATTTATATCTAATGTTATTTAATTTGCTTTTCCATGAGTTTTACAGTGTTTAACTGCATGTATGTTTGTCTGGCCACCAATTGTACATGTTTTATGTTTCTTTGTACTATTCAGGAGATTGTTAGAGGGAGTATGGAGTAGACTCATGGAAACATGCTCTTGACCACGGGAGTGGCTAGAGAATGTTGAGGATCCAAGGTTGCATTTGAATCTAATCATAGACACATGAGTGCTATGTGAAGATGAGAACCGTCTCATGTCACTGGGAGGTGTATGATGATGGAAACCTCCTTTGCAAATTAATTGGATTGTTTAATTTAATAGTTACACATGATATGATAGTATGGAGGTGAATCCTTATGTCCAAGATCTTCTAAAATCTAATCTCAACCTTTAAAATTAAACTTTTGTTATTTTATTTGCCATCTAGTTAATTGCAATCAAACTCAACTATTTTAAGCTGACTTATATTGTTGAAAGATAGCTTTTTTACACCTAGCTAGCCTATCTCTATGTAGTTCAAACTTGACTACAATTGATCCTGTATACTTGTAGGTGATTGAATAGTTGAGACATATAAGATTTATAACTTTCCTGCATTTGGAAATCAACAACATCTCAGTTTGATAGAGTTTTCCTACAATAATAGTTATTATAGGAGTACTGATATGGCATCATATGAGGCTTTGTATGGGAGGCATTGCAGATCTTCATTGTGTTGGTATGAGACTGGTGAACATCAGCTTTTGGGTCCTAAGCTTGTGCAATAGAATACAAAGAAGATCAAGATGATCCAACACCAGTTGTAGGCAACCCAAGATAGGCAGAAGTCTAATGTTGATAATCGTCATAGGCCTTTGCGTGAGATCCCTAACCTTGCGTAAAGTGTTGAACAAGCTTAATTATCATAATTTAATTCTTATAACCCTAATCTAACCTTGTTATATGCTTTTCAATCATAATACAAGCTTAAGTTTCAAATTTGGTCCAATTTGGACACTGTTTGAGCAAGTTATGCAATTTTATGCACATTTAGGACATTTATGAAATTTACCCAGTTGAGAGGTTTTCTTTGCAATTTATCACTTGAATTATGTTCTTTGGATATTCTCTCATCATTCTTGAGATTTTTGAGCCATGAGGTGCCTAGTTGAACCTTGGTTTGGAAGTGTTTTCCTCAAGGGTATTTTAGGGTTTACCCCTTTATGGATGAGCTACCTTTAGGAGCTATCAACTAATGATTTATTTGTTTTGCTTATAAATTCAAGAAACGAGGGATAAGTAGGTATCCATAGATGATGGGTCAGCTTCTTGTGTGGCTGCTTGTATATCCTTAATAGTTTAAGGCCATGGATACATGGGGAAGCTACTTTTACACCTCATGCTTGCTTCCATCCTTATCCATGGGCTATATTTACCTATTCCTTGCCAAGTATGAAACCTTGCTTACTTTATCTTTCCTCTAACCTGGATCAACGGCACCACTCTATTTTTCTACGGAACTAAGTGCTCTATGGTAGAACACAACCTCTTTTTGGAGAATAAGGTCTCCTAGAGCTCCATCTAGCCCTATCTAGGGTTTCCAAGGTCATCTTCTAGGGATTTCGACCAAGGGTTTGCTCATTTGATGAAGAAAGGTGCTAGATGGATGAGTTCACAACTTATAATTGGATTTTCTACCCTACGTGCTCATGTTTTCTTCTATTTGGGAGTTTATCTTCTAATTAGAGGCAAGTTTTATAACTTGCTCCACGTTTATTGCTTACCATAAGCTTGCTAGCTCATGTTCTTGCTTTTAAATTATGATCCATGAACTAAAAAGCTATGTTTGACTTGGATTTCGATTTTTATAATGTTCCCTATTCTGATTTCAGTTCTAGATGAACCTGTGATCATGTGTATGTTATTCCGAAGGTATAATATGACTTGGATCAAGTTTGTTTGACAACTGATGGTTCTAAACACCTATCAACCAATGGTCAATTTTAGGTTTTAAAGCTGGTTTCTTCTATAAACACATGAGTCAATGGTGATACCATTACGACAACCGATGGTGTTGTCTTCATGACAACTGATGGTGGTGACCAAGGTTGATAACTGACGTTCACCCCTTAGGTCAGGTGTTGGCCTAATTAGAAGCTTAGTGATTAACAACTAAGTACCCTAATGATGCTATCAATCAATGGTGATATTAGTTTGGTATTCAATGGTGATCAATGAATATAGTGCTGATCTAACAACCTATGGTGACTTAATGGTCACTACTGATGGTGAATCAGGTCTCAACAACCTATGGTGAGTTAAGCATTTAGTTGTAGCATCAATTAAGCATTAAACCAATGGTTTGTTGGGTTATTTGATGCAATGGTTGGACCTATACTCCAATTGATGGTTTTAATATATGAAATTCACGCAATGGTTAAGATCTAATGATTCTTCATCCAATAAATTAGAATGATGCCTAATGTAATATATTGGTCCTAATAAAGTGATTTATATGGTCTTCTTTATGAGATCAACTTAAGAAGCTCATTTATTGATGGCTTGTTTTAAATAAACAATCGCTTGTGGGTTTTACCCTACTCTCAATGGAATTTTTTATGTTGTTAATCAAGGGATGTCTAGGGTTAGATGGTGACTCTTTTTAGAGAACAAATCAATGACTTCATAGGTGGTTTGTTCAAGATGTTTACTTATGTAAACTACCAATGGATTTACCTTTTCAACATTTCATGGTTAGAAGTTGATGCCTCAATATTTCCATTGTTTTGGGTGAATCATGTAGTGTAATGTTATGATTCTGATGATGAGAATTTGATGGTTCAATGCCTTAAACTTGTAGTCTTGCCCTTACCCTCGTATGATTATGATTTATAATCACCATGATGAATTAATGGGTAACCCTAATGAGGTATAGATTGTTATACCTAGCTTTAATATAACTAAATGATGGTAATTGTGTATGAATAGTCCTTGAATGACTAATACAATCATGGAGTACTCTCTTATTGTTGTTGAAACCCTAGTATGCTATAACTCGATGGTTACACCTTGATTTATGTGTGGGTCCATACTTGAGAATAGTATGGAATGTGATGGTGATGCTTCACCCTATGTATCCTTGATCCAATGGGGATGCTGTGAGTTAGGATTTGGGTATAAGTGCTAATTAGTAACATTAATATAATTTATCTTATTGAACCTAACTCTAATGAAAATAGATAAATATGAGTATTCATGTTTAACATTCTTATATGATGGAATCATGGTGAAATAACTTCCTTAATATGATCATAACCTTAATATGTTAATTGTTGGTTATCATAGCCACATGGTCGATACTTTCTTATGCTAAACATGTGCATTATGAATATGATGAGGGTTAATCATATCTAGATTCCTTGCATGTTGATGTAATACATGAATGTTCTTAATGTTAATATAACCCTGCTATGATTGTTGATGAATACCTCCTAGCTCATTAATGCAATATTGTGTTGATCCGGTGTATTATATGTAAGTGATGTTGTTAAGCCTTGTTATAAGGCATGCAAAGATAATGATGATCTTGCAGGGAATAGTATGATGGTCTTAATGACCTTTGGGCATGGTTGAGCCCTGAATGAGGTGTAATCCTCTTGTGTTGATAAGGGTTGATACCCTGTGATATTGTGAAAAGGATTTATATCTTGTGATAGTATGATGACTAGTGTAGTCTCATGAATGGCAAGTGAATAGTACCATGTGATGATGAGATGAGAAATTATGTTTCACATGTTTTATATCTTTTGAAGTTGAGATATTTATATGCTTGCTAGAAGTGAATTAGGGTTTGTATGTCCACTTGTTTGATGCAGCCTTAATTCACCCAATTGGCTTAACTAATCAAGTGCAACTCTAATCATGTAGTGCCCTGTGCCGTAGAGCCATCTTTAGTGTCAGAACTTACTGGATGGTGAAATGAGCATTCCTAAGGGAAATTCAGAGTGCATACAGTTGAGTATGTGGGGGTGGCAAGTTGAGGATATATCCTTGTCATCCACAATGCAGGTTATGGAGGATGGATATGGCCATGCCTCAAACATTTGATGTGAATGAGGACAACTGCGGTTGTACCTCAGATTAGAGGGTTTTGTATACCTTGGTTTCTAGTGCCATGACCTGTACCAAGGGCGGACTAGTGGTTAGTAGCTTGACTATATGTCACTATAGTGACAACTTTGACTGACATGTCACTGCCGTTTTACTCATACAGACCGAGAGGAAGAGATCTTAAGATACCGACAATCCTAGATCTTGTACGAAACCGAATAGCCCTTCGCAAGGGTCAGTTGGACTTTGGATGGTACGATTCAAATTCCCTAGGGCATAATAAAAGATGTAAGACAACCATGTAGCATATCTATTTAGGGTTATACACAACTCTTCATATTGGATGATAACCCTTGTTTGCTTTCTTTTCACTGAGATCATGTATAGTATAATAAGAGATAATAGATATGCTTATGATGTAGCTATACTCATGTTGTAAACTTGCTTATGTTGTCAAATATACTGACACTGATGGTTAAGATGATGCTGCTAGCTATGTTTAATATTTCTAGTCAAGTCTATATAATTATAAATGCTTAAACTACTAATCATGCATATGTAGTTAATTGTGCTATGATGTTAGTTCTACTTATGGAATAGAACTGTTCCCTTTATTTGAGATTCCAATATTGATAGCCATGTTATGTTACTAGACATATTCATGATGTCAGGGATGCTTATGCTACTAGATTGCTAGTGTTGTTAACAAGGAATATGATGATAGTCAGAATAATGATGATGATTGTTATTAGATGTAATTTGATGAAATTTGAGTAGATATCTATCTAGAGAAATGAATTTATTTGTTACCTATATATACATTGATAATCATACTTGTTGCTAAGATTAATTGCTTAATCTATTTAGCATACTTGAACTGTTCAATATGTTCAATTGATTATTAAATACTCCAACTGCTCAGTTATCTACAATTTATAATATTGTAATCAATAAGCGTTGTTGGAGGTTATATCTCTTACTGGGACATGGGTCTCACCCTTGTGGTTCTTTACATATTTTTAGGTTATCGGAAGTGATGAAAACAAACCTGTGGCAGCAAAGAGGAGATATAGTAATGAATCTGTGAGAAAGGTGATTAGTTGTCTAGTGTGTCCTAGAGTCGTCCCTGTACTCTCAGGTCCGGGCAAGAAAAGTTTGTATATGGTGTTTCACATGAATTGAAGTTTTATTAGCATGTTAATGCTTACTTGTGTGGCATATAAAAATATTGTTCTCCTATGTATATATCTCGTAGCTAAGGTGATTGAACAATTTGTATCAAATTCTTGGCATAGTATGGATACAAGAAAGATGTTGGGCCCTTATGCAAATGTTTCTGAGCATGTGTTGATGTTGAAATTGGTTTTAATTTACCCATATTTTTGGGTATGTGGTTAATTGGTGATTGATTGTGTTTTATGTTTTAAGTAATCTCATTTAGTGTAACAAGTTCTTACACTTTGGAATTCCAAGTGGGAGATAGAATTTATCTCAAAGTCTCTCCTTGGAAAGGTGTGCTGAGCTTTGGAAGGAAGAGTAAGTTGGCTCCTAGGTTTATTAGACCTTACCCTCTGGTGGCACATGTTGGAAAGGTGACTTATAGGTTGCAGTTGCCACCTGAGTTGCACATGTTGCATTTGGTGTTCCATGTTAGCATGTTAAGGAAGTGTCACCCCAACACTGAGTTCACGTTACATCCTATGGAGGTTGAGCTAGATGAGGACGTGTCTTATGTGGAGGGTCATGTGTTGATCCTTGATAGGAGGATCAAGAAGTTGAAGAAGAAGAAGCATATCATTTTGGTTAAGGTTTTTTTGGTATCATCATGGAGTGGAGGAAGACACATGGGAGATTGAGGAAGAGATGCGTAGGAAGTACCCATCTCTTTTTGCATAGGATTTCAGGGGTGAAATCCTTGTTAGGGGTTTATGGTTTTAAGACCCCTGGCCTAGCTCAATGCTAAATTGTGCTTGCTTTTCCTAATAAGATTCTTGACCCTTAATCTAATCTCTTGATATGATTTAATAACATGTGACATAGTTATGTTTTCAGTTTGGTCCTGTTTGGTTGATGTTTGAGCTAGTTATTCTTGTTTAGGACCAAGTTGCAATTTACCCATGTTGAGGGTCTATTTTGCAATTTGTCACAAGTAGGTTGTGCCTTGGCATCATGAGAGAGAGATGATGGTGCTTTGGGGGTGCCTTTTGTGTCTTGGTTGATCAGGAGAGAAGTGGTGACACCTTGGATGTTGTTTCTAGGGTTTGCTTAAATACCCTAGGCTGGTGTTGACAAAGATGATCTTGGTCTTTCAGTGACCATCCTTGATGTTTCTTAGTGTGTTCTCTACAGTCGAAGGAGGTTTGTATGTGGGGTGAAGTCCCGTTGGTCATAGATCCTTCCACCTCTCTCTTAGGTCGCTGATGATCTAGGGTTTTGGTTTGGTCGCTTGAAAGTCTTCAACCATGAGCCTTTGTGGCCATGTCTTCCTTCAACTGATGGTCTTCTAGGACCAAGTGAGGTTGCTGGGTTTTCTTGTTTTTCATGAGTTATCTTGCATGCATGGTTTTAGTGGATGCGTGGTTGTTCATTGGTGGACAAGTGGCACCTATGTGCATGACACCTAAACCCTTTCACCTCTTTCGACCTTTGGGTATATGTACCCAATCTTTTGCAAGCACATGATCCTTTTGCATCTTCTCTTTCTTTCCTTGCTTGGAGTTCAGCCCTTGGAGCTTGATGGTGAAGAGGAGCTCATCCTTGGAGCTTTGGTGCCTGATCATTTTGCATGTGGTGATCTTGAGTTGGAGCATCATCTCTTGTTTCTTTTTTGGCGATCTTTGATCCTTGGTAAGTGGTCCAACCTCTTGGTTTCATTTCTTTGTAAAACCTTACCTCTTTCTCTTCTCTTGGCCGAACCCATGGTTCTCCATGGTGGTCTTTTGAGATACTTCTCTCCATAGAGGTTGAATCCATGGTTCTCCATGGTAGTACCTAATGAGATGAATATCTTTTCCCTCTTCATTTCTTTCCCGTCCTAGGGTTTTGGATCTCTCTTTATTGACCTTTAACCTAGGGTTTTCTTCCATTTTGAGATGGTGACTAGCTTGGTCATGGAGGAGATCAAAGCTAGCTTCTCTCTTGCTTTTGGAGATTATTGCTTGGAGGCGGTTGTATCATTGTCTAAGGCAGGTTATATAACTCTTTTGCCCACTATTATTGCACTTTAATTCTACATGCAAAGCTTATTCCTAAAATGTGATTACATGTGTTCATAATGATATATGGTTTAGGGTTGTGCTTCTATAATGATATTGCATGTATTTGTTCCTTTACCTAAACCCTAATTCATATGCTCGAAATCTAAGTGATGGAGATGTTGATGGTCTTACATGTAACTCGACCTTGGTCTTGTTGTCTTGGTTTTTGGTTTGGTTATCTTGCATGAGATGGAGTTTGGTTTTGTTTACATGTGCTTGAATCTTGGGTTTTCACCTATCATCTCATAGTTTTCATGTTGACCTTATGAGATGCTTGTCTAGGGTTTTGATAATCGTCATTTCCATGATATTTCATCTTGGTGTCGCTTAAACTCCTTGATGTTAACCACCTACTTTGATCATACCTTGCTAAGTGGTGAAACTGTTCCTTGAGTGGCCGTTGAGGATGTTTGGGTCGATGGCCTTGTGGTGTTTCTGGTCCTTGATTTGTTAATGCTTTTGGTTGCTGATATTGTCTTTGTTTTGGTCACTGTAGATGGTGTTATGATCTTAGACCGTAGGAGGTGTTTGGTTCCCTTCGATCAATGGAGTCTGGTGGTGTTCTTGGTCACTGATGTGGTCTTCAACCTATGGATTCTCTTTGACCATTAGTAAGTTGTTAATGGTCTGGGTCACTCGTCTTGGGTGGTGTCTTCGACCATGATGAGTTATCTTCTTCAATCGCCTAACCTTAGACATCCTACCTTCTTTGTCCTTGATATTTCTTGGACATGTTGTTCATTTGTGTTGTGGAATAACAACAATGATGGCTAACCTATGTGCTCCAAGAATATGGGAAGTAGTGGTGTGAGACTTGAAGTGTTATATCGCTGTTCTAGAAACCTTGATGAGATACATACAACAAACCCTAACCCTAATTATTAACACATGATGTAATGCCTACCTTGGTTGAAGTATCTAGCATGCAATGAAGTATTCTTTCTCTCTCCTACTAATATAACTTAAATGTTGCAGGTTGAAAAAAATGACAGATATTGAATGATATGGCATGCTTGATATGACACAAGGTGATGTTTATGAGACTTATAAGGCATAATGAGATGATGATGATGTGCATGAATTATGTGGTTTGGGTCTTATGACCTGGTAGAGGCTGAATGCCTGGTGAGAGGTGATATCCTCTAGTGATTAGATGAGGTATTGATATCCCCTAGTTATGTGATAATATTGATGTCCTTGTATTATAGTGATATCAAGGGATGATGTGATAAGTTCTTACTTCATACATTTTATATCTTCTGGAGTTGTAACATACCCTTATCTTTGTAAATTTGTTTAGGGTTTATATGTTGTAACTTGATTGATGCTAAAAGATACCCAATTGGATTAATTAATCAAGTGAAACCCTAACCATGTAGTTCCCATGTGCCATAGATCCATCTACATTGTCATTACTTACTGGATGGTGAAATGGGTTTTCCTTAGTGGAAGCTCAGAGTCGTATACTATTGAGTATATTCATTTGACAGGATTGGCTACAGTCATACCCTGACAGGAGAATGTTCAAGGTCGTATCTCAAGTGATGTTATTCACTATATGTATATGATATGTTTTGCGGATGGCTGCGGTCATACCTCGGTAGGAGTGCGGCTGTGGTCATAACTCAATTTTCACTAGTGTTGTGCATGTATACCATGACAAACTAGGATGTTTTGCAGTTGGACTTTATTTGTCACTATGATGGACTCAGACCGACTGAGGGTGTGGGAGATCACAGGAGTCTGGCTCTTCCTAGATCTTGTATGGCACTAATTTCGACTTAGTAGTGGTCAATTAGAGTATGAGTGGTATTCCTCATATCCTCTGGGCATAATAAAAGACCCAATACAACCATGTCGTATATTTTCTTAGAGTTAAACACGACTCACATTGGATGGCCCTTTGCCTTATCTCTTGTACTAATTAGTTGATTTATAATGCAGTAAGAGAAATCAACTATTATACATGTTCTTCATATTCCTTCTTAAAGTGTAATATGTTCTACTACTCAATTGTAGATGCCTAATTTTCTTAAACAATGTTAATTGATTTATTCATATCATTTAGCTGAATCTGCTGAACCTAATAATAATGTTGTCTTTTCTGCTTAAGCTTATGTGTGAATAAAAGTTGCATAGGAGAGTTATATATCTCACTAGGACGTTGTTCTCACCATGTGGGTTTCCACATCTTTTAGGTGGTCGTACACGACTAGGTGGAGATCGTGCAGCTGAGGCTGAGCAACAAGAGGAACAACAACCATTCAAGGTTGGCTATGTTGCTAGTGTCTTGTAGTAGATTCTTATATGTCGTCCCTTTACTCTCAGGTCCTTGGGGGTGTTTGTAGATGTTGTATATCGACACGAGTTTTTGGAAGTAGGTCATGGTTGTACAAATATGGTTAGTATATATGTGGACATGTTATCATATGTAACAAGTTGTGGCTAGTTAGCTAAGTGAAAGGTAATATGTATCATCTTGTGTCATGATATGTGATATAGGGGGGCTCATGTGGATCCGTATGTAATATGTTCCCACTTTTGTGGTAATGTGGAATCAATTTTAATATACCTTGTTTTATGGTAATTCTAGATGTTTAGTATTATTTCCACATTTTGTTTTGAGTTATTTTGCTTTGGTGTGACGATGGACGTTAGGTTGATATCAAAGCTCTAAGTTCGCTGAGTCTACATGGACATATGACTAGGGTTTGTATTTGTTCATGTGTCATCCAACATATTTAATGGTAATTTCTACTTATGCAAAAGAAGCAGAAGAGAAGAAAATATATGTCTGGTGAATATGAAGAACACATTAAGAGTAGTGTTGCTGCACTAGGGGGTGGTGCCAGGAGGCAGACCAAAGGTGATGGAGTGCCTGAGGAGCCTTGGTTTGACCCAGCAACTGCGACTGATCCCACTTTTAAGTCCATTTCTGGACAATTCCTGGCCACGATGACGCATATGGTGGATAGGATGCCCGTACCCCAAGCTAGGGAAGCCGTTCCCAATGTGTAATCCTAGGATTTTGGGAAGACCTTTGAGAGGTTGAGGCGTGTGGGGGGTATTGGAGTATGTCGATGAAACAAATCCAAAAGATGCCGACATGTGGTTGACTGTGTTGGAGAAGGCCTTCAAGATCCTCAATATTCCCAAAGAGGATAAGGTGAGGCACATAGTGTACCTGTTGAAGGGCAGTGCTGGACATTGGTGAGACATTAAGGAGGAGAAGAGGCCTAGTGTTGTGATTAGTTGGGGGGAGTTTTGATGAGAGTTCGTGAGCCGATAGAGACCTATCTGGATGAGAAGATCAAACAGTTCAAGAAGATCCAACATGGATCTATGACGATCAACGAATACAAGGCAAGATTCATGGAGCTACTGAGGTTCTGCACGCACATGGATGCTACAAATAAGGAGAGGATCATACAGTTTGAGAAGGGTCTAAGCTCTGAGTTGACAATTCCAGTGTCTACTCTAGAGAACAGAGAATAGTTTTCCACATTTATGGAGTCATTCAGGAGGATAGAGCGGTCACTTATGGAGAAGTGAGAGGTAAATGCCAAGAAGAGATCGAAACAATATAGGGTCAGTCTACTGGAGGCTTCAAGAAGCCTAGGTTTTCAGCACCTCAGTCACAGTAGAGGTTGGCAGTTCACTCTCATTGGTCACCAAGCAAGGGTAGAGGTCATATATTTCCACTGACAGGAGCCCATAGTGCTTCATCAATGATAGTGACGGGGCCGTCTAGGCCACAATACGAGACTAGGACTTGCCACAAGTTTTCAAAAGTAGGGCATTTGAGGTCGGCATGTCATATGAAGGATGAAGAGGTGACTCAATAGACTAGACAGAGTCAATAAGGGTCAAAACAACGATAGTTCAGCAGTGGTAGAGGTCGAGGAAGTGGTCAGGACTCGCAAGTTGGTTTGTCTGGGCAAGACAACAGAAGACAAAGGCAACAATAGGCAATGACTCGATTCTATGCCGTGAGTCAACAGGAAGGAGTAGTCAATCAGAGGGTCATGATAGCTCAAGATGGAGTTATTTCATTCTGATTTGTCTTTTTCTTACTTTATATCTATTTTGGTTGACCCAAGTGCGACACACTCTTTTATCACTAGACAAGTGATTGCTAGTTGTTCTTTGCCTGTTAGTCATAGACGTGACAATCTTTACTTAGAAACCCCTTCGGTTGGTTTCGCCACGTCGTAGGAGGTGTGTCTATCTTGCATTCTTTCTTTTTTATGACACAACATTCAAGTGGATCTCATGCCACTTGACATGCATGGATTTGATGTGATCCTTGTAATGGATACTTTGGAGAAGTATCGAGTCTTCTTGGACTGTTGTGCCAAGGTGGCGACGTTTCATGATGGTGATGTTTCATGGATCTTACAAGGAGATAGTAAGATGCTTCTGACGTGTCTAGTTTTAGCTATGACAACAGAGAGACTGATGAGGTAGGGTTGTAAAGCATTTTTAGCACATGTGATAGATACCAAGGCAAGGAGTCCTAGTATTCAGGAGGTGCCCATTGTTTGTGAGTTTGAGGATGTGTTTCCTGATGAGTTTCTAGGTGTTCCCCCTCCCTGAGAGATTAATTTTGAGATCAATATGGCACTCAGTACACAATGGATAGTGCAAACACCATATAGGATGGCACCAGTCGAGATGCAAGAGCTAAAGAAGAAGTTATAGTTGCTTTTGAAGGGCTTTATCATACTGAGCATGTCCTCTTAGGTTGCTCAAGTGTTGTTTGTTAGGAAGAAAGATGGATCCATGAGGTTGTGCATCGACTACTGATAGTTGAATAAGGTGACAATCAAGAACAAGTATCCCTTACCACAGATAGATGATTTGTTTGACCAGTTGAGGGATCTTGTAGGGGTTTCAAAGATAGACTTGAGGTCATGATATCATCAATTGTGGATCAATGTAGATGACATACCCAAGTCAGCTTTTAGGATTCGATATGTTCATTACGAGTTTTTGGTTATACTATTTGGATGAACCAATGCACCATCATCGTTTATGGACCCAATGAATAGGGTGTTCCGACCTTACCTTGATAAATTTATAGTGGTGTTCAAAGATGACATCTTGATATACTCCAAAGACAGCCAACAACATGAACAACATTTGTAAGAGGTGTTGATCTTGCTGAAACAACATGAGTTGTATGCCAAATTTAGCAAGTGTGAGTTCTGGCTAAAGGAGGTGTCTTTTCTGGGACACATCATATCTGTAGGAGGAATTCGTGTAGATTCCAAGAAGGTTCAGTCTGTTTTAGAGTGGGAGCAACTGAAGATGCCAATAGAGGTTTGCAATTTCCTTAGTTTGGTAAGCTTCTATAGAAGGTTCGTCAAGAACTTCAGTGCAGTAGTGTTACCCCTAACGAAGCTGACAAGGAAAGGTGTGCCATTTGTCTGGGATAACAAGTGTTAACATTCTTTCCCTCTTTTGAAGGAGAAGATGACTAGTGCACCAATGCTAGTGTTTCTAGAGCAAGGGAAAGGTTATATAGTCTTCTGCGATGCTTCAAAGTATTGTTTGGGTTGCATGCTGATGTAAGATAAGAATGTGATTTATTTTACTTCACGACAGCTTAAAAAACACGAGGAGAGCTACCTGATGCATGATCTAGAGTTAGCAGTGGTGGTCCATGCTTTGAAGATAAGGAGGCACTACCTTTATGGCAACAAGTGTCAGATCTTCACCGACCACATGAACCTTAAGTACATCTTTTCATAAAAAGAGTTGAACATGCGACTGAGATGATGGATAGAGTTGATTAAAGACTATGATTGTACCATAGAATACCATCCAGGGAAGGAAAACAGAGTGGTAGATTCTTTGAGTAGAAATTCTTCTTCATCATCATCTGTGGATAAGGTGTAGTTATGTTCTTTGGTGTGCCATAAGAGAGACATGTTGGTCTCCTTGTGTCGGATGAATGTGAAGTTGGAGGTATCCTTGTTAGCAGGAATGCTAGCACAATTATAGGATAAACCTACATTGAGACAACAAATCCGAGATTCACATCACGACGATACTGTAATTTAGCAGATCTGAGCATAGTTTGGCAGCAAGAAGTGTGATGGCTTACATAAGTCAGATGACAGGACAATGTGTTACCACGATAGAGTAGTGGTTCTTGATGTTGGTGATATGAGGAATTTGGTCCTAGAAGAGGCTCACTCTTCAATGTATGATATGCATCCAGCTAGTACCAAGATGTACCACAATCTGAAAGATTTGTATTGGTATCCTAGCTTGAAGCAAGGAGTAGATGAGTTTGTGGTAAAGTGTGCAGTGTGTTAGCAAGTTAAGACAGAGCATCATAAACTTGCAGTGACTTTATAACTGTTGCCTATAACATAGTGGAAATGGGATCATATCATGATAGACTTCCTAGGACCACCAAAGCTCATGATTCCATTTGGATGATCCTTGATATGTTGACTAAGTCAACGTACTTTCTTCCTGTGAAGACAATGTATACAGTTGAGAAGTTAGCACATGTTTATGTGGATGAGATAGTCCATTTTCATGGTATTCCTATTACCATCGTGTCTGATAGGGTCCTTAGTTTACCAATCATTTTTGGGAGCACCAACACACAACAATATGTACGGAGTTGAGGTTCAACACAACATTTCACCCTCAGACAAATGGACAGTCTGAGAGGACTATACATACCTTGGAGGATCTATTGGGAGCTCATGTCTTGTAGTTTTTGGGCATTTTGAATATACATCTCAGTTTGATAGAATTTGCCGACAATAACAATTATCAAAGGAGTATTGATATGGCATCGTATGAGACTTTTTATGGAAGGCATTACAAATATTTGTTGTGTTGGTATGAGACTAGTAGACATCAACTTTTGCATCCTGATCTTGTGCAATAGATGACAGAGAAGATCAAGATGATCCAACAATAGTTGAATGTGGCCCATGATAGGCATAAGTCTTATGCTAATAATCATCATAGGCCTTTGGAGTTCTAAGTGTGAGACAAGGTTTATCTCAAAGTCTCTCCTTAGAAAGGCGTGATGAGGTTTGGAAGGAAGGATAAGTTGGATCCTAGGTTTATGGGACCTTACCCTATGGTGGAACATGTTGGTAAGGTGGCTTATAGGTTGGAGTTGCTACCTGCGTTGCACATGTTGCATCTGCTATTCCATGTTAGCACATTGAGGAAGTGTCACCCAACATGGAGTTGGTGTTAAAACCTTTGGAGGTTGAGCTAGATGAGGACGTGTCTTATGTGGAGGGTCTTGTGTTGATCCTTGATAGGAGGATCAAGAAGTTTAAGAAGATGTATAACATTTTGGTTAAGGTTTTGTGGCATCACCATGTCATGGTGGAAGTCACGTGGGATCTTGAGGAAGAGATACGTAGGAAGTACCCGTCTCTTTTTGCGTAGGATTTTGGGGGCGAAATCCTTTTTAGGGGTTTATGGTTATAAGACCCCTGACCTAGATCAATGCTCAATTGTGCTTGCTTTGATTAATAAGATGCTTGAATCTTAATCGAATCTCTTGAGATGCTTTAATAACATGTGACATGGTTATGTTTTCATTTTGGTCATGTTTGGTTGATTTTTGAGCTAGTTATGCTAATTTTGGACCAAGTTACAATTTACCCATGTTGAGGGTCTATCTTGCAATTTTTCACAAGTAGGTTGTGCCTTGGCATCATGAGAGAAAGTATTGTGCTTTTGGGGCACCTTGTTGTGCCTTGGTTTATGAGGAGAGAAGTGGTGACACCTTGGATGTTGTTTCTAGGGTTTGCTTGGATACCCTAGGTTGGTGTTGACCTTGTGTTAACCAAAGTTGATCTTGGTCTTTTAGTGACCATCCTTGATGTTTCTTAGTGTGTTCTCTGTGGTTGAAGGATGTTTGTATGTGGGGTGAAGTCCCTTCAGTCATAGAGCCTTCCACCTCTCTCTTGGTCGTTGAAAATCTAGGGTTTTGGTTTGGTCGCTTGAAAGTCTTCAACCATGAGCCTTTGCGGCCATGTCTTCCTTTGATTGATGGTCCTCTAGGACCAAGTGAGGTCGTTGATTTTTCTTCTTTTTCATGACCTATCTTGGTGGACAAGTGGCACCTATGTGCATGAGACCTAAACCCTTTCACCTCTCTCCACCTTTGGGTATATGTACCCTATCGTTTGCAAGCATATGATCATTCTACATCTTCTCTTTCTCTCCCTACATGGAGTACGACCCTTGCATCTTGGTGGTGAATAGGAGCTCATCCTTGGAGCTTTGGTGGCCTATCATCTTGCATGTGGTGATCTTGAGTTGGAGCATCATCTCTTGTTGCTTTGTTGGTGATTTTTGATCCTTGGTAAGTTTTCCAACCTCTTGGTTTCATTTCTTTGTTAAACCCTACCTCTTTCTCTTCTCTTAGCCAAACCCATGGTTCTCCATTGTGGTCTTTTGAGAAACTTCTATCCATAGAGGTCAAATCCATGGTTCTCCATGGAAGTACCTAAGTGAGATAAAGATCTTATCCCTCTTCCTTTCTTTCTCATCCTAGGGTTTTGGATCTCTCTTTCTTGACCTTTAACCTAGGGTTTTCTTCCCTTTCGAGTTGGTGACTAGCTACATGGAGGAGATCAAAGCTAGGTTCTCTCTTGCTTTTAGAGCTTCTTTATTGGAGGTGGTTGCACCATCATAAAGACATGTTATATAATTCTTTTCCCTACTATTAATGCACTTTAATTCTACATGCAAAACTTATTCCTAAAATGTGATTACATGATGTTGATAATGATATTTGGTGTAGGGTTGTGCTTCTATAATGATCTTTCATGTATTTGTTCCTTTACCTAAACCCTAATTCATATTCCCAAAATCTAAGTGATGGATATGTTGATGGTTTTACATGCAACTCGACCTTGGTATTGTTGTCTTGATTTTTGGTTCAGTTATCTTTCATGAGATGGAGTTTGGTTCTATTTATATGAGATTGTATCTTGGGTTTTCACCTATCATAGCATGGTTTTTATGATGACCTTATGAGATGCTTGTCCAGGGTTTTGATAATCATTGTTTCCATGATGTTTCATCTTGGTGTCACTTGAACTCCTTGATGTTAACCACCTGCTTTGATCAAACCTTGCTAAGTGGTGAAGGTGTTCCTTGAGTGTCCGCTGAGGATGTTTGGGTTGATGGCCTTGTGGTGTTTTTGGTCATTGATTTTTTAAAGCTTTTGGTTGTTGATCTTCTCTTTGTTTTGGTCGCTGAAGATGGTGCTATGATCTTTAGTTCACAGGAGGTGTTTGGTTTCCTTCGACTGGTGGAGTCTGGTATTCTTGGTCACTGATGTGGTCTTCGACCTATGGATTCTCTTCAACCGTTGGTAGGTTTTTGATGGTCTTGGTCACTGTTCTTGGGTGGTTCTTTCTACCATTATGAGTTATCTTCTTTGATCACCTAACCTTATGACCTTCTACCTTCTTTGGTCAATGGTATTACTTGGACATGTTGTTCCTTTGTGTTGTTGATTAACAATGATGATGGTTGACCTATGTGCTCCAAGAATATGGGAAATAGTGGTGTGAGGCTTGAAGTGTTATATCATTGTTCTAGAAACCCTGATGAGTTACATACAAGAAACCCTAACCCTAATTATGAACACATGATATAATGCCTACCTTGCTTGAAGTATCTAGCATGCAATGAAGTATTCTTTCTCTCTCCTACTAATATAACTTAAATGTTGTAGGTTTAAAAAAGTGTCATAGCTATTGCATGCTATGGTGTGCTTGATATGACACAAGGTGATGTTTATTAGACTTATAAGGCATATGAAATGATGATGATGTGCACGAATTATGTGATTTTAGTCTTATGACCTGGCAGAGGCTCAATGCCTAGTGAGAGGTGATATCATATAGTGATGAGATGAGGGATTGATATCCCCTAGTGATGTGATAATATTGATGGCATTGTATGGTAGTGATATCAAGAGATGATGTGATAAGTTCTTACTTCATACATTTTATATCTTATGGAGTTGTAAAATACCCTTATCTTTGTAAAGTTTTTTTAGATTTAATACGTTGTAACTTGATTGATACTAAAAGATACCAAATTGACTTAATTAATCAAGTGAAACTATAATCATGTAGTTGCCTTGTGCCATATAGCCATCTACAACATCAATACTTGCTGGATGGTGAAATAGGTTCTCCCTTAGTGGAAGCTTGAAGTCGTATACTATTGAGTATGTGCATTTCACAGGATTGGTTGTGGTCATACCCTGGTAGAAGAATGGTGGAGGTTGTCTCTTAAGTGATGTGTTTCAATATATGTATATGATATGTTTTGAGGATGACTTTCGTTCATACCTCAGTAGGAGTGAGGCTGAGGTCATAACTCAATTTTCACTAGTGTTGTGCCTATATACCACGGCAGACTAGGCTGTTTTGTAGTTGGAGTTTATATGTCACTACGGTGGACTAGGACTGACTGAGGGTGTGGGAGTTCATAGGAGTCCGAATCCTCCTAGATCTTGTATGGAACTAATTTTGACTTAGTAGTGATCAATTAGAGTATGAGTGGTATACCTCATCTCCTCAGGGTATAATAAAAGACATAATACAACCTTGTAGTATATTTTCTTAGGGTTAAACACGACTCACATTGGATGACCCTTTGCCTCATCTCTTGTACTGATTAGTCAATTTATAATGCACTAAGAGAAAGAAATTGTTATACATGTTCTTCATATTCCTTCTTAAAGTATAAGATGTTCTACTGCTTAGTTGTAGATGCCTAATTTTCTTAAACAATGTTAATTAGATTACTCATATCATTTAGCTGAATCTTCTTAACCTGATAATAATGTTATTTTTTCTGCTTAAGCTTATCTTTGTTAATAATAGTTGCGGCGATCAATTGGATCATAACATTGATATCCCTTTCGAGTCTTAGAATAATTGAGGAAGACACTTGGAAGCCTTTGGACTAAGTTTGTCATGACCAATCCGAACATTATTAACAAAATAGACACATCCAAGAACTTTAGGAGGAACAGTATAAATGGGATGACTACGATAAAATGTTGAAAGAGGATGTGTTTGTTTAAGGTGTACGATGGCATATGATTGCTGAGATATGTGGCAGTGAGGACATCATCACCCTAAAATGCCTTGGGAATGCTCGTATGAAAAATTAGAGTACGAACAGTTTCGATGATGTGATGGTTTTTCCTCTCAGCTACCCCATTGTTTTTAGGTGTGCGAGGACATGATGACTAGTATATAACTCCTTTGGAAGATAATAATTGAGTAAGAGCATTACTGGAATATTCTTTGGCATTATCTATCTGAAAAACATGAATACGCCTAGAGAATTGGGTTTCAATCTCATAAAAAAAGTTCTTTATTATTGATAAAATCTCAAAATGTTCTTTCATCAAATACAACCAAGTGACTCTAGAGAAATCATCAATGAAAGTGACAAAATATTTTGACCAAGTTTTAATGGAACTCGACATGGGCCGTAAACATCATAATGAATAATATCAAAACTTGACTGAGCAGTGATTGACGTGGTATTTTGAATGCACTAACAAATTCACTCGGGGTTGATATCCTCGAGCTTTTACCAAAACCAATGTACTATAATACCACCCACAAGTGGCTGTGTCTTATTGTAGTATAGTTGAGGATCGAATCCCAAAGGACAACATTTTAAAGAACCTCCGTCAGTCTAGTCTAGTTCAAGTTAAGACTAATATTTAAAATGGTTGGTTGATTTGAGTTTGATTAAACTAATTGCAAGAAAGTAAAGAGCAGAATTAAAGTTGGATTTAGATCAATGATATGGAATCGCTGGGATGGTACCGGGTTTCACCACCACTACACATGCAAACATATTCAATCACACATATCCAGGAAAGATATAACTATCCAAATGGAGCTTATGTGAACCCTCCATGAGGATAGGTTCATGTAAACATCACCTTAGGCATCAGATTTCTCGTCACCATCCGGGTCACACATTTACGGCTCCGAAGATACAAAATCCAACTAAGGTTGCGAACCCTCCACGAGGATAGGCGCACAGAAGTGTCACCATAGGCTAGATGGCTCGTCCCCTAACAGATCATACACTTACAACCTCAAGGAATCCTATCAGAAGTTCTCGTCAAGGAGTTAACCACGGTAATCATTAAGCAAGTAGGCGATTAATCCACAAGCAATCATCGACAATCAACCAAGAAGATACAACATCCAACTAAGGTTGCAAACCCTCCATGAGGATAGGCACAAAGAAGCATCACCATAGGCTAGCTGGCTCGTCCCCTCGCGGATCACACACTTACGACATCAAGGAATCCTATCAGAAGTTCTCATCCAGGAGTCAACGCACATCCAGGAGTCAACGCACATCCTCTTATCTGAAAATCTAAAGAAAGGTCAATCAGAACTCAAGATATTATCTCACAATGTGAATTTTATTTGGTGCAAAATTCTAATTCAAAATCTAAACTAAATATGAAATTATTGATCGGGTTGCCTCCCGACAAGTGCCTTTGTTTTGCGTTGATGGCTCAACTTGATATCTTCAACTTCACGGTGGTTCCTTTGGATTGGAAAGATGTATTGTTGCTTTGGTGCTTATGTCG
This sequence comes from Alisma plantago-aquatica, assembly GCA_963693085.1. Classification (NCBI taxonomy): domain Eukaryota; kingdom Viridiplantae; phylum Streptophyta; class Magnoliopsida; order Alismatales; family Alismataceae; genus Alisma; species Alisma plantago-aquatica. The sequence goes on from OY856415.1 coordinate 543,315,459, forward strand.
GCTGTGGTGAAATATCTTTTCAAACATTGACCATTTGCCACAAATTCACCCAAATTTTCACTCCATAAAGAGAAAGTAATATGTGGGGAGATTCTTTTGACAATGTACGGTCCAGACCAGCGAGAGCAGAGTTTCCCTGGGAATAACTTCAACCTTGAGTTGAATAGCAGAACTTGGTCTCCCACTTGTATGTCTTTTATTTTCAAATGACCATCATGCCAGAGTTTGGTGTGTTCTTTGTATATTCGTGCATTCTCATAAGCTGTCATCCTGAGTTCGCCCAGTTCTTGAAGTTGCAGAATCCTAGCTTGGCCTGCTTTTTTCATATCAAAAGTCAGTTGTTTTATTGCCCACCATGCCATGTGTTCCAGTTCGACTAGAAGGTGGCAAGCCTTTCCATATATTAATCGAAAAGGTGTAGTCCCGAGGGGAGTTTTATAAGCAGTTCAATAGGCCCATAATGCGTTGTTGATTTTCACCGGCCAATCTTTTCGATTGCGACCTACTATCTTTTCCAAGATACTCTTGAGTTGACGATTAGAAACCTCCACCTGTCCACTTGTCTGTGGATTGTAAGGTGAGGCTACCTTGTGAGTAACACCATACTTTCTTAGCAATGCTTCAAAGATTCTTTCAAGAAAATGGGAACCTCTGTCGGATATCACCGTGCGTGGGACACCAAAATGGGGAAAAATAATATCCTTGAATAATTTGATGACTGGTTTCGAATCACTAGTGATAGTTGGTACGGCTTCAACCCATTTTGAGACGTAGTCCACCGCTACTAGGATGTATGAAAATCCATGAGAAGATGGGAATGGACCCATGTAGTCCACCCCTCAAACATCGAATATCTCTACTTCTTGCCACCGATTCAGCGACGTCTCATCTCTCTTTGTTATATTGCCAGATCTTTGACATTTTTCATCACATGATATGACAAAGTCATAGGAATCTTTGGATATGGTTGGCCAAAAGAATCCACATTGCAAAACCTTCAAGGCAGTCTTTTTAGAGCTCATATGTCCTCCCACTGGTCCTGAGTGACATTGTTCCAAAATAAGTTGAGCTTCTTTTTCAGCGATACATCATCTATATAGACCATCAACACATAGTTTGAAAAGGTACGTCTCATCCCAGTAGTACTATTTCACATCATGCATAAATTTCTTCAGTGCATTTTCGATGTATTGAGGATGAATAACCCCAACAACGAGGTAGTTCACAAAATCTGAGTACCATGGTATAGCTTCTGAGACCTTCATTAGTTGATCATCCGAAAGGGAATCATTAATCGGAATCTTCTCGGTATCTAGAGTGTGGATGGGACTGAGGTGGTCTGCTACAACATTCTCTGTACCCTTTTTTATCTTTGATCTCTAAATCAAATTCTTACAGGAGGAGAATACATCTTATTAACCTAGGTTTTGCATCTTTCTTTGCTAGAAGGTAACGAATGGCAGCGTGATCTATGTAGACAATGACCTTTGAACCAATTAGGTAGGATCTGAACTTGTCAAAAGCATACACGACTACCAGAAGTTTTTTCTCAGTAGTAGCATAATTCCTTTGAGCTTCATCGAGGGTCATCGATGCATAATAGATCACATAATGTTTCTTTTCTATACATTGGCCCAAGACGACACCTACACCATTATAGCTTGCATCACACATGATTTCAAAAGGGTGGTCCCAATCAGGAGCTCTAATGATGGGTGTAGTTGTAAGGGCATGCTGCAGTGTGTTGAAACTTTTAACACATTCTTCGTCAACATTGAATTCAGCATCCTTTAGTAACAAATTTGTCATCAGCTTGGTTTTCTTCGAGAAATCCTTTATAAACCATCTATAGAAATATGTATGACCAAGGAATGCTCAAACTTCCTTTACATTGATAGGGACAGAGAGCTTGGAAATCACTTCAATCTTGGCTTTATCTACTTCAATTCCTCTATTGCTGACCCTATGGCCGAGGACAATTCCTTCCTTTACCATAAAATGACACTTCTCCCAGTTGAGCACAAGATGAGCTTCTTCACATCATTTGAGGACCAGGGAGAGGTGTTTTAGACATGAATCGAATGAATCTCCATATACAGAAAAATCATCCATGAAAACTTCCATAATGGTTTTGGTGAGACTGGCAAATATAGCATCCATGCAACGCTGGAAAGTTGCAGGTGCATTACAGAGTCCGAATGGCATTCTTCTAAATGCGTATGTTCCGAATGGGCAGGTGAAGGTGGTTTTCTCCTGGTCATCTGGGTGTATAGGTATTTGGTAGAATCTAGAGTAACCATCGAGATAACAAAAGTATTCTTGATGGGCCATTTGCTCTAATACTTGATCAAGAAAAGGCATTAGAAAATGATCTTTTCAAGTTGCCTTGTTCAACTTTCTATAATCAATGCACATCCTCCACCCTGTGACTATTTGGGTGGAGATGAGTTCATCATTTTCATTTCGTATTATAGTTGTTCCACCTTTCTTCGGGACTACATGCACCGGGCTCACCCATGGTGAGTCTGATATCAGATAGATAATTCCAGTGGTGAGCAGTTTAATGACCTCTTTACGGACTACCTCCTTCATATTTGGATTCAATTTCCATTGATATTTAATAATTGGCTTATGATATTCCATCATGGGGATCTTGTGCATACACAACGCTTGACTAACCCCAGTGAGGTCACTCACTTTGTAGCCAATCACTTTCTTCCTCTCCTTTAATTCCTTCAGGAGTTTATCTTCTTGTTCGGTCATAAGATCGGAATTTATTATTACTGGACAAACCTTGAGGTCACCCAAAAACACATACTTCAATCCCTCAGGAAGGGGCTTCAGGTTTTTCGCGTGTTTCTTCAATAGCTTCCACAACCTTGAGTTCTTCAATTTTGGCTTCTGGATCTTCTTTGGCAGAGTCGAGGGATTTGATGCAATCCTTTACTTGTTTGTCAATAGGTTCATCAATTGATGGATCCGTTAGAGAAACTTCTAATGGATCATCTGATTCATGATTCTCTTGAGTCAGAAGTGACATATTCTCTATGCAATCGATAAGATAGACTTCATCTTGCATACTTGGTCTTCTCATGCTTTCAAAAACTTTAAATTCGAGCATTTCCTTGCCTAATCTAAAAAGCAAGGTTCCTGCTTCAATGTCAATTAGAACTCTTGCGGTGGTGTGGAACGAACATCCAAAGATGAGAGGATATATGGCGTCCTCTTTTATGTCCATGATGACAAAGTCACAAGGAACATAGGAATATTTTCCTACCTTGACAGGTACATCATCAATAATTCCTAACAAGCATTTTATCGAATTGTCTGTGAGTTGTATGGTCATGCCATTTGGAAGAAGTTCATCAAACCCTAGCCTTTTGTAAAGGCTGAGTGGCATGATGGGGATGCTAGCACTAAGATCTGCTAGTCCTTTCTTACATGAAGAATCACCAATATGGCAGGAAATCCCAAAAGATCCTGGATCTTTCTATTTCTTTGGCATCTTACTCTGGATGATATATGAAGTGGTTTTAGCTAACTTGACTGTCTCATATTCTTCAGTTATATATTTCTTGGTGAGGAGTGACTTTAAGTACTTTGTCCAAGCTGGTATCTCAGCCAACGCATCCAAAAAGGGTATATCAACATGAAGTTTCTTCATAGATTCTTTAAACTTATTGAACTGAGTATCCAACTTTGTTTGCCTTAAACGAGCAGGGAATGGTATACGAGGCTTGTATATAGGAATATTAGGTTCTGGTGTTTCAGTTTCTTCATCAATAGGTTTCTCAAGACTTTCCTTATCTGTCTTATCAGCAATTACTGGTTATTCTGGTTGAGACTCCAGTGTTGTTGAGTCTTGAATGATCACAGGCTCATCCTCATTAGTAACAACCACAAGTATCTTGATAGGAGGATCAGAATAGTCTTTTCCTGACCTGGTGGTTACTGCCTTCAGTTGTTCTGGGTGCTTTGGGTTGCTCTCGGGTTGGCCAGCAAAAACCCCAGTTGGTGGCTTAATGCTAGCTGCAAGTTGAGCTAGTTGAGATTCAATAGCCTTATGCTGAGCTTGTTGGTTAGCTATCATAGTTTGCTGAGTTTGCAACATCTTTTCAATGGCTGATAGTTTGTCATCAGGAGAAACTGGACCTGCTTGTTGTCCTTGTTGTTGGTAAGGAACTTGGTTAAGACTCTGGTACTGGGAGTTATTTTTATAATTATTGAAGTTTATATTCTGAAAGTTTCCCTTGAAATTTCCTTAATTTCCAAAATTCTATTGTTGATTATATTGGAATCTTGGTGGGCCTCGTGGCTGGTTGTTCGAACCAAATTGATGTGAGTTTACTGCTCCAGAGGGGTTTCATTATTGAAATCCTGGATGATTCCTATTCTGATTCAGATTGTAGTAACTTTGACCAGGGATGGTATTAACAACATTAAGATTTTCCATTTGACCATTATCTCCTTGTCCACATACGTTGCTTAGAACAACATCCTAAAGAACATTACATGCTAATGTGGAATGATTAGCACTTTTACATGCTTCATCGAATAATTAAGCTAACTTGATCTGTTCTTATTGTCGAGTGGGCAAATGTCCTCTTGCAATAGCAGCAAGAGATGATTCAATATGGTCTTGCTTGGCAACTAAGAGTTTTAAGGTTTCAGCGATAGACTTGTACTCGAGAGTAGCTTCAGCCATAGCTACTTTCAAGACTCCTTTACCTACAGATCTACCCCAATTGGCTAGATTTTCTACTCCAAGGGTGACGACCCTCCATGCGCTGCCATAACTTTGACGCATGAAGTTTCCTCCAGATGAGGAATCTAAGAATCTCTTGATATCGTCGTCCACGCCCCTATAGAAAATTTTGATGAGTTGATTCTTAGGAATTCCATAGTGCAGACATTTGCGTAGAAGCTCTTTGTATCTGTCCCAAGCTTCAACAAGGGTTTCTCCAGGGACTTGCGTGAAATTTTTTATTCGACCTCTAATTTCATATGTGAGAGATGGAGGGTAGAACTTTTCCGGAAACACATTTTGGAGTTATTCCAAAGTGGTGATGGGTATTTCACTTTACAACGAGTTGTACCAACTTATAGCTCTATCAGCAAGGGAATACTTAAAGAGACAGAGTCAAATGGCATCATCAGACACTCCATTTTGCTTTGTCATGGCACATAGATCAATAAACCTCAAAAGATGTTCCTGACTATCCTCTCCTTATTTGCCATAGAATGGGCTATTTTGAAGCAATGTGATCTAATATGCCCTAATCTCAAAATTGGCAACATTGATGGGAGGAGGTTGTACTGGATGATGAACATTTGTAGCTTTTGGGATTGAGAATTCTCTAAGATCTTTTTGTAGTTCAACTACTTGTGCTACTGCCTATGCTTCTTGAATTTCTTCTTGAACCGCAGCTCTAGCTTCTTGCATGAATCTTTCTCTCTGTGCATTAAGGGCTTGAGCCACCGTTCGAGCTATCTCCTCCTCTTGAGCCATTCTTGCTTGGTTCTCTCTATTTTGTCAGTGGAAGGTTCTGTCAATCTCTGGATCAATGCTGGCGGTGAGTCTAGGACTGTTCAAACAGTGCATACACTAATCCTTTTGAAGTACCTAAAAATAGAAGGATTTTGAAAATGATATCCACTAAGTAGAGTCAAAGTCAAATAGATGATCAATTGTATCAAAAGAAAAACAAAATCCTAGATTAGCCTTAAAAGAACTGGATTTAACTAACTGATTCCGGTATCCCCGGCAACGGCTCCAGAATTTGATGTGGTATTTTGAATGCACTAACAAATTCACTCGGGGTTGAGATCTCCGAGCTTTTACCAAAACCGATGTGCAACAATACCACCCACAAATGGACGGGTCTTATTGCAGTATAGTTGAGGATCGAATCCCAAAGGACAACATTTTTAAGAATCTCCATCAATCTAGTCTAGTTCAAGTTAAGACTAATATTTAAAATGGTTGGTTGATTTGAGTTTGATTAAACTAATTGCAAGAAAGTAAAGAGCAGAATTAAAGTTGGATTTAGATCAATGATATGGAATCGCTGGGATGGTACCGGGTTTCACCACCACTACACATGCAAACATATTCAATCACACATATCCAGGAAAGATATAACTATCCAAATGGAGCTGCTGTGAACCCTCCACGAGGATAGGTTCATGTAAACATCACCTTAGGCATCAGATTTCTCGTCACCATCTGGGTCACACATTTACGGCTCCGAAGATACAAAATCCAACTAAGGTTGCGAACCCTCCACGAGGATAGGCGCACAGAAGTGTCACCATAGGCTAGATGGCTCGTCCCCTAACAGATCATACACTTACAACCTCAAGGAATCCTATCAGAAGTTCTCGTCAAGGAGTTAACCACGGTAATCGTTAAGCAAGAAGGTGATTAATCCACAAGCAATCATCGACGATTAACTAAGAATATACAACATTCAACTAAGGTTGCGAACCCTCCATGAGGATAGGCACACAGAAGCATCACCGTAGGCTAGCTGGATCGTCCCCTCACGGATCACACACTTACGACCTCAAGGAATCCTATCAGAAGTTCTCGTCAAGGAGTCAACCTCGTTAAATGACATTCTATCCTACATATAGAGATTTTCACAGCATAGGAAGAACAAGATGAACGCGAGTAGGTAATCAAACTACAAACTTAACGATTAACAACAAAATGAAAAGCTATATACATTGCCATGGAATGCTTAACAAAAGAACATGCTTGCATGGGCAGGGGGGCTAGTCCCCGCACCCCAGCAAAAAGGAACTACTTGATCATGATGCAAGGGTTAAGAAGAATAAGAAAGAGAGAGAAATCTACCATGAACTCAGTGTAGAAGGTAGTCGCAAATCGGTGAAGATGATGTGGTCTTCTACATCATGCCAGAGAAGATCTGGACGTAGAACGGGAGATTCCATGTAAGGAGGCGAGATCACCCCCTTACTTAAATTTAATGAAAAATACAATACATCCCTCAAAATATTAAAAACATTGTGATGGAAGGATTCATGCATAATAAATCCATTTAAATAAGCATGGACCAAATACAACCATCGTCAATAGTAGCAACGAAAGAAAGTAAGATGAGAAAACTAAACTATTACATAAATTGTTCCAAAAGAAGAAGTAGATGAGATTCTAGGCTATTACAAAGCTTTTATTTCTAGAGTTCATAATATATAATTTAGCAAGATCTTAGCAGCATCAACCTTGCCATGATGGGGGTGCTATTCCTGCCCTGGGTTTCGTTGTGCTTGGTCTAGTCCTTGTCCTGGTTCTGGGTGGTTGGGGAGCACCCAACAAGAGAAAGATAAAGGTATGTGTCACAAAATGATAAAGTACAAGAAGCAATTTAAGGAATGGAAACATAAAGATTCTCTATACTAAGAATGTTCAAGAGTATGAGGCATATAATTCAAATGGGATTTCTGCCAAGCATATAAGTCAAATATAGAACAAGCATGATTCATTATGACTAAGCTAAACTAACATAGGGTGAGGTGCCTACCAACCTTAACTAGGAGGAGAGGGGAAATAACATCCCAAACCTCAAAATATATATAAAGTGGCAGGGGAACTAAAACCCCAGTGCCTATGGCAGGGGGACTAAAACCCCAGTGCCCTATGGGTGACTTGTACTCATGTACACTACATTAGTTAACTAGTCAAACTATCATTATCATGCTTAAAATTTACATTGGTAGGGAAATCAAATAGCAATAATTCAAATGGGGCCCAGTGACCCAAACATTTCCAAGTGATAACCATATAGGATGTTCATACATCAAGATTTCATGTTGGATGCTCAAGTGAATAGTTTAAGGGCAACATTTACGAGACAAAATTTAAATCATATCAACAAGGCAGGTGGGGTCCAATGACCCAAAATTTATCAAATAAAGCAAGTTTATGCATTAGGTTACAAATTGCATGATCAAGTGGATGAGGGAGAATAATTTCATAACTATGCCTCATTTGGGAAAACTAGGTTTAGCATGATTAGAATCCCATCTGAGGTGTTAGAATGCACATACCTATTCTTTCTTTCTAGATTATCCCTTATCCACTAAGATGTCAGGTCCAAACTCACTTTAACCTAGGTACAAAAGTTAATACATGTATTACGTTACTTAAAGGTACTTTAAGTGTAAAATGTCCCCAATTATAACCTTGGATTAAAACTTTAGATTTTGGGTTTGGAAACATGACCAAATGATTCCTAATATTTTTCTAATCGAGAAAACATATTTTCTTGTCAAAAATAGAGTTAAAACACTTTAATTATCTTTTTATAACACTTTATACATTTAAATTGAGGTTTGAATTAATTATCAGAGTTGGGATGGAAAACATGACTAAAAACTTGAAAATTCGGGTTCTAAATAATTTTAGCTTTCCAACGAGTATTTATTTATATTTTTTTTGATATTCGAGTGATTTTCTACGTATTAAACAAAACCAACCAATCAGAAATTAGATAAATGCCACTTGGGTCGAAAAACAAAGATTCAGATGACGAAAATGCCCTTTGCGAGAGAACAGAAAAAGAGGGACGCGCGGGGGCAAATCGGTCAAAAGACACCCGAGCTTCTTCAAGCTCTATCGCACCATGGCGCCGAGGTGGAAGCTTGGTATATTGGGTGTTTTCGCATTTCACAACCAAACAGGGCACAAACGTACTTGAAACGTAGGAAATCGATGGACGAACTCACCAGTCCAAGAAATTTTGATGCACAAGCCACCTAGCACTGAGGAGGAGCGCTGCAAGCACAGAAAGGAAAGATCCACGCTGTCCTCTACCCACACATCCTTGGATAAAATTGAGGGGATATGAAAGTTGCTAGGGGGCCGACACCGCCGTGTAGGGGGTTATTTATAGGTGGGGATGTCAGTAGAGCCGAAACGAAGGTGGAGGTGAGGAGCCATGGCCAGCCAAGTATGGCGTTTCTTCTATAGCGCACAGGAGGTGATGAGGTTTGGCTCGTTCGACGCGGGAGGTCTCCACGAACTCACAGGAGAAGAAATTTCTAGAAATTATGAAGAGACAAGGTCGAAAGGAGGAGAGGAAGCAAGCAGCGGCTGCTTGGTTCCGTTTTAGTTAACCAGAGGTAGAAGATGATCTGTCAAACCTTGGATGTGGTCCGGATTGAAGACGAGCCGTCAGATCCTAGATCATCATGGTCCGGCGCGCGTGACACCTATTAAAGGCTGGACTATGGCTTAAATGATGCCTATAATTGATTTTTCGATTGATATTATGTCACACTTTATTAGGAAATTGATTAATGCATTTGGGAGGTCAAACAAACTCCAAATGACTTCAAATTTTAACCTTAGGTTTCTAATGACATCTAGTTTCATGATATATAATTAGATTTGCATTTCAACCAACCTTTGGCCTCCAATAATTATGTTTCTTAGTAAATCATATATTAATATGATTTTTGGGCAAATAATTACATATAGCTTTTATATGCAACCCTTGGTTTCCAAAACTGAGATATGGAGTCCAAGAGTCCTCCATTCACTTATTACATGCATTTTCAAGCTTAATTAGCCCATAATAAGAGTGAGGTATGAAGGTGGGCTATTATTCACCATTTTAATTTACTCTTGCTAATTAATTCAATTCTTATCCATTAATATTTATTCTTGAGCTCCAACATTATCCATTAGTCAACTAATTCGTGGTTTGGTGTATATCTTCATAATTACCCTTATCAATTTAGCAAATCATGGTATTTGTGCATCTAACCCTCAAATTGGCATAAAATTGTACTTCAACCATCAATTTCTCGAATATTCATTATGAAGGACACAAAATGGAGAAGAAAGAAATTAACATAAAATTTGAGGTAGAAAATGATAATTTTATTGAAACTCAGGATGTTATAGCAGTCCACCCGTTAGAAAGGATTTCGTCCCTGAAATCTCATACAAAAAGAGAAGGGTAAGATCAGAGCATTTCTTCTCTCAGTTTCCAAGTGGTTTCTTTTAGCCCATGATACTTCCACAACACCTTCACTAACTCAATCTACTTATTCTTCAACTATTTCACCTGGGTGTCTAGGATTTCTATAGGTAGATCCTCATAGGTTAGGTTTTCATGAATCTCCAAGGGTTCTATTGTGAGTCTATGAGAAGGGTCCTTCACATACTTTCTCAGCATAGACACATGAAAGACATTGTGTATCTTATCATAAGCAGGAGGAAGAGCTAGGCGGTATGCACAGTCCCCAATCTTCACCAAGATCTCAAAAGGTTCCACATAACATGGGCTAAGTTTGCCTTTGACTTTGGATCAGGCAATATAGCGTATTGGCTTGACCTTCAAGAACACATGGTCACCAACAAGGAAACTCACATCAGACCTATGCTTGTCAGCATACATCTTCTGTCAGTCTTGAGCAGCTTTCATACGCTTCTTAATCAGCCAAACCTTCTCTATCATCATCTGCATATTGTCAGTCTTCACTAAGGAACGCTCACCCACATCATCCCAATGCAACAGGGAACGACAGGGTCTTCCGTATAATGCTTCATACGGAGGCATCCCTATGTTGGCTTGGTAGCTGTTATTGTACGCAAACTCATCCAGAGGTAGATATCTATCCCATGCTCCTCCCCAGTTCATCACACAAGAACGAAGTAGGTCTTCTAAGATTTGTACAGTTCTTTCAGACTGACCATCGGTCTAGGGGTGATAAGCAGTGCTAAACCATAGGTCAGTCCCCATTTCTTCTTGTATATGACTCCATAGATGAGAGGTGAACTTGGGATCACAATCAGAAACTATCACTTCCGGTACACCATGCAGACAAACTATCCACTCCAGATATAACTGAGCCATATCCTCTACTTTGTAGTTGGACTTGAAAGGAAGAAAGTGAGCGGACTTAGTGAGGCAATCAATGACAACCCACACAACATCGTATCCTTTCCTAGTCTTGGGGAAACCAGTGACAAAGTCCTTCATGATCTTATCCCATTTCCATTCCAGAATTTCAAGCAGATGGAGGAGACCACTAGGCCGTTGATGTTCTATCTTAACTTATTGACAAGTCAAACACTTTGACACAAATAGAGATATATCCGTCTTCATGTTCTTCCACTAAAAACTGCGCTGCAAGTCCTTGTACATCTTAGTCATGCCGGGGTGAATTGTGTACTTGACCCATGTGCTTCACAGAGAATCTTCTACCGCAGTTTGTCCACATCAGGAACCCACAATCTTTGTCGGAAATGGAGTGCACCATCAACTCCAATAGAGAAATCAGATTGCGGTTTCAAGGTTAAGGCTTTCATTCCTTCTAGCTTAGGACTCTCCAACTGGGCCGCAACAATATCATAAATCCAGCTTGGAGTGATTGACAGGCTAGCCATGTGAACACATAGCTTATCGTCAACTTCATCTTCTGGGATTTCTGTCGGTTGTGGTTGCCATGCAGAAACATACTCCATGTTCTTCTAAATGGAACAAGTTATAGCAGCACATGTCCGATACTTCTTCCGACTCAAGGCATCAACAACTACGTTGGATTTACTGGGATGATAAGTGATGGTAAAGTCATAGTCCTTGAGATACTCCATCCATCTATGCTGTTTCAGGTTCAAGTCTTTTTGTGTCACGAGGTACTTTAAGCTTTTATGATCAGAGAAGACCTCAAATTGAACCCCATAGATGTAATGTCGCCAGATCTTTAGAGCATGAACAATAGATGCGAGCTCTAAATCATGTGTAGGCCAGTTTTCTTCATTCGGCTTCAACTGGAGAGGGGCGTAGGCGATCACCTTGCCTTCTTGCATTAGAACGCATCCCAACCCTTGCTTGGAGGCATCAGTGTAAATGACATAGGGTTTGCCTTCAATAGGTAGTGCAAGCACATGAGTAGATGTCAGGCATTGCTTTAGCTTTTGGAAACTGTCCCCACACTCAGAAGACCAAACAAACTTGACATCCTTTCATGTCAACTTCATCATATGAAGAGCGATCTCTGAGAAGGTTTTGATAAACTTCCTGTAGTAACCTGCCAAACTGAGAAAACTACGGATTTCAGATGGATTCTTTGGATCCTTCCACTTGGTCACCGACTCAACCTTTGTAGGGTCAACATCAATGTGTCCTTCAGAAATGACGTGACCCAAAAACATAACTTCTTTAATCCAGAACTCACACTTGGAGAATTTAGCATAAAGTTGATTTTCTCCCAGTGTATTGAGTGCCAGTCTCAAGTGCTCGCGATGTTTCTCTTCCGACTCCGAATATATCAAGACATCATCAATAAAAATCATGATGAATCGATTAAGGTAGGGGCGGAAAACTTGATTCATCAGGTCCATGAAAGCAGCTGGGGCATTAGTCAAACCAAATGGCATGACCAGAAATTCATAATGCCCATATCTAGTTCTGAAAGCTATCTTTGGGATGTCTTCATCCTTCACTTGCATTTGATAGTAGCCACTACGCAAGTCCATCTTGGAGAAGATAGTGGCAGACTTGAGTTGGTCAAAGAGATCATCAATTTGAGGCAGTGGATAGAGATTCTTCACTGTGGCCTGATTAAGCATGCGATAATCCATGCACATCTGCATAGATCCATCCTTCTTCTTTACAAACAGGATGGGGGCTCCCCAAGGAGAAATGCTTGGGCGAATGAACCCCATATCTAGAAGTTCTTGAAGCTATTTATTTAACTCAACAAGTTCAACAGGTGCTAAGCGGTAAGGAGGCTTCGAGATGGGTGAAGTCCCAAGTGCAAGCTCGATGGAGAATTCCACTTCATGAGTAGGGGGCAACCCGGGTAGTTCTTCAGGAAAGACATTGGGGAAGTCCCTCACCACCTCTATATGGTTGAGAGCAGGGGGTGTAACATCAAGAACTATAGAGGTGAGAAATGCCCTACACCCATGCGGGATAAGCTTTTCGGCTTTGATGGCGGAGATGATGAATTTCCATTCTTCTCGTTTCCTGCCTTTTACATAGACTCTACCTTCTACAGGGTGCAACAAGCTAACATTTGACTCATCACAGAAGAGAACTGCCTTGTAGCTTTTTAGCCAGTCCATGCCAAGAATAATGTCAAAGACAGACATTTCTAGTAAGATAAAGTTAGATGGAAACATCTTTCTCAATATACACAGGTCCAGGGTTGGAATCTTGAGATAAGAGGAGCATATTCTACCACTAGGGGTTTTGACATCTAGCACATGGTCCATTAATTTAGACTCTATCTCTAGCATAGCAGCAAACTGAGTAGATATGAAGGTATTTGACAAGCCAGAATCAAAAACTGCTTTGATAGGGTACATATTAAGGTGTAGAGTACCTTCAATCACATTATTCTTGTCATCAGCCTCTTCAACATCCAGAGCAAACACCCTTCCATTGCGCCTCTCCATAGACGGATGACATCCTTGTAGGTTATTATTGTGGTTGTTGTTATTGTTGTGGTGATTGTTGTTGTTGTTGTTCCTTGGGGGCAGATTTTGATGTTGTTGTTGCTGCTGGGCAGGGGCCTGTTCTTGATTGAACCTAGGACAGTTTGGCCTGATGTGACCAACTTGGCCACACTCATGACAGGTAGGGACATGAAGATCATTCCTATGGTGCGGTGCATTTCCAGCTGGACATCTCCCAGGGGGATTAAATCGGGAGCAGGAGTTGCACCTACCACGCCCTTGTAGATCACCATGGTTCTTTCGCTTGTTGTTGTTGTTGTTCAAACTAGAAGTGTGGAAGCCAGGGTATGCCTCCACGGCCAGAGCTTTGTCTATCATTTGTTGGAAGGTGAGTAGGATCTGGGGCCCAGGTGACAGCCTATGATGTAGTTGAACCCTTTAAGGAAGACGATCACCCTCTGCTATTCAGCTAGACCCACAACATAACATTCCAGCACCAGGAAACATTGCACATACTCTGAAACTATCATATTGCATTGTCACAGACTGTAGAACTCGGCCTCCTACTTCTTCAGGTAGGCCGTGCAGATATACTTTGCCCGTAATATCTGAAGGAACTCATCCCAGGTCATAGCTGTTGTGTCTCATGTGCGGGTTATCCCATTCCACTAGACCCGTACTGGGCCATCCAGGACATAAGATGCAAAGCAAACTTTAAGATGCGGGGGACATGCCATGCCATAGAATGTGCATTCTAGGGATACCACCCAATCATCCGCCTTGTCCACCATGTTGTTCTCAGTTCCCCCTAGAAATAGGGAGGCTGCATCTTGATGAAGTCATTCAGGGTTGGCTCCTTAGGCTTGTTGGCATGGGCAGCAGCTGCAGTAAGCTGCCCCACCAAGGTAGTGGAGAGTAGATGTCTCAGCATCGCCGACTCCTTCTCAGGAGTCAGAGGTGTCTCAGGAGTTTCAGGGTTGGTGTCGTTATTGTTTGAGCTTTCACCGAACAAGCTACCCTTCCTGAAAGATAAGTTTTAGGGTAAGATTTCTAGGAGTATAAGACAGAAATAGATAAGGCTACTATTGCCTATAGGCATGCTATTTTGGGCGTTCAATATTAGATCAGGCCAGGACGGGTCATATGAGCTCATAAGTCCTCGTGACCAAGCTAGTGGGGTGGAGGAAAATATTGCCAGCCCCCAAGCTCTGACCCTTTCTAGACACCATCACTTTCAACATCACGCCCTAGTAGCTACCCTACATGCTCTGATACCATGCTATAAGGAGGCGAGATCACCCCCTTACTTAAATTTAATGAAAAATACAATACATCCCTCAAAATATTAAAAACATTGTGATGGAAGGATGCATGCATAATAAATCCATTTAAATAAGAATGGACCAAATACAACCATTGTCAATAGTAGCGGCGGAAGAAAGTAAGATGAGAAAACTAAACTATTACATAAATTGTTCCAAAAGAAGAAGTAGATGAGATTCTAGGCTATTACAAAGCTTTTATTTCTGGAGTTCATAATATATAATTTAGCAAGATCTTAGCAGCATCAACCTTGCCATGATGGGGGCGCTATTCCTGCCCTGGGTTTCCTTGTGCTTGGTCTAGTCCTTGTCCTGGTTCTGGGTGGTTGGGGAGCACCCAACAAGAGAAAGATAAAGGTATGTGTCACAAAATGATAAAGTACAAGAAGCATTTTAAGGAATGGAAACATAAAGATTCTCTATACTAAGAATGTTCAAGAGTATGAGGAATATAATTCAAATGGGATTTCTGCCAAGCATATAAGTCAAATATAAAACAAGCATGATTCATTATGACTAAGCTAAACTAACATAGGGTGAGGCGCCTACCAACCTCAACCAGGAGGAGAGGGGAAATAACATCCCAAACCTCAAAATATATATAAAGTGGCAGGGGGACTAAAACCCTAGTGCCTATGGCAGGGGGACTAAAACCCCAGTGCCCTATGGGTGACTTGTACTCATGTACACTACATTAGTTAACTAGTCAAACTATCATTATCATGCTTAAAATTTACATTGGCAGGGAAAGCAAATAGCAATAATTCAAATGGGGCCCAATGACTGAGATATGGAGTCCAAGAGTCCTCCATTCACTTATTACATGCATTTTCAAAACCCTTGGTTTTATATGCAACCCTTGGTTTCCAAAACTGAGATATGGAGTCCAAGAGTCCTCCATTCACTTATTACATGCATTTTCAAGCTTAATTAGCCCATAATAAGAGTGAGGTATGAAGGTGGGTTATTATTCACCATTTTAATTTACTCTTGCTAATTAATTCAATTCTTATCCATTAATATTTATTCTTGAGCTCCAACATTATCCATTAGTCAACTAATTCGTGGTTTGGTGTATATCTTCATAATTACCCTATTAATTTAGCAAATCATGGTATTTGTGCATCTAACCCTCAAATTGGCATAAAATTGTACTTCAACCATCAATTTCTCGAATATTCAATAGTAAGGACACACAATGGAGAAGAAAGAAATTAACATAAAATTTGAGGTGGAAAATGATAATTTTATTGAAACTCAGGACGTTACATGCCAAGATAGTCCGGACAGTCTCTCTCGCTCCATCTTCCTTCTCTTCTCGGTCTCCTTTCTTGCAACACGAGCAGTAGGTAGAATGAAACTAGCATGGACGGTACTGGATCTGGATCAAACCTGTATACAGGTAGCCTATCGGCGTACTAGAACTGATGCCTCAAATGGGGATCTTACTGGTCCTATTTGCAGGCACCAGACTGATATTTTTGCTTCAAATGGTTTGGTAAAAATGGCTCAAACGATCTGCATGCAGCGTCTTAAATGGTCTTGATATTTATCTTTTTCAAACGATCCTGTGTTTGGTCTTGAATGGACTTCCATTCGGTCTTCATGCATTGAGAAAACAGTTTCCAACATTCGGTCTTTGATTGCTGGCCATATGGTTTTCACGTATTCCAACAAACGGTCTACGTGATTGTTGCTACTGGAGCAAACGATCCTCTCAGCAGGTCCATTCGGTCTTGCATTCTAAATGCCCAAACGGTCTTTGTTGCTTTATACAAATGGTCTCATAACTTTTCCATCCATTCGGTCTTCACATTGTGGCAGCAAACAGTCTTAATATTGCTGCATGCCTATCTGGTCTTCATGCATACATGCCATCCACATGAATAGTGCAACACCTTCATCCAGCTTCATGCATAATCTTATCTAAACGGTTCTTGTGATTTGCCTTTTTCATCCAGTTCGTATGCATGTGATCATTTCAAACAGCTCACATGGTCTGAGTGTCCATGCATGGTACACTCATGCATGTAAATTCCTCTCATATGGTTTCATTCACCATGTGCTCATTCGGTCTTCGTTTGCTAGAGCAAACGGTCTGGATACAAGCCAAGAGACCAAACGGTCTTGGCATACAGTCTCATATGTTCATTCAGTTTACATGCAAATGAGAAAATGGTTTGCGAGGTGCCCGCCATCATACGGTCTACATGTAGTACTCAAACGGTCTTCACGTAGGCTTCCATTCGGTCTTCACTTCTTACACCGCAAATGGTCTTGCGACTGGTTTGAGAAAATGGTCCTGAAGTCCTTTATTCGGTCTTCGCATGCATTCGGTCTTCGCATGCGCATCAAACAGTCTTGAAATGGAACTGTCCATTCGATCTTGAGACCGAATGGTTGAAACCGAATGGTCAGACCGTTTGGTTGAAACCGAATGGTGAGACCATTTGGTTGAAACTGAATGGTCAGAC
Organism: Alisma plantago-aquatica; assembly: GCA_963693085.1. Lineage (NCBI taxonomy): Eukaryota > Viridiplantae > Streptophyta > Magnoliopsida > Alismatales > Alismataceae > Alisma > Alisma plantago-aquatica. Next base: position 543,332,693 of record OY856415.1, read on the forward strand.
CGTTTGGTTGAAACCGAATGGTCAGACCGTTTGGTCAAAACCGAATGGTGAGATTGTTTGGTTGAAACTGAATGGTCGGACCGTTTGGTTGAAACTGAATGGTCAGACCATTTGGTCGAAACCGAATGGTCAGACCGTTTGGTCAAAACTGAATGGTGAGATCGATTGGTCAGAACCAAGGGTGAGTGAAGGTGGGCTCCAGCTAATTATTTAGCTTTATCAATACCTGCATTAAATCGACATAAATTCGGTTAAAACCTTGATAATCGAATCAATTAAGTAATTTTGCACATTATGATGCATTTTGATATTTAATGAGTGCGATTTTATATGTTGAGTCAAAATGAGCCCAAGATGGTAATTGAATTCCATGATGAATATGCATTCATCAGTGATCTGATCCCTATATTTAAAGGTGTATCAATGATGCTTTCCTAACTGACATGAATCATACTAAAGTGTGCTAAGTCTAGATAGATGGGGGAGGAGAACCCAAAGTTTATCTAGGGACATGTGACCAAGCCAACTATGGATATGAAGAGGAGAATCTGCTACACACGCCTTGGACGCCTGACCAAGATAGTAGAGACCTGCAAGTTCATACCTTCCACCAATCACCTTCTATGTCTGGAGGTCCTGTATCACATAATCTTCAAGGTTAAATGTAACTGAGGCTTGAAGAGAACACGTTAATTTTCTAATGGATAGTAAATTGAAAGGAAACTCAGGAGCAAATAATATTGATTATAAGGTGACTATAAGTATAGGTTTGATAATCCTTGTACCATGTATTGGAACTTTAGATCCATTAACAATGGTGATAGGTGGCTGAGGTGTTTTACTGGTGGATAGATTGGATATAAGATGGGTTTTACATGTAGTGTGATCTGTTGAACCTAAATCAAGAACCCAATAAGACAAACCTGCATCAGAAGATTGAGATATGCATGCAATAGATCCACTGGGGTGTTGTGCAAAGGAAGTTGTTGAAGCAATTGAGGATGAGGCTTGTTGAGAAGCTTTGTACTGAAAAAATTGTTTGTACTCCTCATCTGTTACCTGAATCTGATGGATGGTGTCCCATGAAGTATCGTAAGTGGATGCCACATTTGTAGATGTGGTTTTGGGAGGATACCCATGAAGTTCATAGAAAGTTTCTTTGTAATGCCCCATATTGCCACAATGAGAGCATTTTGGGCATCCACGTCCTCCAATAGTCCTTCCTCTATGATCTCCTCATCCTCGTCCATGAGTAGCAGGGCCAGTGTTGATGTGACCCTTTATGGTTGAGACCATGTCAAATTTGTCTGAGGTAGAATGTGGAGCTTGTTAAATGAAGATGAGAGAGACATGCTGATATGCTTTTTCCAATTTGGGAAGCTCAAACTCAACAATAATTTGGATGCATAATCCTTTGTATTTACGTCAAATCCAGCCACAAATTTAATGACAACCATTTTATCCCTTTTCTTTAGGAGTACGTTGAGGTCCGGTGTTAGCAGAATAAGAGAATGAAGATCGTCAATGATGCGAGTTACCTCCCCATAATATTGAGTCAAAGATTTGTCATCTTGTTGAAGATTGTACAACTCCACATTCGTCTCGTACATGAGGAAGATGTTTGAATCATACATGAGATGAAGGTGATATCAGACATCTTTGCATCTCTCAAAGTGACTAATGAGATCAACTACTTTTGGCTCCATTAAATTACATAAGATGGAGAGAAAATTGGCATCGACTTGCTCCCACTGTTCCAGAGTTTTATTAGCAAGAGGATCTTCTGTGAGGTGTTTGTATTTTCCTTGCCTTTTGAACCAAATTTCCATTGATCGACTCCATTGAGTGAATTTCTTTTCATTGAGATTTCAAGTAGTGACAACTTCATCTCGAATAAGGAAAGGAGCCATCACTTCTTGCTTTTCTAACATGATGAGGATAGGAAGCAGAACATGGCAATAGATACCTTCTACAACGTGTGTGGAATAAAACATGATGTGTTTCAAATAACTAGATGAATCATTGGTTGTTGATAACATGGCATGCCAGTCATGGATGCAACATGTATTTTCAGAGGCATAACTTTGTCACGACGTGTCAGTGATGGACATGACATGTGAGTTAGTGGAGTGTAACCTTGTCCTTTGTTCAACACACCATGTTGATGAGACACAAGGCATGTATCTCTTTGCCGACTAAAAAATCTTAGGTCTTCTTTTCCAACAATTGCACCTTGAAAGGATTTTCTTTGTGAGAAAACCTCCTAGACGCAGATCTATCTACCATTGTGATGGTGTTGAAGATTTTGGGAAGGAGATGGAGACCCTTTAGATGGTGATATCTCCAAAAATGTTGTTTCAGAAGATAGAGAGAATTCCACCACTTGGAGATGGTTCCCACGGTGGCGATGGTATCCATGATAGAAGGAGAAAGGCTTCCATAGTGGACATGACTTCCACGGTGGAGAAGAAGATGGACTTCTAGGGTGGAGAAGGAGAGACTGACACAACAAAGGAGCCTGGTGAGGATGATGTCAACAAAAATAGAAATGACAACAACTACTACCGTGGAACAATGATGCATCCCTATTTTAGGCTCTATCTTGTGTCTTTTTACATCTTAATCACATATAAACATGTTAGAATGCATGTTATTTTCCCCAATATGAAATTTCATGTCAAATACAGTTATGGCTGCTTTTACATGTTTTTCAAGATTTTTGCACATGCATTTGATGTAAAGGAGAGAGAATGAGAGAATCTTTGGGCTTCTACACCCCATGATTAGATCCAGATCTTCCCCAAGTATCCCTTGCATGGGAAAAAATTGGCCTAAAGAAAAAGGCAACCAATTGGAGGAGCTAAGAGAAGAAATGAGCAGCTTAGCCATCAAAACGGGTCGTGGTATCATGCCACGTCCTGGGCCAAGATGCTCAATTTATAGGATAATTCCAAGCTATAGTGTCTCCAACACCACAAACGTGTCCAACAAAATGGAAGTGCCCATGTAGAATCAGCTTGCCCATTTTAGCTGCCACAATCGTGGCGAAGAACTTCTACAAAGGCCAGGATTTTGGCCAGAATGATCGTGTCCATCAACACAGTCGTGATCCTTTAAGGCCACCTTAGTCGTGGAGCCTTCCACGCCCGTGGTGTTCAACATCGACAACGACCTCCAGAACATCCATGCTCCCCTTCACACCCGTGTTACCTTCCACCCACCACGGTCGTGGCGGGACTATAACATACCAAAATCTAGAACCTTATCCTATTCCAAGGTTAAGAGGTTAGAGACCTTAGTTCTTTGGGCTTAGCTAAACAAGGTTGAGGATATACCTAATGGTAGTTAATGGTAACCATAATATGTAATGTGTGAATAAATCACCTAACATATATGCATGACAACAAATATGACATAATACCCTCGTATTAATCATAAGACATAATGGATATATAAAATATGTCACATGAGATAAATGATAAATATATTATATTAATCCTTTTTGGTTGCAATATGTAGACATGAGACACAATTGGAAGAATGGTAATAATTATGATAAAATAATATTGGTCTAGAATTTTCTATGGTTTTTTTGGAACAAGAAATGAGAAAAAGAAATAAATAATAACTCCCTAAACAAGATAATCTGATATTGAATTATTTAATATGAGAAATAGTGTTAGTAATGAATAATTGGCTAAAATTGATAAGGGGAAGACTAATTGGATAAGAATAACTTCAGATTCATTTTCTTTAGATATGATATGGCTTGGAGGCCAAGTTTCACAAATTTGGGATAATAATAATAATAATTATATCAACTTTATTTAGAAAAGAAAATGTGATTTTCCTTCAAAATATGAGATAAACCATTTAATGACTCAAAAAGGGGAAAATAATCTTATATTCATAATCTACACATTAAAAATAGCCTTTGGGTGAATTATCATGTAATTATGATAATCTTTATTATACATGTGTAGATTAGGAGAGAGAAAGATGCAAAAGTTCAAAATATTAAATAATGTATTAAATAATACTAAAAAACAAAAGTAATGGCCAATTAGTGTTTCAATGTTTTATTTTGCTTGAGGGTAAAGTTTCATATTATTTTCATAATAATAACTATTTTTATTTTAACTGGGAAAGAATATAATAATAAAAGTCAAATATATTAAATAAATTATTAAATGACTCCAAAAGAGAAAATAAATCTAAAATTCGAAATCTACATGCCAAAATTAGTCTATAGGTAAATTTTCAACTAATTTGGACAATCCTAAATATTTTAGTTAATTTAGGAGAGAGAATATAATTTAAAGAACAAAATATTAAAAAATATGTTGAAAAAAATTAATTAATGAAAAAATCATGTTCCTCATGTTCATTATTTCTTATAGGCCAAGTTTCATATTTTTAGAATGTTTTGAGATGCCTCTAACTCAAAACTGGATAAAATAAGTGATAATATTTAAAAATATTGAATAAAATATTAGAAGTCTTAAAAAATAAAACAATGCCAAAATCATATTTCTCATCCCAAAATTTGCTAACTACCAAATTTGGATTTATTTAGACTTTGTTTACACCCTCAAATAATTATACAAAAGTTTTGTACATTAAATGCATTAAAAGAACAAAGTTGGAAAGTTGTATTAAATGACATTCATTGCAACTCGCATGAATAGTAACCGCAGACCAAGGTCCAATATTTTGGGTATAACTCCCTTATTTCTCAACAAAACTTCATGAATTGAGTTGTATTGGATTGATAATCTAATTTTGGAGAATCCTAGAAACGTCTAAACTTGTTCCTCAAGTCTTCCGAAGTAACTTCTCGCACACCTTTTGGAAATCAAATTAATATAAATAAGACCCTACCTTCATATGATATGGACACTCAAAGACTCTCCTCTGATTTCAATTTCACCTTGCTTCATCATTTCATCCACCGTCGAGCATGGTTCTTGGTTTGAGTTTACAGATAATCTCCCTGATGTCTTGCTTATTCAAAGTGTAATTGGACCTCTGGTAAACAACTTTGGCACTTGTTCATCATGATCGACTAGTTAGTTTCATGAAAGAGTGATGGATGAACTTTTCCACAAACTCTTGGACAAGCTTCTCCTTGCCTAGTCGGCCATGGCGTGTGTAGTCAGGAAGAGAATGGTCCCTTATATTTTTCCCTTTTTGCCCCTCGATTCTCTTTTGTTTTCTTTTTCTCATTATGGGTATTCTTATAAATTGTCACATTTTAATTCAATTTTTTTTGCTTGTCACGCCAGCGAAAATAGCACATTTGTTACCCTTTCATAGCGTAAAGTTTTGATTTTTGATTCAAGGGAAAATTGGTTTCTTGCAATTTAATTTCACAAGTAAATTAGTAAATAAAGTGAATGTTGTACAAACCACATCTTTGTTGGGAAATACGAGCACAGAGGTGGAAACAAATTTTTTATCTATCCGTATTCTCATAACAACAAGATTGTATCAACTATTATGAATTAGGAAGGATGGTTTTAGCGAGTTATACCTGGTCTTGGAGCAAGTCCAATGACAAAACTCACTTCTTCGCAACTGCTGACAAGTTGCTCTTGGATGGTGGCTGTGAAAATCCTGGTCTTCACCACAAACAACGTGTGTGCAACCTCTACAATGACTCCAGTGGTCTCACCACAAACTACAGGTTGACTTTTCTCTCTGAGCAGTAGCCAAAAGGACTCCTACCTCTAGATTAATCCACACAGACCAACTAGAACTCTTGTCGTTCACCAAAAATAGACAGAAATGAGTTGTCCCTCCCATTAGTGTACTAGTGATCAACCTGCTCTCCTACAACTACAACTTCTCAGTTGTTATCTCTTGTTGTCTATCCCTCCCTGTTGGGTAGGACTTGCCTGGGCTCTCGTGGTTACCACAACCAGAGAGGACAACAGTTGTCAGAGGAACTGATTCTTAGTTATCTGTGTTGTAGATGTACTCTGGGAAGCCCCCAATACCCCTCTATTTAAAATAGAGGCTAGGGTAAGGGTTTCCAGTTCCTATCCGGTACGAAATTAATGTGCGAGAGTGAAAAGAATCAAAAGAATCTAATATTTTTGCAACTTGCAACAGTCGAAACGGCCATTCGCAATGCCAAATGGCCGTCTGGTAGTTCCCAATCTGAAATGAATTTGGCTATTTTGAATCCAATTAATATCTCATATTAATTTCCTTGTTCCTTAAGTAAAGAATAATTGAAACTATTCGGGAAACATCCCAAACCTTCATTCGACCCAATTGGACCGTCTCACCGAAGAGAGATGCCTGCCTCACTCACTCAGATGGTTGTCTAGTGAGTTGAGTTGAGTTGATTCGGTCAGTTCAATCACATTGAATTGGTTGGTTCAAAGGCAGAACTAAGACAATTTGAACGTCAATCAGCCTGACCCCCAAATAACCATGTCAACAACTTGAGATGCCCGGATGGCTGCCCAAATGGCCATCTCACACAGTGATATGGATGTTTGGCATACCTGGCCAGCTAATCGATCAATCAACTGTGTGAATTGAATAGTTAAACACTTTAGTAATCATTCCAATTATCGTTCAAGATCAAACTCCTCTTCTAGATGAGTTCCCATGTGTGTGACTGTATAGGTCCCATATCACGTTGGCAGTGAATGTCCATAACTATCTTATGACATTACAAGCAAAGAGTGGTGCCTAGTCACACATCATTGATACCAAGTGAAATGGAAAGTTGGAGAACAACTTCAACCTACAATCTATGTAAGGTGTTCCAGTGATTGTATAATTCCTTTATCACTAATATCCATGATGAACTCGAGGCATGGTAGGTCATCCTCTCAACATTCAATCCATGTTTCTTCAACCAAAAGCACACTGTTTGATATGATGTGACCTCAATATCATATATTGATTCACATATGCATACACATGCATTTCTCAGTCTCGCTTATCAAGTGGCCAGGATATCATACTCCAGTAGGAGGGGCAAATCCCATATCTATCACTCACAGTGTATCCCCATGTGTCAAGGTCACCCAATCATCACCGTTGTAACAACCCATGATTCATGACTGCATTTGATTATGTCAAGGCGTACCCAATGACATGTGATGAGTGCAGTGATTTCAAGTCTAAGAATCACAATCACCACCTTCACTATGAGAGATGATTGTGACCACCACCAACATGTGTCAGTCTCAAGGTGGGTCTATCCGATACACTATTCCCTAACATGTATCTATGTGCTTGGTTTGATATAGTCATATCATGACTTAGTGAGACTCAGTCATCAACCAACTCACACTCTAGTCTTATTTGTTGCTGGTGTCTATCTACCTTCCAAAGTAACAACTGACTAGTGACATAATGAGAATATGCATATGTACTCTTAACATCTGTATGTTCTCATTTCAACAAGGCTAATACTTGAAGACAGTTGTCATTGAGTAATATTATTCTCTAAACATTCACTATGTATCCTCATTATCTCATGACTCAGTGAAACAGATGAATTGGAAGCTTTCCTTTATATTATTATTATTAATAATCAAATTCGTTTAGGTAATTATGCCATGTCAATCATCATATGATTGACTCTATGGGCGTACCTTACCAATAGTCTCCCACTTGCACTTAGAGCCAATCACCAATGAATCTCATCCTTAGTGATCTAAACATGTCCAACCTGCATCTGCTGTGCTAGTGCCTTTTCAGCGGGTTAGCAACATTTTGCTTAGTCACTATATTGCATGTTTCTTATCTCTTTTCTTTGAGATGAAACCCCCATAATATGGTATCTAATATTCATTGCCTAACATTTATCTCTATTGTTGTCACAACATCTGTACCGAGTCATCAATGGTCGGAACATATATAAGTTCATCATATGAACCTTCTAGATCCATATAGTATCACTCTGTGTTCACAACACAAGTATACTCGACCTCTATTTTAGAACAAAATTAATGGCTATTAGTTCAGAACCCTTCCAACTAATAACATTCTTTTCTCTTTTAAATCAAACATATTTTAATTTGTGATCATTTTTGTCATTACGGAAGCTTGCATCAGTGTAACCCTTTACATCCAACTCTTCCTTATATTACTATCATCATTGACTAGAAACATTATCCTTAATCACTTCTCAAGTATTAATGGATATATTTAATAACTTTCCAATAACCCTTATTGGAATTTATATCATCTTGTCATGTCCAATACATACAAGATTATATGGGATAGACATATTTATCACATTCATGATAGATTCACTGTTGGGCTAGCCAATGGAATCTTATTCATGATATTTCCATTCTTTACAAGAATAGGAATATAGGATTCATGAGAGACAAATCCAGATTCTCTCTCCTTGAATCCTTCCATGTTGAACTCTTTCAACGCATTGCTATTGTATGTGCTTAAACTTCATTGTGAAACATTCAAGACCTATCTCTATAGACCTTGATCCTTAGCTCATAAGATGTTTCACCTAACCCTGAAGGTGTTTTCATGCCAATTCTCAATATTCACTATATTGAGATGCCATTCCTTATCACATGTGGAACATTCATATATGCTCCCATTAAATATTTTGTAAACACAAATTTCATCTATTGTCTTGATTCAAGTCAAACTCTTTGGCTGTCTTATCAAATCATAAGATCCCATCTATGAGGTGCTTGTTTTAATCCTAGATTGAACTTTGTTGTTTATAGACTTAATTTGCATTCATGAAGTTATGAAACCCTTTAGGCTGTGTCACATACACATTCTTTGATGTATTTCCTTAAGAAATCTGATTTCCATCTTCATATGCAAAATACCATAGTCCATTCTAACTACAACAAAAAGCATGACAATTGGTAAATGAATTTCTGTCATGTCCAACAACTTGAACTTGATTTATTCAACTAATCTATCCTTTTATGTTACATGTAGGTCTTGATCATAAGATCCTATTGTACCCTTTAGGTGTTACCCCTTTTAGGTGGTACTATCAAAGTCCTACCCTATTAGCTTACATGGATTCCATATCACTCAGAAATAGCTTCTAGTTGACTAGTTGGCTCATCCTGTATGACTAACCCATCTGAATTGTTGGATTCACAATCCTCCAATCTCAGATGTGGTCTACTAGAAATATTTTGTTCTATATTACATAATGAACTTGAGATTCCACAACAAATTGTGATTCTTATTGTTCCCATCGTACCTATTTGTTGTCCTCAAACACTTTGAGTATTACTTTTACTCCCATTGAATCTTTAGGAACTCAATTATCATTTTAACAAAACAATTTTGTTATTGGATAAGGATTAATAGTAACTTTTAACTTGTCATGGTTTATGGATGAACCTTCTCAAGAAACTACTTTCTTAATGTAGGTTTAAATCCTTTAGACAATTTGTGACATTCCCATATCATATCATATATGATGTCTAATAAAGTATTCATGTGGTACATTATTTTGTGATAGGTATTTATTTGTAAGGATATAAGAAGATTAGATTATATCATGACTCATAATGGTACCATTCCTTTATTTTGACACATCATCATGATCATATGGATTTGACTTGTGATACATTATCAGAGTTCATTCCTGAAGGTACTCAAAGTATTTCAACATTTGATCATATCAAAGTATCTTAATACTTTTGTCAACATCATACTTCATTTATAATCTCCTTGAATACTTCAAGAGATTTATGTTTCTTCTTTATTGAGTACATATCATCATATTACCAGTAAATGAAATGAAGTATAAGTAATCATCCATAACATTCATTCCATAAGATCTCTATGTATCAGATGCATAAGGTCTAGTGAAACCTTTATCCTCCCATTACGTTTAGTGAAGGACATTATGTCATATTATGTGTGAATAAGACTTGCATGTTTCCTTAGGTTCAATAACCAAGGGAATTTAGAGACACATCAATACGTGTTCTAGGTATGCACCTCTCATATTCGTACAATATGACTAATTCTAATGATAGTCTTGAGTTATCAATTATAATCATTTGGTATATATATTATAAACATTCACTTTGGATCATTTCAAAAATATATTGCAAGATGTTTTTCAGGCCCAATGCCATACAAGATCATATGTTTGAAATATAAGAACTAATAATGATTTATTGATTATCATCCTTGTCCATATAAGATGCATAAAATGTTTCTATTCTAATGGCATAATGAAACAATAGTTCTAATAACTCTATTACATGACCATTGGGATAAGATAAATTTAAATGTAGACTATGGCTTCTGCAACACTTGATCTTCCTTGTCCATCATTGTCCTTCCATGAAGGCCTTTACTTCTTGTCAGATCCTGCACATCAGTATGTCAGATCTCTATTCGGTATCATATACCTGAATGAAGAAGTAATCAAATTTATCTTATGTTGTTTATACATGAAGTTGAGGCCTCAATGTCTTCCTTATTCTTCTTTAGTTCCTCTAACCATAGTGGGTGATTTCTTCTCTAATGTCCAGGTTGGTGACAAAGGTGAGAATCACCTGTTAATTTCTTCACTCCACTTTTTTCCTTGAGATATGAAGACTTGGGCTTATGGCTAGCTTTAGAACTCTTCTTAGCTTTGCCTTTACCTTTTTCTTTAGACTTTCCCTTTGTCTTGCTGATTATCAACACAAACTTGGGCTTGTCTTTCTTCATTTGTGTCTCAGCTGTCCTCAACATGCCCAACTACTCTATCAATGGCTTGTCAAAGTCGTTCATGTTGTAGTTCATGACAAACTGACTATATGACTATGGTAGGAACTGCAGAATCACATCAGTGGACAACTCTTGGCCCAAGGGGAATCCCAATATATATAGGTTCTCTACATACCCAATGGGCTTGAGTACATGAGGACCTACTGGATCTCCTTCTACCATGATACAATTGAATAATGCCTTGGAGACATCATATCTCTCATGTCTTTCCTGATCTTGGTACATGTTCTTGAGATGTGTGACCATCTCAATCATCCCCATGTTCTCATGCTGCCTTTGTAACTCATGATTTGTGGAGCATAGAATTAGACACTTGACATCCATGACATCTTCAGTATACTTCTTATAAGCATCCTTGTCAGCCTTTGGAGCAATTTGAGCAGGTTCCTATGGTTATTGCATTTCCAAGACATAGAGCTTTCACTCCTGTGTGAGAACTATTCTCAGTGTCCTAAACTAGTCATGGAAGTTGTTCCCAATAAGTTTGTCCTTCTCAAGGACCGATCACAGAGAAAAGTGATTGTTTGTCATTGCCATTGGTATCTATAAAACAATTTGCAATTGTGTCAAAAACTCATTTTGATTTGTTGATTAAAATTTGCGCGATAGTCATTAGGTATTTAATTAATTATCATTCTAATTATTTTATTCAAATTGATAACCCTCAAGTATCAATTCAGAAAATTATAGTAAACAATTATCTAATGACCCAAGTGTTGGTATGTATGCCCTGAGAGCCAATCATGGGATGATTGGTGGGATACATTAAGATTGATTTGATAAACATCGAAGGCAAGCTTCCAATTCTTTCTGGTTTAGTCATATGAGATAGTGATAGAACAGATTGAATGTCTAGTGAATGACAGTACTCAATGATGTATGCTTTCAGGTTAAGGACCTGAACGATGAGATCATACAGCTGCTAAGACTTTGTACATTCTTGTTATGTCCCTAGTCGGATGTCATTGTGGAAGGTAGATAGACAACAATGACACACAAGACTAGATTGTGGTGTTGGTTGATGACAAAATCTCATTAGTCATGATATAGAGATGTCAAACCAAACACATAGGTACTTGTTAGAGAATAAGTGTACCGGACAGACCCACCGTGAGTTTGACACATGGAACCATGACATGGTAGTCAAAGTCAGTACTCACAGTGATGGTGGTGAGTGTGATTCTTTGACCTGAAATCACTACACTCAACACATGTCATTGGGCACACTTTGACATCATCAAACGCAGTTCTGAAACATGGGTTGTTATACAGGTGATGATTGGGTGGCTTTGACACATGGGGCTTTTGATGGGTGAGAGATAGATATGGGATTTGTCCCTCCTAAGGGAGTTTGATATCCAAGGTCACTTGATGAGTAGGATTGATATAGGCGTGCACACGCATGTGTGAATCAGTATGTGATATTGATGTCATACATATCTCTTCCAATCTACTCTGAGATCAAGAAAGTGAATGAACGTTGACAGGATGACTGTTCCATGCCTCAAGTTCATTCGGGATATCAGTGACAAAGGAATTATACATTCACTGTAACACCATTCACGAATTGTAGGATTGAAAGATGTTCTCCAACTTTCTACTTTCACTTGGGTAGCACTGATGTGTGACTAGGCACCGCTCTTTGCTTGTGAAGTCATAAGTGTTATGGACTTTCACTGCCAATGTGAAATGGACCTGTAGGGTCACACACATAGGATTTAACCTGGAAGAGGGGTTTTGTCCACAAGAAATGTTTAGATTGATTACTAAAGGAGTTTAGTAGTTCAATTAAACACTCAGTCAATTGATAGCTCAATATCATAATGTTCAAGGTGTTGGACACATTGATTGGAGTATCAGATTGATTGAAATCGCAATTGACTGATTCTACACAACCTGTACTCCCAACCGATCGGTTCATGTAATGAACCGGTCGGCTGAGCTTGGTGAACCGGCCGGCTCAAGTGTTGAGCTGATCGGCTAAAGTGTTGAGCCGATCGGCTCAAGATCAGGTTGAACCGATTGCTTCAAATGTTGAAACGATCGATTCAACTGGTGCAACCGAGCAACTTGGGAAAATAGGATTGGTGAGAATTTTCCTTTCGTTTAAATTTCCCAATTTGATTGGGAAATAGGATTGGTATTCGATACCAATTAGAAACAAAAGAAGGAAAGTCAATCGGGAACCGACCAGGACCACCAACCGACCAGTTCACTTGTGAACTGACCGGTTGAGGTGTCCCAACCGACCGGTCACTTGTGAACCGACCGGTTCAGGTCCCCAACCGACCGTTTCAGTTGTGAAACGATCGGTTCAGGTTGCGAGTTGGTTATTATTGTGGAAAATCTCAAACCCTTCTACTCCTGCTTTTAGTCCCGCATTATCTGGGATGGAGAACCCTGTCCCATGACCCTCCTATATATATAGGGGTATTGGGGGCTTCTCAAAGTACAACTCAGTGCAACCAGTTGCTCTGGAAAGTTGTCGTTCTCTCTGGTTTTGGTAATCGAGAGAGAGCCCAAGCAAGTGCTACCCGTAAAGGGAGGCGTAGCAAGGGAAAGACAACTGCAGTTGCAACTGGCACCAGGAGAGTGTGTTGGTGACTAGTACGTCAACAGGAGGGTGAGACTCCTTCCAACTCCTTATGGGATAAGGAGTGTGGAGTTCCAGGTGGTCCGTGTGGACTATTTCAGAGGTGGGAGGTTTCTACCGCTTAGGAGGACAACTGTCAACCCCGACAGTCCCGGTGAGAGGAGGAGTCGTCAGTCCCAGTGTGACCAGGAGCTGGACAGACACCGTCCAAGAACGGAGTTTAAGACCACGCAAGGAACGAGGTATTGTCACCGATCAAGCCTCGGGACAAGGTATGATTCCACAAACCATCCCTTTCCTATTATATAGACGTTGACGCATTTCCTTGTTCCGGGTTTGGGGGAGAAATTTTTGTTTCCGCTGCCTTCTCTGCCTCCCCTAAAACCCAACAGTGGTATCAGAGCCAGGTTAACTGCTCTATATTTTAGGAATATCGATATGATCGATTTTGGTTTGTCGCCTTTATTTATTGCATACGATGCGAATAAAATTGGCTTTATGCATGTCCAATCTTAAATCCACAAATCCCAATTACATATATGATATGTATTATTAATGCACTCGATACGCGTAACCCTAAAACGATTTTTGTGGTGGATGTATAGCATGGTTATGGCCAATAAACCCTATATGTGAATGGTTATATGTGGTTGCTTGCATCTCGGTCTGCGCACCGATCTTCCCTCTCCTATTCCTAATGTAACTCGAAATAATTCGAGATTCTTTCCTACCTTTGCTCCCCCCAAATGTAACTCGGGGTTTCCCTTTTAAGCAATGTATAATTAGGATAGATTTTATTTCCTATTATGTCAAAGAATGGCAGACATCCAGACGACAGCTGAGACGATCGGTTCAAGGCGTGAACTGATGGATTGACATTCCAGACGATCGGTTCAAGGAGTGAGCCGATCGGTTGATGACCGGTTCGAGGAGCGAGATGAGCGGGTGGCGGCCATGATGAGATGCACGATGACCAGGCGAACTGATCGGTTGGACGAGCCAACTGATCGGCTGGTGGCACCCAGACGACTGGGACAGATTGAGTAGGCTACTCATGTGATGAGTTGATCTACTCAGAAGGTAAGGCACAAAGTTCATCTTATACAGGTTGCATGTGATGTAGAACTAGATGACCGTGATTCCTCTTGGCTCGAGGAATCACATTAGGATGGCCATAATCATCGCTTTTATTGTTTTTCATGTTTTCTGTGGGATATAGCATGTATATGATACATACTATGTATTGTGGTGATTGGATATGTATATGTATATATAAAAACCAAATCCCTCATTAAAATATTAAGTCTTATATGCCTTCCATTAGCGGCACACATGAAAAACTCGATCGACCAAGCGTAGGTTATGCCAAAGCGTGGTGCGCCGTCTATCTTGTGGAAGTGTGAAGGGTAGACATGTAGGTTCTGCCAAAGCAGGGTGCATGTTTACCGTGTCGGCTTTTGGGTTAGACTTAACTGGTGATTCTTAGAGCGTCTAAGCCCAGAGGCAAGGAATGTTTATGGCAAGGTGTTGCGCATGTTCATTCATCAAGAGTTGCATATGATGCAATTGGCATGATGGCCTACCTAAATATTCAAGATTGTGGGTGATCAGCCAAGGCTGACTCATGACTTGATGAAATATGGATCTTGCCCACTAGAAGGTTGTACGCTGCAATCTTCTGAATTGATGGTGAGGGCTATCAATTTGAACTAAAATAGTGGGAGTGATAATTAATTAAAGGCCTAATTATATCATCAACTTTTCAAATCAATCAAACAAGTCAAAAGAGTTTTGGACTAAAATTGCATATATTTATTTTGTTAAAATAAATGGTTAATCAACAAATCACTTTATTTGCGATCGGTCTTTGAGACCAACAAATTAAATGGGAATAATTCCACGACTGGTTAGGATGATGAGAAGTGTTCTCAATCAAAGAGCAAAAGCTCTAAGTCCTAGTTATACCAGAGCCAAATGAACTCGATCCCACCATATCAATGACTAGAAGTATGCTTATGGAAGCATACCGAGGATGACATTGATGAGGAGTGCTTGATGTTGTGTTCTCTGAACTATAAGTTGCAGAGACAACATGAGACATATGATGTCTCCAAGACACTGTCCAAGTATGTCATGACAGAAGGAGATCTAGTAAGGTATTCACTCACTCAATGTGATTGGGTATGTGGAAAACCTGACTAAGAAGGATTCTCTCTGAGCCAAGAGTTGGCTATTGGTATGATACTGCAAATGTTGCGAGAATCATACAATTCATGATAAGCTACAACATGAACAACTTTGACAAGCGTTGATAGAGTTGTTGGACATGTTGAGGATAGTAGAGGCAAAGATGAAGAAAGACAAACCATAATCTTTGATGTGATCAAAGAAAAGGTAATTCTTAAGGGCAAGGACAAGGGTAAAGCAAAGAAGTGTTCTGATACTACCCAGCAATCCAAGCCGTCTTCAGCCTCAAGGTACATGGGGAAAGGGTGTGTGAGGGAATTTCCCTCTATATCTGGAAGAACAAAAGAAGATGAAAGGAGGGGATGGAGATCTCCACCTAAGGTATCATGAAATGAACTGCTTCTTTATCTGAGGTATATGATACCAAGATATGGATCTATCATATATGATATGCAAGATCCGCAAAGAAGTGATGGCCTTTGTGAAAGGACCAAGAAAGAAGTACCCATCATTGGAGCAAGTGTTGCTGCCATAGATAGGAGTATCGTTCAGTTTATTTCAGCCTAAAGGGCACGAAATAGAGTTGAGAACTGCTATTTCATATATTGCCAATAGATAGAAACACTTTATTTTTGCATATTGTATGACAATGATGGTAATTAATAAAGTTGATGTTTCAATCTTAAAGATATGATCTTTGTGGCAATGCCTTGTTTATCTTGTGATACATGGTATGCATAAGATAAAATGATACCTAAAGTTATTGATAACTCAAACAATCAAATTAGCATCAATCATGAGAAATTCATTTCTAGTTTCCATATGATGGATAAATCTAGACTCTTTTGGTTAGAGAACCAGTAAGAGACATGAATATCTTAGACATGATCAATCAATCTTCACTAAAGGTAGTGGGAGAATGATTATACTACTAGGTATGATACATGTGATGTATTTACATACCTATTGGAACAAATGCTAATAATTCAAATGGTGTTTAAAGAAATACCAATATGAATATCTTGAAGTGTTCAAGATTATCATGAATGAAGTATAAATTTGGTAAAGTGTTAATTCTTGATGAGATCAATGAATGAAACACTTGGACCAAATGTTTGAGATCCTTAGGAGTGATTATGATAGTGTATCATAGTGAACTCATGATTAAGGCTTGGTGATGTCTAAATCAAGAAGGAATCATACTCTAAAGAGTTAGAGAATGATTATCAAATAACTAAATTCTTCTTAATAAAAGAATACCCCACACTAATAAAGGACATTAAGAATCACAAGGAGTTGTGAGTTATTATATCCTTAACAGATACACCTCAATTATCTATGTGATGAGTTGTTCATGTGATGAGTCAACTATCTAGATGATTATGAGGAACCAAATTTTGAGTTATGATTTATGACCATTACATCCTAAATGACATCCATGTGAACCATAAGGTATGACCTTGATGGTAGCACCCATTGGATGAAATCCATAAGTGCAAATCAGTCTTAAGTGTTAAGACACATGGATAACATTTTGAGAAGGATGATGCTTGTTGATTGCAACTTAATGACTAAGACATTTGGCATATGGATACTAAAACTGCATTCCTATGAGGAATAAAACAAGGATGTGTATGTTACACAACCTATAAGGTTTATGAATCCACTAATGCAAATGAAGTCTATAAGTTACAATGGACTAATCAATGTGATTGATTGAGTACAAGCAACTCAGAATTGGATCTTTACTTTGATGATATAGTCAAAGGGTTTGACTAATATGTCAAAGATAAAGAAGGGATATGTGATTTAGCGGGAGCGTGTTCACATTCCACATGTTGATGTGAAATGGAAATGTTCTAGAATGGAAATACAAACATGGAAATTATCTTTAAGGAAGATAGAGATGTTTCCTATGTGATAGGAATAGAGATATATAGAGATAGTTCTCGAAAAATCTCTTGACCTGAAAAGAGAAAGCACACATTGGCAATCTGTACTGAAATGTTCAGTATGCACAGATTCAGTGGGAGAAAACTTGTCCATGTTGTATGGAGTTAGTATCCCAAGGCCAAGTGTCCAATTCTTATGAAGAATGGGAACACTAAGAATATATATGGATCTATCATGTATGTAATCATCCCATTATCTTGCATGTACTGACATGGCAAGAACAAAATGCATTCATCATCTTGTATGTAGGACATGACAATATGATGTGCTCATCCTGATAACTCGTATGTGAGACATGACGAATGGATGTCTGTCTACTTCTAGTAAGGGTTACTGGAATACCATGAGAACTTGATAAGTACTTGATAAGTACTAGTTCTATGGAGATAAGGAAGAGTTCAATGTAAAGAGTTACATTGATGCGAGCATCCGAAAGGATAGAAAATTAATCGCAAAATATATATAGGATATATATAAAAGTGAAAGTTTGTTGTTAATTGGAAGTGTTCTAATAAATCCGTTTAAAAGGAAATGCTGAGTATCCGTATGTTAGAGAACAACAGTGGATACTATATGGATCTTGAAGTTCATGAGATGAACTTATAGATATTCTTCTCATTGATGACAAGTATGGAATCCTTGATCATGCAATGTGGCTAAAGGTTAGCCAAGGAATACTAGATCACATATTATGGTGACTCCATCTCATACGTGTGACGTACATCGAAGAGATGTGAGACATGCAATTTATACTGACTTTGGCAAGGTGTTGCCATAACTTACTATGTTGGCACAAGAGCACAGTAACATGTGGGACGTGTTTGAAGATCACTATGAATATGATTCTAGGGTGATTGGCTCGCAGTGCAAGTGGGAGTCTGTTGGTATGTATGCCCTGAGAGCCAATCATGAGATGATTGGTGGGATACATTAAGATTGATTTGATAAACATCAAAGACAAGCTTCCAATTCTTTCTGGTTCAGTCATATGAGATAGTGATAGAACAGATTGAATGTCTAGTGAATGACAGTACTCAATGACGTATGCTTTCAGGTTAAGGACCTGAATGATGAGATCATACAGATGCTAAGAGTTTGTACATTCTTGTTATGTCCCTATTCAGATGTCATTGTGGAAGGTAGATAGACAGCAATGACATACAAGATTAGATTGTGGTATTGGTTGATGACAGAATCTCATTAGTCATGATATAGAGATATCAAACCAAACACATAGGTACTTGTTAGAGAATAAGTGTACCGGACAGACCCACCGTGAGTTTGACACATGGAACCATGACATGGTAGTCAAAGTCAGTACTCACAGTGATGGTGGTGAGTGTGATTCTTTGACCTGAAATCACTACACTCAACACATGTCGTTGGGCACACTTTAACATCATCAAACGCAATAATGAAACATGGGTTGTTATAAAGGTGATGATTGGGTGGCTTTGACACATGGGGCTTTTGAGGGGTGAGTGATAGATATGGGATTTTTCCCTCCTGAGGGAGTTTTATATCCAAGGTCACTTGATGAGTAGGATTGAAATAGGCGTTCGCATGCATGTGTGAATCAATATGTGATATTGATGTCATACATATCTCTTCCAATCTACTCTGAGATCAAGAAAGTGAATGAACATTGACAAGATGACTGTTCCATGCCTCGATTCATTCGGGATATCAGTGACAAAGGAATTATACATTCATTGTAACACCATTCACAGATTGTAGGATTGAAAGTTGTTCTCCAACTTTCTACTTTCACTTGGGTAGCACTGAAGTGTGACTAGGCACCGCTCTTTGCTTGTGAAGTCATAAGTGTTATGGACTTTCACTGCCAACGTGAAATGGACCTACAGGGTCACACACATAGGATTTAAACTGGAAGAGGAGTTTTGTCTACAAGCAATGTTTAGATTGATTACTAAAGGAGTTTAGTAGTTCAATTAAACACTCAGTCAATTGATAGCTCAATATCATAATGTTCAAGGTGTTGGACACATTGATTGGAGTATCAGATTGATTGAAATTGCAATTGACTGATTCTGCACAACATATACTCCCAACTGATCGGTTCATGTGATGAACCAGTCGGCTAAGCTTGGTGAACCGGTCAGCTCAAGTGTTGAGCTGATCGTCTCAAGTGTTGAGCCGATCGGCTCAAGATCAGGTTGAACTGATTGCTTCAAATGTTGAAACGATCGATTCAACTGGTGCAACCGAGCAACTTGAGAAAATAGGAATGGCGAGAATTTTCCTTTTGTTTCAATTGCCCAATTTGATTGGGAAATAGGATTGGTATTCGATACCAATTTGAAACAAAAGAAGGAAAGTCAATCGGGAACCGACCAGGACCACCAACCGTCCGGTTCACTTATGAACCGACCGGTTCACTTGTGAATCGACCGGTTCACTTGTGAACCGACCGATTGAGGTGTCCCAACCGACCAGTTCACTTGTGAACCGACCGGTTCAGGTCCCCAACTGACCGTTTCAGTTGTGAAACGATCGGTTCAGGTTGCGAGTTGGTTGTTTTTGTGGAAAATCTTGAACCCTTCTACTCCTGCTTTTAGTCCCGCATTGCCTGGGATGGAGAACCCTGTCCCATGACCCTCCTATATATATAGGGGTATTAGGGGCTTCTCAAAGTACAACTCAGTGCAACCAGTTGCTCTGGAAAGTTGTCGTTCTCTCTGGTTTTGGTATCCGAGAGAGAGCTCGAGCAAGTGCTACCCGTAAAGGGAGGCGCAGCAAGGGAAAGACAAATGCAGTTGCAACTGGCTGCAGGAGAGTGTGTTGGCGACTAGTACGTCAACAGGAGGGTGCGACTCCTTCCAACTCCTTGTGGGACAAGGAGTGTGGAGTTCCAGGTGGTCCATGTGGACTACTTCAGAGGCAGGAGGTTTCTGCCACTCAGGAGGACAACTGTCAACCCCGACAGTCCCAGTGAGAGGAGGAGTCATCAGTCCCAGTGTGACCAGGAGCTACACAGACACCGTCCAAGACCGGAGTTGAAGACCACACAAGGCGTGCGTTATTATCGCCAAGCAAGCCTCGGGACAAGGTATGATTCCACAAACCATCCCTTTCCTATTATATATACGTTGACGTGTTTCCTTGTTCCGGGTTTGGGGGAGAAATTTGTGTTTCCGCTGCCTTCTCTGCCTCCCCTAAAACCCAACACCAAGATCCATATTTCATCAAGTCATGAGTAAGCTTTGACTGATCTCCCACAACCTGGCTGTTTAGGTAGGCAAACTTGCCAATTGCATTATATGCAACTCTTGAATAGATGATATGCGCAACTCCTTGCCATAATCATCTGCATGCTTCTAGGCCCAGATACTATGAAAATCACCAGTTAAGCCTGACCCAATAGCCAATACGATAATAATGCACCCCACTTTGGCGAAACCTGCATTACGACCATCACACTTCCACGAGGTAGATAGCGCACCATGCTTTGGCATAACCTACGCTTGATTGAACAAGTTTTTCATGTGTATTGCTATTTGAAAGAATCTTAGACTTAATATGTCTTGAGGGATTATATATATATCATATATATATACATATACTATATCCAATCACCACATTAATAGTATGTATCATATACATGCTATATCCCACAATGTAAACATGCAATATAAACAAAAAGTGATGGTTATGAACATGTCTACTTGTAATTCCTTGGATCCACAAGGGATTACTACCACCTAGGTCAATCATCACATAATATGCATGAACCTACTGTTGATGTAGACCTGTGCTTGCCAATCTGGGTAAATTGGTTCAACCCTTGAACCGGTCATATCACCTCTTGGCCAGTCAGTTGATCCTCCTATCCAATTGATATTTGGACTCCTTCCAAATGGTCAGTTGGGCCTTCAAGGAAGGTCATCTGGCCTCCTATCAACTGATGTTTGAACTCCTTCTGAATGGTCAGTTGGGCCCACCAGACAGTCATCTGGTTCCATCGTCCTCTATCTTCCATGGTCCTCTGATGGTCGGCTCGTCTCACAAACCGACCGTCTCAACTGGTAATGAAAATCTTCAACATTGTTGTAAGAAAAGAAACTATCCTATTGCTACTTTATTACATTTAATAAGAGAAACCTCGAGTTACATTTGAGGGGATAAAAGGTAGGAAAGCAATAACTTTACATTGGGAAGAAGGAGGTAGAGGCTCGATATGCAGACTGAGATAAATAAGAACCAAACCATACAACCACACATAGATATAGGGTATTGTCCATAACCACGCTACACATCCACTATCAAAAGCGCTTTTATGGAAAAACATGTAAATTGCATATATATATATATATATATATATATATATAGGTTTGGGATTATGTGGTCTTTCATCAGATACACATGAGAGAAGTTTAAATATTTGCATCGTATGCAATAAATAGTTGATAAAACCAAAATTGGATCATATCGATTATCCTAAAACATAGAAAATTGATGTGGCTCTGATACCACTATTGGGAAATATGAGCATAGAGTATAGCAGCAGATTTTTTTATCTACCTGTATTCCCATAACAGCAAGATCGCGTCAACTACCAAGGCCTTGACTAAAGGAAGCTCTACCTCTAACTACCAAGGCCAAAATCATCAGAGTAAGGATCCACAAAACACCGTCACCGTCACCCTTCCACTGGTAGAGTAGAAGAAGGTCACTTACCGAACAAGGAAAGACACAACTACAAAGGACAACACAACTAACACTAAGAGGATGAGCCTCAACCAAACCCAAAAGCAAACCCAAAAGAGCAGTAAGCAACCCTAACATCATCACACAAAGCAAATAGGAAGAACAAAAACAAGGAAAAACATTAAACAGATAGCCGACAACACACCTACATCTAGGAGAAACCCAATCCCCATGCGCATTTGTCTAACCATTATAGAACAAAATTAATGATAAGGAAAGATGGGGGGGGGGTGGACAACATGGGGAAAACCCACCACCACCATCGTGACCAAAACACCACAACGTTTCCTCTCCTTGAATCTAAACTTGAGTAGAAAAAGGACCAAATAGAGTGTTCAAAAGCGTCCATCATCTAATCAAGGTCCCTCGGCAACCCCCCTGCACCTGCAGACAAAATGATACTGGAAAACACTAGTTCTATAGACTCAAATTGAGATGAAGCCAGAAAGGGAAGGAAGAAGCCCCATCCAAGCAGGATCACCCCTGCCAAGACTGCACACCACCTACCAACTCGAAACAAGATAGAGTGCAACCTCACCTAAGGGACATGAATGACGCGAGCACCATTTTCAGGAGCCGAGGCCCAAGACCCGCTCCGTCCAGGCTCTAGGCCAAACAACATGTGTGAGAGAGAGGTAGAAGTGGATAAGGGGAGAGAGGATCTGTAGACCTAGAAGAAAGGAAAGAAAACCTAACTTGTGCAAGGAGGAAAAGCCCAGGTGGAGTAGGGGCCCTGAGGATCGGCGACAACACCCTCTCCCATGAGCAGACTGGGGCACAAAATGGAGCCCTAGAATCACCTTCCCGATCACCGAACATATTTAGGGTTTCTTTACACATTATAAAACCCTAATACATGTGAATAATGTGTAACAATACCAATTGTACTTAGGAGAAAATCCCAAACCTAAAGGTGGTAGAGGCTACTCTCTCTCTAGGGTTAGCTCCCACCTCTCTCTAGATTCTCGGTAGCTACCACTGGGGGGAGGGAGCATTGTGGGCGCCTTCCTCCCCCTGGTTCTTACCGCCTTCGGTGCGGCTCTCAGCTGACGAAATGATGGTCCTTGGAGATCGGGAGCCCCAAAGCTTGTTGTTGATCGACTGAGGCTGATCGCGGCTTGGAAAGAGGGGAGACGCGATGCGTAGCTTGGAGCCAGGACTGGGTCACTTACGGCAGTATTGATTCGTCGACTCCATTTCGTCCAAAGGGGACAGATGAAGAGGAGTCGCAACCTACTGGTTCTCACTTGCTTGGAAGCTTCATCATCATAGGCACGCAAGGGGGTCTCTCGACTTCCATCTCTGCCTCCTGGCCTTCTTCCTGAGCCAAATCCCTTCTTTGTCATGTGCAACAGTAGTTCCTTGACCTCAATCGATCCCGCTTCGCCCTTCCTGGATGGCGGCTCATCCCTCAGGGAGGCACCTCCAGATACGAGTGTTCCCGACATAGAAGAGGGACCTCATCCGTCTTCAAGCTGGTGTTTAACTATTGAATGATGGGCGGAGGTTGCTGCAACACTGGCAGCGCGCTCCATCTACCAACAAAGGTGGAGCAATGCTGTGGCATCCGTCAGGGATGTGCATGCGCGGTCTCACCCCTGGCACGTGGTGCTCTCTGCTGCAGCGGTTTGGGTCATCCACTGGTTGATCGACAACTTTCCTAGTCACAGTCAACGACCTCTTCTCTCGGTGGCGTCTATGCTACAACTGGTTCAGAACACCTTCAAGATGTTCGATGAATTTCCTCGATGCATTCAGGTGCATCCCGAGGGGTTGGGCTTAAGAGAGGGGTAGGTTTCTCTTCTCCTCCTCTTGTCCTTATTGCTGATGCATGCAGGAAATGCTTTTGGGTGTTTGTGCTTAGTGTTGTGTTAACAACTTCTACGGAGGATCATGAACCTTTGCAGGTTAGCATCCTGGTTGTGAATGGAATGCTAGTTCGAAGAATCTCCCTAATCTTGGCTTAGTACCACAACTTGTGCGTACCTTTAATAGATAGTTGGTGCTATGCTAAGCATGAAGGAGTGAATTGGTGCTGACCTTTCCATCCCACTCTTTGCTGTTAAAATGCACTAGCTCTTACTTCTCATGTGGCTTGTTCAGCTTATGCTGATCTGATGCTAGGGGTTCCTTTTCTTATGTGTTTTCCCATACAAAAACCTGGAGTTGGATAGCTGAGAAGGTCAGAAACTTCATGCCTAGATATAGGATGGAATGCCAGTGTTTGTTCTATGTCAAGTTGCTATTACCATTTGTGGGTATGCTGATTGCATCTAATAGTGGCTTGTAGTAGTCATCTTCTGGTAGGACTTCCTGGACCTAGCTTGTTTATTTAGATTGGTTTTCTTAGTTTTGTGTTTTGCCTAGAAATCTTGTGTGTCCCCCTGCGTGGGGATTTTGATCCTTGTATGAGATTTTTTAGCTCCCGTCGATGTAATGGGGTACTTAGTGCCCAAAGTTTTGGTATTAATAGTAACACGCTTTTTGACCGACAAAAAAAAATACATGTGAATACTTTGTGATTAGGTAAAAGTGATCTTGGAAATAACAAGATTGGTTAAGAGTGTTTCTTAGACTTTAGTTTAAGGTATGTTTGCATCCCCTATTGTTCCTTTTAAGAAATCCACCTATTTTCATTTTTCTCTTAGTTCTATGGACAATAGCCTACACATTATCTCTTTCTTTTGAGAACATAATTCTTGTGGAATACCTTATTTGTTTTTGATCTTGTGATCAATTTATTGTGATGGACATTCTTTTAAACTCTATCCTATATATTGTTTCATGGTGGAACTTTACTTGGTGATACAATATCTTTTTTCCTACTTTTGTGGTGGTTTCTTATATTGTCATTTATGTGGTGACAAATCTTGTTTATTCTGACGTAATTTATACTTTCCTATACATTAAGCATGTTATGCGACTTAGTAGCCCTAGAGTAGTGTAAGTATATTGGTTTTTGGGTTGTGTGCTCTTATTATGTTTTTGGAATGGAGGTTTTGTAAGTATATTTTGATTTTTTGTTGCAAAAGGTTTTGCATCAAATTATTTTCCTTATAATACTATATATACAAAAACAATGTTTTTGGATATTGTCTATGTTTTCTTGAACTAAAATAAGTTTTTCTGGATATTGTCGATGTTTTTTGAACTGAGTCAAAATGAAGATATTTATGAACCCTAGTTAGAGAAACCCTAGAATTAGTCAAAATAAAATCTTAACTGTAGATTTTTCATGAAGAGGTGACTAGGAATAATATAAAGGTGTAGTTGACCTATCGTATTTGGCCTTTGGTTGTTATGTGAACCTCAAGGTTGTTAGGTTCGAGACACAAGTACCTAAAGCTCAACCCTAGTTGGTTGTGACTTTTTAGTTGGATACATGGACAACTTAAACCCCTAAAATATTCACAATTAAAAGATGCAAAGTGATCATAGTACCTTGGTGATATTTAGTTTGACTTGTTATGTTAAACCTTTTAAGGGGTGGTAAATAGTTTATCTTTACATTTCCAGGATGGAATCTCTTTAAGGGGTAGCATGCTATAACATATCGAAATATAGAACCTTATCCTATTCCAAGGTTAAGATGTTAGAGACCTTAGTTATTTGGGCTTAGCCAAACAATGTTGAGGATATACCTAATGGTAGATAATGGTAACCATAATATTTGATGAGTGAATAAATCACCAAACATATATGAATGAAAAAATATGACATAATAACCTCGTATTAATCAAAAGACCAACAATGGATACATAAAATATGTCACATGAGATAAATGATAGATATAATATATAATCCTTTTGGTTGTAAAGTGTACATATGGGACACAATTGGAAGAATGATAATAATAATGATAAAATAATATTGATCTAGAATTTTTTATGGTTGAGAAAAAAATAATAACTCCCTAAACAAGAGAATGTGATATTGAATTATTTAATATGAGAAAAAATGGTAATAATGAATAATGCACTAAAATTGATAAAAAGAAGACTAATTGGATAAGAATAACTTTAGATTTGAGTTCTTTGGATATGATATGGCTTGGAGGCCAAGTTTCACAAATTTGGGATAATAATAATTGTATCAACTTTAATTAGAAAAGAAAAGGTGATTTTCTTTCAAAATAATGGATAAATCATTTTAGCGACTCAAAAATGGAAAATAATCTTAGATTCGTAATCTACACATTAAAAATAGTCTTTAGGTGAATTTTTATGTAGTTTGGATAATCTTTAATGTACATGTGTAGATTAGGAGAGAGAAAGTATGTAAAAGTCCAAAATATTAAATAATACCAAGAGATAAAATTAATAGCCAATTCATGTTTCATATGTTTTAGTTAGCTTGAGGGTGAAGTTTCACATTATTTGCATTATAATAACTATTTTTATTTTAACTAGGAAAGAAAATAAGAATAAGAGTCAAATATATTTAATAAATTATTTAATTACTCCAACATAGGAAATAAAACTCAAATTCAAATTTACATGCCAAATTAGAGTATATGTAAATTTTCAACTAATTTGGACAATCCTATATATTTTAGTTAATTTAGGAGAGAGAATATAATTTAAAGAACACAAATATTAAATAATATGTTTAAAAAATCAATTAATGGTAAAATCATGTTCCTCACTTTTAGTATTTCTTATAGAACAAGTTTCATATTTTTAGAAAGTTTATAGATGCATCTAACTCATTAAATGGATAAAATAAGTGATATTATTTAAAAATATTGAATAAAATATTTGAAGTCTTCAAAAAATAAAATAATTCCAAAATCGGATTGTTCATCCTAATATTAGCTAACCTACCAAATTTGGATTTATTTGGACTTCGTTTGCACCCCCAAATAATTATAGAAAGTTTTGTACATTAAATGCATTACAAGAATAAAGTTGGAAAGTTGTATTAAATGACATTCATCGCATCCTGCATGAACAATAATCGTGGGCCAAGCTCCAGTATTTTGGGAATAACTCCCTTGTTTCTCAATAAAACTTCATGAAATGAGTTGCATTGGATTGAAAATTTAATTCTGCATCCATCCCCTACTCGAGCCCTATAATGGAGAATTCTAGAAATGCCTAAACTTGTTCCTCAAGTCTTCCAAAGAAACTTCTCGCACACCCCTTGAAACTCAAATTCATAAAAATAGGACCCCACCCTCATATGAAAAACACACCCAAAGTTCTCCTATGGTTTCAATTTCACCTAGCATCGTTACTTTATCCACCGTCAAATGTGGTTCTTGGTTTTAGTTTGCGGAACCTCTCCCCTATGTCTTGCTTCTTCGAAGCATAATTGGACCTTCGGTAAACAACTTTGGAACTTATTCATTTTGATCGACTAGTTAATTTCATTAATGAGCGATGAACAAAGTTTCCCCCAAACTCTTGGACAAGCTTCTCCTTGCCCATCTAGCCATGGCGTGTGTAGCGTGGAAGGGGATGTTCCCTTATGTTTTCCCCTTTTTGCCTCTCAATTCTCTTTTATTTTCTTTTTCTCATTATGGGTATTCTTATAAATCATCACATTTTAATTTGATTTTTGTCACTTGTTACACCAACAAAAATAGTACATGTATACCCTTTCATAGAGTAAAGTTTTGATTTTTGATTCAAGGGAAAATTGGTTTCTTGTAATTTAATTTCACAGATAAATTAGAAAATAAAGTGAATATTGTAAAAACCATATCTTTTTATTGGAAGATCCAAAAATTATAATAAATATATTTTGGAATTGAAAAAATGAGCTCTATCTCATAAAAATGGTTGCAATGGCTGATTTCCATGTTCTTTGAAGGATGATTTTTGGGAAATGAAATATATGCATACGATTCACAAAAATTGTAACTTTATCATATAAAATAAAAAATTAACACAAAAATATATTTTCTTTATCAAGAGAACCTAATAAGTCGATTAGTGAGATTTTCAGAGTCAAATTCTGAGGTTTCCCAAAAAGGTCTAGATTTAGGGTTTCTTTACACATTATAAAACCTTAATACATGTGAATAATTTGTAATTAGGCAAAAGTGATCTTAGAAATAACTAGATTGGTGAAGAGTGTTTCTAGGACTATGGTTTAAGGTATGTTTGCATCCTCTATTATTCGTTTTGAGCAATTCACCTATTTTCATCTTTCTCTTGGTCCTATGGACAATAGCCTACACAATATCTCTTTCTTTTGAGAACATATTTCTTGTGGAATACCTTATTTGTTTATGATCTTGCGATCAATTTATTGCGATGAAAATTCTTTTGGGCTCTATCCTATATATTGTTTCATGGTGGAACTTTACTTGGTGATACAAGATTTTTTTGCCTACTTTTGTGGTGGTTGCTTATATTTTCATTTATGTGGTGACAAATCTTGTTTATTCTGACCATACTTTATACTTGCCTCAACATTAAGCATGTTATGTGACTCAGTAGCCCTAGAGTAGTGTAAGTGTATTGGTTTTTGGGTTGTGTGCTCTTATTATGTTTTTGGGATGGAGGTTGTGTGCTCCATACCTGGGTTTCAAGTTTGTGAGGCTTACCCCACCTTTATATATATTGGGAGTCTAGCAGTACATCATTATCTATTAGGTTTCAAGTTTATGAGGCTTAGCTGCCATTTTATTTATATTGTTCTAGTGCTATGCTTATCTCACATGCATGCATGATGATGTTATTATTGAAAGGTTGTGTTCCCTAATTCTTTATATGTGCTTGTGTGGAACAAATTTATTGTTTCATTAATGGCAAGTATCTCTTTTGTTATTACAAATCATTTCTCTTGATACTCATTGGGTAGTTTTTTTTTCTTGTCTATGGGAAACATTCTTTACTTGTTGTCCTTTTATTCTGTGTATTGCTCAATTCTATTTTAGTATACAGATTCCAACCTTTTTTTGCTGATGTCATCTATTATTTCTCTTCTTACTGGGGTATGCTTCCAACCCTAGGTTTAGGTGAAGGAGAACATGGCATTCAAATGGACCTAGATTAAGGATTTGATGCTTGGAGACAAACTTCTTATGGTTTAGATTTCCTTCTATAGATCGTTATGATGTTATATTCATGATAACCCTATATGGGAGATGATGATGTACTTTTGTAAAAATTGATTATAGTCATGAAACTTTTATTCTGCTGCTATACTTTGGTTGTTTTGTAAACCATTATATAATATTTGAAAATTTTATACCTGTTCCAACATACCTTTGAGTGTGTTTGGATTGGATGCTTTATTCTTCAAATTTTAGTAGGGAGTGGATCCCCTATGGGTCCCACTTCTTACAACATGGTATCATATCCCATGGTAGTCAGAATTTGACTATTTCAATTTTGTCTCCCTAATTAAAATCCTTACCTTGCATAGTTTCCCACTCGGTTAGATGTTCACCGTAGAATTGGTCTATGTTATTCTTAATATTATGAAAGATTGATATAAGTTTCAGATTGGAATCATGATTAGTAAACGCTAATGCAATGACGTTTTGGGTGATCTTACCCCACCATATAGGTTAATGTTGACATATATATATTTGGATTCTATAAGGTTTGACTTCAGGATGGAATTAGATGATGAGGATGAGGAACTAGTAGGATAAGGAGATCATATTATGGAAATATTGTGACTTGGTTCTCGCTTTGATTTTATCCTTGATTTTAGTTTTCTGTCGCAAAAGATTTTGCATCAAATTATTTTCCTTATAATACTATATATACAAAAATAATGTTTTGTGGATATTGTCGATCGCTTCTTAAACTGAGTCACAATGAAGATATTTATGAAGCCTAGTTAGAGAAGCCCTAGAATTAGTTAAAATAGAATCTTAACCATAGATTTTTTTATGAAGAGGTGACTAGGAATAATATAAAGGTGTAGTTGACCTATCCTATTTGACCTTTGGTTGTTATGTGAACCTTAGGGTTGTTAGGTTAGAGACACAAGGACCTAAAGCTCAACCCTGTTGGTTATGACTATTTAGTTGGATACATGGATAACTTAAACCCCTAAAATATTCACAATTAAAAGATGCATAGTGATCATAGTACCTTGGTAATATTTAGTTTGACTTGTTAGGTTGAATCTTTTAAGGGGTGGTAAATAGTTTATCTCTAGATTTTGAGGATAAAATCTCTTTAAGGGGTGGTATGCTATGACATATCAAAATCTAGAAACTTGTCCTATTCCAAGGTTAAGAGGTTAGAGACCTTAGTTCTTTGGGCTTAGCCAAACAAGGTTGCAGATATACCTAATGGTAGTTAATGGTAACCAGAATATGTAATGCATGAATAGATCACCAAACATATATATATATATGAAAACAAATATGAAATAATACCCTCGTATTAATCATAAGTCCAATAATGGATACATAAAATATGTCACATGAGATAAATGATAAATATATTATATAATCATTTTGGTTGTAATGTGTAGATATGGGACACAATTTGAAAAACATCATAATAATGATAAAATAATATTGATATATAATTTCTTATGGTTTTTTTGGAACCAGAAATGAGAAAAAGAAATAAATAATAACTCCCTAAACAAGATAATACGGTATTGAATTATTTAATATGAGAAATAGTGGTAATAATCAATAATGGGATAAAATTGATTCAAGGAAGTCTAATTGGATAAGAATAACTTTAGATTCATTTTCTTTGGATACGATATGGATTAGAGGCCAAGTTTCACAAATTTGGGATAATAATAATTATATCAACTTTATTTAGAAAAGAAAAGGTTATTTTCCTTCAAAACATGAGATAAATCATTTAATTACTCAAAAAGTGGAAAATAATCTTAGATTCTAAATATACACATTAAAAATAGCCTTTGGGTGAATTTTCATGTAATTTGGATAATCTTTAATATACATGTGTAGATTAGGAGAGAGAAAGTATGTAAAAGTCCAAAATATTAAATAATGTATTAAATAATACCAAGAGATAAAATTAATAGCCAATTTGTGTTTATATGTTTTTTTTTGCTTGAGGGTGAAGTTTCACATTATTTACACAATAATAACTATTTTCATTTTAACTTGGAAAGAAAATAAGAATAAGAGTCAAATGTATTAAATAAATTATTAAATGAATTCAAAAGAGAAAATAAATCCCAAATTAGAAATCTACATGCCAAAATTAGACTATAGGTAAATTTCAAACTAATTTGGACAATCTTAAATATTTTGGTTACTTTAGGAGAGAGAATATAATTTAAAGAACAAAATGTTAAATAATATGTTGAAAAAAATTAATTAATGGTAAAATTATGTTTCTCATGTTTAGTATTACTTATAGGCAAAGTTTCATATTTTATAAAGTTTCTAGATGCCTCTAACTCATTAAATGGATAAAATAAGTGATAATATTTAAAAATATTGAATAAAATAATAGAAGTCTTCAAAAATAGAATAATGTCAAAATTGGTTTTCTAATCCCAAAATCATCTAATCTATCAAATTTGGATTTATTTGGACTTTGTTTGTACCCCCAAATAATAATAGAAAGTTTTGTACATTAAATTCATTAAAAGAACAAAGTTGAAAAGTTGTATTAAATAACATTTATTGTAGCCCGCATGAACAATAACCACAGACCAATGTCCAATATTTTGGGTATAACTCCCTCATTTCTAAATGAAACTACATGAAATGAGTTGTAAAGGGTTGAAAAGTTTGCATCCATCCCCTACTCGAGACGTATAATGGAGAGTTCTAGAAATGCCTAAACTTGTTCCTCAAGTCTTCCGAAGCATCTTCTCGCATACACCTTGAAACTCAAATTCATATAAATATGACCCTACCCTCATAAGAAATGCAGATTCAAAGGCTCTCCCCTATTTTCAATTTTTCCTTGCATCATCATTTCATCCACCATCAAACATGGTTCTTGGTTTGAGTTTGTGGAACCTCTCCCCTATGTCTTGCTTCTTCAGAGCATAATTGAACCTTAGGAAAACAACTTTGTAACTTGTTCATCATGATCAGCTAGTTAGTTTCACAAATGAGAAACGAGCAGAATTTTCCCCAAACTCCTGAACAAGCTTCTCCTTGTCCAGCCAGCCATGGTGTGTGTAGCGGGGAAGGGGATGATCCCTTGGGTTTTCCCTTTTTTTCCCTCGATTCTCTTTTATTTTCTTTTTCTCACTATGGGTATTCTTATAAATCACCATGTTTTAATTTGATTTTTGTCGCTTGTCATGCCATAAAAAATAGTACATTTATATCCTTTCATAGCATAAAGTTTTGATTTTTGATTCAAGGGAAAATTGATTTCTTGCAATTTAATTTCACAAATAAATTTGTAAATAAAGTGAATCTTGTAAAAATAATATCTTTTCATTGGAATCTCCAAAAATTAATAAATATGCTTTGGAATTGAAAAAATGAGCTCTATCTATGAAAATGGTTTCATTGTTTGATTTCCATGTTTTTAGAAGGATGATTTTTGGATAATGAAATATATGCATAAATTTATAAAAATTGTAACGTTGTCATATAAACACCAAAATTAACATAAAAATATGTTTTCTTGATCAAGATAACCTAATAAATTGATAGGTGAGATTTGTAGAGTCAAAATCCAAGATTTTCCAAAAAGGTCAAGATTTAGGGTTTCTATACACATTATAAAACCCTAATACATGTGAATAATTTGTAATTAGGCAAAAGTGATCTTGGAAACAACTAGATTGGTGAAGAGTATTTCTAAGACTCTTGTTTAAGGTAAGTTTGCATCCCCTATTATTCCTCTTGAGCAATTCACCTATTTTCATCTTTCTCTTGGTCTTATGGACAATATCCTACACAATATCTCTTTCTTTTGAGAACATATTTCTTGTGGAATACCTTATTTGTTTACGATCTTATGATTAATTTATTGTGATGGACATTCTTTTGGACTCTATCCTATATATTTGTTCATGGTGGAACTTTACTTGGTGATATAAGCTCTTTTTGCCTACTTTTGTGGTGGTTGCTTATATTGTCATTTTTGTGGTGACAAATCTTTTTTATTCTGGCCATACTTTGTACTTGCCTCTACATTAAGCATGTTATGTGAATCAGTGGCCCTAGAGTAGTGTAAGTACATTGGTTTTTGGGTTGTGTGCTATTATTATGTTTTTGGGATGGAGGTTGTGTGCCCCATACACAGGTTTCAAGTTTGTGAGGCTTGTCCCACCTTTATGTATATTGGGAGTATGGTAGCACACAATTCCCTATCACATTTCAAGTTCATGAGGATTGACTGCCATTGTCTTTATATTGTTATAGTGCTATGCTTATCTCACATGCATGCATGATGATGTTATTATTGAAGGGTTATGTGCCCTAATTCTTTATATGTGCTAGTGTGGGACAACTTTATTGTTTCATCAATAGCAAATATCACTTTTTTATTGCAAATCATATCTCTTGATACCCACTTGGGTAGTTCTTTTATCTTCTATGGGAAGCATTCTTTACTTGATGTCCTTTTATTCAATATATTTCTCAATTCTATTTTAGTATGCACATACCAAATTTTTTTACTGATGTCATCTACTATTTCTCTTCTTGCTAGGGCATTCTTTCAACCCCAGATTTAGGTGAAGGAGAACATGGCATTCAACATGGAACTAGCTTAAGAAGTTGACACTTAGTGGCGAACTTGTTATGGTTTATATTTCCCTCTACTTGATCCTTATGATGTTATATCAATGAAAACCATATATGGGAGATGATGATGTACTTTTATGAAAATTGATTATAGTCATGAAACTTTTATTCCGCTGCTGCACTTTGGTTGTTTTGAATACTATTATATAATATTTGAAAATTCTACGCCTATTCCAGCATACCTTTGAATGTGTTTGGAATGGATGTTTTATTCTTAAAATTTTAGTAGGGAGTGGATCCCCTCTGGGTCCCACTTCTTACATGGACACTGAGCCTCTAAGACCCATCTCAACTTGTAACTTTTCACCCCTATCACCTCACACATTCCTATCTACCATTGTCGGGATGACCCCCATCAATCACGATCGTGGTGACTACCCTAACCCTACTACTTTTTGCACTATTTTACCCATTTTCCCCTAGTTACCCTAGTGCTTCCCCACCACCTATATATACTATAGTGGCGGCCATTGAACTAGGTTAGTCTCCCTTGAGCATTCATTACACTCTCCCTAGCATTCAATATCTCTACCTACCTTCTCCCATCACCCTACTCCATTTCAACCTTCCAATACCCCAAAACCCTAATTTTCTAGGGTTTTTGCCATTATCCACCATATTTCCATGCCATCCATCCACCTTGGATGAAGGAGCATGAGCTACAACAATTAAGAGGTGAAGGAGAAGAAGCTTCCATGAGAATCCATGGCCTTCTTCCTCTTTCTTCTTTCCTTTTTGCTCTTTTGTTTGATTATGAGTAACTGAACCCTCTTGGTAGGTTGTTTGGGGGATTAAATGTCACTTTGATACCATGTTTGTGGAATGTAACTTGTAATGAACATAATTCCATTCTATAATGATTATCTCTTGCTTCTATCTTGTTTCTCATTATTCTACTTTTGATTTATGCTTCTAAACATGGATTGATTATTGTTTGATGCTTGAAAACACCTAGATTCTAGGGGGAAAATGAATTGTAGGTGGCTATCTTAGGAATTCCTCCTAGGTCCAACTCGTGGATCCCTCACTAGAACCCTATCTTCCTTCATTCAACTCTCTTCTCTTACAACTAAGTGTAAGATCTAAGTAGCTAGTGTAAGTGTGATTAGTGCAATTTCCTAGAGTTTTCTAAAGTCTAGATGGTGAGTAACATGAGGTGAAAAACCCTCATCCCTACTCTCCCTTTCTATCCTTGGCTCTCGACTGCCTCATAACCCTTACCTTAGAAACCTATATTAGTTAAATCCAATAGAAATCCCATCTAGGCCTTGGTCAAATTGAGCCTCGTAAGGCTAGATAGGGAGTGAAAGGGTGTAGTTCCCCTCCCACACTCTATTCTATTCATGGCCAACCAATAGTCTAGGGTGATTTCATTGCAGTTAACCTATTGTTTGGTTTAGCAATCTAGAATGAGAATATTGGATTTCATGTTATATCAACCCTCAACTTGAATTTATGTGACATTCCCCGAAACGGCCCAC
This sequence comes from Alisma plantago-aquatica, assembly GCA_963693085.1. Lineage (NCBI taxonomy): Eukaryota > Viridiplantae > Streptophyta > Magnoliopsida > Alismatales > Alismataceae > Alisma > Alisma plantago-aquatica. Next base: position 543,368,070 of record OY856415.1, read on the forward strand.
TCTTCCCATACTTGTCTTAGAACCCATCTTATTTTCTTAGCTTGCTTATGCTAGTGTAGTTGCTTGCCTTAAGTGCTCCTTAGTTAATTGCTTAGTTCTTGATAGTTAATATCTACTAGGGTAGTTCTTTCATCTTTGTTCTTACTCAATCTAGATAGTTGTAGTTTATTTCTCTAATTTCTGTAGTTCCTTAATTTCTAGTTTAGTGTAGTCTCCTGCTCTTGCTTAAGTAATGGTTTTCTTTGCTATCTAGAATTGCTTGTTTAGATATAACTTAGAGTTTCTTCTAGTCTAGTTTCCTTTGTTTCTTTCAAATGATTGTTTCCATAGTGTAATCAATCAAAATAACTTTAAACCCTAAAAACCTTAATATCCTTTTTAGGAATGTAGCTCATGCTAACCTAGCTCTAGTTCCCCCCTCTTCTTGTAGATCGACCCCTCACTTTCCACACACCTATACTACAATATGATCTGTGCTCTTGCAGGTGATTCATTGCAGTCTATGTGAATGTACTAGTTTAGCCCCCTATAAATATCTAAAGATCAAAGTGTGTTTTCTTTGTGTGCTTTCAATCAAAGTTCAATTGATTTGGGTGTGCGTGTGTGAAAACACACCAAGCTTTCTGGCGTCGTTGCTGAGGACTAGAGGTGCTCGACCTATCTAGTTAGTGTAGCTTAGCTTTTTGTATTTCCCTCACTGTTACTATTCTTTATTCTTTGTTTACCTTTGCATATTTGTCTTCTAACTTATCTCTTGTTGCTTATTTGTGCTTTGTGCAGTTGACAACTGTGCATGCTTGGAAGTCGTTCATTTTCGACTACTTTGCTTCCGTTTGACCTCAAAATAGGTAGAAGGAGGCGTTAACACCAACAAAAACAACAACAAGAAGTTGAGATGGTTGAGCAAGGCCCTCATGAAGATGGAGGCAATCATCCACCACCACCCAACCACCCCCTCCATGAGTACTTCACTCTAGGGAACTACACCGTGCACATTGCCTCCCTTGTTGACCAAATGTTAGGTCAACAATTTTCCATCCCACCAGCCGTCCTCAGACTCCTGCCCATCTTCTATGGATTGGAAAACAAAAACCCATACAACCATGTTGATGCTTTCTTGGAAACATGATCTACTTTCCGTACTCCTACAACTACCAATGATTCTATAAGAAGAACCCTCTTACCATTCTTACTCAAGGAGAAAGCCAAAGAATGGTACATCTCAAAGCCATAAATGGTTACTTTGGTGGATGTGAACAAGTTCCTAAAGAAGTTCTACCCAATCCCCAAGCTAACTCAAATGAGGAGGTATATCACCGCCTTCACTCAAAAGGAGAAGAACCTTTTCATGAAACATGGGAAAGATTCAAAAAGCTCCCACATGACTACCCCCCACCACGAAGTTCCTAAATGGCACCTAGTGCAATCTTTTTACACCAGACTTTCTGAACTAGGCTAGACTCTAGTTGATTCTTCTTGTCGTGGAACAATAAATGGCTAAACCTCCATAGTATTCCTAGACACTCTTTGAGCACCTTCTTGAGAACTCATGCAATATGGCTTCAAGCATGGGGGTGCACTGTGACAGAAGTTGGGCTCCTCCTCCTCCTCCATCTCTAGTTAGAGATTAGGTCAATTCACAAATGACAAAGATCCTTACTGACATGATGAACCTAATGAAGGATCGAGTTGGGGGAATTACCACCCAATCTATCATGGCCATTGATTCTATCGATGAAGAACTTAAGGCCTTGAAATCTTTTGGCAACTGCAATCATCAAGGGTCAATGTCAAACTCTTACAACCCATAATGGAGGAATCACCCCAATTTCTCTTAGAAGCAACAAGGTGAAGATGGGAAAGGTTAACAAAGATAACATCAAGGGCCAAGAAATAGTTAAAGGTTTGTAGATAAAGTCCTAAGACGATTGAGAAACTTGGATGACGTGAAGGGGGACATGTCCTCCCATGGGCAAAAAAATAGCCATTTTGAGCAAAGACTAGATCAAATCTCTCTGTCACTTGCCTGCCGTGAGGAGGGAAGACTCCCTTCCCAACCCATGGCTAGTCCAAACAATGATGGTGGTTTTATGAGAACTCCTCAAGGTGCATATATCCCACCCCAAAACCAAGTACCAACTCTGCAACAATACCAAGGACCTCCTAATCCCTATGCCCCTCCACCTCCACAACCCCCATTCAACTACCATTAAACTCCACCTCCACCACAATCCTACTAACAACCACCTCCATAACATCCACCAAAACACCAAATTTCATTCTTAAAAACCCAAACCCCCACCAAAGACCTCCACCACTGCCACCATCATCCTCATGAGCTCCCCCTTCTTCCCATAAGCAAGTGAATATGGTGTCAGTCATATGGGGAAGAAGGCTGTCGAAGAATTCAAGGAAAGGGAGGATAAGGTGATCAAGGTTTGTGACAAAGTACCATTGCCAAAAAAGTCTTGTGGAGATGTTGAGAGCATCAAAGGTTCTGCTATTCCATTTTTTCTTAAGAGTTCTGATTTCACCAAAGTCCTGGCGGCCCCCTATTCTAGTGAGGAAAAACCACCAAGTGATCCATCGTTGATTGAGAAGAAAATACCAGGTGTGTCACTCCCAGATGAAGCAATGATACCAGTTGTACCACCATTTGTTTGTATGTGACAAGGGTATTGAGAGTTCAATTTTCTACCCACCGTGTGATGAGATGACACTTCCTGTCTCACATTCTGATGAGTAGAGATATGGGGTGTGCCATTCCATTGGGAGTCAATGGTAGCCCAAGCCTCACCTCATGTGATAAAAACCATCTCCTTGTTTCCTCAAGGCCCGCAAGCTATTACCAAAGATGTTGATACAAGTAGGAGTTTCTTCTTTGATGCCTTAGGAGGTCCATATACCAAGGTCAGGCGTGGCTGTACTTGAAGATTTTTAGAAATTTTTGGAAACAAAGAGCAGCGGGTCTCCAAACATTCCTTTCCTAGGTTAAAAACGTTTGCACTGGGAAGAGGAAATTAGTGCTTATGCCACCCAAAGAAATCATTGCTATAAAAGAAGTGAATTTCATCATGGGAGGTCTCTTTCCAAAGAAAAGGGAAAACCTAGGATCCCCTATTATCACTTGTTGCATCAATCTACAACTCTCCAAGTGTGCTCTTCTAGATTTGGGTTCAGGCATGAGCATCATACCATTTTACATATACTTACATCTCAACTTAGAGAAAATGGAACCAACAGATTATGTCATAATAATGGCTGATGGATCTAGGAGAACACCTATGGGCATGTTGGCGAGTGAGATATTTGCATTAAATAGAAGGGTAAACATTGGTTTCCCAACTGATTTTCTGACCATGGACATCAACCCAATGGAGGGGAAGGATTACATCATCCTGGGAAGGCCCTCTTGTTCAGAGCTGATACAGAGATCAAGGTGCACACATGCACTTTGACAGTCACATATAGGAGGATGAAGAGGGTCTTCTTCATGTTCACCAAAGAAGAGAGGCAGAAATTGAGTGATGAGGATCTATGTACCAACCTGGACTACCCTGATTTCTAATAAGAGTGGTCCGCAAACCAATATTACTGATCAATGCATGTTCAATGGGATGAAGATCATGTCATCAGAACTTTGGAAAGGATTAATTTGGAAGAGGAAAGATACACTTTTGGTGAGAACACATGATGAGGAAAGAACAACAAGCCTGGATGAAGGCTCTAAACTTAGCACTGGTGGGAGGCAACCAACGTGGTTTGAGATTCTCAAAACCTCCTTGTTTTTATTACACTTTAGTTTTTCCAAAAATACACACACACCATACTTGATAGTTAGTCTGTTTATGAAACATGTTAGAGCAGGTACCATGGATAAAAGATGATGAATGAAGGAGCTAGCCAAGGAGAAGATCAAATTTGAAATGAAAAATGAAGATTAGTGAAAAAGCTACAGGAAGAAGTCTAGAATGGTCGTGCCCCATAGCACGACCGTGTTTCCTACAAACCAAAATGGCTATTTTGTACCGTGTTGGCATTTCCCTTCTCACCTAATGCTACATTGATCACTCTATCTCTTGGCGGTTGTCTTCCATGACTCCATACCATTTACCCTATTATTCTAAACTTCTATTTCATGCTGAGGACAACAAGGTTTACAAGTTTGGGGTAGTAGGGAGGTAAGCCCTTATTTTTCATTAGTCTTGCTCTATAGTCATTGTTCTACATACTTGTCTATCTTGACCTTGTGTGTTTGCATTCATGCATATCATGTAGTTAATTTCATGCATTTTTGCATAATTTTTCAATTTTTTTGCTTTTCATGCCATACATTGCATCTGATGTAGATTTTTAGTAATTTTGTTTGCTTTAGTTAGGATTTGCTTGCTTTATGTTTTTTTTTCCCTAAAAGTAGGTTTGCACGTGATTAAAATGTAAGTTTGCACCATCTTGACCCAATTTGCCCAAATTTAGAACTTCTTGCCTAAAAGCATGTTTTAACTTAATCTTCACTTTTTGAATTGAAAGTCTTGATGGAAGACAAATGCATGCTAAGTTTCTATGTTATATTGCTAAATGGTCATGATTTTTTACTTTTTACATATGAATAACATCTCTTATGTTTTTGGATGTTTTGGTTGAATTGTGATTTGAGCAAGCTATGAATGCTTAGATCCTATGAAATCACATGATAGAAGTATGGATCTCATGTTGTTCGGTCATGTGGTGTGATATTATTTGATGAAGTGTTGGAATATATTTCATACATGAAATTTCATGATGAGAACCACACTACTGACCCCTGTTTGACCCGATTTTGCTTTCATCACCTTCTTACCTCTCCGCCTCATGAAAGGATGCCAAAGTGCACTTATATAGTCGTGGCCACTTCCAAAAGTTTAGGGTGGCCACATCTACATCTCCCCGCTTCACTCTTACCACCATATGCCCCACCTACACCAAGGGCAAATTAAAGAAAAAAAAAAGCAAAAAGAAAAAAAATGCTCCTATGATAAATCAATCACTACCAATGAGGTAATCCGAGAACCCTGGACTAAGAGAGAAAAGATAAAGTATATGCATACAAGATACTCATAGAGTTGAGTTGGCTCAGAAAGACTGAGCATGTAACTACCCTCATGATATGGGTTAGGAGAACCTTAGTTGGACTAGATAAAGTTTTGATGTATGTTTGATTATCCACTGACATAAGTTTGTTTAGCACAACTATGATATATATATATATATATATATATATATATATATATATATATATATATATATATATAAGGATATGATCTAATATCAAGACGTGATACATAGACATGATATAATGGAAAACCTAGTAATGGTTTAATAGATCTTTATGTATAAATGGTTAACCATCTACATGAATAATGATTATAATGTGATATTGTGGGCTAACCTTGTGATGAAATCACTAATAAATGTTGCAATTTATTATGAGCAATGAAATAAGATCATATGAATGAAATATGTTACACGAGGTGTTAATCTTAGTGCTAAATAAAGATGAAATATATAGTTTGATAGTTAGTACAACATAATGATTATGACACCTTGATGTGATCTACATGGATAAAGTGGTTTAAATTTAGTTAACTCCCTCCTAAAGGGCATATGTTAAAGTTGATCATGTTCTAACTTTTAACTCAATAAAATGTTGATGACACCTTGATATAATGGGTTAACCTTAGTTAACTCCTTTAAACATGGTAATATGATGTTGAAACCTAAATGCTTGGGTAAAAGGAATATGAGAATCCTAATGAAGGAGATGGGATAACATAACTGGAGTTTCTAAACCCTTTTTCCACCTTTATGAAGGGGTGGTTCACAGTTGATGTTTTAAAAACCTCCTAATAGTGGTTTGGATTTGATTATGGAGTTTGGTTTTTGAATATGTTGTACCTAGAATAGTGCCCTACAAGTGGATGAAGACATGCTTAGTTTTTCCTTAGAGTATGAGTATGGTTTACTTTTGAGGAAAAAAATTTCTTTTAAGATGTATATGATGTGATAGACTCGACTTTTATCTTAATTTCGAGGATGAAATATTTGTTAAGGTGTGTAGGATGTGATGTAGTGGACTTTTGGAATCCTTAAATGTCCATTGACATAAGTGAAGTCATGCATGTTGAGTTATCTTAAGAGCTACAAGTGCTTTGGTAAGGTTTGGATTGTGTTTGATGGTTATATCATGGTTTAAATCCCTATATTTAATGTCCTTTGAGGTATTTAAGTGGATGATCGAACAATTGACTTTTGACACCAAATTGGTGTACAAGGTATCTTGAGTTGTGAAGGAGCTATGGCTAAAATTTGGTGACAATTGGAGGTTCCTAGAAGAAGTTACTAAATTTTGAATATAATGAAATAATGTGCATCTTGATGTATTTTAGACCAAGGTTTATAATTAGGAACTTAGGCTTTGATCAATGCAATGTCACACTCCCATGAACTAAGTAGCCACAAATTAAGATTTTAGGAGAAGTCATCCTAGACCCTTGGATGCGAGATCAAAGGCCTCTGAGTCTTCTCTGACCTTGTAGTTAGAGTCAGCTAAGGACCAGTTGAGGCAGTGAGTTTCCCGCCACCACTATCTAAGATCGTGGGGTGAGAGGGAGGTATTAGTAAGTAGTTGATCTTGGATTGCCTAGACGAGCACTATGACTGCTCATTTGAGGCATATGGAGAACTGACGAGAGAGTTCCATTTCCCCCTTTCCACTGCCTCTCCACTACCCACCCACACAGGCCGTAGAGGAGGAGATGAAGAAGGGAACCACATATAGAAGGTAGAGCGGAGGAAATAGAGAAGAGGAAAGAAGGAGGGAGAGTATAGGATTTGAAGTAGGGTGTTTCTGATCCCCTCCATTGTGAGTTCCTTGGCTGACAAAGCCAAGCTTGGTTGGAAGGAAGATGGAGTTCGGAGCCCTATGTACACACTTTCTTTTGAGAATGAGGGATAGGTATGAGTTCATGGAGGCTTTGCGAAGCTTTCCAAAGCTTCAGAGCGGTGCAAGGATGAGCTGAGGTCGGATGCCTCTTCTACTTTGCCATGGAAGACGCAAGCGGTAGCGACCTGGTGGAGAGTGAACTCCACAGCCGCGTCCTAGAAGGCTAGCAGCCGTGAAGGTGAGTTGTGGGTCATCGTATCTTTTGAGGGCCTTAGTAGCTGATGAAGATCACCTACTCCCTACTGATTGCTCACCAAAGCAGTCCTGTATGGTGGTGCACATAGAGAATAGGGGATGCGGGTGTCCACATTAATACGCGAGAGAGAGAAAGAGAAGGTCAGGTCCAATAGTTGTAAATTGACTGATTACCAGCCCAACACATCAACCCAAGCCGAAACGCCATGAACCAGTTGGCCCATGTGAATAACCACCGACATAACCAGCAAAGGAGCAATGCATCCCCAGAAGCCACGTGTCGACACGCAACTGGATTTAAAAGGTAATATTCCTAAAAAAATCCCATACTGTAGATAATTCATAGAAAATAGCACAGTTCTCAAACAAATACAAATAATATACCAAAATTCTCAGAAAAATGAGTAGAACACAATAGAATGATAATATTAGGCTTTTAATGCATTACTCTCAGTGACATTATCTAAGTAGTGAAATGCTTATTTAGTGGATAATAAATATCAAATGAAGACCTAAAATTATGAGAGTGCATTAGTAACTCTTAAATGTGTTTTATAATCCATGTGACATCATATATGATCATGTTATGACACATAATCGTGTAATATGCTTAGAATGTCTATATAGGGCTTATAACCCTAAATAAAATGCAATAAATACATATATGTTCAATAAGTGATGAAATTCATATAAAACCCTCATATCAATGACTGTAAGATAATATGTAAATATGAGATCAATGTTACACATGATATCCATGTTATATGAAGATGACCCTTAATACATGGGTTGTAACCCTAATATGCTTAATGTATATAAACTAGGGTTCATTTGTGCACAAAAAAGGATATGGAACCTAAATTTTAGATAATGAACCATAACCTGAAAAATGATATCAGTAAGATAATTCTAAGGCAAGAATGCAAGTAATGGTGCACATATCCAAATGACTAAGGAAACCCTAATGAATCAACTAGGGTTAAGATGATGTGAACTTGATGATAGTATGTGATCTTATCTTTATCAGGGTTTGACCTAGGATACATAGTTGACATCATCTATGTGATATGTGATTAGGATATATGTGATCAAGGTACACAATTACCTCTTACTTGGCTTATTATACAATATGCTTGCAATATATGTGTAGTAAAATACTTGGCATATGATATTGGGTGAAATGATTGTTCTTGCATGATATGTTGCTTGATTTTCCATTCTTATGGCTATGAACATCAAACATAATATATATGTTCCATTATATGAAAGCACTAACTCTTTGGTAGTGTGCTTGGAAGTGACCTAACTCTTTGGTAGTGGTCACATTATACATATGATCTAACTCTTTGGTAGTGATCACATTGTACATATTTTCTAACTCTTTGGTAGTGATCATAAAGGCCTTAATGCATTCAACTCTCAGGTAGTAAATGCATGGATGATATAATGGAAAATGTGCCTAAAATATGTGTTCTCTTTTGTTAATGAACATCTTTGTGCAAGTATATGCCTTTTCTTATATTTCTTTATAACTGCCAAATATTAGTTTTATCTTATTGACAAGCTTAGTAATGAGAGTTATATAAAAAACATGTAGGCATACTCAGTACAATATTCTTGAATATTGTGTTGACGTGTACCACTTGTAATGTTTTGTTTAGGTTTGTGGACGTATGATCTTGAAGATCCAGGATAGTTGAGAGTTGTATGGCGAGTTGATGTATAGGTGGACATGTTCTCTTAAGATCATGTAGTTTAGTGGTAGTACATGTGTATGTATAAGTTTTTTGTTCAATATGTAATATCAAATGTTGTAATAATTCATGTTGTAATTATATGTTGAATGGCGAACATGTGTTGTATGGTTTTATTATTGTTCATGTGCATGTGGTACTGATTGTTTCCTTCTGACTCCCTTGATTTTCTCTTTCTTAGCTTAGTGTGTGATGTTTAAATTGGGGTTCTCACTGAGGTGAAGGTTTCAATTTGGATGCCACACATTAGATTAAGTTTTAGAAAATCTGGGGATGTCACAACGCGGGTCACATAGTGTGGTTTGAAGCATGAGATTGAATGCATGAAAGTGAAACAACACTCGTAGTCATCTTTGAATAACACCATCATAAAACGGTCTATCCGGAAATACATGAAAGTCATATGGACAACTTGTGTGTCCTATGCCCTATATTTGAAGTATGTATGCTCAATGTTCTTTTCATGATTGGTTTGTGAAAGTGGAGAGGAGAGAGGTGGGATACATGCACTTAGTCACTTTTAAGCCCATTTAGTAAATACTCATCTTTTGTAATGCATTTATCATTATTGTTTGTTGGAAGAAATTGAAGAGAGATTAAGTTGAAGCATACTTGAGGACAAGTATCTTTCAAGTTTGGAGTGGTGATGTGGCCCTATTTTAGGGCTCCATCTTGTGTCGTTTTGCATCTTAATCACATTAAAACATGTTATAATGCAAGTTATTTTCCCCAATATGAAATTTTATGTCAAATACACTTATGGCTAGTTTTTGCATGTTTTTAGGACTTTTGCACATGCATTTGATGCAAAGGAGAGAGAAGGAGAGAATATTTGGGTGTCTACACCTGGTGATTGGATCTAGATCTTCCTTAAGTGTCCCTTAGATGGGCAAAAATTGGCCCAAAGCAAAAAGCAACCATTTGGAGGATCTAAGAGAAGAAATGAGCAACTGGTCCCTCAAAACAGGCCATAGTATCATGCCACGACATGCCCAATATGCTCAAATTTTAGGAGAATTACAAGTTGCAATTATGCCAACACCATGGCCATGGCCAAGATGCTCAATTTATAGGATAATTCCAAGTTGCAGCGATGCCAACACCATGACTGTGGCTATTAAAATGGTCGTGGCCATGTAAAGTCAGCTCGTCCATTTTAGCTGTCACAACGATGGTGAAGATCTTCTATAAAGACCAGGATTTCAGCTAGCATGATCATTCCCATCAACACAACTATGGTCCTTCAAGACTACCTCATCCATGGAGCCCACCACACCCATGGCGTTCATCATCAACAACGACCCCCAAGAACGGTCATGGTCACCTCCACACCCGTGTTACCTTCCACCCTCCACGGCCGTGTCCACTGAGCCTCTAAGACCCATCTCTACTAGTAACGTTTCACCCCTATCTCCTCACTCATTCCTATCTACCATGGCCAAGATGACTCCCATCCACCACGACTGTGGTGACTACCCTAACTTGACTACGTTTTGCATTATTTTACCCATTTCCACCCAATTACCCTAGTGCTTTCCCACCACATGTATATACTATAGTGGCATCCATAGCACTAGGTTAGCCTCCCTTGAGCATTCATTACACTCCCCCTAGCATTCAAGATCTCTACCAACCTTCTCCCAACACCTTGCTCCATTTCCACCTTCTACTACCCCAAAACCTACTTTTCTAGGGTTTCCACCATAATCTCCCATATTTCCATGACATCCATCCACCTTAGAGGAAGGAGCATGATCTACAACAACTACAAGGTGAAGGAGAAGAAGCTTCCATAAGAACCCATGGCCTTCCTCCTCTTTCTTCTTTCCTTTTTTCTCTTTCATTTGATCATGATTAACTAAGCCCTCTTGGTGGGATGTTTTGGGGATTAAATGTCACTTTGATACCATGTTGGGGGAATGAAACTTGTAATGAACATAATTTCATTCTATGATGATTTTCTCTAGCTTATATCTTATTTCCCATTATTCTACTGGTGATTTATGCTTCTAAACCTTATTTACTTGTTGTTTGATGCTTTAAAACACCTAGATTCTAGGGGGGAAATGAATCGTATGTGGCTATCTTAGGAGTTGCTCCCAGGTCCAATTCGTGGATCCCTAGCTAGCAGCCTATCTTCCTACATACAACTCTCTTCTCTTACAACTAAGTGTGAGATCTAAGTAGCTAGTATAAGAGTGATTAGTGCAAATGCCTAGAGTTTTCAAAAGGCTAGATGGTGAGTAACATGAGATGAAAAACCCTCATCTCTACTCTCCCTTCCAACCCTTAGCTCTCAATTTCCCTAGTAACCCTTACCCTAGAAACCTATATTAGTTAATCCAATAGAAATCCCACCTAGACCTTGGTCCACTTGAGCCTCGTAAGGCTAGACAGGGGGTGAAAGGGTGTATTTCCCCTCCCACACGTTATTCTATCCATGGCCTACCAATAGGTAGGGCAAATTAATTGATTTAACCAATTGTTTGATTTGGAAATCTAGAATGAGAATATAGGATTTGCTTATTATATCAACCCTCAACTTGGATTCATGTGACATTCCCCAAAATGGCCCACTCTTCCCATACTTGTCTTAAAACCCATATTGTTTTCTTAGCTTGCTTACACTAGTGTAGTTTCTTGCCTTAAGTTCTCCTCAGTTAATTGCTTATTTCTTGATAGTTAATCTTTGCTAGGGTAGTTCGTTCATCTGTTTTCTTACTCAATCTAGATAGTGTTAGTTTAGTTCTCTAATTTCTCCAGTTCCTTAATTGCTAGTTTAGTGTAGTCTCTTGCACTTTCTTAAGTAGTGGTTTCCTTTGCTAGTTATATTTGCTTGTTTAGAGTTAGCTTAGAGTTTCTCCTAGTCTACTTTCCTTTCTTGCTTTCAGTTGGTTGGATCCTTAGTGTAATCAATCAAACCAACTTAAAACCCTACAAACAATAATCTCCACTTTTGGAACGTAGCTGATGCTAACCTAGCTCTAATGCCCCCTCTCTCCCTACAGATCGACCCCTCACTTGCCACTCACCTATACTACAATACAATCCCATGCTCTTGCGAGTGATTTATTGTGGTCTATATGAATGTGCAAGTTTAGGACCCCCGTATAAATATCGAAAGACAAAAGTGTTTTTTATGTGCATCCAATCAAAATTCAATTGATTTGGGTGTGTGTGAAAACATACCAAACTCCCTCTCCAAACAAATAGGGAATCGGTGGCTTCGATACCATGTCAACAAGAAAAGTAAAGATAAAAATGAGATGCTTTTAGTATTGATAGGGAACACATATACATATGGACACGGGTGGTGGCCAATACCAGTTTACAAAATGTGGGACTAATCCCATACACAAAGGGAATATCCAGGGACAAAGAATAATGAATAAAGGGAATAATAAATGCTTATTATTGGAATGGGTGCTATGTTGATATTAAATAATGTCTAAAAATATATATCTAGTTCACTATAGAAACAATAATTTTTATGTAATTGGATTAAAAATTTGACATGTATATATATATCAAATAAATTATTTTTAGTGCAATTTATATCCATAATTTTTTTCTCAAGAACCATAATTACTTCATACCATAATAGTTTTCAAATGACAAAACTATGCCTGCACCATTACGACTGGGTGTGGTTATGTGGTGTATATTGTTGTGTGGTTATCCACATATATAATTTTCCTACAACATCATTGCTTTCTCTAGTCATTGCTGATCAGGCTTTAGTTGACTGACTAAACATTTAGGTTTTCTGACTTAGCATGGTTAATCAACTTTAACATCTAACTTGTTTGGGTGTACATGCATTAGTAAGAAAACTTGTTGATGGTCAAACTAAAAAAGGAATTCCATCTAGTAACCACTTCACTCAAGTCACTACTAATGAGTTTTAGCTATTCTAGTGTATTATTTGGTCAATTCAAGGTTGACTAAGTCAATTTATAAACAAAAACGATATTAGGGGGGTGTTTGTAACTTAACTAGATAGTTTTTAATACTTATATTCAACCCTAAAAATGAATAAACATCAATACATTGTTGGCTTTACAAATTTAGAGTTTGGAAGGAAAATTTTGTGAGATCAATCGATGTTTAACCTGAATCAAATAATGAAGCTGATTTCTTACCAGATCAAGTGATTATTTCAAGTAACTTCTTAGATGTTTGATCTCTCATTTCTATTTATTATCTTACCCCTTTGGATGGAATTTATCCATAAATCCATTGATAAACCCTAGTATTTACTTATGACCCCTAATTACACCTCTTTTAGCATGCTTGGATATCTAATAGTTGGTGTTTGGGGAGAATATCCAATATGGAGAGATTAGGTGATGGCAGATGAATCATGTTCTTAACCCACATTCTTGGTTGTATGTTAGTGGTTCAAATCTTGATGTAGTCCTTATAGTATGAAACTAATGATGTATTGAGTTGGATGTAAGTAAACAAGCCTAATTGGGCTTACTTTGTAGATTTATGAAAAATGGGAATCTTTAGATGATATTTGAAATTGAGTTTTTCTCTTGTGTTACTAATATGAGTCCATAAGGAACTAATCAATTGGGTTTGAAGAAAATTGCAAGAAAATTTATAGTTTAGTAATTAAGTTAAACTCTAGATAGTTTATGCATAAAAGTTTATTGAAAATCATCTTATGTCATAGTCAAAGATAACATTGCCCAATGTCTCATCTTCACTAAAAGTGATGTATAAAATATGTTTTTCATGATTTTTGATAACTTTAAAGAAGAAGTGCTCATATAAGTGGACAAACTAGATTGTTCTCAGCTTAGCATGTATCAGATCAAGAAATCATTGTGATGTGTAATATGGACTAATAACCAAGTGAAACCCTAATTCGTTAATTTTGGGATGCTATAGGTTTTGTGGATTTTCCTATAAGTCCTCAATAAGGGAAGTGAAACATTTCCACTTGTAGTAGTATAAACTGTTTGAATTTTTCCTAGAACCACATATAATTTATATACATGGAATTGAGTTATGGCTCATTTACTGGGGCACTTGTAAACTCATTGAACTCAAGTAAGTAGATTACAAGTTCTTGTGTAAATGATCAACCAATATATCGAGTAAAACCCTCTCATATACAATAAGAAAAAGACATGTAAAGGTAAACTCCTTCTTTAATGTATTAGTACATTGAGGAGTATGGCATTCAATGTTACTAATTCCAAGTTATTAGGAAGATGGCCAATGTACCCTTACAAGTATGCTTCCTTGAAAGTATCAGGGTTGAAGTAGTCGTAGAGGTATTGGAATAGCAAGACTTGTATGCTGACTTATTTGAAATTTCTTCATTGTAATTGTACCATGTAAGGTGGAAACAAAGTTAATTATGGCATATGCATAATATGTTAATTAGAAAATTAGATTTAATGGTGATGTAACTGTTAAATTTTACGTGTCAAAATTAGTATTTTACTTCAATCACTCTATCTTATTGTTTATATTTCTTTAATTTGAATTACTACATTTTGTTTGGAATATTTCTATCTCTTATTGGATGTTATATCACTCATCGTGGCTTTATATATGTCTCTAGAGGGTTGTACTTGTATTTGTAGGATCTCAATAGTAGCACACACTATACCCCAAGGAGGAACCATCTTAGCAGTTGAGACTCCATGAAGTGTGGGTCTCAAATAATGTGTGGTCTAGAGTAATTTATGTTCATTCAAATTTTGAGAATGGGTGGGTTACTGCTTAATTCTTTTACAAAATAAATTGTGTACTTATACAGATGATGGAAAAAAATGTTGAATCATCAAGTAGTGTAATCTTGAATTAGTATCTCTTATGTATTTTCTATGGGAAATAAGGTTGATTTACTTTGTGCATATAAAAATACCTATCATGTGTTAGTGCGCTATAAAGTGGAAAAATTTCAAGTTTTTCATATAATGATGGTGCAATTGTAACATTCACTTCTCAATGATTAATTTTCTTGAGCAAGGTTTAAGATTAGGAGTGGACCAATCATGAGACATCATTAAGCATGATTTAAATTTTGGGTGTCACATTTTCTAGTAATGTAGCAAAGAATTGAATTTCTACTTACCAAGATTTATGATGACATTGTTTAGGTTGTCTAATTTATGTATCTAATCATGATTTTCATGGTAACTTTGATATTGGGGATATAGATACGAGGAGTACGATATTAGAAATCATTTACCTCCTTCTATTAGAGATTTAAGGGAAAAATAGGTGCTAAGGGAGACAAGGAAATGAAGGGTGCAAGTTTCTCATGTACTAGATACAATAACAATATCAAAATAACCAGCATCGCTACCTACATGACCATGTAATTAAAACATGTAGGATATGTTTGGACAAATGGTATCAAAATAGATACATGTTTCAAATTGGATATCGATGCAAAAATATATGCACCACCTCCTCCAAAAAAATCAATTATAGTTCTAGAAAAACATTTAAACATCTTCACCATGTGTTTGATGCATACTACTCTAGAACCATTGATGCACGTTGTGCAGACTTAAAATACATTTCACACCCTAGAGATACTACATTGGAAGAAGATAAAACACATGATGTATCTTCTTAATGATAGTTCTAGTCATTGGTGGCCAATGAAAGAGTCTAAAATATAGATAAGCAAGATAACCTAATTAGATTTTCAAAGGGAGATTGAGAATCAAAATTATTCAAATCCCACCTAAGGGAGAAATTGTAAAGTTGGAAATATAACTTGAGAGACAATGTCCATGAACATAAATGAGGTGATGTTTATTGATCTACAATGCTAATATCCATAATTTTGACCAAAACATTTCCATTAAAATAGTATATGCTTTGGGGAGCTTGATGTAGACATCCAACATCAGACAACTTCTATTACGTCTAGGGAAATGTTTTTTTCTTGAGGCCTTCGGGGGATTGAAAGAGTGGTCACAGCGAAGCATGCATTTTACTCACACAAGATATAAATGGTTTGATACAGTTACCAAGGTGGTAGTCACACTAAACAACAATGTTCTACACCACTTAAACATACAACAACAACCATAACAACAGAAAAGCAAAGCATTCTCCGAGAATAGGAGTTTGGTGTCATTTCATCAAAACATGGCATGGGACATGAAGTTCTACCTACAAAGGTATATGGTATGGGTATGTATCCATGATAGGATATATTAAACCAATACCAATAAGGAACTATACAATGTATGGAGAGAACAATTTATGTCTTTATTGGGAACTAAACTTGAAGGGGTGTTTTAAATGGGATGCATGGGTCATTTGAGATAGAACTTCCTCGTAGTTACAATAAGAGAAGTAAAGTTCACAACCACAATAAGGGAAATAAAAAATTTATGGTAGAGGTAATGCACCTTAGATAGAATCACCTACACAAGTAGCTTGTATTTAAGATAGAGGTTTCTCTACAATAAAGTTAGAAGGTTTCTATATTCATCCCACCCTCCTTGTGTAAGAAAAACAACCAGTAATAGATACAAATTTCATAATTACAAAACTACAAACTACATGACGTGTCTATCATTTAACTCTTCAAGATGGAGTTACGTCTACATAGGTCATTACATGACATATGGAGCTTTCTTTAGTTTAGATTTATATACTCCAGTCTTCACTTTGGTACATGTAGACCTTCGTGAAACACACTTGTTTATCACTTGGGAAGTGATTATAGTTTTCAATTACCAATAAAAGATATATAGTTTAAAATGTTGTGATAGACATTACTCTTTCAATCAGGGTATGTCCATCATGTGTTATATATTTTCTGGGGTTTTGTGTCCAATTGGACATTATACCACTTGAGATGCATAGTTTGAAGTTATTCTAGGGAAGGGCAATTTTGAGAAACATATAGTTAAGATGCATTATTTGTTTAAAGAAGCACAACTAACATATCTTGGACTTGTCAAGGAGACATGAAGATTGACATATGTGTCTTATTTCATTGGTAGTAGTGTAAAGGTGGATGTGATGGGGTTGTTCAGCACATGTGTCTTATGATGGGGATACTAAAACTAAGACTCCCATGAATAGGGGGTTCATGTGTTGCAAGAATATAGATACATATTTTCAAAGGAGTTTATAGGATTACCTTCACCTAGACATATTGATTTTGATATCAAACTAGATCTTGATTGACAACCTTAACACGAGCATCATATAGGATGGTTCCTAAGATAGATCAAGATCAGATGTAGGAGTTACTAAATAAATGTTTCATCTAGTGGAGTACTTCACTTCAAGGGCACCCCAAATATTTATTGTTAAGAAAAAGAATGGGTAAGTGTGTTATGCATCAATCACCAACAATTGAATAAGTTCATAATAAGGACACATTTGTATTATTTAGGATGATGATCTATTTAATAAAGTGTGGATGCCATTATATTTTTGGATACATATTTGATATTTGGATACCACCACTTGAGGATAAGACAATTATATTCCAAATACTATTTTTAGAAAAGGATACATTAATATGCCCATTTTGAGATCAATGTTCATACTTCTGTTCATGCACATATCCAAAATTTTCTCTATCATGATTTTGGTATATTCCTTTATAAAGGTATTCATATCATATTCAACTTATTTGATAGTATTAGATGTAGATTTTAATCTATATACATCCCATATGACATGTACAAGTTTTTGTCGAGCAAGAGTTGATTTTGGGGGAGAAAATGTAGAAATTAGATCAAATTCAAAGGGACTTAGATTATCATTATAGAGACACAACGAGTACAAACTTTACCCATAAAGAGAACAAGACAAATAACATGTCACACCACATGTCCCCCATAAGACACAATGTGATCAACATCAGTACATGTCAAGGCTACATGTGAAACGACGTGTCCACAAGGTACATGACATGTTTAAAGTCAAACACCCACCATTTCTTAGTAGAACCAACACACCAACATGGTTGTAGTGTTTTTGAATGAAAGTAATTATTTCCAATTCGTATTTTTAAGAGGGATTGTTTGAAGATGTTATTTCCCCTCATTTGATAATATTAAACCTCTTTGATCCTCCTTAGCAGCTTGTTCTTGTTAATTTATGACTTTATTATTGAAATGAAATCATCACAAGTATCAACCTAAAATTTTCTTTTATCCAAATTTCTTTCTAATGCAATGAAATGTGATATGAAATTGCATTGAATCCATTTTGGATTCTAATTTATTTTGCATGCAATAAAGTTTGATATGAAATTGCATTGACTCCATGTGGAATCCACATATAAGTTGTACTACTTTATGACATGTATTATTGTAGGTGAAAACTCTGGCTTATGAAAGTAATCAGAATTTCATGCTTGCATTTGTCACACTGAGGTGTTTTTGAGAAGTCCATTCTTGATTTAGATATTTTAGGTTATTGTTTCTTGTATCACCTAATCCTTTCTGTACATATTTTTATCTATCTTTTTTTTAATTTTATTTTGACTTTATTTAAAAAAAATGGAAAACTCATTCCTTCATCTTTGGATGGAAATGGTGTTGACATGATGTTTCTAAATTATCAACATGTTGGATTCGAGCCTCAATGAACAACTGTTGGATTTCTATATGGGTAGTTTCCAATATCACCACATGAGCACTCCATTAGACAATTTCCGATATAAAATACATATATCTTGATTTTTAATGTGTTTGATTTCACCATATTTGTTTAGTATTTTCCTTTATAGTGATTCTTGGAATTTTTATCTCAAATCATATTTTTGAAATGTTCTCATGTTTTCCTTGTCACATCCTACAACATCACCTTCATGATTGTCTATCTCTAGAAAACAAGTGAGTAATCTATAGATTCATATGGAGTTAGGGCACATCAATAGTTAATTCACTTTATTACATTTTCATGCTTTATCCTATCAATGTCCTCTTACATGTTCTATTATTTGAAAAATGATGAGTTGCTTGCATAGATTGCTAACTAACCACATGGGAACCTACATTTCTTGATTTTTTAAAATGATCTTAAATCATGATTTGTTGTTTTCATTTATTATTTTGATTGAGGAGTTGTAAGCATGTGAAGGCAGTTTGATAGTGGACATTGCATTACCAATATTATTTTTGTGTGGTGTATTAATGTTGGAATTTGGTGTGCAATGTGGATATGTATCCTATAGAACATGCAAAATAAATTAACAAAATTTTCATATCACCCTGAAAGAGCTAAGAATGATGGAATGGACCCTTAGTGTGAGTAGTCCCTCATAAGAATATAGATATATGTTTCAAGAGGAGTGGATATCCATAGGGGCAATCTCATGTGTGTCTAAGATGTTATGAAAATTAAGGTGTTTGTACCCCTAGAAATTAGAGATCTTATTTGTTGTCTATGATGTTACAAATAGCGTGTTTTGATATATTTGTCTTCTTGTTCTGTTAAAAATTGGATATTGGTTTTTTTGTGGTGAGCCATAACATCCTTTAATTTGATGGTCATATTGTGTCACTAATAATTAGAATTGGTTCCTTTTTATTGACCTATCTAATTCAAACAATAGCTCATGTCAAAAATTCTTGATAAAATAAAATACAATGCAAATCTTAGAAGGAGGATCATAGATGCAAGTCCTATATATTGTTTCATTTCCTACTCGGGTTTTCTTCAAAAATGTTCTAGTAGTATGATGTTTTGATAAATGCATTTTGAGTAGTGTTTTGATACCATTATTAATGCAGTTATCGTATGTTCAATCATGATTTCATGTGTATTATCTTCTAGATGGTGTTCATATTGTTTTGATAAATGCATTTTGAGTAGTGTTTTGATACCATTATTAATGAAGTTATTGTATGTTTAATCATGATTTCATGTGTATTATCTTCTAGATGGTGTTCATATCATATTGAAATCATTTGCTTTTGTTCAATGCATATTTCCTTATACACATCACACTGACATAAAAAACTGAGTGCATGTTGAGATAGAGCTAATTTGAGTGAGTAAATTATGGAAATAGCTCAAATTCTTAGGGACAAAATATGTCTTTGTAGACACACATTGTTTCTAGAACCTAACTGAAGAGATAAGGCCAAATAGTAGGTCAAACGACATGTCCCTCATGGGATGATGATCTGTTTGGAACTGGGACTTTTAATGTATCAAGGATACATGTGGCATGAAATGTCCCCCATGGGGCATGACGTGTCAAATGTCAGACCATCCACCATTTTTATCAGCATCAAGAACATGATATTTTTTTAGTGAGTCATGCCATGTTACAAGGAGTAACTACAATGTGGAAACTAAAATACAATGAGTTTTCCCCTAAACATACATTGTCAAACTATTATTCCTTGATTTTAAAGTTGTTCCACATAGTATCCCCTAAACATATGATGCCAGACTGTCATTCCCCTAGAGGTCACATACCCTTCACCTTAGAAAACACCTATCTAGAATTCACATCAAGGGTTTAACATGAAACAGACTACATCCTCAATCTTGGGTATGGAGTTCTCTATATATAACATATGATGAACATGCAAAATAGTTGGCCAAACTGGAGTTGCAAGCTTAAAACTTTAGATTCAAAATATAACATGGATCATACAAGAATGGATGTAGTAAAAAAAGGGTATTAGAGACACTCACGTACACTAGTAAGGGGTCTACTCGCTCATGCTAATAGTAAAATGATTAACAAAACAAGAAAGAGAGAAAACATCATCACATTAGAAGATGGAGATGCATTCCTTATGGGGAGTTGTAGTGTCTTCAATCTTGGAGAGGAGGGTGGTCAATGAAGCAACAAGGTACAACCTTTGACATTTATTGGAACTGGACTTATGGTGAAACCCTTAATTGGGTCTTCATCTTGTGTCATTTTTCTCTTTATTTTCATTATTATACTTAGAATTCATGTTATTCCCCAATGTTTTTTTTTAATTGACAGATGCACTTATGAATGCTTTTCACATGTTTTATAGGTACTTTGACCATTTCTAGATGAAATTAAGAGATGGGGATTGATCCTAAGACTTCCCAAACCCTGTAGGAGTCACCCTCAACCTACCTTAAGTAAAGCAAACAACTCCATAGATGAAAAAGGAAGAGTCAAGTACATGCAAACCCCCCAAAAGTCTATGGTATGTCACCACAGTCATTTTACACAAGCTCCAAATCACATAAAATAACAAAGAAATAAAGGGTAAAAGCACCCACAATAGCATGGGCATTCTAAGGAGATCAAAATAGCAAGTGGATGCCACTTTCCACATTCCACCAGCCACAATCATGGAATCTAGGATCCCCACAACCATTCTATCAAACACGAGCTCCTCCCTTCCTCAATCACCATGGTCATTCTATTAAGAATGTTCCACCTCTAGGATCTCCCTAGAGGCCATCACTGGGTGGTCTGGGAGCCCACTCGGCAGCACCGTGATGGTTTCGTATGCGCTCCGGCGTCACCACTGCCATCTTGCTTGGAGACCATGGTGGTGGTCGAGCCCTTCGCTGGGTGGCCTGGGTCTGTACCCTTCCTACCCTACCGACAACGCTCCCATGCTAGTCAGTGATGCTGGTTCCCTCCACGAGATCCTCGTCACTGAAACTATGGCGATAGGGGGCAGATCTACACTCTCCCATGTTGGTCCCAGCTACTGTGTGATGGAATGCCCTCTGGGTGTTCAAATCCAGCGATTGGGGACCCTTGGTCTTTGACTCGCGGGTTCGTTGCGGATCTCAAGTTTGGTTGATTTCTTCTCCATAGGCGTCGACATCCGAACAATCAGATGGTTAAGCGTGGCTTGGGTAAAATGGGGGTAGAAGGAGTTTCCTCCACCTCCCCTTGTCTACTCTACTGCTGCATATGGGACACCTCTAGGTGTTCGATGTTTTGCCTCTGGGCAAACATGTGTTGTTCTGATTGGTTGAGATGGTTTTAGATCCTTTGCAGGATATCAACAAGGATGTTTGTCAGGGAAGTCGATTGATGGAGATCTCTATTTCTTTGTGCATTATCACACTTTGTGGGTGGATGTATAAGATAGTTTGTAATGCACATAGTATTGAAAGGTTGAACTAGATCTACTTTGCTACTGATCCCTATTGCAAGATTGCTTAGGTTGCTGCCCTTTCAAATGAGTCATCTTTCAACCTTCTAGAGTCGACTGCAAGGGTTCTTACTTGGGTGTTCAACCCATATAGAATCCTAAGATCGTGAAGGTCAGAAAAGACCTAAGGTTCCATAAATCTAGATCCAAGCAGGAAAGCTAGAGGTAGCTCTGGCTTGATCGGCGTTGCTATTTGTGGGTGGGCTGATTGAATGCAATAGCAGGTTGAATCATCTTCCTCCTGACAGGAATGTTTGGTCTTTAGTTCGTGTAACTTGATAGGTCTTTTTCCATGCCTTTATCTAGAGATCTTCTGAATACCCCCTGCGAGGGGTATCTGATCATAGGATGTATTTTCTTTTTGTCTTGTGTTGATGTAATGGGGTACTCTATGCCCAATGTTTTGGATTTATAGTAACATGATTTTGCATGACCAAAAAAAAAGAATGTTCCACCTCCTCCACACCATGTTCATTCCGCTCACACTTTCATTCTACTACCTTCCAAGTTTCCCATCTCTATTAATATTTATCCTATCATACCGTGACCATTCTTACATACTACGGTCATTCTTCCCTCATCCACCATGTTAGTTCTACCCAAAAAAGTTGTGCTACCTCCCAAACCCTAGTGATTACCAACACTAGTTTTACATTACTACCCACCCTTAATCCAAGACCTCCTAGACCATTATATAAGATTTAGTGGTTTCTAGGGGGAAGAGTTTAGTACTTACTCACCTCATTTCATCCCCTTGGTCGTGACCCAACCTACTCACAACTCCCACAACAACCTACTATGCCACTAGAAAGGAGGTAGTTGAGACCTAAAGAAGAGGAGGAAGACAACACTTTTGAGAGAAGAAAGACCATAAACCTCTCCCTGAGATCCAGATCACATAACTACAAAGAGGAGGAGGAATCTGATGATAATGTTGGTGAGAAAATGGAGGACAAGGCAGCAGATGTGATATCTCAACTTGAGGTATATTAGATGAAGTAGAAGGGGAAAATGTCCAAGGGAAATTTCTTAGTATGAGGAGCAAGAAGAGGAGTGGGACAACCAAGAAAAGAATTGGGACTAGATTCAGGACTTACCTCATCTGACCGAATGAAGAGAAGAGTGCTTGCATACCCACAATGCAAGCCATTGGGGTGGAAAATGACTTTGGACAATACATAGAAGCATGTGTCTTGTGTAATGTGATTATGGGGGCACACAAAACATATGTCAAGATCACCCAAGAATTCTTCAACACTCTAGAGAGAGAGTAGACATAAGGGGGAGGAAGCCATTAAGTTCAGACTGTTGAGAAATGTTCATATCTTGATAGCCTTATGTTGGTTGTTTACACTAACGAGTTTCAATCATCAGAATGATCTTTTACTCAACTAGCTATATCCCGCAAGTATACAAGAGTAGTTGTAGTCGAGGTCGAACACAAGGAGCGTTGGCTAGTTAGGCACAAGAGTTATGATTTTCAATAATCTAGATCGTTGTATACAAGATGATTGGATTAGAATAACTAAATAATAGATTTAAAACAAAATAGTAAATTATCACTTAAGAAAGGTTAAGATTCAGATTTGGAAGGATCCTTGACTTGGGATTTCACTATCACATCATATCTTATATTAAAATACAAATTTAAACATGTTAATTAACTTGCAAAGGAGGCTTGTAGTCATCACTCACCTCCCAGTGAAGTGATGACGATTTTAACTCCATACATCAATCTCGTGTATGTATTTCATTTCAAATCACAAACCTTGCTACTCAACATAATCCCAGCCACTCTCTCAGTCAAGGACAAGTTTCCAAAAGAGTAACTCCATACTCTCAAACACATCTTCTCAGATTATGAAAGAAAGTATAAAACATGCAAGTATGATGCCCAATCACACAAACAACCATTTTAGATCTAAAACAACTCTTGGAACATGCAAGAAACTAACATTTAGTATGAAATTCAGATGTTCATACAAGCTATGACATGGGAGCTACTCTCCCATGCCCAAGAAAAGGGAATTACTCGTCCATAATCATGCTTTCCATATTTTCTACAGAAAATTCAGGTTTTAACATGATCTAGATGAGGAAAAACAAGGAAATTCAAAGATGTAACCACAAGAAGGAGGAATTCTGGCTTGGGGACGAAATTCTCCTCCTTTAACTACTCCAAAATAAACTGGATCCTCTCCCAAGAAGCTGCACGAAGTTGGGGAAGCTTGGTTGTGCCTTGGAGAAGACAATGAAGAAGAAGAAAAGAAGAAATGGGCTCCTTTGGCAAGAAACCACATCCTTTCTCCTCGCAATCACCCTCCTCTACTCTCCTCTCGCTCTGGGATGAGGGAACTTCCAAAAAATGACCAGAGATAACCACCCATTCAGTTCTCCTTTCATTTTAAACAAAAACTCATATTTTTAAATTTCTAAAACAGCTAGGTGCACGTCGTGCACCGTAAGTGCACGTCGTGCAACTTTCCAGAAACTTTCAGTTTGCTCCAGAATGCACTATGCATGACGTGCGCTGAAGAAATGCACGTCGTGCAACTTTCCAAAAACTTTCTACTCCCAGGTGCACGGCGTGCGCTGAAGAAATGCACGCCGTGCAACTTTCAAGAAACTTTCAGTCTGCTCGACGCTCCCAGGTGCACAATGTGCATTTTTAAGACATGGCGTGCACGTGGCTGTTCTGGGCTGTTGTGTATTCTGCTCATAACTTTCAATGTGTAGGTCTAATTTACATGTCGTAAAAAGTGATATTTGCATAGTTGTGAACCCCAAAACATGTAGATACTTGAGGAGTGATCCAATAAGTGATAATATGATATATTCCTCATCATTTCATTGCAAAATGTAGTACCTACAATCCAAACCATGAGACAAGTAAGAATAGCTAAAAATTTAGAATCTAGCATGAATGAGAGTGATAATTGAGTCAAAACAACATGGATATGAAACCAAACATGATCCAAAAGATGATATGATTTGTGCACATCAAATCCCCCAAGCTTAAAGCATTGCTTGTCCTCAAGTAAAAAGAGCATAGAAACACAAATGAAGAATTGTCAAGTTCATGCATAGATCAAATGAAAAGAAAGATGTGTATAAGACCAAGCCAACCATGATCAACATGTTTACACTCATAGCCATCAATTCAACTTAAACATCCAAGAAAGAGATTTTTAGTTCAGCAGGGGTGGTCAAAATTAAATGAATCAAACAATTAAACAACACTAAGTAGAATTTGGATGACCAAGCCAAACAATTAGTGGATGTGCAACTCAAACTATCAACTATTAAGGATACAAATGATGAAATGTTAGTTAAAATTGACAATTTTAGTTGTACTCTCCTTCTTTCCCAAAAATGATATGACAATGGATTATAGGTCCCGACACTCGGCTGCTAATGTAGGCTTATGCACACGTGGAATGTCGGTTGGGGTATTTTACCCTCTTTTAAGACATACCACCTAACCATCATTGCCAGATCGGACTTACACTTGGATAACATGATATGTGGGCAGTTTAGCCATCTTTATGGGGTATAAAGATGAGTTACGACAAAAGAAATTTTAATTTTTTTCCAAAACATTGGAGAGTCAACTAAATTGCAACATTAGCTAGATTTCATTCATTTGTTTTGAAAAATTTTCATTGAAAGAGTGGTTGAAAATGCAATAAGAGCTTGGCAAGGGCATCATGTATTCCAAATGATGTTGTAAAGTTGATTTACTCACAAAAATTGAAACCATTACAAGTTTCAAGCAATCAAGGATGTGAAAGATGAATGTTCAGGCTAGAAGCATAAACCAGAGTTAAGCACATGTTGATGGCCAAAAGGTTTCATTTGATTAATGCATGCCTTTTACATTTTCTCCAAATGATATTTCTCATCAAAAGAGGACAATCAGTTAAGCATAGGAGTTCTATCCACATATAAAAGATAAACCTCATATCATACTAGATTTTCCACTAGAAGAGGAGAACTGAACACAACAACTGAAATGTGAACACAAAATAAAAGCAAATGATAAGAAGCAAATAACATGAAAGGGAAAATCTAAAAGAACTAGGTTACCATACGGATGCTCCCCCCTAAGCTTGAAATATACAGTGTCCTCACTGCATAAATCAAACTAAAAAGTTTGCAGACGGGTACCTTATCATGGTGGAAACATCAAAGTCCATGGAGGACCGGTGCTCTGATTTGCAGTTGGAAATTGTTGTGCTAAAGATTGATGCCTCCTTGCAAATATGTCCTTGATTTGGGGAAAGCGAAAGCACCTATCAGCTGTAGCAAGAATAGTCTTTTGTATACCAATATAATTTGTCTTTTCATTCCCCTTTGAAGCATCATTAAAATATGAGCTGGGAAGAGTGTTCTCATTATAAAGCAATGTGTCATCTAGAGTGTGAGGAGGAAGGACATGTGGCTTGCTTAAAGAATCTAAATGTAGACCATGTGTTGTAGCTTTCTCTCCTTGATTTGCAACTTCATAATCCTCATAGGTATCAACATCATCATACCTTGAAGGATATACTTCTATCACAACACCATTCTTCAATGTCACCGGCCTGAAATATGTAGGATTCATCTTCGGTGGACTAGGCAAGAAATGCAGAAATGCTTCTTTGCTAGAAAGAGCTTGTTGGGCAATTTGTTTCTCCAAGATGTGGGCATGAGTGGCAATATCGTCCACCTTAGAAGAGAGTTGGCAAATGGCACCCTTCATTAATTGTCTTTGTTGATGGAACTCCTGATTTTGTTGCATTTGATTTGAAATAAATGTTGCAAGCATGAACTCTAATCTAGAAGTTACTTGTGGTTGTTGTGGCTGAATGAAATTTGGGTTCACATTGTTGTAGAAGTCCAGTGGAGTGTAGCCCATTGGAGAATAAATAAAAGAAGTATAACATGTAGAAGATGAGTGTCTAAGAAATCCACATGCATCACAAATAATATTGGATGCTTGAAATGGTTGTGTGCTTAGCTTCTCAAACCTTTGCGATAAAGTGTCTAGCTTTGCTACAATTATGTCTATAGCATCAACCATGTGACTCCCCACTTGTATCTCGGATGTAGTAGCTGAATAAGATGACTGGTAGCTTGTATCCGAGCTCCATTGGTAATGATTTGCTGCCATATCTTCAATAATAGCATAGACGTCTCCATAAGATTTGTTCATTAAAGCTCCATTTGCAGCTGTATCAATATATAATCTTGTATTGTAGCACAAACCATTGTAGAAAGATTGCAATAGAAGCCAATTGATTATACCATGATGTAGACAAAGATGTTGGAGATATTTAAACCTCTCCCATGTATCATACAAGGTCTCTCCAGCCCTTTGAGAATAATTGATGAGTTGAATCCTCAGCTACAAAGTTTTTATAGGTGGAAAATATCTTGCCAAAAAGACTTTTAGAAGCTCCTCCCAAGTGTCGATTGACTTCTTTGGCAAAGTATAGAGCCATGCCTTGGCTCTATATTTAAGAGAGAATGAAAAAAGAATTAGACATATCCCATCAGTAGGAATGCCATATATCTTTATGGTGTTTAGCAACTGTAGAAATTCAACAATGTGGAGGTTTGGATCCTCCATTGGTGTCCCTCTAAATGCATTCAGCTGTAGCAATTGTATGATGGCTAGGATGATAGAAAACTTCTCTGCCTCAAATTATGAAATATTAATAGGCCCACTCATGTGCATTGTAGCTGTACCAAAGTAGTCCTTAAGAGGAAGGTCATCCTCCTTGATTATTTCTTCATGTGGATTCGGAGGATTAGGTGGATGTAGCGTACATGGTTGTGGTGTATGTGGTATGGATGAAGGTGGTGAATATGAGGGTGTGGAAGAATGTGGTATGGGTGTTGGTGGTAAATATGATGGCGGTGAATTAGGTGTGATTTATGGTGGTGTGGATGTAGGTGGCATGGGTGAATGTCGTTTAGATGATGGTGACATGGATGATGGTTGTGTGGGTTGTGATTCCTCCATACATGTTTGGGTTTCACTCCTTCTTGCTCCATGAGGGCTGCAAACGATATGTTCATTTTATAAATGTAGAGATATGCATGGTTCAAGGATCTTTTTATGAACACCCCATATGCTCCTACAAATAAACAAGGTGAGTGAGATACAAAAACAAACATGGAAGATACAACAAATTATGATGATCATGATGAATTATGATTTATAGATATGATTGGTTGATATGAAGGTTGTGATCTAGTCTCATTTACTTATCAACAACTCTTACTCTAATAGGAATACCGATGCTCCCCGACAACGGTGCCAAAAACTTGTTGGTTGCTTACACTAACTAGTTTCAATCATAAGAATGATATTTTACTCAACTAGCTATATCCCGCAAGTATATGAGAGTAGTTGTAGTCGAGGTCGAACACAAGGAGTGTTGGTTAGTTAGGTGCAAGAGTTATGATTTTCAATAATCTTGATCTTTGTATACAAGACGATTGGATTAGAAGAACTAAATAATAGATTTAAAACAAAACAATAAATTATCACTTAAGAAAGGTTAAGATTCAGATTTGGAAGGATCCTAGACTTGGGATTTCACTATCACATCATAGCTTATATTAAAATATGAATTTAAACATGTTAATTAACTTACAAAGGAGGTTTGTAGTTATCACTCACCTCCCAGTGAAGTGATGACGATTTTAACTCCATACATCACTCTCGTGTTTGTATTTCATTTCAAATCACAAACCTCGCTCCTCAACATAATCCCAGCCACTCTCACGGTCAAGGACAAGTTGCCAAAAGAGTAACTCCATACTCTCAAACACATCTTCTCAAATTATGAAAGAAAGCATAAAACATGCAAGTATGATGGCCAATCACACAAACAAGCATTTCAGATCTGAAACAAATCTTGGAACATGCAAGAAACTAACATTTAGTACGAAATTCATATGTTCATACAAGCTATGACATGGGAGCTAC
This sequence comes from Alisma plantago-aquatica, assembly GCA_963693085.1. NCBI lineage: Eukaryota > Viridiplantae > Streptophyta > Magnoliopsida > Alismatales > Alismataceae > Alisma > Alisma plantago-aquatica. The sequence goes on from OY856415.1 coordinate 543,397,104, forward strand.
TCTCCCATGCCCAAGAAAAGGGAATTACTCATCCATAATCATGCTTTGCTTATTTGCTACAGAAAATTTAGGTTTTAATATGTAGAGGAGGAAAACAAGGTGATTCAAAGATGTAACCACAAGAAGGAGGAATTCCGGCTTCGGGACATAATTCTCCTCCTTTAGCTGCTCCAAAATGAACTGTCTCCTCTCCCAAGAAGCTGCACAAAGTTGGGGAAGCTTGGGTGCACCTTGGAGAAGACAATGGAGAAGAAGAGAAGAAGAAATGGGCTCCTTTGGCAAGAAACCACCTCCTTTCTCCTCAAAATCGCCCTCCTCTACTCTCCTCTCGCTCTGGGATGAGGGAACTTCCACAAAATGACCGGAGATAACCGTCCATTCAGTTCCCCTTTCGATTTAAACAAAAACTTGTATTTTTCAAATTTCTAAAACTGTCAGGTGCACGCCGTGCAACTTTCCAGAAACTTTCAGTTTGCTCTAGAATGCACTGTGCACGACGTGCGCTGAAGAAATGCACGTCATGCAACTTTCCAAAAACTTTCAGCTCCCAGGTACATGGCGTGCACTGAAGAAATTTATGTCGTGCAAATTTCTAGAAACTTTCAGTCTGCTCAACGCTCCCATGTGCACGACATGCATTTTTAAGACACGACATGCACCTGGTTGTTCTGGGTTGTTGTGTATTCTGCTCATAACTTTCAGCGTGTAGGTCTGATTTACATGCCGTAAAAAGTGGTATTTGCATAGTTTCGAACCCCAAAACATGTATATACTTGAGGAGTGATCCAATAAGTGATAATATGATATATTTCTCATCATTTCATTAAAAAATGTAGTACCTACAATGCAAACCATGAGACAAGTAAGAATAGCTAAAAATATAAAATCTAGCATGAATGAGAGTGATAATTGAGTCAAAACAACAAGGATATGCAACCAAACATGATCCAAAAGATTATATGATTTGTGCACATCACCTTAGAACTGATTTTTTGTCCCCATTCCTAAGTTCTCATAGCATTTTAAAATGCAATGATGAGAAAAAAAGTGTGCATGCAAAATGTTTGAGCATGGGAACATCATGTTGACCAAGGTACATTCATTCATGAAAAGTCAGATACAAGTAAGATGCCAAACCTTGTGATTAGATACATGCATAAAGTTTTTTCGATACAGTCTTTGGTCAGTGCTGACACCCCATTTTTGCTCACTCAGTAGAAATTCATGCCTAAATGTTAATCCTACGGATAATAATGGAGTTTATCCTATTTTTCACATTTTATCCTTTTTCTACTTCTTTTCCACATTTTCCATATCATTTCACATTTTTTGCCTATTTAATCCACCCATTTTCACCCACTTTTACCCAATTCGGGGTTCTCTGAAAAAAAATCATTATTTGGATTAAGTGCAACTTGCTCATTATTGTCACTTTTTATAAGTCTTTTCCTAATTTTCCCTGTGGAATTATCCTAAATGAAATATTCTCCTTTTCCCCCACTAATAATTCAATTACCTTTATCCACATGAAAAATTCATAGCTTTTGGATAATAACAAAGGACGATCATGAATTTATGCATTTTATTTCTCCTTTATTATTATTTTTGACTTTGATTCAAAATCTTCCTTTTCTACAAATTTCTTAAAATCATTCTTGAAATATCAAGAAAATCTGGAAGTCAAATTTTATTCACTCTCGACCCACCCAGTGGGTCCTAGACATCTGTGATGTGCCTCATGGCGAGTTTTCTTGATCGGCGGGCCACACCTCACGATGTATTAGTGTGATCTTCTACCTCTTCCAATATCTTCCAATTGGAAAGCTCGAGCCCTAAAATCCACATATATATAAACCCTCACACCCATCATATTCTAGGCCCCTTTTGTCTCTCCTAAAGCTAGTGAAACTACTAACTCCACATTTTTATTTTCTACATGTGATCGAAGGATTCTTCTTCTGACAACAATTGTCTACTAGCACCGGTAGACTGCTCAATGATTACAACTACCATCTCTGCTATATCTATATCAGTAACACATTCTTTCTCTAATAAGTTACATTCATGTGTTCATATATGCATACCACTTTAAAGATATAAGATCTCACTCTATCAAATCTCTCTGTCTCTCTCTCTCTCTTCCTACACATCAATCCCTATTGCTAATGATGGATCTCCATTGTCGGAGGTCCTGAGGTGATTGGTACCATAAGACACCTAAAAACTAGGACCTTTTAGGCTATTATAGGAGATCCACCATTGTCTCCTACACCAAAGGTCCACCAACATAAATATCAATTTTGTTATCAGTTTTTTCACCATTTTCTACTTTTTTTAATCCAAGATGACTAACACGGTTGCAATAATGTTATTAGGCTAGATGAAGGTGCTAACACCTTCCCCAATGGTAATAAGAGATCTTTGAACTAATGCATACCTTTCTTATCCGTCCTCGAGTGGAGTCAAATCAAGCTTTTTTGTGTTTTTCCATCGATTTACATGTCAAAATCAATTTTCCTTGTATTACGTATAAAATTGGGTGGCGAGTCTGAGCTTTATCATTTAATTTTTTTATTTCCATGACAATAGGATCCATTAGATTTTTCGATTGGGTACAAAAGTTTGATGAATCCGTTGGGAATAGTCATACAGTCTGAGTTGCATTTTCCTTTTGGCAATCACTTGATGTTTCTATTTTCCCGTCTATTTTCTTCTAGTTTTTCACTAAAATATGAAGTTTTTCATAATAAGCAAAAAAGAAGTTTAGCAACAAATTGGAAGAAACCGTTGGGGAAAGAATCTTAAGCTTTTTTACCAAAAAAATGGTGCAATACTTTGTTCTGATGGTAGAAAAAGAGTTTTTTTTATCGTTGCCTTTTATTTTCCTGGATCTTTGTAAAGTTGTCAGAATCCTATGTTCTACGAGTAGAAAAAAAAAGTATGCTTTGGTTTTCATGTTTCTTCAGTTTTAGCTATACGACAACTACCACATTTTCTATGAGTTGTAGTTTTTAGGGTTAGCCTCCACTTCCTTTCTAGGGTTAGCCTCTACTATCCTTTTGGGGTTCACCTTCACTTCCCTTCTTTTCCTTTTTATTTCCCGTTTCATTTTTTATTTACTTTTATAAAAAGTATTAGAAAAATAATATAGAAAGAGAGAAAAGGATGAAAGATGTCTTCATGTTGAGTAATGCCTTCTCTTTCTTAATATTTGCATGATAGTTTATTTATGTTGCTATAATTTATCTTTCATGCTTTATTATTTTGGGCTTTCTTCTAAATATATTAAAATCCTAAACTGGCATAATGCATACCTACAAGCTCATGCATCACTGAATGGGTGCCAATAGATGTGTTGGACCCCTAAAAGTGGTGCAGGAGTATTAGTTGGAGTTCCAACATAGTGTTAAGTTGGACATCCAAGGACACACCCCTCTCCTAGAACTCACGAATAGTTATAGCCATCATAGTCACGAGGTATATGTGGAGCAGTATCAATATATGTGGAACCTAAATTACCCCCAAAATGAGTGCCATCACACCATATAGAAGATAAGGACCAAACCCTCCTACACAACTCATACATGAGTGAGGACATAACATCATATCTAAACTCATGGGCTACAAAGGGGGACTTTATCTTCTACTTATGCATTTAGTGGTTTCTTGTTCTAAAATTTTCAAGATTTTTGCATACTTTGGTAATTCTAAGATTGTTGAAAGGTTTATACTTTAAGTTTGTAGTCTTCACACATCGATTGTTTTCCATTTTCTAACATCCTCATGTTTAATGTAATCTTATCAAGACAACAATGTCAAATCATCAGTCTTACCAAAAAAACAACCTCAAATCAACAATCTTATGATATCACTTGATCACAAACAATCTCAAACTAACAATCTCCAATGGTCTTAAAGGATCCCCAATTATTTAAACTGATCTTAAACATCAACAACCTTGAACCTATGAAATTTTCAAACTTGAAAAATATTCAATGATCTTTAACAATATCAAATGATCTCTCATCCCAAATATCTTCATTCAATATTCTTAAATGATCAATCTTTCCAAAAAAGGAACCTTTTTTCCTTTAAAAAAAATAATATCTTTGCAAAAAATCATCAATCTTTTTAAAAATAAATAAATAAAACTCTTTCCAAAAAACAAAAGAAAATATTTGGAAAAGAAACAACTTCTCAAAACCCACAAAAAGAAAAGTCTTTTAAAAAAAACTTTCAAAATAAATTCTTTACCAAAATAAAATTCTTTTCAAAACAAAAAATGAAAAATATTTTCAAGCAAAAAACTTTTTGAAAAAGAGCAACCTTTTCCAAAAAGAACAATCTGTTTGAAGAATAATATTTTTTCACAAAGGAACAGTATTTCAAATAAAATCTTTTTAAAAATGATAGAAAAAGGAAAATCTTTTTTTAAAGAGAACAATTATTTCCCAAAATGAACAAAATTTTCAAAGAAAAAAATCTTTTGTAAATAAAATCTTTTAAAAAAAAACAAAGAACAATCTTAAATCTTTCCAAGAAAATCAACAAAAGTTGAACATCTTTCAAAACTCAACAAAGTTGAGAGATTCTTTCAAAACTCAATAATATTGAAAAATACTTTCAAAACTCAACAAAGTTGAGTCATCTTTCAAGAAAGGTGAATATATTCTCAAAACTCAACAAAAGGAAAGAAAATTCTTTTTTAACTTGGACACCACTTTCAAAGATCTTCTAATTTAATCTATGCTAAGAGGTTGATCAATTGTGGTCTCTTCTCATGAGCCACCATTTATGCCTAAAACCTTTGATAACCCCCAAAAGGCTACCAAAGTGCTCTAAATGATCTTCAATATTCATCTTTGCTCATACATGAGCCAAAGAGGCATTCTTTTGGGGGAACCTATCCAAAATACCATGACCTTCAGTGAACTAAGTTTCCAAATCTTTAGCCTTGCATTGAAAGGTTGCCCAATTTTACCCAGAGGCTATGCGCTCTTACGATCAAATCACATCTAGATTTGCATCATTTACTCTGGCCTTGAGCTACTCATTCTCATGTTTACTCAAGAAAATACTTCTTTGAAGGGCCTCTAACTTAGCTTGATCCTTTCAAAACAAAGCTTCTCTGTTGTACCAATACACTACTTAATCCTCAAATCTTGGATATAACCTCCAAATCTTGATCTTGAATATCAACTCAAGTCCTAAGTAATTCAACTCCGTTTGATAAAGAGGATTTTTTTAGCTTGATTGATATGTCACCAAATAGCATGTGGTCTACCCATCTTTGCCTACCCAAACTATGATCTTGGATGACAACCTTAAGATCAACCACCACCTCACATTCACCTTCATATCTATATGGTCCCAAACTATGACCTAAAATTGGCATGTTAACCTATCTCCACTTACATATCTTATATGGTCCCAGACTATGACCTAAGATTGGGCCACCACCTTGACTTCACAATGATATCTATATGGTCTTGGACCATGAACTAAAACTGGACCAACACACCCTTTTCCTTGTGAATATTTCTCTCATAAATTTCCATTGAGGAGAGAGTAATCTCATACACCTGTATCCAGCTGCAATCTCTAGCCATAGAAGCGTCACCTTGTCCCTAGTTACCCCTTTTCATTGTGAGTATTTCTCTCATAAGATCTCTCATGAGGAGAGAGGAATCTCACACACCCGTATCCAACAACAGTCTCGGGCCCTGAGCGGGTCACCTTATCCCTAGATATCCCTTTTCCTTATGAGTATTTCTCTCATTCGATTTTCCCCTCAAGAATAGAGAAATCTCACACACCACTTTCCAGCCACAATATCTAACCCTAAGTGGATCACCTTATCCCTGGATACCCTTTTTTGTTTGTGAGTGTTGCTCTCATAAAAGCTCATTGAGGAGAGAGGATTTCACACAACCATCTCCAGCCACAGTCTCCTTCCTTTGAGAGGGTCACCTTGTCCCTGGATACCCCTTTACCTTGTGAGTGTTTCTCTCATAAAAATTTCCCTAAGGAGAGAGTTATCTCACACACATAAATCCAGACACAGACTCTGGCTCTGAATGGGTCACCTTGTCCTTAGATATCCCCTTTACCTTGTGAGTGTTTCTCTCATAAGATATCCCCTAAGGAGAGAGGAATCTCACACACCTATGTCCAGCCACACTCTCTGGTCCTGAGTAGGCCAACACTTTCCTAAATATCTCCTATTCCGTGTGAGTATATCTCTCATAGAATATCCCCTAAGGAGAGAGAAATCTCACACACCCACATTCAGCCACAATCTTTGGCCTTCAGCGGGTCACCTCATCCCTGGATACACATTTTCATGTGAGTATTTCTCTTATAATATCTCTATGAGGAGCGAGGAATATCACGCACCCATATTCATTCACAATCTCTAGCCTTAGAAGGATCACCTTGTCCTTGGACACCCCTTTTCCTTGTGAGTATTTCTCTCAGAAGATTCCCCCTGAGGAGAGAGGAATCTTGCACACTCATGTCTAGACAAAATCTCTAGCTCTAAGTGGGTCACCTTATACCTGGATACACATTTTCCTTGTGAGTATTTCTCTCATAATATCTCCCCTGAGGATAGAGGAATATCACACACCAGTATCCAACCACATTCTCTAGCTTTAAGTGGGCCACCTTATCCCTAGATACCCATTTTTCTTTATGAGTCCTTCTCTCATAAAATCTCCCCTCACGAGTGAGGAATCTCACACATTCATATCTAGCCATAGTCTTTGGCCCCCGAGAGGGTCACCTTGTCCCTGTATACCCCTTTACCTTGTGAATATTTCTCTTATAAAATTTACCCTAAGGACAAAGGAACCTCGGGAACCTGTATCCAACCATAGTCTCTGGCCCTGAGTGGTTCACCTTCTCCCTAGATATCCCCTTTACCTTGTTAGTATTTCTCTCTTAAGATCTCCCATGAGGAGAGAGGAATCTCACACACCTATTTACAACAACACTCTCTTCCTCTGAGTGGGTCACCTTGTCCCTAAATATCCCTTGTTCCATGTGAGCATTTCTCTAATAAAATATCCACTAAGGAGAGAGGAATCTCACACACCCGTATTCAGCTACAGTCTCTGGCCCTAAGTGGGTCACCTTATCGCTAGATACCCCTCTTCCTTGTGAGTATTTCTCCCATAAAATCTACATCAAGGAGAGAGTATTATCACAGACCCCTATCTAGCCACAGTCTCTGGCCCTGAGTGGGTCACCTTGTCCCTAGATTTAACCTTTTCCTTATGAGAGTTTCTCTTGTAAAATTTCCCCTGAGGAGAGAGAAACCTCACACATCAATCTCTAACCACAGTCTTTTTTCGCAAGCGAGTCAGCTTGTCCCCTGACACCATCATAACTTGCCCTCTACAATCAACAACCACAATTTGCATGCTTTATCATGATATTATGGACATATCTCTAGACAAAATTGGAAAAATCCTTCCATATCACTCAATCTAGGGGCATGTTCCTCTCCTCATACCATTAGATCTGACAAACTACACTGATACATGAAAAACTACACAGACATATGGACAAATCCTTCCATATCACTCAATCAAAGATAGAAAGGGTCAGCCAAAGCCACAGACATAGGGGTTCCGCTTTGTAGGTCATGCACAACTATCAACATGTTACAACCTGGAGGCTGAAAAACTACACGATCTTGTATAACTCTCGACAAGGGCATACCCACACAAGAATATTACACCTAAGCATCAACAAGAGACATATATGACATACACAATCACTCCATAAAAAAACCAAGAAGATGATCGAATAGAAGAATCTAGTGAAAAATCAGAAGTCATTTTTTATCACGGATGAAGGTCAAAAGCTACAAAGGGTTAAAATAATACAAATCCAACACAGAAGAAGAGGCCTTATGTAGTCAATCCCATGCATCTCCACCTTGGAACTATCCTTTAGTTCTAGGACCATACGGTACTTACCCACCTCATCCAAGCTTAATAACAACATTGACAACATCTATTCTCTCAAAGATTTGACACACTGTTGATCACAACATGAAAGAAATCTTTTGAAACTGGGAGATATAGAGGTCAAGATAGAAGAAATCAACACCTTCAGAGGTCACCACTAGAAGATCACAAAGTTTGATTGCCAAAGCATGATGAAAGGGGATATATTTTCAAAACTGACTATTCATCCCACCAACGACAAGAAGGAGATGACAATATTGAAGCAGAAGAGAAGATTCACACACTGAGGACCCTCTCTCAATAATATTCCCCCATTGATCAAGCATCTTGTGAAATTTCCAACCATAAAGGAGCCTCGTAATCCCCTACCAAAGAGATAAAATTATAACTCTTACCATGATTTCCATCATAATAAGGGACACAAAATAAGATTATGTATAGCCCTCAAGCACAACATTCAAAACCTAATCAATGTTGGCTTGGTCCAAGTGGATATCCTTACAAAATTCACTCTAGAGCCTGTAGCTGAAGTGCCAGATGCAGTAATGGAATGAATTGAATCCCTACTCGATCCAGAGCACAACAAGAGCACACCAACTGATGCAGTCACAAAGTTGACAAAGCATCCACTTGAGCCGGAGCTCTGCCAAACAACACCAAGACACACAACTATCATGAGCCCAAAGCATTCAGGGATCATGAAAGATCTATCTAGTTGTTTTTCTTTAAAAAACATCAAAATAAAAAAATCAAAATGAAAAAAAATTGAAAGTCAAATTGTGAAAATCATCAAAATCAATAAAAGAATCAACTTAATATATTTAAGTGCATGCATCTATCCTAATGTGCACCCTGAAGTAGAAGGGTTGAAGTATAACCATATAGCCTAAGAAGAAAGGAGCATGTAGTTATTTTGAGGTCCTAATGGTTCAAAAACCTATTCTTGTCCATAAAAATACTCAACCAATGAAATCATCTAAAGCTACAATTGTAGGATGACATCACATATCAAAATCAACAAACATCCTCTTCTAGGTCTTCTTAAGTTGAGCACCCAATAGGTGATTATGAATAGACCCACAAAGTCAAGACATCCTGGAAACAAATTTAGGGAGCACTCATACATGAGCTTTAATATTTAAATATGACAATAACCCTACTCACGGGGCCTGATAAATACACATGTATTGGATGATAAGGTTATTTGGATCCCTTGTGGCATTGTCCATGTATCACCATTTTACATGCTAAGCTAGCCCGGGGACCATAAATAGGGAACCTTTTCTAATAATCTTTCGTTAATCATAAATTCAAGTTCCCATCATAAGGCTCTGAGCATCGATGTTCACAACGTCAAAGAATTAACTGAACATACATTAACTATAAGGCCCAAAGGGCACATGAACATGGACATATGCTTGTTGAGAATTGCTTATTAAGCATGAACCAGTCATAGTGGATCATAAAACTCTCTCTAAGGAGTCAAAAACTCCCATCTAAAGGTTCTAAGCATCAATGCCCATGGACTTCAATGCAAAATGATCAAATACAAACAAATAAGTCCAAAGGATACTCGAAAACATGGATACATGTCTGTGATACACTGCATACACCACAAGTGTCGAGAAGAGATCCCATATGGGTGTCTCTCTGACACCTGGCACCTTAACCCAATAGGGTAGGGATTTTCTATAAATACTCACTACATGACACAACTTGAGTCAGACCAACATGAAATCAAGATCTAGTGGCGCATCAAATACACCCTAAAGGAATCTTTTCTTGGTGGTACATTTGGCAATAATCATCACAAGGGAAGAACCATTCAATTCATAGTATACTTTGGGCAAGCTTAAACATGCTTGTGGTCTCAAATCACCTTAAAATCTAGTGTACAAAGTGGAAAGTAAGCTAGGCAGGGTAATAGTCATTTCCATCAAATAAGCTATAATGATTACATGAACACACCTCACATCTCATGATTGGCCTCTTAAATAATAGTGGTTACCATAAACTCACCAAAAGGTTCTCAATATAGAAAACCTAAATGTTGACAAATGACCTAAGACCAAAACAAAAAAAACAAACTAACAATAAAAGTACCTTCAAGGGTCAAATCCTAACATCTTCCATGGTCAATAGAAACATCAGAATCCACAAACTATGGTATGTTAAATTGAAATTGAATAAAACATCAACCTCAAAATCAACTTCTTACCAATTAACATGATCACATTAATATCAAAAGAAGAATTCAAAACTTTTAAAACAAAACAATGGCGCAAAATGCTACCAACATAATTGAAATCATGATAACCCCTGCCTCAAAAAAGACCGATGAAGAAGGGAAACCTTACATGATAGTGGATCACTCTGTATCATCATCACATATCATTTAAACATCAAGAAGGTCTCCTTCGGCAATCACAACATATCTCCACCAGTAAAGTCCATCAGGGAACCGTTGGCAGAATACAAACGTCAAAGAGAAGATGAATTGCTCAATATAGAGACAACATATGACTCAAATCTATCTCCATCAACACTTGCTACATCCTTAGAGAAAGAGTCATACAAGGCACATCATCTCTAGAGATACTAAAAACCTTATTATCTTCTCTCCAAGATAGACCTACAACCCATGAACGAGGGTTACCTCTTATCAGTTAGCATGGCCTCACATGGAATACTCTTCACATAACTACTGAATCAACAAAGGACATATGGTCCAAAGACCTTGTAGAAGGGCAATCCATCTTCAATGACCTCATGTCACCTTAGAACACCCCTCTTACAATAAATTCAACATGATACAACCTCTATTGATGACAACAATAGAGTAGCTCCATGCCTCTACCTTCCAAGAAAGATGCACGGGTCATATTGCATAGGCCCACCAAAGACCTGTTGAAAATGTGACATCAAGGCCACATAACCAAAGTAGACTGAATGATATGTTGGGCCTTCATTCCATATCATGACCATCATTAATTTTTTTACAATGAGATTGCTTTCCTTTAGAATAGTTGAAGTTGATGTATTCAAATGTCAATACAACCAACATCAAACTTCAGAGATAAAGCTTGACTCAAAATCATCGATCATGTGATTGTTGGAAGTACACCTGTTTGACCTTTTGTCTCAAAAAAAAAGTATACACTCTTCTAGGCATCCTCAATCATGACCACTTCTGCAGATGGTTGTTGCCAATCTCTTCGGGTCTAGGACTATGACCAAAAACTGGACTGACCATATGCTTTACATTTCACAATCTTTTTTAATCCTAGATCATGACCTAAAACTAAACCAAGCCCACAATGATATTTCAAAATCATTTTATGGTCCTAGATCATGTCCCAAAACTTAACCTAACCCATGATCGCATTTCCAAACCCAATTTTGGTCCCAAAAATTGGACCAATCACGTTTTTTATCTACCAATCTCTTTTGGGTCCTGGACTAAAACTATAAACTACACTACAAGCCTTGTCCTGAACAGGATCCTCTCTATTTTGGTGACAACATTTGTTTGTGTTCTAGATCAAGACCTTAAACTTTTCCATCCCACATTCTAGCCCTACCTAGAGTAGGAAATTGCCATTTTGAAAGCACCATCCAAAATAGGTTCTCCACATTTCATTTTTGAAGCCTTATCCTGAATAGGCTCTCCTCATTTTAAGCCCTCCCCCGAGTAGGCACCATTCCACTTTAAATCCCAGCCCTGAGTAGGAACCTAAAAACTTAAGTCCTACCCTGTGTCAGCACCTACCATCCTTAGATATTAATTCTCAATGGATTCACATCACCTATAGAAAAAGCCTAACCTTGAGTAGGATTTTTTTTCATCTAAAGACCTTCCCTGAGTAGGAACCAATTATTCTAAATCCCTACACTAGGTAGGGACCTTTCTTTCAAAATCCCTTTCCTCAATAGGCACTCATTTTCAAATCCCTACCATGAGTAGAAAATCCTCTTCAAATCCCTATCGTGAACATCACCTTTTTGATACTACCCTGAGTAGCACTAGTACAGAAATTGGTTATAACGTCCCTACGTGTAGGGTCGGTTTTTCCAAATAACCGACCTTATATGTCTAAAAAAATGGGGGCACCACTTAAGACCTCTTGGGTCAGTTTTCTTAAAAAAACCAACCTTGTAGTGTAACTCTATAGGGTCGGTTTTCCAAATAACCGACATTATATGTTTATAAAAAATGAGGGCACCACTTATTACCTCTTGGGTCACTTTTCTTAACATAACCGACCTTATAGTGTATTTCTATAGGGCCAGTTTTCCAAATAACCGACCTTATATGTCTATAAAAAATGTGGGCACCACTTAAGACCTCTTGGGTCACTTTTCTTAAAATAACCGACCTTGTAGTGCATCTCTATAGGGTCGGTTTTTATAAAATAAGCAACCTTATAGACAATTGGTTTAGAAAGTCAATTACAAGTTTCCCGCGGCAAAAATTTGCTTGATTTTGGCTTCGCGCCTCGATCTATAGGGTCGGTTTTTCCTTATAACCGACCCTAAAGGGTTCCTCAGTTGACAAATTCATCGACTGAATCAGAGCTAGATTTCACGTATACGAGCACCTTTAGGGTCAGTTTTTTCCTTATAACCGACCCTAAAGTCCTCTTCGGTTCAGCACCTCTAAGGTCGGTTTTTCCTTTAAAACCGACCCTAAAGGCTCCTCGGTCGACAAATTCGTCGACCGATATCAATTCTGGATCCAATTTAGTTCACGCATTTATAAGCACCTCTAGCGTCGGATTTGTACTTATAACCGACCTTAGAGCTTTCCTCGGTCGACGAATACTTCGACTGATAATCTCGGTTGACAAATTCAACGACCGATAAGGAGTCAGATTTCAAGTGTATAAGAAACTTTTAAGGTCAGTTTTTTGCTTATAACCGACCTTAGAAGTCTATTCGGTCGACAATATTGTCGACCGAGATGAATTTTGGTTCCAATTTAGTTCACGCTTGTGAAAAACTAAACTTGATCCTAAGTTTATCTCAGTCGACAATATTGTCGACCGAATTGGACTTTAGGGTCGGTTATAAGCAAAAAACCAACCCTAAAGGTACTTATACGAAGGAAATCTGGCTGTTTCTCGGTCGACGAATTTGTCGACCGAGATAGAGCCAGATTCATTGGTATAAGCTCCTGTAGCGTCAATTTTTCTTTATAACCGACCCTAGAGGGATTTTCGATCGACAATATTGTCAACTGAGATAAACTTAGGATCCAGTTTAGTATTTCACACATGAATAAGTACCTCTAGGGTCAGTTTTAAGGAAAAAACTGACCCTAGAGGTACTTATACTAAGGAAATATGGCTCTGTTTCGGTCGACGAATTGTTCGACCGAGACAACATCGGTCGACGAATTGTTCGACTGGGGCCAACCCTGTGAACCTCCATTTGCTTGAATTAAAAAAGCAATATTCTGATTAAAATATAAATTAAAAAAAATTGTAACAGCTAGAAAATTGACCATCGTAACGGCTAGAAAATCGACCGTCGTAACAGCTAGAAAATTGACCGTCGTAACGGCTAGTTCGATTGACCGTTGGACGACCGGGAGACGACCATTGCGGGCGTCGGTCGACAAATTGTCGACCAAAATGGGCTTTATTTTGCTATAAATAGCACCCAAAACGATCCATTTCTTCACACATTCACATTCTCACTTCTCTAGCTCCTCTCTAGTGTATTCTTGTGAAAATCTTTAGCTTCTCTACATCCAAGTCTTGCTTGCTACTTCTCCACTTCAAAGCAACGAAATGGCTTCATCATCTACGTGTGGAAAGAAGCAAGTTGCAGGTAGGAAAGGAAGGACGATCTCTCCAATGCTGTCGTTCATCAACGACGTCCCCTTCAACGACGCAACTACAGGTGACCGCTATCTCAGGCTCTCCTCAAGAACTCCTCTTCCACGACGGCCAGTCGACGTCATGGACTTCCAAATCATTGTCGATTTGGAGGAACTCTTTGAGGTGCAACATTTGACTGATTTTCTAAATCCCTCCTTCCATTCCTACTCCTCCAAAGTAGCTAATGAATTCTATGCCAATTTAACCCCACATCCTGACCATGATACCTTCTCCTCTATGGTTGGTGGGTATGGATTCCATTTTACTGAGGAGGGTATTCTTGATATGCTTGACATAGACATAGAAGAATATAATGATTTTCTTGATCTCACCACAGGAAATCCACTCAACAAACTCTCCCAAGATGACACTACTACTAGCCTTAGTGATGTTAAAAGAGCCATCTTTCAATCAAATATGACTTGTCATGAAGATAGGGGTACCTATTATGCCATAAATTTAAACCTGAAGCTAGGATCATAAATCTCATTGTTGCCACCAATATCCATCCTAGAGCAAACAAATTTGAAGTACCCACCTTTCGTATGTACCTTATCTATGCCATTCTCAAAGGTATTCCCATAAACTTTATTCGTATCATCCTTAAGAATATGCTTGAGTTTTCTGGCAATCCACCTTATGTTGACATTGTATGCCAAATCACTCAACATTTTCTTAAGAAGAATACTGAGGACGACTTAGGTTACACATGGGATAGAAAACCCCAAAAGATAAGTAAAAATATCGTGGAAAAGATGGGAATCGACTTTGGCCACAAAAGGGATAGGACTGAAGGGGAGACATCCACCCAAGACATACCTACACCACCTCCTCCTACCAACCTACCCCATGATCCTAATACAAACACCTTGACATACATTGATGGATCCCAATATCACCTAAGTAGGCAATTGGATTATAATCACCATGCCATGACTTATTTAAACCAAAGGATGCAAACTCTCTCTCCTAACCAACATGATGAATATCCCTATTCCCTTAATCCTGGCATGATAAATCCATACAATCCTTCCTACAACTACTATCAAATTCCACCTCCACCATCTCCTGATCTCACACGTACTCAGTTTTCCCCAATTCAACTTCAAGACATTGCTGCCCACTTTCGCTTTGATCGTGTTCCCACCTTCTTGGAGGCTTATGCCTTAACCAAGACAGGTGCCTTAGAGTGGCAGACGTTGGTCAAATATTATGGAGCTGAGCCCTTTCTTGGAAAAGACCCAGACATTGATGTAATCCTTCGGTCTTTTCATTGATATTATGAGATATCTTTGTAATGGTTGTAATGGATATCTTTTTATAAAGTAAGTATGTCATGCTTCATCTTAGAAAGTGTATGGGCATTAAATTGTTATGAATAAAAGTGTTTTCCATGGCTTCATTTGGACATATACATGTTATATAAGAATATTGTTATTTTAAAAGATTGAAAAATAAATTATGGCTAAATTTGACAAAGCATCACTTGGTTTTAAAATTAAATATCTCTTTAAGGGGGAGCATAGAATAAAATTAAGGGGGAGAACTAAAGAGTCATACAAAATGATTATATTGGATATCATGTAAAATCTTGTACAAGTACTTAGATATCATGTAAATCAAGTGTTAGATCTTACCTAGCCATTTAGAACACTTAGATAGGTCATCCCCTACAATAGTGTCACAACCGCACACTCATACACACACTTGGTACTTAATTTAAAACATTGAAATAGGGTTAATCTCGGTCGAAAATATTGTTGACCGAGACACTCTCGGTCGACAATATTGTCGACTGAGGAGGACTTAGGATCACCTCTAGGGTTGGTTATAAGCACCTCTAAGGCACCTCAGTCGACAAATTCGTCAACCGAATAAGAGCCAAATTTAACGTGTATAAGTACCTCTAGGGTCAGTTTTTCGCTTATAACCGACCCTTAAGGGCTCCTCGGTCGACAAATTCGTCGACCGAATAAGAGCCAGATTTCACGTGTATAAGCACCTCTAGGGTCGGGTTTTTTCCTTATAACTGACCCTAAAGGGCTCCTCGGTCGACAATATTGTCAACCGACAGAAATTTTGGATCGAGTTTAGTACTTTTCAAAACGTTATAAAGCATTGGGATCTCAATCTTTTGTCTCATTGTTGGGAATTCACATCCCTCAATACCACCATCATCACATTTGCTGGATCTGAATATTCAAACCCTTAGTTCATCACTAAACATGGTTATCAGTTATCAAGTAACTATTACCTTCAAGTCATCTGACCAAGGTATTTAGGATATTTGTTACACAAGCATCTCAATTTCATATCAACCATATCAATTTCATATCAACATCATGCAATACAAAAATAACATCACTATTCCCTCATTAGGGTTAGAGTTTCCCATCTTTATCAATTAGGGTTTCACATCATCATCCCATATTGAAATTTCACATAACATTATCCCATATTAGGGTTTTTACACAACATTCCCATATTAGGGTTTCACATAACATCATCCCATATTAGGGTTTCACATAACATTATCCCATATTAGGGTTTCATACGACATCACCATATATTAGGGTTTCACATAACATCATTATTAGGGTTGTGTAAGCACCTTAGAGCTCCCTCGGTCGACGAATTTGTCGACCAAAAAAGAGTCAGATTTCACGTGTATAAGCACCTTTAGGGTCGGTTTTTTCTTTATAACTGACCCTAAAATGCTCCTCGGTCGACAATTATTGTCGACCGACATGAATTTTCGATCCAGTTTAGTTCACGCATTCTCGGTCGACGAATTTGTCAACCGAAAAGACCTCTAGGGTCGGTTATAAGGAAAAAACCGACGCTACAAGTGCTTATACAAAGGAAATCTGGCCCGTTTCGGTCGACGAATTTATCGACCGATAGATATCGGTCGACAAATTTGTCGATCGAAAGGAGCCAGATTTCCTTCTTAGAATCACTTGTAGTGTCGGTTTTTTTCCTTATAACCGACCCTAGAGGTCTTTTCGGTCGACAATATTGTCGACCGAGATAAACTTAGGGTCGGTTATAAGGAAAAACCGACCCTAGAGGTGCTTATATGAAGGAAATCTTGCTCCTTCTCGTTCGACAAATTTTTTGACCGAAAGGGGCCAGATTTCCTTCACATAAGCACTTGTAGCGTTGGTTTTTTCCTTATAACCGACCCTAGAGGTCTTTTTGGTCGAAAAATTCGTCGACTGAAAATGCGTTTGAGTGTTTTTAAACAACCCGACACGGGCACCGTTTATCTTTAGCGTCAGTTTTTTGTTGTTAACCGACGCTACAGGTCTTTCTCTCTATGAAAAAGCTGAAACTTTAGTCTTTCTTCCTCCCGCGAAACCCTTTTCTCTATTCTATTCTCTCTCCCACGGTGTCGCGAACCCTTGCTTTTTCCTGTGTCATTCCACCGTGAATGCCTTGCCTTCTCTCCGTGAAGCTGTTGCTGTGAAGCCCGTGCCACCTCTCCGTGCCGCCAAGAGGATCGTGGTGTCCGTACGTGAAGACGATGCCACCTCTCTGCACCGCCAAAGTTTTGCCTCCTCTATACGAAAAGAGCTCGTCGTCGCTGCCTCTCCACTCTTCCATGAAGGTCGCCACCTCTCTGTGAAAGTCGTATGATCCTCCATGAAGGTCGCTACCATTTCCAAGTAAGTTTGCCACTTCCTTCATTCCTTCATTCCCGCCTCCTTCATTCCCGTCCGCCGCTATTGCTACGTCCAGGTCCATCTCGGTCGACAATTAGTCGACCGAGAGCCCACCTGCGCACAGCGTCTAGGTCCACTCTCGGTCGACGAATTCGTCGACCGAGAGTGGATCTGGACACTGCGCGTAGGTGGGCTCTCGGTCGAATAATTGTCGACCGAGAGTGGACCTACTCATTCTTTATGTGGGAGCTATAAATGTTTTAATCATACTTGCTGTAATATTCACAAATAGTTCTGAATATTATAATGATTTCAATCTTTGGACTGTTGGAAACGACCTTACTTTGCTCATTTGTACAAGTATTTTCCATTTTATATGATTTGATAATCCAATAATAAAAACATGTCTTTTTTCATATGTATTCATTATATAAATTTTAGAAATTAATACTATATTAGACATGTGTACTCCTAGATTGACACTTTAGGGTTGATGCATGATGTTTAACTTAATATATAAATATGAAAATAATGCATTTATATATTAACTTAGAAACTCGTTCAAAATTTACTCATTAGGAGTAAACTTTGGATAGTCCCCGGTTTGGGACTGTTTTTGGATACTTTAATCTCACTTAGGATGTACCTGTATAATGTATGTTTAGTTTTGTAGATTATTTCAGTAGGATTTGTTCATTTGTTCTCTGGGTACATATGTGAGTGGTTATTTGCCATTTACATTGGTGTACTTGGAGAACTTAGGGGAATGCTACTGAAATTTTCAAAACTAAACATACATTATACAGTTACTAGTGAGATTAAATATTCAAAAATGGGATAGGTGGTACACTTTAGTATAAAAGTAATTAACTTCCTATCAATAAAAACTTACAGATTATTATAGTATCAATATTAAACTATTAGTTTTATAATTAATATTATGTGATATAGAAAATGGATCGAAGTTGGATGTCTATCAAGAACCGTTGTAGTCCAGAGTTTGCCAAAGGTCTTGATGAATTTATCAGATTTGCTGAGGAACATAGGAAACTACCTATAGATAGGCTATATTGTCCATGTAGAAATTGTGGTAACAATTTGAAAGTTGATACTGGTGAGGAAATTAAGAATCATGTCATATGCAATGGGATCATACAAGGTTATAATGAATGGTATTGGCATGGAGAGAAATTGAATTATGGATCAGAAAATGTCGATACTAATAGTTGTGGCATAGAAGATATAGATAATGATGATAATGTTAATGATGAACTGATTCAAGATGACCAGATTCAGGATGATATGGTTGATGAGATGCTACGTAGTTGTCGAGACAATGTCATTGATCCACCTTCTTTATTTGAAACATTGTCCATGATGATGAAAAACCATTATATAAGGGTTGTACTAAGTTCACGAGGTTGAGTGTTGTGATGCGATTATATACTCTTAAAGCTCAAAACTGGTGGAGCGATAAGAGTTTCACTTCACTGTAGTCTTTGTTAAAGGAAATTCTTCCTGAAGGCAACGAGCTTCCAATTTCAACATATCAAGCAAAGAAAATAATGTGCCCAATGGGAATGGAGGCTAAGAAGATTCATGCATGTCCAAATGATTGTGTGTTATTTCAGAAGGACTACAGTAACTTGATAATTTGTCCAAAATGTGGTGTGTCAAGGTATAAGACTACAAATTCAACTAAGGCTAAAAATGGCTCTCCTTCCAAGGTGATGTGGTATCTACCAATAATACCACGATTTCAACGCTTATTTTCTAATACAGAAGATGCGCAAAATTTGTCTTGGCATGGGGAGTTAAAGGTCAATGATGATGGCGTCCTATGACATGCATCTGATTCACCACAATGGAAGAAAATTGATTTATTATACCCTCAATTTGGTAAAGAACCAAGAAACCTAAGACTTGGACTCTGTACAGATGGAATGAATCCCTATGGTACATTAAGCAGCCAACATAGCACGTGGCCTGTTATGATTGTTATATACAATCTTCCTCCTTGGTTGTGTATGAAAAATAAGTATGTGATGTTGTCAATATTGATATCAGGGCCCAAGCAACCTAGAAATGATATTGATGTTTACCTTCAACCTCTAATTGATGACCTAATGAAACTATGGGAAGAAGGTATTATGACATATGATGCTTCATGTAAAGAGATCTTCAGTTTGCGTGCTATGTTATTTTGCACGATTAATGACTTTCCAGCTTATGGAAATTTGTCTAGATATAGCATAAAAGGATACAAAATATGTCCTGTTTGTGAGGAAAATATTGATTCGATCAGACTGAAACATGGTGGTAAAATTGTATATCTTGGTCATCAGAGATTTCTCCCACCAGTGCATCCTTATCGAAGGCAATGCAAAACCTTTAATGGGTCAACTGATGAACGAAGTGCTCCTAAACCTATACCAAGAAATGTTGTATATGATAGGGTGAAACATATTGTTAATGAATTTGGAAAGAGTTCAAGTAGTCATACACTCGCATGTGACAAATCTCTATACAAGAAGAGGTCAATATTCTGGGATCTTCCTTATTGGAGATCTTTGGCAATTAGACACTACATTGATGTCATGCATGTTGAAAAAAATATTTGTGATAGCATCATCGGTACGCTATTGAACATACCAGGAAAGACTAAAGATGGCATCAAATCTAAAAAAGATTTAGAATTAATGGGTATTAGAAAAGAATTATCAGTGGAGATCAGGGGTCGCCGCACATATTTTCCATCGGCTTGTTACACTTTGTCAAAGAAAGAGAAAAAGACTTTCTGTGAGTTATTGTATAATATTAAGGTTCCACAAGGATACTCTTCTAATATTCATAGATTGGTATCAATGAAGGATCTGAAACTGATAGGTCTCAAATCTCACGATTGTCACACCTTAATGCAACAAATTTTACCTGTGGCTATTCAATCTATATTGCCAAAGCATGTACGGTTTGCAATCACAATACTCTGTTTCTTCTTCAATGAAATATGCAACAAAGCGATACATCCTGATACTCTCGATAAATTACATAAAGATGTAATTGTTACCATGTGTCATCTTAAAATGTACTTTCCTCCATCATTTTTTGATATCATGGTTCATCTTGTAGTACATATTACAAGGGAGGTGAAGATGTTGGGTCCAATTTTCTTACACTGGATGTATCCATTTGAACACTACATGAGTGTTTTTAAAGGTGATGTTCGGAATCGTTATCGTCCTGAAGGGAGTATTGTTGAGGGTTACGTGGCTAGGGAGGTGATGGATTTTTGTAATGATTTTTTGAATTGCAATGAAGCTTGTAGAGATCAAATAAATTCCCATCACACTGGATCTTATTGTGGCAAAGGAACTCTGGGAGGATGAGTGAAAGGAATCAGTCGTGAGTTGTGGGAACAAGTGCATTTGTATATTTTACACAACATCGATGAAGTTAGTAGCTACATCATAGAACACAATGATCTTATCAAGAGAAATCATCCGCGATCCAGTTCAATGTGGCTTGCAAGAGAGCATAATCGAACATTTATTAAGTGGTTTGAAGAGAAAGTATTTAATCAACTATCTGAATCACCAAATAATGTTGTTGAGAACATAAAATGGCTCGCCTTTAAGCCAAAAATGGATGTCATGTCATATGAAGGTTATGACATTAATGGATTTTCATACTACACAAAGCGTCAAGATGAAAGTAGTGTAGTTCAAAATAGTGGGGTCACTGTTAAAGCTTGTTCATTGTATTTTGCTAGTGCCAAAGATAAAAGACCACGCGAAGCTGAGATGTCATATTACGGCGTCATTGAGGACATATGGGAAATGGACTATACAAATTTTTGAGTTCCTATATTTAGGTGTAATTGGGTTGACAACAACAAAGGAGTTTTAGTGGATGAGTTGGGTTTCAAATTGGTGAATTTTGAAAAGATTGGTTTCAAAGATGAACCATTCATCATGGCAGACCAAGGAAAGAAAGTATTCTATATTGATGACCCGGAAAATAAAAATTGGTCTGTCGTTCTAAATGGAAAAAGATAGTTTACTATAGATCCTATAAATGAAGAAGAATACTACGAAAAGTATGATGATTCTAGTCCATTCTCAGTTGGTTTGCCAAGTGTAAATGTTGAAGATAACACCGATGAATATTATAAACATCAAGACCATGTTGAAGGAATTTTCCTTGACTAACAACTCAACCAATACTAAAGGCATGTATTCTTTGAATTATTTATTTTATTATCATGTATACCTTATCACTTGTGCTTTTATTATCACTTATTTTTTTATCATGTATACTTGCATGTTCTAAAATGGCGAGTGAAGATGAACATTCTGAGCATGAGCACCATGAGGATGGTAGTGGTCATGCTAAGAAACTTAGAGGTCCTACATTGATGCGTAGGCTGTAGGAGCTCAGGGCTAAAGGGGATAAATTGCTAGTCCAGTTTGATATGACAGGAGCACATGTTGAGGAACATGCTAGTGCTTTCAAGCATTATGTAGGGGCGACCGCACACAGTAAGGTGCCAATAGATATAGAAAATTGGCATGATGTTCCTAATGCCATAAAAGACCTCATATGGAAAGATATATCTGTGAGTGGAAGTGATATTATTTTAATATGTTTTTTATCTATTGATTCTAATTTAGTTTGCTTGGAATTAATTCCTTTTCAAAACAACATTATTAATTGCTTCTTTTGTATGTATAGGGTGTTTTTCATCTAAATGAAAAAGATCACAAGAAAAGAGTGCTACAACGTTGTGGTGTATGATGGAGGGGTTTTAAGACATATCTTGTAAGGGAATTTATAAATAATCCTAAACAAAAGAAGAAAGCTACAGATGTATATATTTTTATAGATCATGAGGTGTGGGAAAGATTTGTTGTAGCTAGGAGATCAGAAGAGTTTGAGGTAATAAAGATTGTGATGTATTGTATGAATATTTAATTTTATACAATTAAGGAGGTGAATCTTTTTATACATGTTTGCCAAGTATAAATTGCAATACCTCGTTTTAAATGATCAGGCTATTCACCAGGCTCAAAATGAAAGATGGGCTAAAAATGTGCATGGCCATCGCTTGGGGCCTGGTGGTTATGCCTTCCGCCGCCAACTACAAGAGAAGCAATCATCTTCTGGAGAAGAATCTAGTACAACTCAAGTTGAGCGACCACCCCGACACTTGACATGGATTGATGCTAGAAAGAATCGAGCCGGTGAAATTGTCAACCCTACAACTAAGGAGGTGGCACAAAAGATGGTAGGTTTATCCCAACTAAGTAAAGAGTAACTCCCACAAACTTAGATTTATTTATATCTAATTGATATTGTGATTTAATATTTTTATTAACTATGAATAGATTGATCTCCACGAGCAAAGGAAGGAAGGAAAGTTCATCCCAACTGGCTACATGGATGAACTAGAAGTTGCTCTTGGTACGAAGGAGCATCCTGGCCGTGTTAGGGGATTAGGAGCTGGCATAGGATTCAAGTCTTATTTTGGCCCTTAACAATCTAAAAGAGGTCGTGCAGGAGGTCTTACACAAGAGGATGTTGAAGCATTAGTAGCGCAGAAAGTAAAAGAAATAATATCTTCATTTCAGCCTACTCAACCTTCTCAACCTATTCATACTACGCGTCTCTCAAGTGATGAGGTACAACCCCATTCTCCAGTTGTAGAAGGTCATGGGAGCACTCCCGATGACCCACCACAAAAATCTGCAGTAAGTTTTTGTTCTATATGTTGTGTTATTAGTATGATAAATATATGATAATATATATAGTTGTAACATGTATTTGTTCTACTATTTCTTATATAATTTATATTATTTCAATCTAGGTTGGTATGAACTGTAAACTTGCAGTGGAGGTTCCAGAATATAATGTTGTGGCAGCGGGCAAGGTGTACAACCTTGGTGGTACATTGCATTGCCAACAAATTACTGATGACATTTGTTGTGTGTCCATCCATCTTGTTTATGACGGAATGGGGGACAAACCACTACCCATACCTAATCCTGAATATAGTACATTGAAGAAGCTGAGGGTGCTATGGTGGGTTGGCCTAGACACTTGGTTATCAATGACAAGGTATACCTTATTTCTACCATATTTTTCATATTTGACTGCATATATGAACTCATGTAATATAAGTATGTAATTTAATTGACAGGTTTGTAAACCAAAAAGTAAAACTTCTACTAGTCGTCCTCCTATGCCCAAGCCATCTTTCATTCCCGAAACTACATTTGACGAATTGGGAAGCAAATCTAAATGTTTGTGTCGATACTTAGCCAACCAAAGATCGGGATCACATATGTTGGTCAATTTAACACAAGATGCAGCTGGGAGGGACTTTCAGAATTTTATTTTTCTTGATGATATTATAGAGTTGTTCCGGTATGATTGGTTGAACACTTCGATAATAGAAGTATGGATAAGGTAAGGATCTATCAATATATATAGAAAATTCCAATACAAATTTTTAGCTTATTTCTACATATGAAAATAATTACAAATGTTTAACAGCCATTTATATACCGAGGCCACAGACTTTGATATAAAGAATGTTGGATTCTTAGTTCCTTCGGTTAGTAGTCAGGTGGAGACACATATTGAGGATGTGAATGAGTACTTCTCTGATGCATTCAAATATTTTGCAAGTGAGGGGAAGGAAATTATCCTAATTCCTTTTAACATCCAGTAAGTATTATTATTCAATATAATTTTAATAATGAAGAACCCCATTTAGTATCGCTCGCCTCTCTCTCTAGGGTTGCTCTCGCCTCTCTCTCTCTAGAACCCCTCCGGCGGCTATCACTGAGGGGAGGGAGCGGCGTCTCATTGCTTCCTCCCCCTGGCTTCATCGGTGCTGGTTCTACTGATCTGTAGGGCTCCCGGAGATGGAGAACGAGCAACGCCCCGGTTGAAGTCGCCTCGAGAAGCCTCGACGGTCCCTCTTGGAGTTGCTAGCAGCGGTTTTAAGGTGAAAGGTTGGCGATAGCTTTGGGTTTATCCTGGCGGCGGTTTGGGTTGAGGATGCGATGCGCAGCTAGAGTGAGGCCGGGTTTGCGGTTCGGCATAGTCAACATTGTCGGCTCCATCCCGCCCTGGAGAGGTGGATGGAGAAGAGTGGTGCCCTCCCAGTCATGAAGTTCAGACGTGCTGCTCCGTCATCGCAGAGTTTGGGGGGATCTCGCTCCTCACCTCTTCTCCTGCTCTTCCGCGTTCTGGATCTGACTCCCAGGGCTATTCTGCCCCCTTTTGGCTTTGACTGACCTGCAACGATGAAGTGAGCTCCTCGGCTCTGTCCCGCCTGAACGTCGTGCTGTTGCGCACTGTAGGTGATGGCCGGTCCCGGTTTTGATATGTCCTTGGCCAACAGGAGGACTCAGTTGGTGGTGGTGGCTGGTCTCTCGCAGGGTAGCCTAGGTTACCCTTGCCGCCCTGCGGCAGGAATTCCTTTTGGCGCGAGCGGGCTTTTAGGTGAGCTCTGGTCTGCTGGCGGTGGGTCTCTGGCTTCTGCTAGGTTCGGAGGTCTTCCCTGATGGTCTGCAGCTCGTGGCTCTGCAAGTGGCTGGGTCATCATTAGGTGCTTGTTGATATTCTCCTGAGACAGGATAGCAGCTCAGGCTGCGTGAGGGGCTATTTCCTTTGGTGATGCTCCTGTATGGCGATCAAGGCTACACCTAATTAATCCAAGTATCCTTTTGGTTATTGGTTTCATGACTCCTTGGCAGGGATGTGCAGGGTATGTTGTTGATTGATGAAGAAGGACTGGACATCTACTTGGAATCCACATCTTCAGGGAATGTGTAAAATGCCAGTGGAGGAAAGGCAGTGCCCAGTTTAAGGTTGTCAGCTTGTGGACGGATTATGCTGCCTTCTGCATCTCGGTGGTCATCTCGGTTTCTTTCTGACTGGGGTCCATCCCAGGTTCTGGATGAAGTGCATTAGTGCACAGTTCTTCTAGGTTTGTTTGGTTTCCTGTGACATGGCAACATCTTAGGGCTCCTCGTGAGGTGCTGTTTCGACGCCGAGCCCACTCGGCAGCACCAAGATGGTTTTATTGCGCTCCAGTGTTACAATGCTATCTTGCATCTATGGGTTTCCTGTGGACTGGGGTTACTTCCAGTCTATCCTTGCGACCGGGATTCTACTGCTATTAGATTCTTGAGATCACCTAACACTAATTGGTGTTGTTCGGTGCTTTATCTTAACCTTCGTATTTTTTCCGACCACTACTTTCAGAGGTTGATCATATTGCTATGTACGAAGGAGAGATATGATGGTTGGATTGATCATTGCTCCAGTCATCCGTCTGCGTTTGGAGTATTCTACGAGATGATGGTATGACAGGATAGACAGTGCGATTTGCAGCTGTTTGAGACAGATAAATTCCAATTCTGAAGTGCGGCCTTGCTTGGTGCGTAGATAAAGGCTGGGTGTCCTTCGTCTTCCTTCTGTGCCTGTACAATTTGTGGGTGGCCTTTATTGTTAGTGTAGCTCCTCAGATGTTTAGACTGATGGATAGCTAGTCTCTTGTTTATGTATTTTCTGGGACGTTTTCTTCTAGTTTGTAGTTTTCTATTTAGAGATCTTATGTTCAAGACTGATTTAATCTGGTCTTTCATTTTCTTTCTGTAATCCTGCAAAGGATTAGGGGGTGTGTCTTCTAGTACCTAAAGTTTTGGAATTTTAATAGCAACAGAGTTTTTCGCCGACCAAAAAAATATAATTTTAATAATGAATAAAATTATTTATTTTAATGTTTGTTTTATTCTTACTCAGAGCAAGACATTGGGAATTAGTGGTGATTGCCCCAAAATTGATGACTCTTTATTATCTTGACCCAATGGGTAAAACAACAAGGAGTCACAAACTGAAATTGCCAGCTATGGAGTAAGCATAAATTTAATCAATGCTTCAACATGATATTTCTATTTAGAATTTCTATTTTACCAACTATCATTTAATTTGATAGGGGTATAAAGGCTTTTCGTGAAGCTGGAGGACAAATACCCACAAAATTAAAGACATTGACTTTGAAAAATGTCAAGGTATATACTTTGACAACTGCTTACTCTTATATGTATTAATTTTCAACTGTAATATGTCAACTCCTATACTCTTATCCCAATTGATGTTTATAGTAGTTTACTAACATTAAGTATAATTTGTTATTTGTAGTGTCGTATGCAAAATAATGACTGGGCTTGTGGCTACTATGTAATGAAATATATGCAAGCTATTGTCAAACAAGCATCACATGATATTCAGACTATAAGTCAGGTAATAAAGAATAACATCATAAATTTACAAGTGATTGTAGTCATTTTATAAAATATTAGCATGTGCATTTTCTGTTACAGATCTTTACAACCCAGCCTTACACACATGTGGACTTGGATGAATTCCAAGAAGAGTGGTCAGAGACTTTTATAAATGAAGTCGATATAGCATTGGATTAAATATTTCGGCTCCATTTATGTATGTGGTTTGAGTACTCTTTCATATTTACTTTTGTATCTGTCATCTCAGACTTGCACTCTATCATTTTGTAAATTATGATGTGATTATGAATCATTTTTGTTATGAATGTGTGGTTTTGAATGGTGACGGTTGAGCATCAATGCTCCCCTCTCCCTGAATATATGAATCTTCTTGTTCTTCTGTTCTAATTCAGTTTCTGCAGAAATTTTAAAAAAAAATCATAACTTCTAGCGTCGGTTTTTTAAATAACCGACCCTAAATATTGAATTCAGTGTACCCTCTTCAATCGAGCAAATTTTTGACCGAAATATAACTTCTAGCGTCGGTTTTTTTTACAAAACCGACTCTAAATGTCCTCTATAAGGTTGGTTATTTACAAAAACCGACCTTAAAGATTGAATAAACATTTTTAGTGTACCCCTCGGTCGACAAGTTTGTCGACCGAAATATCATCGGTCGATAATTTTCTTGACCGAGTGTTACATTGAAATATTTATTCAATATTTAGCGTCGGTTTTTGTACAAAACCGACTCTAAATGTCCTCTATAAGGTCATTTATTTACAAAAACCGACCTTAAAGATTGAATAAACATTTTCAGTGTACCTTTCAGTCGACAAGTTTGTCGACAGAATTATTTTCAGTCGACAATTTTCTCGACCGAGTGTTACGCTGAAATGTTTATTCAATCTTTAGGGTCGGTTATTTAAAAAAAAAACAACCCTGTTAACTCTCTCGGTCGAGAAAATTATTGACTGAAAAACTTTCTGTCGACAATTTTCTCGACCGAGACCGTTTACAGGGTCGGTTTTTTTTCGAATAACCGACCTTACGGGCTCCTTTTTTCTCGCCTAGGTCAGAATTTTTACAACCTGTTGCGTCGGTGTTTACTATGTAAGGTCAGTTTTATTTGGTTAAATAAATCGACGCTATAGAGCAAATTCTATAGCGACAGCCACTTAGGCGTCGGTTAAAAAGTGACGTTGCAGGCTTTAAAAAAATTGACGCTACAGACCATTCCTGTACTGGTGTAGGCAATCTACTTCAAAGCACTATCCTAAATAGGCACCTCTTTTGATTTTAATACCTACACCCAAGTATGCACTCTTCAAAAATCCCTACCTAGGTAGACACCTTGAAATCACATGCTCTGTCCTAAATGGGCACTTTATACTTTCAAAAGCCCTACCCCAATCCGGAACCTTGCCTTAAAAAGCCCTACCTTGAGTAGGCTCCTTCAGTTCAAAATCCTCTTCTGAACAAGAACTTTTTAAATCCCTACCTTGAGTAGGCACCTCTCTTTCACAAGACCTTCACTGAATCAACAATTTACACTTTCGAAATCCCTAACAGGAGCATACACTTGTAAATTTCAAAGCCCCATCCAAAATAAGCACTTCTTGCTTCAAGGTCTTATCCAGAATAGGCACCTTTCCTTCTAACTAAAAAACTTTACATTCAGGTAGGAACTGACACTTAAGCCTTATTATCAGTAGGAAAATTTGTTCTCAAGTCCTATCTAGAATAGACATTTCATTTCTCAAAGACATACATTCAGGTAGGCATCTAGATAATCTATGTCCTACACCATGTAGGCACTCACAAATGAATCTCTTGATGACCCTTGAGGCCTTGATATCATCTAGATCTTGAATCTTGGACTATAGTCCATATTACTCAAGTTCAAAAGTTAACTACCTGATTTGACCCTAATACATCCATGCTTTAAATCCCTATCTTGAATAGGTATCTCCTCTTATGAAATCTCTATCCTATGTAGGCCACTCCCGTTGTTAAATCCCCACATTCATTTAGGCATCACCTCATGCCCTATTCCATATAGGCACTCCCAACAAGGCCCTAAAACATAGTAGGCATCACCTCATGCCCTATTCCATATAGGCACTCCCAACAAGGCCCTAAAACATAGTAGGCATCCCTTCAAATGCACTACGTTCAAGTAGGCATCTCTGCAAGACCTATCTCAAATAGACATTTCCTCCAATCTAAGCCATGCATCTATTAGGTGCCTTTGTCCAAGCCCATCCCAAATAAGCATTTACTCTAGTCTAAGCCCTACTATTAGATAGGCACCTTTGTTGAAATTTCTACATTTAAGTAAGAATCTCTGAAATCCCTATACTAAATAGGAATTTCTTCTAGTCTAATCCCTACATACAGTAGACATCCTTGTTCAAGCCATCCCGAAAAAGCATACTCTTTTGTTTAAGCGCTACACTCAGGTAAGCCCCTACTTCTAATCCCTATCATGAATAGGAATCCCCTTGAACAAAAGCCCTACATTTAGGTAGGTATTCAACCCAAAGTCCTAAACTCAAATAGGCAGCTATGCTAGAGCCCTATTCTAAATAGGCATACATCAACCAACTTAAAAAATATGATGCATCCAATCCTAATTATGCATCCACATTCAAGTCCTATCCTGAATAAGTGTCTCCTTGAACTCAATCCCTAGGTAGGTGCACCTGACAGAACCCTACCTTCAAGCAGTCATTCCTTATGATATCCCTATTAATAGATAGACACCTTAGCCAAAGTCCTATGTACAATAGGAAAATATTTCTCTGTTCACACTAAACCGTCCTATACACAAGAGATGCTCTAGGGAGTAGACAGTTCTATGATACAATTATTAGATGTGAAGGTCACCTTAAATCTAGAAACTTGTCTAGTGCCCAACCTTATCAATCTAGAGAACTCTTGAATAATCAAAGCAGTCAAGACTATACTTTTGAAGGTCCTAACAAGCAACCTGAAACTCTTCAAATGACACGATGATGCTCTATTGATTCATACATCTGGTAGAATCTTTTTGTGATCATGTATTCTTTCATCTCCATATATGCCAATCCTTTTTAAAAACCTTAACACAATCCTTATATCTTCAAATCTAATTAGACTCAATATCACTTCAAGAATGAACCATTCCTAGTGGGGATGCAATTCAACATAGTGTTGATCAAATCAAGTGAGAACTAGAGAGTTGGGGATAATTACTCATAAACACTCTAGGGGACGAATGATAGACCAAAGAAGAAAAACATCATGGTGGCTACCTTAACACTGGATAATCACATGATGCTCAATCTTAACCTTTTTAGCACTCATTGCACAAACTCTATCCTACAAGAATTGTAAATGCTCATAGGAAAAATGATTAACTTGCTATAGTCACTGGTTGTGAAGGCCACCTTAACCCTAGATATTTGTTTGGTTCCCAATCGTATCCATCTTAATCATGTTTGCAGAACTAGAACTACCAAGACAATTCTTCAAAGATCCTAGAAAGCAACATAAAACTCATCAAACAACTACTAAGGCTCTAAGAATTTGATGACTGGTAGATACAATCACTAGCCGTGAAGGTTACCTTAAATGTAGAAGTTTGTCTAATGTTCAAACTTATCTATCTTGAAAACTCTTGAAAATAAAAAATGCTCTAAATCTAGATATTTGTGTAACATCTTTTTGTGGTCCTAGATCATGACATAAAAATTAATTACTTGTGCCTTCATTTTCAAATAAATCTATGGTCCCATATCATGACCTAAAATTGAACCAATCCCATGCTCATATATTGAAATCTTTTTGGGTCATACTACTAATCATCTTCTTACATTTCTAAATCTTTATATGATCCTAGATAATGACTTGAGACTACACCAATCATGTCCTGAACATATATCAAGATTTTCAATCCCTACATCTGGCAGGATCTTTCAGATGATCAAACATATATCATTTCCATATCTGACAATCCTTTGTCCATGAGGATGAAGTTCAAGTGAAGGTGAAATACGAAAGTTGGCATGAACTTCATCTATGCATGTTTGATAGGGGATCACAGTAACATCAATAACAATTCTAATACTATTTGGCAACATGATTCCTTACAATTGGAGACAGATGATTAAGTGTTTCCTCCCTTCATAGAAATGATTGTTCAAAGAAACTCATCAACGATTGTTGAAAAGCTTCTTACGGTGTTTAAAAAACCTAAAACTTTTAGAGATGTAATTGTTGGATCATCATCATCTCATAGTAAGTTCTTTCTAGATGATTATGTGCATGTTGTCATCAATCTTGAAGATGTTCCAATCATTCATGGTCAAGGTTACCTTGAAGTTTTTTACACTTGAAGCTTATATGATTTTGCACAAACCTTGGCAATACACAATCATAGTTAAACTGGTTGGGAGATCAACCGACTATCTAACATTGTGGGACCAAATTTGACTTTTGTGTAAATCAATCCAATGGTGGAAGGAATATAAATTAAGTCTTAATTACTTTGCAATCCCTCTGCCTTGCCAACAAGACTACTTAAATGCATCGATGGGAGGTCCTTGGAAAATATTTGGATGTTTCTTACATGTAAGCCCTTGGAATGAAGACATGGTTCCATCTTCAGGCATGCCTTCAAAAATTATTACATGGGCTCGTGTTGTTGATCTCCCAATCCATTATGACACAACAATTCACAATTATGCAAGATGTTAATAAATAAAAGTAAGCATAATTGGGGTTGGATTTGGAGTCATAAAAATACCTTTAAAATCCACCAGGATTACATTTTCTTTCATCTACCCACAAATCCTCTATCATCACAAAGTGCTTTTATACTCCTATAAGTTAAAGTAATACACGTAGTTCCATGATTAAGTAATTATATAATGATACTATCACCAATACTTATGTTGATGGATAAAAATCTATACTTACTATGCGATTGAGAATTTTAGTTGATTTTTACTACCCAATGGGTCAAGAGGATACACAATTAGTATGCTTGGGACAATCACCAACAATTTCCAATGCCTATTGCTGAATAAAGAACAAGAAAAACAAAACAACAATTAAATTACATGATAAAGATACTTATAAAGATAAAACTACAACAAAGAAATGAGAACTTATCCAACATTAAAAGGAGCCAAAATCACATACTTCCCCACACTATAAAAATACTTAAATGAAGTAGAGATGTAATCAAATATAGATTGTTGTTCTCTATCTACACTGCTAATCAATGAAAAAAATAGGAATGCCACGTTGACTATTTAAAATAATGTAGTCTTTACATATAAGTAGTTTCAAGAACATATGTAATTGTTTAATATATAGAAAACAACTCAAGATATCACATAGAATCAGGTATTTAACCATAATATCTCACCATATCCAAAGTTCCATTATAAAGGTATTTAGCCATTCATACCAAAATAAATTCATAATATCTTGAATGAATTAAATAATTTCATGTTCCTATCCTATTATTTCCTATGACATACAAATTAACATATTTAACCCTGGTTAAACATTCCCTAACCATCGACACAAGCCTTGGCACTGAGGACCTAGCAAGCCGAATAATTCCTATAGAATTAGATTAGGTGTGGGCAACTTTGCATGAGGAATCATAGGGGGCTTCTTAGGTATTAGGGTCTATTAATATTCTCATACCAATTGGCAACATGTATATACAAATAAAAGATACTCAAAAATACAATATACATTTGTCATATCTTCTAATAAAAAATCTAGTTTATGGGCTACCCAAACACGTCGTCTTCAGTCTCTCCTTCTGCATTGCATTCAGACTGAGGTATCAACCCTGGTGTTTCTTTTATTAGTGGATAGATAGGTTGAGGAGACACACATACCACGTCATATACCATTGGAGTACAATATAGCATTCCATCACCACATGGAAAAACATCGCCCTAAGCCACAACATTGAAAACATGATCATTAAATATTAAATAGCCACCTAAAATTTTGTATCCTACTATATACATCGATAACACAACATATATATTGATATATCTCACCATTATATCTCAAAGAAGCTTACAAGATTGGACAGGCCTAGCGGGTCCAAGTGAGTACTCCCAATACCTATGTGCCTTGTTAGTAGAGTGGCGTACAATAGACTGAGTAGGTTGAGGTTAATATGACTAGAAGGTTCTCATTGATTCTTGTATTATTTCTTGTATCAACTCATCTATCTCTCCCGTGACACACCCTCTTGCTCTTGGAAGATTTGTGTTGCTGTTTTGATGAGACAGATTGTGCTTTTAGCCCAACACCAGCTCCCACGCTCTGACAGGACCAAGATGCTCTTGAATAACTGGAGAAATTGCCAATTCTACCATTCATCCCTCATGAATGAGATTATTTTATTTTATTTGTTCATAAAGATCCCGCTAATCATTATTTGTGGAACTAGTCAGTAAACCTTAATATAAAAAATGAAAATAAACATGCATTATGAGAGTTGAACTTTACCATTTATGGACTACCTCAATGGTTGTAGGGATGGAAATTAATCCTGATATGTTTGTTCTAGCATTTTCCACACCTCATGTCAGAGTAGTGGATGTGGATTTGGAGCCGTGCTTGATTCTTCCCTATATGATTTCACCTTTTTGATGTGTTTTTGGCAAAAGGCATAACCACCAGGACCCAACCAATAATTGTGCACATTGTTTAAAAGCCTTTGTTTTTTAGCCTCATGTCTAGTCTAGTTAATCCAAAATATATGCTAATTACTTAAAACCTTGAACTCATTTGAGTAATCATAAGTGTATATTAAATTACTTAATACCTTGAACTCATCAGATGGCCTCGAAGTACAAAGCTACTCCTAAATAGCCACATCAAGATATTTGTTTTTCTCAGTGGCATGTTTCTTCCTCTTACCATTGTTTATGTATAGTCTTGAAATCTTAGTCATGAACTCATCCACATCTTTCCACAGGACCATTACACACTTTTAAGGTGAGCTTTTTCATCAAGGTGAAAAATGTCTTGCAAAGTAGTTACTCTATTTTTAGAAATGAAAAATGAATTAATATGAAAAAAATTAAGAAACTTAGTATAAATGCTTATAACTCCCAAGTATGTCCTTCCAAATGAGGTCTTTTGATACAACATCAATTTTATGCCAAGATCCTATGACTATTGGCACTTTTTTGTTTAGTAAACCCACAACAATGCCTAAAAGCACTATAATTTTCCCCTACATGATTTTTTGTACAATGAAAAATAATGGCCATCTTCTCACCTTTGGCCCTAAGCATCGTTAACTTGTGCATGAATGTGGCACCTCTTCTATGTGAGGTAGCATATTTAGTAGGATCCTCCTCAACATACCCCTTCTCAATCTCCTCATGGTTCTCAACATATTCATGGTTCTCAACATCTTCATGGTTTTGAACATCGTCATGGTCAGAAGCCATGCTATAACAATCTATAACATAGCATATAGAATACACATAACTGATAAATAAGCCTACACAATGTTTAGCATCTAAAAATGTCTTGTTTGTAATAAAAAAAGGCATGCATCTAGTATTGTTTGTCTTGATTGTCAATTTAAATTCCTTTCTTGTAATCTTGATGCATGTAGTATTCATGAATGCTATTTTTAACATTTACACTTGAAAAGCCAATTGAAAATCAACTAGAGACATCATACTTATCTTAGTACTCTTCTTAATCTATAGCATTTCCCCTCCATTCTCTAAGTAGGAAGATATCCAACTACATATGTATCTATAGAACAACCGTGTAAACAATTATCAAAATATTCTTGAAAAACAAAACACACATTATACACTCACATGTTAAGTGAGATTAAGTGTTCAAGAACACTCCTAAATCAGGGGTTATCTAAGATTTACTCATAATTAATGATATATGTATTTAACATTCATGTTGATGAATGTTTACCACCTATCCCATTCTTGAACACATTATATCACTAGTAATGTATAATGCATGTTTGGTTTTCAAGAATATTCTAGTAGAATTTTCCCACAATTCTCCAAGTACACTGATGTAGATGGGAAAGTACCTATGTACATATTTATCTAACGAAAAAATGAGGACACTACTATCAAAATATTCTTGATAACCAAGCACATATTATACACTCACATCTTAAATGAGATAAAATGTTCAAGATTTATTCAAGATTTAGTCCTAATGAGTAAATCTTGGACGAGTTTCTAAGCCAACAAAATACATGCCTATTTAGGGATTAGGGTTTAGGGTTTAGGTATTAGGGGTTTATGGTTTATGGTTTCATTTTATAATTAGGTAAATGCATATTAATTTTAGTGTAAATAAACTTAATCTAGGTAAATTCATATCATTCAGTGTGTTGTTTCTTAGGTGTGATTATTTATCCATACAACATTCAGATTGAACAATGCAACTCACATAGAGAATAAAAGAACCTTCATCATAAAAATATGTGCTATTATACATTCTAAAAAAATCAAACAAGAAATTATACATGCATTTTCAATTCTAATTTGATAGGTAGGACACTCTAATTACATGCACTAAACAAACATTCAAATGCATCAACAAGAAACCATATATGAATTTCATGTATACAAACAAGTAAATGTAAGATATAAACATGCTAGTATAAACAAAGAAAACAACAAAGTAGGTAGAAAAGAGACCTCAAGAACAGAGGCAGAGGGGCTAGCAGCGCCAGTCACAGTTGAAGTAAAGCAACCAACAACAATAGCACTGACATTAGTAGTAAGCAGTGGCAGTAGAAACAACAATGAGCAGTAACAGTGAGCAATAGTACGTAGTAGTGATGGTATTATCAGGAAAGAGAGCCGATAGTAGCATGCCTCAACAACGAGAAGAGGCAGAGGATCAAGGGTTTCACGGTAGAGGCAGAGGTACAAAAAAATGGGAAAAGAAAGCCTTTCACGGGTGGTATAAGTAGGGATAGATCTTCCATTTTGGTAAAAAAAAACTAACGTTGGAGTCTAAATGACTCATGGTTTTTCACGTCTTACATCAGTTTTGCACACATCCAATGTAACACTCCGATTCTCATATCACATGAGAATAAGCTAAAAAAATTTTTCTCACCTTGGGAGTGTCACAAACATGATACTCATCACAATAATAATAGAAAGAAACCAATGTAGACTAGTGTATAAGATAGATTCTCATAAATTATTAGCAAAGGAGTTCTATCATATCATCATATACAAAAGAAACTTAACCCTATGCTACTACTTTATACAAATCTCATCTCAAATTTGGTATCATGTAGATGGTGCCCCACCAAGCAAACCTTCTAAAACTGTAGATGTGTCCTCTATCTTGACTGGTCTTCCTGAAGATTAGTACCTACAAACATCTCATCACCAATCATATACAAATAGGAAAACTACAGCTAGCGTAAGTCACATTGAATTTCTAATAAGGAAAAAATGACTATACTATAACTAAAAGATGAATTAAAACTAGAAAGTTATAAACTTATATAGTATTGATGTATCCTTTATTTATGCATTTTATTTGTCTGTGGACACCATTATATGATAAGTCCACCTCAGTGTCACGGAAGTGTCCTCTATGGTGAAATGCACCCTCTGTTGGAACAACATGCCCTCTGTTGACACCAAAGCATTCTCTATGGTGCAAGACACCCTCTGTTGGCACAACGTGCCCTCTCTGACACTGCAGTGTCTCTGAATCATCCCATGACTCTCTAGTGAAAATTTGTCCTATAGTGTAATAGTTAATGTCCTGATGTAATTTTCTATCTATGTTCTTAATTTCTTATCTCTAAATATTTATCTATTATCTCTGAATCTATTCTTGTCTCTAAATATTAATTTATAACCTATGAATCTATATCTCTCTTCTTTAATTCTAAACTAAATTTAAATCTAAATCTAAATTTTGATATTGAAATTGTCTATATAAATCTTAATTTGAAGCTTTGATTTAATAGAATGACATTATTAAATTCTAATATCAGATTTATGACATCTTAGTCTGAAGTCTTCAAAAAGTAATATGAACTAAGCATATACACATTGAGTATCTAAAATTTATATAGATCCTAACTACTTAAATTCTAATAATCTGTCATCATAACTCAAACTAAATCAAATATGATTACTTAAAGCATGAGAGGATATGAAACACTGAATTCCTAGAGTAACCTAATCTTTGAGTTACTTTGTAGGAAGGTATAGGCTGAATAATAATAATAATAATAATAATAATAATAATAATAATAATAATAATAATAATAATAATAATAATAATGAAATTCAATGGACATGTCCCACTCACCTTGTTTGAGGATATCCTTAACATAGTCTTGAATCCTCAGCTCACAACATATATTCCTAGACATAAACAAAGTTCTATAAGTCCATGTATGTGTTCCTTCTTCCATTTATAAATCTCAAACCCATCACTCTAACCTTCTAAACTAAATTAGGGTTCTTGTTTAGACTAAACACAACTCTGATTTAAAACTGAAATGAAGTCTTGGAGTTGAACATATATCCAAAATCACATTGTGTAATCACTATAAACTTCAAACTCAAATAAGTCATAATAATCATATTAAGTACTAATATGTGACCATATTGATCCATGACCAAGGGAAAACTTCCAAATATAAATATGTGTCTCTAGTTACTGTGATTCCATTGAAAATATATATAAATATCCCAAAAATTCAATTCATAGTAGTTAAGCATATATGTAAGGTGATATTTCATCAACCATAAAACATATCATATAATATCAAATTTGGTCTAAAAATCAAATGCTAATTCATGAAAGCATGAAACCTTGGGAAAAATTCAAAAATAGTAAGAACAATGTACATTAAGTATGGGGTAAAAATATCATATCCTTTCATGGTCAAACAATGGGTGAAATACCCAAAATACCCTTATTAGGGTTTCCATTAAAAATCATATAAAGCATCAAATAAAGATGATCGGGATTTATAGTTAGGTCAAAAATAGCAACCAATACATACCATAGAATTTGAGACTATTTGAAACTTGTTACTATTTGTAAACCTCAAAGCACTCAAAACACACATACTTTAGTACAACAACAATATTAATTAGAAGTTTTCAAAATAATTCCATGAAAGTTGTTTTTATATTATTCTACATATAAAACTCTTTCCATTGGTATCATGTTCGTCCCAAATGGAGCTCTATATGTCAAGACATGATTTATTGAATTATACCTTTGTCAAAGAATATCCATCACCAAATAGAGATCCAATTGTCCTAATATTTTATGTACACACTAGCTAGAGAGTTGCTGCTGCACGTGAATCCTTTCCTGGCTCATATACCGGCACTATGCACCCTTCTTTTTCTTCTTCTCCACGTGATGCATGCTCCTCTACTTCATGCCAAGAACAGAGCACATCGTCTTGGAGCTCGGGATGGAGCCTGGGCCATCTCTCCATGGGTTCAAACCCTCAGTGTTTACAGATTGGATTTATTGAATAGGGTGGCACTACATGTTTTGCAGAAGAGGCCACAATCAAAAGTCCCCCTCATAAAAATCCAAGCCAGTGCCCAGGGTGTTTCCACTTTGTTTCCCCCTAGATCTCCTTCTCTCCCTCTTTGAATCACGCCAAACCCTAGAGCTAGGTCTGTTAGACCCAGTGCTCGTGATCCCGGAGGTTTGTATAGCCTCTCTTATCTGAGATTGTGGGTGAGATCCTCCCATCCCTGGGACTCTGTTTGGGTCCCTATTCTAAGGAACATGAATCACTAACCCTTCATTTTATCTATTTATTTCTTTTCTTTTAGATAAAAGTATGTTTTAAATAAATATTTATTTCGGCCACATTCTGAGCCCTTTTGATATAAATTTTAAAATTATCTAATTCTTTCAATTATCCTTTCTTGGGCAAGGGATTAGGTCAAAAATAAATTAATATATACTCCAAACCTAGATTTTAAGTAAAAAATTGGATAATTACTAAATGAATTACATAGATCAATAGATAATTCAAAATTATATGAAATTTCTTCCATATATTATATTTCATTTTTTCATCTACTAAAAAATATTTTGAATATTTATTGTGAGCACAAAATACTCCATTCCCAATTTTGCACTCCAGTGACCCATATGTAAACTATGATTGGGAGAAATGGCCTTGAATTGGGTTTTGAGGCACATGACCCATTCATTAGTCTTCTAAAGGGTCCATAAGCTTAATCATATTCTCGATTACAAAATTTTATGTTTGAACCTAACATAATTCCTCAATTGAAGATTCTAATGATACATTTGATCAATATTATATTACTTTCTTAACATGAAGATCTAAACTACGTCTAGGGTTCAAACCATTAACTAGAGTCATCATATTCTCTTCATTATTCTACTTTAGTTGTCATCTTGTATCATTCAATTAAAAATGAAATTCAAAACTTTGAGAAAATGCAGAAACGGCCCCCTTCTACATGCTATTTACGTTATATATGAATATCATGAAAATTGGATGGAACCTTATTTAACCATTAATCAATCATATATTGATTTCAGCTATAACATAATCATGTACTTTCTAGGTTCCAAAATTTAGGGTATGAAAATACTACACATCTTTTTGGGAATTTTATCCTTGCAATTCAGTTAAACTATAGGAGGCTACCCACCTTAGGGTTTCACATTCCTTACTAACTCTTGATAATTGTCATAAAGTCTCATAAGAACCTTCAAAGTATGACCTTCTCGTGGATAACTAACTATGTCTAACAGCATTATCAAACTAGCATGTACAACCAACATGGAAATCTATAGAAAAACCTTAAGAATAAGTGACAACTCTTTATTCACTCTTAATTATTTCTTTTTATGTATCTTTCTCTGGAGATATGTACTCTAGTACTTGGATATTGTGACCTACACTAAGGTGTCTGGGTCACATAAGCTGCACTATGGGCCTAGGTTATGTATCTGAATTGGTCTAAACTCTGGTGTCTGGGCCTCATAACTTGCACGTAGAGCCTGGGACATGTCCACTACTATAGAACCGACCTTTGGTGTCAGTTATTTAAAGCCTTTGGCGATGGTTAAAAAGTGACACATATGTGGGAGACACTAAAAGGTGAACCCATAGGCGTCAGTTTGAAAACCGACACCAGAACCCTTCACGCCACCCAAAACA
Organism: Alisma plantago-aquatica; assembly: GCA_963693085.1. Taxonomy (NCBI): domain Eukaryota; kingdom Viridiplantae; phylum Streptophyta; class Magnoliopsida; order Alismatales; family Alismataceae; genus Alisma; species Alisma plantago-aquatica. Next base: position 543,437,157 of record OY856415.1, read on the forward strand.
CGCCAGTAGGGGCACTATAGGCGTCGGTTATTAGTGGGGAAATTGACGCCATAACCCTTCATGCCACAAAAAGGGCGCCAGCAGGGGCACTATAGGCGTCGGTTATTAGTAGGGAAATTGATGCCCAAACCCTTCTAGGACACCATCGGTGTTAGTTTCTTAGTAATAACTGATGCCATATCACTTGCCACCATGACCGTGCTGGCCAGCATGCCCGTGTTGTCTGGCCACATTAGACGTCAGTTGTTTGCTATTAACCGACGTTGTAAGCCTTTGTTGTCAGTTTTCGACTAATAACCGACGCCTATGTTTTGATTTTTTTTTCTTATCAGTTTGTAGGCCTGCTGTGGCTGGCCATAGGATGCAGAAACCTGCAGTTTAGTGGAACTGAACTACAAGTTTACGACATCTATTGATATCAGCCAACAATAGGCCACAAACTTGCAAAATTAACAAGATTCATTTTCACACATTTAGCAACCTACAGTTCCATTAAATTTTCATACATGTAGAAATATTCAGACACATGTAGAAACATTCATGTAGCAACCTGCAGTTCCTTTCATTTTCACATTCACACATGTAGAAACATTCAGACACATGTAGAAAATTCATGTAGCAAACTGTAGTTCCTTTCATTTTCACATTCACACATGTAGAAATATTTAGACACATGTAGAAACATTCATGTAGCAACCTGCAGTTCCATTCATTTTCACATTCACACATGTATAAACATTCAAACACATGTAGATACATTCATACATGTAGAAAAATTCACCCATATGACAATTCAGAAAAATTCATTTATAAAATATCATTCTTTAGTCATTATCGCTATCAACATCCCAATTATATTTTAAAACCCCCACTACATTTTTATGGCTTTTGCACATTCTTCTCTTACATCATTTAATTCTTCTGTTGTATAGGAAGCATGTACATCTGATATGGCCTTACCTGTAGTGGGGTCAGTTTTAAACAACTGCAAAGAGAATGATGTATATATATAATTAATAATATATAAATAAGATTGATATATTTCATATTATCTAATGAGACCATATATAATACATCATGTATGGTATCGATGTCCATTGTGGCATATTTGATAATCATGTGCATAAATCGCATAACATTGTATGCACATGCCCAACCGTTTTCTTGTGTAGCACACTATAAATTGAAACATACAAAATATTAAAAAAATACAACTAAGCACAGTTCACATAAATAATATATACATTGGAATCAGGAACTTACTTCCACATCCTCCCAAATTATTGGTTGGTTCTTTTTCCTAGAGACCTTTCCTCCAGCCTTTTTGAACTCATGTAAACCCCTACATGTTAATGTAACACAGTAAATTACATGATTAAATAGTAATGTAATAATAGATGTTAACGGATATAAAAATGAAATATATCTCACCGGAATAATACCATTTTCATCGTGTGTCCATATGTTGGATTCAATTTAATCCCCTTAGGATCTAGATAATAGATAGTGAATGTCCCGGGGACAATAACTAGTAACTCCCAATGCGTACCCCTAGAGGTTAAAAAGTTAAAAATTAATAACTCGAAATCCACAATAAAAATGTAATTTTCTTAAGTCCAAATTATAAGCAAAGTAAACTTACTCCACATTGAATGGAGCTATTATCACTGTCTTTTTATTTTGACCAAAATTTGTAAAAGCATCACAGCAGTATTGTTGAACTGACGAAGGGTCTTTAGCTACTAGACTAATCAAAGATGGAATCAAAAATCCTACATGTTCAAATGAAAAATCTGCACATATCTTGTCTAAGTAGCTGCAAAACATGTATTACGTATGCATTAATATATAAGAAACCAGATCACCGGATCCTACATAAGGTATATGGATGTAGAAACAAGATCTCACCTTATGCATAGCTCTATCACAGATGTATTCATCCAATCATAGCGAAACAACTCCAAAATATCTTGTATAAATAGTTTGTTTTCGTATGATTGACCTGCAGCATCCACATCTATAGAAACATTTATAGGGCAATTTATATCATGTTTGCCTAACCATATTGCCATACCCCTACAATTAGGACCTAACAGGGCACGTAGGTCCTGTGGAACCCAACTTGGTAATGTAGGAGGTGGAGGTGGGGGCCTAGAAGCTTTGGGTGTCTTCGTTTTAACCTATATATATAATTTCAGATAAATTGACCTCATATATACACACTAACCATTTAACGTAATGTAAATTTACCATAAAATTTCAGTATAGATGACATCCGCTTTGGGCCACAATATCACTCTTCCTTCTGCCTCATCAAGCGTTTCACAATCTGGGTGGGTATATGGCAATGGAAGATCCATCCAACAGGGAAATATACATAGCGGGCTCACATGAACCCAACCATCTGGTAATGGAGACCCATAAAACATTTCCCCTGGAAGGGATGGGTAAGTCGACGCCTCTGCAACGAAGTATTCGTTACTTTTTAGACGGCATGGCTTCAACCCCTACAAATTTATGTAAAGAATGTTATATACATATCATCTTGAAAACATATCATCTTGAAAAGACTAGCTACTATGTCATAAAAATACTTACAGTGGATGTGCTAGATGGTGGGTCTACAGGATTACTCCCAACCTCTGTAGTAGGAGTAGAGCGGGACACCATAGGTACTGCCTGAGTGGCAGTCAGAGATGCCTTCCACTTGCTCATTGCTTCATGGAGTGTCTTATCAACTGCTTCTTTGACTCTCTTATCAACAACTTCATCGACTCTCCTATCAACTATCTTATCTACCTATACATGGATAAAAGAAATGTTAGCTTCTGATTATCAAATTCCCTTTTATAGTAACATTCTAAAAAAAGAATAGGTTACCTCTTCTTGTGAAATTCCCACTTTTGGGACATGTTTGCGCTGGGATGGCCCAAAGAACGCTTTGATTCCCACACCAGCGCCTGCACCCGTAACACGTCCAGGATGCTCTGGGTTACCCAGAGCAATTGTCAATTCATCCCTTGTGCCCTCAAGGATGAACTTGCCTTGTTTCCTTAACTCGTGCAGCTCCCACTAATCGCCATCAACATAAATTGGTAAGTAAGTAAACACCACAAATAATCAATATTTGAATGATTGCTCTAAGAGTTGTATTTTACCATTTTTGCAGCCGCCTCAGCAATTGTCGGCTTCTTTATTTCTCCCTTCTTATTTTTCCTCCCAGCTATCCATACATCATGGCGAGGCAGAGGTGTGGTACCTATAGTAGAGGAAACCTGAGTAGCAGCAGTCTGAGCAGTAGACTCAGCCTGTAGTCTTTGGTGAATGCCTGCATAGCCCTTTGGACCAATTGTGTGGTCAAGCACATTTAGTGCACGCCTTTCTCTTTGCGCCTCATTGATAGCCTAGTTAGTATGCACATTGATTTGGTTAGTAACACTAAAGGTTAATCTTGAATAGATGAATACAACATATATTAATTAAATTGGGAGTAACGCCTAATACCTTGAATTCATCAGTTTTTCTTGAAGCAACAAACACATCCCATTCTTCTGGGTCCAGGAAGTTCCACTGTTCAGTGGCTGACTTCTTCCTCTTCTCACCATCTTTTATGTATTCTCAGGTGAGATTTGTGGTATAGTTCCTTAGGACCCTCCCACAGCATTGCATCACGCATTTATGATGCATCTTTTCATCCAATGCAAATATACTCTGCAAAATAGAATTGCTATTAACTAGTATCCAAAAAATTAGTAATCTACAAAATAGAATTGCAAATATTAATAACTCACACATAAATCCTTCCATATTAAGTCTTTATTCCCCTTAGGAACTTTATGCCAAGAATCTATCTTACAACCACAATGGCTACAAGTAACATACCCAAGATATGAAACAAACGAATTGTTGTTCACTCCAATTGCATTTCTTGCATTATCAAAATCCACAACCAGTTTGGGTCCATTGCCCCTTAGCATTGTTAAGTTCTTCATCATAGTGATGCCCCTTCTCTTGTCAACTTTTTGGTACTGCTAATCAAGTGCCTCAAGTGCTTCATAGGGTACATGTGCATCATCAACCTAAAATTTGACAAAATAAACACACTTACAGGATATAACTATAAATGGACATATAGATAGAAATATATGATATATTTTTAAAACTTACATTGTGAGGCGGTGCATTGGTATCCTCACCATGCTCATCATGGACATCATGGTCATCATGCCCATGCTCAGTCATCTGAAATTTTCATTAAAAAATCAAACATTTAGCATTTGACATAACTAGAAGATAATGGAACATTGTATAGTTCACATATATAAATGAAACATATAAAAAATATAAACATACATGCCTCTAATATAAACCATGATATTATAGGTACATACCACATCACCTTGGTAGGAGAACCAGTTTTGGACTCCCCTGAAGTCGTCAATTTATACCGTGACACACCACATTTTAGACAATCTTTCAAATCCACATAGTCCTTTTGAAATAATACACAATCATTCGGGCATGCATGTATCTTCTTGGCCTCCATTCCCATTGGGCACAACAAGTATAGATTACAAATTGGCATCCATGATCTATCCATTCTATGATCAAAGAGAAAACAAGTATATATTAAAATAAGATTAGGGTCTAGGGTTAACAAATTAGAGTTTATGGTTAAAACTTTAAGGTTTAAGGTCTTATATATAATTAATGGTTAAAACATCCTAAGTGAGATTAAGTGTTCAAGAACAGTCTGAAACTGGGGACTATCCAAGATTTACTCCTAATGAGTATATCTTGGATGGGTTTCTAAGCCAACAAATACATGTGCTTTCATTCTTATATATAATAAATGTGTACCTCCTATCCCATTCTTGAACACCTAATCTCACTAGTAAGTGTATAATGTGTATTGGGTTTTCAAGAAAATTTCGGCAACATTTCCCCGTTGTTCTCCAAGTACATATGTACTTAGAGAACAAACGGGGAAATTCTATTGAAATTTTCTTGAAAACCCAGTACACATTATACACTTACATCCTAAGTGAGATTATGTGTTCAAGAACAGTCCCAAACTGGGGACTATCCAAGATTTACTCCTAATGAGTATATCTTGGATGGGTTTCTAAGCCAACAAATAATGTGTGTTGTCATTCCAATACCTACAATCCTAGTTTCATCATTCATATCCTACGTTTCATGTAACATCATTTAATCTAGGTATCATATTCTATAACATTGATTTCAACATTTCAAGTGTCCATGCATGTTCATCATCAAGATAAAGATTACACATAAATGAATATGACCTAGGGATGGAGAGATTCATAATTGATTTCAAAATTTCAAACTAGCTCATGCATTATCATCAATCTACATCATACAATAGGGATTCATGTAGATGTTTGGGCAAAACATCACTACAAAATTAGAGATTTAGTATTAGGGTTTTAATATCTTAGATAGATTGATCACAAAAAGTCAGCAATATAGTTAATTCAATATTATGGTGAAATGTGTATTAGGGTTTTAATATCTTAATTCAACATGCATCAAAATTTATAGAATTAGGTCAAGCATTAGTATTCAATTGCAAATGTATCTTATTCTTCCTGCTCCCTCCTTACCAAATGGATAAAAGCAAGGCCACGACCGTGTGGGCTGGCCACGACCGTGGCTGTGTTGACCGACCACGGCCCTGCTGGCCAGCACGGTCGTGGTCGGCCAACACAGCCATGGCCATGTCCAGTCCACATGCCATGCCTTGCTTTTATCCATTTGGTAAGGAGGGAGCAGGAAGAAGAAGAGGCAGTGGCCTACCTATCAGCGGCGTGGAGGAAGAAGAGAACAACTAGCTAGCAGCGTCCCTATCGGCGGTGGTGGTAGTGTGAGGAGCAGTGGGTAGGAGGAAGAAGACAATAGGGGGTGGCGGCTTGATTAAGAAACGACGACGACCACAGGAGCAGGCAGTGTCAACCACAGGAGCAGGGGGAACAACAACTTCAGGCGGGGACTAATTTCATGATGAAATCGAGAGAATGGGGAAGAGTCTGCTTCTCAGGGACTATTAAGTTAACAAAGGCGTCGGTTTTCTAAGAAACCGACACCTAATAACAATCAGCTTCGGTTTCCAAAAAAACCTGACATCCTTTGGACAATCTTAACCCTAAAAATTTTCACAGGGACAACGCGTGAAACCTTATCAGCGTCAGTTTTTCCACAAAAACTGATGACCATATTGAAACTTTTCAGGTAATTTTTTTCATCGTTAGGCGTCGATTATTAGGTAAAAAACCGACGTTGTATGTGAAACTTTGGGGGTAATTTTTTTTGCTCAAAAAATTGGATTTGGTGGGCCATTTTAGGCATCGGTTCATTGTAGGGAATCGACGCTAAATAAAAAGTGATACCCATGTCTGGCCGGTCTTCAAATATAGATGTCGGTCTTTGTAATTAGCCAACGTTTTAGTGTTTAGGCATCAGTTTTCTATAATAACCGACGTCTCTAAATGTGAGGTTAAAAGTTATTTCTGTAGTAGTGACCGCAAGGCACCAACACTCTAGCTAGTGATCACCCGATTTGTAGCACTCTTCCCCCCCCCAACAGCTCCGCCCAGATCACCTCCTCTCCTTTGGCCTCTCTGGATAGCTGCAGGAGTGTCTTCCTTATGGCTCAAATTTTGCCTCTGTTGATGGGGTTCAAGAAATGAATCGGCTGGGGCTCCAAGGTTCCTCACACAAGGATCACATCTCCATGATCTTCAAATAGTGATCCTTCATGCCTTCAGCCCCATATCTTCCTCTGCTACCCTTGTGTCCTCAGCACCAGCTACACTGTGCGGATCCCAGGTCCTTCATGGATTAGACGAAGTAGGGCTTTCCACTGATCAGGCCTTCGATGGTGCCACCTTCACAACCTCTTCTTCTCACTAGATCATCATGATCTGACAATACTGCCAATGAATTCCTCCATGATTCTGACCTTGAAGCCACTCTTGTATTCTCTGACCTCCTTCTTCTTCTTCTATGACGAGGGTGGCCTCGGTGCCCAGTGAGACCACCATCGGTGCTTGCAACTCAACCTGGAATCAAACACTAACCTCCAGATATGTTTTCCTCACATTATCCTCCTCCAAAACTCTTCCTACCTCTACTTCATTCTTACACCTCCAACTAGTTCCACCTATACCCAAAAAGGAGACGTGTGGGAAACTTGGATCTTATTTTCCCTGCTCGTGTTACCGAGAGATTAGTAGGGGTTAACGATGTGTCTAGATATGGAGAGAGAAACTTCTTATTTAGTTTCTTCCATCCACCCATGACTAAGACATGGGATAAGTTGGAGTTGCATCTGTTCACTTTAACTGGTTGTGAGGAAAAAGAATGTCTCCACCATTCCATTATAACAGAGGGTTCAGACCAGGAGGGTTCAGATCAGGGCATTGACTAGGCTAATCTATGGCATCCTCTCAAAACACAAGGTCAGTTTCCCCAAGGATGTGCACCACATCCAGTTGATCAAGCCTATTTCTATAAATATGGAAACATTGGTCCCCAAATCATCATATTTTATCAATTATTTAACCTACTTAACTTTTGAAGAAAAAAAATATCCCTCTAGGAGCATCAAAACCTAATGAAACCATGAGCATTGCTTCATCACTATTCAAGATACATCCTATCCAATTTTGGTGTCAAGACTCACTTGTTAGATCATCCAACTAATATCTCACAAATGCACATGAACAAGGATATTATAGATAAAACTAAGATCAAAAGATATCCAAACTAGCATGGACAATATCTTTATATAATTGAAGCATGAAAAAACTTATCTCATTAGGTATCTAAAGATCCAAATATTCACTCCATCACATCCTACACACCTCAAAAGAAATTTTGTCCTCAAAATTAAGCCAAAATCTAGTCTATCACATCATATACATCTTAAAAGAAATTTCATCCTCAAAATTAAGCCATCCTCTTACTTCAAGGAAAAACCAAAAGGTCTTCATCCATATGTAGGACACCACTCTATGTACAAAATATCCAAAAACAAAGGTCCATAATCATATCCAAACCACTATTAGGAGGTTTTAAAACATTTAGGATGAATCACCCTTCATAAAAAATTGAAACAACAGCTTAGAAATTATGGTTATGTCATGACACATCTCATATGTTAGGGTTGCATCCTTATCTTTACCCATGAATTAGGGTTCCCACATTATATTACCATGTTCTAAAGGAGTTAACTAAAGTTAGCCCATTATATCAAGGTGTCATAATTGTTATGTTGTGCTAACTATCAAACTATATTTTTAATCTTTATTAAACAATAAAATTAACACCTCATGTAACATGTTTCATTCATATGATCTTATTTCATTGCTCGTATTAGATTGAAACATTTACTAGTGATTTCATCACAAGATTAACCAACAATATCACATTATCATCATTAGTCATGTATATGGTTAACAATTTATGCATAGAGAGCTATCAACCCATACTAGGTTTCCATTGTGAGATTATCCAACTATTCACATTATCATATTTCATACATATGGCTATCCAAATACTAGAGAGCTACTTCAAAACATCACTAGGGTTTTCCAATCTTATTATGTCCTCATACATTACATCTTGAGACTAGATCCTGAACACATATATTATATCATGGTTGTGCTACACAAACTTATACGATTGGCTTGTTAAACATATATCAAAATTTTCTCTAGTCCAATCGAGGTTATCCTGACCCGTATCATGAGGGTAATGCCATGCTCAGTCTCTCTGAGCTAAATCAACTCTATGAGCATCTCATATGCATATACTTTATCCTTCCTCTCTTAGTCTAGGGTTCTCAAGTCTACCTCATTGGATCTAGTGATCAACTTCACAAGCTCAAGCCACATAAGCACAAGCCAAAACATGATATGACATTCTCTTCATAGGTTTTCTACCCATGAGACATGCTTACCCAAAACTCTCTTATTTATACACTACTAAAGTCCTACATGGAACCACCAACCTGAGCATGAGGTTGTATAGAAACTAACATAGTTGCCTCCTCCAGTGTCTTGGGACTCTCCCTCCCTCACCTAGATGGTAGGTACTCATATTCTTATTCATATGCACATGTATAACGAGCCTCTCTATATCTCAAGGGTTTGGTCTTCCAAAAGGACATCTAGGGTTCAAAAAACTATAGGAATCAAGCATAAAGCCACTCAACTCGTTCACTCAAGAGTAGTCTAGTTTAGGACATGTCATAACACACATTTCTTATAATTTTCATATCTTGGAGTTTAGGTTCTCTGACCTTCTCCCAATTGGTCTCACTCTCTCTGTAGTTAACCCTAAAACTGGTCCTAACACTGGAGGTCCTCCTTTGTAAAAGAGCTTGAGGCTCTTACCGATTCACAACCTTTTCTTAACTTAACATATATTATCTCATAAAAGCCTAGTTACTTGCATCATCAAAACTCATCTTGCATCCTCAAAACTGAACTTACGTCCTCAAAGGCAAACATATATCATCAAAAACTATCTTATATCATCTCTATACATCTTAGATCATCATCTAATCTTATTCCATGTATTCCATCTATTGCATATTCCAACAAGGCTCTAGACATCTAATCTAGAACTACCCTCTCTTCTAGACTGATGCCATTCACTTTCACTTAGGTTGCATGACCATCTCCTACTCATACATGTGTGGGGACATATTTTTGTAATACTTACATATATAATAAAATATTATATAATTTTTCTCTGATAAAACATGCATCAGAGAAAACTATCGAGGTTCGATTCGATTGGAATCCAAAACCAAATCCAGAAAATGAGTGCCCCACACATAGTAGAGAGTACAGTGCCATGAAAACTAATGAAAAGGGTGAGAACATGGTGTAGACTAGTGTAGCTACTCTAGACAACGAGCGCCATATGTCTAGGGTTTCTCTTCCCTTGATGCACATCATTTCCAAATAATGTAATGTCCCATACTGCAATATTATAAGGAAATAATGTAATCTTAGGACTTGCTATAAAACAAGCACTAGTCTAGACCCTAGTTCTCAGACATCTAGGTGCTAACCTCGAGGCTAGGTCAGATCTACAACTAATCTAACCCTAAAGATCTTTAAGGTTCAAGGCTTTCTTTAGTTTGAGTTTCATAATGAGAAAATGTCAGGCTCTGATATTGTTCATGCTCTGATACCACATGTGACGTCCCCAGATTTTCTAAAACTTAATCTAATGTGTGATGTCCAAATTGAAACCTCACCTCAGTGAGAGTCCCAATTTAACACCCCATACTAGGCTAATAAGAAGAAAATCATAGGAAGTCAAAAGGAAACACAATAGCACATGCACATGAACAATAATAAAACCACACAACACATGTTCACCATTCAACATATAATTACATAATGAATTGTTACAACATTTGATATTACATATTGAAAGGTAAACTTATACATATACATGTACTACCACTAAACAACATGATCTTAAGACAACAGGTCCACATGTACACTAGCTCGCTACATAACTCTCAACTATCCTAGTTCTTCAAGATCACATGTCCACAACTTAAACAAAAGATTACATGTGGTACACGTCAGCACAATATTCAAGAATATTCTACTGAGTACGCCTACGTGTCTTTTTATATACCTCTCATTACTAAGCTTGTCAATAAGATAAAACTAATACTTGGTAGTTATAAAGAAATATAAGAAAAACATACTTGAACAAAGATATGTTTATTAACAAAAGGAAACACATATTTTAGGCACATTTTCATCATATATCTCGTACATCTTCCACCAAATGAATAGATGGTTTTAGGCTTTATGATCTCCTGCCAAAGAGTTAGATCATATATACAATGTGATCTCCTACCAAAGAGTTATATCACTTCAATGCAATGTACTACCAAAGAGTTTAGTGCTATCATATGATGGATCAAATATATTATATTTCAAGTGTTCATAGCCATAAGTATGGAAGTTCAAGCAAAATATCATAGAATAACAACCATTTCATCCAATATCATATGCCAAGTAATATACTACACATAATGCAAGCATATTGTATAATAAGCCAAGTAAGAGTAATGGCATACCTTAAACTGAGATATTCTAAACCACATTCCTGATGTCAACTATATCCTTGGTCAAACCCTAATCAAAACAAGATCATGTACTATCATCAGATTCTTCATTACTTTATATCTCATCTAAACCCTAACTATGTCCATTTTAGGGTTTGGTGTAGTCATTAAGATATTCTCATTATTACTTGTCTTGTCATCTTGGTATTATGTTACTAGTCTTAGGTTCTAGATTAATATACATCATCTGATTATTCTATTGCATGTACTTATGTGCACAAATTAACCTTAGGTTACATGTATTATTCATATTAGGGTTTTCTCATCATTTTAGGATCATTTAACATGTAGCATGATCTATATACATAATTACGTTCTCATAATTTATCAAGGGTTCTAGGTACTGATATGAGCTTATAATGAAGTTTCCAAGATATATTGAGCATAAATGTATTTATTGTATATTAACTAGGGTTATTAGCCCTAATAGCCACATTAAGAAAATTACATGATTTTGTGCATCAACATCATAACCACGCCTTCAATGGATTATAAACATGAATATGGATTTACTGACATTTTATCATAATTTTAGACCATTGTTTGATATTTATTATCCATAAGACAAGTGCAAAACATCTTAAATGATATCACTAAGATTTAAGCTTCAAATTATTGATATTATGGTCCAAGTTGTTCTACTCATTTTTCTGAGAATTTTGATACTTATTTGTATTTTTCTGATAATTGCGCTATTTTCTACGAATTATCTAAGAACTGAGTATTTACTGAATCTTTTACCTTATTTGGCCAATCAGCATGTTCCACATGGCCAAAAGGGGGCATTGGCTCTATACATTGTGGGTCCCGTTGAGCCGTCTGGGTTAATGTTGGTCTGCCCGGTCTGGTATGCCTTTGGCTGGGCCGAACCGGTTGAGCCTCTGGACCGCCCGCTCCCTCTTCCTCGCGATCGTGTGTTTGGGAGCCAGAGTCCTGAGCGGGATTCTAGTCTTCTGCAAGGCACCGCGGGGCACCAACACTCTTGAAAGTGATCACCTGAGCCGTAGTGCTCTTCCCCCAACAACTCCACCCAGATCACCTCCTCTCCTTCGGCCTCTATGGATAACTGTCGGAGCATCTTCCTTGTGGCTCAGATATTGTCGTTGTTGATGGGGTTTAGGTAATAAATCGGCCGACTCTTAGGTTCCTCACAAGGATCACGTCTCCATGATCTTCGAGAAGTGCTTCTTCATGCCTTCAACCCCATATCTTCCTATGCTACCCTCGTGTCCTCAGTGCCAGCTGCATTGTGCGGATCCCAAGTCCTTCATGGATTATCTGAAGCAGGGCTTGCCGTTGATCAGGCCTTGAGTAGTTCCACCTTCACAACCTCTTCTTCTCGCTAGATCATCACAATCTGACAATACCGCCAACAGATTCCTCCATGATTCTAGCCTTGAAGCCACTCCTGTATTCTCTAACCTCCTTCTTCCATGGAGAGGGTGGCCTCGGTGCCCAGTGAGACCACCATCGAAGCTTGCAACTCAATCTAGAATCAAACACTAACCTCTAGATATGTTTTCCTTGTTGGTATGTATGCCCTGAGAGCCAATCATATGATGATTGGATTGGCATACATCACGATTGATTTGATAAATATCAAAGGCAAGCTTCCAATTTATTCTAGCTCAATCGATTATGAGATAAATGATGGAGCAGAATGAATGTTTAAAGAATGAAAATACTCAATGATGTATGTCTTCAGGTTAAGGACCTAAACAATGAGATCATATAGATGCTAAGAGTATGTACATTCTTGTTATGTCCCTATTCAGATGTCATTGTGGAAGGTTGATAGACAACAATGATACATCAAGACTAGAGTGTGTGTTGGTTGATGACAGTGTCTCATTAGTCATGATATATGATATCAAACCAAGCACATAGATACATGTTAGAGAATAGTGTATTAGACAGACCCACCATGAGAGTGACACATGGAACCATAAAATGGTATTCAGAATCATATCTCATAGTGATGGTGGTGATTGTAATTCTTAGACCTAAAATCACTGCACTTGTCGAATGTGATTGGGTACACTTTGACAACATCAAACGCAGTCCTGAAACATGGGTTGTTATAACGGTGAAGATTGGGTGGCTTTGACGCATGAGATAGAGTGTGAGTGATAGATATGGAATTTGTCCCTCCTAAGGGAGTATGATGTCCAGACCACTTGATAAGCGAGATGGAGCAAGGCATGAGCATCCACATGTGAATCATTATATGATATTGATGTCACACACATCTTAGACAGTCTGCTCTAGTTCAAGAAACATGAATGAACGTTGAAAGGATGAAAACTCCATGCCTTGAGTTCATTCAGGATATAAGAGACAAAGGAATTATACATTCACTGGAACACCAATCACAGACTGTAAGATTGAAAGTTGTTCTCCAACTTTCCTTTTCACTTAGGTAGCACTAATGTGTGACTAGGTACCGCTCTTTGCTTCTGATGTCATAAGCTAGTTATGGACATTCACTGCCAACGTGAAATGGGACCTATAGGGTCACACACAAAGGATTAACTTGGAAGAGGAGTTTATCCATGAATGATGTTTGGATTGATTACTAAAGTGTTTAGGTACTCAATCAAACATTCAATCAATAGACTTGACTCAGAATCATCAAGTTCAAGTGTTGAACCAAGTGATTAGAGTGTCAGATCAATTTAAAACTGAATTGACTGTGTTCTGCACAATCTGGACCACCAACCGACCGGTTCACTGGGTGAACCGATCGGCTCATGGTCAGTGAGATGATTGGTTTACTCTGGTGAACTGATCGGTTCACTTGTCCAAACAAGCAGTGTTGGGTTGTCCCAGTTTGTGAGAAAAGTTTTCCATTTCACTTGTTCAATTCAATTGGAACAAGAATTAATCTTTGCATTAATTAGAAATGAATAAGGAAAGTCAATTGTAGATAGGTCTGGGAAGTGAAATGATTGGTTCACTAAGTGAACCAACCGGTTCACACTCCCAACCAACCGGTTCACTAGTGAACTGATCGGCTCACTAGTGAATCGATCAGCTCACCTTGCCAAACAATTGTTTCAGTTATGAAACGACCGATTCGCCTGCCGAAGTGTGAATTGTTCATGGAAATTCTGGACCCTTCTACTCCCGCATAGACTGGGAACCCTAACCCTTCCCTCTACAATAAATATAGGGTATAGGGGGGTTCTCTAGAGACACAACTCAGAACATCAGTTGCTCTACAAAGTTGTTGTCCTCTCTGGTTGTGGTAACCGAGAGAGCCCAAGCAAGTTCTACCCGTCCAGGGAGGAACAATGAGGGAAAGACAACTGTAGAAAAGCAACTGGTGGTGGGAGAGTGTGTCGATGACTGGTACATATGTGACACCCCGCCATCACACAGACAGCAAGGTGACATGCGAAAATGCGCAGAACTTCCATAAACCACATCTTACCAAAAATACAGGTTAATTAAAATCAATTGTGGAGACATATAAAAGAAAGTTTATTACATCCAGATCCTACAACGAAACATGTTATATAAACATTACATGTCTGGTATATGTCCACATCCATTTAGAAACCAGTTGTCCTGTCAACATATGAGTTCATCACTTGTTTATATCTACATAACAAGCCACATAAGGCCAACAACAGGATGAATAAGAGTACAACAGCTATCCATCGTGAAACATCATCAAAACAGCTCCCAAGACCTGACAGTACAGGGATGACTCTAGAACTCTACTACAAAACACCAAAACAAGTAGCATGTCCATCTCTTGCATTCTACTGCTCCTCTTATTACTACTCAGCCACAACCTTGCGACCACCACGTGTAGCACGATCACCTAAAAAGGTTGTAAACCAGCGGAGTGAGACACACAGTCCCAGTGAGAAACATAACTCCCCGCCAAAACTATAAAACTCTAGAAAGCTTAAACCAAGAAAAGCAGATAACTGATATAAGTGGATTATATGAGCATCGTACTGAGCAGAACTTACTATATCATCCCTCTTACCAAGATTACAGGAGGCATATAACCTGATTTTCTTTATGGAACATGATTGACAAGATAAGATTTATAAGATCTTATCACAAAACATAAGGAACATATAAGTAATTGTAAGGTATAACAAGATTAACTACACAATCAAGGTCTCAACCAATGTTCAGTATTTTGTACTAAGAAATAAACACCATTCGGTTGAATTACGTATTATTATTATGCCCTGAGGAAGTGAGTCGTACTGCTCAGATCCAACCGACGGCTGCAAAACCCAAAGCCGGTGCCATATAAGTTCAATGGAAGGGCCAGACTCCACAACCTCTCCTCCTTGTGGTTAGTGCACGAGAACCAAAGCAGGACCACAGTCTCATGCTTTAAGTGGCCTCAGTCACAGGGTCAGCTTCGCAAGCTACCCATAACTCTAGCCCACCTTGGTACAGGTCTGGGTGCTAGTAAAACTAGAGCCACGGGCCTGTTCACCGTGCTCTGAGCCATGAACGCATTCATTCTCTTTCACATATCTTGAGCCATGGACCTGTTCACCATGCTCTATATATCATGAGTCTGCAACCACAATTGCACTCAAATCCTCCTATTTTTGGCTAGGAGAAACCACACATATTCAACAATATACACTCCGGGTTAACCCGCAGGAGAACCCGTTTCACCATCACCAGCTACTGATGATGATGGATCTATGGCCAAGGAAAACTACATGTTCAGTTCCACTGTAATTAATTAGTATATTTTAAGTGGATTTTTGAGTCAACCACGTTGTAAAACATACAAATATTGAGTTACATTATCACTGCAATCATCACATTATCCTTGAATCTCAATCCCTCATCACAGAAAGCCACTTCCTCTCAAGGCATCATCACCATCTTACATCACCACTTGGGATAAGAATCATTATCTTATCAACAAGAGGATAACACCTCACTAGGCACTCAGCCTTTATCAGGTCTTCAGACCTATCTTACCACATTGGTGATACATATATATCTCATCAATAAGAGTTATCATCATGATACAGTGTCATTCAAACACATGTGCCTCATAGCTCTTACCTGGCTATGAATTCATCTTGTAACCTGCATGGTTAGTATAAAAGAGACATCTTTAAAATCACTAGGCATACAGCTCCACTGTTTATCATGTTATCAGGTTCTATTATATCAATCACATTACTTACTATCAAAATGTGGGCATCTCTTTATGCTTTCATATACATAAATTATCATCATACTCTTTATTCAACATTACTCTTAAGCATCCAACAAGTCATTGGTTTACAAACCATTATCCATTTTGCATTATCAACAAAGATGTGACTATAAGATAAAGAACCATAAACTAGGCTTTTCCGGGTTAGACCTATCCCTCACTAAAGATGCCCACTACCCTCACTAGAAGTGTGATGGGTATGGTGCCCCTCGCTACAGGTGGTATCGAGCAAGTTCATACCCTCACCAAAAGATAAACGGCTAGGGTTTCAAACCCTAAGGCACAAGTTACCATGATGGCCAGCCAAACTACACTCTAACGTGCACTAGAGAGGAGCTAGCACAGAGGTGTGTCGTACAACTAGAACTAGAGGAGTGTGTCATGCACAAGGGACAACCTCCAATGATCAAGGCACTCTATCACCCACAGCATCAAACCATATCGTCCATGGTAGCATCATATCGGTCAACCCTTAAAGGAACCAAGCCACCAAGGCTCATCTCCACTTCATCATATCAGCCAGGATCAACTCAAGGCAAAGGGGGTATCAGGTAACCGATCCCCAGAGGGTATTGTGCAGAGCACTAGGCCTAAAGTGTATGTCCCAAGCTCACTACCTAGGTCAAGAGGGCCATATCGGGTACTAAGTCAACAACACAACTTGATGTATCGGCCAAGAGTTAAACCCTAGACAAAGAGGTGTCGGGCAGCACAACTAAAGAGCATGTCGTGCAAAGCATGAAGCATAGCCCGACAGGGTCATAATCAAACTCAAGATCACCATCTTCACAACCCTAAAAGATCAAAGGAATTAGCTCACCTCTCAACAACCAAGAGATAGGGGTTTTACACAATCCTTTATCACAAATTGGGCATCAAGATGGATCACCACCACATCTAGGTCAACACTCCACCTAGGCTCACCTATCAAATTCATGGTGAGAGAAGGGTGTTGCTTAAGCATCTAGAGTATAGACTCACCTCTCAACAACCAAGAGAGAGGGGTGTTGTCTATAACACTAGGCCTCAAACTCACTTCTCATGACCAAGGAGAGAAAGGGGTATTTCCACCAAAGGAAACCCTCAACTATGGTTTCGGCCAACTAGATCCAAAGGTACATCCACATCATATCCAAAAGAGAAAACAAGATCATATATCAACAAGATTAAAGGTATAATTAAGCAAGAAGTATGTTCAACAAGTTGCATGGCCGAATATGATCATACATGAACATACAACGAAAAGGGAAGGTAGTATAGTTAGGGTGAGAAGTTATGTAACCCACCTTAAGCAAGCTCTTCAAGCTCCAAAGCTCCAAGCTCTAAGCTTCTAGCTCCAAAGCACACCACTTTCAGCCACCTCAAGAAAAGGAACAAAGATCATAACCACTATGGATGAAGAGTAGGTAAGATGGAGAAGAGGATGCTGAGGAGAGAGGGAAGATGCTTACCAAGGAAGCAAGGTCCACCTAGGGTTCAGACACCAAGCTAGGGGAAGAATAAGAGATCTCCACCAAGGGGGATCGGCCACCAAGCACCAAATAAAGGTGTGTCGTGCACCAAAGAAGAGAAGAGCAACAAAGAGCTAAAGGGATCCTAAAGAAGTGAAAGGGAAGATATATATAGAAAAGTATCAAAGGGGAACCAAGGCAAGGTGTCATCTTACTTAGGGACACTTGTCCAATGTCTTTCCACCTTGCAAACCACATGCAACATGTTATGCCACCACTCATCAAGAGATCGGCCACATGTCCAAGGCATGGTGACACAACCAAAGAAAGGAGGTCAAAGGGGTCAAAGGCCAACACACACACCACCACCTTGGCCGACACACCCCTGGGCGACACCCCCATGGCCGACACAAGGTGCTCCTGCCCGATACAAAGCTCATCAAGGCAAGGCAAGGCCCAAATAAGGTGAAACAAAGCCCAACAGAGTTCTACAAGGCCCAAGTCCCGACACAAGGTGCTCGCTTGGGATGGATCTATGGGCATATATACCAACAGACTCCCACTTGCACTTAGAGCCAGTCACTTCAATATTATTCTAATCCATTACATAAACACTTTAGTAATCAATGTGATTCAGAGCAATTCCAATCAAATCCACAATTATACTCCTATTCCAACACATCCTATGTGTGTGACCCGGTAGGCTCCAAATTACGTTGGTAGTGATATCCATAATCATATTATGATTTCACAAGCAATGATTGGTATCTAGAAAGACTTCATTCCCACCCAAGTAATTGGAGAAGTTGGAGAACAACTTGACCTATCATTCATGACTGGTGTTACAGTGATTATATAGTTCTTTTGTCGCTGATATCCAGATTGAACTCGAGTCATGGAATTGTTATCCTTTGCAACGTTCAATCCATGTTCCTTGAACTAGAGCAGACTGTATGAGATATATGTAAGCTCAATATCACATATTGACTCGCATCAGCATGGCCATGCATTTCTCAGTCTCGCTTATCAAGTGGTCGGAATATCAAACTCACGTAGGAAGGACAAGTTCCATCTACATCACTCACAGTCATCCCCATGTGTCACAGTGCACCCAAGCACCATTATTATGGAAATCCTTATTCAGGACCACGGTGGATGATGTCAAAGTACACCGAACGACATGTGATAAGTGTAGTGACTTCAGGTCTAAGAACCACAATCACCACCATCATTATGAGATGTGACTCTAACTACCAATCATGATATCCATGTGTCACTCTCAAGGTGGGTCTATCCAATACACTATTCTCTAACAAGTATCTATGTATTTGGTTTGATATCTCCATATCATGGATAATGAGATTCTTCCATCAACCAACATACATTCTAATCTTATGTGTTATTGATGTCTATGGATATTTCCATAATAACAACCGATTAGGGACAAAACAAGAATACATACTCTTAGCATACATATGATCTCACTGTTCAGGTCATCAACCCGAAGACATATGTCATTGAGTATATTATTCTATAGACATCTATAAGTTTTATGGTCATCTCACAATATAAAACACAAACATATAGCTTGGAAACTTGCCTTTATTGATATGATCAATGTAGTATTACAAATTGTTTACATAGTATCCCATTACAATCATAGAATGATAGTCTCTATGGGCATACATGCCAACAGATTCCCACTTGCACTTATACCCAATCACTCATGAATCTCAATCCAAGTGATCGAACATGTCCATCATGTTTCTGCTGTGAAAGTGCTTTTGTGAGCGAGTCAGCCGCATTGCTTTCTGTAGGTACTCTGCAAATCTTCACATCTCCTCATTGTATGATCTCTCGTATGAAATGGAACCGCCGTAGAATATGTTTGGAACGTTGGTGTGATCTTGGTTCTTTAGCCTGTGCAATTGCTCCATTGTTGTCGCGAAACAACTCAATTGCATCACCAGCGCTTGGAACCACACCAAGTTCATAAATGAACTTCTTGATCCACACATCTTCCTTCGCAGCATTAGATGCGGCAATATATTCGGCCTCTGTTGTAGAATCCGCAACCGTCTCTTACTTGGAACTCTTCCAGCTCACAGCTCCGTTGTTCAGGCAAAACACAAATCCAGATTGCGATCTATAGTCATCTTTGTCAGTTTGGAAGCTAGCATCGGTGTAACCCTTTACCACAAGCTCTTCCTCACCACCGTATACCAAGAATGGATCCTTAGTCCTTCTCAAGTACTTTAGGATATTCTTTACAGCTGTCCAGTGACATTCACCTAGATCTGACTGATATCGGCTCATCATGCTCAAAGCATACGACACATCAGGACGAGTACATAACTTTGTGTACATGATAGATCCAATTGCTGATGCATATGGAATCTTACTCATGCATGCCCATTCATCACATGAACTAGGACACTGGGCTTTAGAGATTGTAACCCCATGGGACATGGGCAAGTTACCTCTCTTAGAACCCTCCATGCTAAACCTCTTTAGCACCTTGTCAATGTATGTGCTCTGGCTTAGGCCTAGAAGCCTTCTAGATCTATATCTATAGATCTTGATCCCTAGTATATAGGATGATTCGCCAAAATCCTTCATAGAGAAGGTCTTCCCTAGCCAACCTTTTACTGTCTGAAGAGTAGGGATGTCATTTCCCATCAATAGTATGTCATCCACATACAATATGAGAAATACGACTGTGCTCCCACTAACCCTTTTGTAAACATAAGGTTCATCTTCATTTTGACTAAAGCCAAACTTTTTGACTACTTCATCAAAACATAGATTCCAGCTCCGAGATGCTTGCTTCAATCAATAGATTGACCTTTGTAGCTTACAGACTTTATTGTCTTCCTTTGGATCGATAAAACCCTCAAGTTGTGTCATGTACACATCCTCGAGTAAATTCCCATTAAGGAATGTTGTTTTAACATCCATCTGCCAAATCTCATAGTCATGATAAGCTGTAATGGCAATCATGATCCTGATGGATTTAACCATGGCAACTGGTGAGAAGGTCTCATCATAATCAACACCTTGAATTTGACGGAATCCTTTCGCAACCAATCTACCTTTATAGGTTTGAACATTTCCATCCATGTCAGTCTTCTTCTTAAAGACCCACTTGCACCCTATGGGTCTTACTCCTTCGGGTGGATCCACCAAGGTCCATACCTTGTTGGTGTACATGGATTCCATCTCAGAACTCATGGCTTCGAGCCATTTCTCAGATTCTGGTCCCTTAGTAGCTTATAGATAGGAAGTTGGCTCATCTTCTATACCCAATTCATCATTGTCTTGAGTCATGAGAAATCCAAATCTCTCAGGCTCAAGTCGTGTCCTACTAGACCTACGAGGTTCATGTGTTACATTTGGAACTTGAAATTCCACAACAACTTGTGAGTCTTCATGTTCCTTATGTACCTCCTTAGGTTCTCTGCTTTCTTGTTGGTCTCGAACTTCTTCGAGCTCTACATTCCTCCCACTAATTCCTTTGGAAATAAATTCCTTTTCAAGAAATACAGCAGTCCTAGCAACAAACACTTTGTTGTCAGTTGGTGTGTAGAAGTAGTATCCCCGAGTTTCCTTGGGGTATCCAACAAAATAGCATTTTTCCGATTTGGGTCCAAGCTTTTCAGGAAATTGTTTCCTAACATAAGCTTCACATCCCTAAATCTTTAACATAGACAAATTGGGACGATTCCCATTCCATATCTCATATGGTGTCTTTTGAACTGATTTGGAAGGTACACGGTTAAGTGTAAACGTTGCAGTTTCAAGAGCATATCCCCAGAACGATATTGGAAGTTTGGATGAACTCATCATTGATCGTACCATGTCTAATAATGTATGATTCCTTCTTTCTGACACACCATTATGTTGTGGTGTACCAGGTGGAGTCCATTGTGATACGATACCACGGTCTCTCATAAGGTCCTCAAACTCTTCGCTTAAGTATTCGCCACCTCGATCTGAACGGAGTGCTTTAATACTCTTACCAAGTTGCTTCTCTACTTCATTCATGAAAGTCTTGAACATTTCAAGAGTTTCTGACTTGTGTTTCATAAGATATACATAGCCATACCTACTGAGGTCATCAGTGAAGGTAATGAAGTATTGATAGCCTCCTTTAGCATTTGATCTAAAAGGTCCACATACATCAGTATGTATGAGCCCTAGCAGATCATTGTCTCTCTCACTATGTCCAGTGAAAGGAGTCTTGGTCATTTTCCCTAATAAACATGCCTCACATGTCTCTAATGATTCAAAATCAAAAGAGTCTAGATAACCATCCTTATGGAGTCTAGATATGCGCTTCTCGTTTATGTGCCCAAGACGACAATGCCATAAGAATGTTTTGTTTGAGTTGTCAAGTTTTAACCTTTTAGTATTTACGTTGTATATGCCAGTCTCAAGTTCTAACAAGTAGATACCATAAGACATAGGGGCATTTCCATAAAAGATCTCATCTTTAGATATAGAAATAATTCCATTCTTAATGTGAAATTCAAATCCACTCTTGTCCATACAAGATACAAAAATAATATTTCTATTAATGGCAGGTACATAATAGCAATTCTCTAATTCTATTACAAGGCCCGTAGGCAAAGATAAACTAATAACTCCAACTGCGGTGGCAACAACTCTTGCTCCATTAGCAACCCGCAGCTCGACTTGGCCCTTTCGTAAAGGCTTACTTCTTATCAGATCCTGCATATTGGAACATATGTGAGATCCACATCCGGTATCCAGTACCCATGATGAAGAAGTATTTAAGTTTATCTCAATAACGTATATACCTGAAGTGGAGATCTCTATCCCCTACTTCTTCTTCCTCAGTTCCTCCAGGTAGAGAGGACAGTTTCTTTTCCAATGTCCAGGCTGGTGACAATGGTGACAACTGCCTTCTTTGAAGATCCCACCTTTAGCTTTGAGCGTGGATGACTTTGGCTTCTGCCCGGCTTTAGAACCTTTCTTAGCCTTGCCTTTGCCTTTTGACTTTCCCTTTGTCTTGCTGATCATCATCACATACTTTGGCTTGTCTTTCTTCATTTGTGCTTCAGTTGTCCTCAACATGCCCAACAATTCTGACAACGGCTTGTCAAAATTGTTCATGTTGTAGTTCATGACAAAATGACTATATGATTCAGGCAACGATTGTAGAATCACATCAGTGGCCAACTTTTGACCTAGGGGAAATCCCAGCTTGGATAGGCTTTCCACATACCCAATCAAGGTGAGTATATGGGTGCCAACTGAGTCTCCCTCTTTCATCTTGCTTTTGAACAAAGCCTTTGAGACATCATATCTCTCCTGTCTTGCTTGATGTTGATACATGTTCTTGAGATGTGTTACCATCCCCATGACATTCATGTTCTCATGCTGCTCTTGCAACTCATAGTTCATTGAGCACAACATCATGCACTTGACATCCACGACATCATCAAGGTGCTTCTTGTAAGCATCCTTTTCAGCCTTGGGCGCATTTATGGTGGGCTCCGCTGGCTCTGGTGTTTCACGGACATAGAGCTTACGCTCATGTGTGAGAACAATTCTCAGCGTCCTAAACTAGTTTTTAAAGTTGGTTCCGGTAAGTTTGTCCTTCTCAAGGACCGACCGCAACGAGAACGTGTGAGTGTTGTTTTCCATTTGATTGCTACAAAAGAAAAATTTGCATTTAGTCCAAAACATTTTGACTTGTAAAGATTTGATATATAAACGAGATTAATTAGGCCTTTAATTAATTACGCTCCCACTATTTTATTCAAATTGATAGCCCTCACTATCAACTTGGAAGATTGCAACGCACAACCTTTTAGTGAGCCAAGACACAAAATAATTGGATCAATGCCCAGCCAACGCAGGCGTCAAAGACCAAATACTAAGGTAGGCAACTTTTGTCAATTGCATCATATGCAACTCTTGGATAGATGATCATGCACAACTCCTTGCCATGATGCATCTATGTGCCTCTAGGTACTTGATCATATCCAGGTTCCCTAGTTAATTCCAACCCATAAGCCAACACGATGAGTGTGCACCCTGCGGAGGCAGACCCACACACCCACCATCACACTTCCACGAGATAGACAGTGTACCACGTGGAGGCATGCCCACACATAGTCGATCAAGCTTTTCATGTGTGTTTCTTTATGGAAGGCAACTAAAACTTAATATTATTGATTGAGGGGTTTTATAAATACATATACATATCCAAACACCACATACTTATAGTATGTATCATATACTACTATATCCACAACCACAAATGATAGACATGCAATCATAAACACAAATACATTGGTTATGGCCATACTATTGTAATCCTTTGGAGCAACAAAGGATTACAGTCCACCTATGGTCTTATGCATCTCATGCAACACTTATGAATCAACCTGTAAGTCTGTAATGATGAACATTACAATGAACAACTTCATGGATGCTTTGTGAGGTTGGAACTTCAAGTTGCTTCTTGGAATTGGATCTTCTTGTTACTTCTCCATGGACACTCCTTGGAGTTGGATCTTTAGGTTGCTTCTTGGAATTAGATCTTCATGGTGATTCTCCATGGACACTCCTTGGAGTTGGATCTTCAAGTGGCCTCCTTACATCAAGTTTACAAAACTGAAACTAATGTTATCTCTGTTACATCATATGAGTACAAATATAAAAGGAAAGAATTAATTACACTTTGAAATAAGAGATGAGGCTTGACATGCAAGCCGAATACTTTATACAAAGGATCCATATGTAACCATTATACATCCATAGAATTCACAAACAAACATATCCACAAGATCGACATCCACATCCATTCACAACATTCACAAAAGGGGATACTAGGCCATAACTGTGTATGCATTCACCACATAAAATAGATTTTAAAGGTGACTTGTATGTTATCATAGGTATATCTACATATACGTATATACATATTAAAATTGTAGTACTTTTAATGTGGGACATTCCCCATTAGATAATTTTTTGACTCCCACACAGACTATGCAGGGTCACATGGGAAGATCCCCTGAAAGGTCTACGGAATTTTACTTCCGTGCACTTAAGAAAATCAATATTTTCCATAGTCGACCCCATCCAAAACGTCAAAATAGAAGCCTGCGGCGTATGTGGAATTAGGTTTAGATTTGCACATTAGCATGTTTAAAAATAGTATACAGTGATTCGATCATATCGAAACGAATCCAAATATGCCGTAGAGCGACGCTGCTCTGATACCACTGTTGGGTTTTGTGGAGAAAACATGTGCGGTGGAAGCAATAAAATCCACGCAACCTAAAACAGGATCTCGTCGACAACAACGTATTTGGAAGGAGTGTTTGCGGGATATACCCTTATCGTGGAGAAAGTCTGGCGATGTCCCGCTGCACGACGGTGCAACGCTACTGACCTACACGGACTGAACTTCTCTCTCATTCGCTGTCGTAGGAAGATCCGGCGATGCTCCTGTGCGATGATGTGTGTCGCTCGTAACACGCACGGATGGTCGTCGTGTCCACCGAACACAGGCGTCTCAATGTCTGCGTCTCTACTTCGTCCACGTGGATGGATTGGAACTCCACGTCGCACTTCCTAAGCCGGTGGGAAGGAGTCGTGTCTGTGCGGCGGCGTGCTAGCGGTGCGTTGCTCTCCTTTCGCTCCTAAGGACGGTGACGGCTAGGTTTACGTACGTGAGCGTAAACTAAAAGCATCTCTCGATATCTTATATAGATATCGGTCGTTAATCCTCCTTTAAATAGGATATGAAGGGAAGTAGGGTTTCCTAAACCCATCGGTAAATAGAAACGTTGCATTAATTAAAATGCTCGTGGATTAATTAGAATATTATGGAATTCATTAATTAACCAAATAATCGCATTAATTGATTAATTAATATCTGACTCTATGCAATCGCTTGGGATGGATCTATGGGCATATATACCAACACCATAAACCTCTACAAAGGGTCACACCCGAAATCCGAAGAGAAAAGTGAGGGATACTTCCTCCTCATCTCTTCCTCAAGCTCCCATGTGTCTTCCTCAACACCACGATGATGCCAAAGAACCTTCACAAGAACCATGTCTTTCCTTTTCAACTTCTTCACTCCTCTGTCAAGGATCATCACTAGACCTTCCTCGTAGGTCACATCTTCATCGAGCTCAACCTCAACTGGCTGTATCACTATTCCCGTGTCTGGATGACTTTTCTTCAGCATGCTGACATGGAACACTGGATATAACATGTACAACTCTGGCGGCAGCTCTAACTTGTAAGCTACCTTACCAACATGTGCTATCACTGGATAAGATCCCATATACCTGGGTGCCAATTTTCCTTTTTGGCCAAACCTTAGCACTCCTTTCCAAGGTGAGATCTTCAGATACACTTTGTCTCCCACCTAGAACTCTAAAGGTCATCAACGATTGTCTGCATAAGACTTCTATCTGTCCTATGCCACTTTCAACTGTTGTTGTATTACTCTGATCTTTTATGTTGTCTGCTGCACTAACTCAGGATTCAAAAGCTGATACTCACCAGACTCATACCAACATAGGGGAGATCTATACTTCCTGCCATATAGAGCCTCATAAGGAGCCATGTCAATGCTCTGCTGATAACTGTTGTTGCAGGCAAACTCTATCAAACTAAGATGCACATCCCAACTGCCTAGAAACTGTAAAACACATGCTCGGAGAAGATCCTCCAAAGTCTGAATAGTCCTTTCAGACTGCCCATCTGTCTATGGGTGGAAAACAGTACTGAACCTCAACTGTGTTCCCAACACTTTGTGCAACTATTCCCAGAAATGACTCATGAACTGAGGACCTCTGTCAGAAACTATTATTGCGGGTACACCGTGTAAATGCACTATCTCATCTACATACACCCGAGCAAGCTTCTCTGTTGTATATGTTGTCTTTACAGGTATGAAATGAGCAGACTTTGTTAATCTATCCACTATCACCCAAATGGAATCATGATTCTTAGCTGTCCTTGGCAGACCAACTACAAAATCCATGGTTATATGATCCCATTTCCACTACGGTATCGACATGGGTTGCTACGTACCTACCAGCTTCTGATGCTTAGCCTTAACTTGTTGGCATACCGCACACCTAGCCACAAACTCGGCTACATCCTTCTTCAAGCCAGGCCACCAATACAGATCCTTCATATTGTGATACATCTTGGTGACTCCTGGATGCATAGCATACATTGATGTGTGTGCTTCCTCAAGCACTAGCTTTCTCAGATCATCAACGTCAGGGACCACCATCCTATTATGATAACAAACTAGTCCATCTTTGGACTCGTGGAACCCATCACGCTTTTCACTGCCGAACTCTGATCTGATCAACTGAATTGAAGCATCGGTCTACTGTGCATCTTTGATCTACTACCTTAATGTAGGCTTGACTTGCATCTGTGCCAACAAACCTTCCAACAAAGAAACCTCCATCCGCACATTCATTTGTCGTAAGGAAACAAACATAACCCGCCTATGGAATTCCAAAGAACTCAACTGTGCTTTCTTCATCGAGCGGGAAGAAGGAGACTTTCTATTAAGTGCATCAGCTACCACGTTCACCTTACCAGGATGATACTCGATGGTGCAGTCATAATCATTGATCAGCTCCATCTAGCGATGTTGTCGCATGTTCAGCTCACTCTGTGAGAAGATGTACTTTAGATTCTTATGATCTGTAAAGATCTGACACATTTCCCCATAAAGATAGTGTCTCCAAATCTTTAACGCATGGACCACCGCTGCCAAATCCAAATCATGTGTCAGATAGTTCTCCTCATGTCTCTTAAGCTATCGCGAAGCAAAAGAAACCACATGGTCTTCTTACATCAACACACAACCTAAGCCTTTCTTGGAAGCATCGCAGAAAATAATGTAGCCCTTCCCAGGCTCTGGAAACACCAACACTGGAGCACTAGTCAGCTTCTCCTTCATGCTTTGGAAAGCTTGCTGACAATGATCATTCTAGATAAAAGGTACATCCTTCCTGGTCAGCTTTGTCATCGGCAATGCGATCACACTGAAGTCCTTTATGAACAGTCGGTAGTATCCTGCCAAACCCAGAAAACTACAAACTTTTGTCGGCGTCTTCGGTTGCTCCCACTCTGCAACTGACTCCACCTTCTTGGGATCCACTCTGACTCCTTCTGTAGATATCACGTGTCCCAAGAATGTCACTTTCTTCAACCAAAACTCGCATTTATTGAACTTGGCATATAGCTGGTGTTGACGAAGAAGAGTCAACGCTCGTCGAAGATGTTGTTCATGCTCTTGCCTGTCCTGACTATAGATTAAGATGTCATCTATGAAGACTACAACAAACTGATCTAGAAATGGAAAGAACACCCTATTCATCATATCCATGAAAGCAGCATGTGCATTGGTTAGCCCAAATGGCATAACCACAAACTCGAAGTGACCATACATCATCCTAAATGCTGACTTTGGTATGTCATCCAGCTTAATCCTCAACTGATGGTATCCAGACTGTAGATCGATCTTTGAGAACACTGTAGCGCCACGCAACTGATCAAACAGATCGTCTATCCTCGACAATGGGTACTTGTTCTTGATCGTGACTTTGTTCAACTACCGATAATCTATGCACAAACACATCGATCCATCCTTCTTCTTTATGAACAGAACCGGAGCACCCCACGGTGATGTGCTCGGCCTGATGAAACCCTTATCCAACAACTCCTGTAACTGCTTCTTCATCTCTACCATCTCGGCTGGAGCCATCTTTTATGGTGTCTAGGCAACTGGCTGTGTTTGTGGCACTAGACTGATCTCAAAATCAATCTCTTGAGGTGGGGGAACACCGAGAAACTCCTTGGGAAACACATCCACAAATTCTCGGACAATAGGAACCTCCTCCAGGCTAGGACCTTTTGTCTTGGTATCCACAACGTGAGCTAGGAATTCCTTACATCCTTGCCACAACATATTTTATGCCACCATGGCTGACACCAAACATGTCGGGAGAATCTTCCTATCTCCTTGGAAGATCCACTGCCATCAAACACTGCTTGCTTGGAACCACAGTCCAACACAACCTTATACTTCTCTAAGGTATCCATCTCAAGGATCACATCGAATCCACACATCTCAAGTGGTATAAGATCCACTTGTATATTGTGTCCTAAGAAAGATAAGACATAAGATGGACACTCTTCTCGAAGCATTGAGGAACCATCAGGAGGAGTTTCTAACAATAGGCTATCTTTCTTATAGCTAACATGTAAAAGACAATTTTCAAGCATAGTTCGTGCGATAAAAGAGTGTGTAACACCCGAGTCAACCAAAACAGATATAAAGAAAGAAGAAGACAAAATAGAATGAAATAACTCCATCTGACCTGTCACCACTCGCGGGTTGACTATTGCCTCCGGCTGACTCATAGCATAGAATCGAGTCGTTGCTTGTTGTCATCCTCGACCTCGTCCTCCTTGGGGATACGATCCTGCTTGCGATGCTTGATCACGTCCTCTCCCTCTGCTACTACTGGGCTGTTGTCTATCTAACCCTTGTTGATTCTGCCACGGCTTTTGTGTCACTTCAACATCTCATTTCGAGAAATTTAACTTGAAATGTCCCGTTTATCCACAGATATAGCATGCCCTATCCTCAAACTGCGGCCTAGATGGCCCTGTCACTGCCACTAAAGTTGTACTATGTGCCTTCGACGGTGAAGAACCATATCCTCTTCCCTTACTCTAGGACCACTACGATGGTTCACTGGAACCTCTTAACCCAGAAGGTGTTGAAAACCTTGTCTTCTTAAATCTATCAAACTTCCGCCTCTAAAACTGAGCAGGCCTTTTCTTGGACATGGTCTCTCTCTTTTCCTTGACTGACCATTCGATTCTTCAGACATACTCCACAAACATGGCAAACCGTTCCCGGTTCTCCAACGTAGCAGTAGGTGTTGTCAACTCTGCTCTCAGACCTTTCTCAAACCGTTGGATCCGCTCATCATCTATCACCGCCATGTGAGGACAGAACCTCAGTAGGTCCATGAACTTGGCTTCATACTCAGTGATGCTCATCGATCCTTGGCACAGACGCTCAAACTGGTTAATCTTCTCATCCAGATACGTCTTTGGGAAGTATCTGCTGACGAACTCTCTCCAGAAAACCTCCCAACCGATCACCTCACTAGGTCGCTTCTCCTCCTCGATGGCCCACTAGTGGCCAGCACTACCTTTCAGAAGGTAGACAGCGTGCTTGACTTTGTCTACTTCGGGGATGTCGAGGATCTGGAAGGCCTTCTCAAGACCTGTTAGCCACACATCTGCATTCTCCAGATCAACTGTTCCAGCATAATCCAAAGCTTTGACTCAGCAAAGCTGCTCAAAGGTCTTCCCAATACCTGATGTTTCACCATGGGGAGCATGTGCTCTTGGCGGAAGCACTTGCAATCTCTCTACCATGATATTCATCGTAGCCATCAACTGCCCCATAAGCTACTGGTAGGCAGGATTTTTGAGAATGGCTGGGTCAAGTTGGGGGACCTCAGGCACCCGATCTTCATGTGCCTACACTCTAGCTCCATCAATTGATGCAGCCTCACTGCTCTCGACAGCATGTTCTTCATGGTTTACAGACATCTTTAAGCTTTTTCTTCCACTGAGGGCAGAAGATTATTATAAGAAAATCTGGGAAACTCACAAGAATAGACACAACTTAGTCCTAGATCCATGTAGACTCAGCAAACCTAGGGCTCTGATACCAAACTAACTGTGACACCCCGCCATCACACAGACAGCAAGGTGACACGCAAAAATGTGTGGAACTTCCATAAACCACATCTTACTAAAAATACGGGTTAATTAAAACTGATTGCAGAGACATATAAAATAAATTTTATTACATCCAGATCCTGCAATTAAACATGTTATATAAACATTACAAGCTTGATATATGTCCCCATCTGTTCAGAAACCAGTTGTCCTGTCAACATATGAGTTCGTCACCTGTTTATATGTACATAACAAGCCACATAAGGCCAATAGCAGGATGAATAAGAGTACAACAGCTATCCATCATGAAACATCGTCAAAACACCTACAAGGACCTGAGAGTACATGGATGACTCTAAACTCTACTACAAAACACCAAAACAAGCAGCATGTCCATCTCTTACCTTCTACTGCTCCTCTTCTTACTGCTCAACCACAACCTCACGACCACCACGTCTAGCACGATCACCTAAAAAGGTTGTAAACCAGCGGGGTGAGACACACAGTCCGAGCGAGAAACATAACTCCCTGCCGAAACTATAAAACTCCAGAAAGCTTAAAGCAAGAAAAGCATATAACCGATATAAGCGGATTATATGAGCAGCGTACTGAGCAGAACTTACTATATCATCCCCCTTACCAAGATTATAGGAGGCATATAACTTGATTTTCTTTATGGAACATGACTGCCAAGATAAGATTTATAAGATCTTATCACAAAACATAAGGAACGCATAAGTAACTGCAAGGTATAACAAGATTAACTACGCAATCAAGGTCTCAACCAATGTTCTGTATTTTTTACTAAGAAATAAACACCGTTCGGATGAATTATGTATTATTATTATGCCCTGAGGAAGTGAGTTGTACCGCTCAGATCCAACTGACGGCTACGAAACCCAAAGTCGGTACCATACAAGGTCAATGGAAGATCCGGACTCCACGACCTCTCCTCCTCGTGGTCAGTGCATGAGAACCAAAGTAGGACCACAGTCTCATGCTTTAAGTGGTCTCATCCACAGGGTCAGCTTCGCAAGCTACCCATAACTCTAGCCCACCTTGGTATAGGTCTCGGTGCTAGTAAAACTTGAGCCAAAGGCTTTTTCACCATGCTCTGAGCCATGAATGCATTCATGCTCTTTCACATATCTTGAGCCATGAACCTATTCACCATGCTCTATATATCCTGAGTCTGCAACCGCAGTTGTACTCAAATCCTCCTATTTTCCGCTAGGAGAAACCCCGCATATTCAATAATATATGCTCCGGGTTAACCTGCAGGAGAACCCGTTTCACCATGACCAGCTACTGACGATGATGGATCTATGGCCAGGGCAAACTACATGTTCACTACCTAGGTCAAGAGGGCCATATCAGGCACTAAGTCAAAAACACAACTTGATGTATCAGCCAAGAGTTAAACCCTAGACAAAGAGGTGTCAGGCAGCACTACTAAAGAGTATGTCGTGCAAAGCATGAAGCATAGCCCGACAGGGTCATCATCAACCTCAAGATAACCATCTTCACAACCCTAAAAGATCAAAGGAATTGGCTCACCTCTCAACAACCAAGAGAGAGGAGTTTTACACAATCCTTTATCACAAATCGGGCATCAAGATGGATCACCACCACATCTAGATCAACACTCCACCTAGGCTCACCTATCAAATCCATGGTGAGAGAAGGGTGTTGCTTAAGCATCTAGAATATAGACTCACCTCTCAACAACCAAGAGAGAGGGGTGTTGTCTATAACACTAGGCCTCAAACTCACTTATCATGACCAAGGAGAGAAAGGGGTATTGCCACCAAAGGAAACCCTCAACTATGGGTTCGGCCAAATAGATCCAAAGGTACATCCACATCATATCCAAAAGAGAAAACAAGATCATATATCAACAAGATCAAAGGTGTAATTAAGCAAGAAGTATGTTCAACAAGTTGCATGGCTGAATATGATCATACATGAACATACAATGAAAAGGGAAGGTAGTATAGTTAGGGTGAGAAGTTATGTAACCCACCTTAGCAAGCTCTTCAAGCTCCAAAGCTCCAAGCTCTAAGCTTCTAGCTCCAAAGCACACCGCTTTCGGCCACCTCAAGAAAAGGAACAAAGATCATAACCACTATGGTCGAAGAGTAGGTAAGATGGAGAAGAGGATGCTGAGGAGAGAGGGAAGATGCTTACTAAGGAAGCAAGGTCCACCTAGGGTTTGGACCCCAAGCTAGAGGAAGAACAAGAGATCTCCACCAAGGGGGATCGGCCACCAAGCACCAAAGAAGAGAAGAGCAACAAAGAGCTAAAGGGATCCTAAAGAAGTGAAAGGGAAGATATATATAGAAAAGGATTAAAGGGGAACCAAGGCAAGGTGCCATCTTACTTAGGGACACTTATCCAACGTCTTGCCACCTTGCAAACCACATGCAACATGTTATGCCACCACTCATCAAGAGATCGGACACATGTCCAAGGCATGGTGACACAACCAAAGAAAGGAGGTCAAAGGGGTCAAAGGCCGACACACACACCACCACCTTGGCCGAAACACCCAAGGGCGACACCCCCAGGGCTGACACAAGGTGCTCCTACCCGATACAAAGCTCATAAAGGCAAGGCAAGGCCCAAATAAGGTGAAACAAAGCCCAACAGAGTTCTACAAGGCCCAAGGAAACTCAAGAAATGAGCCCAACCCTTCCTCTCAACTCCAGAGGAAGCAAAGAGAGAGAAGAGCATCTCTCAAGGTGACAAACTTGCTCATCAACCTTAAACTTAGGTTATTTTGCGAATAGCACATCCAACCCTCAACAAGGCACAAGCAAACCCTAATCACCACTAAAGGCGATTAGCAAGAAACTAAGCACAAGGTTTAGGAAAAGCAAACAGGATAAACCCAAAATGAAGGTTAGGGTCCTTACAACATTGATAGAAGGGGACAACTCTTTCTAGTCCATCCTTCAAGACAACTAGAGTTCCGGGTAGTCAGTGTGGACTATCTATAGAGGTGGGAGAAATATGCCGCTCAGGAGGACGACAGTCAACCGCAGTCTGGGTCAAGACCAGGAGCTGCACAGATGTTGTTGAAGATATGTGGTTGAAGACCACACTTGTTGTGAGGTATAGTCGTTGAGAAAGCCTCAGGACCTGGTATATCTTACTAAAACCATCCTTCCCATTACATAGATATTAATGTGATATGTCGGTTATGGGTTTATGATCAAGTAAAAAAAATTATTTCCACTTCCTACTTTGACCACGTAAATCCCTACATTCCTCACATTATCCTCCTCTAAAACTCTTCCTACCTCTAATTCATTCTTACCCCTCCAACCTGTTCCACTTGTACCCAGAAAAGGAGACGTATGGGAAACTTGGATCTTGTTTTCCCTGCTCTTTTTATCGAGAGGTTGATAGGGGTTAACGATGCGTCTAGATATGGAGAGAGAAACTACTCATTTAGTTTCTTTCATCCACCCACGACCAAGACGTCATGTTCATTGTAACTGGATGCAAGGAAAAACAATGTCTCCACCATTCCATTATAACAGTGGGTTCAGATCAGGGCATTGACTAGGCTAATCTGTGGCATCCTCTCAGACCACAGGGTTAGTTTCCCCAAGGGTGTGTACCACATCCAGTTGATCAAGCCCATCTATAGATACAGAAACATCGGTCCTCAAAACATCATATTTTATCAATCATTTAACCTACTTAACTTTTGAAAGAAAAAAATCTCCCTCTATGAGCATTAAAACCTAATGAAGCCATGAGCGTTGCTTCATCACTATTCAAGATATATCCTACCCAATTTTGGTGTCAAGACTCACTTGTTAGATCATCCAACTAATATCTCAAAAATGCACATAAACAAGGGTATTACACATAACACTAAGATCAAAAGATATCCAAACTAGCATGGACAATATCTTATATAATTGAAGCATGAAAACACTTATCTCATTAGGTGTCTAAAGGTCCAAATATTCACTCCATTACATCCTACACACCTTAAAAGAAATTTTGTCCTCAAAATTAAGCCAAAATCTAGTTTATCACAACATGTCTTCCACGTGTCAATCTTAAAATGGATCTATCCATTACAACTTGTTCTCTAAAAAGTACCCATGTATCTGAGTTATTATCCAATATCATGACTAAAGAGACAAGTCATCACTCATCATACCCGCTAGTTCTATGTATAATTGTTTTCCTATAATATCCATAACAATAATTGACTATGGACATAAGAAGAATGAATACTATTTAGTATACATATGATATCATGTTCAAATCTTCAACCCATACAATATGGCATTGAGTCACGACATTATTGTATTTATTCATTATCTCAATATTGAAACAAACATAATAAGTGGAAATGTCTTTATTAATTATTAAATCATATACAATCTATACCTATTAAAGTCATCACATGATGGCTCTCAGGGCTTACAACCAACAAGATGGACTAAAAATAATAATATGAGTTGTAGAGGACATGTTGAGGTCATGTGTGTTGCAACTTCTTGATATTTAGGATTCCCACTTAAGCTTGATACTATTCATGTATCATAACATCTATAAGAAAAGTTTGCAGATGGAACCATATGAAGCTCTTAGTTATGAAAAATGTATATATCTAGTGTATCTTTATGAAACATGAGCGTAAAGTCCAAGATGTCAATAAAGCAGTCAAAGCGGCTTAGGGCATATAAAAATCTTATGTCCTTAAATAGAGGAGATCATTGGAATTCCAAGTTAAAGACATGGTCAATATGAAGATCTCACTCAAGAAAAGAGTTGTACATTTTGCAAAGAAGGGTGAGTTAGCTGACATATTAAAGGGACCTTACCCTATAGTTGGAACATATTTCTAAAGTAACTTATTGGTTGGATTTAATAGTTGTCATAGATATACTTCACAATGTATTTCACATATAAGTGCTTAGAACGTGCCATCCATAAATACAACAAACCATCCTACCTATGGATAGTCATTTAGAAAGGGATGTGTCATAGGAAGGACTAGTGCATATTATGGATAGCCATATTCTGAAGTTGAAAATTTGGGGATACCACTTGTTGATTTTTCTTGGAATTACCATGGCGTCGAAGAAGCCATATGGTAGATTGAGTGTGGATGCATAACATATATCCTACTCTTTTCTAAGATTCCAAGTTAAATTCATAAGGGGATATTTGTAAAAATATAATGTCAGATTGATATCTAATTCACAATTACAGTCAAATTATTCATATTATTACCTAAATACAAGATTAGTACCAAAAATACTTTATGCATAATGTGATTGTACTTATTTCATGCCTGGATATGTGAAATTCTAATTCGATTAGACTAGAGTGCATGGGTAATAAAATGTTTTCACATATGTAATGAGAAATAGTTAACTATAAAATCAACAAGTATCCCATGTCTCAGAGGATAGTGTGGAAGCATCTTAGACCATAGTTGGGTGTTGCATGACCCTATGGTCACTTGTGGGGCCTTGTGAGGTTTATATATAAAGTGGTTTAACTATATGTTAACCCATACCAAAAAAATTGATATGATTACCTGGTTAGTTGCATGACCTACCAGCTAGTTTCCTACTAGCAACATTGGGGTAATCTCTAGCGATGATGGCCAGCTAATTGTTGTTGACCTAGCTTTAGTAGGTTGATTAGTTGCTAGGACGGTTCGACTTATTTAAGCTAGACACTAGTGGTAAGTCGATCCTAGCGCCTAAATCGATGGACTAACTAGAGTTAGTCAAGTGACTTGTTGATGGCTTGAATGACTAAGAAAGGACCATTAATAACAATTGATGATGTACCTAACTTGCTACATGCTAGTCATATCCATGCTAGTTCATTAGTTATCCTAACTAATATTCTACTATTCTAACTAAGATGTTGAGCATATTTAAATATATTTGGATTTGTAATAATCTAACCAAGGATGCATGTGTGTATATATGACTTGGACTTGGCCCTAAACATTCTTAAACGTTGTTCTACATTTCGATTTATGAGTTTGTAGCTTGGAAGGGTGAGTGAATGTGATCGTGAGAGGTTTAGCTTAAATCAAGTGGGGAATTTGATTTATTTTCAAATCAAGTGATTTGGTTTGGCACGTTCTTATATTCTTGATCTATCTTCACTCTTTTTATCGTCTTAACCAATCTAGACACATTCTTAGTAAATGTATACTTAAACCATTATACTTACTTCTAAACCCTAATTATTCTTTGTTGCCTTTAGTTGGAGATCAAAAAGTTAGATATTAGGGAGAAAATCCAATGATGAGAGATTAGATGTAGGTGGATGAATCTTTTTCTTGATTCACATTATTCAATTTTGGCTTTAAGTGCTTCTAATATGCAATTAACAATGCTTTACTTGGATTTCAACTAAAGAATTGTAATTAGGCTTTCTTTGGGAAGTTATGGGAATTTGGGAATGAAATTTGAAATAGCAAAAAAACATAGAACTTTATTGTTATGACATTTTGGTAAAGCCTAACTAGGTTATGCTTAAGCAAGTTGTATAGAATTTGTATGTCGTATCTTCAAAAGAAACCATATACAGTGATTCATCATCGGTATCACGATGTACAAAGCATGTTATTTATCAATTATAATTCTTTGAATAACAAATTTTCATACAAGTGAAAATTATCTAGATTGTGCTAAGATGTGTAAGTAATGTATTAAGAGTGCATAGGTTAGGATTTTGTGTTACATTATTTTAATATATAAAACCAAAAGAATTTAGATTTTATTATTTTAAGATTACTTCAATGTGGTAGATATCCCCTTTGAGGCTTGAAGCAGTGAAGTGAGATAAGTCCACTTGTAGAAGTCTAGAGGGTTGTATGAGGTATCTCGTGAACCATATACTATTGATGTGTGTAGGAGTTAGTGATGCATCATTGGTTGAGGTACTCATAACTTCATTGAACTCAAGTAGCTATAGATGGGCCCTTGTGTAAGGGATCAAGCTTCTATCTCAAGCACAAATTATGAGCTATTAGAAGAAGGATACATAAAGATGAACACATTCTTTTGTGTATAAGTACATTGAGAACTATGGTGTTTAACATTACTTACCCCAAGCTAGAATATTCTAGCTAGACTCAAATTTTAGTACCCATGATATGAGGTTTGCAGCTTAGACGAGGCATTGTCCCAGCATATTCAGTCACCCTAGATCATAACCCTATCATTTTCACTTTTTCCAGTAGCACGTATTATCCCTTAAGGTGTACATGAATATTTACATACCATGTCATACCCATGGTAGACCCAGAGAAATCGACGATAGTCCTCCTTATTTGTCAAAAACAAACCAAGAGAAGATCGCATACTTAAATATGTAACTCCTTATTTGTCAAAAACAAACCAAGAGAAGATCGCATACTTAAATATGTAAGGACATATCAAACAATAGAAATGCTTAATAGTAGTCGTTGACCTTGAACTTGCAATTTGATGACCTTCCAATGTATATTCTTTATCCTAGTAAGTGGGGTGTTCTACATACTTATCGTGATGGTCCTCATCTTATTAACTAATTTTTTTTAATATTACTAAGAGTATAAATTACTGTACACTTCAACAAATATGGGATTAAAAGAACTAGAATTTGAACCCAAGTCCTTTCATGAAGAGACACCGTGCTTGACCACTTGAGCCACTCCTTGTCGGCTACACTTCAACAAATATAATATTATATATGGAATCCTTTTTAATGTGTGTGCAACTAACAACTATTCAGCTCCTTCTCGTGCAGATTTCCTTCATTAACTGATGAAGGCCAAGATGTTGACGCCGACCTCCTCCTATACAAGACGCAGAGAAATTCAGCGCGTATTCCACATTGTAGTCACCTTAAAGTATCCAAATAAAAATAGTCAAGAGAGGTCAGTCACCATAAAGTATCCAATTAAAAATGGTCAAGATGGGCCGACGAGGATTACTAATAGCTCATTAACTCGTCAAGAGCATACTTCCACAACTATAAGATGCATGATTTATTCTCCCCACTCGAAATATGTCAACGATATTGGGATCCTTGTACATGCATGTTCCATCAACTACAATGAGCTGTTTACCGCCTTTGGGTCCATTTTTTATAGAAATGGCAACTAACACGATGTCACATGAGATCCACCCACTTGCGTCAACCAAATCCAACTTCACGTAAGCATCGATTTGTTACGCGTGGAACACAATGCCTTGTTTTCATTATGACCGGTCAGACCACTCAAGTGATGTGGAAGTGGAACACGTTGCTACTTGCCAGCAGAGCTAATACTGCCCAAACATATATATATATATATATATATATATATATATATAAGGTAGTAATAGCTCGAGATTCCATCTCGTAACGTCTACAAAATCGATGTGTGTACAGTTCATTAATTATAAAGCATATAAGCACACATATTGCCTGTATTCTGTTCTCAAAAAGCTTCGCTTCCACCCGCCGCAAACAAGATATATTACATTTTTGAACTTCATCTATTTTGCCGTGCAACATATCTGAGTTCTGAAATACCAAGCATTTGGCCAATTCGCAGACTCAAAACAAAGATTAGCACATGCATCTTCGATTGAGAAATGGTAAGCTAGACGTTCATGTCAGCCATGCAACCCCCATTTATAAAGCAATTATGGACAAAAAAATAGATTTTCCACCAATCGTTCCTTGGAACTGGGACCATAGAGAGAAGATTAGTACATGTCAAAAATAAGCAAAGTATATATCTATAATTTATGATACATTGGGAAAAGGTTGCTTAAAAGGAAACAGTGCTAGAACGGACTTCTCATCTGCCTCTGTAGTATTTACACCCAGCGGGCAATAAGTTGGCAGAGACTGCAGCAGAAGCACCGCAAGAACGGAGAATCAGCCATCTACAATTTGTGGGCCAGTATACCGTGCACCCCCTACATGAAAGGTGTCTGGTTTCTCCGTCTCTGCTAGCCACGCATATGCACCACTGTCTTTCGCAGCAACCCGTTCACCTAAGAATAATAAGACTTACGTCGTTAAAAGAAGAAATTGGTCTAAACACTTACTATCAGTTCGTTGTCTGCCTTTAATATATCTGGCAATGCCAGTGTTGTCGGACTATATGAAACACCATTGAAATATCACTAGATAAAGGTGGCGTGCAAAACAGCTCTAGCAATAGAGTAGTAAAGCCCTTATAAGTTTAAAAAAGAACATATTCACATACAGCAAACAAACAGAATCAAACAATACCGGAGACACGAGAATATGGCAAGACACTGTAGTATGCACAATGCCGGCCTTCCGAGTCACAATAATCTGGACCTAGGACATCTAACACCGCACATGATGCGACTGCCGTGAAGCAATGCATGTTGCCACCATCTGCAGGGTAGAGAATAGATGTCTCGCAGGGTACTGTGAATACAGCATCGGTAACTACCTTGGCCAGCCGTGCTCCAGTGGGGCGTACTATGAAAGAAACAAGAATGCAATCATCAAAAAATGAGCAGCAAGTACAACTAGACGTGTGAATGATAGTAACCAACTCAAAAATCAAGAACTCAATAACCTGCACTCACCAAGTTCTTCACGATGATCATGGTTTTGATGATCTTCCCAATCATAGGATTTTATGTGCATCGAACCAAAAAGAAGCTTACTGAAAACGGTCATTCCAGGATGATTATGAAGAGGAATGACGGCAGATGGCCTAAGACAAAATATCCCTATCTGCAGACCATTGAAAGAGGCATGCGTATAAGCAAATATTAATACATATGAAAACACCTAATAACTTGAAGATTGGATACTTCATATTACCGAAAATTTATCAGAGCCACATATATGCAAATATACCACAGGAGGACCTCCTACGAAATTATTCTCCGAAAATGCCATGCTATGAGTAAGGCCAACATCTTCAGGTTTCATACTATCTGCATCGTGGTGCATCATGAGTTATCTCATCTGTATCAAAAAAAATGAAGGGGAAAAATGTATAGCATTCACTGGCCGCGAGGATAGGTAAAAACTAGTGCAGATAAAGTACCAAACCACAATGAATTGGAACGACTTAAACCATTTATTTCTAACCAAGTCTTGATGGTCCTTGTTAACAAAAAGCAGGTGGGAGATTAATGTAGGGACAGGAAAGGAAATTCCTAGGTTGTAATTAGGATTAGTTATTAATAATTAAAATCAATGAGGCTGTTATTTAATAGATCTACCCTCGGAAAGAATATTAAATGGCTTTATATGGCAATATACATCTTGCCTCAAAAAAGCAAGTATATTCAAGATAAAATCAACAGAGAAAGTATATCCTCTGGATTCCTTGTCTGGTGGACAAGGTCTCAAGAATAGAACTCTCATAGATCATATAGTATTATATTGCATAGAACCAACGCCTATTAACTAAAACCTATTAAAAATTACAACTAGAAGGCAAATCAGCACAACAAACAGATTCGATTGACGATGGACCGTCTCCCTGATTGAGAGGATTAAATGCCTTTGGGTTCCTTTTTGTTGCCTCTCGAGAGCCTGGAACAGAAATAAATCCTAAACCTATTCAAGTAGGTCCTCCAAAGTAAAGTAAAGAGTATACATTCACATCTAATGTCAGAGATGGGTAACTAATAATAGTAATTGATAAATAATCTAAATTACAAACTATAAATCATTTCATCCAAACATATTTTGATATCAATAATAAAGTGTAAACTCAACAAGGTGACGGCCAGGCGTGAATGATATATTTATGATGACCTGGCTGAATAATATATTTTCTCACATAGAATACATAAAGCCTTATTAGGAAATGAGAGCAGAAACAGAAAAGTTAAAGAAATCCGATCCTGATCTAATAACTTTATAGTTGTAATGAATAATAGGAAGGCCAAAATAGAGTAGGAATACATGCCTCATCCTGGTCACTTTGGATATCCACTCGCAAACTAGAAATTTGTAGAGTTTCGTTTTATTTTAGTTACCTTATTGAGCAAGTCCCAATTCAAGTAGAGACTAAAACTGTCATCCTAGCTAAAAAGAGTATTTAATTTATCATGCCATGTGATTTCACTGCTTAAGGTAGTCTTCAACTTCAACTATTCATGAATAAGGGCTGCCTGTATTATTGATTTGTTTCTAGCTTTTGAAAATGCATTTATTTATTCCAGAAAAGAATCGTGTTACCATAACTGTCTACCCAGAAAAGGGAGATACTGTGGAATTTTTTAAATACAAGTGCATTATACAATCTTCTCACTGAATTTTGTCTCGTCTTGTTAAGTGTGGAACCGATGCCCGTTGAGTCCTTTCCTGTTTAGTCCTTAACCTTAAGGTTGTCAAAAACAAAAGATGGGATGAGCTGTCGCAAAGTTTCCCATGTAGACATCAGCTAATTTACGTGCACAATAGAAAAAATCTGGAGGAAAAAATAAAACAGTTCCACATGTTCATGAAAATCCAGGAAGCACAAACATTCAGCAAAGCTCCCATATCAGTATACGACACATGGACAGCAAGACACCTTGAAAGTAGAAACATGTTGGACATTCCTAGTTCTCCTCTTGTTCTACAATAGGTAAAAAAGATAAGCCTTTCATGCAAGTCTTTTGGCTAATTATTTCCTCTTTGTACGTTACTAGGTTAACTAGATGCTAGACTACATTCATCCAATTGATTTCAAAGCTAGAATTTGCAATCAAAGGGACAAAACCACAAAAAAAGTTGCCATGTTATGTCCTTTGCATTGATCATATGTTGAATGGAACTACACTGAAGGCATCTTTCTTAAAACCCAATTATGAATCTCTCCAATAGACACTAGTTCCAAACTCATTTTAGCATATAGGTTGCCACAATGAAGATCCATGATAAGAGTAGGCATACATGCATCCTGGTGTCCAATCAGCTTTGTATGGGTCATACTCTGATCAAGATGTAAAGATTCACAATCTCTCTTTATAAGCTCTTCCCAAGTTAATTTAGGTCTGCCTCTGCTTCTTTTAATTGTACTTGACTGAATAACCTTACTTCGAGTCGATGCATTTGTCTGTCAACGTTGCACGTCTGTACCATCTTAGACGGCCTTCACACAACTTGTCCTCGATGCTCACCATTCCCACTTTGTTTCTGATATAGTCATTCCTTAAATGATTGTGTTTCTCATCTTCCCGCACATCCATCTTAGCATACGCATTTCGGCCACATTCATTTTGTTGAGACCTTATTTCTTCACTTCACAACATTCACTCCCATATAGCATGGCTGCCCATACAGCTATTCTGTAAAACTTTTTTTTTATCTGAGGTATCTTCTAGTCACATACCGCTCCAGTTGCACTCCTCCACTTCAATATCATGTTGTGATCATGTGACAAACATCATCTTATACCTCAACTTCCCTTTCAATAATAGAGCTCAAGTAACGGAACTTATCACATATTGATACATCCATTCCATTCAACTTGACCCCACCATTCACAATTCTCTATGCTATATTTATAATATTTCCCTTTTTATGGATACAAATATATATTGAAAAAACATACACTTAATTTGAGGTAATTATATCACAAACCCAAATTTACTCAAAACGTTTTGATGGGTTTTTTACTCACCATTCATTTGCATATAAATATATGCTATTGATGGATGTTTTAAAAAGATGAAATTTGAAATTTCTCAAACACGACTTGTCTAAGAGATAGGCATCAAAGCGCAAGATTGGATCAAGGATGATGAATTTCTGCAATGGAGAATAACCAATAAATATACAAAAATTATTAAGCCTATATAAATACTAGCAATAGGATAAACATGAGTTCATGCTTGTGTTTTTATATATGAAACAACAATTTAGTTCCAGATTCATATTATGAATTTCCATCGCCATCCCGTTATGTTTTATATAGCAATTTTGATCTCATTAGGATGTCCTTTGTTCATGCATAACCCAAGCTCTATATTTTAGGGTCAGATGATTAATAAATAGATATTTGGAACAAAGAGAAATAAATGTTGAAGTAATTCCGTACTTTGTATGCATACGGAATCATCTGATAGCTAAGAGGATCCAGTGACCATGACTCCAAAAATGACAAATTTCACTAACATTCACTGTAGACATGTCAGTACCAATACAAATATTGTTGCTCTCTTTTCACGAATGGCATCATACACTCAAGTCTTGTTCATATCACATGATTAAGTTTTTGAAAAGGAAAAATGTGTTGGTCTTTTTAAATATCACAAGGATAGCCTATGTAAAATATTTGAGTTGATTTTGCTGTTGGTAAATCATTCGATCATAGACCAAAAAACATGAAGAACTCTTTTTGGTGCGTCGTTTTTGTATCCTTCATATACATGACATGTTTGGCACAAGGGATTTATATGATATCTAAACAGACAAATGAGTCAATTTAAAAATATTAATAATAGTGTGCAAATTGACTTGGGTGCTCAACATCACACACATATCATCATAAACATTGAGGCCTCAATCCCACCATGATAGAGTTAGCCACATGGATTTTTCTTTTCCATTCAGCTCTATTGTGGGTCATACTCTTAATCTCCATGCATAAGCTCTCCCCAAATTAACTAAGGCCTCTTC
The DNA here is from genome assembly GCA_963693085.1 of Alisma plantago-aquatica. Taxonomy (NCBI): domain Eukaryota; kingdom Viridiplantae; phylum Streptophyta; class Magnoliopsida; order Alismatales; family Alismataceae; genus Alisma; species Alisma plantago-aquatica. The sequence continues at coordinate 543,481,438 of OY856415.1, forward strand.
TACTTTTAAATGCGCTTGAATCAGTAGCATTGCTTCGAATTGGTGCGTTTATCGGTCTACATTGCACATGTCCATACCAATCTCATATAACTTTTCCTTGTTACTTGCCACCTCCACTTTATTCCTTGTACTTGTATAGTTAATTTTAAACAATCTTTGTGCCTTCGATACATCCATCTTAACCATACACAGTTGATTGAAAATAAACCTCATATAATATATGTATACACTCATCTTTGATACAAAGTTTTCTTTATAATGCCAAGACATCGTAAATCCTGGTCCAATTAACCATTTTTGACCCAGCAGAAATATCATATGACAATCAAGCATATCCAACACGACGTGATACATCTGATATCCTACTCAAACATGATATTCTCCACAAAACTGTCAACAAGTTCTGTTATTTGAGGCCTCCTTTATCTTTTACTATCTTTTGGCATCACTTGTTTTTTTAATAAGTATTTACCATCACTTCTCCATGAAAAGTGTACTTCCAACCTCATCAGTCTTCCATGCCTATCCTAATCCCTTTCCGCATGAAGGGAGAAAGGGCGAGGGTCTACAGATGTAAGACAGTTAAGACATAGTAAGGGGCGTCCATGTGAATATGAAAATCGAGAACCCCTTAGTATAAGTGAGAAGGTGGATGTCACTGTTACGAAATGGCATTAAAAAAGCAAGTCAAAGGGCATTAGTTATCATACAAAAGTGTCTGAACAGAGTATCACCAAAGCTGATAATTGAAAAATGTAGCATAAAAGGTAACTGGACTTACGGTTTGTGATTTTGAATAAGAGATCTGGCCAGAGTCACGTTTATTGTTACTCATGTAAAAAGATCGTCAGATCATCTTATAAGATCATAGATGGTGACATCACCTCATCAAATCATGATATTTTTGTGGATGTCAAGAAGTAAATAACTGGTTACAGATGTTAAAAAAAATGAGTTTTACCTTAGGCGGGTTCCCTTAATTTAAGGCATTCTAATATTTATTGCTTTCATGATAAGGATTACCTACTACACCAATTTCATCATATAACATTAGTGGCAACTAAGAACGCACAAGTTTTAATTGAGCTGCTTAGGGCATGCCCACTTTTCCCGCCTATGGGAATGTGGTATAGTATGGCGGTAACCAGTGCTTAGCTATGTAAGGTTTTTTTCAAATCCGGAGGCATGACCGTTTAATTTTAGAAAATGTCATGTGACCATTGAGTTAATGTTATACTGCCTTCCTAAAGCTTCAAAGAAGGGAAATTATGAGTTTATAAATAAACCTCAAGACTAGTATCAAGTTTCATAGAAGCTAATCAGTAATATGGTAGCAAATTGACAAGCCCATTTATATTTAACTATCTTGGAATTTGACTTTGTCAAAAATATATACAAAAAGATTGGGTGTCCAGATATTTATATCCACTTGCCATATTGCACCTTCCATTATCATTGTTGCAAAAAGACGGGACTATATAAAATATAATGCTATTAATTAAAACCATCTGTTACCAAATTGTTGAGAGCAAACCGGCTACTAATAATGGTTATAACTCATTACCAGAAGTAACAAGACTGCCGTACAGTCCACCAGTCAACACCGTGAAGGGGAAAATTTTGACAGCAAAGGAAAGGATAGAGTAACAAGGCAGATCATTTTAAGACGATATAAAGTTATATATTGCAAAACAATGCTATTTACAGCCATTACATGGTAATTGTTGATTGTTACCGGTATTGAAGAATATTTAGCAAATCCCAAAATATGTTTTGACAATCAGTTTCAATGCACACAGCACAAAAAACTCTTATTTCGCACGCCTCTCTTAGTCTCTTACCTAGAATGGACCGTATTCGTTCCACATCGTCTCGTGACGGGACGACCCCGGGGCTGCCGTCGGAGAACACCTCTTTACAAGTGTCATACAACCTCTGAACGGCACTGGGCTGTGGCGCCTGCACTGGGCTCAGTTTCTTCTGCCTCCGCTTCTTCTTCTTCTTATTCGACGGCCTTTCCCCGCCTCCACCGCTTCCAATCTTCTCCACCGTCGGCTGCTCCGCAAGCGTCATGCCCGTCAACCCCTTGTCAACCCGCATCAAACCGGCGCCTTTCGTTCGCTCGCCGGCAAATCGCCGATCACCCAAGGAGCAAGGGTCTCAGAAGTCCACCGAGGTAAGCAAAGGCGGTGTGCTTCACCCTATCGTCTGACTGTCTGCGTAGCAGTGGCAAGCAAAGGGAACCAGAAACAGCTATGTGAAAAAAGAGGTAAAAGTTCCGTGGCTTTTTGGTATATAAAGCCTGGACGAGGTAGAGGGAAGGCTAGGAGCGAGGAAGAGGAACAGAAGAAATCGACTGTTCTCTGTTGTTTGCTTGGGATCTTTCGCTGTTGAAAGCGACGGGAAAGGGTGGAGGGTAAAGGACGGTGGCCTTCCCCAGAGGAAAGAACAGGCAGGGTAAGGGTAGGCAGCTATTAGACTGATTGCACAGTGTGTTGGAAACTGCGAGTGGATTTGGGACAGAAACCAGCTGTGTGGTGTGGACTGGTAATGCAAAAACCAGGGGCAGCTTCGACTTTCCTGTGGGCTTGAGGGTGGACTCGCGTCAGGATTTTATGCCTCCTCCCTAATCCCGTTTCTGTTTCAAGTCAGCTTCTTTATCCTCACCCAACGCCGCCACGTCCTCGTGCTCCACAACAAAACATTAAAACGACTTTATTGTCGTAAATGCAACTTTGATCATCCCGGGGTTAGGTAGAACGAACTTAGGCCATGTTTGTTTTACAAGAGGTAGCCGGATTGGATTGTACTTTGAGATCCAGCTCTATAAATATTAGGTTTGCTTTGTAGGATTGTAAAAATTGGACGACTCGTGCATTGTGCATTTTTAGGTATATAACATTTGTTGGATACATGATTGCATTTTAAATTTACTGGACTCCGTCATCTAGCTGCGGGCCTTCTTCTGACATTTTACTCGCAATGTCATTTTGGAAAATACTATGGAGAGTCAGATCTGGGGTACGTTTGGTTTGCCGGATTTTTAGAAATCATGTATTTTGTCCATCCCGCATTATTAAAATGTTGCATTGTTAAAATCCCACAAAATAAAATTTTATGTTTGGTTTGTTAGATTTTGTAAGTGCGGAATTTATTTTTTTTCGTGTCCACGACGTTCGCCATGTTGGATTTTGGCGTCTGGGAGAATTTTGATGGAGACCAAAATGCGGGATTCCTATTATGTCTGAAAATCCCGGGATTAGCCTCAGTTCTCCAATCCTGCAAACCAAACTTAAAATTTGTTGAACTGGAGCACAAAATACAATCCAATACAGCAAAATCCAAGTAACCAAACATGGACAAAATAGAAAAGATATTAGCAGGCTAAATATCAAAATTTGTTTCAATGTGGCAGGTACGACCACGCCTTTTGCGTGAGTAACAGATTTGTCCATGCGGGGTCTCTGTCGATCAGAATACAGTACGACCAAACATAATATACTATTATACCGTACTTGTAAAAACCTATAAATCCTTGTACACGGATGAAGCAACTACAGGATTCTTATTAATCCAAGTGACTCTAGTAAACCAAACTTCCGGTTAGTATTTATGTACGGTATTTGCGCATTTATCTCTCATGAGTGGTAACAGCTCAAGATGCATAGTAATTAGTGTTAGATATATGGCTATAGTAGCCGGTTAAGCCCAATAAAGTATAGTTATTACATGAAAGAAAATGTGGTATGTTGTCTTACGTAAATTGAAAGAGTTTAATCTCACATTGATTACTTGAAAAAAAAAATACTTCTATGATCACATATGATACTAGTGTCCAAATGATCATATTAAAATTTTTTGAAAGTTTGTAGGATGTCAATCATTTAGAAATTCCTAAAATCTTGGGAGTCGTTTGGCATGTCTCTTAAACATTGTAAATAAGCCATGTCAATGAATGCTCTCATGATGGACATCAACTTAAAAATATTTTTTACAACAGTTTATTTTTCCATTTTACAACAGGTGTTAACCGTTGTATTAGATTGTGTGGTCTTATGGGGGGGGGTGATTTATACAACATGTGATGTACATATTATAATATATATATATATATATATATATATATATATATATATATATATATATATATATTATACAACAGTTAAAACATGTTGCCTTTCAATGAATGGCCCGTTGTAATATGGGTATTTTATATAACATGTTATACACCCATTGTAATATATATTATACAATAGTGGAACCATGCCGTCTTTTACTAAACACGCTCGTTGTAATAGAGGTGTTTTTACAACATGTGGTGCATCTATTATAATATATATTTTACAACAGTTGAAGCATGTTGTCTTTCACTAAATACATCATTTGTAATAGGGATGTTTTTTACGACATACAGTGCACATGTTGTAATATATATATATATATATATATATATATATATATATATATATATATATATATATATATATATATATATATATATATATATATATATATATATATATGTATATATATATATACAATAGTTGAAGCATGTTGTCTTTTGATAAATACACCTGTTGTAATAGGGGTGTTTATATAACATGTAGTGTGCTTGTTATAATATATGCATTTTATACAACAAGTGGTGCACGTTGTAGTTCACTTAGGGGTCCGTTTTCCAAACACACATGTTGTAATAGGTGTGGTTAACACAACATGTGTTGTTCATTTTAGTATCACATCTTTTACAATATATTATTAACTGTTGTATTTAATCAGAGTTTGATAGGTCATGTAGACAATTTTATTGATCAAATTAACTATATTTAAAAAAATTATTCTTTTTTCATTTCACAAACAAGTACATAATTGAATAAAATTTCCATCAAGTCTTAAAAAAACTTTCATTGAATTGAATAAACAATCAATCATCATACAAAGATTTATTAATACAAATTACTTAGTACGCACTCTAGAATCGAACTAAAAATTAACTGCAAAAATTTCACACATTGGTATATGCTAAGGAACAAATGTCTCCCCCTCATGTCACATACTCTCATGTGTGCTCTAAAACATATGTCGCCCACTCGTTTCAGACCTCGTCGGTCTCTTCTTGGTTGAAGTAATGACCAATATACTCTGAATAATACTGTAATCATATGTCAAATATATCAACATATTATCATTTATTCAATGTATGTAGAAATTTGAATAAACTTATAATGATAAGTATCTTACACATTCAGGAATATTTTATATGGGTAGATGATATAACACTAGTTCAAGACAACATGACTTATAATACCTATGAAGTCTTCCTTGTAAATATAAAAATATATAATTTCTTCATTCTTCTCATCAATGCATGAAATGAACTTGAAGTTCTTTCACATGAGATATAGGCACATACACCAACCTTCAGGGACGAAGCCAGAAACATGAAGTTGGGGGGTGGGGCATGGTCAAGCAATTAAACTTGGAAAAAGAATTATATGTATAAGAACTATTATTCTGACATCATTCTTACAATGAATTGTTTGAATTCTGCTTTTTGATTCTTTATAGCAAAAACTCACAATAATAATATTATCTGACTAGTTGTTCTAAAGGATACAATATAAGAGTAAGTTAATAAATAAATAATATCAATAAAATATGTGTCCTACTGAGATGTATCAATTTAAAAAAAGTAATATAAAAAATATATGAAGATAGATTGTACCTTTTTCACCATTTAAAAAACTCAAGCAACTTGTTGTCGATATATATGTTAAAGCTCCTCCACACGAATGTATATATGTAGTTATTCCTATTTTATCTTTACCAATGAATGATACTCTTTGAGAACAAGACAATGATGGCGTATAACAAGCTCTATCTTTCTATTTTCTATTCATTTTAGATTTTATGGCATACAATCTTGGACTAGTGGTGGTTTTTATAGTATTCTTTCAAAGTGAAGGTCAGTTTATTATATAGATTAATAAGATACTAGAAAAGTAGAATGTAACATAGAGACATTTTTTTCTTCAAATCAAAAGTTTGTATATATCATATGTGCACACTGAATAATTAAGGAGATGACTTCCCGTGAATCGTGTGCAACTAAGACCCTTTGACTTCTTTTTTTGTGTGAGGTAACTCAAGAAAAATATTTGTACGTACCATATAAATATATATCAACTTCCACAAAAGAAGTCAGCTTGGATCCTGGAAAAGTATTCATTAATAGATTTATTTGTATTTCATATATTAAGGATGTGTAAAATACATGATGAGGGTTCTCAAAAAATTAAAGAATGTCATCAATAAAAGGCTTGTGGTTGGTTTTCTTAATTAACTAAGACTAGTAATACTACAATTCAGTTTTGATTTATTGGCTCATGTTTTACTTCAGCGTTAAAATTTTCTATCAAAAGTACATTTATTTGAATAGTTGTTGCTATAATATATGTATATTAGTGGATGAGAGTGAAGAATGATTGAAAGATGAGGCATGATTAAAAAAAAGGACACAAAATGATTGACGTTTTGAAAAGGAGGAACAAGAAAAGGAGAAAGACAATTAGGAATTGATTAACTATAACTAATTACAATGTTTTAAAAATTTAAGGGGGGGGTGAGGCCCTGTTTGCCCCCCTCCCTCCATCCTTGTTGAGTTGTGATGGAAGTGTGGGCTTGAGTGACAGTTAGATCTTGCATATAAATAACAGAAATGTTCTATTGTAAATCATTGTTAGCATTCAACCTCATATGCATTCTACTAATGTAAGATGTTGGTTTATTTGTTTATTTTAAGGAAATGTGTTCATCAACACCATCATTATAATAATATGTCATGATTTCATGATGTGATTGTGTATATAACAAAATGAGTATTGTATATTGTTCATCATAACCAAAGAAAATACTATAACATATTCAAAAAAAGGGATTAAAGCACAACATAAAAGGGGATTAACATGAGAAATAGATTAAGAAGAGAGAAATACTACCATATATGTGCATGTGTTGCAAGCCAGTGTCATTCTATAGCTTTGATGAGCTAGTTGAATGATTCTACTACTAGACACATTAATTTCAGTTCAGTTCATGTTTCAGCAGGTATCATTAACCCAAATATCACTTACAAAAACATAGGGGATCATGTGTTGTTTTTGGGTGAGTGGGGCATGGAGACAGAGAGAGGAAGTTATTCATGGACCAGTGCATGCTTATATGTTTACAAGGGGTTTACTGGAATTATGCTTTTGAAAGTGTAGAAAAAATATCGTGATTATTTTGTCTTGTTTGTTGTAGTGGTGGAAAAGAGAGGAAGAAACAGACTACAAAGTTTGTTTCCATCTTTAGTGCAAGGTTGAAGACAATATTGTGGCCATTAGATCATGATCCAACAGTTTTTGTATACACCTTAAATGAAAGGGGTGCCCAAGATAGAAACTAGGGGCTCAGACAAATACATTTCATGTATTAAATGAATCAATTTCTTACTTCATGTATTAAATGAATCCATTTTTTTACTTAGGCAACTATATTCCGAATTTAAAAAATAATATCTTCTAAATCGTAACTTCAAATGGATTAAAATTTTAGGCATTGCTTCATATTCAAGTAATCTACATCTTTACCCAAAATTAAATTAAATTAAAATTGTTTGATCCCTCAAATAATTAGTTATCATATCTGTCCTCGAATGGCATGCAATAATTTACCATTATTCTTTAATCCTCCAAAACTCATTAAAAATTCAATCTATACTCCAAAGTATCCAATAAAAATTTACCTCATTTGGATAAATAAAACATGTGATATTAAATTTTTACCATTTCATTGAAATAATGTAAATGACTTAAACCATTAAATTTAGTTCAAACATAGTTCTTGTAAAAAAAATTTAAACCATCAAACAAGCTCTGATTGTTCTAAAATTTTATATCACATTTTATTACTACCGTAACAACTGTTCCTCCAAATTTTATCAAAAAAAATCATTTAACCATCTAACTAAACTATTTCCAAAAATAACATTTTGTCTAATAATAAATTTATAATTATTCAAACGATCTCCAAAAATTCTAAAATATTAACCATAGATCTAATAAATGGCTATAAGCTTCATAGAAAATTTTGGGGTCATTTAGATACACAAAAATGATGTCATCCATGGGGCCTTTTTCATAAGAAAAACAATTCTTTGATTACATACTCATGATTAAATTCTCTATTAAAAATTTGGTTTCGTGTTGGTTCTAGGTTAAAACATTTAACCCATGGTTGTTCGGTCGGCTTCTCAAGAACCAACCCAGATTGAGAAAATTAGATCCATAATCAAATCCAAAGCCATCTTTAACAATATTTTTTAAATCAATCCTGAGGTTAAGGTTCATCTTATAAGAGTTGAGATTGATAATGGCATGAGGTACAAGCCTGGTAATGGGACCAATTGGGTGTTAGAGTGAGGCAGGGAAAAGATGAATGAGAGGGTAAGAGAGGACATATTCATCACATAAATTAAAAAAGAAAGGAAGTCAAGGCGGCTAGAAGGTTTTGTATTTTTGTACTAAGGGGATTTGCTTAATAATAAGGACATAATGTGATTATGTAATAGGTTGGAGTTTGTTGTGTAATTATGGTATATAACAACAAGTCAGAGATTGTTGTATCATCTTGGTATAGTGTTGTTGAATATGGTCTATTACAACATATAGCTATTACACGTGTGAACTCATGTTGAGTCATTATGGTATACTACAATGGGTTAGTCTATGTTATGTAATGGTGGTCTATTGCAATGATTTATCATGTGTGACTATTACAACATATCACAACATGTTGTATAATTATAATATATAACAACAAGTCAGAGTCTGTTGTGTGATCTTATATATAACAATGGGTTCCAACATATTGTGTTATTATGGTCTATTACAACACATACTTATTACAACAAGTGAATGCCTGTTGTGCGATTATGATATATTATAACGGGATAGTATATGTTGTGTAATGATTTTTTATTACTACATGTTATCATGTGTGACTATTACAACGAGTCATAGTATGTTGTATAATTAAGGTCTTTTACAACATGTTTAAGTATGTTGTGATACTATAGTTTGTTACAACATTTTAGCACCTTTGTAATATCATGTATATTACAACAGGTTTGTCCTATTGTAAAAACTTGTGTTGTATAAAATATACAATATACAACATGCAAATAGGCTTGTTGTGATAAGTATGCTAACTACAACACAACTAGTAGAACTGTTGTGTTTCTCCCATTATAAAAAGCATTTTCTGTACTAGACACTACTACAGAAACAGTGTTCAGTGTCGCTTTTCTAGGTGTCGGTTATTTAGGCAAACCGACGCCTATAATATTAGACGTCGGTTATTTATGCAAACCGACGTCTATATTCGAAGACCAGCCAGACACGGGTACCGCTTTGTATTCAGCGTCGGCCGTTTATAACAGACTGACGCCTAAAATCACCCGCGAAATCTAATTTTCGGGCGAAAACATTTTAGGTCACCTACAGCGTCGGTGTTTTAACAATTCACCGACGCCTATTTAAAATGAAAATTTGCGCGAAAATTCCCGCTTTCAGTGTCAGTTATCCTTCGATAACCGACGCTGATAATGGATCCCGCCAAAAAAATTAGGGTAAAAGTTGTCTAGTTGGGCATCGGTGTTTTACTATCAACCGACGCCGAAGACTTTAGGTGTCATTTGTATTTGATAACCGATGCCTTTATGAACTTAATAGACCCACAATCGATCGATCGCACCGGTACCTATTTCATGTCTTCATCGCCCGCTAGTTGCTGCCAGTGCTTCCTCGCCTTGCCTCGCCGTCGCCGCCGACGGTGCTACTGCTCTGCTCACTGGCGCTGCTTCTTCTTCGCTGCCGCTGCTCTGCTTCTTCGCCTATTGCTTCTCCGGCCGGCGCCTGCTGCTTCTCCGGCCGTCTGTTGCTTCTCCGGCCGCCGCCCGCCCCTCGGCTTCTTCGTCTGCTCACCGCCACTGCTGCCGCCGCTCGCCGCCGCTCTTCTCCACGCTAGCTCCAGGTTGGCTAGCCTCTTTGCTTCCTTCTCCTTAGCTCCTTACCAACAACAAGCACGGCCGTGGCTGTGTTGGCCTACCACGGCCGTGCTGGATAGCACGGCCGTGGTAACGACCATGGCTTTGTTGGCCTACCACGGTCGTGCTAGACAGTACGGCCGTGGTAGGCCAACACAGCCACGACCGTGCTTGTTGTTGGTAAGGATATGAACAATTTTTTATGTAATGCTTTATGTAAATCCTAAGATATGAACAAATCTTTTGCTTGCATATATTTGTCATATATTTGTGCTTCTAATCGTAATGTTTGGCCTAATTCAGTAAATTTTGATGCATGTTGAAATAAGATTTAAACTTGTCAATTGTAGCATCCTAATTTGATTTGATTAAACCCTAACATCAATTGTGATGAAACCCTAACATTAATCGTGATGAAACCCTAACATGTACATATCTATTATTGTGTTTGTTGGCTTAGAAACCCATCCAAGATATACTCATTAGGAGTAAATCTTGGATAGTCCCCGGTTTGGGACTGTTCTTGAACACCTAATCTCACTTAGGATGTAAGTGTATAATGTGTATTGGGTTTTCGAGAAAATTTCGGTAGCATTTCCCCGTTTGTTCTCTAAGTACATATGTACTTAGAGAACAGCGGGGAAATGCTGCCGAAATTTTCTCGAAAACCCAATACACATTATACACTTACTAGTGAGATTAGGTGTTCAAGGATGGGATAGGTGGTACACATTTATTATATATAAGAATGACATCACATGTGTTTGTTGGCCTAGAAAGTGAACAATCATTGTTCTTTATATTACTTGTACATTGGTATAAATTAGAATGAACAATCACTAAATTATATATTGTTTGTATGGAGTCCGGCTTCATTGTAGATAATAGGAGTAAATCTTGGATAGGATGTAAGTGTATACCCTAATCTTGTCCTAATATATACTTGTTTTCTCTTTGATCATAGAATGGATAGATCATGGATGTCCATTCGCAATCGCTGCACCCCAGAGTTTATATCTAGTCTTGATCAGTTTGTTAGATTTGCCGAGGAATATAGGAAAAAACCTACAGATAGGTTCTACTGTCCATGTAGGCATTGCGGTAACAACTTGAAATTCAACACTGGTGAGGAAATCAAAAGTCATGTCATGTGCAACGAGATTGTACAAGGCTATACAGAATGGCACTGGCATGGAGAGATTTCAAACTCTGATAGTAGTGCTTGGGTGGAAGAAGAAATTGCCTCCGATGACGTAGATGTGAACGAACCAGTTCCAGTAGACATCGTTGATGCGATGCTGGATAGTTGTAGGGTAGAGCACACTGATCCACCTCCTATCTTTAGAAACATTGTGCATGATGCTGAGATACCGTTATACACAGGCTGTGCTAAGTTTACAAAGCTTAGCGCCGTGTTGAGATTGTATAAGTTGAAAGCTAACAATAGATGGAGCGACAAAAGCTTCACTGAATTGTTGACTTTGTTGAAAGAAATACTTCCTGAAGGAAACGAGCTGCCAATCTCAACATACTGGGTAAAGAAAATGTTGTGCCCAATGGGAATGGAGGCCAAGAAGATACACGCATGCCTGAATGATTGTGTATTATTTCAAAAGGACTATGTAGATTTGAAAGATTGTCCAAAATGTGGTGTGTCACGGTATAAATTGACGACTTCGGGGGAGTCCAAAACTGGTTCTCCTACCAAGGTGTTGTGGTATCTACCTATAATATCACAGTTTCAACGCTTGTTTGCAAATCCGAAAGATGCGAAGAATTTGAGGTGGCATGCAGATGTTAAGAAAAATAATGATGGGATCCTACAACATGCATCTGATTCCCCACAGTGGAAGAAGATTGATCTATTGTACCCCAAATTTGGTGAAGAAGATAGGAATCTAAGACTTGGGCTTTATACATATGGGATGAATCCGTACGGGACATTGAGCAGCCAACATAGCACTTGGCGAGTCATGCTTGTTATATACAATCTTCCTCCCTAGATGTGTATGAAAAATAAGTACGTTATGCTGTCGTTGTTGATATCGGGCCCTAAACAACTCGGAAATGATATCGATGTTTATCTTGAACCTCTGATTGATGACTTAAAGAAACTTTGGGCTGAAGGTGTGATGACCTATGATGTTTTAGGAAGAGAGACATTTCGTTTGCATGCTATGTTGTTTTGCACTATTAATGACTTTCCAGCATATGGGAATTTGTCTGGATATAGTGTCAAAGGAGCTAAAGCGTGTCCTATATGTGAAGAAAACACTGATTCAATAAGACTAAAACATGGTGGCAAGACTGTATATCTTGGTCATCGAAGGTTTCTTTCAAAATTCCATCTGTATCGTAGGAAGCGCAAAGCATTCAATGGATGGAATGATGAACGAAGTGCACCTAAACATATACCAGGGGATGTTGTTTATGAAACAGTAAAAGACATTGTCAATGAATTTGGTAAGAAATTACAATGTAGTATGGCCACACGGAGTGACAATTCTTCATTCAAGAAGAAGTCAATATTTTGGGATCTTCCTTATTGGAGTTCTTTGACAGTCAGACATTGTATCGATGTAATGCACGTTGAGAAAAATGTCTGTGATAGCATCATTGGTACTCTGTTAATTATACCAGGTAAGACTAAAGATGGGATAAAATCCAGACTGGACCTACCTGAAATGGGAATAAGGTCAGAATTAACAGAATTACGTGAAATGGGTAATAAAAGAACATACTTACCTCTCGCTTGTTACACGTTGTCTAGAAAGGAGAAGAAAGCTTTTTGTGAATGCTTGGTAAATGTTAAGGTGCCACATGGTTACTCATCCAACATCTGTAGATTGGTATCAATGAAAGATCTGGAGTTGATAGGTCTTAAATCTCATGATTGTCACACTCTAATGCAACAAATATTGCCCATGGCAATTCGATCTATATTGCCGAAGCATGTAAGGTTTGCAATCACCAGACTTTGTTTCTTTTTCAACAGTCTATGCAGCAAAGTTATTGACCCTGATACTCTCGATAATTTGCAAAGAGAAGTGGTTGTTACCCTATGTCAACTTGAGATGTATTTCCCTCCTTCATTCTTTGATATCATGGTACATCTTGTTGTCCACTTGACTAGGGAAGTGAAAATGTTGGGACCGATTTTCTTGCATTGGATGTATCCCTTTGAATGATACATGAGCATTTTTAAAGGTGATGTTCGAAACCATTATCGGCCTGAAGGGAGTATTATTGAAGGTTATGTGGCGAGAGAGGTTATGGATTTTTGCAATGACTTTCTGAGTGGTAATAACACTTTTGTTAATGACAAGAATATTGAGGAGGGCAAAGGAATTTTGGGATCACGGGTGAAAGTAATCAGTCGTGAGCAGTTGGAACAAGCTCACTTGTATATTTTACACAACATGGACGAAGTGAGTGTTTATATCGAGGAACATACCAATTTCATCAAGAGACAACATCCTCGAGCAAGTTCAATGTGGCTTGCTAGAGAGCATAATAAGACTTTTACTAAGTGGTTTGAAGATAAAGTCTTACATCAACTATCTCAAACACCAAATGATATTACAGAAACTATCAAATGCCTCGCCTTTAAACCAAAACCGAATGTTATGTCTTATGAAGGGTTTGACATTAATGGGTTCACATATTACATAAAGCACCAAGATGATAAGAGTGTCGTACAAAACAGTGGGGTCACTCTTCAAGCGTCGACTATGTATTTTGCAAGTGCAAAGGATAAGAGTCCAGGTGAAGCTAAAATGTCATATTACGGTGTCATTGAAGACATATGGGAGTTTGACTACATAGATTTCAAAATTCCGCTCTTTAAATGTAATTGGGTTGATAACACCAAAGGAGTTATAGTGGATGAATTGGGTTTCACTTTGGTGAACTTTGAAAAGATTGGCGAGAAGGGTGAACCATTCATATTGGCATCACAGGCGAAACAAATATTCTATATCGATGATCCTGCAAATGATAAATGGTCGGTTGTTCTTCATGGTAAAAGATAGTTCATTGAAGATCCTATAGATGAAGAAGAGTACTATGATAAGTCTGATGACTCCAGTCCATTCTCAGTTGGGTTGCCAACTCCACAAAATATTGAAGCTAATGATGACTTATATGTGTGCGGATATCACAATGAAGGATTGTTAATTGATAAAAGATCAGAATTTTAGAGACATGTATGTTTATACAAATGCTAAATGTTTGCCTTTTTCTAGTTAATACAAATGCTAAATGTTTGCCTTTTTAATGACATTTTCAGATGGCTGACCATGATGAGCATGATGTCCATGATGAGCATGAAGTCCATGATGAGCATGTTGTCCATGACGAGCATGGCGAGGATACCAATGTAAGTTCTAAAAACATATCTTGTATTTCTATAAAATTCATTATCTTCTAGTTATGTCATATATCCTATATTTTTTATATTGGGCTAATTCAGTGTGTTTGTTTTTGTCAAATTTAAGGTTGATGATGCACATGTACCCACTGAAGCACTGGAGCAACTTGATGCGCAACACCAAACACTTAACAAGAAAAGGGGCATCACTCTGTTGAAGAAGTTAATAGCGCTGAGTGGCAGTGGATCCAAATTGGTTGTTGAGTTTGATAATGGAGGAAATGCAATTGGAGTGAACCGCAATAATTTTGTAAACTATCTTGGGTGTGTCACTCGAAGCCATTGTGGTGTTAAGTATGATAATTGGCATAAAGTTCCTCAGGCGAAGAAAGACTTGATATGGAAGGATTTATGTGTGAGTTATTATTATTTGCAATTCTATTATGTAGATTACAAATTATATTATTTGCAATTCTATTTTTGGATACTAGTTAATAAGAATTCTATTTTACAGAATCTGTTTGCATTGGATGAGAAGTTGCATCGTAAAAGCATGATGCAACGTGCTGGAAAGATGCTTAGGAACTATAGGACAAATCTGAACAGAGAATACATAAAAGATGGTGATAAGAAGAAGAAGTCAGCCCTTGAGCAGTGGAACTTCTTGGACAAAGAAGATTGGGACAATTTTGTTGCTTCAAGAAAATATGAAGAATTCAAGGTATTAGGCGTCACTCCCAATTTAATTAATATATGTTGTATTCACCTATTCATGATTAACATTTAGTGCTACTAACTAAATCATTAATGTGCATACTAACTAGGCCCTCAGTGACGCGCAAAAAGCAAGGCGTGCACTGAATGTGCATGACCACACTATGGGTCCAAAGGGCTATGCAAGTGTTCACCAAAGACTACAGGCGGAGTTTGTGGCTACTCAGGAGTCTGATGCTACTCAGGAGTCTGCCACACCCATGCCTTGCCATGATATATGGATAGCTGGGAGGCAAAACAAGAAGGGTGAAATAAAGAAGCCCGTAACTGCTGAGGCAGCTGCGAAAATGGTAAAATACAACTCTTAGAGCAATCATTTGAATATTGATTATTTGTGGTGTTAACTTACCAATTTCTGTTGATGGTGATTAGCGGGAGCCGCACGAGCAGAGGAAACAAGGCACATTCATCCCTCAGGGCACAAGGGATGAATTGACAGTTGCTCTGGGTAACCCAGAGTATCCTGGACGTGTTAGGGGTGCAGGCGCTGGTGTGGGCATCAAAGCATTCTTTGGGCCATCCCAGCGCAAAACCAGAGCGTGACTTTCACAAGAAGAGGTAACCTATTCTTTTTTTAGAATGTTACTGCAAAAGGGAATTCAATAATAAGAAGCTAATGTTTCTTTTATCCATGTATAGGAGAATAAGAGAGTCGAGGATATAGTTGCTAAGAAGGTCAATGATATAGTTGTTGAGAAGGTCGAGGAAGAAATAGTACGGTGGCAGGCATCTCAGGCTTCCAATCAGCCTATGGCGACCCACTCTTCTCCTGATGCACAGACTGCGAGTAATCCTGGAGACCCATCGCCTAGCACATCTCCTGTAAGTATTGTTTATGACATTGTAGCTAGTCTTTTAAAGATGATATGTTTTCAAGATGATATGTATATATGCATAACATTCTTTACGTAAATGTATAGGCATTGAAGCCATGCCGCTTAAGAATGCAAGACTATGTTGTTGCAGAGGCGCGAGCTTACCCGTCCCTTTCTGGGGCAACGTTTCATGGGACTCTAATGCCGCAGGGCTATGTTCGTGTGAGCCCGATATGTGTATTACCCGATTGGAGGGAAGCTGCATTTCCATATGCCCACCCAGATATTGATACACTTGGCGAGGCAGAAGGCGGGGTGATATTGTGGCCCAAAGCAGATGTCGTCTACACTACTGAAATTGTAAGATAAATTTACATTACTTTAGATTGTTAATGTGTATATATGAGGTCAACTGATCTGAAATTATATATACAGGTTAAAAAGAAGACACCTGGAGCACCTAGGCCTCCACCTCCACTTCCTGCATTACCAAGTTGGGTTCCAACTGACCTAAAATACCCGTTAGGTCCTGCTTGTAGGGGAATGGCATGTTGGCTACGGGCACATAATATACATTGCCCTATAGTTTTTTCTTTAGAAGCAAATTATGCAGGTCAATCATACGATAGCTCTTTATTTATACAATATATTATTGAGATGTTTATGTATGATTGGTTGAATACATCAATGATAGAGACATGGATAAGGTGAGATCTTGTTTATACATCCATATACCTTGTGTAAGATCCGGTGATCTGGTTTCTTATATATTAATGCATACGTAATACATGTTTTGCAGCTACTTAGTCGAAGATCAATGCAAACAATTTGCATTTGATCATGTGGGATTTTTGATTCCATCATTGATTAGTATGGTAGCTAAAGACCCTGATAGTGTTCAACAATACTGTATATATGCTTTTACAATTTTCGGTCAGCAAAAGAAGACGATAATAATAGCTCCATTCAATGTCAAGTAAGTTTACTTTATTTATAATTTGGACTTAAGAAAATTCCATTTTTATTGTGCATTTTGAGTTATTAATTTTTAACTTTTTTACCTATAGCGCTAGACATTGGGAGTTACTAGTTATTGTCCCCGGGACGTTCACTACTAGATCCTGCGGGAAGTACATTGAACACTAAAATTGGACACACATTGAGAATGTCATTATTGTGGTGAGAAATATTTCATTTTTATATCCGTTAACATATGTTATTACATTACTATTTAATTATGCAATTTACTGTGTTACATTAACATGTAGGGGTTTAGATGCATTCAAAAATGCTGGAGAAAATGTCCCAAGGAGAAAGAACCAGCCAATAATTTGGGAGAACGTAAAAGTAATTTCCCGACTCCAATGTATATATTATTTATGTGAACTGTGCTTAGTTGTATTTTTTAATATTTTGTATGTTTCAATTTATAGTGCGCTACACAAGACAACGGCTGGGCATGCGCATACTATGTGATGCGATTTATGCAGATGATTATCCGACATGCCGCATTGGATATTAATAGCATACATGAGGTATTATATATAGTCTCATTAGTTAGTATGAAATATATCAATCTTATTTTTATATTATTACTTATATATATACATCATTCTCTTTGCAGGTGTTTAAAATTAACCACACTATAGGTAAACGCTTAAAAAATGTACATGCTCCATATACGATGGAAGCATTAAATGAAGTAAGAGAAGAATGGGCAAAAGCCATACAAGCAGTGGTGATTGTAAGATATAATTGGGATGCTGATAGCGATGCTGAATGATATTTTGTAAATGAATATTTCTGAATGTTTATACATGTCTGAATGTTTCTACATGTATTTGAATGTTTCTACATGTGTGAATGTGAGAATTGAATTGATGTCTGAATGTATCTACTTGTGTGAAAAAATATTTGTTGATTTTGCAAGTTTGTGGCCTGTTTGTAGGCTGATATCAATGGATTTCGTAAACCTGCAGTTTAGAAAACTGAACTGCAGGTTCTCATCCTGCTGACCAGCCACAGCAGGCCTGCAAACTGATAAGAAAAAAAATTAAAGTATAGGCATCGGTTATTTATAGAACACCGTCATCAAAGGCCTACAGCGTCGGTTATTGGATAAAAACCGACGCCTAATATGAAAAACAACCCGACCGTGCAGGAAAGCACGGCCATGGTGGAAAAGGCGTCGCATATTCGTATAAAACCGACGTCTATAGTACTAAATACGGCCGTGCAGCGAAGCACGGCTGTGTCGTCTGGGAGTATGGCGTCAGTTGTTCAGTTGTTAACCGACGCAGAAAGTGTCCTAGTCGGTGCTCTTTTTTGTGGCGCGAACCCTATAGACGTCGGCCAACTATATATAACCGACGCCTATATATCATATAGGCATCGGTTAGAAAACCGACGCCGAAGAGTTCGACCTTTAGCGGCGCCCACATAGACATCGCTTGAAAATCGTCACCAAAGGAGGTTAAATAATCGACGCCAAAGGCATGTTCTGTAGTAGTGTAGTGATACAGGAAGAGCACCTGAAAGAGAAATCGGTCAAGTTATCCATTGATGTTAATCCTAGTGTCAAATTTACTACTTCTAAGAAAAAGGATTAGAACCCAAATAATTCACTTAAACCTAAGGCTAAGATCCAGAAGAAACTGAAGAACGAACCTTGTTGGACTTGTGGGCAGGTTGGCCACTGGAATAAGGATTGTCCTTCAAATAAGGCAAAGAAAGTTGTTGTATCTGTAACTGAGGAGGATGTGGTCAATATGATGACTGCATTCTTGAACCTCAATGATGGATATGTGTTTATAAACCTAAAGTTCTTTCTATTTTTGAACCACTATATTAGATAATTGACACTGAGACTAATGTACATGTATGTACTGACAAGTCCCTATTTATGTCTTACCAGAAAGTCGATCAGTGACTTTGGGCGATTCCAGTCTTGTAGAAGTCAAAGGTGAAGGATGGGTGGACTTCAATTTCCTTTCAGAAAAGTTCTGACATTTCATAAAGTCAGACATGTTCCATCAATACAACACAATATTCTTAGTGGCATAATTTTAGTTAGAGATGGTTTTAGAATACACTACAAATGTAATAAAGTATTATTACTCGCCTTCATAATTCTTTATTTTTTTGACAAGGGGTATCTATTTGATAAGGAGAACTTACTTAAGATTCTTGTTGAACCTATTTCAACTACAATTTTACATTTGAATAATAGTAGTTTTGTATGCATGAATCTTGTATGGTCTAATGTTTGGCATACACGTCCGGGACATGTTAATGTTGGCTCAATGAAATGTATAATGAATCTGAATGTAATCCCTAAATCTGGCATTAGAAATAATAAATGTGAAATATGTGTGCAAGCTAAATTGCCTAGGAAGCCTTTTCATTTTGTGAATAGGAAAATTTGAAATATTGGATTTAGTGCACACTAATATCTGTGAATTTAATGGGATTGCTACTAGAGATCAAAAGCATTATTTCATAACTTTAATTGACAATGCAAGTAGATACTATTATGTCTAATTAGTCAAAGTAAAGACGAGTCATTGGATTATTTCAAAATCTATAAGAAAGAAGCTAAAACTCAAAGTAGTGAAGTACTTAAGCGATTAAGGTCTAATAGCGGAAGAGAATACACCTCAAACTTGTTCTTGGAATTTTGTCAATTCCATGGTATTGTTCATAAGGTTACTACCTCTTATTCACCTCAATCTAATGGGATTGCAAAACATAAAAATTGAACCCTGTAAATACATTCAATTCTTCACTCTAAACCTCAAGTCTATCCAAATTCATGTGGGGGGAAGCTTTGAATATGATTTTCCATATTCTGAATAGAGTTCCCCACAAACATGTAGAAGTAGTCCATTTGAGTTATGCAGAGGGAGAAAACTGAGCCTCTAAAATTTTCAAGTGTGGGGGTTCCTTGCTAAGGTACTTGTCCCTAAACACAAAAGGAAAAAATTGGGAACAAAAATGATTGATGTCATATTCTTGGGTTATGTAGAGACAAGTTATGCCTATAGATTCTTGATTGTAAAATCTGATATCTCGGGCATTGAGGACAATACAATTGTGGAATTATGTGATGCTACATTCTTTGAGGATGTGTTTCCCATAAAATCTAGGACATGTTTTTTTTGTCGGATTTCACCGGATTGGACTGGAGTTTTGATCCCAACATCTGAAATCTTACGTTTGGTTTATCGGAGCAGGAAAATGTAAGAAATATAGGATTTTTTGCCAAGCACAAACTACGGGAGTCCATTTTCCATTTCAAAATTGCTGGACACCATCGTCCAACAGTGACTGTCTCCTCTCGGGCTCGGGGTCTCGTCTTTTATTGCTCTTTGCCTCCGTCGTCCATTCTTATCCTACCTACTCACATTTTTTGCTCTACTTTTCTTCCGTGAACTGCGTCACTTACCTTCCTTATCTGCATACTCTCTCAGCTATACCATTTGTCATTCTCTCTCCTCTGCTAATGAGTAAAATCAACATGTGGTGTGTATCGTTGGATACATTTTTGTTATACTTTTCATCCAGCAACACATGACCAGTAGACCAAACATAACATACTAGTTTATAGTATTCCTATAATACCGAAAAATCTAATTCATGCATTCCAAGAATATTGTAATCATAGGAATATAGACAAATCATAATAACCAAACATGCCCCTAGTGTGCCCAATGAAGTATCTCAAGTGGATTCATTCACCACAGGTTCCATTCCTGAGCGTGTGGAAAGGAAGACAAATGTGGGGGACGACTTAGAACAAGCTATTTCTAAATCTGATGATTCTGAAGAAATGGTTGAACCAAGGAGAAGTAAATAGCCTAGGACATCCAAAGATTTTGGAAGCAATTTTCTCACTTAGAATAATGAGGATGATCATGTATCTTTTAAACAAACTATGGATTCTCCAGAAGCTAAGTTTTAGAAAGAAGTCATTAATAATTAAATCTAATCAATTCTCTTGAATGGAACTTGGCAATTAGGGGATTGGCCTCTTGGTTGTTCTATAGTTAGTTAAAAATTTATCTTTAAGAAGAAACTTAATGAGAAATGGTCAATCCATAAGTATAATGCTAGGTTAGTTGTTAATGGTTACACACAAAGTCAAGGAATAGATTATTTTGCTACCTATTCTCATGTTTCCCGTATGACCACAATCTGAGTGTTTATATCATTGGCTTCCATTTATAACCTTTGTATCCATCATCATATGGAT
This sequence comes from Alisma plantago-aquatica, assembly GCA_963693085.1. Taxonomy (NCBI): domain Eukaryota; kingdom Viridiplantae; phylum Streptophyta; class Magnoliopsida; order Alismatales; family Alismataceae; genus Alisma; species Alisma plantago-aquatica. Next base: position 543,502,734 of record OY856415.1, read on the forward strand.
GTGAACACCACGTTATTACACAGTGATCTTTAGGAAGATATATATATGGAACAACCTGGGGGATTTGTGGGCCGTGGGGATGAGTCCAAGGTGTTTAAACTTGTTAAGTCATTATAAGTCTTGAAATAAGCCCCTAAGCAATGGCATGAGAAGTTTCATTTTGTGATATCATCATTTGTCTTTGTTTCTAGTGAATTTGATAAGTGTCTCTACCACAAAATCATCAGTGATGGATTCATTTTATTATATGTTTGTATGTAGATGATATCTTGCTTTTTGATTCCGATATGAAAGTTGTAAATGAGACTGAGTCATTCTTATGTAGCAAGTTTGAGATGAAAGATATGGGTGTCGTTATGATTTTAATTAGGGCTTTAAATTAAAAGGTCTACTGATGGTATAACTCTCTCTCGGTCTCACTGTGTTGAGAAGACATTGAAGAGGTTTGATTACACATCATGTAAACTTGTTAAGACTCCATATGATTCATCCAAGGCCTTGTTCAAGAATGAGACTGGAGTTCCAATGTCTCAATTACGATACTCTCAGATTACTGGAAGTTTGATGTATCTTATGAATTGCACACATCTAGACATTGCATTTGTAGTGAGTGAGTTAAGTGGATACACCAGTTGTCCCGACAAGACCCACTGGGAAGCTCTTGACAAAGTTTTGAGGTATATCAAGGGAACTTGTTCTCTTAGCTGCATTATAGTAGATATCCTCCTGTAGTTGAATGATATAGTGATGCAAGCTGGATTGCAATGAACTCTGGGAGTAATGATGTCTTAGGATATGTATTCCTATTGGGAGGAGGACCTATTTCCTAGAGGTCTAAGAAACATACCATATTGTCTTTGTCTACTTTTGAGGCAGAGTATTGTTCTTTAGATGAAACTGGATTGGAAGTTGAATGGCCACATGGACTTATGTCCGGTTTATCTATGGTAAATAAGTCACTTCATGCAAGTTTAGTTCACTGTGATAGCACTACAACTATTGCTAAGATAAAGAGTTCCAAGTACAGTAAAAAAAGCATAGACAAGTCCAAGTCAAACTAGACTCAAGTTTGTAAGGGAGTTAGTGTCTAATGGGGTTGTGGTTGTAGACTACATCAGTACCAAAGATAATATAGTTGATCCTTTTACTAAAGGTCTTACCCTAGTATTAGGGGAAAAATCCAGGTTAGGGATTGGATTGAAACCCCTCAATATTTGCAGGCAGTAGCAACCCAACCCAATAGAGTGAGGATCCTACAATTTGGGTTTAGTGTAGTTGTCGGGTGAATTAGATGACACTGTGTAATTTCATTTGATTCTTCTTGCATATGTATGTGTATCCCTTGAGAAACTTTCTAGTGTCACGACTGCAAGTTAGTAAGAGATTACTCTCTGAGTGTTGGCAAGTCTTCGGACATGATATTAGCAGTACATCCTTGGAGACTCCAATATGATTGATGTTGTGTAGGCTGCAACATGAGAATTGGGTTGTTCTAATATTAATAATGAGATATCCTTTTTGGATGCATGACTTGTAATGCATCAAATTTCCTTTTTGCCATGTCTTTATTGTGTTGTTACCAACCTATACTGTAACATCCCCGAATTTGAGTCGTCAGATAACATGATCTTAAAAGGAATGATTGGACTACCCATATCACCAAGGTGCACCTCCTTTTTCGAGAGCCCATCACTAAAGAACTCCATAGTTAAGCTTGCTCAGCTTGGAGTAGTACTAGGATGGGTGACCAGTCGGGAAGTTGACCCCGACTTGCATGTGCATGAGGATAAATCACACAGTTAAGGCTAGTGGTGGTCTGTGGGGCCAGTCGTCATTCCTAAAACTCTACTAGAGCCTTGGGCAGTGAGCCCGGGTCGTTACAAATGGTATCAGAGCTAATTCCCCTCTAGTAGGTGGGGCCCACATGGGCATGGCATGCCAGTCTTGAGCCGTGCAGTCCAAGCATGTAGGAAAGGGTTGTCCATGGTTGACGTAGCCACCCTTGCGCTGGTATTCCGTGATCAGGAGCTGGGAGTCCATGGGCCATTCTGGGTCTGCACTGAAATGGGGAAGAGATTATGAGGCCTTATAGTTGAGCCTTGACGAGGACGTCAAGAGCCTAAGTGGGGGAGATTGTAACATCCCCGGATTTGAGTCCTCGGATAACATGATCTTAAAAGGAATGATTGGACTACCCATATCACCAAGGTGCGCCTCCTTTTCCGGGAGCCCATCACTAAAGAACTCCATAGTTAAGCGTGCTCAGCTTGGAGTAGTACTAGGATGGGTGACCAGTCGGGAAGTTGACCTCGGATTGCACGTGCATGAGGATAAAGCACACAGTTAAGGCTAGTGGTGGTCTGTGGGGCCAGTCGTCATTCCTGAAACTCTACTAGAGCCTTGGGCAGTGGGCCCGGGGCATTACATATACTCTTACACCTAAGGTTCAGGTTCAAGACTTTTGTTCACCTAGTTTCTACAGGGGTCATAGTTTGATAACTCTGGTTATTCAAACTGAAAGGTATTTGTGACACCTCGTTACACTAAATGAGATTACTCAAAACATAAAACACAATCAACTACTAACTAATCACATAGCTAGAAAAGTGGAAGAATTAAAAACAATTTCACATCATAAACAAGTTCTGAAACATTTGCATAAACGTCCATCTTTTCAATTCTTATATACCATAACTTGCATTTACATCTGTATCCAGTGGTCTCATCCACAAGCTGTATACAAAAGAGATATTTCCACATATACAAGTGATATATTACAAATGCTGGCATATTACCAAAAATTCATGTCGATACAAGTTTATCAACTACAAAACACTTCACATACCCGGACCTGAGAGTACATAGATGACAACAAGACTCTACTACTAACAACTATAGTTGTCCAACCTTCTGTGTCTATTGATCACCAGGATGCCCCTCTTCTATGACACGATCTCGACCATGTTCCTGACGCTCACCTAAAAAGATGTGGTGACCCACAGGTGAGACCCATGTCTCAACAAGAGATATAAATCTCTCCAATATATATTGATTGTAGTAGATTAGCAGTAAATAGATCAATCAGATTGAAGTATTTGATAAAAAAACTGAGTATATCGAACAGTTTCAACATACTAAGCAAGATAAACAGGTCATCTTAGCAACAAGTATAATCACTCATATTTCATACAATTTCATCATATAAGAAATGTGTAGTATAAAGACAAGGCTAATCAACCAATGTAAAACATATTCAACCCTAGCAAATGTACTACATGACTTGTATTACCTCTTTTATTATTATTCCATGTGGTATTTGAGGAATACCACTCAAGTCCCAACTGACCACTACTAAGTCGAAATCAGTTCCATACAAGATCTAGTAGAACCATATTCCTAAGATCTTCTCCACCCTCCATCAGTACGAGTTTGCCACAATGACACATCAGGTGAAGCTTCTAACATCCTAGTCCATCCTTGGTACAGGTCATGACACTAGTAATAGGTGGTGGGTATGCAAACCCTACCATCCGAGTTACAACCACAACTCTCCTCAAATTTCATCTCATATGTAATCACCAAGACACGACCGTAGCTGTTCTCAAACTAAGGGCTAGGTATGACTGCAATCATCCTCCCTATATACTTGGGGTTAGGGTGACAAGCACCCCTCATACTCAAGAATATGCGCTCCGAGTTTCCCTTAAAAATACTCATTTCACCATCCAACAAGCTCTGACACTAAAGATGGTTCTATGGCACATGGCACTGCATGATTAGGGTTTCACGTGATTAATTACATCAATTGAGTTAATTAAGGCTACATCTTACAAGTGGACATACAAACCCTAATTCATCTCTAGAAAGCATATAAGTATAACAACTTCATAAGATATAAAACATCTGAGGTATAGCTCTTAATCACAATTACCACATGGTACTATTCATTGCCATACATGAGACCATACTTGCCATCATCCCAACCCAACACACAATTTCTTATCACATGGTTCTAGGGTTTCAACCCTTGTCATACCATGAAGAGGGTTACACCTCATTCAGGGCTCCTCCATTCCCAAAGGTCATTAAGACCATCACATTATTTCCTACATGTCCAACATTATCTTTCCATGCCTTAAAATAAGGCTCAATAGATCATCAACACACATGTGTCATATAAGACTAACATAGCAAGGTACCATGATGTTCAATTAACATCATATTATGGCTTCAACACAAGAAGAGAGTATTTCACTATCATATTTAATCATTCAAGAGGGCTTATTACCATCTATCACCATCACTTAGTTACATTAGGGTTAGGCGTAACAAACTTTATCACATTAAAGTTACACATCCACTTATTATGGTGATTTATCAAATATATTAATACGATGGCAAAGGTAAGACTACAAGTTAAAGGCATTGAACTGTAGAATTCACATTATTATAACCAACAGATTATACTATAGACTTCATTCTAAACCATTGGATGTTAAAGCATCCTATCACAACCATTGGATCATGTTCATTATTCAAAATCATCAATTAGAGTGTAGGTCTAACCCTTGAATCAATTGACCCAAGAAACCATCAGTTTAGGGCTTAAATGAAACAACAGTGAAGACCTAGATTCACCATCAGTTGTGGTCTCCTAGACCACCATCAATTGTGGTCTCCTGGACCACCATCTGTTGTTAGGGTCAACACTACCATCATTTGTCTCCATCGAATGTTGAGCTAATGTCACCATTGTTTCATGCTATCTCTAGGGCACCAAACCATCGGTTGATAAGATTTCAAAATAGTCTAAAACTAACTTACTGTGTGACCATCTGTTGACACCATCGGTTGTCACCATTTTTCATCACCATTGGTTGTCAAGAAGACAACTCCATTGGTTCTAGTGTAAGATCATCCATCACTTCATGTATAAAGTGAAATTAGCCAAAAAAACTCTAAGTATAGGCCATTGTTTGATAGGTGGTAAGCACCATAAATTACCATGTAAACCTGATCTAACTCTTACTCTACCTTAGAAAGGTCGTGCACATAGGTTCATCTAGAACTGGAAACTAAGCAAGAAACAACATTAAAATTGAAACCCTAGGCAACATAGCTTCTCTAAGCATAGATCTTCATTTTAGAGCAAGAAATTGAGCAAGCAAGCTTGTAGTAAGCAACAAAAGAGAAGAGGGTTATAAAACTCACCTATAGGAAGAATATCAAACTCCAAGGAGCAAGAAAACTTGAGCAAAGAATGTAAATAAACCTAGCTTTAGGTCTGAACTCGGCCAAGTACACTTTTTCTCCAAGAAAGGGAGTAAACCCTAGGTGAAGGGAGCAATAAAGATAAGTTATTTGAGCTTTAAAGCAAGCTCCTCCATGGAAAACCATGGTTCTGTCTAGGAAGAATGTAAGAGGAAGAAGAAAAGCAAAAGAAACAGAGAAAAGAAGGAAGTTACTTACTAGTTTAGGTCAGAAATAGTAAGGGTAGCTCCACAAACCTTAGAAGAGAGCAAAATGAAACCCTAGATGCTTAACCAAGAAGGTCGGCTACCTTCTTCTTCCTTGGGTACTTTATTCACCACCAAGAAGGGAAATATGAAGTTCTGGAGAGGAGGGAAGAAATAGGAACTAAAGGTTTTGTTTGTGAGCTAAATGATAGGTATATAAAGCTTATGGATAAGGAAAGAGAGAAGCTTGAGGTGTCCTAGAAGCTCTCCATGTGTCCATGTTTAAGAGCTTCCATGGCCATGAAACAGTAGGTCCATCAGTTTTGGAGACCTTCTAGGCGATTAGTTGTTGGATCTCCAGGCCAACCATCAACCTCCAAGAAAAGGAACCATCAGTTCTTTGGAACCTTAGTCACTTAAGTGGTGAACCATCAATTGACCATCACTTTTAAGTGAACCACCGGTCCAAGTGAACCAAAACCAGAAAACCATCGACCTACTACCTCTATAGCTGACCATCAATTGTCACCACGTGTTGGTGACCATCGGATGTCAGCTAAATAGGGGGACCATTGGTTGATGGCTCTTAAAGGTAGTTCATCCATGAAGAGGTAAACCCTAAATCACTATTGAGAGAAATACCACCAAACCTAGGTATAATTAGGTTCCCCATGGCCCAACAAGCTCAATCATGATAAAAAAAATCTAAGGATCGTAATGCGTGTGAAAAGTTTCAAGAAAAACCTCTCATGTGCCTAAATTGTAGAAAAGTCCAAAATGTACATAAAACTGCATTACTTGCACAAATAGTGTCCAAACTGGGACAAATTTGAAACTTAATCTTGTCACATGATATAAAAACTTATCAAAAGCTTAGATTATGGTTTAAAGCACTGATCAATTATGCTAATTAAGAATGTTCAACACTTTAAACAAGGTCAAGGGACTTACAACTATAAACTCAGAACAAGGATTTCACCCTTGAAATCCTACGAAAAGAGACATGGGTACTTTCTATGCATATCATCTTTTAACTCCCACATGGCTTCCTATACACCACGGTGATGCCACATAACCTTCACTAACACCATATCTTTCTTCTTCAACTTTTTCACCCTTCTATCTACGATCAACACATGACTCTCAACATAGGAGACATCCTCGTCTAACTCAACCTCCATTGGATGGATTGTCTTTTCTATATCTGGATGGCATTTCCTCAACATGGAGCTATGAAAGACATTATGCAACCTATGCAACTTTGGAGGTGGATCTAACTTGTATGCTACCTTTTCAACATGATCCAAGATAGGGTATGGCCCCATAAATGTAGGAGCCAACTTACCCTTCTTCCGAAACCTTAGCACACCTTTCCAAGGAGAAACCTTGAGATACACTCTGTCTCCCACTTGGAATTCTAATAGTTTGCAACAGTTATCTGCATAAGATTTTTGTCTGTCCTGGGCTGCTTTCAACTATTGTTATGTCACCTTAATCTTTTCTGTAGTTTGTTATACAAGCTCAGGACCCAAGAGTTGATACTCATTTGTCTCATACCAGCAAAGTGGAGACTAACAATGTCTCCCATATAGAGCCTCATAAGGTGCCATATTGATGCTTCTCTGATAGCTATTGTTGTACACAAACTCTATTAGACTCAAGTGTATATCCCAACTACCAAGAAACTGCAACACACATGCCCTCAGGAGATCTTCTAATGTCTGAATAGCCCTTTTAGACTGACCATCTGTCTGTGGATGGAAAGCTATGCTGAACCTCAGTTGTGTTCCCATCACTGAATGCAGACGTTTCCAAAACTGACTTGTAAACTATGAACCTTTATCACAAACTATGGCTACTAGAATGCCATGTAAATGGACTATCTCATCAACATATGTCTATGCCAATTTCTCTATTATAAACGTCGTCTTGACTGGAAGGAAGTGAGCTGAGTTGGTCAATTTGTCCATTATCACACATACCGAATCATGACCTTTGTCTGTCCTAGGAAGACCAACCACAAAGTCTATAGTGATGTGATCCCACTTTCATTGCGGTATCGACAAAGGTTGTGGTGTTCCTGCAGGTACATGATGCTCAGCCTTACCCTGCTGACAGACTGGACTTATGACAACAAACTCTGCAACATCACGCTTTAGACCCGACCACTAATGCAATTCCTTCATATTATGGTACATCTTGGTACTTCCAGTATGCATCTCATACATCGAGGAGTGAGCTTCCTCAAGTACCTTCTTCCTCAACCCATCAACATCAGGAACTATTGTCCTATTGTGAAAACAAACAATATCATCATCTGCCTCATGGAAGCCATCATGATTCTCACTGCCCAATTCTGATTGGATATTTTGTATCACAACATTGTTTTGTTGTGCATCACATACATGTTGTCTGAAGGTATGTTTAACTTGTAACTATGCCAACAAGCCTGCCAATAAAGAAACTTCCATTTGTACATTCATCTAGCGAAGAGACGCTAACAAGTCTTGTTTATGGCACATCAAGGAATACAACTGTGCATTGTTTGCAGATGATGATGAAGACGACTTCCTGCTCAATGCATCATCCTTTGATTAACTCCATCCATCTCCTCTGTCTCATATTCAACTCAGAGAGAAGGCTCCTGAACCTCTTACTCTAGTGGCTTGCCCATCTGAAGAGATGCCAAGAGACCCGTCACCGAGTAGGCAGCAGCAGATGAGACCTGTGCACTCACCGAGAAGAATGATCGTGGATGAAGATGGGTGCAGAAGACATCTACCGCAGATGAGACTAGAGGACTTCTTTGAAAGAAATGTTGAACATTTTTATGTTCGAGGCAGACACAGCAAAGTCAGTGGTAGATCAGCCTCTAGGTGAGAAGAACATCGTCCTTTCAGGCACAGATCAGTGGAGAGAAGGGATTCCTACAGAAGAAGACCACCCATGGGTGAAGATGATTTTTTTAGGATTTCTTTGACGATGATGAGTGGAGATATAGCAGCTGAGCTGGCTTTGGTCGGAGGTGCACTCTTGATGCAGTGGTACATCTGTGATTTTAATAGATTGTAACTCTATCTTTTGGAACATTAGAGGAGCAGCGAATAACCCTACAAGAAGAGTCTTGAGTAGACTGTGTAGCCGTTACAAACCTGGGATCGTCTACTTTTTTGAACCTTTCCTTCATGCGAATCTTGCAGTGGAACTTTTAGATGTCGTCCGATTGGATTGGGTGATAGACAATTTTGGTGAGGGAGGTAAAATCTGGTTCTATGCGGAGGCGAATTTGAATCTGATGGTCCTTAGGAAGCATAAGCAGCATGTTACTATCAAACTCGAAAAAAGAGATGGAACTGCTTTCTTTGTCACTGCTGTATACGCAAGCTGCGACTGTAATGATCGTAAAGATTTGTGGAATGAGATCCTCTCTTTGTCCGGAGATATTGGTGATAATAGATGGTTGATAGTTGGTGACTTCAACGTGATTAGAAATCCACAAGAGAAGAGAGGTGGTGACCCCCCAAGATTCCAGGACTTGTTTGATATTAATGCCCTTATCACTGATGCTCGCCTCAATGAGGTTCCCTTTGAAGGCAGTAGATTCACCTGGGTGAACAAGAAAATTCTTACTCCGACTATTTGGGAGCGTCTTGATCGAGCCTTTTTGAATGATGCATGGCTAGCTGACAGACCTTCTTTCCGATCTCTGCACCTTACTAGATCTAGAGTATCGGATCACTGCCCAATTCTCACGATTCCTGGGAATGGTGATGTTAATAGAAAAGGAAGGAAGTTCTTCACGTTCCAGTCGAGCTGGTTAGAACATGATGATTGCTTGCGGATAATTGAACAAGCGTGGGACACTCATGTGGTTGGGCACCCTTCCTATATTTTCTACTGCAAGATGAAGAGAGTTAGAGCTGCCTTGAAGAAATGGAGTAGAGATGTTCTTGGTGATGTTGGTCAGAAGATTAAAGATCTGGAGGATATTATTTCCACTACTCAGATAGCCTTCGAAAAAAATCCCACGACTGCGAACGAGGCAAATCTGAGGATTGCGGAATTGGAGCTTCAACACTTGAGGGATTTGGAGGAAGCCAATTGGAAAGAAAAGGCCAGGATTAACTGGTTGCATGAAGGGGAAAGAAATACTCCTTTTTACCACACGGTGGTGAAGTCTAGACGTCGTCATAGAAGAATCAGTTCTCTATCTTTGCCCGATGGTTCGGTGGTGTCCGATCCAGAGGAGATGGCGAGGGAGGCAGCTGACCACTTTGAGAAGTTTTTCAATGAAGAGGTGCATACTGATGACACGTTGCTTGATGGGATGCTAGAAGACATCCCGACTGTTTGTTCAGCTGAAGACAACTGCGGTGTATCTGCGGTTCCTAGCCTGGATGAGATTGTTATGACGATCAAAGAAATGGACCCATCAACAGCCCCGGGTCCTGATGGTTTTACCCTCCCATTTTATAAAGCAGCCTGGACTGTTATTGGAGCGGACTTTCTTGCCATGGCTGAAGCTTTTTTCAGAGGTCAGACCTGCCATAGGGCCCTTTTCTGCTGCCGCATTCTTATGATTCCTAAATGTGATAATCCCAAACATCTCCCTTCTGATTTCCGATCGATTTCCATTGAAAATTTGGCTCTCCGGATCCTTGCAAGAACCTTGAATAACAGGTTGGCACCCCTTATGCCCTCTCTTCTTTCCAAATCTCAAGGTGCGCTTCTGAAAGGTACCGATATCACGCATCATATTCGGCTTGCCAAGGAGCTCATGCACGATATCAATCAAAGCCAGGTGGCTCCAAATGTGATGATAAAGATTGACATGTCTAGGGCGTACGACAGGGTTGATTGGAAGGTGCTCAGGAGGATTCTTCTTGCTTTTGGTCTGCTTCCGGAGGTTGTAGAGCTTTGTCTCAATTTTTTTGTACACTCATGGGCTACAGTCACCATTGGTGAACACACGGCAGGATTCTTTTCGATTGCTAGAGGTCTCAAGTAAGGAAATGCTATTTCCCCATTCTTGTTTATCATATTTGAAGAAGTCCTCTGTCAGAGATTTTGTAGATTGGAAGACACACACTCCATATCCAGATTCAAGACGAGAGGGCCTGCGGCAGCACCTCTTATGCTCCTTTATGCTGACGACCTTCTGGTTCTCTTTGAAGCCGACAACAACTCAATTCAGGAGGTTTTGAACACTCTCGACACATATGAGAAATCAACGGGTCAAAGGGTGAACCGGAACAAGTCGGTCTGTGTTGCAGGGGGATCGGACCTTTCCCGGTCACATGAGATAGCTATGAAGTTTGGGATTGAACATGCGTCTAACTCTTTCCTATACCTAGGGATACCGATATATAAAGGGAGACATAAGCTAGCTGATTATGAATTCCTTATCAAGAAGATTAATTCCAAGATTGCTTCATGGAAGGTGAAACTTTTATCCTTTGCTGGATGTCGCCTATTGATAGCACATGTCCTCTCATCGGTTACGATTCATGCAGCGACAATAGTTGGGCTACCAGGTGGTATTATATCTCGGATTGAGAATAAGATATCTTCATTTCTATGGGCTGGCAGAGATGAGATACACAGGAAAGTGTGGCTTGGATGACATCGCATGGCAACACCGGTTGATAAGGGTGGTCTTGGTCTTCCGCAGATACAGAATATAAATGAAGCCTTTACTGCCAAAGCTTGCTGGGAAATCCTGTCCAAAAACTCCCTCTGGGCGGAGTTCTGTAGGGTGAAGTATTCGAATCATGCCCCTGGTCGTTCGGCCTTGTATCCTGGACACTTGAAGCTGAGCTGCTCACCTTCCCCCTTCTGGAAAAAAGTATGGACCACCTTCCCAAAAATTTATAGGCATTGCAAATGGGTGATTGGGAGAGGCGATATTTCTTTTTGGGATGACTGGTGGTGTGACGAAAGGATCGCAGACCATGCTATTTATGCAAGTGATAAAAGACACCCTTTCCTTGTTAATGATTTTTGGATTGATGATCATGGATGGGATTGGAGTTCCCTGAGCCAGGTGATTGACGGCAATGGGATGGACCTTATCAAATAGGAGGATGTGTGGATATCGGATATGGATGACAAGTTGATCTGGGATGTGGAGGAGAATGGCAGATTCTCTATGAAATCGGCCAAAGTGATGCTGCGGACCGTGCAACAGGAATGACCTGATGATTTGGGCAAGGTTTGGAGGATGGATTCCCCAAAGGTCAGCGCTCTCATATGGAAGATTTCCAGGGCGGCCATTCCGACTGACGATAATGTGCGCAACAAATGTTGTATACCACTTGCTTTGCGGTGCAACTGTTGTGATGAGCCGAAGGAGGAAGACATGAATCACTTGTTCTTTGAAGGACAGCTCGCGAGGTTTTTTTGGAACAAGTTTGGCGTGATGACGGATAAGGAACCGCCTTCTGACGTTCAGTCCCTGATTAGTATATGTGTGGATGGTCTCTCTAATGAGGTTACTGATTGGGTTGCCAGATTCATGGCCGGTCATATTCCAGTATCTATATGGAGAATGAGATGTTCATCTCGGTATGCTGATAATAAGAGACGAGTGGAGCATGAATGGTGCAATCTTATGGACCATGTGAACTAGATGATTAAGAGAAAGACTTTCCCGCTTACAACAAATCCGGCCCTTCTTTCCAGGATGATGATGGCAAGCATCAACGAGCCTAGGTTTAAGATGAGGAAGGCTCGACTTATCAGGTGGACAAATCCATACATGTTCAATCTCAAGCTAAATGTGACGATTGGAAGAGACTTGGACGAGGAAGGTAACAAAAGAAGGTGGGCAGCAGGTATAGTCTGGAACCACAATGCCGATATTTGTTTGATCTTCCGCGCTTGGCTCAAAAAGGAAGACTACAAGCTGGCATACATTCAGGCGTGCATCATCGGGCTAAAGTTGACTGGAGATCATATGCTTCATATATCTACTATGGAAGTGGATGATAAAAATATCTATAACTTGCTTTGGAACAATGCTTCCGTGCCATGGAGGGCTAGAACGTATGTGCAAGAGCTTAGAGAGGAGTGCACAAGTTGATCAACTCCATACCGCGAGAGATTGACAAGCTTGGACGTGGATCCTCCAATCTGGTTGTTACTACGGATTCGAATAGGATTCCTAATAGAATTCGTGGTATGGCTAGATTGGAAAAGAGGAAGATTCCTTACATTGCAATCCAGAGTGAGGTGATTGAGGCTTGACCTTGTTTGGTCCTGTTTTGTTCAGTTGTTTCTGGTGGGGTTTTTTTGGGAAGATACCCGAGTTATAAGAGCGGGAGTTGTATTCTTTTTGCTGATTTTAGCCCACCAGAGGGGTGTGAGAGGAATAATAGCGACCCCTGGCTTAATTAAAAAAAATATTCAACTTTTGCTTTGAAAAAATATACTATAGATTCTTGTGGTCGGTGAAGATATGATACTAAAGCATAAACCACCACTGCAAGCTCCAAGTCATGTGTTGGGTAATTCTCCTCATGTTTCTTAAGCTGCCGTGAAGTAAAAGAAATCACATTCTTATCATGCAACAATATCCATCCCAACTCATTCTTTGAAACATTACAAAAGACAATATAACATGTTAAATATATTAAGTATATTCTGTCTATATTTATGTACATTAGGATTAGTCCCACACCATATAAAAAAGGTATTAACAGCCTCCCTCCCATAAGTTCTATAAAGACTGCCCCTCCTGTCTATAATACACAACAATTTATCCCATCTATCTTTTTATTGTTAACATGGTACGAAAGCCTTGGGAATCAAACCCTAATATCTATCGTGTAGGCCATGGCAGTCTCATCTCTGTGTGGCGGCGCAACTAGTCCATTCTCACGGAAGCGTTTGCTTCTTGCCCGTCTGTAGCTGCATCTCAGTATGCTGGTGTGCATCACAATCTTCTAATAATCATTATATCGTCCTTTCCGTTTCACAAAGATCGTCGGTTCACCGTTTTCTTGCTTTACGTGAATCATTGTTTACGGTTTTAAAGGTCCCCATCGATTGTTCCATTGGTATTGCGGCTGCCAATACCAATTGTTCCTGATTGTGAATCATTATTCACGGCCATCAATACAGTCCTTTGGCATCACGTTTCTGAACCTTTCTTTTTATATTAATCAAACCATCAAGATCCCTGAGTGTTGCTACAGATTATGGCCAAAAAGCCAAATCTTTTATCTTAACTTCTACGTCTTCAGGTCAAGTTCCGGTCTTTATTTTAGGAGATTGGCTATATAGACCACATCTTAGACTTACAACAACGACCGTGGTATAAAGGACATCCAATCACAATGCAGTATTGTCTTCTCACTCCTCTTTAAAACCAACCCTCCTAAAAAATTAAGGAGAGAGAAACACAAAAGATGTTTTATAACGAAATTTTATTGGATCCTATTAAATTTCTATAGGACCCGTCCTATAGATCAGGCGTCGGTTTTTCCCCACTACACGCTGTCCAAAATCTAGAATTAATAAATGTGAGAGAGAGGGAAGCAGAGAGAGGGAGAGCAGGGAGAGTACATGATGTCGTTTTGGTGATTTTTGCAACGTGACAGAAAGAAAGAGAGAGAGAGAGTGGGAGGGGAAGATGAGAGATAAAATGGTTATAGGGGAGAGAAAAAATAAACACGTTTTTGTTAATAACTTTTGAACAATAATGATTTTTTTCACGAAATAAATATCATTGTAGTCCTTATAAAAATATGTTACAACAAGATCAAATTTGACATATTTTGAAAAAATAAAATATCCAATCCGAAAAAGGAGAGATGATGAAATTATAAAAAGTTAAAAATAAAAACAAATAAGTTTATTTGACTTATAACTCTCAAATCGTAATTAATTTTTAAACGAAATAAAATTTGATCAGTTACTAATAGAAAAATACTTAAAATAAGACTAGTACCTCAAAATTATTTTGATAATAATTTTTTAAACAAAATAATTATAGCATGGAATTACATGTTATAACACATAGTGTGAAATAAGATAATATACAATTAGCCATGGAATAACACATAACTTAACATCGGATAACATGAGATAACATGTGTCAATATGTTACAACATGTTAACATGTTATAATTCACAAGCTATCCCATGTTAATATGTTACAACATGTTAACAAGTTATAACATGTTATAATACACAAATTATAACATGATAGACCATGTTATCCCATGTGACCATGTTATCACATGGAACACCATGTGTAATTTCAAGCTATAACATTATAACATGCTATTTTTGTGTTATAACATGTTATCATGTGTTATAAGTATGTTATCATGTCTTATAACATGCGTACCATGTGTTATATCATCTTATCTTATTTTAAAATGTGTACCAGAAAATAATATTTACTTTTTTTGACGACATTGGTTTTATTTTGAGATATAATATCAAAATTATATTTCAAAGTATTTTGAAACGAATGCAATAATTTTTATTTCATGTGGTACAACATTATAACATTCTATTTTTGTGTTATAACATGTTATCATGTGTTATAAATATGTTATCATGTGTTATAATATGGGTAACATGGTATACCATGAAATAACATGATTACAGTTTGAATGTCATGAGCAAAAATAATTTGTTTTTTTCTCTCCTAGAATAATAGAGAATCATTGTGATTTATTTTTTCAACAAATGTATATTAGTATTGGTCTATTTTATAGTATTATTTGTAATAAATGTGACGATTTTTATTTCTTAAAATATTTATTATGATTTGAAAAATATTAGTAAAAATTACAACATGGATAACATGAATAACATGAATAACATAAATGACACTGAATAACAGTTGCAACGTAAAATTTATTTTTGTAACGTGGATAACATAATTAACATAAATTTTGGCATGAGATAGTGTGCTTTATTTTTCTATCAAAAGTATGTTAATATTGGTATTTTAAAGTATTATTTGTAAGGAACGTAACAATTTTTTTTTTCAAAAAAAATATTTAGGTTTAAAAGACATTAATAAAAATACAACATGGATAACATAAATGACATTGAATAACATTTGTAACGTAAAATTTATTTTTATAATGTGGATATTGTAAGGAATTTATAGTTTATATTTCGTCAAAAAATTGATTATAGTTTGAATAATATTAGAAAAATAATTTGTTTTCTCTCTCTACTTGAATAGGAGAGAAGTAGTGTGATTTATTTTTTATTAAAAATATGTTAATATTGATTTTATTTTAAAATATTATTTGTAAGGAACACAACTATTTTTATTTTTCCAAAAAAAATATTACGATTTGAAAGACATTAGAAAAAATACAACATGGATGGCATGGATAACATGGATAACATAAATGACATTGAATAATAATTGTAATGTAAAATTTATTTATGTAAAGTGGATAACATGATTAACATAAAATTTATTTATTTTTTGTAAAAATATTTCGATATTGGTGTTAACTTAAAGTATTTTTTCATAAATAACATCATAAACAACACAATAGTGTTTATTTCGTCAAATTTTTATATATTGGTCTTATTTAAAAAAAATTCATAAGCAACACAACGATGTTTATTTTGTCAAAAAATGCACTATAGTTTGAAAGATATTAACACGCTTAGAAATATACTAATTTTTTTAATCAAAATATATATTAATATTGGTCTTGTTTTAAAGCATTTTCTGTAAGTAACATAATGCTGTTTATTTCATTAAGAAATTCACTATGATTTGAAAGATATTAACAAAAACAGTTTGTCTTTTTTTTTTGTCTCATACAAACACTCTATCTACCCTCCCCTCTCCCTCCCCCCCCCCCCCCCCCCTCTCTCCTCCATGTTTTTTTCTCTAATATTGAAAAAAGAAACAGCCGCTAGTGGGGACCTGTACTAATGACCACGTCATTCTACTTTTTGGGGAATATGTCAGTGCAGCCATGTGCACCCTACGCGATAAAAGTTTACCTGATTGTTCGTATGGGCAGTCGTCTACGTACATTTTCCCTTATTTTAGACATTATCAGGAATTGGCCTCCTTCATCTCCACAATGCGGTACCTTACACAACGTATTCGTACCTTGTCATGACTGTCAATACTCTTCAACGGTCTTCCCTTCTTGTTCAAAACTATATCATCACGTCTTGTAAACTCAATGGGTGCAACTTCTGTCAATGGAGTCTCAAAGTAAAAGTTTGGTTCGAAGGTCAGGGGAAGGACAAATATCTAATAGACGATCCACCGAAGGATGAGTCCTTCTTCCAATGAGACCAACGTGATGTAAACATGACGCTCCGATCATAGTAAAATGAGATAACTCAAAACAAAGTGCGGAATTAACACTAATAATTCAGATTACCATAAAACACGGTAAATTAAAATTGATCACATCACAACACGTCAAGCTAAAACATACCACATCTCAGTCCATGAACATTGCCACCTGTATTACATAACATGTCATAAAGATGTACACATCATTGCTATGTGGCCCTCATGCCACAATCATGTTACATATAACAATATGTTCACATATACAAGCCATATTTGTACAACTATGGCCTACTGTCAAAACCTCATATCGATATACAAAACCAAAAAACACTCCCCAAGAACCTGAGAGTACGACGACGACACATGAGACTCTACTGCAAAACACTAGCAGCATATCCAACCTTTAATAGTTATTGCTCCTCTTGTTGCTCAGCCTCAACCACACGATCTCTACCACATCATGCACAACCACCTAAAAGATGTAAAAACCCACGGGGTGAGAATAACGTCTCAGCGAGATATATAACTCTCCGTCATAGCTATTATTAACATAGATAAGCTAAAGTAGAAAAATAACATTATTATTAGGTTGAACAGATGCAGCTAAATGATATGACTAACGCAGTTAACACCGGTTAAGCAATTCAAGCATCTACAACTGAGTAGTAAAACATCTTATACTTTAAGAAGGAATATGAAGAACATATATAATAGTTGATTTCTCTTACCGCATTATAAACCGACAATTAAGACAAGAAATAGGGCAAAGGGTCATCCGATGTGGGTCATAGTTAACCCTTAGCTATACACTACACGACTGTATTACGTCTTTTATCATTATGCCATGAGGAGATGAGGTATACCACTCATACTCCAACTGACCACAGCTAATTCGAAATCAGTGCCATACAAGATCTAAGAGGAGCCAGACTCCTATGATCTCCCACACCCTTGGTTAGTCTAAGTCTGATGCAGTGACATATAAAGTCCAACTACAAAACAACCTAGTCTGCCATGGTATATAGGCACATCACTAGCGAAAACTGAGTTACGACCACAACCTCACTCTTGCCAAGGTATGACCACAACCATCCTCAAAACATATCACATATATATATTGAATCACATCACTTGAGATGTAGCCTCGACCGTTGTCCTGCCAGGGTATGTCCACAGCCATTCCTGTAAAAAGCATATACTCAATAGTATATGACTATGAGCTTCCACTAAGGGAGAACCTGTTTCACCAACCACCAAGTATTGACACTAAAGATGGATCTATGGCATAGGGCAACTACATGATTAGGGTTCCACTTGATTAATTAATCCAATTGGGTATCTTTTAGCATCATTCAAGTTATAATGTATAAACCCTAGACATACTCTACATAGATAATGGTATGTTACAAGTCTAAAAGATACAAAACGTATGAAGTAAGAACTTATCACATAATCTCTTGATATCACTGCCATACATGGACACCAACATCATCTCATCATTAGGGGATAACAATCCCTCATCTCATCACTAGAGGTTATCACCTCACATTAGGCATAAAGCCTCTGCCAGGTCATTAGACCCAAACCACATGATTCATGTACATCATTATCTCATCATGCTTCATAAAGGCTCACAATCATTTTCCTGTGTCATATCAAACACATCATAGCATTCCATAGCTATGACATTCATTCAACTTGCAACATTAGGATCACACAAGTAGGGAAGAGAGAAAGTACTTCATTGCATGCTAGGCACTTCAAACAAGGTAAGCATTGATCATGTGTTCATAATCAAGTTTAGGATTTCTTTATATGTAACCCGTTAGGGTTTCTAGAACATCACTATGATACTTCAAGCCTCACACCACTACTTCCCATATTCTTGGAGCATATGGGTCAACCATCATCATTGTTATTCTACAACACAAGGGACAACATGTCTAAGAAATACCATCGACCAAAGAAGGTAGGAGGTCATAATGTTAAGCGATCGAAGAGGACAAACTCATCATCATCAAAGACATCACCTAAGATCAGCGACCAAGACTATCAAAAACATATTAACCGTTCGAAGGGAACCAATCCAATCAACCAAAGAGAAACTACACATCAAAGGTTGAAAGGGAAAAACCCTAGGTTGAAGGGAATCAGGTCGAAGACCATCCATCTATGCGACCAAAGGAAGCCATCAAAATAGTATGGTCGAATACAAAAGGTGCATCTAAGCAACCAAAGCCAAAGAGAACCATATCATCGACCAGACCTCACCTCCAAGCCTTCAACTACTTGGAACACATCATGAAGAACATCTTAGATAGAAAATCACTATCAATGCATGATCAAAATAGGTGATTGTCATCTTAAAAAAAAATCAAATCTTCATGAAAAGAAGTTCATTAAGGAAAAACATGTCTGAAATCCTTAAATCAAGCATCACATATGGTCAACATGAAATCCATGAGATGATTGAGAGAAAATCAAGTTTCAAGCACATGTAAATAGGAACAATCTCTACCTCATGCAAGATAACCGAACCAAGAACCAAACCAACAAAATCAAGGTTGAGTTTCTTGTAAAACCATCATCATATCCATCACTTAGATTTTGTGCATATGAGTTATGGTTTAGGTAAAGGAACAACTACATGCAAGATGATTATAGGAACACAACCCTAAACCAAATATCATCATCAAAAACATGCAATAATGTTTTAGAATGAGTTGCATGTAGAATCAAGTGCAATAATAGTAGGGAAAAGAGTTATATAACCCACCTTAGATGCTGGTGAAACCACCTCCAAGAAAGAAGCTCCAAAAGAAAAAGAGAAGCCTAGCTTTGATCTCCTCCATGACCATGCTAGTCACCACCTTAAAAGAGAAGAAGAACTCTAGGTGAAAGGGCAAGAAAGAGAACCCAAAACTTTAAGGTAGAGAAATAAAGGAAGGATAAGATCTTCATCCCACTTAGGTACTACCATGGAAAACCATGGATTCGACCTCTATGGGGAGAAGTTTCTTAAAAGACCACCATGGAGAACCATGAGTTCGGCCAAGAGAAGAGAAATAGGTAGGTTTTTCAAATAAAATGAGATCAAAAAGATGCATCACTTACCAAGGATCAAAGATCACCAACAAAGCTACAAGAGATGATGCTCCACCACACACAAGATGATCGACCACCAAATCTCCTAGGGTGGGCTTCTCTTCACCACCAAGATCTAAGGGCCAAAATCTAAAGATGAGAGAGGAAAAGAGGGTGCAAAAGGATCATATGCATGGAAGAAGAGAGGTCATATACCCAAAGGTAGAGAGAGATGGAAGGGGTTAGGTGACACATGTCCCTCAAAGAACAAACATGCATCCACTAAAACCATGAAACCAAGATAGGTCATGAAAAACCAAAGCAATTCAGAGACCTCACTTGGTCCTAAAGGACCATTTCTTGAAGGAAACATGGACACATAGGCTCAACGGTTGAAGACATTCTAAGCAACAAAAAACCTAGGTCATCCTCGACCCGAAAAGAAGAGACAAAAGGCTTTGCAACCAAAGAGACTATGCCACACACGCAAACCTCCTTCGAATGTAGAGAACCCACCAAGAAACATAAAGGATGGTTGCTGAAAACTAAGAACATCAAACGATCAACACAAGGTCAAACACCAACCTAGGGCATCCAAGAAAACCCTAGAAACAACACCCAAGGTGTCACCACTTCTCTCCTCATCAAACCAACGCATAGCAAGATGCCCCAAAGAACCATCCTCTTTCTCATGATGCCAAGGAAAAAAAGGTACAACCTACATGTGACAAATTGCAAGATAACCACTCAACATGGGTAAATTGCAAGTTGTTCCACAACAAGCACACATAATAAAACTAGCTCAAAATCATCCCAATAGGACCAAACTAAGAACATAACCATGTCACATGTTATTAAAGCATCATAACATGATTATATTAAGGTTTAAGGATCTTATCAAGAAAAGAAAGCACACACAAACACTAAGCTAGGTCAGGGGCCTTCCAACCATAAACCCCTAATAAGGATTTTGCCCCTGAAATCCTACGTGAAAAGAGGTGGGTACTTCCTACACATCTCTTCTTCAAGCCCCCACACAGCTTCCTCTATGCCAATTTGATGCCACAAAACCTTAACCAAAATGATATCCTTCTTCTTCAACTTCTTGAGTCTCCTATCAAGGATCAAAACATGACCTTCCACATAAGACACATCCTCATCTAGCTCAACCTCCATTGGCTGCAAAACTTGCTCAGTGTCAAGGTGACACTTCCTTAACATGGTAACATGGAATGCCGTATGCAACCTGTGCAACTCTTGTTGCAACTCCAACCTGTAAGACACTTCCCAACACATTCTGTGATGACCCAACATTGAATCAAGCCAAATCACCACCGGTAATAATTGCGGAATAACCATAAGCACGGATTAACAAAAAATCACTAAACATTAAAACCATTTTGCAAGGAGATCCATTAACAGGACACTCTTATTGAAAGTTCCAAAAATTTATACATATCATGGTTCACATTGTACATACATTGTATCATGTCATCTCGAGGATAATACATAACAATTGCTTTGCCAAAACCTATACATAAGCAACATAAAACCTTGAGGAAATCAAGACAAAATCTTAGATCGTTCATAAAACCATTACGTACTGACTCCAAGGACCTGAGAGTACAAAGACAACACA
This sequence comes from Alisma plantago-aquatica, assembly GCA_963693085.1. NCBI lineage: Eukaryota > Viridiplantae > Streptophyta > Magnoliopsida > Alismatales > Alismataceae > Alisma > Alisma plantago-aquatica. The sequence goes on from OY856415.1 coordinate 543,524,212, forward strand.
TAGAACTTCTATCTATCAAACACGACAGACAATACACTCAACCTGAGCTATTATTGTTGCCCCAGCTGTTGTTGTTCTCCCTCTGCATAATGGTTTCTACCTCCTCGTGCATGTCCACCTAAAATTGTGGATCCCAAGGGGTGAGACAATTATCCCAGCAAGAGATATAACTCTCCGCCAACACTATTATTATTATAGGTAAGTAATATAAAACTAAGCAGAGGTTCTTTTATATTAACAAGTAGGATTAGTCACTGTTATAAGCAGAACAAAGTAATCTCTTCTCTTAAAATAATGCATGTATCTATGGTAGAGCAATAAATCATCTATTCACTTTACAAGTAATATAAAGAAACATGTATAACATCTATCCAATTAAGATGTATAAAAGAAGTGTACATCAACCAATGTCTTACGTATTTTATCCTTACAAAAATACGCTACACAACTGATTACATATTTACAATCACACTTATGCCCTGAGGAGATGAAGTATATCGTTCATACTCCAACCAACCACTACTAAGTTCAAATCGGTACCATACAAGGTCAATGGCAGAGCCGGACATCAAGCCCTCAACCATCTTGGTCAGTACGAGACAACTAGCAGGACAACTTGTGTCATCTAATGGCAGGACATCTTGTATCATCTGCAATTATCTTACTAGGGTATACTGGTATCTTTGCTATAGAGTTACAACCACAACATGTACTCTCTTCGGGAGAAGACCACTTAGCTTTCCTTGATTATAAGGATAAGGAATATTATACATCAATTCCTCACCTAGTCCGGAGATTTTATACTTCGATCTCGATACACCTAGAATGAAGATGAATTTACACATCAATTCCTCATTTGGTCGAGCAATTCTCATCATCCCGTGATAAATAAGGAAGGTGTGACATCAATTATTCATCGAGACGTATGGATATACTTCATCCTTCACCCCTACATATTCAAAAATATGCTCTCCGAGTTAAACTCATTTCACCATCAACAATTTCTGACACTGAATGGATCTATGGTCAGGGCAAATACATGATGAGATTCCACTTGATTAATTAGGTGCATTGCAGTATCTTTTAGCATCAACCAAGTTTCAAACATGAATTATAACATATGCTATAAAGAAAAGGTGTAGTACTTTTATAATCTTTGGAACACTTTGAATGTATAACATTCTGGATCTCAGTCCCTTATCACTTCATTGGATATTTTGTCCCTTATCATCATCATCATCATCATCATCATGATTACTGGATCTGGGTATTCAAACCCTTAGATCATCACTGAGTATTGTTATCTCTTTAACAGGTAACTGTTACCTCTAGGTCCTCAGACCAAGATATTCATTACACTTGTTGTACAAGTATTTCACATAGGTCACTAAACATCTTGTCACCTCTCACTAGGCAACAAATATCTTTTTAAGATATCAAACTATATAAATATTATACTTTTTGTACAAATATTTAACATGGCTCACAAGGTTCGTTTAAATCTGTATCATATAAAACATCATAGTTCATACCTGGCTATGCTCATTATCTCATGATTCCTGAATGGTTTGCACTTCATGATAAAAAAATCTAGCAATATATGACATCACCATGCAATTCAAGAGAAATACATCATTCCCATTATTAGGGTTAGGATTTCCTATTTTAACCAAATAGGGTTTTAGATTCACATCATCACTATGTGATATAAGAGAAATACACCCTTCCCATTATTTGGGTTAGGATTTCTCAATCTAATAGTTTAGGGTTTTAAGTTCATACCATCACCCTTCATTAAGGTTAAGGTTTTCTCCTTATTAACAAATTAAGGATTCAAGATCATATTATAAAGAATCAAACCCTAATTCGTACTCCACTCATTTTAGGAGTATCAATGCATGCTATTTAACATGATTATCACACATAAAAAAGTTTCTCTCTTATCCTCATTAGGATGTTGATTGCATCATACTTTGGCTATATCCTTCTCTCAAGGTACATTGGCCTACACTTAACATACTGCATTAAACTCTTTATGTCTTAATGTGTTACTTTACATAAAACAATTCATGTGTTACACCATCAATTACATTGAATTGAGATGCTTCCATCATATTGGGTATAAAGGTGTGTATTTGACACCATATCATACTTTCATATCAGGCTTGAGGTGTAACCTCATCACTATATCGTGCATCTATATCAGGCATGTGGTGTTGCCTCATCATCATATCATGTTTACGGTATATCCCCTATTACCATAATGTGTACCCATATCAGGTTGGATATCATTTAGATTTTATCATCTCAAGTTAGAGATACTTAACTTCATATCGGGTATGAGCTGAATGTTTGACCTCATATCGGGTATAAAAGGTATAATTGATACCATATCGTGTTACAAGGTGTGCACTTCATCCCCATGTCATTCATAGGATATGTGCTTCATCATGGTGTCATTTTAGTAGGACATTCACCTCACCATATCAGGTTACCATGTTGGATTGCTATATCAGATTAGCATATCGAGTTAGACCCTTAAACTCATATCTTTTCATTCCTTCAAGTGATTAGTCCTATCATGTATCTGAGTGATAGGTTGGATATTTGGTTGAACCCTTCACAATCAACCCATTACAAAACGATAGGGGTATGAAGTTCCAAAGTGTGTCAGGTTTCATTCCATCATCTAGGGTTTCAATACTATATTGGTTAAAGTATACAATTGACACCCTATCGTGCATGAGGTATGAACTTGACCTCATATCATGTATGTAGGTATCACTCCTATCTTTCACAAATTATCACTCATATCGTTCATGAGGTATCACTCACCTCTATATCTAGTTACCCTTCATCTTTGGTTTCATATCACCATCTAGGGTTTCAACCCATATCGGGTGAGGGTATAATCCTAACACCATATCATGTAGGAGGTGAATACTTGACCCCATATTGTGATCATGGTATGTATATGTATTACTCATATCTCCCATGAGGTATACACTCCTCACTATATCGTGTTTATGGTGTGCATATCAACATGTCGGGTTACTTATCACCTAGGGTTTGTTATATCGAGTTGGAGTTTATACTTGACTCCATATCGGTTAGAGTGTAGAATTAATGCCATGTTGTGCATAAAGTGTGGACTTGACCTTATATTGTGACCAAGGTATATGTAGGTACCACTCATATCGTTCATGAAGTACCACTCATCTCTATATCGAGTTACCCTTCATCTTGGGTTTCATATTGGGTTTAAGGTATTTCAACCCTATATCGGGTAGTACCATGATGATATCATCATCATCAACCTATAGACTATTGTTCTTACTATACTAATTCATGTAAAACAGTCCTAACATACTTTTGGAACTAAAAGGAACATTAATTAATAATAATAACTTGAAATTGAAAATAGATCAACAAGTTCAACAATATTGAAGGTGAATAATAACATAGTTGGGTTCAAGTTATATAACCCGCCTCAAGAACAACTTCAAAGCTCCAAGATCCAAAGCTTCACGTTCCTAAGGTTGAAGATGATCTTATCAAAGGTCCAAGGCTCGTTCAAAACTCCTCCATATACAAGGAATCACCATAGTTAAGAGCTTGGTGAGGAAGAAAAGAAAGGAATAGCTATAACCTGAGAATCATACTTCAACCAATATTGAACATGACCATGACCTTACCTTAAGCTTGGTTCTCAAGATCCCCTTGATCCTTAAGATACTATTCATGGTATCTAAGAGGGTATGCACAATATCTCAAAGGAAAAGAGTTGTGGGGTTTGTAAACTTTCATTAGTAAGTGAAATGAGAGGTATATATACTTGGGGTGCATGAGCGACAGTGTATATATAAGAGGTGTCATCACCATATACTACTAGGTGACACATGGCCATGCATGGTGGACACAGGTCCATGAATGAACACATGTATTTATTGACATGCAAAAGTCTTGAGGATAATCTAGAGATGATATTTCGACCATCCCTTATCTTGTTGGATAAGATATCTCATCTTTATCTCAAATATGCAAACCGATACAACTTTTTGCAAGGAGCATCTAACTCATCATGGATCACCTCCTTGAGGTGCATAGGCCGTCATGGCCTTTGCCAAGAGTTCAAAAATTGATATCGGATCTCCTTTATGGCTCCTTGGCTGATAATAACTCCCATATCAAGTCTACAACTCGATACAACTCAAGTAAGGGCTTCAACTATACATCATCTCTTGGTCTTTTCATCACCAAGAGTACCATCACTCAAATATGGTTCAGACATGGTGTCTACTTCTTTATATCTCTTCTAAAGGATACATAGAGGGAGTAGGGACACTCTAGAGGTGGTAATATTGCATCTCAACCCTACATTTTGGGTAAATTACAATTTATACCAAAATTGGTACACAAGGCACTAGCATTATTCAAACAAGCTCAAACTTGGAATTTAGGCTTTCTACAAGCCACAACTTAGCATCATTCTCTCTCTTATGATACTAAAACACTTAAGGCACATTCAACATGTGACATATTGCGATATAACCTCTTATCTTGGGTAAATTGTATTTTGGTCCAAAGTAAGAGAACATTGCTCAAACATCATTCAAACAGGACCAAACTTGAAACATAAGTTTGTCACCTGATAACAAAACACTTTAGAGGATTATATTAAAGTTCTAAGAACTTATTTAAGCCAAACAAGAAGGGTTAGACCTAAACCCAAGTCAAGGATGTTACATGGTCTACCATAGGGTAAGGTCCCATATACCTGGGAGCCAACTTACCCTTCCTCCCAAACCTCAACACACCTTTTTAAGGACAGACCTTGAGATACACTCTATCTCCAACTTGGAACTCCAAAGGCCTATGACAATTACAAACATAAAACTTCTTCCTATCATGGGCTACTTTCAACTGTTGCTATATCATCTTGATCTTCTCTGTCATCCACTATACACGTTTAGGACCGAAAAGCTGATATTTTCCAGTCGCATACCAACACAACATAGATCTACAACGTCTCCCATACAAAGCCTCGTAAAGTGCCATATCAATACTCCTCTGATAATTGTTGTTGTAGGCAAACTCTATTAGACTGAGATGTATATCCCAACTGCCCCAAAACTATAAGACACATGCTCTCAACAAATCTTCTAAAGTTTGGATAGTCCTCTCTGACTTTCCATCTGTCTGTGGGTGAAACATTGTGTTGAACCTCAACTGCATGCCCATGGATGTATGTAGATGCTCTCAAAAGTGAATGGTAATCTGAGGACCTCTATCTAAGATGATGGTAGCTAGGATACCAAGCAAACAAACTGTCTCATCAACATAAACATGTGCTAGCTTCTCAGTTGTATACAATGACTTCATAGAAAGGAAGTGTGCTGACTTAATCAACCTATCAACCACCACCCCTATGGAATCATGGCCTTTGGATATCCTAGGAAGTCCAACCACAAAGTCCATCATGATACGATCCCATTTCCATTGTGGTATAGGAAACAATTACAAATTTCATATAGGTTTCTGATGCTCTTCCTTAACCTACTGACACACCACACACTTAGCCACAAACTCAGCCACATCTCACTTCAAACTAGTCCTCCAATACAACAACTAGTCGAGCTATACTCGCCCTCACCGTCGTCACTACTAAATGTCTCAACAAAAGAAATTTCTAATCAACCATCGACCTCCGATTCAATGTGGAATCAAGAACTGATTAGATCAGTGGAGCTAGCTGGAGAAAGTATCAATACGCTATCCTCCTAATAGACTCTGCAAATGTGGAAAACCGTTCTCTATTTTCTAAGGATGACATTGTCATCATCAACTAGGAGCTCAAACCCTTCTCAAAATGTCTGATTATCTCCTTGTCTGTGGCACCCATATGCGAGTAGAACCTCAGAAGCTTTATGAACTTCACCTTGTACTCGTTGATTATCATAGATTCCTACCAGATATTCTCGAACTGTGTGATCTTCTCATCTAGGTAGGTTTCTAGGAATTATCATCTCACGAACTCTCACCAAGACTCCTCCCAACTGATCACAACACTAGGCCTCTTCTTCTCCTCAATGGCCCACCAACGGCCAACACTTCCCTTCAACAAGTACATTGCATGCTTCACCTTATCCTCTTTGGGAATAATGAGGATCTTAAAGGCCTTCTCCTACTCGGTCAACCACATGCCAACGTCTGTCAGATCACCGTACTGACATACTCTAACGCCCTTGCACGCCTCAACCTCTCAAAGGTCTTCCCAGAACCTTAGGATTTCACATTGTGGACTGCCTCCCTAGCTTGGGGTACGGGCATCATGTCTGCCATATGCATCATTGTAGCCATGAACTATCTGAATATGGACTAGAAAGCAGGATTAGCCACAGTTATTGGGTCGAACTGAGGCTCCTCAGGCACTCCATCATCTTGGGCTTCCTCCTGGAACCACCTCATGGTGTAGCAACACTGCTCTTAGAATGTTGTTTGTGTTCACCATACATATTTTTTCTTCTCTTCTTCTTCTTCTTCTTCTTCTTCTTCTTCTTCTTCTTCTACATAAGAGGAAGTTACCATTAAATATGTTAGAGTAAACTAGAACAAACACTCTAGTCCTATGTCCCTATAGACTCAGTGAACCTAGAGCTCTAATACCAACCTTAATTGTGACGCTCTAATCACAATAAAATGAGATAACTCAAAACAAATCACAGAATTAACACTAATAATCCAGATTACCTGAAAACACGATAAAATAAAACCAATCACATCACAACATATCACATCTATGTATTACATAACATGTAATGAAGATGTACACATCACTGCTCAGTGGCCCTCATGCCACAAACCTACTACATATAACAACCTATTCACGTATAAAATCCTTATTTGTACAACCATGGCCTACTGCAAAAACCTCATATCTATATATAAAACCACAAAATACCCCAAAGGACCTGAGAGTACAGGGATGACACATAGGACTATACTGCAAAACACTAGCAACATATCCAACCTTTAATAGCTACTGCTCCTCTTGTTACTCATCCTCAACCACATGATCTCTACCTCATCGTACATGACCACCTAAGAGATGTGGAAACCCATAGGTTGAGACCAACATCCCAGAAATAGATATAACTCTCTACCATAACTATTATTAACACAGACAAGCCAAAGAAGTAAAGTAACATTATTATTAGGTTGAGTAGATTCAACTAAATGATATGAGTAAAGTAGTTAACATTGGTTAAGAAATTTAGGACTCTACAACTAAGTAGTAAAATATCTTATACTTTAAGAAGGAATATGAAGAACATGTATAACAGTTGATCTTACCCCATTATAAATCAACAATCAATACAAGAGATAAGTCAAACAGTCATCCAATGTGACTCATGTTTAACCCTAAGCTATACACTACACAGATGCATTATGTCTTTTATCATTATGCACTGAGGAGATGAGGTATACCACTCATACTCCAACTGACCACTGCTAATTCAAAATTAGTGTCATATAAGATCTAGGAGGAGCTGGACTCCTATGATCTCCCACACCCTCGGCTAGTCCAAGTTTGCCATAGGGACATATAAAGTCCAACTACAAAACAACCTAGTCTGCCATGGTATATAGGCACACCACTAGTGAAAACTGAGTTACGACCACAACCACACTCCTGCTGAGGTATGATCACAACCATTGTCAAAACATATCACATATATATACTGAATCACATCACTTGAGATACGACCTTGACTGTTCTCCTACCAGGGTATGTATGCATCCAATCCTATGAAATGCATGTACTCAACAGTATATGATTCCAAGATTCCACTAAGGGAGAACCCACTTCACCATCCAACAAGTACTGATGTTGAAGATGGATCTATGGCACAGGGAAACCACATGATTAGGGTTACACTTGATTAATTAATCCAATTGAGTATCTTTTAGCATCAATCAAGTTACAACATATAAACCCTAGACAAACTCTACAAAGATAAGAGTATGTTACAACTCCAAAACATATAAAATGTATGAAGTAAGAATGTATCACATCATCTCATGATATCACTTCCATACAAGGCCACCAACATCATCTCATCATTAGGGGTTAACAATCCCCAATCTCATCACTAGAGGTTATCACCTCACATTAGGCATAAAGCCTCTTCCAGGTCATAAGACCCAAACCACATGATTCCTGTACATCATCATTATCTCATTATGACTCATAAAGAGTCACACTAATTATCATGTGTCATAGCAAACACATCATATCATTCAATAGCTATGACATTCATTCAACTTGCAACATTGGGATCACATAAGTAGGAGAGAGAGAAAACACTTCATTGCATGCTAGGCTTTTCAAAAAAGGTAAACATTATATCATGTGTTAATAATCAAGGTTAGGATTTTGTACATAACCCATTAGGGTTTCTAGAACAACACTACAATACTTCAAGCCTTACACCACTACTTCCCATATTCTTGGAGCATATGGGTCAACCATCATCATTGTCATTCCACAACACAAGGGACAACATGTCCAAGAAATACCATCAACCAAAGAAGGTAAGAGGTCATAAGGTTAAGTGATTGAAGCGGACAATCTCATCATGATCGAAGACATCACCCATGATCAGCGGCCAAAACCAGCGACTAAGACTATCAATAACATATCAATTGGTCGAAGGGAACCAATCCATGCGACCGAAGAGAAATGACACATCAATGCTTGTAGGGGGAAAACCCTAGGTCAAAGACCACTAGGTCGAAGGGAATTAGGTCGAAGACCATCCATCTATGCAACTGAAGGAAACCATCAAAATAGTATGGTCAAAGACAAAAGGTGCATCTAAGTGATAAAAGCCAAAGAGAACCGTATCATTGACCAAACCTCACATCCAAGCTTTCAAATACTTAGAACACATCATGAAGAACATCTTAGATAGAAAATCACTATCAATGCATGATCAAAATAGGTGATTGTCATTTTTTAAACCGAAACTTCAAGAAAAGAAGTTCATTGAGGAAAAACATATCCAAAACCCTTAATTCAAACATCACATATGGTCAACATGAAAGCCATGAGTTGATAGAGAGAAAACCAAGTTTAAAGAACATGTAAATAGAACCAAACTCCACCTCATGCAAGATAACCAAACCAAGAAACAAAACAACAAAACCAAGGCCGAGTTTCATGTAAAACCATCATCATCTCCATCACTTAAATTTTGTGCATATGAGTTAGGGTTTAGTTTAAGGAACAATTGTATGCAAGATGATTATAGGAACACAACCGTAAACCAAATATCATCGTCAACAACATGTAATCACATTTTAGAATGAGTTGCATGTATAATTAAAGTGCAATAAAATTAGGGAAAAGAGTTATGTAACCCACCTTACATGATGGTGCAACCACCTCCAACCAAGAAGCTCTAAAAGCAAAAAGAAGCCTAGATTTGATCTCCTCCATGACCAAGCTAGTCACCACCTCAACATAGAAGAAGTACCCTAGGTTAAAGGGAAAGAAAGAGAACCCAAAACATCAAGGCCAATAAAGAAAGGAAGAAGGAGAAGATCTTCATCCCACTTAGGTACTACCATGGAAAACCATGGATTCAACCTCTATGGGGAGAAGTTTCTCAAAACACCACCATGGAGAACAATGGGTTTTTCCAAGAAAGAGGTAGGGTTTTTAAAGAAAACAAGATCAAGAATATGGATCACTTACCAAGGATCAAAGATCACCAACAAAGAAACAAGAGATGATGCTCCAACTCAAGATCACCACATGCAAGATGATCATCCACCAAAGCTCCAAGTTTGAGCTTCTCTTCACCACCAAGCTCCAAGGGCCAAACTCCACAAATGAGAGAGGGAAAGAGGGTGCAAAAGGATCATATGCATGGAAGAAGTGAGGTACATGTACCCAAAGGTAGACAGAGATGGAAGGGGTTAGGTGTCATTCACATAGGTACCACATGTCCCTCAAAGAACAAACATGCATCCACTAAAACCATGCAACCATGATAGGTTGTGAAAACCAAAGAAAGTCAGTGACCTCATTTGGTCCTAGAGGACCATCACTCTAAAGAAACATGAATGGCCACATAGGCTCAATGGTCGAATTCATTCTAAACGACCATAAACCCCAGTTCATCTTCGACCCAAAAAGAAGAGATGCAAGGCTCTGCGACCAAAGAGACTATACCACACATGCAAACCTCCTTGGACCATAGAGAACCCACCAAGAAACATCAAGGATGGTTTATAAAAACCAAGAACATCAAACGGTCAACACAAGGTCAAACACCAATCTAGGACATCCAAGCAAACCCTAGAAACAACACTGAAGGTGTCACCACTTCTCTCTTCATCAAACTAATGAATAGAAAGGTGCCCCCAAAGCACCATCCTATCTCTCATGATGCCAAGACACAAAAGGTACAACCTACATGTGACAAATTATAAGTTAACCCCTCAACATGGGTAGATTACAAGTTGGTCCACAACAAGCACACATATAACAAAACTAGCTCAAACATCATCACTACAGGAACAAATTGAGAACATAACCATGTCACATGTTATTAAAACACCATCACATGATTAGATTAATATTTAAGCATCTTATTAAGAAAACTAAGCACACACAAGCACTAAGTTAGGTCAGGGGCCTTACAACCATAAATTTCTAACAAGGATTTCACCCACAAAATCCTATGCAAAAAGATACAGGTACTTCCTATGCATGTCTTCCTCAAGATCCCACGTGGCTTCCTCCATGCTACGATGATGCCACAAAATCTTAGCCAAAATGAGATCCTTCTTCTTCAACTTCTTGATCCTCCTATTAAGGATCAACACAGGACATTCCACATAAGACACACCCTCATCCAGCTCAACCTCCATAGGCTGCAAAACTTGCTCAATGTCGGGGAGACACTTCCTCAACATGCTAAAATGGAACACTGAATGCAACCTGTTCAATTCAGGTGACAACTCCAACCTACAAGCCACCTTGCCAACACGTGCCACCATAGGGTAAGGTCCCATATACATGGGAGATGACTTACCCTTTCTCCCAAACCTTAACACACCTTTCCAAGGAGATACCTTCAGATACACTCTATCTCCCACTTGGAACTACAATGGCGTACGACAGTTATCAACATACAACTTCTACCTATCCTGGGCTACTTTCAACTATTGCTAGATCATCTTGATCTTCTCTTTCATCTTTTGTACAAGCTCAGGACCCAAAAATTGATATTCGCCAATCTCATACCAACACAATGGAGATCTATAACATCTCCCACACAAATCCTCATAACGTGCCATGTCAATACACATCAGATAACTATTGTTTTAGGCAAACTCTATCCGTCTGAGATGTATATCCCAACTGCCCAAAAAATGTAAGACACAGACTCTCAAAAAATCTTCTAAAGTCTGGATAGTCCTCTCAAACTATTCATTTGTTTGTGGGTGAAACACTATGTTGAACCTCAACTGCATATTCATGGTTATATGTAGAAGCTCCCAAAAGCAATTGGTAAACTAAGGACCTCTATCTGACATGATGGTATCTAGAATACCATGCAAACAAACTATCTCATCAACATAAACTTGTGAAAGATTCTCAGTTGTATATGTTGACTTCACATGAAGGAAGTGTGCTAACTTAGTCAACTTGTCAATGATCACCCAAATGGAATCATGGCCTTTGGCTGTCCTAGGAATCCAACCACAAAGTTCATCATGATATGATACCATTTCCACTGTGGTATAGACAACGGTTGCAAAGTCCCAAAAGGCATCGGATGCTTTGCCTTAACTACTGACACACCGCACAGTTAGCCATGAACTCAACTACATCCCGCTTCAAACAAGGCCACCAATACAAATCCTTCAATTTGTGATACATCTTAGTGCTACCTGGGTGCATAGTGTACATCAAAGAGTGAGACTCTTCCAGAACCATCTTCCTCAGATCATCAACATCAGGTACCACTATTCTACCATGGTAACACAGTGTACCATCATCTGACTCATGGAAGCTATCATGCGTCTTGCTACCAAACACTACTTAGATCTACTGAATCATAGTATCATCACACTATGCATCTCGAATCTGCTATTTCAACATAGGTTTAATACGTAATTATTCCAATAGTACTGCTAACAAATATGCCTCCAACTTCACATTCATCTATCACAAGGAGACTATCATGTCTCTTTTATGGAACACCAAAGAACATAACTACGCCTTATACACAAATGATGACTATGAAGACTTCCTACTCAAAGCATCTACCATCACATTCACCTTCCTTGGATGGTAGTCTATGGTGCAATCATAGTCCTTGATCAACTCCATCTAGTGTCTCTGCCTCATGTTCAACTCTTCATGTGAAAAGATGTACTTAAGGTTCCTATGGTCGGTGAAGATCTGACACTTCTCGCCATAAGTGTATCCATATCTTCAAGGCATAAACCACTACTTCTAACTCCAGATCATGTGTAGGGTAACTCTCCTAGTGTTTCCTAAGTTGTCACGAAGCAAAAGAAATCACATTCTTATCTTGCATCAAAACCAGAAATCACATTTGACCCCGATCTTTGTGTGATACAGGATCTTCATACGAAGGCTGTGATTGGTGGCGAATATGAGGAATCTGGTCTTTACTATCTAAATAGGGCTCTGAAGGCTTGTATGGTTGCATCTCCTTTACACATCCATAGTCTCCTCAGACACTTATCTCTCAAGAAGCTTCACATTTTTCACCCTCAACTTTCTCATTTGGATAAACTTGACTGTGAAGCTTGTCAACTAAGAAAGCACCATAGTTCTAGTTTTCAACCTGTAGATTTTATGCGTGCAAATTGTATTTTTCATATTACTCACTTAGATGTTTGGGGACTGAGTCAGGTCTCTTCCAAATTGGGATTTCAATATTTGTTACCCTTATCGATGAATATTCTAGACTTAATTTGTTTTATCTCATGAAGGATCAATCTAAAATTTTACCAATTGTGCAAAATTTTTGTCTTAAGGTTGAAACAAAATTTTCATAAATATTTGCAATTTTCAAACTAAAAATGCAAAGGAATATTTTATTCATGTGCTCATCTTATTTCTTTCCAAAATGGCATTATTCATCATTCATCTTGTCCTCATACTCCTCAGCAAAATGGGATAGTAGAGAGAAAAATTAGGCATATTATCAAAATGACAAGGATCCTTCTTCACCATATGAATGTTCCTTACATATTTTGGGGAGACACCATCCTCACCGCTACTTATTTGATTAATCACATGCCATCCTTAGTTTTAAAAAATAAATTGTTTTAAAAAATAAAATCCCTTTTCAGATTGTATATCCCAACTGCCCACTATATTGTGTTCCTCCAAAAATCTTTGGGTGTATTATTTTTGTTCATGACTTATGTAGTGGTTGTATATGCTAAGTCCTTGTGCGATGAAGTGTGGTTTTCTTGAGTATTCTAACACACAAAAGGGGTATCAGTGTTACAATCCTAGTGAACATCGCTTCCTAGAGTCTGCTAACGTTAAATTTTGTGAAGATACCTCATACTTTATAAAGCCCATAGATACTTTACATACCACTCAACACATTGACGACTTCACACCTATTTCTATTGTCAATAATCCCGTAGCTAGTTATCACCTATCTCTACCCCTCATAATCATACAAGTCCTCTGGATGACTTGGTACATATACAAGATGATAGGGTGTCTCTCAAACTTTCTCCAAACATGATTGTATCTAAGGATATAATGATTCCACCTAATTTTGACAATTTTCCCATTGTCTTGAGAAAAGGGAAACGGCCATGCACTTCACATCCCATATCTAACTTTGTTTCATATTATTGTCTGTCTCCTTCATACAATGCCTTTATTTTCAATTTATCTACTATCCCATTGCCTCACTGTGTATCTGTAGCCCTAAATCACCTAGGTTGGCGACAATCTATAGAGAACGAGATGTCTGCCTTATCTAGAAATGGCACATGGAGTCTTGTGCCCGCTCTTCCAGATAAAGTCATTGTTGGTTGCAGATGGGTATTCTTTGTTAAGTTGGTCCATATGGAACGATTGACTGACTAAAATCATGACTTGTAGCAAAAGGATACACACATGTCTATGGGGAAGATTACTTCGAGACAATTTCTCCTATGGCCAAAATAACATCTATTCGTCTATTCATTTTGTTTACTGTTGACTTCTCTTGGCCATTGTATCAACTGGACATCAAGAATGCCTTCCTCCATGGTGACTTTTCTAAGGATATATATATGGAGCAAACACCTAGGTTTGTTGCTCAAGGGGAGTCTCATATTGTTTGTCGACCTCATAAATCCTTGTATGGTCTGCAACAATCACCCCGATCATGGTTTGGGAAGTTTAGCCAATCAGTTGAAGCATTTGGTCTACCACAATCCAATCTAGATCATTATATCTTCTATTAGCATGGACCCTCTAGTTATATTCTTCTATTCATCTATGTCGATGATATTGTCATTACAGGTGATATTGGCTTTCTCAAGGATATTGGCTTTCTCAAATACTTCCTTGGTATTGAAGATGGGATTTTCATCTCTCAATGCAAGTATGGACTAGATCTCCTTGAGGAAACTAGAATGTTGGGATCAAAACCTGTAGAGTCACCTATGGACCGTAAAGTTAAATTGTATAAAATTCATGGGGAGCCTCTCAAAGATCTAGGACAATATAGAAGACTGGTTGGGGGAAGCTCAATTATCTCACAGTTATTCAGTTAGAGGTATGTTTGCTACTAGTATGGTTAGTCAATTTATGAAAAGTTGCATACAAGTCACTGGGTTGCAACCATTCACATCATCTTCTACCTCAAGAGAACTCCAGGGAAAGGTATTCTCTACACTAGTCATGGGCACTTGAAGGTGCATGGATTTTCTGATGTAGATTGGGAAAGCTATGTCATTGGTTGAGGATCAATGACAAGATATTGTGTCTTCATAGGAGGTAATATGGTATCTTAGAAGAGAAAGAAGAAGACTGTTTCCACCCATTCAATTACTGAGTCTAAATATCGTGTTATAGCCCATATCACCAGTGAACTTCTATGGGTAAGGAACTTCATGGAAGAATTGGAATTTCCACAGACTGAAGCTATGGAATTACATTGTGATAACCAAGTTCCAGTTAACATTGCTTCCAATACCATCTTCCATGAATGTACAAAACACATAGAAGTTTACTGTCATTTCATTTGAGAAAAGGTTCAAGAAAAGTTGACCAAACTCATGCCAGTCCGCTCAGAATATCAACTTGTGAATCTCCTTAAATGGATGTCGAGTTAAATTCTTATGTAACAAACTAGGTTTGAGGGGGAGTGTTAAGTATATTAAGTATATTCTGTCTATATTTCTGTACATTGGGATTAGTCCCACACCATGCAAATGGGTATTGGAAGCCACCCATAAGTCCTATATAAAGGCTGCCCCTCCTGTCTATAATACACAATGATTCTCCCATCTATCTTTTTATTGTTAACATAACCTTTCCCTTGTACTGGTAGCACTAACACCGGTGCACTGGTCAACTTCTCTTTCAATAGCTAGACAGAATACTAACATTTGTCATCCCAAGCCAAAGGAGCATCCTTCCTAGTTAACCTAGTTAGGGGTAATGCTATAGAACTGAAGTTCTTGATGAACCTCCTATAATAGCCTGCCAAACTTAGGAAACTGCAAATCTCTATTGGTGTTTTGGGCTTCTCCCATTCCTGAATAGGCTCAACCTTCTTAGGGTCTACACAAACGCCCTTAGTTGACATGACGTGACCCAAAAATGATACTTCAGACAACAAGAACTCACACTTACTAAACTTAGCATATAATCAGTGCTACCTCAACAAAGTCAATGCCTGTCGAAGGTTCTTCTCATGCTAATGGATATCCTTGGAGTATATCCGGATGTCATCTATGAACACGACCATAAACTAATTGAGGTAGGGCCTAAACACCCTCTTCATCAGATCCATGAAAGTTGCTGGTTCATTGGTTAGCCCAAATGACATAACTGCGAACTTGTAGTGACCATACTGTGATACATGTTGCCAAAAATACAATGAGGTCACACAAAAGCCAAGAGTAAACTCAGACTAAACAAGTAGATTACCAAAAAAGAATAAAAATTAAAACCAATTTCATTAAGCACCAAAGTTGCAAAAACCTTTACATATAAGTCCTTACAGGACACATGCATTGGATATCATAAATCATAAGGTGCTTACATCAACATGGTCTTATCACATATGCCATCATCCTGCTAGAAGAGAAATGTGTCATATATATATACATACATACATACATATATATATATATATATATCATGCCTCATGAAGGCTCATTCAACATGTATCATATGACATCCACCATAGCATACACTAGCTATGATAATAAATCTCATATCACCTGCAAGGCTAGGAATTCATAAACAAGCAAGAGAAATCATAATGCTATAATGACCATTCCAAGATGGAGAAACAAACACGTCACAATCTCATTTTAGGGTTATGGTTCCACACTATATCCGATTAGGGGTTTAAAGCTAGATACAAACACCAAACCCTAGGTATATTGTTTCCCACTTTCTTGGATCATATAAAGGTTAAGCATCAAGTTTAGAGTCAAGCATTATGTTATTTATACAGTACCATACATGTATCTTCATGTATTCATAGGTAAATGTGCTAATCATGTATACATACATAGGTGTTAACCCACACCACCTACATGTGTTATAAACCACTACCATCTAGGTCACAACCATGCATATAACAAAGGGCATCGACCTTCCCTATCCATGTGTTACAACTGTAAAAAATTAAAGTGGTTTCGACCGCTACATCCACTAGGGTGAGGTTTTTTGTTGAACATAAGAGCCAAGGACCACACCAACATGTAGCAACCACCCAAGGAACTATGGTCACGACCCATCACCATCATACTTGTTTCGACCAACACACAATAGATAAAGGGTCAACCACTTACTTGGTCTTATGACCGCTACAAAATCCAAACCAACATAGTCCATAAGAACATGGTTTCGACCGTTACAAGGATAGGGTAGCAACCCACCACACAAGGAGTTAACATGTTATGACCCAACTGACCTGAGGCGTGGTTTCGACCACAACCAAGCATGGGTAGCAACCCCACATGGTCCAACATCGTACCAACATTTCACCAAGATCAAAATAGGAAGGAGCATGACCGGAAATAGAAGATAACTCTAGGGAACTCCATCATCATCAAGGTGGAATACTCCACTCAAAATGATCACCAAAACCCCTAAAACTTGCACTATGGAAACTCCATGAAAACATCACATACAAGGGTGATAAACTATGATCTACACACCCAAAATAGAATCACAAACAATAAGATAGGTCAAGGTACACGATCCTAAAGAAATATGATCAAGATCATGATCAAGAGATAAGGAAAAGCCACCGTAAATCATAGTCACCAAGAAAACGAATATACAACTAGGATTTATGATTTCTAGAAAACCAAGAAAGGTTTCATTACCAAACCAGTTCTAGAGATCATTATCATCTACTATCATGTTAGGGGGAATGTTTTAGAGAGATAAAACATTTACATGAATGAATAAAAGAGTACAATAATAAAGTAGGTTGAGTGTTATATAACCCACCTTAAGACGCTTATCTCCAATGATCCCCAAGCTCCAAGATCAAGGGCTACAAGCACACAATCCAAAGGTTGGAGAAGCTCCAACAAAGGTTCCTATTTCATCCACAAAAGCACCTCAAGAACAAGAAGGTACCAAGGTCAAGATATCCAAGAAAAAGGATGAAAGAAAACCCTAGTCGAACTAAAGGGAGAAGGATGAAAAAGAGGGAAAGAACATCCCCTCACTATGGCCTATAACCCTTGTGAGGAAGGGTTTCTTCTCAAGGATGATCACCATGACAAAACATGGTCCATGTCTGAGAGGAGGGAAGAAGATGAAGGTAGGATATCCAAGAAAACGTTGTAGAAGAAAGGCATACACTTATTAAGGTTGAAGATGAGCAAGGAACACCACAAGCACCACATGCAAGAAGAGTTCGGTCACAAAGAGCTCCAAGGTCAGATCTTCTTGCTCCACCAAAATCCAAAATGAGAAAAAGAGAGAGAGGAAGATGGAGGGCCTAAAGGGTCACTTGAATGGAGATATAAGGTGTTATATACATGAGGGATGAGATAGAAGGGAAAAAGATGATGTGTCAACACCCTAAGGCACCAAAGGGACACTTGTCTACGAAAGAAAACCACATGAAACCACTTAAACCATGCATGAATGCGATGGTGATAAAACCTATGTTGGGTGTCGAACTACTTAGGTCCCCAACAAGTGGTTTAGGTTGCAACACCTCCTGGAGGTCGAAATAAGAGAAAACATCATGACTAGGTCAAAACAAGATCATCACCATCAAAGAGGTTGAAACACAAAGACAAACATAAAGGTCAAGAAACATGACCCAAACCTTCATGGTCATAATAACATCAACCCTAGGCAAGTGTTTGGTAAAAACACATCCAAAACTGCCCCTAGGTCGCTACCTAGTTCACTACCATCATCAAGGTACATCAAGGTTGGAACAAGGCAACCCTAGAAAACCTTAGTCACCCCAAGGATGCCACCACTCATCCAAGGCCCAAACAAGGCGCCCAGTTCCTCCTTTCTCCTCTAGATGATATTAAGGGATGGAAGACACTCTCTAGAATTGAAAAATTACACATCAACCCCCCTACTTTGGGTAAATTGCAATTTTCACCAAAACTAGCACACAAAGCACAAATAACATCCAAACAAGCTCAAAATTGAAACTTCAGATCTCCAAAAACCCTAATTACATCTCAAAAGATGAGATAAAGGTTCTAAGAAACATAAGAGAGACAAACAAATAGGGTTAACCCAAAACTCTGACTAGTCACCACTCATAGGTTGACCACTACCTTCGACTGAATCATGGAGTAGAATCCAGCCGTTGCCTATTGTCACCCCTGTCCTCTATTTCCATGAGCAGATGATTTGGCCTATGATGCTTGTCCACTTCCTCATCCTCCTGCACCACTGAACTACTATCTCTGTGACCCTTACTGGCCTTGCCTCAGTTGTTGGTCACCTCATCGTCTCTCACTAGACACTCCCACCTCAGATGTCCTACCTCCCCAACTTATGGCAAGTCCTGGTCTCAAGCTGTGGCCTAGGTGGTCCCGTCACTAACACTGATGATGTACTATGAGCTCTAGTAGGTGGAAGGCTACGACCTCTATCTTTACTCGATGACCATTGTATCTGGTGGTGTAGAAAACCTCAACTTCTTAAAGCCTCCTGACGAAGGTCCCTGGAACTATGCATGCCTCTTCTTGACATTCGCCTCTTGCTTTTCTATCAAAACCTCTCTATCCTCCAAACAAAATCCACGAATGTGGAAAAACTTTCTCAATTCTCCAAAGTATCCACTGGGGTAGATAACTCAACATTCAACCCTTTCTCAAAACACCAAACCCTCTCATCATCTGTGGAAGCCATGTGAGGACAAAACTATAGAAGCTCCATAAAATTTGTCTCGTACTCATTGATCGTCATCGACCCTTGCCTGATCCGTTCAAACTAAGATATCTTCTCATCAAGGTATGCCCGTGGGAAGTATCGGCTGATGAACTCACATCGAAAATCCTCCCATCCAACAACCACTATGGGCCTCTTCTCTTCTATGTCCCACTAATGGCCAACACTCCCTTTCAGAAGGTATACTACATTCTTCACCTTATCAGCCTCTAGGATGCTAAGGATCTAGAAGGCTTTTTCAAGATCGATTAGCCACAAATCCACATCTACTAGATCAACCGTTTCAGCATACTCCACTGCCCCAACTTGGCAAAGTTGCTCAAAAGTCTTCCCAGTGCCCAAAGATTCCACATTGGGAATTGGTGCCCTAGGTTGAGGTGTGAGCATCCTGTTCTCCATATGCATCATAGTGGCCATGAACTGCCCAAAAAGAGTCTGAAAGGAAGGATTCTCCAACATAGTTCGGTCGAACTGGGGGACCTCAGGCACCCAATCTTCTTGTGCCAGTTCCTTCCACCTCCACCTGGTGCAGCGACACTGCTTTTAGCAGTGTGTTCTTCAAGTTCTCCAAACATCTTTAAGCTTTTCTTCTCCTTCTGTATCAATAGAAGTTACTATAAGACGGACTAGAGGACACAAGAATAGACTAGGTCCCTATAGACTTGACAAACCTAAAGCTCTTATACCAACCTTTAACTGTGACACCTATCGCCACAATGACGATGAGGTCATAAAAAATGTAAGCAGAAACTCACACTAAACAAGCAGATTACCAGAAAACACTACATATTTAAACTAATTTCATTAAGCACCAAAGTTGCAAAAGCCTTTACATATAATTCCTCACAGGATGCCTACATTGGATATCATAAATCACAAGGTTCTTACATCAACATGTTCTTATCACATATGCCATCATCCTGCTACAAGAGAAACATGTCCTTATACATATATACATACATATATGCCATATCTATACATCAAAAGGGCACACAAGCCATTAACTCACATCAATATCACAACCATAGAACATAGGTGAATTATTCCCAAGACCTGAGTGTACAAGGATGACTCTAGGACTCTAACACCAAAAGACATACAAGCACACCCAACCTTATCAGCTACTGTCCTTCTTGCTACTACTCTGCCTCTAATGCACAGTCTCTACCTCCTTGTGCAGGTCCACCTAAAAGATGTGGAAAAACCCACGGGGTGAGATTCATATCTCAGCGAGAGATATAACTCTCCATCAACACTATTATTAACATAGATAAGGTAACTAAAGGATAGAAGTAAAGCTACAACCATGATAAACAGATTCATCTAATGATATCAGCAAGGTAGTTATTATCTTCCAACAATTCAGAAGGAATACAAATAACATGTATAATTTCTACCAACTATACTATACAAAATAAAAGCAAGGATTCATCTAATATTTTCATATTTGATCCTAAGAAAGTATACTACATGATTTATTACATATTTTATTATGCCCTGAGGATTTGGGTCGTACCACTCAAATCCAACTGACCACTGCTAAGTAGAAATCAGTTCCATACAAGGTCAATAGAAGAGCCAAAATCCACAACCTCGCCAAACCTTGTGGTCAGTACACAAGTATCCCACACAAACATACCAGTCAACTACAACTAGTGGCATATAGTCAACTATGAAACATCCTAGCCCACCTTAGTACATGTCACAGTGCTAGTGAAAACTAAGCTACAACCCGCAACCACACTCCTACCAGGGTATGGCCTGTAACCCATCCTGTAAAACCTCATAAGCATCATATCACTAAGATATGACCTATAGCCGCACTCCTACCAGGGTATGGCCCGCAACCAATCCTATGAATAAATATACTCAATAGTGTATGACTCCGAACTTCCACTAAGGGAAAGCCCATTTCACCATTCAGTAGGTACTAACACTGAAGATGGATCTATGGCATAGGGCAAACTACATGATTAGGTCCACTTGATTAGTTAAGTCAATTAGGTGTCTTTTAGCATCAATTAAGTTATAATGTACAAAGCCATAACAAACCCTACATAAGGGCATGATACAACTCCACATGATATAAAACATATAAGGTGTGAACATGTCACACTTTCACCACATCACGCCTGTAACACTGTCATTTACAAGACCATCAAGTCATCACTATGTTATAGAACCCATTCACACCATTCTTGTACCACAAGTGTCTCATCATTCCTCATGAAGGCTCATTCAACCTATATCATATGACATCCACCATAGAATACACTAGCTATGATAATCAATCTCATATCACCTACAAGGTTAGGGATTCATAAACAAGTAAAATAAATCATCATGCCATAATGATCATTCCAAGATAGAGAAACAAATGCGTCACATTCTCATTTTAGGGTTATGGTTCCACACTATAGACAATTAGGGTTTGAAGCTAGATACAAACACCAAACCCTAGGTATATTGTTTTCCACTTTCTTGGATCATATAAAGGTTAAGCATCAAGTTTAGAGTCAAGCATTTTGTTATTTAAACAATACCATACATGTATCATCATGTATTCATAGGTATATGTGCCAATCATGTATACATACATAGGTGTTAACCCACACAACCTACTTGTGTTACGACCCACTACCATCTAGGTCTTGACCATGCATATAACCAATGGTATCGACCTGCCATAGCCATGTGTTACAATCGTAACACATCCACTTGTTATGACTGCAAAAAATCAAAGTGGTTTTGATCGCTACACCCACTAGGGTTAGGGTTTTGATCAAAACATAAGAACCAAGGAACCACACCAACATGTAGCGACCACCCAAGGAACTATGGTCACGACCCATCACCATCATACTTGTTTCGACCACCACCAAATAGCTAAAGGGTTAATCACCTACTTGGTGTTACAACCACTACAAAATCCAAGCTAACATGGTCCATAAGAACATGGTTTTGACCATTACAAGGATAGGGTAGCGACCCACCACACAAGGGGTTAACATGTTACGACTTAACTGACCCAAGGCATGGTTTCGAATGCAACCAAGCATGGGTAGCGACCCCACGTGGTCCAACACCTTACTAAAACTTCACCAAGATCAAAATAGGAAAGAACACAATCTAAAATAGAAGATAACTCCAGGGAACTCCATCGTCATCAAGGTGGAATACTCCACTCAAATTGATCAACAAAAACCCTAAAACTTACACTATGGAAACTCCATGAGAACATCACATACAAGGGTGATAGACTATGATCTACATACCCAAAATAGAACCCCAAGCAGAAAGATAGGTCAAGGTACATGATCCTATAGAACGATGATCAAGATCATGGTCAAGAGATAAGGAAAAACCACCATAAATCGTAGTTACCAAGAAAATGGGTATACAACTAGGATTTCTGATTTCTACCAAACCAAGTAAAGTTTCATTACCAAACCAGTTCTAGTGATCATCATAATCTATTAGCATGTTAGGGGGAACATTTTATAGAGAGAAAATAATTGCATGCATGGATAAAGAGTGCAATAATATAGTAGGTTGAGTGTTATATAACCCGCCTTGAGAAGCTCAGCTCAAAAGATCCCCAAGCTCCAAGATCAAGGGCTCCAAGCACACGATCCAAAGGTTGGAGAAGCTCCACCAAAGGTTCCTCTTTTGGTCACCATAGCACCTCAAGAACAAGAAGGTACCAAGGTCAAGATAGCCCAAGAAAAAGGAGGAAATAAAACCCTAGCCGAACTAAAGGGAGAAGGAGGAAAAAGAGGGAAAGAACATCCTCTCACTATGGTCTATGACCCTTGTGAGGAGGGGTTTCTTATCAAGGATGATCATCATGCCAAAACATGGTCCATGGCCAAGAGGAGGGAATAAGATGGAGGTAGGAGATCCAAGAAAACATTGTAGAAGAAAGGCATACACTTACTATGGTTGAAGACAAGCAAGGATCACCACAAGCACCACATGCAAGAAGAGTTCAATCACCAAGAGATCTAAGGTCCGATCTTCTTGCTCCACCAAGCTCCAAGATGAGAAAAAGGGAGGGAGGAAGATGGAGGGCCAAAAGAGTCACTTGCATGGAGAGATAAGGGGTTTCATACATGAGGGATGAGAGAGAAGGGGAAAAGAAGAGGTGTCAACACCCCAAGGCATTAAAGGGACACTTGTCCACCAAAGAAACACACATGCAACCACTTAAACCATGAATGCATGAGACGGTGATAAAACCTATGTTGTATGTCAACCTACTTAGGTCCCTAACAAGTGGTTTAGGTTGCAATACCTCCTAGAGGTTGAAACAATAGCAAACATCGTGACTAGGTCAAAACAAGATCATCATCATCAAAGAGGTCAAAACACAAAAAGACAAACATATAGGTCGAAACACATGTCCACAAACCTTCATGGTCATAGAAACATCAAGAATAGGTAAGTGTTTCATTCAAAATACATCCAAAACTGCCCCTAGGTCGCTACCTAGGTCGCTACCATCATCAACGTACATCAAGGTCGAAACAAGGCAACCCTAGAAAACCTTAGTCACCCCAAGGATGCCACCACTCATGAAAGACCCAAACAAGGTGCCTACTTCTTCGTATCTCCTATAGATGATGTCAAGGGATGGAAGAAACTATCTAGGAGTGACAAATTGCACATGAACCCCTGCTTTGGGTAAATTGCAATTCACACCAAAACTAGCACACAAAGAACAAACAAAATCCAAACAAGCTCAAACTTGAAAATTAAGCTCTCCAAAAACCCCAATTACATTCAAAATATGAGCGCAAGGTTCTAAGAAACATAAAAAAGAAAAAAAAATAGGGTTACCCCAAAACTCAGGTCAGGGCTCTTACACATACATAGTCCTAAAAGCTGACTTGGGTATGTCATCCACCTTGATTCTCAACTGTTGTTAAGATGAGCTCAAGTCTATCTTAGATAGCACAGTAGCACCCCTCAACTGATTGAACAAATCATATATCCTAGGTAGTGGGTACTAGTTCTTTATTGTGACTTTGTTCAACTGTCAGTAATCTATACACAACCTCATTGAATCATCCTTCTTTTTTACAAACATCACGAGAGCACCCCAAGGGGAAGTGCTTGGTCAGATAAAACCCTTCTCTAAGAATTCATGGAGTTGTTTCTTTAACTCCTACTCCATGTTGGTGCCATCTTATATGGTGACTGTGCTATGGGTTGCGTTCCAAGAACAATATTGATCTCATAATAAATCTCTCTAGGAGGGGGAACATCGGGAAATTCCTCAGGAAAGACATCTTCAAATTCCTGCACCACCAATACCTCCTAGATACTAGGACCTCTTACCTTGTTATCCACAACATGTGCTAAGAAATCCTCATATTGTTGTCTCATCAACCTCTTTGCTATCATAGATGACATCAAACACGTGGGAAGAATCTTTCTATCACCTTGGAAGATCTATGAGACATCACCATCATAGAATGTTGACACCTTAGTACTATAATCCAACACGACCTTGTACTCTTCTAAGGTATCCATTCCTAGGATCACATCGAATACATGCATATCAAGTGGCATGAGATCCACTTCAATGCGGTGTCCTGAGAAAGAAAGAACACAAGAAGGACACACCTCTCGCAACTTGGAAGATCCAACTAGAGGGGTTTCTAGATGAAGGGTATCTGATCTACGACTAATAGGCAAATTACAACTATCTATCACCTATCTGGTGATAAAAGAGTGCAACACACTCAGGTCAACTATCACAAATACAAAATAAGAATAAGACAAATTAGAATGAAATAACTCAATCTCACCTATCATGACCTGTGGATTGACTACTACGTATGGATGACTCATGGAATAGAACCTAGCCGCAACCTGTTGTTGTCAACATCCCCAGCTAGCCTATCTAAGGGAATGTACCTGTGATGCCTGACCGCATCCTCTGCCACTACCATTACTAAATTCTAACTACTGTGAATCCTACCGACTTTGTCTTGGCTATTGGGTCACCTCCTCATTCTTCATAGGGAAATTCCATCTAATATGCCCTATATGTCCACATCGATGACACATCCGATTATCATTATGTGGCCTAGATGGCCCTTTAATTGAGACTCATGATGAGCTACAAGCTCCCATCAGTGGAAAATTGTGGCCTCTACCCCTACTCGGGGACCACTGAGATGGTGTATGTGACCTCTGCTTGGTACAATTTGATTTCTAATGCGGCTGTGGTGGAGAAAACCTTGTCTTCTTAAAACCTCCAAAAGATTGCCCTTGGAACTGAACCCGTCTTTTCTTTGCATTGGCTTCACACTTTTTTTATAGTAGACCTCTCAATTTGCCTCACTGACTCCATAAAGGTAGAAAATCTTTCTCTATTCTTCAAAGCTGATGTTGTTGTAGTCAACTCTATACTCAAACCTTTTTCAAACCTATGAATTCTCTCCTTATTTGTCACTTCCGTATGAGGGTAGATCCTCAAAAGCTCCATAAACTTTGATTCATACTCATTGACGGTCATTTCTCCCTTACAAAGTTTCTTAGAATGAGAGATCTTCTCATCTAGATAGGTCTCCATGTGTATTTGCTGACAAAATCTCGCCAAAACTCCTCCCATCCTATCACAACTCTTGGCATCTTTTCCTCTTCTATGGCCCACCATTAGCCAACACTACCCTTCAATGGGTATACCACATGCTTAACTTTATCTTCTTTAGGGATGTTCAGAATCTTGAACCCCTTCTTGAGCTCAGTCAACCACATGTCGACATATGTTGGGTCCGAAGTATCAACATACTTGATTGCCCCGACATGTCTAAGATGTTCAAATTTCTTCCTGATACCTTGGGATTCCACATTAGGGATCGATGCCCTAGCTTGAGAAGCTGGCACTCTGTCCACTAGATGTGTAGTCGTTGCCATCATCTGTCCAAACATGGACTAAAACATAGGGATGACCATAGTTGTTGGGTCAAACTGAGGCATCATGGGCTATTTTGGCCCCCCTTATGGCACTCTATCACCACATGCCTGCCTCCTAGAACCTCCTCCTAGTGCAACATAGTTTCTCTCAATGTGTTCTTCATGTCCTCCAGACATATGTGCATAAGCATAAGCTATGATCAAATATGCTGGATAACATAAGAAGAGACTCAAACCTAAGTCCTATGTCCATGTAGACTCAGCGAACCTAGGCTCTGATACCAACTTAACTGTGACACCTCATCACACTAAAAGAGATTACTCAAAACATAAAACACAATTAACTACTAAGTAATTACTTAGCCAGAAAAGTGAAAGCATTAAAACCAATTTCACATCATAAAAAGGTTTTGAAACATTTGCATAAAAGTCCATCTTTTCCATTCTCATATACCATAATAGGTATTTACATCTGAATCCAGTTGTCTCAACCACAACCTGTATACAAAAGAGATATTTCCACATATACAAGCCATATATTACAAATGTTGGCATACAACAATAAACTCATGTTGATACAAGTTTATCATCTACAAAACACTTCCCATACCTAGACCTGAGAGTACAAGGATGACACTAGGACTCTACTATTAACAACTACATCTATCCAACCTTCTATGTCTATTGATCACCATGCTTCTCCTCTTCTACAACACGATCTTGACCATACTTTTGGTGACCATCTATAAAGAATTGGTGACCCACGAGTGAGACCCATGTCCTAATGAGAGATATGATTCTCTCCAATAGATATCAATTACAATAGATTATCTAACAGTAAATAGACTGACAAGATTGAAGTATTTGATAAACAACTGAATAGATCGAACCGTTTAAACATACTAAGAAAGATAAAAAGATAAGATTAGCCACAAGTATAATTACTCATATTTCATAAGATTTCATCATATAAGAACTGTCTAGTATAAAGACATGGCAAGGCTAATCAACCAATGTGAAACATATTCAACCCTAGCAAATATACTACATGGATTGTATTACCTCTTTTATTATTATGCCCTAAGGGATTTGAGGAATACCACTCAAGTCCCAACTGACCACTACTACGTCAAAATTAGTGCCATGCAAGATCTAGGAGAACCAAATTCCTAAGATCTTCTATGCCCTTGGTCAGTATGAGTCCTCCGTAGCGACACATCAATTAAGCTACTAATAGCCTAGTCCATCCTTGGTACAAGTCACGACACTAGTGATAGGAGGTGGGTATGCAAACCCTACCATCCTAGGTACAACTGTAGCTTTCCTCAAATTTCATCTCATATGTAATCACTGAGACACGACCGCAACAATTCTCAAACTGAGGGCTAGGCATGACTGTAGTCATTGTCCCTATATACTTGGGGTCAGGATGACAAGCACCCCTCATACTCAATAGTATGTGCACTAAGTTTCCCTTAAGAATACTCGTTTCACCATCCAGCAAGTTCTGACACTGAAGATGGTTCTATGGCACATGGCACTACATGATTAGCGTTTCACTTGATTAATTATACCAATTGAGTTAATTAAGGCTGAATCATACAAGTGGACATACAAACCCTAATTCATTTGTAGTAAGCATATAAGTATAAAAACTTCATAAGATATAACAAAGGAGTTAGATGAAATGGGTCATTGATGGAGACCGTAATACCAAGATATACCACGAAACAATAAAGAATAAGGAGATGAGGGAATCTATTTATGAATTGATAGATGAGAAGGGAAGAGTTGTGGAAAGCCATGAGCATATCGCTAACCAAGAAATAAAGTTCTTTACCAACATCTACAACAACAGTCATTTTTCTGAGGAGGGTGAAGTTATGACACCTTCTGGCCGGGTCACAAATGCTATGAATGATAATACATATAAAGAAGTGACAAAGGAGGAAATCAAAGCGACACTCTTCTTCATTCATCACACCAAAGCACTAGGGCCTGGTGGCTTTAATAGCCATTTCTTTTGATCAGCCTGGACCACTATTAAAGAGGACTTATGTGAAGATGTGAGATGGTCTATAAAAGGGGGGAATATGGTAAACATTGTCAACCATGCTTTCATTAAATTGATACCTAAATCTAAAGATGCAAGACAGATGGCTGACTTCATACCTATAGCATGCTGCAATGTCCTCTACAAAGTGATTGATAAACTCATGTCTAGTAGACTCAAAGAAGTTCTCCCATACATCATATATGAAGAAAAAAATGCCTTTATCAAGGATAGGAAGATGGATGATTGTGCTCTCCTAGCTTCTAAATTACTTGTTGATTTAAATAGAGGGAATGCCAATGAGAAAGCTATGATGAAGATTGACATTAGTAAAGCCTATGGCCATATTACTTGGATTTTACTTACAAAGATTATGACATCCATGGTATTTGATCAGAGATGGATCTTTCTTGTGAAACAATGCATGGAGACTTATTCCTTTTCTGTTCTAATTAATGGATCTCTTGTGGGTTTGTTCAGACCATCCAATGGTCTTCATGAAGGAGACCCCCTTTCTCCTCTTCTGTTCACTATAGTCATGGAGGAGATAACACACTTGATGAAATAAGTTGAAGATAAAAATCTTGTTAACTTTTAAGGTGAAAGGAGTGAAGGTGAGATCCCACCTCAAATTTGTAAATGATGTCCTTATTTTCTCAGCTGGCAATGCAAAAAGGCTGAGAGAAGTAACCAAAATACTAAGATTGTTTGGTAAATTATCTAGCCTCTACATCAATACTGACAAATCACGAGTTTTCCTCATGAAGACTTGTGATAATATTAGAGGCATACTGGAGGAGGATGCCATCATGAATAGTGGTTTGCTTCCAACAAGATATTTGGGTATGCCACTTTTAGCAAGAAGGTCCACATATAATGACTTCAACATGTTCTTGGATGATCTAAGAAAGAGAATCAAAGCATGGAGTGGGGCTCAATATCTCTTTTGTAGGCAGATTAGTCCTCTTAAGGACTGTGATGCAAGCCAAGGTCCAGTTTTGGGCCTCCATGGGGGTCATACCAAATCCCACCATTGGTGCGATCCATTCCATATCGACCAACTTCTTGTGGGCTGGTAAAAATCATGCCATTGCTTGGGAAATTATTGCTAAACCATTCAATCAGGGAGGACTCCAACTGTGTGATCCTGAGTTACTGATGCAAAAGGACCCCAAGAAGAGGCTTGACAAATTCTTAGTGTATCACAACAACATGTGGACAGGCTAGATGTAGAAAAGATATGGGAGGCATCCCCTGCTGAGAGAGGGCTGCATACCATCACAGAACTGGAGAAGCATGTGCTCCTACTTTGCGACAAATCAACATCTGTACTATGTAGATGTGAACAGTGATTGGCTCCCAAGTAACTCATCACCACTAATCAACACGGCTACAAGTACTTGCAACATGACTATTGGATGGCATGTTATGGGGCAAATACCATTTCCTGAAATGGAGCAGACAGGTGTATAGAGCCTTGCTCAACAGGCTACCCACCATGTGGGGCATACAACATGATGACACTTGTCTTCTGTGTAAGGAGGCTATAGAATCAACCAAACATATCTTCTACGAGTGTAGGTACTCTAAACAGATCTAGTATATTATCTTCTTGAGGAATGAATGGAGTTGTACACCAACTGATGACTTGGAAAATAGTCTTAAATGGGCAAAGAATAAGTTCAAACACAATAAGGCTTTGAGATGCTTTGCCGATCTATGCATCACTAGCATAAGCTACTTGATTTGGTCAGAAAGGAACAGAAGGTTGCATGGTTAGAGAGAGAAGAGTGCTCTCAAGCTACTCGATGAGTTTTGTACTAACCTTAGATGGAATGTAAAGTATAGGTAGGAGCTTCTTAGTAAACTGATCTCTAATACGCATGCACAGTGGGTTTTTTGTAGAGTTAACCCCTGTATAGTTCTACCTTTTTTGGTTTTAGGGTCCTTCTGTTATGTAGGCACCCTGTTCTATCTTGTATAGATTCACTATACTTTCTTTTGGAAATATATTTACCTTATTCCAAAAAAAACTTTAGAATATATAAAACATGTGAGGTATAGTTCTTAATCACAATTACCACATGGTATTATTCATTTCCATACATGAGACCATACTTGTCATCATCTCACCCCAACACACAATTTCTTATCACATGATTCCAGGGTTTCAACCCTTGTCACATCATGAAGAGGGTTACACCTCATTCAAGACTCATCCATTCCCAAAGATCATTAAGGCCATCACATTATTTCCAGCATGTCCAACATTATCTTTCCATGTCTTAGAATAAGGCTTAATATATGATCAACACACGTCTCGCCAACTCACCTCACCTCAGTGAAATATAATTTTTTTGGTGCACCCAAGCATCATTCTATCTCAAATCTTTGAATTTCACTACCTTTCATAAGTTGGAGTATATGAGGCTATGAATTATACAATTTAACCAAGTATGCACATTCACATATTCATACTTCCCATGTTCCCTTATCAAGTTCATAGAGAAAGCTTAATTTTATTTAACCACCTTCATGGTACTCACAAGTTATAACACCCAATTAAACCATTAGGTTAAAGACATGCAATTAAGAGAGAAAACAATGTAATGCTTTCTATTCACACACATTCAATAACATGACCTACCCTTAGAATTAGGGTCAATGCTCTTCACATATAGCCGATTACGGTTTTACCTCATGGTTACATCACTAAACCCTGATCACACCGATTTCCACTTTCTTGCAACTGATTCAGGTTTGAACAACATTAGTTAGATATGAATAGACTATTGTGTCATCAGAACTAGGTATCACCATAGCATACATGTACATATGTATTACAACCCTATATTATGTAAACATGTTGACCGTGCACCATTCATAATGTTTCATCATTATGTGACCCATACATTATTACTTCTTACAAATCATTAACCACATATCATACTAAGGGAAGTCAAACCTTAGGTTACATAACTAAAGGGTTTCACTTCAAACTAACCACAAGGCATTTATTAGATCATTAGACTTGTTTATATGATTTCTACACAAATGTTGTCATCTTTTATTCCAACAAGGCTTATCACCACCGTCACATATATTTACATAGTTGTGTCATTAAACTCACTTCACCAGTTAAGATTATATGAAAAGGAAATATAGAAGACACTTTTCATGGATTATAAACTTTCATTAAGATGAGCACATGGGTCATATTATTCCATGATTAAGGCTGGTATATGGATATTCAACCATTGAACCATACATCCATCACTTCCCACAATATTGGAGGGTTTAGGGCTAAGAACTTTAGTTAAGGATGGACCACTCATAGTAACATCATCTTATGATGTACTAGGTTTATGAGAAGCAATTAAGATTAATCATACATTATACAAAACAACATTCTTCTATATCATGCATCACTCATATGTGTACATTATTGAGTATCTGAGCATACCCTTCAACCCTCATCTTGTGATTTCGATTTCACCTCATCCACATGTGTCGGCTTGACCACATCATGGTGTGTCAGATCAACACATCTACGTGTGTCGGGAAAGCTCACCTTAGGTGTATAAGTTTAAACCACCATGTAGTGTATCGGTTCAGACAACCTTTTCCAAGTGTGTCGAGTTGGTATATCGATTTAGCACCAAGGGTGTCAGGCAAGCCACACATTAGGTGTATCGGTTTAGCACTTCTTGAAAGTGTGATGGGAAACCCTTCTTGAAGGTGTGACGTCCTATTAGGATTATGGTTAGGGCATGTCGGACTCTTGCACACCAAGGGAGTCACAGGTTAGCACTCAAAACAGATCAGCTCACACAATACCGTCCTACTCATGATGGGCTAGTAAGACACACCGATCTAACCCCTCTTGGTCATGTCAGGTTAGCACTATAAAAGCCTATTAGTAATCATATTGGTCTAAGAACCTCTAGATCATGATGGGTTAGCTCCTCATCAAGGCATGTTGGCCTAGCTAACAATCAGTTTAGGCATCTCACCCATCCAAACCTATCGGCCTAAGCATTCCCAAGTCATGATGACTTATTACCTATTGTGTCGGTTTGAGCTCCATGAGTCAGGACGACCATCCACCACTTATGTGTCGACTTTGTCATCTTCAACCTTAGGAAACTCAGCCACTAGTCCACCTACTTTCATGACAAGAAGGTGCAAGATATAGGTAGCAACTTAAATGAAATTCCTTCACCAAAATAGTTCTCAAAACCATTACTAACTACTAGCATGCATGAGATGAACGATCCAGAGA
Organism: Alisma plantago-aquatica; assembly: GCA_963693085.1. NCBI lineage: Eukaryota > Viridiplantae > Streptophyta > Magnoliopsida > Alismatales > Alismataceae > Alisma > Alisma plantago-aquatica. The sequence goes on from OY856415.1 coordinate 543,557,161, forward strand.
TGAAGAACAACTTAAGCATATAAAGAAAGATAATATGAAAGGAGGTTAAGAGTTGTATAACCCGCCTCAAGAATGTATCCATCAAGGGTTCAAGATTCATGATCAAAGCTCCAAAGCACACATTCTCAAGGTGGAATTTAGTCCATCAAGAGTCAACTCGATCTCAACATCACCTCAAGAAAGAAGAAGAAATGACATGGTTATGATAGCTCAAGAAGAAAGGAAATAGAGAGAACCACATCCTAATCAACCTTCATCCCAGGTATGTTCCATGGTTGAGAGATGACGAAGAAGATGAAGAAGAGAGCTTAAAGTAATGTCCATCAAAGAATCATAACTTACCAAGGTGGAAGTTGAATAAGAAATCATTATAAGCAAGGAACTTGACCTCCCAAGCCCCATGGGGACTTCCTCTAGCTCCATAAGCTCCCAAGCTCGTCCAACAAGGGGAGAGGAACAAGAATGGATGAAAGGGTTTACTAGTGTGAAGAAGGAGGGGGTTATATACTTGAGTGAAGGAAGATAGATCAAAGGAGAGGTGTCCGCACCTTAGGAGCTTAGGTGACACTTGTCCACGAGAAAGGGGCCACACGCAACAACATGCAAGATGTGGTGATAAGATATAGTCTATATCTAGCCCTCTTAGTCTCCTACTAAGATCATGGCTAATTTTCCAAAACCCTATACACCCACAAATCAATAATGCAAAACCCAACACACTCACAACCCGATAGAGCACAACCCTACACACTCACAAACCGATAGGGCACAACCTTACACACTCACAAACTGATAGGGAACAACCCTACAAACTCACAAAATGATAAGGAACAACCCTACACACTCACAAACTGATAGGTAGCCTCTCCAAGGTTCTCTAACCTGAGATAACACCTCTAAGAGCAAAATACACCTCACTCATGTGCTCTACACATCACCAAGGTGTTACCATACAACCAAGATCCAAACAGGGTGCCCATCTCTTCATTTCTCCTCTAGATGATGCCAAGATAGGAAATAAACACTGTATAGATGGTAAATTGCATGTTAACCCTTCACTTTGGGTAAATTGCAATTTACACCAAAACTAGCACATAAAACACAAGCATCATCCATATAGGCTCAACTTGGAACTTAGGCTTTCCCCAAGGCGCCCCTTAGCATCATTATCTCTCTTATGATGCTAAATCACTAAGGGAACACTCATCGTGTGACATATTACAAGATAACCCTTCATCTTGGGTAAATTGTACTTTGGTCCAAAACAAGCAAACATTGCTCAAACAACATTAAAATAGAACCAAACTTGAAACATAAGGGTTTCACATGATTACAAAACACTTTAAAGGATTTTATTAAAGTTCTAAGCAACTTAATTAAACAAAGCAAATAGGGTTAGCCTAAAACCCAGGTTAGGGTCCATACACTTATCCCTTATAGTTTCTTCTATATATAATTTCTTCTATATCCCTTTTTCCTTTCTGGTTTTGTTCATAGCTTTTCAACTAGTCCATATTTTTTGATTTATTACAAAAATAAATAAAAAGAGGCCGCATGCTTTTTGATAAAAAAAATTCATGTTTGGTAGACATGTCTTTTGTGTACTTAAGCTTTAGGAGTACATGATGTGTTCTTGGTATGGATGGTGGGGTGTCACAAAGATGATTTTATTATTATGTATTAATTCCAAATGTTTCAATCATGACTTGTGTAATGACCCCGCCTCCCAGTAACCCCCTATTAAGGGAGACTAAGAGGTCAGAGCCATTATCCCATTTAACAGGATCAAAGGTTTGATAAATAATCAGTAACAATTATCAAATTCTACCAACTAAACTGAAAACTGGTACAAAATAAAACTTTACATACCTTTTTCAAAAACTTGGATATCTACTTCTATCCACATTTGGAGTCAATTCTAACTAAGCCTCCTTTGTACTTTAACTTTTATTTATTTCCACATATGCTACTTTATTGTTTGTCCTTTTCAATCTTGTACCTAAAACGCCGACAAACAAAATGTCGGTCAGCATATCGAAATATGTCGGTATGCGGGGACAACAAAAAATTTGCAAATATGACTAACAATCTAAATATCACAATCAAGTTAAATAACAAGCGAACTTACACTTTTCAATATGACATTCTCCACCGCTTTTGCCCTAACCCTGGCATACCCCCTTTTGGGTTTCACTTTTTCCATTGACTTAAGGCCACCTTCTCAATCCTGAGCTTGGTGCCTGGGGTCACCCTTCATTGTGCCCTCTAGTCATGCAATATCATAGGCCACCTTCTCAATCCCGAGCTTGGTTCCTGGGGTCACCCTTCATGGTGCCCATTGGTCTTCCCTCCTGGGCTTGACCTTTTTGCATCATTCATCAGGGTGGCATGTAGGTGCGAGAATACACACTTATTTTACAATTGTGATAATCTTAGTTACTTTATAATTTGCAAGTATGAACATTCAAATAGGTAGGTTGCATTCAATGCGATTAACCATCTGGAAAATCCTCGGGAAACTAAGGCAGTTATTCATAATTAACCACATACCTGTCAAAGCAACTTGATTGCAGGAATAATTCAACCAATTAAGAAACCAAGCAAGCACACACCAAGTTGATCCTGAAATAGGCATCCAAATCTTCTATCATTAATCATGTCATCATGATCTATTAATCCTAGTTGTTTCCTAGGGTTATTAGTCCTTTTTAGGGTTTTGAGCACAATTAGGGTTCCACTTCATTTTTATTACTTTAAACCCTAATTTTATAAAATCACTTACAAACCCTAATTATTTCATCTTTCTTTCACAAAAGATTTTAAGTTCATCTTTTAGCAACATGAAACCCTAATTTCGAATTATAAGTACTTTTCTTTTCTTTTTTTCTTATTCAGTGTTTCTAAGCATATTAATCATCATATTAGGTTTAAAACCCTAATTCTTGCAATTTCCTCTTCAAAATAGGTTAAGATTCATCTTTATCATGAAACAAGCTAATAATGCCTGAATTAACTTATTTGCAAGATTAACTTTATCCTTTATCATCAATTAGGGTTTCTAACCACAAATTAATACTTTTCCATCAAAATTATACACTTTTGCAAAAAGATACTAATTTAGGCTTCCAAACCATTTTTAACTTATTCCTCATATTTTTCTGATCAATTTTCACGATAAACTTTTCTCATCCGAGTTTTCTAGCAAAAGATATGATTTTTTGTAATAAAGATCCTTTCTATCGATTTATTAGTAAATTCTAGAAAACTAGGGATCGTTAGATCTATGGTCCACTGGTCCACTCAGGATCTAGCAACCAGGAACACGCGCGCCTAGTTCGATCAGAAATAAGCCAAAGGACAGAAATGTCCTTACCTGCAAAGAAGGCACGGATGGGCAAAAACGTAAAAGACCAAGGGGTCTTCTTCAATCTTGCGTCGAGCACAGCAACTCCGGTGGTCAACCTGGGAGTTTGACTCTGGGCTTTAGTCCTCCTTTGAGCACACCCGTCGGCCAGAGAGCTTCGCCTCCCTCCGTCGAACTCAACCGAGGGTTCAATTGGGTGCCCTGAACATGCCGAAACCCTCCTCTTCTCACCGGACTCCAGCGAGGTTCGCCACTGGAACGGGGGTGCAGGTCAAGGTAAACGGGATAATTGGAGGCACAAAATCGCTCCTTGCACTCTGCCACAGAGGTTGGGGTAGCAATTCGTCATGCCGGTGACCCCACACATCCTCCCCTTTATATAGGGTAGAGACAGATGTGTGAGAATTGGGAACTTCCCCAATAGGCAGCCAAACCTCGATAAAGTCGGGATGAAACTCTGCGGTTTCCTCTCCTGACTCCAAAGGAATCATCATCAGGCGTGCACACTCCCTGGATCGTGAGAAAACATGAGAGGAAAGACCCTCTATAACTCGTAGAGTCCCTATCCCAGTGGGACTTAGACGATGAGCATCCAACATTGGATCAAGATCCAACGGTTCCCATTGCTCGCGATCAACCAAAAGGAAATACATTTTCTTATTTGCAAAAGAATTCCTTATTTTGGAAGATAATTTGAGAAATTTATATCTCCTGAACCATAGCTCCTTTTTATCTCAAATTTTTAGATAATATTACTAATAACTTAATCTACCTCTTTGCCTAAATTGGGATCATTATCTAAAAGAAAACGTACCTTTTCATTAGGTGCAAGGTATTACTCAATTATGTATATTTCTCACTTATTTTCTCTTTCCTTTGCTATTAAATTATTATTCTGAGTTCCTTGAACCTCAAGGAACCTTAATGACTCGAAGTCCCATCTTGGGGATATACCTTAGCCTTTTACTTATCTTTTATCCATTATTTCTCATCATCTTATTTATTTCTTATCAAAATATCTCTTTTTGAGGATTTTTCTTTATCTTTCTTTTTATTTTCCTCATTGGCATTCCATTTAACATTAGGAATCCTTCGAATACGAAAATCCATTAAAGATATCTCAATTATACATCTTTCCACTTATTTTCCACATTTTATCATTGTTTTCAATTTCTTTCTTAATAAATACTTAATTGATCTTTTCTTTTCTGGTTGCATTATCTTTGCAACTTTTGACTCCTTGGGACCCAAGGAACCCAAGAGGCATGAAATCCACCTGTGGATTACATTCCTTTGCCTTCTAGAGGTTTTTACATTTTTCTTTTCTCCATTTCTCTAATAATGGAGTTTCTTTTGTCTTTTCCTTGTTATTGGGCCCAATAGACAATAAAGCCCACCAAACAACCAACAAGGATATTGTAAAAGAAATCCTTTTATTCAAAACAAATTATATCATTATTTGATCAAATATCTTTAATAGGAGAAATTACATTTCTAACCAAAAGAACCCAAAAATTGGGGTTGTAACATCCTTCCCCTCTTATAGGAATTTTGCCCTCAAAATTCCACCAGGCACACAAGCAAACAGGATAAGCCTTTCTTATGTCCATCAGGGATCCCATGTGGTCTCGCCCTTTCCATGATGCTTCCCAAGAACCCTCACCATCTCATATTCTTCCATCTGAGTTCTTTCTTACCTTGGTATATCATACCCTCATAGGTGACTCAGGACATTTCAACTTCTCCTAAAGCTGAATAGGTTCAGGGCTCAGCACATGGCTTGGGTGCCTCACATAATGCTCTAGACCGGACTCATGGAACACATTATACATCATGTTATCATGAGGGGTAAGGCTAGACACAACCATCTCCACCAATCCATCTCAAATGGACCCATATATCGGGGACTCAACTTTCTCAACTGTAGCTTAGGGGGGTCGGATTTTCACATCACATACTCTCCCACAGTGAACTGCATGTCAGTCTACTTTGCATCAGTTCACGACTCATGTCGCCCCTGGGTTCTCTTTTATCCATTGCACGATCAAAGCGACTTCATCTGCACACATTGTGGTTCTTTCTTGACCTTCATGAGGTCCCTTCAACAACATCATCTTTATGAAGTGGTGCCCGACACAACCTCCCTTACAAAGCTTCTTTTCAACTCGATACTGCCTATGGTGGTTATCATCACATCTCACAGAAGACAAGAACTGTCTCTAGATATCACCCTGAATGAGCACACATGCTCTCATCAAACCCTCTAGTATGTATTACACTAACCATTAGTTAGGGGTGGTAAATTGTACTATTATCGAGTTCTTCATGTACCTACTTCCACCGCATGGAAGTGAACCTTTAGGTTACACTCAAGAACTTTTGAACTCGCATCATGGTGTAGTTGAACCATCTTTCTCTCTTACAAGTAGTTCCACCAGATTTGTTCCTTGATAGTACTTTTTTTTCTCATGTCATCAAGGTAAGGCGATCTACCATAACCCATATTGCATCTTGACATTCCTTGGTCCAGGGAGACTCACCACAACATCTATAGTGATGAACTCCCATTCCCTCTCGGGGACTCTTTATCCTTTATATCAAAACACTGGGTTACTGGTGTTCGTCCTTCACCTCCTGTCATGCATGGCAACATACCACATGCAACTTCTTCTTAGGCATCCAAAGTGCTACTGTCACTTACTATCTTCGTAGTACCACAATGTATAATGATCTTAAATCATGATCTCCTGTATCTCATGATTCCTCAAGATTGATTCCTCATAAACCCTAAACCACTCTAGTCAAGGTTTCATCACCTTCTTTTCCAAAGAAGTGCACCTGAGGTTCTACCACCATCCTTTTATTGCATCAAGGCCAACCATTAACTTGTTCAACGAATCTCATTACATCTGAGTGTTAGCAAAACATATCTTCTTTTTCAGACTTAGGGCTAACCTAACAACCTCTTCTAGTTTCTAGCTAAACTAGACAGTTGCATCTCAACCAGAGCTTCTATTACCACTTCACATCCTTAGGTATAAGGTAATTTTGAAGACATACACCTCCATGTATTTCACTTATCATCTCATCTCGGACTCTAAGTCTATCTTTATCAACAAAACTCTGAACTCATCCTCTTAGTTTTCAAACTCAACCTTGTATGACTCGTAGCTCATGATAAAAACATCCTCATAAGATGACTACCTTATTCCTCTTAGTGTTTGTAAACCATCCATGTATCATTCACTCCACTAGGGTATGTTATCCTACCTATCCTCATACCTCGTAGAAACGTTCCAACTCACATCATCTTTATCCTTGGTGTATGGCATGCGTACTGTCCTATCTCTCACTCCCATCACAAGAGTAAATAAGCATTTGGCTGCAGTCCAAATACAAAGTTCTTCCTATTCCAAGAGTAGAGATGGCATATCCCACCTTGCCAGTACACCTTCAAATCTAAGTTGAAACATGCAACATATGTCTCTACATCACAAACATCATGATATCAAAGTTACTTCCATGTAGAACTGGTCTCGAACCTATTTGGTCACCACACAATCCTTGGTCATCTCCTCGAGGTCTGTAGAGTGCCGACACTTTTGGGGTCATCCCTCTTCCCTTATGCATCCAGAGAGTGCCCTACTCATCTTCCCTTTGGGTCCCATGAGTTCATGAAGGTGATCAGTCTCCTAACCCATGACCCTCATACAATGATAGTTGTTACCTCCCGACCCTATGGTCATGTTCAACTAGGGAATTAGGCAACTCCTACTTCCACCAGTCTTATCCCTACCTGACCCTAGGATAGACTTAGGATTCTAACATAGTACATGTCCAACTTAGAACCTTACCCAAGCCTTCATCATCTCTCTCTGCATTCATGGGCTGACTTTCATCCTTTCTTTGGGGTCTTGGTAACCTATCTACCTTGGTCAGGCCCCATACTGATTACCTTCATGGTAGCACATCCACATGCACATAGAGATGGTTATCTATGGGTCTATAGGTTCATTCTCATACCATGTACTCTTCACTTAGTTTCTCAAGATCTTATGAGACCTCTTTAGGTTACCCTAAAACCAACAAAATGGGCATACACCCTACCAAAGGGTCCCTCTCCCAGGATGAGAGGAAACTACATCTTGATAACAAAGGTCACAAACTTCCTTATGTCCAGGGTTTACATGAGCATGCTTAGCCCTAGCAAGCTACTAAGGCACAAGCAGAGCACCTACTAAACCATGCTAGGTCACATTTGTTCTTACCCTCGACATTGGATCAAGATCAAACCTTCTCATCTCATCAACTTAGCTGTGAAGGGTCCTTCAAACTTACCTTTGACCTAGTGGGGTTTCCCTTTCCTCTAAACATGAGGAGTACCGTGCTCAAATATATAAAAACTCCAATCTCATCATGAGCGTTAGGTACACCACTTCCCCTCTTAGGCCTAGGAACCCTAGGTTCACTTTCCTAATGCCCCATTGTCTGCTCAACTTTTAACCACGAGCCAAGTATGTCCAAGGTATGTCATACACTTCCCATGATCTTTCTACTTGAACAACACTTTAGAGTGGAGTCCTCCTCAAGGAAAACCAATAAGGTACAAGGCCTCACAACCTGTTACTAAGCCCCTTCAGGGTCTAAGGAACTCTTCCTCTTAACCCTAGAAGGTGAACATATATACCATAGGCTCATAGGTACCAACAACCTCACCTTCTCTCTAGGTTTTGGTTTCTCCAAAGGCAACTAAGATATCCTTAGCCTCCAGGGATCATGCATGAGACAACCACAACCATCCACTAGTTTGCATCATCTTCAACTCCCCAGTGTTCCTCATATCTCAGAGTCTAAGCTTCCAACCTTCTTGCTTGGGTTTTGTTCGCTCTCTCTAGAGCGAACCCTACAAACAACCTCACTACCAGAGGTCCACTCTCCATGAAGGTGGATCAAGATCACAAACATACCCCTACCTAGGTGAAGCCTATGTTCAACTTATGTTGCACAAGATTATCCATAGATATCCTAGCCAGGGTTTCAACCTACTGCTCACACTACTGACGTATTCTGGGTGCATGTTATGCCCTACTCACATATGCCCATAGGGTTTCTATAGGTCCTTCTCTGACCACATCTATCATTCTCTCTCTAACATGAATGACCCTTTCTAGGGTTGGGTCACCAAAGTTACTAGGTCATCCAACCTCTCAGGGCTCCTATCGTCATGGGCATCCAAAAGCATGTCCACCCACACACTTGGTCTACCATGACATCTACTCATCATGTCATCTCTCCCTCTAACCAACACTTAGGGTTAGGGTTGTCATCATCCTCAAAGGATGTGCCAGGTCTCTACTTTTAATGGTCTTTACCTCCAAGAATAACTCTCTTTATCTATCCTCCTATCAAGAAGGTCTAGCCTCAGGTCTCTCCTGAGGGCATGACAACTTATGTCATACGACCTAAGCATGTATTTATTCTTTAGTTTATGCTTAACCTATTAAGCTTATGTCCATGACATCTTATTTACATGCTTTTCATTAATTTGGTGGAGGATTTCCTTAATCCTTATCAACCTTATCCATAACTCAAGAGGGTGAGGAGAAGAGAGAAAACCCTAATCCTTATGGTCCTTAACAACATTTGAGTTGAGAAGGGATGATCAAGATGAGAGAGTTCTAAAGGTATCTTATTTTGAGTCAAATCCTAAGACATTGGCCAGGCAGTCACACTAATCTGGGAGTCCTCATATTCCGACTAGTGGTGCGGAGGAAAATCTGGCCAGCTCTCGGATGTGATCCTTTTCAAGACACCCCTGTCTTTTAGAAAATCCTCTAATAACTTACTTGGGTTCTACGGAGTTTGTAAAATTTAATAATAATTACAGATTAAATGCGGAACCTATGCTCTGATACCAAATGTAACGACCCCGCCTCCTAGTAACCCCCTATTAAGGGAGACTAAGAGGTTAGAGCCGTTATCTCATTTAATAGGATCAAAGGTTCGACAAATAATCAATAACAATTATCAAATTCTACCAACTAAACTGAAAACTGGTATAAAATAAAACTTTACATACCTTTTTCAAAAACTTGGATATCTACTTCTATCGACATCTGAAGTCTATTCTAACTAATCCTCATTTGTACTTTAACTTTTATTTAATTCTACATATGCCACTTTACTGTTTGTCCTTTTCAATCTTGTACCTAAAATGCCGATAAACAAAATGTCGGTCAGCATATCAAAATCTGCCGGTATGTGGGGACAACCAAAATTTTGCAAATATGGCTAACAATCTAAATATCACAATCAAGTTAATTAACAAGCCAATTTACACTTTTCAGTATGACATTCTCCACCGCTTTTGCCCTAACCCTGGCATACCCCCTTTCAGGATTCACTTTTGCCATTGACTTAAGGCCACCTTCTCAATCCCAAACTTGGTGCCGGGGTCACCCTTCATGGTGCCCTCTAGGCATGCAATATCATAGGCCACCTTCTCAATCCCGAGCTTGGTGCCTGGGGTCACCCTTCATAGTGCCCATTGGTCTTCCCTCCTGGGCTTGACCTTTTTGCATCATTCATCAGTGTGGCATGTAGGTGCGAGAATACACACTTATTTTACAATTGTGATAATCTTAGTGACTTTATAATTTGCAAGTATGAACATTCAAATAGGTAGGTTGCATTCAATGTGATTTACCATCAAGAAAATCCTCAGAAAACTAAGGCGGTTATTCATAATTAACCACATACCTGTCAGAGCAACTTGATTGCAGGAATAATTCAACCAATTAAGAAACCAAGAAAGCACACACCAAGTTGATCCTGAAATAGGCACCCAATTCTTCTATCATTAATCATGTCATCATGATCTATTAATCCTAGTTGTTTCCTAGGGTTATTAGTCCTTTTTAGGGTTTTGAGCACAATTAGGGCTCCACTTCATTTTTATTACTTTAAACCCTAATTTTATAAAATCACTTACAAACCCTAATTATTTCATCTTTCTTTCACAAAATATTTTAAGTTCATCTTTTAGCAACATGAAACCCTAATTTCAGATTATAAGTATTTTTCTTTTCTTTTTCTCTTATTTAGGTTTCTAAGCATATTAATCATCATATTAGGTTTAAAACCCTAATTCTTGCAATTTCCTCTTCAAAACAGGTTAAGATTCATCTTTATCATTAAATAAGCTAATAATGCCCGAATTAACTTATTTGCAAGATTAACTTTATCCTTTATCATCAATTAGGGTTTCTAACCACAAATTAATACTTTTTCCATCAAAATTATACACTTTTGCAAAAAGATACTGATTTAGGCTTCCAAACCATTTTTAACTTATTCCTGATATTTTTTTGATCAATTTTCATGTATAAACTTTTCTCATCCAAGTTGTCTAGCAAAAGATATGATTTTTCATAATAAAAATCCTTTCTATCGATTTATTAGCAAATTCCAGAAAACTAGGGATCGTTAGATCTATGGTCTGCTGGTCCACTCAGGATCCAGCGACCAGGAACATGCACACCTAGTTCGATCAGAAATAAACCAAAGGACGGAAATGTCCTTACCTGCAAAGAAGGCGCCGATGGGCAAAAACGTAAAAGACCAAGGGGTCTTCTTCAACCTTGCGTCGAGCACATCAACTCCAGTGGTGAACCTGGGAGTTTGACTCTGGGATTTAGTCCTCCTTTGAGCACGCCCATCGGCCAGGGAGCTTCGCCTCCCTCCATCGAACTCAACTGAGGGTTCAATTGGGTTCCTTGAACATGCCGCGACCCTCCTCTATTCACCGGACTCCGGCGAGGTTTGCCACTGGAACGGGGGGTGCAAGTCAAGGTAAACAGGATAATTAGAGGCAAAAAATCACTCGTTGCACTCTGTCATAGAGGTTGGGGTAGCAATTAGTCATGCTGGTGCCCTCACACATCTTCCCCTATATATAGGGTAGAGACAGATGCATGAGAATTGGGAACTTCCCCAATAGGCGGCCAAACCTCGATAAAGTTGGGATGAAACTCTGTGGTTTCCTCTCCTGAGTCCAAAAGAATAATCATCAGGCGCGCACACTCCTTGGATCGTGAGAAAATATGAGAGGAAAGACCCTCTGTAACTCGCAGAGTCCCTATCCCAGTGGGACTTAGACAATGAGCGTCCAACGTTGGATCAAGATCCAACGGTTCCAATTGCTCGTGATCAACCAAAAGGAAATACATTTTCCTATTTGCAAAATAATTCCTTATTTTGGAAGATAATTTGAGAAATTCATATCTCCTGAACCATAGCTCCTTTTTATCTCAAATTTTTAGGGAATATTATTAATACAGAATCTACCTCCTTGCCAAAATTGGGCTCAATATCTAAAAGAAAACGTACCTTTTCATTAGGTGCAGGATATTACTCAATTATGTATATTTCTCACTTATTTTCTCTTTCCTTTTCTATTAAATTATTATTCTGAGTTCCTTGAACGTCAAGGAACCTTAATGGCTCAAAATCCCATCTTGGGGATATACCTTATCCTTTTACTTATCTTTTATCCATTATTTCTCATCATCTTATTTATTTCTTATCAAAATATCTCTTTTTGAGGATTTCTCTTTATCTTTCTTTTTATTTTCCTCATTGGAATTCCATTTAACATTAGGAATCCTTTGAATATGAACATCCATCAAAGATATCTCAATTATACCTCTTTCCACTTATTTTCCACATTTTATCATTGTTTTCAATTTCTTTCTTAATAAAGAAATACTTAATTGATCTTTTCTTTTCTGGTTGCATTATCTTTGCAATTTTGGACTCCTTGGGACCCAAGAAACCCAAGAGGCACGAAATCCACCTGTGGATTACATTCCTTTGCCTTCTAGAGTTTTTTACAATTTTCTTTTATCCATTTCTCTAATAATGGAGTTTCTTTTGTCTTTCCCTTGTTATTGGTCCCAATAGCCAATAAAGCCATCAAACAACCAACACGGCTATTGTAAATGAAATCCTTTTATTCAAAACAAATTATATCATTATTTGATCAAATATCTTTAGTAGGAGAAATTACATTTCTCACCAAAAGAACCCAAAAATTGAGATTGTAACAACTTGTTACTCATACTAAAGGATTTTTATTCTGGATTAAGTAGCATATAATGATCTGTTCATAGACATGCTCTAAAAGATGTTTCAAAGTTGGATTTGTTCTAAGAGATTATCTTATCTGATTGATTAGATTATTATAATAAATTAGAATTGAGTAGATGCTAGAACTATTTGCTAGAATTTTTAGTTTTTTCTAGTTTCTTTTAAGTTCTTTATACTTAATGTGATGTTGATGCATGTACTCAGCTTGAGTGAGAGGTACCCACATGCGGGGGCTCTATATGAGTCTCATGAGATTGTTTGAAATGTATTTTTAGGTATAATACTACCCAGTAGACAGGTCATGGCAAAGAAGATGCAAGTAGAATAATCTATAATAAATGTCATTGTACTCTTAATTTATCAGGGTGGGTAGTGTACCGATATCGATTCTTTCATGTATATGTAACTGATGTAGACTAAATTCCATATGAGAAATAAGATTATAATTCTAGTTTAATGGAGTTGAATATGATTTTTTATAACTGATTATGCTGGACTTGATGTGACATTATTTTTTGAGGTCTAGTGAGAAAGCAAAAAGGAAAAATTTCTGTGTTTTTTCATATAATGTGTTAATCGTGTTTCTTGGATATGGGTTTAGGTATTAGGTTTCTCTCTTATGGTGATATTGATGTTGATTAAAAGAGAGGTCCCCCACAACATGGTATCAAAGCCTAGGTTAGATGATTTGTAGGGACAACATGATCTATAGCTACATGATACTATGTATGTTGAACAACACCTGAATGATATGCATACCAACTAAACTCAGTATTTGGCTCTCTGGTCAAGTATCTAAGTAACGAGATAAGCCAATATGAAATTGTTGAATGTACTTTTTTCTAGTTGTCCTGACCAAGCATTCAGATAAAGACATCTCAAGAGTACAATCAGATGCATGATAGTATAAAAATGAATGATAAAATGGAGAAAGTGAAATGATAACATAATTAAGTATGGAACCTAAGACAAGTTGGAAATTTTATATGAGAAAGATGAATAAATTTAATGAATTATGATAATCTATAGTGAATTTGAACATGAGAATTTTTATATCCTCAATTTTAGTAAAATTCGATTACATAAATTTAATCCATGAATGGATAATTCTCTCCAATGACATTATTTGTGGAAAAAATATAATAATGTGGATCACCTTTGTGGCATGGGTGCTTGTGGCACAAGTTAAATAAATGAAAAGAATTCATAATGAATTTGTATTAATGTCTTTTGATATGGTAAATGTAATATAAGAGGATATGCAAGTTTCCAAAGAAGAATAAGAGATGTGGTGTTTTAAATGATTCAAGATAATTATCTAGCCAAGTTTGCCAACACAATGGTTAAGACATCTCTATTTCCTAACTTACCATATATACATTGGAAATGATTTTATGAGTTTTCTTGAAGTGAGAATGGTTGATTTAAAGGGTAAATCAAAGAGAGATAAAAAGGAACTATCTAGGTTTTGCATGTTTCCTTTGGATTACCAATGTCGCCATATGGGACATCTATTAAATACTCTCTTTACAACAAAAATATACTGTCCCGTGAAAGCACTCCATAATTGTGAAGGAGGCCAATATAAGGCAAGGAAAGGGGGCACTTCGATGGTATATATGAATAATGGAATATAGAAAGAGAGTGGTTTATTTGTTGGTGTTTACGATGCATGAAAACTCCTTCCCATATCAAGGAAACGTGACTATAGGTCTCTTAGCCATTGGCTAGTGAGACTCTCCTGGAAGATCAACCCTCACATCAAAATAAAAGGGATACATGCTTGCCTCCATCTCTTCTCCCTCCTCACAGTCTTCCTCAAGCCTTAAAGCATTCCCAACTAGTAGATATAGAAGGATCTGAAGATTCTCACCTCTACAGCCTCGGGTTTCCTCAAGCACAACACTCTTCTACGATAGTAGATCTGCGATGGGGTGGGCGTCTTCAGTGGCGGGTTGCAGGCAGGGACGATAAAGATCCTCTCCTACTATCCAGCTCATTGCCCGAGGAGAAGGACGGTGAGGACTTTGACTGGAATAGGCACCACTGTAGCTTGGTTCTTAGCTTGTAGGTATATGACTTCTCCACCTGTTGTTTGGCTGTTATGTTTCAGAACCCTAGGTTTAGATCTTACCTTGGAGTCAGTGACCACTGCCAGCCATGTCCAACCCTATCTGGGTCAGGAGAGGGCCAGTGTGGCTGCCCCTACATCTTCTGGTCTTAGGCCGTGAACCTGGGGGAGGGGTGAGCGAGGTATGACACTGGAAGCGGGAGTCGGGCGCCATCCCAAGGTTAGGGATGGGTTATAAGCAAATGACCTTAATACCCCGAGGGGTGTACATGAAACCTGGGGATAGCTCTTTATTCTCACCCATTTAAAGGGAGTCGCCTGCATGTAAAGTGCGTCGAGTTGACCGTAGGTCATTGGCCAAGGCTGGCACGTGTGGTGCAAACATGGGTGGGATAATCTCGACTGACGTGTCCATTCTCGATTGGCCAAGATTTAATAATCTTAAATAAATCATAATAAATGATTGGTAACTCTGATGGGGATATATAGTATATGAAAATTGATAAGGAGAATGAGATGAATCCAAATAAAATAGTTTTATGGACTAATTATGCTTCCTATTCCAAAATTATATGCAATATGTGTTGTTATATGATTAATAGAAAGGAAGATCTAGATTTGCTTTAATATGATGTTTAATTGAATAGATTAGGTTATGTTGAGATAATACCTAATCTTGTCATATCTAATAAGGAAATAGGTAATAATAATAAGGTAATTAGGGTCTCTAATGTGGATAATATTTAATGTGTGGAATTAGGGCTAAAGATTCTAATTGCTATGTTGTTAATGAACATATTTGATATAAGATATCTTAATGAAAGGATAAGATGGATCTAGTAACTGGGGTTCACTTAATGTTAAATATGCGATGGAAATAGGGTTAATACCCTTATTCCTTATCCAAAGTCTAAACCCTAGTTTAGGAATACATCTAGACCTAAGTAATGTAATGTGAATACATGGTGACACATATGTAGTATGCATGTTTCAGATAATGCTGGTTGAATGCTTTGTTACTTGGATGTTTGGATGCACTCTTAAAGTACATGAAATATTTTGCATGGTTTCTGCAATGACATAAGACACTTGGTTACGATTATGAATATATGTATCGAATTCTGAGTTTGCTGATGTTTCTCGATGAGATTGAATGAATGATAAAATGCTTGTTTGTTTATTTACTTCTTGCACATTATAAAGTTCCTATGAGTATCATGTAAAGTAAAAAAACAATATTCTGAACCCTGGGTTAGACTGATCTTAAAGGTAATGTACACAACCCCCAGAGGGACAATGATTACACCTAAGGTAGTAAACCAGACATGGGTTAGAATATGAAAACAATTTTATGTTCTTATATGCAAGATAAATGTGTTTGCTTATATGTGTACTTGTGATTATTGTTTGAACCCACGTACCAGTATAGAGATATATTGATCGTGTATTCATTTGTCGGCGTTTTAGGTATCAAGTATACTTGATTCATGGACATGAGGTTATAGATAAAGATGTTGAAGACACTAAAGTTATTCTTAAAGGTTTAGATATAATGGTGTATCATCATACATGTACATGTTAACTCTTTCTAAAATTTATGTAACTCCTTAGAGGATCTTTTTACGCAAACATGTAACTATTTGTTCATTAATGGAGATTGTATACTATTCTGTATTATTTCTTGAATCTGATCCTAGAATTTATGAGTAATGATTCGTGACTTTAAGGTCTTTTGGACACTCAAAAGTGTTGGTAGTTACATTTGGTATCAGAGCATAGATTCTTCAACTATTACTTAATAGTTTATAATTTCAAATCATCCTTAGAAACTTAAGAGGAAATTTTTTAAAGCATAATGTATCGTTTAGGTTTCTCATCTCACATTTTGCCTACTTCTCATCTCTTTTCTTAATAAGCCTTGAAAAGAAATTGTTAATTAGAGAGGTAAAATGTGAAAAATGTAACCTTTTGTGTAGGTCCCTCTAGAAAAGGTAGACACTAGAAAGATACATGTATGGGTAAGCCCTTTCATAAAGGAAGGACTCAGATTAGGGTATGAAAACTCTAGAGAGTCTAGGGATAGGGAAACTCTGAGAGGTAGAGTATAGTCCCTAACCCTAACCCTAAAAGCTTAATGTTAAATAATGAACATGGTGTGGTGGTATGGGACACCACCCGTGTGAAACTTGAAATAAAGAATAAGAAAGATAAAGGGGATGGGTTTTGGTGACCCAGTCTCCCATGCATGTGTGTATGAGGAGCATGAGGAAATCTTAAGAAATATATGAACTCATATATGAACTCAATAGTTATATATGAAAATGAAAGTTTGAATTTTAACTTGCTCAAAGTGCTCATGTTGTCTCTGGAAGTTTGGTGATGGTGGCCAAGCCCCTGGAGGGGAAGGCCGATGTAGCACCAAGCCCCTGGAGGGGAAGGTGACCCAAGTTCACTGAATGGATAGAAACCATGAGGGGGTATTCTAGAAATTGAGCAAACATGGGTTGATATGTTATAATGATAAAAAGTTATGCTGATGAAAAAAAAAGATATCTATAAAACCTTTAAGGTTAGTGTGCCAACCTGGGGTGGGTCAACACAAGAGTGGGAAGATGACCTAGGAGGGAGGCAAAACCTTAGATCTTGGGATCATGTTGTGGCTAGAGAGCCTAAACCCCTCCTATGAGTCAAGAAGGCACCCTAGGCTAGGACTTTCCCTTAAAAGGTAAGTGAATAAATGTATTTAAGAATTGAGATAACCTTAATCCTCACCTAGAGGGGTGAAGAGTTAAAGATATAAAGATGAAATCACTTATATTATTTGAACCCAAGGATGCCATCTCTGAGTGACACAATTGGTCAAGCCCAGGAGGGAAGACCAGAAAGGCACCAACCCCAGGAGGGAATGTGTCCTGAGTGGATGGCCAAGCCCAGGAGGGAAGGTCATGAAATGGTCAAACCTAGGAGGGAAGATGAGTAAGGCACCAAGCCTAGGAGGGAAGGTGGCCTAAGTCCACAATACAGTTGTTTAGGATCAATCCCCTGGAGGGGAAGATCACAGGAGGTCAAACCCATGAGGGAAGACCGACATGGCACCAAGCCCTGGAGGTAAGGTGGCCCGAGCCCAATGATGGGACAACACTACATTATGTGTACTCAAAATAGATAAATGAAGGCAATCTGGATTAAAGAATTAAATAAGAGAATAATGTGCTTAAAAGATGTGACATCTCAAAAGAAAACCTTAGGAAGGGTAGAGTCCTAATGCAATCCTAGGGTCAAGTAGGGTGTATTGGAGGTACATAGGACCCCAAAGGGTTGGGAGTTGATATGCCCTGAATGCACATGACCGTGTGGTCAGGAGGTAATAGCTAGGTTTACTCAAGGTACATGACTCAGGAGATTAGCTACCTCCATGAGGATCATGTAGCCTAATGGGTGAATGTGAAAGGCACTCTCTTGATGCTTAAGGATGAGATCACTCTAAAGGTACCTATACCCCTAGAGACCTCAAGGATTTGGATAAAGCTCATAATAATAAATGAGGTGTAAATATATAAAAGATGTAATGAAGACATGAAAACTTGAGAGAAGTTGTGCCCTAACTTAAGAGTAATAAAAGGGACACTTGACTTCATGTAATATAAGAATGCTATGAAATTAAGAACAAGTAAGTTTAGAGTCATATTGAGTATGATTCAAATTAAAATGTGAAGTTGAAAGGTAATGTGTGGATGTACCATCTCCGCTATTGGAATAGAATGAACTTTGTGTTTGGGCTGCAGTCAAATCCTTATTTCATCTCATTATGAGGGAGGGAGATTTGATAGACACACATTATGCTTAAAATTGAGATAAAGAGGATGAATATCCTACACTGAATGTGTAATGACATGAACTAGGGTTAGAGTTGTCACCTCACCCTTACATGGAAATAATGAATAATAGATTGGAAACCTAGGTGAAAAGGTAATCACCAAGTGGAATTTGAAATCACAAATGAAAAATGAAATCTTTACGAGATGATAATATGTAAATACTAAGGATGAGGGTGTACCTTGAATTGAATTCAAGTATCAATCCCAATAATAATGTGAGGAGTTGGTTTGTCCATAAAAGATATTAAAGAAATCTAAGTGGGGTGCTAACCCTAGGTTGTGATATTAAAATGGGTTATCATTCACCTTAAGATTACAAGGCTTGAATTTTTGGGACAAAATTCCTTTTAAGGAGGGGTGAATATTATATCCTCAATTTTTAGTAAAATTGGATTACATAAATTTAAGCCATGGATGGATAATTCTTTCCAATGACATTATTTTTGGAAAAAATATAATAATGTGGATCACCTTTGTGGCATGGGTGCTTGTGGCACAAGTTAAATAAATGAAAAGAATTCATAATAAATTCGTATTAATGGCTTTTGATATGGTAAATGTAATATAAGAGGATATGCACGTTTCCAAAGAAGAATAAGAGATGTGGTGTTTTAAATGATTCAAGATAATTATCTAGCCAAGTTTGGCAACACAATGGTTAAGACATCTCTATATCCTAACTTACCAGATATATATTGGAAATGATTTTATGAGTTTTCTTGAAGTGAGGATGGTTGATTTAAGGGGTAAATCAAAGAGAGATAAAAGGAACTATCTAGATTGTGCATTTTTCCTTTGGATTACCAATGTCGTCATATGAAACATCTATTAAATACTCACTTTACAACAAAAAGATACTTTCCCGTGAAGGAACTCCATTATTGTGAAGGAGGCCAATATAAGGCAAGGAAAGGGGGTAATTTGATGGTATATATGAATATGGAATATAGAAAAAAAGTGGTTTATTTGTTGGTGTTTATGATGCATGGAAACTCCTTCCCATATCAAGGAAACGTGACCATAGGTCTCTTAACCGTGGGTTAGTGGGACTCTCCTGGAAGATCAAACCTTACATCACGATAAAAGGGATACATGCTTTCCGCCATCACTTCTCCCTCCTCATGATCTTATTTAAGTCGTAAAGAATTCCCAACTAGCAGATATATAAGGATCCAAAGAGTCTCGCCTCTACTTCCCCGAGTTTCTTTGAGCGCAACACTCTTCTATGATAGCAGATATGCACTAGGGGTGGGTGGCTTCGGTGGCGGGTTGCAGGTAGGGACGACAGAGCATCTCTCCTACTATCCAACTCATCGCCCGGAGAGAAGGATGGCGAGGACTTCAACTAGAATAGGTGTCGTTGTGGCTTGGTCCTTAGCTCACAGGTATACGACTTCTTCACTTGTTGTTTTGTTGTTATGTTTCAGAACCCTAGGTTTAGATCTTACCTTTGAGTCGGTGACCACCGCCAACCATGTCCAACCCTATCTGGGTCCGGCAAGGGCCAATGTGGCTGCCCCTACATCTTCTGGCCTTTAGGTCGTGAACCTGGAGGAGGGGGTGAGTGAGGTATGGCACTGGAAGCGGGAGTCAAGCGCCGTCCCAATGTTAGGGACGGGTTATAAGCAAATGACCTTAATACCCCGCGCGGTGTACATGAACCCCGGGGATAGCTCCGTATTCTCACCAATTTAAAGGGAGTCGCCCACATGGAAAGCGCACCGAGTTGGCTGCAGGTCATTGGCCAAGGCTGGCACACATGGCGCAAACATGGATGGGATACAGCTGACGTGTCCATTCCCGATTGGCTAAGATTTGATAATCTTAAATAAACCATAATGAATGATTGGTAACTCTGATGGGGTCATATAGTATATGAAAATTGATCAGGAAAATGAGAGGAATCCAAATAAAATAGTTTCGTGGACTAATTATGCTTCCTGTTCCAAAAGTATATGCAATATGTGTTGTTATATGATTATTAGAAAGGAAGATCTAGATTTGCTTTAGTATGATGCTTAATTGAATAGATTAGGCTATGTTGAGATAATACATGATCTTGTCATATCTAATAAGGAAATCAGTAATAATGATAAGATAATTAGGGTCTCTAATGTGAATAATCTTTAATGTGTGGAATTAGGGCTAAAGATCCTAACTTGCTATGTTGTTAATGAACATATTTGATATAAGATATCTTAATGAAAGGATTAGATGGATCTAGTAACTAGGGTTCACTTAATGTTAAATATGTGATGGAAATAGGGTTAATACCCTTATTCCTTATCCAAAGCCTAAACCCTAGTTTAGGAACACATCTAGATCTAAGTAATGTAATGTGAATACATGGTGACACATATGTAGTATGTGTGTTTCAGATAATGCTGGTTGAATGCTTTGTTGCTTGGATGTTTGGATGCACTCTTAAAGTACATGAGATATTCTGCATGGTTTTTGCAATGACATAAGGTACGTGGTTACACTTATGAATACATGTATTGAATTTTGAGTTTGTCGAGGTTTCTCGATGAGATTGAATGAATGATAAACTACTTGTTTATTTATTTACTTCTTGCACATTATAAAGTTCCTATGAGTATCATGTAAAGTAAATAACAATATTCTGAACCCTGGGTTAGACTGATCTTAAGGGCAATGCACACGAGCCCCAGAGGGATAGTGATTACACTTGAGGTAGTAGACCAGACATGGGTTAGAATATGAAAACAAGTTTATGTTCTTATATGCAACATATAGATGTTTGCTTATATGTGTACTTGTGATTATTGTTTGAACCCATGTACCAATATAGAGATATACTGATCACGTATTTGTTTGTCAACATTTTATGTATCAGGTATACTTGATTCATGGACATGAGGTTACAGATAAAGATGTTGAAGACATTAAAGTTATTGTTGAAGGTTTAGGTATAATGGTATATCATCATACATGTACATGTTAACTCTTTCTAAAATTTATATAACTCCTTAGAGGAGATTTTTACACAAACATGTAACTATTTATTCATTAATGGAGATTTTTTACTATTCTATATTATTTCTTGAATCTGATCCTGGAATTTATGAATAATGATTCACGACTTTAAGTTCTTCTGGATACTCAAAAGTGTGGGTCGTTACAAGTATGAATCTAAAATTGTAAGACAAAGTTGAGAACTAAATGATGCCCACTAAATGATCTTCTTTATGAAGAGAACTGATGGATGCAGATAATAGTATAGAACAATTTATAATCTTGATCCATGAAATACAGAATTAAATTTTAAACGAATACAAAATATGATGTGAAATCACGTCTTCATAATGGATGTATTACTAATATTTGTGAATTAAGTGTTTTTAATACTCAAATAGGGATATGATGATGACAATGGATGAAATATTCTTCTTTTGCTAGTAAATTTAGAATCACAATGTAATAGATCTAAGAAATGAGAAAATGATGTAATATGAAAGAACAATATTCTGGAAATCATTCCAAAAAATATGTTGTGATGGATGAATTATTAGATGTTGTGATCTTCTTCCAAACCTTTCATGTATTTTGAGATAAAATCCTAAAAGGAGGGAAAAAATTTAATGACCATGTTTTCAACTTACTACTCTAATTAGGGTTCGCTTGGATGATTACATAGTTGACTTGATTGATCCTACTTTTATCTTGATTAATGATGATAATTTGTTATGATTTTTGAACTTTATTGTATAATTTGAAATATGTTTGATTTTCCATTATGGCAAGTGAAAACCCTAGTCGGTGGAAAATTAGGGTTTTGGTAAGATATCAATATATAATTTGACAAATAAAGTGGTGTAATATATGTTTTTTAGTATATTATGTGTAACTCCAATTTACTTTAAATATGGATATAGTTTGTATAACTAAAATATAAGTGTTTAGAAAACATATTAGAAATTTTTTGTGTTTTCAGACTAGTTGTCTGGATGTGTTTCCCCAGGACAAACTCAGTTGACCATGCTTTTTGACTAAAATATGATTGTCTGGTACTTGATTTTTATCTATTTATGTGTAATCCAAAAAATCTTAAATTTTAATAATAGATTGAAAACTTAATTTCAGACATCGAGTAAAATTTTCATAATATTTGTATGGTATTATAATTCTATAGAATGTGGTGTCAGCTGAGTTTATTATCAGTAACAACTCAACCCACCAAAAAGTCTGAATAAATAAAAAGGAAGAATAAAAATCGATTTTGGACTTATTTGAAATTGATATAAGCACCTCAATTCATCTATATGATCAACCTAACAGCCTAATATATCTCATAATCTATGATTCCAGTCCAAGATACAAAATTTGAGAGAGAGAGAGATTAGGGTTTTGAAGGATAAAATCATTGGAATGGTTGATTCACAGTTCTGACTTTCTATAGCTTGTAAATTCATATAATTTCATGAACCCTAGATAGATTTTCAAGGAGATTCTTCTCTCACATGTATGTATTTATTCCCATTCATGAATTGAATTAAAATGATGGCAAATCTCCAACTTTTCTCTTTTTTCACTTATATATTCTCTTTTTCTAGAGTTTCCGAGTTGAGAGGAGGAAGAAATGGATTCAATTGCTAGATACTTGATGGATTTCTAAAAATTCAGATTGTATGGGACGCTTTTAAGGTTCTTGTCACCTTAGGTGAGTGTTTATCTCCTTCTTAAGGTTGGTAATTATGTAGAAAGTCTAATTCTATCTGGCTAAATTAATTTCTTGTATATGTATGCAACTGGGTAACCAACTGGGTTGTTTTTTAGGGAATCAAATGATATTGATTTGGATTCTTATCATTGATGTGAATTTAGTTATTTTCTAATATATTGATTTCTAGTCACATGAAAAGTCTTATGGATAGATAATTATATTGTTTTACACCAATTTTGCTTAAACACCAGCTTGATACATGATATGCTCAAAGATTTAGTTGACGTGCATGTAATCATATTTGAACTCAATAGGCATGAGTTGCCCAACTAAAATTTTGAATACTCGCTTTAATTTAGTTTGTTCTTTACATGAGGTCATTATATGATGGTCTGATGGAGGAAATCCATGTCCAAGGTTAATGTTGAGGGATGGACTCAAACGAGTAAATGATTCATTGTATGCTTATAAATGATTGGTTGATTATGTGTAATGGAAACAAGGCTTTCCATGTTTCTTGGATAGACTTAGTGAACCTATGTACAACCTATTAAAATTACTAAATAATATGACTCTTATGATGTATTAAACTAAGTTGACCTCTTGAAAATACTAGAAATTCAATATTGAGTCAAGTATGTGAGAAAGCCTAAAGTTGTGTATCATCTTGTAAATGTGATGACTGTTCAATTGAAGGTATTATTACTTCAATTGAAGATAACAAGTGTTATTAAGATGATTTGAACCTAATGCATCTATTCTAGTACAATATATGGAAATGAGTTTACCCCTACATCTATGCAAGACTTTTTTCAAGTTACATAATAGTGAATTGAGAATATGGTTAGAGGTTAAGAGGTAAGAGGAAGTAACCCAAATTCATGATACTTTCTAAATTGAGAGTTTTATAAGGAAAATAAGGATTTTTTTATTTACCTAAATGCCATTATTAGTTAAATGACATTGGACATGTATCTAGTGTAATATAAGAAATGGATATGAGGAAGTAATTTATCAATTTTCTTTGAAACATAAATTGGTTGACCTAAACTAACAGAATTACATCAAAATCAGACTATAGAGGATTTTAATGAGAGAGAAATATTATGCATTAAGTAAATTAAGGATGATTGGTTCCAAGAATATTTATGAACATGACATGAAGGAAGTTATGATTAAATAATATGAAATGAAGGAAAAATGAAGAAAATTTATAGTTGGACCCAAGAAACTAAAATGTAATTGTATTTTGACGAACTATGTGATAATAATGAATAGTAATCTAAAACAAGGGATTAAGGATTGTACATATGTATAGTCCTATTCAATTAGAAGATGAAATTTAAGGATGCAATTTGATTCATAAGAATACATGTTTGGATTGTAGTTGTATGTAGAACACTTGTATTTTGAGTATGGTCTAGTGTGATGGATTTAAAATTAGATTACACATGTGTTGAACCATAACTTAAAATGGTAAATAGTAATGAGGAGAACTAAGTGTGTTATGCATGTTTATACTTGAGATTTATACATATATATAGAAATCAGAGGAATAAGTATATGTTGCATGATAAACTGGATTTGAGTATAATAATGACACAAGGTGTCTATATGCTTATTTGTTTCTAATTCTAATGTCTCTATGAATATTTGCTAAGAACTATGATATGGAATGAAATCATAACAAATATGTTGAGATCGAATTAACATGCATTGATTAATGTTGACAAACCTTATTTAGGGTAAATGCTAGATAGTGAAATTATGTATCGGGTTGAAAGCCCACTGATTATGACTAATATGATATGCGTGGAAATGGAAAGAACGATTTGTGTGGAAAATTTCATGTTTTGTGTATTTCTTGTTTTAATCATTGTCTTCCTTAATTAGCCTAATTGGATTCATGCCATTCTAGTTGAGCGATAATATACACAATGATATATGATGATTTGAATTCTTTAAATATAAGTAAAATGGATTAATACAAGTGAATTAAAGATGCATCTTGTTAAGTACCTGGAACACCATGAGTTTACCCCAAGTGACTCATTGGGAAAATGAAATGTATCTCCTTGTAGTAATCAGAGTATTGTGAGAAGGATTTTTGCAGTGTAGATCTAGACCTTGAAGGTTAGATCGCCAAGATTTTGATATGAGTCATTTGGTATGATTCTGGCCCTAAATCCTCTAATATAAAAGTCTATGTCCATGAGGAATAGACTCTTACAAAATGAAAATTGGAAAATGTAACACCCCAATTTTGTAAAACATGCATAATAATGAGAGGAAGCATAAATCTCATTTGGTATGTTGCAAAATGATTATCGTTGCACAAAAATAGAGTTCATGTATAAAAAATACAAGATATTATAACAGTTCTCATACTCGAGTCCTCAACATAACTCATATACTTTCTCATAACATAAAAACTCACACTCTAAACTAAAACACATGTGTCATTAACATAAAGAAAAAATAATATATGGATAGTTGGCACCCCACCAGGTTTGGTCTTAGATGTCCTTGCGCTCCTTCATCATGTGGTCCCTAGATAGCTTTATACTTAACGTTGCTCCTTTCTTGCGGGCCATCCATGCATAAAACAAATTGGTAGGTGTAATTGAACATATTATATCTTTAAAGAAAACATGTAAATTGAAAAATAACATTTAAACATTAAACATTAGAAAAGGGACACAATTGCTTTTAAATTACTTCTTTTATCTTGACTTATATAAGAAATCTCGGGTTTTGCACCGAAGTGTCTCTTCTCTTTTACACCGAAGTACCTCTTGGATTGCACAGAAGTACCTCTTAGGTTGCACCTAAGTGCCTCTTCTCTTATGCACCGAAGTGCCTATTAATGGGGATCTTATATAAGTTATCTTTTAACATTATCTTTCTCTTAAAACTATTAATTTTCTCTTAGAATCTTAATCTTGTTACTACATTTAATGTTCATGAAAGATGATATAATAAATATTGACAACAAAGCATGACTTTTAATTTGTTATAAAATCATTGACTTTTGACAATTGAAATAGTAAATAATCATTCACAACATTCAGAAACAACTCTGGCGTCCTGAGCGATGCAACTAGGGTTTCTTCGTGGGTGGCAGCTGGCTTGGGGGAGGGAGCTCTGGCTGCCGGTGGGCGCCGCCTCGCTCCCCCCAAACCTCTCCTCACCCGACCGCACATAGGATTTGGCTATAGGAGGCGGGCATCGTCAGATCGTGGCTTTTGGTAGATCCCCTTGACACCATCGTTGGGGATTCAGGTCCTTCCGGCCCGGGTTTTCCCTTAGTGCTGCTGAGGGGATAATCGGTTGTATTAGCGATTGGGGGCCAAGCGGTGCTTTGGTTTGCCTCAAGCATGAGCAGACTGACTATCCTCTTCCTTCTACCAAGTCCTACGGCACCGAGATCCTCCTCCCTATCTTCTTTTTCCTTTTCTTGCTTTAGTTAGTTAGTTGTTGTTGGCCGGTGTCTGTAGTCAGCATGGTTTCTCGCCGTCTAATCAGCATTTGTTACTCATCGTTTCATCGGCATTTTGTGTCTCTCCTTCGTGAGAGTGTAGTTGCTTCTAGTCTCGGCCCGAGCTCAGATTTTGATTCAGCTTAGATATGTTGCTTTGTTGTATGTCTTTGCATGTAGAGGTGAACTCCCATTGGATCACATGTCTTAGACTGCTCTTTGTCTATAGATCCATGATTGTTTTGAAGGAATCTCTTAAGGAAACTTGGTTATATCAGCATCGAAGGAAAGGGATAAATGCAGAAATGTTTTATACACATTCCAATATAAATTTCTGTAAGATTATGGGTGTCCATGATCGTTGTATGTGGTGATGGTTGTTCTCCCTCTTTATGTAGATGTTGTATGGCTAAGTGCTGTATTTAATCTGTTTTTCTCTAAAAAAATCATTCACAACATTCATTGTACACATATACTTAAAATCAATCAATAATAATCTTCAAAGTGCATGGACCACTTACCTCGCTCTTAGAGAAAATCCTAATTGCTTATTTAGGTTGAAGAAACCTTAAACACATGCTTGGGGTTGGTAGAACCCCAATAACCAAGTTATGACAATTATAATTCATTAATAGTTTATATTCAACCTAATTTCTAGGGTTGGATTCTTTAATGATTTAGGGAAAAATGGAGCTGAATCAAGGTTTGAAACTTATTCCATCACCTATATCTTGAAAAATTGAACAAAATCCATATATAACTTGACCCCATTGGACGTAGCAATAAAACAATATGAAATTCCATATATTGGCCAATCGAAAACAAGATAAACAAACCCACTTAGTGATTTCCTAGACATGGACAAATGAGAATATAGACAAATATTAATATGCCCATCAAACGATTTATCGAGTATAAGCATAATAGGGGCGATTCTGTCAAGATTTTATCATAAATTATTATGTTTTACCAGATCAAGCTAAATATGTTAATTCCTAAAATACCATTGTTAGAGTGTGACACATTATTGGAAATAGCATGGGCATTCTTACAATTTCTATGCATAGCTTCTTCAAGCCCTAGTCATGGCATGACCAAGGTTTGTGGAGAATACATCTACAAACCAAAATCTGACGAAACCTCGCTTTTGACGAAAACAAAGGTGAAAAACTACTTCTTAACCCTTCGTCGAGCACAGAGAGCCCATGTTTAGGTCTCGCAGGAGTCTGAGGTCGAAAAACGGCAGTGCGTCCCAACGGAGCAGAAGAGGAATAGGGGAGCGAAAGACTATGCTCATCCTTTGACCCAAAGTTAACTAGAGAAAAGCAGAAGACCCCAAATAAACTCGGCTCGGAAAAAACAAGGAAAAACTCATGAGGATCACATGGCGATAAGTCTGGAGGGCAAGACGGTACCAAATTCGACTCTTTGATATCAAGTGAATGTTCCAGGGTCCCTACTTATAAAGGCGGCGGTCGAGAGAGGCTAGAAACCAGCCAAAGTGGGAAATTTAGGCGAGAGGGGGGGAGTCTGGTTGACCAGGATTTCTAGGGTACCAAATCCCATCGAATTTTGATAATGGTGAAAAGGGCCTTGAAATCTCATGGCATCAAGCAGAGAAAGAGAGAGGAGGGGGAGAAATACCAGAACCCAATGGCTTTGTCTAGCCCAGGAGTTAGGCGATGGAGGGAGTTCCCCCGCTTGCAGACACCACCTGGTCCGATTCCGACCCAGACTTTGACTCAAAAGGCCGCGTACACATTAAACTGCGGAAACCTTATAAAATTGGTCCAAGATTGTTAATATTAAGATTAGAACAATATCAATTCCTTTCCTAAATCAAAATGGGTATATAGGGTTCTCTAAATCTAATGAAAATTGGTATATTACCCAATTTTAGCACAAGGAATCTGAAAACATAGGTAGTTTCCAAATTTGACCAATCTAGCCTACTATATTTATTTTTTTAGGATTTTTGTTTAATTAATCATAAAGGATTATTTAAAATGAGTTTGGAATTAATCTTTTGGGAAAACCCCAACCTTAACTAAAACCAACTTATGCTATAATTATGAATCCATTAAAAAACATTGATTTGGTAAATTTCATATTAAACCTTAAACATCAATTATTTAATAGTTAGGGCTAAATTGATGATGTAAAAGTTATCAAATTTAGTTTATGTACCATATTTGGGAGCAATCATCACATTATTCTATGTCTTAAACATTGATTTCAAAACAAAAACAAATTAGGGTTTCAAATTAGGGTCATTTTATAAGGTTTGAATTTTTAGGGTGTTAGAATTCTACCCACCTAATAAAAATTGTGTCCTCAAAATTTTTAGGGTACTACCCACCTTAGGGATTTCCATATCCTTAACATGAAAGTCTTAACTTATAATCCTACACATGTTCATACATAAGATGAGACTAACCACAACTATAACCTTAAAGAGATTTAATAACTTAAACCATACCTCGTTCATTTTTATCATCTTCATCATCATCCAACATGGTGAAGATTCTAGCATGTCACTTCTGTCTAGGTGCTTGATTGACTTTTGTCTCTTTCTTTTAAAACTTGGGAAAGTTGGGTCTAATGTGGCATGTTTCACCACATGCATAGCACACTCCGATTCCAAACCTACATTCTCCTAGATGATACTTGGAGCACTTAGCACATGGAGTCTTCGAAGGTTGATTTGCAACAACCTCAGTTGGGGCCTTTCTCTTCTTATCATTATGGTGGTTGCTATTGTGGAGTGGTTCTTATTCTTCCAAGCTCTTCCTGGGTGGTCTTCTAGTTCTAGGGCACTTTGCACCGTGCACTATCCTCGTCCAGATAAAGAAAAACTAAGATCTTCCTTGATACCCCTAATGAACTTCTTCATCTTGCATCATTCATCATAATCATATCCATACTTCTACAAGATTCTGAATATCATGGCATATTATGTGATTGTCATATCACCACGTTGAAGATTGTGGAACTCTTGGTCATTCTTTTCAACCATAGCCTCATATTTGTAATGGTATTTAAAGGCTTCTGTGAATTCCTCCCATGTGAGTGGAGGAGCATCAGCTTCACGAGATCCTAGCAGGTTCTCCCACCAAGTACTAGCTGCACTTTTGAGTGTGTGAGTCCCAAAACAAACCCTAGATGGGTTAGTGCAATATAGGTCACAGAAACAATGCTTCATGTTCTACAACTAGCTTTCAACTTTAACCGCCACATCCAACTCTTCCTCTCCAATAAAAGAGTCTGGCTTGATCTTTAAGAAGTCAACTAGGGAAATCTCACAATTGACCCTAGGGTTGCCTAACTGTTCCTCTCCTATTTCCAAGGCAGTGACAAGGGCCCTGACCAAGATGTCAAAGGGAACCATGGGGGTTTCTTTCCATGGAGATGCCTGGTGGTCTCCTATGCTAGAAGAATCATCTTCATCCCCACCCATGAGCATCTCACCTTTCTTCTTAGGTGACATATGCAAAAGAGGTCATAAACTAGATGAGATTATGAGAAAAGCATGGTGGCCAACTATATTTTTTACTCTGAGAAAAGCCTTGGGGATAATCTTTTGGGAAAAACTCAACCTTAACCAAAACAAACCGATGTTAAAATTATGAGTCCATCAAAAGAACATTGATTGGGTAGATTTCATATTAAACCCTAAATGTCAATTATTTAATAGTCAAGGCTAATTGATGATGCGAAGTTATCAAAATTAGTTTATGTAACTTATTCTTATTTATTATATTATAATATTCTTTTCTTGATCTTTTCATATCTAATGACATGCAAAGGGAATTCACATGGTTTTATAGTTGGGGATAAGACATTATGTAAAGTACTAGTTTAGTTTCTTTTGATATATTATGTTGTATTATAACTTAGTTATTTGTGTTGATGAGTGTGGTATTATTGATGCATATGCTATGTGATACACTCTAGGGATGGATGACTGTGTTCTCCCACCTTTATCTGACTAGCCATTAGGGGTTTGGAATAAACAACTTTGTGATGAGGTACTTGCTTGGCAGTGATTGTTGTATTAAGAACTATACCCAGATTCTCCTTTGGAATGTTGGTAGAGACTCTCTAATTACATTTATCTTTTGTTTCCCATTGTTGGGTAGCAAAGGGACCTATACTAAGGTGTACTGGGCCACTAACTATGCTATTGTTGCCCTCAATGCTTTTGGTATTTGTCTTGCTAAATCACCACAGTTTGTGCAGCTTTGGCGACTATGGTAGGATGATATGGTATCACTGACTGGACACTAATTGAGAGAGCTTCTTTTGGAACCCAAAATGAGAAGACATACTCTCTTGGACGTGTCCCTGGTATAATGATGGGATTTTGAGTGTTTATGGGGATAACGATTTCTTTTCTTGGATAGATGGAATGACATGAGCACTTTGACACTAATTTTTGAGAGTTTATTCAAGGGCCCAATTGGCCTAGGGACTTGATATGCATATGAAAATACGGTAGAAACAACATTGGATGAGTATGGTGTCTCTTTTGGCGTAGTCATATTGACCTCTTTCAACCAGATCAACTCTTACAAATTTTTCTTGGGTTTGAGGCAGGTGTCCGTCTTATGCCCTTGGTGTGGTGGAAGTTGCAAAGGGCATTATCACTATTACTAGGTAAAGTACTTGGTGGGTCCCTTATGGAAGGAAACATCATAAGGTGTTGTATGATGGTAATGATAGATATTAGAGATGATCCTAATGGAGTCAACATTATTTTTGGTTTAGAGTGCTCTTCTACAAAGATTTTTTGTTGGCAGTTATACTAACAATGATGGGATGTTTGCAATACGTTTTGTATAAATGGCTAGAATGGCGGTGGTGTATACACTTGGAAATGATTTGGTTGTAATTCATATTGAGGCAGTACACATTGAAGTTGGAAGTGTTGTGTGTAGAGTGGCACCATTTGAACTTGTTGTTGTCAATGTGCCATAGAGATGTTGGTAGCTTGAGGTGGTTGTACCCAAGATGAATCTATCTAAATGGTTGGCTATTGTCTCCCATTGTTGCTAAAAATATCCAACATATCCCCTATTGTTGATTGAACCACCTTGATCTTCGTTCACTTATACTTATAGTTTGTTGTTAAGTATGACAATTGAAGTTGAAGGGTGAGGCCTAGGTTTTGGTAGACCCCTTCTTGAATCAAATTTAAGGTTTTCTTATACCTTTGTGAAGAATATAATAAGTGAGTGTAGGTGAAGCTTCCCTCATCACCAAGTCGAGTGATTCATTGTCTCTAGGCTTGAACTCTAGTTGGGCATCCAAATCTCATCGTTGACTGACAAACTCAGAGAATCTCTCCTCCATCTTTTGTTGAAGTGCATCATGTCATTTTTTATAGGGACCTGATCTAGATTCTAGTAATATTGATCAATGAATCTTTTTGATAACCAAGCCCAAGTGGTGAGCGTCATCAGGTCTTGCTTGTACTTGTTGTACCATGACAAGGTTGGGCAACAAATCATGACCTTGTCATCATCTTGTACCTCTACCATTTGTGAACAATATGATCTTGTCGTCTTCTAGAGGATCTCCCTTCCCAATGTAGTCTTTTGAAATTTTGGAATATTAAAGTTATCATGTAAATTTACATTACGTGAGTAGAAAAAGTCACAAAAAATCTTTGCATCATCATTTTCACTTTCCAATCATTTGAGCTTGCAAAAAATCTAGTGCATGAGGGGATCTATGGTAGAGGACTCTAGAATGATATCTTATATACTCCTTTCCATAGGCACTACTATGATTTATTTTTGTGGGTGGTGCCATATATATGCTAAATATCCATCTCTTGGAGAAATAAGTGGTCTATTACTTTGATTACATAGATTAATCATAAATAAATCAATGGATATATTATAAATTCACGTTCATAATAAAGGAAATAAATTACAAACTCATAGAATTCAAATAAAATGCAAGACAAGCTAATTCCAGGTCTTAATGAATAAGGGGTTCACCCCCCATGACTATCATCATTGTAAAGCAAGAGGATGAAGAACCTATCAAGCTAAACATCAAGCAACTAATGTGAAGTTCCTTGGAGAAGTCATCTTGGTGACCGCCTTTGATAAACACCATGATTTGTATCTTTCATGTTGTAAACCCATCCTTCAGAAGTGACTCTAGTGTCTGGTTAAAAGCTATCTCCTCATATTCTCCTCTCTCGACTCTGCACTCTACTATAACATGACTTGGCCACACTCCTTAGGTCATAAAGGATTGTTTCTCCCACATTAAGTCATGTATGTTGGATCTAACTTCATTTCAAATTTGCTCTAATCGTGCAATGTCAATACCACAGAGGAGGTGTTGGTGGGACCGAGTGGTCAACCAACTTGTGTCTCCTCAAAATGTATCAGTACTACCAACACATGTGTCGGTAGCACCGAATTCTTTCTTGTAGAGGCCTGGATATTGGATTTGGTACCACTGACAAGCAATCTAATGGAATAGAAACAATCAATCTCATGTTTTGATGCTCCTTGGATCTTGAGTCGGTAGCACCGACCACTAGCTTTGGTAGCACCAAGTACCATCTTAGTTGCACTGAGTTTGGCCTCCTCTACTGCTATAGATAGTGATTTGTTGGTACCAATAACATGTATGTCGATAGCATTGAGATGTCCATTCAATTCTCAAGTCACCTAAAAACAAGAAAAAAGGACATAAGTTCAAGATATGGATAACTAACATGATTCGGTTAAAATGTTGAATAATCAATGCAACAACGATTCCCAAGCTCATGATTGAAAATAATGCATAAACATATCTCAAAGTGAACATAAATGCAAAATAAACACAAAAAATAGCTTGTGATATGCGACTGAAATCAATGCATCGCTCATCTATGTTAGCTTATAATCTTTCTATACCTAAATCTTCATAATAGCCTAAATTTTACATATATTGGAGTTTGAATTGAAATGTTAAGTGATACCTTGTTTACTCCTTGTACAACTACTCACTAAAATTTAGATGATAATGAGATTGCTATGAGGATATATAACTATGGTGGTCTTAGTGACAATATTGGGCTAGCCTGTGACCTAAATAATGGTTTGGAATTCTTTATGGACATGAATGGTTAGGTATACCTTCATAAAGTAATTTGAAACTATTTTGTACATGATACATACTTAGAAGTTGCAATACATGATTTATTTTATAAATATTCTAAGTGCCTTGCAGATAACTTGAATTTTGACGTCGAAATATATGCAATGGGCTGAGTTAATCAAGTGTAATCCTAATCATCTACTATTCTACTATCATAGGAAATCTTAGTGTTAGAACTTGTGGGATAGTGAATGAGTAACCCTTGTAGCAAATTTTATTATTAGAAGGAGCTCAGAGTCATATACTATTGAGTATATGCGAGTGCAAAAAGGGTTTATCTCCATCATCTATATTTCAAGTTATAGAGAGCGTTGAGGCCGTGTTTAAGATTTTATGTGGTAGAGAGTGGCAGCAATCTAACTCACATTTGGGGGTTTATACCCTAGTTTTTGGTGTCCTATGTTGTGTATCCATGACTGAATGGGTTTTTAGTGGGATGGTTGTTGTTCCCCTACTAGTACGATGGGCTATTATTCTACTAGACTCGTTCACTCGTACTGACCAAGGGGAAGAGATCTTTAGGGATTTGATCATCCTAAGAATTTATACAGGTATGATTGAGAGTTTGTAGTGGTCAGTTAGTACTTTGAGTGGTACACCTTAAATATCCCATGACTTATTAAATTATGTAATTTGACCATGTAGTATATCTATTAGGGTTAAATGGCAAAACATATTGTATGATAATTGTTCCTTTTCTTACCTTCTAGTATCATATGTGATTTCTATTTATACACATTTTGATATCTTTTTTGTACCTTCATTTATACCTTACCATTGTATAGACTCTGATTAGTTCTCTAGCATGTTATGTAACCGATTTAACTGGTTTACTTATATAACTTCTTGTAAGAAAAAATGTTATCAATTGTTATATAATATCATTGGAACTTGGGGTCTCCCCCTATAGTTTTCCAAATCTTTTAGGTGACCGATAGTTCTATCAAACCTTTAGTAGCAAGGGACCTCAATTTAGAGATTTGCAAACCTTAGATGTTGGTGTGGCTTGGTTAGAGTCCTAGAGTTGTTCATGTACTCTCAGGTCAGGGCATGGAAATTTTTATATGATTTATATCAAATAGAGTTTTTGGTCATATATCATGCAAAATGTAAATGTCTAGCAATATACTTTCTATACGCACATTGTGTCTAAGGCCAGGAAACTATATACATTGGACCTTTTTTTATGTACTCATACTGAATGTTTAGAATTTTTTTGGTTTTCATTTTGTGCCTTTTTGGTAATGTGGTTAATTAGTATTTAATTGACATTTTGGGTTTGAGGAGTCTCATTTTGTGTGGTAGGCTGTCACATCTGGTGCTATCAGAGCTTTAGGTTCACTAGGTCTATAGGGTCATAGGACTTAGGTTGTAGTGTATGTTCTTACATATCCAAGACTTCTAACCATTTTTTGCAGTTATATGGATATATCTAAAGAACATGAAGAACATGTTGGGAGTAGTTTCATGGCACCTAGAGGTGACAATAAGAGTCATGTACTAGTGACAGTTGTACTCGAGATGGGGCTAGAACATCCCATCCCACATACTGAAATCACTGTGTCATTGAAGAAGCTATGTGGGAACTAGAGGAAGAGATGAGGAGGAAATACCCTGCTCTTTTCTCTTAATATGTTTTTATAATGATTTCGGGGACAAAATCCTTATAAGGGGTGGATAATTTGTAACATCCCTGACCTGGGTTATGTACTAACCCTAGGTGTTTTGCCTAATAAAGTTGATTACATGCCTGATTGTACTTATTGAAAAGTAATTAAGGCTTTTGAGGGACTTATATTTCATTTTCAGTCCTTTTTGAATAATGTTGAAACATTGTTTTGTTAATAATGGACTAAAGTGCAAATTACCCAAGTAAAGGGGTTTATTTGCAATTTTCACATGCTAAAATGTTCCTATGATGATGATACATCATAAGAATGAATATGATGAAGTGGTATGGATTCCACAAGCTTGAGCACCAAGATATAGCTTGTAGAGAAATCCTTGTGCTTTAAAACCCAATTTTAGTGTAATGTGCAATTTACCCAAAACCTAGGGTTCAATATGCAAGATATCACCTCTAGAGGGTCTCTCATGTTTCTTGGCATCAAGTAGAGCAAAGAAAATGAGAAGGGCGCCTCATGTGAATTATCATAGAAGAGAGAGAATTTTGATATTGAAATAAACAAGATTTAAGCACAAATGGCTCTTTTATACAACTTAATGTAAAAAGAAATAAAGTAATTATGAAGTCCTTCAATCAAAAGATGGAGGATGTGTCTGTAATAGTTTGGACGAGCTTGTTCCATGCTTGGGCACCAAAAATATCTTGTTTGAGTGTAAGCCATTCACATTAATATAATATAAAACAATATTCATTAAAGGATGGATATTAACACATAACTCTTTAAGATGCTTGGTCCTTTTCCTTTAAACCTTGGGTAATGGAGAAGTTTTGCAAGGTATTAGAAGGTTTACACGTAGCCAAGAAGTGGAGGAAGACTTGATGGGTATAATTGGGAGATAAAAGGAAATAATCCTCTTTTTCCATTTTCCTTGAAAAACCCATAAATATATATACATGTATCTTTTCCAACAACACAAAGGATCGTTTCCCTTAGTTCTTTTCTTCTTCACCTTGATTTGACCGACCAAGGATGATCTTTGGAGTAGAGGGAGGATGATCAAACCTTTTGGTAAGTTTGGATCATCATCTAACTCGAATTCATGGTGGAAACCATAAAACAAGGTTGGATTATTGGTTTTCTTCACACGATTTCCTCTTCTAGCCATCTTGTTCATCCAAAAGTGAAGAAGGAACCTTGGAAACTATTGGAGCTCAAACCATCATTAAAGCTATGGATATTGGGGCTCTAGACCAGTCCTAGAGGCGGGTTTTATAACTCGAACCCTTAATCTTTTCTAATGCATCCTTCTCTCCTAAAATCGTTGGTTAATTCTTCTTCTTTTACTACTCTTGTGTTCTTGGCATCAATTATGTGAAGAACAACCCCTGTTCTTGGTTGGAACAGAGGTAGATGAAGGTGGCATTAATTTTTGTGTTTATCCAAGAAATTTACTTTAGCAAACGGTCTCCATGTCTTGCTCAAACGGTTTACCAAACCGTTTGGAGCAAACGGTTTCAAACCGTTTGATTGCAAACAGTTTCAACCAAACCGCATAGAAGCAAATGATCCAAGACCGTTTGGAGGTGTTGACCAGGCGTTAACCGTTTGGAGGTCTGTTGAAAAACATTTAGATCAAAAATCTATAAATAATCATCAACGAATTTCAATTGGCTTCTCCAATCAAAGGTCCATCAACCATCTAAACCCTAATCGGGTTAATTGTTGTTTTGATAATTGAATAATGTTGAAGTTTGGGTTGAGTGACCCAAATAGTTTCAAAACCATTTGGGGATCACCCAAACAGTCTCAATACCGTTTGGTGATCACCCAATACCATTTGGAGGTCTAGGGTCAAGCATGGTTGACCAATTGAAGACCCAAAGGTTCTAAATTAATGTATAATCGATTGTTGATTTGGTGACCGGTCCTAGGATTCAAACCCTAAGTGAATGAATTGGTTATTGATGAAGTAATGGGAAAACGGTCTCAAGACCGTTTGGAGGATATCCAAATGATCCCAAGACCATTTGTGGGTCACCCAAGACCGTTTGGAGGTCTAGGGTTGACTATGGTTTAGTGGTTGAAGATCTAAAGGTAACAAGTTGAAATGCAACCAATTGTTGACCTAGTGATCAATCCAATGAGCCAAACCTTAATTGGTTGAGTTAGTTTTTGATGTTGACTTTAGCAAACGGTCTCGAGATCATTTGGAGGTCATCCAAATGATCCCCAGACCGTTTGGGGTTAGGTCAAGACTAATTGGATGATGGATCAATAGTTTCAAATCTATTAGACATACATTGAATTATGTTAAAGGGTTATCGATTCCAAACCCTAATCTAATTAAATCAAGCCTTAATTGATGATCAATTGATATTCAATTAAGGGTTAAATCAGTTGAAGGTTGACCTAATTAACTCAATTGAACAATGGTGATAGGTCCAATTGATGATTGAATACATATATACAACTGTTGAAGAATCCAACGATGGAAACCCTAACTCCATTTTGACTTGTTGAGACCATACTTGGTCCATGCGGTTTTGAGATGGTTTGGACCAAATGGTCTCAAGACCGTTTGAGTCCAAATAGTCTCAAGATCATTTGGGACCAAACAGTCTCAAGACCATTTGGGACCAAATGATCCCAAACCGTTTAGGCTCATGCGGTTTCAAGGTCGGTTGTGTCCATGCGATTTCAAAAGTCAAACTTGACCAAATGGTCTTCACCTCCTTCTTGGGCAAACGGTCTTGGAGGTCTACTTTACCAAACGGTCTCAAGGGCAGACTAAGACCGCATGAAGGTCCAAAAGGTCTTAGACTGTTTGGAGGTTTAGTGTGCAAGATCGTTTAAGGTCTAAATAGGTCAAGATCGTTTGATGCCTTAGTGATCAAGATGGTTTGGTGGCTGATTAACCTAAACCTCATGGATTTAAAGTGTTTAAAGGACAAAGTGTTTAGTTAATTAATACATGATGTAATTAAAGGTGATCATGGTACTTGTACCTTAATGGGATAGTGTGATTGAAACCCATGAAGCAGTTAAACTCTAATGATTACAATAGTAATGATATAACTCTAAAGTCAATTCTCTTTCATGATTAAGTTGACTTAACCTAATCTAGGTTGAAGCTAATATCATCTAATAAGGGATGAGAGAGAAAATACTATTTATATGAATGTTAATCAAGTAATGGACTCCCAATATGAATGAATGCCTAATTAGGGTATGATCCATGTTAGTGAGACCATGAAACCCTAATTATAATGGTTAATGAATCCTAACCAAAAATTGAGGATATTAGTGGGAGTAATCTTAATACATGATGAAGGTATGATCCTAATTCATACTGATGACATAGTAAACCTTAATTCAAGGTACTTTAATTATCACTCCCACTTGGGGTGAATAGTAAACCCTAATCTAGGGTAATGTGATGTAATGTGAATAGTAAACCCTAATCTAGGGTAATGTGATGAAATGTGAATAGTAAACCCTAATCTAGGGTAATGTGATGAAATGTGAATAGTAAACCCTAATCTAGGGTAATGTGATGATGTGAACAGTAAGCCCTAATTCTGGGTTATGCTTTTAAGCATGAAGCTCTATGATTGGATAATGATGTTGGATAAAT
The DNA here is from genome assembly GCA_963693085.1 of Alisma plantago-aquatica. Classification (NCBI taxonomy): domain Eukaryota; kingdom Viridiplantae; phylum Streptophyta; class Magnoliopsida; order Alismatales; family Alismataceae; genus Alisma; species Alisma plantago-aquatica. The sequence goes on from OY856415.1 coordinate 543,596,209, forward strand.
TGGACATTATGATAAATCCCTTTGTTTCGATGATGACAAACATTTCATTCTTATTATTCTAACGAGCTACTTGAGTGTGCAGGATTATGGTGGATGACAAAGCAACTAGGGAAATCACGAGCTTACATATTTACTTTCATGCAATGTAATCATTATTGTAAAAACTTGTACAGTTATATAATGTACAAGTACTTAGATTGCATGTAAATCAAGCGTTAGATCTTCCCTAGCTACACACCATAGTTAGACAAGTCATCCCTTCCAAAAGGATCACATTATGCACACTCATAAACACACTTAGTGGTTTAATTATAAGATTGAAACAGAGTCAATCTCGGTCGACCACACTCCTCGACCGAGACACTCTCGGTCGACAAACTTCTCGACCGAGATTGACCAAAAGTAGCCGTTAGACACAGCAGTTGACAGTTGCAAATAAACGTTAATCCAGAGAGCCTGTCGGTCGACGAATCCTCGACCGACTGGGCATCTCGGTCGACAAGTCCTCGACCGAGATGGTCTCTGACAGCAACTGCAGAATTAATTAACTAGCCGTTGCTAATGCGCCTAACTTATTCCTAACGGCTAGTTAAGCACTAGGAACCCCCTAGAAGTTGTCTAGAACGTCCTTAAGCATACATAGGTCATTCCTATAAATAGGACATGCCTTAGGTCACCAAAGAAGATCTAAGATATACTAGTGCTATACTTGAGCTTGAATACACACTTGCAATCTGTTTTAGAGCAATAGAGCAATTCCAACACTTGCCATTCATTCCTATTGCTCCCATTTCGTGTCCTATAGGCTAGTATCTCCTATCCACTACAATCACATTGTCATACACATTGGTTAGGAGATCTACACGCTTGATATAGGAAAATCAAGCCTTGTGCTAAAAGGATAAGTTGTAATTTCCGTTTTCTTTCTTATTCCTTGTTATCTTTTGTACTCTCCTTGCTACTCCTAGGGTTGGAGGCTGCGGATTGGAGAGGGTTGACTTCTCAGGTGGAGAAGGGGACTTCAAGCTACTTCAAGAAGGCTATCGCACGGGAAGCTACTTCAGAAGGCTGGTGCAACGGGTGTTGGTGCATCTACTTCAAGGGAAGGCTGCTTCAAGGTTGGGCGATTACTTCTAGGTGAAGGCTGCTTGAAGGGTTTGGGAAAAGAAATTGTATTTTATGTAAAGTCCTTGCGAGGTAATAAAATAGATTTCTTTTCAAATCCCGGTTGGGTAAGCAACCGGGTAGTGGAATGACTACCTTAGTATTTGCTAAGGCTAGGAACCACTCTAAACCCTTGTGTCTCCTTGTCCAATCTTTCTTTGTGGTTGCTTGAGTTTAAATTATTTTAGAATTATTATAAAACTCTATTCACCCCCCCCTCTAGAGGTTTTCAATTGGTATCAGAGCAGGCTTCAAGGAGCCCTAACAAGGTCTTGAAGAGATAAAAGGAGGAGGTGACTACAACCACAAGAAAAGGAGCATGGACCAATGTTCGACAAGTTGCAATTGGTGCTTAGGAACAAAGCACTCTACGTCTAGATGTCCATGGAGGTCAAAGAAAGAAGATACACATAAAGAATGTTTCGTTGCTACAATAAGTGAGGAAGAAGAAGAAGAGGTAAGCTTGCTTGATTTACCTAAGGAAGAGTTAGTTGCTATCATTGAAGAAACACATAATAAATATGTTGAATGCAAAAAGAAGTTAAAGAAATCTAGTAAAGAAAATGATGATCTAAATGCTAGACTTCTTGCTCTTACATCTGAAAATGACGATTTATATGCCAAATTGAATACTCTTAGTTTTGAAAAAGATAGCATTGTTTCTGAAAATCGTACTCTAAAATCATCTCAAAGTAGTAGTGAGGTGAAGATTTTCACTCTAGAAACAAATTATGATCTTCTATGTCAAGAAAAAGCTGAACTGCTTGCAAAGTTAAATGATATTCAAAAACAACCTGTTTTGTGTACACATCTAGATTATGATAATATAGTAAAAGAAAGGAATTCTTTATCATCAAATCTAGATCAAGCAAAACTAGACATCAAGAAAAGAATGGATGAGATAGCCAAGCTACAACAACAAGTTCGTAGTTTGAATAACAATGGCATTCTTGACCAAATTCTAGATAATCCTTATCGACAAATTGGAAGGAGTGGACTAGGTTATAAGCCTAAAGGTAAATCTCATCAAGAACCTAGTTGGAGAAGGACACAAGCGAGTCAATCAATGAATGTACATAGAGGCAAATATACATTTGTACAAAAGAACAACCTAGACCAAAATCATAGAAAGAGATATGAGGTTGATTCTATATGTTGCCACTATTGTTTACGTCTTGGACATTACTCCTTCTCCTGCCCATACAAGAAAAAGGATGTTGAGTTGGTATGGGTTCCAAAATCCCCAAATTGACTCGATTAGACTAAGTTGAGATATGACCAAAGCCTTTAATTTGCATATCTTTATGTCTATCTCAACTTAACATGTAGGGATAATAAATCGAAACTTAAAAGATTTGATTTAAAGGTTATCTTGATCTAAATTAAACTAAACTTTCAAATTGCATAATTGAATTAAAATAATATAAATTTCACTTGAAAACTATTACTGAAACACATTTCAGAAACAATACAGAAACTTTCTCGGTCGAGAAACTATTCGACCGAGAACACTTTCGGTCGAGCAATAGTCGACCGAGCAGATTACTGTCTTCAAGTTCTGCTGTATCTATTGTTGCTATCAATTTGTTGTAAATGTTTGATCAAGATTAAATTGCAGGAAATATTTTGAATCAAATCATATTGATCTCTCTACATCATGCATATAAAATCTTTAAACATATTGCAAAAATAATATATGAAGACTGATCTTTGAACAAACTTTCCTCCTTAGTTAAGAAAGTTTATTAAGCATGTTCATAGTTTGTCTTAAAACTGAAAACTCATGAAACATGAATAAGATTCATTTGGACTATCATCAAATTGATTTGAAAATGAATCATGTTAGTTTAAAACTAAGGAAATTACTGTTTCACATAGATTATCCTAAGTATTTCTTGATTCATGTATGCAAACCATGAATAGTCATTGTTCTTTATCATTGTGATTCAGTTCATATGAAGATATCTGCACAAATGATAAAACTAAATGGCACAAATGCATTTCACATATACGTACTCAAATTGGAAATCTACAGTAAAATTGCTGAATAATCTTTTGACGGATCTATGTGCCATCTATTTGTTATTTTACATGCAAAACTAGTTGAAGATCTTTTTGATATCATCATGTTTAGAATTAACTATTTCACATGATTTTCTAAAGTATCTCCTGGTCTATCTATATAGAAATCATGTGTTATGACATGATTACAATTACTGTATCTCATGAAATAATTATGGTTCTATCATTGCATCATGGGTATGCTTTCACTATTTTATCATTCAACTCATAAAAATGATGCTATGCTACATAGAACTTTAAGGTTTGAAATAAAATGAAGAATTTCTCAATAAGTATCTATAAGAAATTGAGATATTAATCATGCCTTCATTGTTAAGAAGATGTTTTCATATTAAGTATCACTTAACATGCTTCATTATGCTTTGATTCATATATAAAAATATTGAATGACCATTATAATTGTATATATCATAAAAGCATCTTGACATAATAGATAATAATTGTGGACACAACTTGTGATCAAGATGTTGCTATGCCAAGCCAAACGATGTCTCTTAGAACAAAATATTATTGTTTTATCTATTTGCTTGTTCTAAGAAATCAAAAGCAAATATTTTGACTTTAAAGATATTAATCTTGCTCTCAAAATATATGTTTCTAAAAGGATATTACGATAAGGATATAAGAAGAAATGGGATTTAATATTTCTGTACCCATAACCATATGAAACATCATTTACAATAAATGTAAAACATGCTTTCTAGAAAAATCTAGGTCAAAGACTTCACTATGACGCTCATATTAAGTTCTTATAATGGGTATATCTTAATATGCTTCAAATTGATATTTATAGCTATCTGCAGAATTTGCCTCTTGGTTAAAACAAAACTTAGCCAAGGGGCGCCATGGTCGTAGTCAAGGGCGACCTAAAATAAGCTTTGACAAAATGCTTATTTGGACATCAATTTATTGATTTTAATCTTAGTATACTTTTAATAAAGGTCAAAATCAACATTTAAAATTATTTGTGACCTTAAAAGCATTAAATTGCTTAAATTGTAAGATTAAGGGGGAGCTTCTAAAAACAAATTGGTTTTATTAATTAAGAAGCTTAGAAAAACATTGTAAACATCATTTGAAGATTGTTATGAACCTAGTATTTTTACTCTTGATTATGAAGCAATCTATGAATTTTATAAAAATGATATATTTTGTACTTAAAGGAACTCTCTAAACAAACCAGGGCTTAACATCCCTTGCATTTGGTTGGAGACATTTTCATGTACTCTAATATTAAAGGATTCTCATTTAATTTAGGGCTTAACATCCCTTGATAGATGAGAGATAAATATACATTCATCATAAGCTTAAGGGAATCTCATATCATTTCAAGGCTTAATATCCTTTGCAAATGATTGAGAAACAAATAGTGGATAAATCAGACATAAATCCATGTTTCTAAAAGGATATCTATTTAAGGGGGAGCAAAATGTAAAATTAAGGGGGAAAAGAAAATAAAATATTCAAATTGGATATCTTTTTGAAATGACAAAGGGGGAGAAAGAATATAAAATCAAAAATATAAATATAAATGAGTTTCATCTTGATTGCCAGCACTCACACTTGTAAAACAAGAATGGCTACAAAAGGTAATCTTCAGGTATGAAACTCACATGCTTTATATTTCCGTATTTCATATTTTAGGAAATGTTTGTCATCTTCAAAAAGGGGGAGATTGTTGGATAAATTGGACATTATGATAAATCCCTTTGTTTCGATGATGACAAACATTTCATTCTTATTATTCTAACGAGCTACTTGAGTGTGCAGGATTATGGTGGATGACAAAGCAACTAGGGAAATCACGAGCTTACATATTTACTTTCATGCAATGTAATCATTATTGTAAAAACTTGTACAGTTATATAATGTACAAGTACTTAGATTGCATGTAAATCAAGCGTTAGATCTTCCCTAGCTACACACCATAGTTAGACAAGTCATCCCTTCCAAAAGGATCACATTATGCACACTCATAAACACACTTAGTGGTTTAATTATAAGATTGAAACAGAGTCAATCTCGGTCGACCACACTCCTCGACCGAGACACTCTCGGTCGACAAACTTCTCGACCGAGATTGACCAAAAGTAGCCGTTAGACACAGCAGTTGACAGTTGCAAATAAACGTTAATCCAGAGAGCCTGTCGGTCGACGAATCCTCGACCGACTGGGCATCTCGGTCGACAAGTCCTCGACCGAGATGGTCTCTGACAGCAACTGTAGAATTAATTAACTAGCCGTTGCTAATGCGCCTAACTTATTCCTAACGGCTAGTTAAGCACTAGGAACCCCCTAGAAGTTGTCTAGAACGTCCTTAAGCATACATAGGTCATTCCTATAAATAGGACATGCCTTAGGTCACCAAAGAAGATCTAAGATATACTAGTGCTATACTTGAGCTTGAATACACACTTGCAATCTGTTTTAGAGCAATAGAGCAATTCCAACACTTGCCATTCATTCCTATTGCTCCCATTTCGTGTCCTATAGGCTAGTATCTCCTATCCACTACAATCACATTGTCATACACATTGGTTAGGAGATCTACACGCTTGATATAGGCAAATCAAGCCTTGTGCTAAAAGGATAAGTTGTAATTTCCGTTTTCTTTCTTATTCCTTGTTATCTTTTGTACTCTCCTTGCTACTCCTAGGGTTGGAGGCTGCGGATTGGAGAGGGTTGACTTCTCAGGTGGAGAAGGGGACTTCAAGCTACTTCAAGAAGGCTATCGCACGGGAAGCTACTTCAGAAGGCTGGTGCAACGGGTGTTGGTGCATCTACTTCAAGGGAAGGCTGCTTCAAGGTTGGGCGATTACTTCTAGGTGAAGGCTGCTTGAAGGGTTTGGGAAAAGAAATTGTATTTTATGTAAAGTCCTTGCGAGGTAATAAAATAGATTTCTTTTCAAATCCCGGTTGGGTAAGCAACCGGGTAGTGGACTGACTACCTTAGTATTTGCTAAGGCTAGGAACCACTCTAAACCCTTGTGTCTCCTTGTCCAATCTTTCTTTGTGGTTGCTTGAGTTTAAATTATTTTAGAATTATTATAAAACTCTATTCACCCCCCCTCTAGAGGTTTTCAAATGAATGATGATTCACTAATACTATTTTGAGCTAAGGGGATGATTAACCCTAATTTAATTGAAAAAGGAAACCCTAACCCTAGTAAGGGCATAGTGGTGGAACCCTTAAATAGTGATGCTATTAATGTTTTGCATTATGCTGATCTAAAATAAATGTATATGTATTCATCTGTACTAATTGTGTAGGTTTTATGGAATATTGAACATAGCCATGTATGAGCTATGAATCTTTGCTTATTAAAAGTACTTAATGAGTTTGTAAGAAATGATATGTTATGTTTCCTAGTGAAAGGTGACATAAGAGATTGACAGACTATGTGAGCCATATGAAATATCAACATTGTTACTATCCTGTTTATATGATCAAATGACTTGATGGCAGTATGATACTTGATAACAAGTGTTTTGATGATTTAAGGGTTTGAACACCCATATTCTTGAGTCATAATGATGAGATGGTTAGGGATTGAGATCCCAATGTTGAATAAGATGTGAAATGAACTTGATACAAATAGTACTCTTTCTTTATAACAATTGTTTTAATGGTTTACGTGCGAAAACATGCCTGATGCTAAAAGAATTCCATAATGTACTTAAATAATCAAGTATAATGATATCATGTAGAGCCCTGACCATAGATCCATCATCGTTAGAAGTTAGATGATGGTGCAACAGGTTTTCCTAAGGGAACTCCTGGAGAGCATACTTTTGAGTATGTGGGGGTTATGGACGCGAATATCCTTACGTCCTAATGAAGGAATTGGTGTGAGATAAAAAATAAATATCTCAATCCTTCATTATATGTATATGCCGGGATGATGTATCACTAATCTCCCAATGATGTTTTTGATGCCGAATTGATGTGAGATATAAGAAATCCCTTGATTGCAAAGAGAGTACAACATGCCACTGTAACTCTAATAGCGAAGTTGCCAGAATACCCTGGAAAGCTATTATAGCAGAGACACAAGATGTCCTGCATGTTTCTCCTCACACTGACTGAGGAAGATGAGGTCATAGAAATCCGTCTTTTCTGATGACCTATGTATGGTACCGATTTCGACTTTGTAGTGGTCGGTTGGAGTATGAGCGGTATACCTCATCTCCTCAGGGCATAAGTATGTTTGTAAAATGTAATCAGCCGTGTAGCATATTTGCTTAGGTTGAACTACGAGAAACAATGATTGATGATACATTGTTTATTAAGTCCTAGTTGGACAAATAATATACATATTATTCATATTCCTTTTTAAATGAATGACTTGCTATTCAATCAAATTATAATTGAAATGATTGCATAAAGAATACTGCTTTATTTAGTTATTCAATGATTTACCTGTTGTTGAATATTTATAATCCTAATGCTCAATATTATTCTATTATTTGCAATAACAATGCTTCTGGCGAAGAGTTATAACTCTCGCTGGGACAATTTTCAATTGTCTCACCCCCGTGGGATTCAACTTTTTAGGTAGACGCCGAGAAAGGAGAAACCCATCAATGGGTGAGCAGCAACAACAACAGCAGCAACATCAAGGATAGCAGTGATCCACAGGTGGAGTCAATGTCTGTTAGGTCTTGTATATAGAGAGTCCTATGTGTCGTCTCTGTACTCTCAGGTCCTAGGAGTCAGTAGATGGTTTAATATAGATCTGATGTTTTTGGCTTAATGCCTCAAGATTTTTGAACACTGCTTATGCATAGTTTAACAAGGCAGTTGATGCTTGTGACTCTCGATATGAGATATTATAGAAATGTAATGATGGATTAGCTTGTAACTAACTTACTTTGTTTCTTTATGAAGAAGTTTTACCGTTTGAGGATCTCTTTACAAAAAAATTTAATTTTTAGTGATTTTCAGTAATTCCGCTGCTAATTAATCGCTTCCACATCGTTAATAACGTTTTGTCCGAGACGTGCCCCACACTAAAGGCCATAGATTTATGTTTTATTAAAATTTTATGCTAATGGAGAGAAAGTAGTTATGTTCTACATTCTTGTTTATGTTCATGAATATATAATGATTTATTCTGCATGTTTGTATTCAATTGCATTGTTTATATTTTGTTTATGTTCATTTTGTGCAATAGATATTTACAAGAACATGTTTGTTAGTAATTTCTAATGATATACAAAAAATATACTCTTGTTATAGTAGTATACTATGCAATTACAATCATCTATATCATTTATTTTTCAAGTTTGTATTACAACTATGTCACTTAAAGGTCTCTAAAAGATGTATTATTCATACATGGAATGTGATTCATAATAAAATTCCTACTTCGGACCATGCTTGAAGGAGAGACATCTCTCTAGCCTCTGTAATATTTCTATAAAAGAGGGGTTATGAGGATACTCATCACATCTTATTTGATTGCTCTTTCTCAAGAAGTGCATGGGAAGCAACTACTAATGATGGGCTCTGTGATGTTATACCAAGTTCTCAGGTTGATGTCCTTTTTCTTTCTAGTGATAAAAACAATATTACATGTGCTCTTATATACTATCATTGATGGTTTGAGAGAAATATAAGGGTACATGAATAGATATATAGGAATCATGATGTTGTTTGGAAAGTGATTAGAAGTGAGGTGGAGGTGTTTATCTGATGTTGAGTTGGATTTGTGTTTTAGGGACACAAGTGGAGGCAGGAGTTTATCTAAATGTCTGACTTTGTTGTGGTGGTTCTTGTTGATTGCTTGATGTGGATCTACTTTTGACTGTTGGATAGATTCTTATTCTTTCCTCTATTGTGATTCGATGGAGGTTGATTGTTGCATTGATTCTTGTTGCTTGGATTGGTTGGTTTCTGGAGTTTCTACCTCCTGGAGGCTTGTTCTGTGGTGTTTATTTTGAAGAATTCTAATATGTGTTATGGAGCCTGCTTATTTTTTCTGTCCATTGTATATATTATTGATCCAAGAAGTTCTGGTTGGCTGACTCATTCCCTAAAAAATTCTTTTAGTTTGGGAGCTTCTTTTTGTGGTTTATTGTTATATCCCTTTGTTTCCTTTTAGAGCTTACATGTACATCCTTGGCCTGTGTGCCTTCTCTCTCCAATTCGTTCTCATTTTCCTTTCTTATGTTCTACACAAGCTATATTTGTACAAACAATTTTATGAGAAAAAAATGAAAAGGAGTTTTGGTGAGCAAATTAAAGTTTGTATTACAACATTTGAATAATTTGTATTCTTACTATGTTATGTTAAAACAAAGAAATAGGTAATACATTGTGTTTGACATCAAACATTGTGGATGATTGTTCTCATTATCCTATGTTTGCACAAAAAAATGTTATTGAACAATGTGACATCTTGTTGTAGAGACAACTAACAACTTCTTTTTTATTATACACATACTATATGGGCACCCATGAGTGGACCCACTACCTATTGGGTCGGGTTGGGTGTGCTATTGCTCCACCCGTTAAACATTGCATCTTTTTAACCCACACATGGGAGATCCAAAATTGCAATGATCCCACCCAAAACCCAGCCCACCCACCCATTTGACAGGTCTACTAGGATCCAATTAGACCATCGTCCTATCTTAATTAGATCTATGAGAAGAAAGAGTTCTCCTTAGATATTTTGATCAAAAGTAGCATGTTATATCAAAAAATATTTTGCCAACATGCGCAAAATAATTTGGAATAATAATCTTTGTTTCATCATCACAATAAACATGCAAGATATCATGATGACAATGAGGATGAAAAAAAAGAAACAATAGTACAGACCAAGTAGGAATAACAAAGTCCTATGAATTTCACTTGCTAAAAACTATGAAGTACATAAAGATTATTTATGTGCTTTCTGGATATTGTTGTTTTGGAGGAGGAAAATTGAAAATCAAAAACCATATTAACTCTGTATGAAGTGTGGAAAAACTCAAATTCTATAACACTTATATAGAACAAAGGAAAAGAAGTAGTCCAACTCCATGTTCAATGGCAAGAAAACTAGTTGGTTAGTGATGAGGTGGAGATTGACCTAGCTTTTATCAACTATTACGAGGACATGTTTTCTGCTTCTAAAAAACATGATCATCTATTTAGAATCGCTATACCTATTGTGATTTCTCATCTTAATTTGCCACAAAAGGAATGATTGGAAACATACCAACTTGAATGCAATCTAAAAAAGTCCTAAACACTTAAACACTAATAAAGATATAGCTCTTGATGGTATTTTTGGTCTCTCATGGTTAGAAACTATAATGTGACTAATGACTAAATTACAAATTGTGCTGCTCAATATCTAAGGGATAACTATTTGGTGGTGAAATTTTTATTCAAATTTCATCCTCATACCTCAAATTCCCAAATATGAAAGGTGTCAACAACTTATACCTATCACCTTAAATATTTTGTGCTTAAAGTGGGTTTATAATTTTTGTGTGGAAATATTTAAATAGTTTATGCCTACTAGAATGTCACATGCACAATGTAGTTTCCTATTAGGTAGAATGATAATTGAAAAGTTTTTTTCTAAGACATCATCCTTAGTATGATGAGAAATAAATCTTTTGATACAATGGAAATTGAGCTTGACTTATCCAAATCATATAGTATAATATCTTGACCTTTGAAAACATGATAATCATTTCTTATATGAACTCTGTAAGAGGATGTTAAACTAAGATTGCATGGAATGAAACTTTGATAGAAGGCTATACATCTAGTACATATCTTCACTATGGAGACCCACTCCTCCTGTATATTTTAGTGTCATGCATCAAGAGGCTCATCTTGATAATTGAAATTATAGTCCAAAACAAGAAATGGGCATAGTTTTTCTTTATTTGTAGTCATATTTCATTTTCACAAGTCATTAAAATGCACATGAAACTTATTCTCGATTGTTATAAAATGTTTATAAATGATTCTGGTCCAGAATTATGCATTGGATAAACTAGAATTTCCTTTTCAAAGACCATACCTTACAATAAAAGAAGTATTTTAAAAGAAGTGGATTCACATAGACTAACTATTGATGTGTATGCCCTAAGACGTAACCATACAATGATTGTAATGGGAAACTATGTACTTGATTTGATTAATAATACAAGTAATTATGCATTCCATTTATATTATGAGACAATACTTTACATAATAAAATGTCCAAAGAATGATTTGACTCGATGACATACGGTTTGGGTTGAGGACCGAACATGAGATCATATGGTACTTAAAGTATTCATTCTTCTTTTGCCCCTATTCAGATATTGTTGTGGAAATCATATGGATAATAATATAACATAAGAATAGAAGGTGTTTTGATAGATGAGTACATCTCTTTAGTCATGATACCAAATCAAGTCAGACACATAGGTACTTGTACTGAACAAGTGTATCAGATAGACCCACAGAGAATGATACATGTAATCTATTTAATGGTAGTCATAATTATATTTCAACATGAGAGTTGTGGGCTCTGATCTCCAAACCATGACATAAACACGATCAAAACTTAGCGGAAGCGAATCGGTAATCAGCGGAAGACAAAAATCACGGGAAATTAAAACTTTTCGTGACAAGAGCTTGAATCCATAAAAGCTTCTTTCATAAAGTGAGGTAAACTGTTTACATCTCAGGATAATTACTTCTTGAGTAATTATATACATCAGGATACCAAATCTCAAGATCACTATACAAAAGACTCCAAGACCTAAGAGTACAGAGGACACATAGGACTGACTCTAACTACACCATATGGCAGGACAATCTCCACCTGAGATTACTGCTGCCCCTGATGCTGCTGCTGAGACTGATCACCTGTAGGTTGGTTCCTTCGTCTCCGACGTCCACCTAAAAAGTTGAAGCCTACAGGGTGAGACAATTATACATAATTGTCCCAGTGAGAGTTATAACTCTTCGCCAGAAGCTTTATTATAACATCAAAGAATATTTTAAGCAGTAAAGCCTTCAAAGCATTCTGTAACAGTTGCAGGTATAACAAGATCTCAACCATTTAGGAGATATAGAGAATATAAACACTATTGCAATGTAACATCAATCAACTAACTTGGAGTTATCTCTGACAAGTTATACTACATGGTTGATTATGTTTTACAAACAACATTATGCCCTGTGGAGATGAGGCTTACCACTCATACTCCAACTGATCGCTGAGAAGCCACATAAGTATCATACATAGGTCATTAAGAGAGCCGGATTCTCATGACCTTCACCTTCCTTAGTCAGTAAGAGGATCACTTGTAGGACATCTCGTGTCTCTACTTAATATAGCTCACCAGGGTAAACTGGTCCTTCGCTATTCTAGAGTCACAATGGCGTTCTGTACTCTCTTCGTCATCAGGAGGTTTCATATTTACCTACCACTGATACAGATATCTATGCTTTCTTCATCATCAGGAGGTTTCATGTTTACCTACCACTGATACGGTATGAAAATATAGTGAAGGATGGATGGATTCCACATCTACATCACTTTCCTACACTAGGATGTAAGGTTCTACACATCCATGTACCCCACATACTCAAAAGTATGTGCTCCAGGTGTTCCCTGAGGAATACCTGTTTCACCATCATTTAATCTCTGACAATGATGGATCTATGATCAGGGCTCTACATTATACTTGATTAGTTAGGTACATTCAGTATTCTTTAACAGCATACATTGTTCTTCAAACAATAACAGTAGCATAGCAGCTATAAAAGAAGAATACTAAATGTAACATGCCTAACTCATATCAATCATCATTTCTCATTATCCTCATCACAAGTCATCTCTAAGGCATGACCTTGATGGTATTCATGGCTCTCATAGCCTATTATCAGCATAGGATGCCACTGGCAAGGCATCAGATTACTTTACTTATTCATAAGGCTAACAACATGCCTTTAATGAATATAACATCAACATCCATACCTGGATATGATTACCTTCATATCAGAACCTGCATGTTTAATACATCTGATAAAGGTAATACAACAATAAGGAATGTACTTCCTACTCTTGTCATAAGAGTTAAATCTCTAATTCACATCAAATAGGGTTTAATACTCAAAAGCATGCCATTTCCCTTGAATTAGGGTTTACTATTCACATCAAGGTGAATTAAACTCATAACATCATCATGTATGAGTAACATCTTCATGGATGCTCTTAGATTAGTTAAAGGTTCATCATTTATCATAATTAGGGTTTCTATGATCTCACACAGGTGGATCATACCCTAATTATGCTCATTCCTGTGCATTGGAGATGCTTTAATTGAGTTTCCACTTAAAAAGGGTACTTTCTCTCTCTAGAAGTACTTTCTCTCTCTAGAAGTACTTTCTCTCTCATCATAAGGTTAGGTGATGTCAACATCACCCTAGATCAGGTCGGATTAAGTCATCATAGGCTAACATAGCCAAAAACATCACCATTATGTGATTTAGAGTTACTTTCTCTCTCTAGGGTACTTTCTCTCTCTAGAAGTACTCTCTCTTTCATCATACTAATGGTGGATGATAACATTAGACTAGATCAAGTTGTATAGAGTCATTATGACTACAGACATCATTCTTATGTAATTAGAGTTTGAATTGAGCAAGGTATAACTCAATTGACCCTTCAGGGGTATTTTGGTAATTTCCCCCATTGATCATCATTATGGTCAAAAAACTTAGTCAAATAACCCCTTACTATACTAGATTATCATTAGGGTTTGATTCGGCCAACATTGGACCATTTATATTATGAATTGATTGAAAGAAGTCAACTTGGAATCACATTGATTTATTTCAATCATTAATCATCAATTGAGTTGAAATTGGTTGAAACTGTTGACCGTTTGCCCACTTTGACTTTCCAAGACCGCGAGCCTCTTTCTAACTCCAAGACCGCGAGCCCCCTTAGGCTTCAAGACCGCGAAGCCCTATCATTGGTTCAATTGATGTTGAGACCGCGAAGATCAAATTGGAGTTGAGACCGCGAAGAGACGTTGACCGTTTAGCTAGTTTGACCTCAGGACCGCGAGGCCCTTCGCGGTCTTGAGACCGCGAGCCTCCTCTCGGTCTTGATACCATGAGCCCCCTCACGGTCTTGAGACCGCGAGCCCTCTCACGGTCTTGAGACCGCGAGCCCTCTCACGATCTTGAGACCGCGAGGCTCACATGGTCTCAGCCGCTTGGTCCATCAACAAAATCAAAGATACAATCGATGATGTTAACCGATGTTGAAGCCCTCAAAAGGTCAAAGTTATGTTGACCACCTATGGATTGGGTCAACTAAGGTTATGCTTAACCAATTGGTCATTCAATTGACCCTCAATTGTTTACCAATTAGGATTGAAATCGATTCAATTAGGGTCTATCAATGTTCACCCATCAACACTCCACAATGTGACTCAACACAAGGTTGAACCCTTCAATTGAGCTCCAATTGGGCCCAAACTTGGCCCAAACGGTCTTGAGATCATGTGGGTGGACCCCACATGGTCTTGAGACCGTTTTCCCAAGGTTTCATCAAAATCTAAGGTGATTTGATAGGGGTTGAACCATGATTGAGCCATAAAACAGAATTTTGATTAAATTGATAACTTATTTGCAATTAGGTCCTTAATTGGTCCAATTACTTAACCCTAGACCTTCAAACGGTCTTGGGTAATTGTCCTCTCAGTCTTGAGACCGTTTGTATGAGTTCCAAACGGTCTTGAGACCGTTTTCCCATCCAATTTTGGATTCTAGTGCAAATTCATCAAGGTCTGACCCATTGAGTTGATGATCATGTCAACTAATTGTGTAATTGTACCTTCAATTGGTCAACTAATCTTGACCCCAGACCTCCAAACGGTCATGGTTGATTGCCCTCGCGGTCTTGAGACCGTTTGGGTGACCCCTAAACGGTCTTGAGACCGTTTAGGTCAATCAACCCTAAAAACCCTATTTAGGTCACCATAATTTCAGTACTGATTTCATCTAGGGTTAGCCCTAGTATTCACCCTTCAACTCTTAGCTAGTTTGGAATTAGACCATAAAACTTGGTGAGTTGTTAATTAACATTATTTTGAACAGTAATCTCATACGGTCAACGCTTATTCAATGACCTTACACGGTCTTGAGACCGTTTGCCCAAAAAGGCAATTTCAGACCGTTTGAAAATCAGGAATAAATTCAAATAAAGTTGTTACTTAAAAAGGTCATATCTCCCGATTCCTTTGGATTTCGCCTCCCAAATGTTGAGGGTAATTAGCCTATATAATTAGGAACAGATTTCTTATACGGTCCACGCCCGGTCAACGGGACCAAACGGTCTTGGAGACCGTTTGGCCTGTCGCGGTCTCGAGACCGTTTGCTCACCTCGCGGTCTTGAGTCCGAGAGAGCAAACTTTTGAGACCGTTTAAGGAAGTGAAAAGCGGTGGGTTTTTCTTGGAAATCACGCCTTCATCTCCTAGCTCAAGAACAGTATGAATATCCCATGGATTTGCTTGAAAAATAGCAGGGAAAAGTAGGGAAACACTAAGAGCTATTATCAAAACGCATATAAAGATGCACATAGTAAAGCATGGGTTTAGAGTTATAAAACCCGCCTAAAGCTTGCTTCTTGAGCTCCAAGCTTTCAAGCTCCAAGCTCTAATGGCGTCCTTGAGTTCTTACAGGTTGGCCAAGGTGAAAACTCCAAGGAAGGATGAAAAGAGACGGCTAGAAAGGTAGGGTTTCAAGAGTTAGCCATGAAGATGACCTTGAATTCGAGTTCTAACCATGGAATTAGGCAAGAAGAGGGGTTTAAACCTACCTTGCACCCCTTGGTCGTCCTCCTTAGCTCCAAGGCAGTCCTTGGTCATCTTTGGTGAAATGAAACAGTAAGGGAACGAAGGGTAAGTTCCCTTGCAACTAAGGGAAGGAGAGCTTATATACATGGGGTAGGATTTTCAACATTAGTTCATAAGTTGTCCATAATTCCAACTAGGTCCCTCCTTCTTTACTTGATCGTCCCTTCCACTTTATTCTAAGGGAAAACCTTCTATTAAGGTCTTAGGAAAAGAAGGTAAAGGAGAGCAAGCTAATAATGAAGTACATACATAAAGAAATATTACACATATACCCTGATTATTCAATCACAAGGCATATCTCATAACTTGATAATTCAATTGAGGTGACTTCCTCATCATTTCTTATCTTAATGATGGCAAGAGTCTAAAAAGATACATTAGATGACATATTTCACAATTTGTATCCCTTAATTTGGGTAAATTGCATTTTACCCCAATTTAAGGTTTCAAGCACTGGGATTGCTTCCACAGCTGCACCTTGGTGCCCTAGCTTGGGAAATCCCTCAAACTTTACCAAAAAGATTCTCATGATGTCTCATCATCAGAGGAACATCTCAACATGTGCAAATTGCAAGCTAACCCTTTTAACTGGGTAAATTGCACATAGGTCCCTGTATATCAAAACAATGCTACAACTTTAAATAAAAAGGAGCAAATACTGAAATATATGTTTATGAGAAACTTAATTACATGCTCAGAGTTAATCACAAAGATTTATTCACATATTTAGGAAAAACACCTAGGGTTAACTTATAACCCAGGTCAGGGATGTTACAAATTATCCACCCCTTACAAGGATTTCGTCCCCGAAATCGATAAAACATACTACGAGAAAAGGGCAGGATACTTCCTTCTCATCTCATCCTCTAACTCCCAAGTGGCTTCTTCAACACCACGATGGTTCCAGAGGACTTTCACAAGACTTATATCTTTCTTCTTTAACTTTTTAATTCGTTTATCAAGGATTGACACTGGTCCCTCCTCATAGGATATGTCATCATTCAATTCTACCTCCATAGGTTGTAGAACTGACTCGGTGTCGGGGTGACATTTCTTCAACATAGAAATGTGAAACACAGGATGTTACCTCTGTAATTCTGGGGAAGCTCTAGTTTATATGCTACCTTTCCAATCCGTTCAATGATTGAATAAGGCCCCATATATCTAGGAGCTAACTTTCCTTTCCTTCCAAAACGAAGGACCCCTTTCCAAGGTGAGACCTTGAGATACACTTTGTCTCCAGCCTGGAACTCTAAGGGTCTACGACGTTTGTCAGCATAAGATTTCTGCCTATCCTGAGCAGTCTTAATCTTATGTTGTATTACTTTAATCTTTTCTGTGGTTTGCTGCACCAGGTCAGGACCTAACAACTGGTGCTCACCAGTCTCAAACCAACACAAGGGTGATCTACAACGTCTACCATATAAGGCTTCATAAGGTCCCATATCAATACTATGTTGATAGCTATTGTTATAGGCAAACTCTATCAAGCTTAGGTGTAGATCCCAACTTCCGGTGAACTGGAGAACACATGCTCGCAACAGGTCTTCTAAGGTTTGTATGGTCCTTTCCGACTGTCCATCAGTCTGTGGATGAAAGGCCGTACTAAACCTTAGTTTGGTGCCTAAGGCTCTGTGCAACTGTTCCCAAAAACGACTTGTAAACTGAGGACCTCTGTCAGAAACTATTGTGACAGGAACTCCGTGCAAACGCACTATCTCTTTAACATACAACTCTGATAACCTTTCAGCAGAATAGGTTGTCTTGATAGGTAAGAAATGTGCTGTCTTAGTCAACCTATCAACAATTACCCAAATGGAATCATGTCCTTTGCTTGTCCTGGGTAGGCCAACAACAAAGTCCATGGTCACATGGTCCCACTTCCACTGTGGTATGGGTAAAGGTTGCATTGTTCCTGCAGGCTTCTGGTGTTCAGCTTTAACTTGCTGACACACGAGACACCTCAGAACAAAATCTGCAACGTCCTTCTTCATCCCAGGCCACCAATACAGATCCTTCAAATTCCGATACATCTTGGTGCTCCCTGGATGCATAGCATACATGGAAGAATGGACTTCTTCCAGGACTAACTTCCTCAAGTTGTCCACATCCGGCACTATCATTCTTCCATTATAACAAGCTACTTGATCCTCTGAGTCATGGAAACCATCTTGCTTCTCCTTTCCATACTCAGATCTAATCTGCTGAACTTCAACATCACCTAGCTGTGCCTCCTTAATATGCTCCCTTAGGGTAGGTTTAATATACATCTCAGCCAACAAACCGGCTAGCAATGACACCTTCAACTGTACATTGTCTTGCCTTAAAGAGATAAGCATATCTCTTCTAGAGCATACTAAAGAGTTTAGTTGTGCTCTATTCATGGTTGATGTTGCTGATTTCCTACTCAAGGCATCTGCAACAACATTGGCCTTGCCTGGATGGTAATCAATTGTACAGTCGTAGTCCTTGATTAATTCCATCCAGCGACGTTGCCTCATGTTGAGCTCATGCTGAGAGAAGATATACTTAAGGTTTTTGTGGTCTGTGAAAATCTGGAATGTTTCTCCGTAGAGATAATGCCTCCAGATCTTCAAAGCATGAACCACAGCAGCTAACTCTAGATCGTGTGTTGGATAATTCTCCTCGTGTTTCTTAAGCTGTCGGGAAGCAAAAGAAATCACTTGTTTATCCTGCATCAACACACATCCAAGTCCATTCTTGGAAGCATCACAGAAAACTATATACCCTTTTCCTTGTTCAGGTAGCACTAGCACAGGTGCACTTGTCAATCTCTCCTTCAGCAACTGGAAAGATTGTTGACACTTATCACTCCAAGAAAAAGGAACATCTATCCGGGTCAACTTGGTCAAAGGTAAAGCTATAGAACTAAAGTTCTTAATGAACCTTCGATAATAGCCAGCTAACCCCAAGAAACTTCAAAACTCCGTCGGTGTCTTTGGTTGTTCCCATTGTAGAACAGATTCTACCTTTGTAGGGTCAACACGAATTCCCGAGGCGGATATCACATGTCCAAGAAAAGATACCTCTGGCAGCCAGAACTCACACTTGCTAAACTTAGCGTACAACTTATGTTCTCTTAGCAAGGTCAAAGCTTGGCGAAGATGCTGCTCATGCTGCTGGGTATCCTTACTATAAATCAGTATGTCATCTATGAAGACAACAACACACTGATCAAGGAAAGGTCGAAAAACTCTATTCATGAGTTCCATAAATGCAGCTGGTGCATTGGTTAGTCTAAACGACATAACCGTGAACGCATAGTGACCATATCTTGTCCTAAAGGCATACTTGGATATGTCACTATCCTTAATACGGAGTTGGTGATATCCAGACCTCAAGTCTATCTTTGAAAAGACTGTTGCACTACGCAACTGGTCAAAGAGATCATCAATCCTCGGCAGAGGATACTTATTCTTTATTGTTACTTTATTGAGTTGTCTGTAGTCAATGCACAACCGCATTGACCCATCTTTCTTTTTAACAAACAAGACCGGAGCACCCCAAGGTGAAGTACTCGGTCAGATAAAACCTCTCTCAAGTAGCTCTTGAAGTTGTTTCTTGAGTTCTGCCATCTCGGCAGGCGCCATCCTATACGGAGTTTGAGCTATGGGTTTCGTATCTGGGATCAGATTGATTTCAAAATCAATCTCCCGAGGTGGTGGTATATCAGGAAGTTCTTCAGGAAACACATCTTCAAATTCCCTGACTATAGGAACTTCAGCAGGATTGGAACTTTACTTGGTAACATCTACCACATGGGCTAAGAATGCATAACATCCTTGCCTCAACAGCTTATCAGCAACCATAGCTGACACAAGACAGGTGGGCAGAATCTTTCTTTCACCTTGAAAGATCCATGTGTTGCTTTCATCAGCAAACACAGCCAACTTGGACTCACAATCCAAGACAACTCTATACCTTTCTAAGGTATCCATCCCGAGGATTATATCAAATCCCTGCATATCAAGTGGTATAAGATCCACTTGAATGCGATGGTCAGAAAAGAAGAGGATGCAGGGAGAACATACCTCCTGCAAAACGGCAGACCCACTCAACGGAGTCTCTAACAACAAACTATCTGCTCTATGACTAACAGTCACATTGCAGTTACGAATCACTTCACGAGTGATGAAAGAGTGCGTAGCACCCGGATCAATCAGAACAGATACATCACAGGATATAGACATATCAGAATATAAAATTTTCATCTGACCTGCCACTACCCGTGGATTGACCACTGCCTCAGGTGGGTTCATAGCATAGAACCTCGCAGTCGCCTGGTGTTGAGGTGGTGCTGATGATCCAGCTTGAGATGCTTGTCCACGTCCTCGAGCTGCTCCTTGATGTTGTCTATTCTGAGATCCCTGTTGATTCTGTCTCGGGGTTTGTTGTGTCACACCGACAGCCCTAGAACGGCAATCCTTCATCAAGTGTCCCACCTTACCACAGTTGTAGCAACTCTTCTCCTGTTGCTGTGGTCTGGGTGGTCCAGTAATTGACACTGATGCAGAACTGTGCGTCCCTTGAAGCAGTTGACTCCGCCCTCTACCTCTGCTTGGTGTCCATTGCGTTTGAAAACTCGATCTGGGTGGTGGAGGGTTAGGTGCAGAGAATCTAGGTTTCTTGGAATCTCTAGATGAAGAACCCTGGAACTGTGGATATCTTTTATGGGTTTGTCTTTTCTCAACCACAGATCTCTCTATCCTTCGGACTGACTCAACGAAGGTAGAGAATCTCTCTCTGTTTTCTAAGGCAGACACAGGGGTTGACATATCAGAATTCAAACCCTTCTTGAATCTTCTGATTCTTTCCTCATCCGTAGCAGCCATGTGCGGACAGAACCGCAATAACTCCATGAACTTAGCTTCATACTCACTAATGTTCATCATACCCTGCCTTAGTTTCTCAAACTGAGAGATCTTTTCATCTAGGAAGGTATTTGGAAAATATCTATTGATAAATTCCCGACGAAACTCTTCCCATGAGAACTCTACTCCAGGTCTCTTCTGCTCTTCCATGTTCCACCAGTGACCAGCACTGCCTTTGAGAAGATAGACTGCATGTCTAACCTTCTCAGCTTCCAGAATTATAAGAATCCTGAAAGCCTTCTCCAACTCTGTCAACCATAAGTCAGCATCTGCAGGGTCGGCAGTTCCGAAGTACTCGGTAGCTCCGACACGACAAAGTCGTTCGAATTTCTTACCGATACCTTGTGCTTCAGGCTGGGCAGGTGCCCTAGGTGCAGGAATGGGCATCCTATCGGTTATATGTGTCATGGCAGTCATGAACTGCCCGAACATCATCTGTACAGCTGGATCACTCATGTCAGCTGGGTCGAACTGGGGTGGCTCTCTTGGCGACTCAGGTGCAGGTTGTTCTATTCTTGGAACTCTTGCACCGCCTCGAGGTGCACTAGCACTACTCTCTGCCACGTGCTCATCATGATGTTCTGACATTCTTATGTATCTTCTTCTCCTGAGGAGCAGAAGATTCTATTAGATGAGGAAGGAGTACTAAAGGTAGACTCGACATCCTAAGTCCTATGCCTCTGTAGACTCAACTGAACCTGGAGCTCTGATACCACTAGTTGTGGGCTCTGATCTCCAAACCATGACATAAACACGATCAAAACTTAGCGGAAGCGAATCGATAATCAGCGGAAGACAAAAATCACGGGAAATTAAAACTTTTCGTGACAAGAGCTTGAATCCATAAAAGCTTCTTTCATAAAGTGAGGTAAACTGTTTACATCTCAGGATAATTACTTCTTGAGTAATTATATACATCAGGATACCAAATCTCAAGATCACTATACAAAAGACTCCAAGACCTGAGAGTACAGATGACACATAGGACTGACTCTAACTACACCATATGGCAGGACAATCTCCACTTGAGATTACTGCTGCCCCTGATGCTGCTGCTGAGACTGATCACCTGTAGGTTGGTTCCTTCGTCTCCGACGTCCACCTAAAAAGTTGAAGCCTACAGGGTGAGACAATTATACATAATTGTCCCAGCGAGAGTTATAACTCTTCGCCAGAAGCTTTATTATAACATCAAAGAATATTTTAAGCAGTAAAGCCTTCAAAGCATTCTGTAACAGTTGCAGGTATAACAAGATCTCAACCATTTAGGAGATATGGAGAATATAAACACTATTTCAATGCAACATCAATCAACTAACTTGGAGTTATCTCTGACAAGTTATACTACATGGTTGATTATGTTTTAGAAACAACATTATGCCCTGTGGAGATGAGGCTTACCACTCATACTCCAACTGATCGCTGAGAAGCCACATCAGTATCATACATAGGTCATTAATAGAGCCGGATTCTCATGACCTTCACCTTCCTCAGTCAGTAAGAGGATCACTTGTAGGACATCTCGTGTCTCTACTTAATATAGCTCACCAGGGTAAACTGGTCCTTCGCTATTCTAGAGTCACAGTGGCGTTCTGTACTCTCTTCGTCATCAGGAGGTTTCATATTTACCTACCACTGATACGGATATCTGTGCTTTCTTCGTCATCAGGAGGTTTCATGTTTACCTACCACTGATACAGTATGAAAATATAGTGAAGGATGGATGGATTCCACATCTACATCACTTTCCTACACTAGGATGTAAGGTTCTACACATCCATGTACCCCACATACTCAAAAGTATGTGCTCCAGGTGTTCCCTGAGGAATACCTGTTTCACCATCATTTAATCTCTGACAATGATGGATCTATGATCATGGCTCTACATTATACTTGATTAGTTAGGTACATTCAGTATTCTTTAACAGCATACATTGTTCTTCAAACAATAACAGTAGCATAGCAGCTAGAAAAGAAGAATACTAAATGTAACAGGCCTAACTCATATCAATCATCATTTCTCATTATCCTCATCACAAGTCATCTCTAAGGCATGACCTTGATGGTATTCATGGCTCTAATAGCCTATTATCAGCATAGGATTCCACTGGCAAGGCATCAGATTACTTTACTTATTCATAAGGCTAACAACATGCCTTTAATGAATATAACATCAACATCCATACCTGGATATGATTACCTTCATATCAGAACCTGCATGTTTAATACATCTGATAAAGGTAATACAACAATAAGGAATGTACTTCCTACTCTTGTCATAAGAGTTAAATCTCTAATTCACATCAAATATGGTTTAATACTCAAAAGCATGCCATTTCCCTTGAATTATGGTTTACTATTCACATCAAGGTGAATTAAACTCATAACATCATCATGCATGAGTAACATCTTCATTGATGCTCTTAGATTAGTTAAAGGTTCATCATTTATCATAATTAGGGTTTCTATGATCTCACACAGGTGGATCATACCCTAATTATGCTCATTCCTGTGCATTGGAGATGCTTTAATTGAGTTTCCACTTAAAAAGGGTACTTTCTCTCTCTAGAAGTACTTTCTCTCTCTAGAAGTACTTTCTCTCTCATCATAAGGTTAGGTGATGTCAACATCACCCTAGATCAGGTCAGATTAAGTCATCATAGGCTAACATAGCCAAAAACATCACCATTATGTGATTTAGAGTTACTTTCTCTCTCTAGGGTACTTTCTCTCTCTAGAAGTACTCTCTCTTTCATCATAATAATGGTGGATGATAACATTAGACTAGATCAAGTTGGATAGAGTCATTATGACTACAAACATCATTCTTATGTAATTAGAGTTTGAATTGAGCAAGGTATAACTCAATTGACCCTTCAGGGGTATTTTGGTAATTTCCCCCATTGATCATCATTATGGTCAAAAAACTTAGTCAAATAACCCCTTACTATCCTAGATTATCATTAGGGTTTGATTCGGGCAACATTGGACCATTTATATTATGAATTGATTGAAAGAAGTCAACTTGGAATCACATTGATTTATTTCAATCATTAATCATCAATTGAGTTGAAATTGGTTGAAAGTGTTGACCGTTTGCCCACTTTGACTTTCCAAGACCGCGAGCCTCTTTCTAACTCCAAGACTGCGAGCCCCCTTAGGCTTCAAGACCGCGAAGCCCTATCATTGGTTCAATTGATGTTGAGACCGCGAAGATCAAATTGGAGTTGAGACCGCGAAGAGACGTTGACCGTTTAGCTAGTTTGACCTCAGGACCGCGAGGCCCTTCGTGGTCTTGAGACCGCGAGCCTCCTCTCGGTCTTGAGACCGTGAGCCCCCTCACGGTCTTGAGACCGCGAGCCCTCTCACGGTCTTGAGACCGCGAGCCCTCTCACGGTCTTGAGACCGCGAGGCTCACATGGTCTCAGCCGCTTGGTCCATCAACAAAATCAAAGATACAATCGATGATGTTAACCGATGTTGAAGCCCTCAAAAGGTCAAAGTTATGTTGACCACTTATGGATTGGGTCAACTAAGGTTATGCTTAACCAATTGGTCATTCAATTGACCCTCAATTGTTGACCAATTAGGATTGAAATCGATTCAATTAGGGTCTATCAATGTTCACCCATCAACACTCCACAATGTGACTCAACACAAGGTTGAACCCTTCAATTGAGCTCCAATTGGGCCCAAACTTGGCCCAAACGGTCTTGAGGTCATGTGGGTGGACCCCACATGGTCTTGAGACCGTTTGCCCAAGGTTTCATCAAAATCTAAGGTGATTTGATAGGGGTTGAACCATGATTGAGCCATAAAACAGAATTTTGATTAAATTGATAACTTATTTGCAATTAGGTCCTTAATTGGTCAAATTACTTAACCCTAGACCTTCAAACGGTCTTCGGTAATTGTCCTCTCGGTCTTGAGACCGTTTGGATGAGTTCCAAACGGTCTTGAGACCGTTTGCCCATCCAATTTTGGATTCTAGTGCAAATTCATCAAGGTCTGACCCATTGAGTTGATGATCATGTCAATATTTTATTGCAATGTAATTTGGTGTAATTGTACCTTCAATTGGTCAACTAATCTTGACCCCAGACCTCCAAACGGTCATGGTTGATTTCCCTCGCGGTCTTGAGACCGTTTGGGTGACCCCTAAACGGTCTTGAGACCGTTTAGGTCAATCAACCCTAAAAACCCTATTTAGGTCACCATAATTTCAGTACTGATTTCATCTAGGGTTAGCCCTAGTATTCACCCTTCAACTCTTAGCCCGTTTGGAATTAGACCATAAAACTCGGTGAGTTGTTAATTAACATTATTTTGAACAGTAATCTCATACGGTCAACGCTTAGTCAACGACCTTACATGGTCTTGAGACCGTTTGCCCAAAAAGGCAATTTCAGACCGTTTGAAAATCAGGAATAAATTCAAATAAAGTTGTTACTTAAAAAGGTCATATCTCCCTATTACTTTGGAGTTAGCCTCCCAAATTGTGAGGGTAATTATCCTATATAATTAGGAACAGATTTCTTATACGATCCATGCCCGGTCAACGGGGCCAAACGGTCGTGGAGACCGTTTTCCCTGTCGCGGTCTCGAGACCGTTTGCTCACCTAGCGGTCTTGAGTCCGAGAGAGAAAACTTTTGAGACCGTTTAAGGAAGTGAAAAGCGGTGGGTTTTTCTTGGAAATCACGCCTTCATCTCCTAGCTCAAGAACAGTACGAATATCCCATGGATTTGCTTGCAACATAGCAGGGAAAAGTAGGGAAACACTAAGAGCTATCATCAAAACGCATATAAAGATGCACATAGTAAAGCATGGGTTTAGAGTTATAAAACCCGCCTAAAGCTTGCTTCTTGAGCTCCAAGATTTCAAGCTCCAAGCTCTAATGGCGTCCTTGAGTTCTTACAGGTTGGCCAAGGTGAAAACTCCAAGGAAGGATGAAAAGAGATGGCTAGAAAGGTAGGGTTTCAAGAGTTAGCCATGAAGATGACCTTGAATTCGAGTTCTAACCATGGAATTAGGCAAGAAGAGGGGTTTAAACCTACCTTGCACCCCTTGGTCGTCCTCCTTAGCTCCAAGGCAGTCCTTGGTCGTATTTGGTGAAATGAAACAGTAAGGGAACGAAGGGTAAGTTCCCTTGCAACTAAGGGAAGGAGAGCTTATATACATGTGGTAGGATTTTCAACATTAGTTCATAAGTTGTCCATAATTCCAACTAGGTCCCTCCTTCTTTACTTGATCGTCCCTTCCTCTTTATTATAAGGACAAACCTTCTCTTAAGGTCTTAGGAAAAGAAGGTAAAGGAGAGCAAGCTAATAATGAAGTACATACATAAAGAAATATTACACATATACCCTGATTATTCAATCACAAGGCATATCTCATAACTTGATAATTCAATTGAGGTGACTTCCTCATCATTTCTTATCTTAATGATGGCAAGAGTATAAAAAGATACATTAGATGACATATTTCACAATTTGTATCCCTTAATTTGGGTAAATTGCATTTTACCCCAATTTAAGGTTTCAAGCACTGGGATTGCTTCCACAGCTGCACCTTGGTGCCCTAGCTTGGGAAATCCCTCAAACTTTACCAAAAAGATTCTCATGATGTCTCATCATCAGAGGAACATCTCAACATGTGCAAATTGCAAGCTAACCCTTTTAACTGGGTAAATTGCACATAGGTCCCTGTATATCAAAACAATGCTACAACTTTAAATAAAAAGGAGCAAATACTGAAATATATGTTTCTGAGAAACTTAATTACATGCTCAGAGTTAATCACAAAGATTTATTCACATATTTAGGCAAAACACCTAGGGTTAACTTATAACCCAGGTCAGGGATGTTACAAGAGTGGTGACTCTAGTCCTTAGATCTAAAGTCATTACAATGATGGCATCATGTTTAATGAACTTTAACACTACTCAATGTGACCTTGAATAGGGGCTTCCATACAAGTAGAGATTGGCCACATTATGACACAACTGGATTATTTTGAGTGACATAGATTAAATGAGTCCCCCTATACGACCGATATCCTGGATACTCGATAAGAAAGACTCTGAAATGCATGGACACTCTATTGTGAATCAAAACATGATATCGCGATCACGTGTATATCTATAGCTTAACTTGGATCAAAAAACTTAGATTGAATACTAAGAGGATGATGATTATGTACCTTGAATTCAATCTATGTTATCTAGACAAAGTGATTATACAGTCATGCTAACAATGGTCACAAAAGGATTGAAGTTGTTCTATAACTTATCTAATTACTTGTATGACAATGTTTCTATATACAACTCATTGCTTGTGAGGTTGTAATATGACTAAAGACATAATTATTGACATAATATGGAACATGTAGGGTCACATGGATAGGAAGAACAAGTAAGAGGAGTATGTCATGGACACATGGTAAAATGATTATTAGAATCTTTAGGTAACTAACTAGAATAAGGTTATAATTTTTAGATCTCTAGATGGTTGTCTAGATGGTATATTTGGTCAAATGAATTCCAAACAATTGACTTTTGTAATGAGTCAATGGGCTAATTAAATATTATGGTTGTTGAAAACTCAGACGGTTGATTGAATTCACCATTCAATCGACTAGACATATTTGATTGATTAATGTGATTAATTTGTAAACTAATTAATAATATTACTTATAGAACATTATGCCTTATGTAGTTAATCGACTAGACCAACTAGTCGATCGATCAAACCATACTATCAATCAACACGACTAGTAAGTTGATTGATTGGAAACTTGAGCATTTGTAGAAATTTAGTCCATGATTTCTTTTCATAGTTGGTTTGAAAATCCTATTCTCTTACTTCCTTAATTATGGTGGGCATGCTTTCTAGGGCTATTGATAACACTTTTTGACATGTTAGAAGCCCTATCCATCATTACCTAGAAGAGAGGGATAGGGAGATAGAGAAATGCTATATATTACCAAGATAGGACTTCTCCTTTCTACTGGCTCGAGTAGTGTGACATGGAGTTCCCATTGCTTTTGTGTGCTACATAGAACAACATGGGTTGTGAGAATGTGTTAGGAGGATGTCATTAATTGTTATCCATACTTTGTCACGAGCTACACACATCACCTCATGAGAAACATCTCTTGATCTACTCCACAATACGTGATACCTCACATTGCCCTTTCTAATACACCATTGTTGATGGTTTTTAATGGTATATGGATGAATTCATTTGTTACTTCTAATGTTCCTGTCACTGATCACAAATCCAATCACTAACAACTTAGTCAAGTATCTGGGAGTGCCAAATTTTCACTATATACTAAAAAACAAAACACATTTGGATGTTCTAGAAAAGATATCTAATATAATCAATTTGTCATCCTCTCTATGTCTATATCATGCTGTCTGCATTTACCTTGCTAACTATACCTTTACCTCCATTCATATTTATGTTATGTAGTCTACAAAGCTAACACTTGCATTGTGTGATAGAATTGACAACATGATGTAAAATTTTATCTGTAGGAGGTCGCAATTCTCACCAGATGTCTTTGATTTCATGTGACAAGGTAGAAAGAAGCAAGAATAATGGTAGGCTAGGTGTTGAAGCTATGACAAATTGGAAAAGGGATCTAATCAATACAAACTCATGTGGTGTCCATAATGGTAGAAAATTCTTTTTGCGCCAAGGCTTAAAACACAAATATGATTCTCTTGAAATGATTACAATAGGGTAGGACCTCATATTTGGTGGAAGAAACTATGCAAGGTGAATCCATGATTAACCAAAAGTCTTATATTATACCAATCTATAGGAATGGCATTAGGGTTTGTGATAATGTTTTCCTACAAGGTGGACCTGTGTTGACAAACAAACATTGAAACCTATACCTAATGTGTTGATGGACCTTTGGGTTTGTAACTTGATCCATATGGTAGGTGCATCATGAGGACCTTGGAGTTAGTAACTTGGTAAATATTGTAGGTTCATAGGACACAAATTTCTCAAAGATTATTTACCTAGTAATTTTGTGGAGACATGCAAGAAAATCATATTACCAACTAACACAAACCATGAGCATATATTCATATATGGGAGAACAATGAAAATGGGAATCTCCCCACCAATTCAATCATACAAAAAAATAAATAGAAAATTATATGTAGGAGCTTTAATGGTATTTTGAAAGAAAGGTGATGAACAAGTGAAGTTATTCATATGGTTGTCAAGCCATGAACTTATGCTTTCCAATTACAATACTTTTTGAAGGAAGATAACTACTAATGGTACATGTGTTAGATGTTGATACCAATAGGAAATACCATCTATATTGTTAGAGATTTCCTTTATGCATCAAGATATATGGGCTAAGATGGCATAGGTGAATAGAGGTGATGACTTTTTTATCAAGTGCAACCTTAGTAAATGGGTACTTACTAATGTATGACTGGATGAGGACCACAAATTAAGTTTATGATCTCTTATTCATACATTTGGAAATGTACAAACCTCCAAATCTTTTAGAACATCAAAAAAATAAAGAAACATCATAACTTCTTCATTAGGAGAGAGTACTCAAATACAAAGAATATTTGGGTGAAGGAACCTATTATTACAAATCCTATAGGTATCTTGGAGTGAAGTAAGATGATAGAAACTTTTTAAAGTTTAATGTTGATGTGCCTGTGAAGAAAAGAACAACAACGATTGTTGTGATGATTACAGGTGAACAATGGGAATGGTTTTGGAGGAAATGGCAAGTTCTTACATGTGGACTTTATAATGGAGGTTGAGTCCTCTACCATTGATCTAGCTTCAAACTTTACAATGGCTAATTTGGTCAACTTTTTGTATGATTGAGATTGATATCCTAGGTATAAAGAATGAGCTGGAAGGACAACTTAGCTCCAATCCCAAAAACCCATCTTGGAACTTCTTGTGGCACTCAATAGTATGAGAAGCCACCCATGAATCTAAGAGGCTCTCTAGATGAATGCCTTCTTTATGGTAGTAGCACTCTCATATGTTTTATAGTTTTTTTTCATACCCCTTCTAAGAAAATGATACATTTAATATATTATATATGATTAATTTACAATACTCGCTAGTTTGTGAAAATGGCACTATCAGCACAAATGTTTGTGACATGTCACTTCTATATATGTTAACTCACAAAAGAAGGAATTTTACTTAGATGTGTTTCTTTGTAATGTAACAAATTAATGATAATTGCCCCACCTATGTTTGAGAGAGATAAATGCCAAAAGGTTATAGATTTCTAATAATGATTTGTCATAATGCGGCTTCGAATTGCAAGTCCGCAAACTTGAAATTGAAATAATTTTCTTATAATCCCTACCAAAGTTGTGATGATTGCTTGATTTGTAGAAGTGTAAATGGTGGTCATGTGCTTTACAAATGTAGTTTTTAAATGTTGTAACATTGGTCAAGCACAATTTTCAAAAGTATGTATGTTAATTTAACAATATGAACGAGTACATAAATAGCTTATTATTCCTTTATACATGCACATGTCTTTCATACCTCAAGCCCCCTTGTTTGGATTCTATTAGTATAGAAAAGGTTAATTATAGATATGCATAAACATCAGAATAAAACAACAGAGATACATCAAGTCCACATGGAATACGGAAAACGTATCCCCTCTTCTAAGACTGGATTGCTGTTGCTCGGTGAATGGGGACAACCTGTATCATTACCCCTAACATCAACCATATTTGAACCATCATAAAAGAAGGAACCCATGTCCTCATCGTCTTGTAGTGGTTGATACTTGATGTCATTTGCGTCATATATATCCTCATCCTTGAATGCACAATTAGAACCGGAAGAGGTTGTGGGAGATGACACTTTCTCAACCAGATGTTTGAACATGGAAGACCTCAACAAGAGGCTAAGGGCAGATGGTGAGGCCTTAATGCTTGAGGGGAAATCCATGTTGTTATTGTACTGAAATGTTGGTGAAAGCATGACCTGCTGTTTGCCTACACATAAGGGGTTGATGGCCATGTTGTTATTGGATTGATGGAAGGCTTTCCGTCGTTGGAGGAGAGCACTGGTTTGGTGAGGTTCATTGTTAGCAATACTTGCAATATGAGTGTTGTTGATGATGGTACGTGGAGCTTGTTGCACACTGCCTACTAGTTTTTGCATCATTGCTTGATTGTTGGAATGAGCACCTGGCCTGAGCCATCGAATGTAGGTGCTAAGATCAAAGTTGGTGATGGCGTTAATCCCACGGTACTCGATGGCTGCTATGTCATAAGCATGGGCTGCCTCCTCTTGGGTGCCTGCGTATGCATTGGCATATAGCTACGGTTAATCCTAATCTCATACATATATAACAAAAATTATGGAGTATGGAGTGCCATGTTTGTAACTACTTGGAAAATCAACCATTTATACTTACTATAGGTGCCAAGGTAAAGATATTTGTTCCCAAACACCCTTCCTATTCTTGCTTCCCATCGTCCATTGTGGTGATGCCTGTAAGGATGGTAACAACATGTGAAGATGGCAATCAATAGTTTTCATTTTTTTTCATTGACTCTTTTTATGCTCCCAAAATAGAAAATAAATAAGCTAGACATTTCATTATCTTTGTACACATGTTGATGTAATAAAAATCAGTGGTTTATGTTAAGTTTCATTTACATGTGGCATTAACATGATAAGGGTGCATGCTATCTTGTATCCATCTGGGACTAGCATATGTTAAGGCTTCTTGAAAAATATATTTTAACTAAAAGTTGCATGGAGAGGGGGAAATGGTTGGTAGATAATCTGGAGCTTCTTAGGAAAAGAATTTTTGATCATTTCCAACATGTTAAAAGCGGTTTCTCAATATCATCAAATACAAAGTCTTGTATAGAAAATAGAATTAACTTTTAATTGATTTTCTAACCAGGGGTGGAACCAGAAAATATGAAGGGGGGCTGAGTTGGGAGATCTAAGTATTAACTATAGTAGGGGGGGCTGAGTAAATTGAGTTGGTAAAAAATATGCTTTAGGGGAGATTGGAAGCTGAGTTAGTTGTTTATAACAAAGTCCTGAGCTACCAATTTACTTATGTTTATATCAGAAAACTACCTATATATATGGGAGGGGGGCCGGTTCCCACCCCTACCCCCACCCTCTAGATTCACCCATGTTTCTAACCAGTGGCGGAGCCACACTTGGGCATGGGAGGGAACATGCCCCACCCGTCTTTGCTCATATTAACATTTTCGTACTGTATATATAACTCGATCTATCAATCTTACAAACTATTGCAGTCGTGTGCCCACCCTGGCCTGGAGATCCGCCGCTTAATACGTCTGCTCACTGTAGAAAAGGTGTAAAATGCGTCCCTTCCCCTTTGACTGGATCGTCCCTATTACATGTTCATTTTCCTTTACGGAAAAGTAAAGTTTGCACTTTCTGTTACAAAATGATTTTTTTTACTGCTAATGAGTCGTATATCTCTTATTCATATTATAACTTTGTTTCCTTCTTTTATGAGCGTCACCGTTTCCCAATATCCATAGATGAGTATTGTCTTTGAATACGAGGAAGCAAGATTTGCAAACAACAGAACTCACAAGTATTAGCATAAATATTATATTCATGTTAATCAAATCGCTAGTGTACTATTTTAGATATTGAACTTGTAGAAATATAGGTCTACAAATGGTATACAGAAGTCTGAACGCTAAGTATATGATAATGACAGTGATAGAAGCACTTTTTATTTGAGTTTATACACTACCTTTTGACATGAAAAATATATTTGTGGCTTCATATAAATATCTCTGCTCTTGTTACGATAGTAGAACTTGTTCTTGGTTAATAAACTCAGACATAGCTGATGTGATGTAACATAGACAATAACACTTTGAAAAAAGAATCATTCAGTATATCTTAGTAGGTAATCACGTTATATTTTATTTGATGTTGTTTTGTTCAAAAGTTTTTATTTTCTGTCGCATTTTATTGTTATGAGATACTTACCAAACTCAATAAATATATTTTTTTCTAGAGGTTGGGCACAAAGACATTTGACCTTTTTGTTCTTAGTATAATCTAAATGATCGGCTTAGACAATGTTGATAATATATTAAGAACAATTATTATGAGTGATCTAGAAAAAATTAACGAGTGCTTTTTATATTTTCTTATTGTATAAACACCATAAATGTATGTTACAAGTGGTTTTTTATATATCTTATTTCTGTTATATTCTCACGGACACATAAGAAATACATTTATTAGATGATCCATATGAACAAATGCAATCAATAATAAGTTGAATACCATTTTATGGATGTATATTCTTGAGTGATGATGTTGTGTGGTGCCCCCCTCAAATAAAAATCCTGGCTTCGCCACTGTTTCTAACCAAAATAAAAATCAAGGTCGGGGAAACAAAGTATATAAATAGAATTTACCTTGCAACCCCTCTATATTTTGATACACCTCTCGAGAATCCACTGCTTTTCCTGTATAGAAGTTAGAGGACGGGGAAATATTTGTCAGGATAGCAAGACGATGTTTTCTAGACAAGAATAGCACGTAAGGGACATCAAGTTAAAAAAACGGCATATTGACGTAGAGGATCACCTCCTTATCGATGCGAGGTACTCCTCCTTAGTCATGTTCTGCATTATCTGTATCTCCTTCTGGTAGTCAGAAACCTGAAAATGAAGTCCTCTTGACAATCAAATACAGAAACAACCTTTGTCTGGCAAGATATAAACTCCGTTTACTGGTTGCTAGTACGCACAGGGAAGTTGGTGAACGTAGTGGCGCCCCAATACTTGAGCGCCGCCAAGTCGTACGCCCTGGCCGCTGATTCCTCCTCTGTGTATGCTCCCAGATAGACCTGCTTGCCCTTCTTCCTCTGCGTCGCATTCCACGACCCTTTGTCCCACAAGTGCGCCTCGTAGCGCCCCGTCCACCTGTGCCTGCTCACCCCGCGGAACCGTGAGCTCCTCTTGACGCCTCCGCTCGCCGTGGGCAGCAGCGTCCCGACTGTTACGTCGCCTTCCACGGCCTGTAGAGCTGGCAGCTGCCTCGGCTCCCTCCGTCTCCTCTTGATCGGAGTACTCGTCCCGCGCAGTTGCTGGTCCGCTGCCACCGTCGTATGGTTCTGTAGCTCGCCATCCACTGACGCCGCAAGTACTGGAGGATCTCTCATGCGCCTGGCTATGCTGGAGCTACACGACTCTGTTTTCACGAGCACGCCGCCGGTGTCCATGGAAGTGGTTGGTTGGAACGTCGTCTTTTTAGGATTGGGGCTGGGGTCCAGGAGATTTTGGAAATGAGCCCATCGCCTTATATATCTTGGAACTGCATCCCTGTATACTGCCAGCCGAGAGTAGCTGTGTCGCGAGAGTGGAAGAGACAAGGAAGGCGGTGATTACGGTACCAGTGGGTTTGTCCGGTAATGACTTGGTTCGCATATCATCACCGCCGACATGGCGCGTGTGGAGGAAAGGTTAGGGTTTCCTGACCAATTATCTTCTGCCATGTACCAGCTATCTATTCATTCATCTCTTGCTAATATTGTTATTCTTTAGCTTTCTCTAGCATGTCAGCTGCATGTATGGACTCGTCGTCGTCGAAACACAAATCCTACCGTATCCGTCTTCTTGTACGCCTTCGGAAACAAAACGCACGCACGAGCGTGTAGGTTGTTGTCTGCTTTCGAAGAACTGGTTCTTGAACTCTTCGTCTGAAAGGAGGAATCTTTATACGCGGTTTGGATCGAAGCTACTCTAATTCCTCCCTGGCAGCGCGACCCTGCCGCCTCCCATTTGCGGCTAGGGTTGGCTGTATATTATGGTGGTGGATAAAGTTAACTGCGCCAGAACAGGTAACAGTTGCCTGGTGATGATCAACAACGAACAGTGAACCATCGTTACTTCCAAAGTACCAACTAGACAACAACTTTTTTTTCCTTCTTTTTCTCTTGTTGTTATCATCGGTCACAATCGACGATGACAAATACACAACACACGCATAGATGATGTAGTATATATTGCAATCAGCTGGTCCAAGTAACATGCACTACTAAAACCAGGGTGGGTATTCAATATTGATGATAGTGAGACAAAGAGTTACAAACTTCAGGTGACACATACAGAAATCATATACAATCTACGTAAATATGAGTGAAATAGATGGCATTCATTGTAACATTCCAAAGGAGTAACATTCTATAGATGACATACATATAAATCAAATATTTATTCAAAGGGTATTCATTTTAGAAGATAGGTATGTGTAAGTCGCATGCTCTACACAAGAAAGGTATCCTTTAAGTGACGTGCAAGTCATATAATACTTCTTGATTAGAAATGAACATCAGGACGTACCATATACACTTGGTTTTGTGATTTTAGGTGCATAATTCACATGCTTTAACATGTCAACTTTATTAGCACTAGCTAATAATAGTTATCATGTGGAGGGAAAGTGATTTTTGTCTTTTATGTCAATCGGAGGGTGTTTGAGTCATCATTATATGTAGGATTGCATGTGACACTAGTATCCAAAGGGCTCTACGGGAAAGTATGCTCACCTTTGTAATGGGTATGGAATACACATGCACACACACACCATGCCACACCTCACCTAGCCTTGTTGGGCTCAGGCACGGGTATGGATGTGGCTCACAACTAAATAAGTACTTAATCAATTATCTAATTATTTCTTTTAAATTAGAAAGAGACTCCTCGTAATTCTTTTACTTGTACAAGAGTAGTTGTGTGATTGGGTCAAACCAAGAATAGAATTGTATATGGAAGTGCTAAAAATCAAGTCTCATGCTTACAGTTAAACACAGATCTAATACATAAGTATGTCATTTGTGTGTTTGTTGCCCTATTACCTGCCACCTTACATAGTCACTTGCTTCTCTCGTGGGCTCTTCCATTGAACAAGAGATCTTCTTCCCTAACATTCTTCTCCTTGATGTCATCTGTTGGGGGGTGGTATCTAACAACCATTGAGTTGCACTGATGGTTTTGTTGTTCATCATCTTTGTGCAAGCGACACAATTTTCTATTACATGTTTGTGACCAGATTAAATGGATGTGTTATTGTGTCAAACTGTGAAGAGGATTATATACGGAAGTGCTAGAAATAAAGCTCAGCCTTAGCGTTAAACATATATGTAAGATAGAAGTCTATCATTTGTGTTTTGATGTCTTGTCACCCGTAGCCCACTTCTTTTGTGGAGTTATCCTGAATAAGGGATCCGTTTATCTGTCCCTTCTTCCCTTTCAAGCGACATGTTGGATAGTGGTACCTAATAGACGATGAGTTGCATCGGTGGTGTTGTTCGTCATCTCTGTGTGAGTGAGACAATCTTTTGTTACAGATTTGTGACTGGATAAATTGAAAGAACAACGTGCATCCAAAAGATAGTGGAGTGTTGATTTCTATAAGTAATGCATCTCTCCTTCAAGAGAGCAATCTAGTTTGAGTTCTAACTTAGTTTATTTGTTTCTCCTGCTCAGTTTGCTTCTTATGTGATTCTTGACTTGTCTTGTAGACCTACTAATTAAATAGTAACTATAAAATACAATCACAAAGAAATCACATCTGTCATTATTAACATAAACGGACTATGTCGTCACCATCCTAACATTGACAACTTTGGTATGCTTGAAAAATTTTACGGCACCAACTTTGCATGTTGGTAGAGCCGAATGGATATTTGGCTTTATATGATCAGACTTTGTAACTATATTGTTAATGATGAACCTAAAACTTGATGAAAAAAATATTTAGAATGCCAAGAAAATTTCTATGGAAGGAGGCTGATCAGTTGTGCAGAGGATGTATCCTCTTTACATTGAGCAATATGATAGGGCTTTGTAACTATATTGTTAATGGTGAACCTAAACCTGATGAAACAAAATCTTCAAAATGCTAAGAAAATTGTTGAATGGAAGGAGGTTGATCAATTATGTCGAGGATGTATCATCTTTACTTTGAGCAATAAGTTATACAATGTATGCTCTAAGCTTCTTGTCATGACTAGCAAGATTCTATGTGATGTATTAGATGAAATATAAAATGGAGATCATGGTGTTAGAAAATGTTCTATCTCCAAATTTCCTAAATTCCATATGAAAGATGGTAAATCAATTTCTGATCATGTACATGATTTCTAAATCTTGTGTCATAACCTCTCTGAAGAGAAAACAAAATTATATTATAAGTTGAATGTTATGTCTACCATTGAAAAGCTCCCTAAGTCTTAGGAGGCTTTTGGCTTGTATGCCAAGCATAGGAAGGGTGACATTACCCTAAGTGAACTTATGTTAGATATTCAAATAATTGAGGAACACTTGAAAGAGGAAGTAGTCAAGGTACCCTTTGATGTAAATCTTTCTGTCGATCTTGCAACTTCTAAGAATAAAGATAAGAAAAATAAGAGCATACTTAAACCCAAGGTCAATATTTTGAAGAAACTAAAGTACATACCTTGTTGGACTTGTAGATAGGTTGGCCACTGGAACAAGGATTCTCTATGAAAGAAGGCAAAGAACACAACTACATCTATAGTTGAGGAGGTTGTGGTCAAGATGATGGCTACTTCCTTAAACCTCACTAATGGGCACATTTCAATTAAATTTGAAATCATTTATATTTTTGAATATCTATACTATATTATAGACATTGGGGATAATGTACATGTATGTGTTTATAAGACTATGCTTGTGTCTTACCAGGCCTCTTGAAGATGATCCATGACTTTGGGTTATTCATGTTTTGTAGAAGTCAAATATGAAAGACATGTAGATCTCTAGTTTCTCTCGGGAAAGGTTCTGAAGCTTCAGAGAGTTAGACATGTTCCAACATTTCATCACAATATTATCAATGGTGCAATATCTGTTAGAGATGGTTTGTGAATTGATTGCAAATATAAAAAATCAAGTACTACTCGAGGATGGTTTATTTTTTGAAAAGTGAT
Organism: Alisma plantago-aquatica; assembly: GCA_963693085.1. Lineage (NCBI taxonomy): Eukaryota > Viridiplantae > Streptophyta > Magnoliopsida > Alismatales > Alismataceae > Alisma > Alisma plantago-aquatica. The sequence goes on from OY856415.1 coordinate 543,634,219, forward strand.
ATTTAAGTTATTTGGAGAACATATTTAAGATTCATGTAAAACCTATGATTTCAAGTTATGTTTTTGTATTTGAATACTAATTCAGTTTTCTTGAATATTGTATGCCGTGACTTATGGCATTGTGTTATAACCTGGTATTTTATTAATTGAAATACAATTATTTGAACAAAAAGGACATATTAGAAATCTAGTATGCTTTGTTTTAAATGTATGGTTTTTTTTAATTTCCCTTTGCTATGAATTTTGTAGTTTCTACTAATTATATTAGTCCAATAAAGAATATGGGAAAAGGGAAGAAAAGAAAATCCTATATTAGGTGAAATATAAGAGACAACATGTAATTAATACTATACATTTGTGGATTGTGTGGAATTCTCTAGAAAAGTGGTGTGAAGGGCCACTAATAGTTGGGTTTTGTTTCCACATGGTTCTTAAAAAGAAAAGTCATCGAAATAAGAGATATGGAAAAGGTAGAAAGAGAAAAAGGATTCATTTGATGCCTTAAATGTGCTTTATAAAAAGAAATACTTGAGGACTAAGAAATACCCTTTTAAGCTAAGTATTTTGGTGCCAAATCTTGTCCAAATTTACATAACATCATTATAGACTTTCTGTCAGAATTTGGGATTAAAAGAATGAAATGTGAGAGAGTTATGAATTAAATGGTTTTTCCTAAAGTGAAAGGGATATGTAAATATATGTAATAAACATAACGTTCTACAAAAAGGGAAACAAAATCTGGCCTTTAATATTTCATGTGGCCTACTAGCCATTTGATTTGAGATCCACGGTGTGAGGATCATCTCCTAGCTTGCGACTAAAGAGGAAACAAGCCTCTAGTATCGGCCCTACTCCTTTCCTTACTTTCTCTCTCTATAACCAATATGAACACTTAAAAATGTTCCCATTGAATTTAGGTAATCGATCTGAGTTCAACCATCCTTTCTTTCCTCCTATTTTGCAAACTTTAGTAGGTTTCCCCAATTTATTATTGGATTCATAACACCCTTAGGGTTTGACTGGTTGCTACACCTATAAAAGGCTTGGTAGCCACTTCTTTAGAGGGGCACATAGCCTTACATAGCACAGAGAAACTAACTCTGTCTCCAATCTCAATTCTTAGACTCAAGTTTCCCTCCTTTTTCTTCTCTATATCCCACCAGGGGACTTCCTCCTTGACTTCCCTATACGAACCATACTCGTCTAAGACCACCATTGAGTTCAGGTGGACTAAGAGATGGTGATAGTGCCTTGCCTCAAATCTCCAGCACCCTAGAGTGCAGAGTCAACTGACTTGTTGACTCGCCCAGGCTCCAGTGGGGAAAAGCCACGAAGTGGAAGACAAGAGTGGGTGGTATTACGTCTTTGCCCTCAACCATGAAGCAGGAAGGAAGGGTAAACCCATCTTTTAGCCGTGTTTTCCTCCTTCACCTCACTGGGATGAGTTGTAAAAGTGGTGGAATGCTATTGGCCTTGCCATTCCACATAGACATGAGGTAAAAGCCCCCTATTCTAACATGGCACTTTCTGATAGGCCCAAAATGATTTCGTTTCTAAAAATGCTAGAAAATGGTAGGATTGTCCAACAATGATAAATAATATATGAAAAATGATCAAAAGAATGTGAGAAATAAAATAAAATAGGTTCAAAGCCTAATATGTATCTAGTTCTAAAAGTGCTTAAAGTTATCAACTTTATTGTGTTTAATGTGTGAAAACCCTAATTTCTAGGTTTAGATGATCTTAATATGTTTAATTGTCCATAATAGTCAAAGATTGATCTTTTTGGATAAAAAGGATATATAAGAACTAATTTGAGATTAATAGTTTATAAGATGTCCAATTAGGGTTTCCTTGAGTTAAAAATGCATATGATGCTGAAATTAGGGTTTGTGAACCAAAAAGGAATGAAAAATGATAATTAGGGTTTGGGAATCCAAAACCCTAACGAAAACCCTAATTTGACACTGAAACCCTACTTTGACCTCAAGTCATTCATAATGATAGATTTTTGGTAAGAAAGTAATACATGGGTATTATGCTTTAATTTTAGGGTAGTTTCTTGATTGGTTGCTCTTGTAACCTTTTTTCTTGGACAACAAGTTACTTATGAGGAAGGTATTTCATTACTGGTATGACTACTCACCTTAACCAAATTCTATGGTTTTCTAATATTTTTCATACTAATTTTAGAAAATTATTGGTTATTTATTTTATTCCTACAATATATAAAGTCACAATGGATATCACATTGTATAAGTATAACTTTCTCAACTATCTCTTGTGGATGTAAGTGATACATGTGGGATGTAAGAAATGTCACTATGGTGACCAATGATCAAGCTGGGATAAGAAGATCACCTTGGGATAAGACTTATGTAAAAAATGTCACTATGATGACCAATGATCTGGCCCAGAAGAGAAGATCACCTCAAGCAAAGGCCTATGTATGAAATGTCATTATGGTGACTAGTGATTGGGCCAAGGCCAATGTATGATATGTCCACTATAAGGGCTAAACCCTAGAGAAAGTGTTCCCCACATGAACACTCCAAAGGGTGAGTGTTCCATAGAGATTAAGTTGAGAAGTTATAAATAAAACACATGTTCGATTTTGTAATCATATTTGTTGCTATGGATGACTATATTGTTACTCCTACATGCAAATATTTTGTTTTCCCCACATTCTAGTATAGCTTGTTATATTCACCGTGTTTTTTTTTCACGACGTTTTAGGTTAAACTGCTAGAAATTTGCAAGTAATGATGAAGATGGCCATTCAGAAGAAGGCACCAAAAAGAAAGACTTAATGTAATTATAGAGGATTTAGATAGTTAGATTGTATTCTATGTTGAAACCAATAGATTTATCATGTAACTCCTTAGTAGAAGTTTACCTTTCTAGATTATATCAAGCTCTTTTCCATTTAGTGAAATTTGTAATTATTATTAGTTAATTGCTAAACCTTGATCTTGTAATTATAGTAATGGACCTTGCCCTTTCGGTCCGCCTAAATAGGTGATAAAAGGGGGAGTGGTTGTTACATTTGGTATCATATCCTGGTTTACCATTTAACCTTGAATAATTATTAAATTTTAAGAGTTTTGTAGAGACCAAGGGAATTATTAGAGCATTTTCCAAAGGCGCTGGTGTCTAGAAAGGACCACGATCCATGGGCTCACAATATTTTCCTCCATACTACTAGTCGGCTTACGAGAACTCCTGAACCCATGCATCCAACCTGGACAAAATAAGAGGATTTTACTCAAAATAAAATACCTTTGGGAATTCTCATCTATTTTTATCCCTTATCTAACCCTTGATTCATGCACTAAACCCTAGGGGCCTATAACTTCTCTCTTTGTCCTTCTAAGAACTAGGACTATGGATATTAGGGACTAAGGCATCCTTCGCCAAATGATAAGATACATGTAAATAAGATGTCATGGACATAATTACTATGATTAGTAATTCCCTAAGTATGAAACTATGTTAATAAGTTAATTTATGTGAAATACAATGGCCCACACCAAGACAATTGTCATCCTTGATTGTCATCAGGGAAGGCCCTCCCACTAGAAGAGCATCTTTCGAAGGGGGGTGATGGAAGATGAGACTTCCAAGAAGCGGAGGAAACCACTAATGGGGAAGGTTTTGAAGCCACAGTTGCCCCCTTTTACATCTTGAACCCTAAAGATAGTCCTAACCCTAGGTGCATCCCTATGATGGAAGATGAGCCCAAGGATCACCCCAGCCATGATGCCAATTATGGACCTACATTCGGGAAAATAGTTGTTATACCCCTGATGTGCTCTAGCTAGGACAACAGAAGAAGCTCACTGAACCTGTCAGTGCCCTTGCACTCAAAGATGTTGCTAGAGACGAGAATGGTGAACCCCTACTTGTCCACCCTCATCTTGGAGTCATTGTCCTCGACTTTGTCAAGTTGGATATAGAAAATTTCTAGGGTGAAGATAACTCTAAGGTAGTTGATAAGGCGTAATCTTGGCTTCTTGTTGTGGTAAATCATTTCCACATTATGGAGGTGCAACCCAACATGAAGGTTCTCTTTGCTGCTCACCTACTTGAGGGAACAACATATGTTTGTTGGGAGAATTCCATCACTGATCGAGACCTGATCATAGAACTGAAGGCATGGATGGACTTCTATACCATATTCTCCATGAGATTTGCCCATAAGGAGAGAGGAAAGTAGATTATGCTCTGGTATCGAGGTAACATGATTGTGGCAACGCTCAAAAGCTCTGCCTTCTAGGTCGCTTTGACTACATGATGATCAAAGAGAGGCAAGTAGAACATTGTGTAGAATGTGTGCATCCCTGAATATGTCCTCGTGTGATGTCTAGTGAACTCCAAACTTCATCGAGACCCTCAACTTTACCTAGACAATGAGAAGAATTTTATACCTACTCAGATGTTGCCTAAGGGATATCTACGATTTCCGAAAGGCACTTTTGTCCCAAGGAATGATAATGGAAAAGGGAAAGGATGTAATAGTTGAAGGAGTAGGAATGATAGAAAGGGAAAACCCCATCACAAGAGTCCCAAACCCACCTGCTCCACCTATGGAAAGAAGCACCTTGACAGATTCTGCTATGAGAATAAAGTATGCTATCATTGTCGACAAGAAGGACATATCCTGGCTGACTATCCTCTCCCTAACCCTCGAGGTCCAAGTTCAATAGTAGCTCATCCGGTGGCTGCAACACCACAAGGGGCAATCCTAGTTGTTGAAGAACACTGACAGGTTTGAGTCTTTGCCATTGATGATAAGGAAGCTCAGACCGATGTAGACCGAGTTATGCAATGTGCCATCCCTAGAATGTTGTAGTACACCTAGTATCAGAAACAATATGGCTTAATGAAATAATATAGATGTAATCATGTGGAATATAATGTATCAGTTCTTTTGTAATTAAACTAGAAACAAAGCTTTTGATGGTTATCCAATTATTGAATGGTAACTCAAATGGTATAATAATATAAGTCCCAGGTAGAAAGTGCGTGGATGGTATAATGAGAATTTTCTTACAAGACATGTTCTCTTGTAATGATATAAACTTTGTCTCAAGTATGCTATATGATCCTTGGTATTTCAAAATTATTAGTTATATCCTATCCTGGGATAGGACCTTTTCTAGAAGGGTGAGTTCACAAATTGGTTTAAGATTTGAGATAACCTTAAAATTCACTTAAAGACTTGAGATTAAGTGAATACCACATGTAAGAGAGTATATTGAGTATAATTTTTTGGACCCATGTAAGCCATCTCTAAGGGGCATGAGGAAAATTCACTATTGAAGTGAATGATATAATGGGATCAAGGAGGTCACCGTAAGCCCAATAAAGAGACATAAAGTAAACTACATGTTTCCTAAGAGATGAGGAGATTCAGGTGTATAGGATATGATGTGCATGGATATTACTATAGAAACCTCAAGTAAAACGTGTAGTGGAATAGAATAAGGTTATGATGTCTCAATAAAACCCTTGGGAAGGGTAGGGCCACAAGTCAACGCTAAGATCTTGTAGGATGATTAAAGATACATGAGATTTATGAGGTTAGGGATTCATCATATGCTAAGTGCATAAGGCCCTTGGGGGTAAAGAGGAGATCATTCCAAAGGTACCTATGCCCTTGAGATCTTTAGGGAATGACTAAGACTGACGAGACATGATATGTGTACAAGAAGACATGTGATAATGTTTTAATAAGAAAAAAAGTAGTTATGCTTCAGATTCAACGGGTATTAGAAAATATCTTCCAATATATGTGCATATAATTAAGGGAATGGTGGAATTAATGGTTTGGAGTCATGCAGAGAATGATTCAACCTAAATCCAAAATTACAATGTAATGTGTATATGCATTGTCACTACTCTTAGAATGGGATGAACTTTGTATTTGGACTACAACCAAATGCTTATTTCATCTTCTTATGAGTGTGGGAGATGGGATAGATGCATGCCATAAATATGGAAATGATATGAGAAATGAATACATAAGTTGAAATACATTTAGCATAATTGAGGGTTTGAGGTGTTACATGACCCCTATGAGAGAATATTGAATAAATGGTTTGGAAACCTAGGTATACAAGTTAACCGCCAAATTAAAATTTCAAATTTGAATATAACTAACAAGTAGAATTTGAATTCCCTATATGTAAGAATTAATATGATGAGCAATACAAGAGTAAGTATCTAACTATGTGTTGAGTGCCAAGTGAAGACAAATCAAGTCTGACATATTGATCGAGCTTGTAGCATCCCAGTTAGACAACTCAAGTTAGATGTGATGAACGGTTTCATGAAAAAGCCTCACACACATCTCTCAATGGGTGTGGATGGTGGAATATGAAATAAAAATCATATTTGGATTCCTGAGGATTCACCCTTAAGGACTTAGAGGTTCATGGGTATAAGTATATAGTGCACCTTGGTACCCCAAAGATGCTTAAGGACTTGTAGCGATATGTTTGGTGGTTAGGGATGAAGAGAGACATAGCCTCATAGGTATTTAGTTGTCCTGTGTGCCAGATGGTGAAGGATAAAAATGAGTTGGTTGGGGCATTACTACAATCAATTGAAATTCATGAGTGGAAATGGGACCAGACCACTATGGATTTTGTTGTGGGTCTTCACAAAGAAAGTTCATGATGCAAATGGGTTGTGGTGGACTGCCTAACCAAGTCAACACACTTCTTTTCCCTAAGGATCACTACTGAGGTGTTAGACCTAGATGAACTATATGTTAGAGACAGTTCATTTGCATGGTGTTCTGAGTTCAATATCTCTCATTGTAACCCTAAGTTTACCTCTAAGTTATGGAAACAAGTGCATGAAGAAATTGGTATGAAACTGAAAATTAGTATGGATTATCACCCCTAGACTGATCGAAAGAACAATCTAGACTTTAGAAGATCTATTGAGAGCATGTGTGCTTGATTGGGCTAGATCATGGAAGCAGTACCTACCAATAGCTGAGTTTGCTTACAATAATAGCTACCAAGCCAATATCGAGATGCCTCTATATGAAACTCTTTATGGAAGTCTATGTCGGTCACCGCTTCACTGGGATGATGTTGGTGAGAGGACCTAGCTCAAGTTAAAAGACCTACAGTTCTATGTCGATAAAGTCGCTTTGATCAAGCAAAGGATAAAGAGAGCCATGGTCAACATAAGTTGTATGTTGATGTGAAGTGGACTGATTTGCACTTAGCTATTTATGAACATGTCTGAACCTGTGTTTCTGAAAATCTGACCCCTCTGAGCTATAGCTAAAAATAGTAGAAAACTAAGTTCCATATATGTTGACCGTTTGAGATCCTAGAACGGATTGGTGAATCTACTTATCATTTAGCATTACTGTGATGACCCAGACTTTTGGGATTTGATACCTAATATACTATTTGAGGTCGATAAATATTACTAGTTGGTTAATCCCAAGTTGAGGTAACTTCTATTGAACTTTGGATTCTTTTGATCCACAAGTATGACTGTAATGAACATTGAGGATCACTAATCATTTTCTAAGATCGTTTATGTACATGGAGATGATTCACGCTAGCCATTAATTGATATTGAGGACATATGAAGTGTAGTATCCAAATGAAGTAAGTTCAAGTTGCGTTGTTGATGTTTGAGCTACTTTGACGTATAGTATAAGTTTATCCTTACATAGGTAACCCTTTAGGGTATCTTGATTGAACAGCCAAACAATCGAGTTTGGGCATCAAAAGTGTATCTAAAGAGGAATGTGCTATAATGGATCTTGGGCCAATTTTTTTGGGTCAAAGACCATCATAGAAATAGCAGTAGTTATTGAGGACTGTAATCAAGAAGGGATTTGATTCAGAACCTAGGTATTAACAATTCTTTGATTTGTATTAGGTGCTTATCTTGGGGTCATTGGTATGAGTTGGCTGTGTGGCCTTCCCACCCACCCAGCACAATAGATCCCTTTGGTTTGGATGGGAGTTTATGTGGATTCTTAATAACCATAGATTGGGATACAACAATATCATCTTCTACCTCCAAACATGATGGAGGATAGACCGCATCAAGCATGACCATTTCCCTCAGAATAGAATGAGTGTTTCCATCCATTTATTTTGTAAGGAAAGAGGTCACAGAGTGAATGCAACCTAAACTACCCCCTTCCATAACCCTCTAGGCATCAAACAGAAGGATATCTAGATAATGTCTCCCTGCCCCTCTCAATATATATCACAAAAGTGGGTCGAGGGAAAGGCCTCGCCAAGGAAAAGCACGCCTTTGACCTCGATATGGACTCATGTGTTCCCATACCCAAGGAGGATAGCTCCACCATGGAGATCATAGAACGTGGTTGGAACAGATAAAGGAGGTTAGTAGCATTGCTTGATGCTTCGACAGTGCTAAGGAGGCTCCAACTCATTAGATATAGTCAACCTCATTGAGGAGGAGAAGGAGGAGTCTAGGTAGGTGGACCAAGATCTAAGTCTGGTTACCCACAGATCTTATGAGCTCATGGAGTTTTAGAATTCCTCCTTGGCACATTAAGTAGTCACAAAGATTGCAAAAAGCTCTGATACCCTGGGCCATCGTGAGTGTGATCTTTGCTGGAGGATGGTTCCTTCTCCCTCTCCCCACCATCACAGCAGCACGGAGGATAACAAGTTCATTGTCCAATGCACTAATCTCCATCTTTGAAGGCGGCCCATCCAGAGGAGTGCAGGAAAGAAGATGATAGAGGCCCCAAATGATCCACTCCAAAAGACATGTCCAATGGGGGGAGTGCCCTTGGGGTATATCAGCCCTCTCTATCTGCCCATACAGTCGAGGTGGGACTATTGGGTTTGTAACAATCCAATCCCCTTAAGGTTTGATGCCCATGGCGGACCCATAGAAATTGGCCTTGTCTTCCACACCAGGCTCAGGTGAAGTGGCTTTAATAGTTGACCAAGGCCAACTTATACAATATGGGCCCTCTCCGGAATGGCTTGGAATCACTCATTCAGGCCTTATGTGGGCTAAAAGCTATGATACCAGTTGACAGAGGCCCCAAAGGATCCACCCCAAAAGACATGTCCAATGGGGGGAGTGTACTTGGAGTATATCAGCCCTCTCTAGCTTCCCATACAGCCGAGATGGGACACATAATTTTTTTATGAAAATACATTACATATCTCATTTCATGCAAAATTTTGAACATGTGTACCTCAATATGTTAATTAGCAATAAATGAAGAAGTAAGAAGAACCCTAAGGTGGGTAGTATCCTAGAGAAATTTTGAGGAAAAAATTTATTTTAAGGTGGGTAGAATTGTAACATCCCAATTTTAGAGTAAATTCAAACCTTAATGTGATTCTCTTGATAAGAGTCCACTAAGGGACCAAATAATCCTAACCATGGTTTAATATATAAATGAGCTCAGAAAAGATGTATATGTCACCCTGCTCACCAATGCACACATAATCGCTTAAATATGTAAAGTGAGTAATAGGATGTGTATAAATATAAATGACTATTTCATACGGATAATAATTTGACCAATAGATATAGTGTTATGAAAAATTGGGAGGAACTAATAAGGAATCTGGTTTATATAACTAGAGTTTTGAACATGGGTGCGAGAATAATGATAAACCAAGTAAGAGGCAGAAGAGTTAGTGACTCATATATTTGCAACCACGATGGGTACTATCTTTTGGTTCTATATGGTTTAATATGTGAGAGTGCATCTGATAATAGGATTCATAATATGATCACTTTTTCTACCTAGATGAGGAGGAGCTTGCTTGGAAATCCTAGTAGTATTGGATTTACACAAGTCTCCCGTGACATTAAGATTTCCTAGTCAGGATAGTATTCAGATGGAACCGCTCATGGACCCTCAAACACCAATGCAATAAATGAAGGGTTCATCAAGTGTTAATGGGAAAGACTAGCACCTAAGGGTTTTAGTTATTCGGATCTTGGAAGACCTTGACCCTATATAAAGTAGTAGATGGTTGAGACCATGTTAAGGGATTTAGGGCTAGCACCATCTTTGTCGAGGCTCTCCTTGTTGTTCTGTTCAATGGCAATGCACTAAAGGACAACGACGCTTAAAACTTGGTTGCGATTGCTGTGGGAGGATCGACCACCGAGACAACCTCTTGGAACTAGTACAATGGCCAGGGAAAGAGAGTTCGAGGTTGCGTCGAGGCAAAGGGCCATCCTCTACATGATCTGCAGCGTCAAGGCAGTAGGTGAATCACCACCCCACCTGGGCGGTTGCCCTGTTCTTGCTGCGGAAACAGGGGAGACGAGCTCCCAATCAGGCCACATGACCAGCTGAGTTGAGCCTGGGTCTAAGTCTGTGGATGCCTCATTGTCAAGGTGGAGTCTCGGTGGTGACACTAACCTAGGTGGTCGCTGGATCGATCATGGATGTCAGTTTTCTCTGGAGAGGAGGCGGGGGAGTTGGCACCCTATTTCATGGCAAAACAGGGGCACACGACCCCTGGTCTGCGTTGCTGCGTGCAAAGGAGAGGGAGGGCTCCGTGTCCCTCCTTGTTGGGCCACCGGCCTGAGGCCGAATTAGGCTGAAACGAATAGGAAAATAAGGTAATAAGTATTATTCAAATTTGATTTGTTATAAACTTTGGGGATTTGTAGCGTTTGATCAGGTTGTCGGAATTGGGTGTATGAGGACTCATTGGAAAACTAGCGATATGAAGAACATGTTGAAGTAGGTTATAAACTCTTAAATTATCTAGATAAGGTGTGAAAATCATCATTAAACATCAAGCAAGTGTTACACCACAATCTTAATAGGTATGATGAAATTTCCACTCATGATTTAGAGGTTTTGTTTATCCTATATGATGTATTGGGCATGCATGCATGCATGCCATAAGATTGTGTAGGATGTGATTTAAATATGAAGATGTGAGTAGACAGATAGTTGAGATTTACAAGAAGTGTCTTTAAAAGGATTTAGACCTGACTAGAGAAATTCAAAATGAAGATTTATCCTCTATGAGACAGGTAAGTGGTTCATGCCCATGAGTATTTATGTTTATCAAACCAAGTACATTTACATGTTGGGATTGTAAATCTCACCCAAATTAATTCAAAATATCGCCCTGGGATTGTAACTGTTTGCCGAACGTACTCATCAGTTCTTGATTTTGTTTCACCACCTGGATAAGCAATTCATTATTCTTTTCCTCTAGGCTAGGCTGCAGCTTCTGAAAATTTTGTTCCTTCCTCCAATCATAATTGTTATTTCTATATCCCTGTTGATGCATATACTTTGCATGTGCTTCATCATCAGACCCATTGTCCTCTTTCTCTAGGAGCTTCTTGGCTATAAGATCCATCTTGTCATTAAGCTCTTTGATGGCCTTTGCTTCATGTGTCACACCAACCTGCTCCGGTGCATCTCTTTCACCCCAAGACTGCTTCTTTGCCATATTCTTCAAAATTTCCCAGCACCTCGTACCTTTGTTGTTCAAGAAGAACCTTGAGCCTGCTGAATCCAGATTTCTTCTGTCATGCTCATTGAAAGCAAAATAGAAAATTTTAACCTGTTTTTCCTTATCAAGCCCGTGATGTGGGCACTTTCTCAACATGATCTGGAAGCGCTCCCATGTCTCAGAATAGGTCTCACCGACCTTCTGGGTGAAGTTGTGGATCTTTCACACAAGATCATTTGTCTTCTCAGGGGGAAAGAACCTCTCGAAAAATACCTCAACCATGTGATCCCACGATTCTACATACTCATCATCAAGATTATGTAGCCATTCTCGTGCATTTCCCATCAGAGAACTGGGAAATAACTTCAAGTAAAGTGTCTCTTACGGGAACCTATCAATCTTTATCATATCGCAATTTTCCACAAACGTGCTGATGTGGGTCACCAGATCTTCATTCTTCATCCCATGGAATGCATTAGATTTGACTAAATTAATTAGCCCTGGATCAATTTTGTAGTTAGGAATGTTGATGGCCTGCCTCTTGATTGGCCCCTTAGATGCAGAGGAGGAAGAAGCCTTGATCTTCTCCCAGATTGTCTGCTCCTCATTTGCTGCTCCGTCACCCATTATTACTTTACTAGTACCTGAAATTTCAAATGGTAGTGTATGAACCGGTACTGATAATTAAAACAATGAATAAGATTTGCAATTCAGTTCAAAAGATTAAAATAAAAAATATAGGAATTAAAAGTGGCCTAATGTGGCCGCTCGCAACACTCGTAGTGCTAAAATTCACTGTTTCCCCAGCAACGATGCAAAAAACTTGACACGCGTAAACTGTGCGTGCAAACACAAGTATACATATCAATGTAATTTAGGCCTTGTGAGGCCCGAGTCGAACTCCGGGAAATGTGAATTTTAGTAGACTACTACTAACTAGTTGCGATCAGCTAAACTGATTAAAAGAGTTTGAGAGTTGATTGAAAAAGAAAATAAAATAAAAGAAAACAAAGAAATCCATTAAATGTTTAATTTAATCAATTTAAATGGGAATCTTTAGGATTGTGGTTTCACCGCAGGTTCTTGCTGTACTAATTTCTACACAATTATCCTTATTCGTCTCCTATTTCGGATAGTGGCCTGTAGTCAGAATTGCTTGCTTTCACGATACAATTCACTACCTAAATCTAGGTTGGTTCCACGGTAGTAGTAACCTATACCCTAAATTAGGTGCATGAGAAACAAACTCTGGGTTTCCACCATTAACCGTACATCGCCTTGTTCAAGGAATTTATTAGTTAATGTGATATTCGTCTATTTTCAACCATTAATTCTTATTTCAAAGTAATTAAAGGCATTAGATTATCATTAAGGTGATCAATCATAATGATAGAATGGAGAAAATGAAATCATACCACAAAATTGAGAGACAAATTATGATAAACTATGTAAAAAGTATCATACAACGATTACCCGAGCTACTCCCGGTCCTAAAGACAAATGGGATTAGCCCCGCATGGTTGTAATGGAAAATACATAGGAGTAGATAAGAAAAACATGGGAAACATGGAGCAAACTCGTGTAACCCTTGATACAAAGGTGTTCCTGGAGATCCTCCTCGAGAAACGTACGTTTTGCAGTCTTCCGGCAGCAAAATTGCCCATTGGAGGTGCCTGGATTGCTCGGTTGACGGCCTTCATCTCTCGTCTCCTCTCTCTCTCCTTCTTATATGTTGTGCAACACAATATGAGATCTCTCCTAGGGCTGGCCGTGCTCTTCTTAGGTCATAGGACCACTTTACGGCTCCAAAAAAGCTCAACCGTCGAATTAAAACGCTTTGTTTTAGTACTGAAAATTGCCAGATCCCCACGCTGTCGATAGTATCGACACCCAGGTCGATGGTATCGACCATGATATAGGTATTTCCTTCCAAAATCGTGTTTTGGGGTTGCTTTCTGATGAAATGTCGATACTATCAACACGACGGTCGATAGTATCGACTCTGGACAATGCAAAAGTGCCTGAAAATGTGCCGAAACATGTGTATAAGTCTGGGGATTATATATAATCATATAAATATGATAAAAGAAGTATAATTTGATGCAAAAAGAGTTTAAAGGCCAACTATAGTGAATTATGAAAATATAATCAAGAAAATGACAAATACATGCATAAAACAGATATAAAATAAGCCTATAAAAGTGACTCAAAACCCATGCATCAAGACCACTCGCTGCCATGAAATCCTCAAGAACATGTCTAAAAACCAATCATGGGGAGAAGAAAGAGAGCCACCGACAACCATCAAGAGTGTCGGGGAATCCAAGGTGATATATGCTTTAAACGAGAAGTTAGAACTCATTGCTAAGAAGCTATGTGCTACAAACAGAGTTCCTTCTAAGGAAGAAGAAGAAGAGTGCAAGTATGTGCGTCAGAGGCAATACAAGAACAATGATTATTCTTGAAGGAAAGACCTCAAATTTTCTTGGAAGGACCCTAACAACTTCCCACAGGATCCATCACAAGCGCAATAGAAACATCCTAAGACACAACAATATGGTGGCCAAATGCAGTATCAACTAGAGCAGAAAAAAATTGATATGATTAAAGAAATGTTGGGCAAGTTGTTGAGTCAGAAAGAGCTACAGATTGCACAAACTCATAGGGATCTTTAAAATCAAGGGGCACGTATTCAAAACATAGAGACTCATATCTCTTAGATAGTGATAGATGTGAGTGCATTAAAGCAACCAACCCAACAAGGATTTTAAGGAAACACCAATGTACCTTTTGGGAATCATCATGTAAAGGCTGTTCTGCTACGCAGTGGCAAGAAACTATTAAATGATGCATCACACATGGGAGTTACTGAAAGAGTTACAAATCAAACTATACCAGTGGATGTCGAAGAACCATACATGACAAAATAGGAGAAGATGATAGAGGAGCAAGTTGATGAGGTTGGTGGTAATAAAACTCAAGCTTATATCCCACCTCACCAGAGGGAACATGTGGTTCCTATGCCCTTTCCAAATAGTTTGAAAGCGACTAAAATGGACCAACATTTCAGGAAATTTCTAGTATTTTTGGAAGTTATCTGTGAACATTCTCTTGATAGACGCTATTGAGAAGATATTATCCTATGGTAATTTTTTGAAGGATATAATTACAAAGAAGAGAAAGATACCAAAATTTGATGTCATGGTTCTGGAAGAGCAGGTTAGTGACTTCATCTTGGGGACACTGCCTCCTAAAATACAAGATCCATGATGCTTTAATATCACATGCTTCATAGGCAAGACAAAATTTGGAGAGGCTCTATGTGATTCAGGGGCAAGTATACATCTGATTCCTCTATCTACCTTCAAGAAGCTCAGACTTAGGGAATCTAGGAAGAGTAGCATGACAATCCAGTTGGTAGATAACTCAGTGGTTAAGCCATATGGTATATGTGACGATGTCCTGGTGAAAGTGAATAGGTTCGTCTTTCCTACATATTTTGTTGTGATGGAAATGCAGGACAACCATGATAATGATCTTCTACTTGGAAGACCATTTCATGCCACTACAAACATGATACCTGATATGGGAAGAGGACGTCTGACTATGGGAATCCAAGATGACATGTTCAAGATCAAGATGCCAGAGTAATCTTAAGCCATGGGAGATAAGGTTCAATGCAACATGCTTCAACACAGGAATAGCAAGTTTTCTCTATTTCTAAAGAAGTCGCTCCTGGATATGGCCCATGTTATGACTAAAATAGAAAGAGGTACTCTAGCAGTGGATATCCTGGAAAATACAAAGGTGATCTTGCTGACCCAAGCAATCCGCTACCCAACCGATGAGGGAGAGGATTATGACCCTGCTACTGAAGAAGAAGTCATAGCTAATTCTATGATATAGTCATCACACAAGCTACCCTTAGAAGCATGCTTGAAAAATAGAATGGAGGACAAGATTTGTAGAAACCATCTAGAGGAGTGTTTTTTAATGTTGAAGGCAGTTCCTTGCTATTATGCAAGGCATTTTGAAGACCTTGGACACCGCCCCAACCATTGGTCCCATCTCTATTGAGCCTGTTAGACTTGGAGCAGAAGCCATTACCATTGCACATTAAAGTACGTCTTCTTAGCTGTGGAGGAAAAGCTCCCAGTGATTATATCATCTTCTTTGAGTGGTGAAGAGGAAGGAAAGATACTCATCGTGCTGAAAAACCACCGAGATGCATTCAGGTGGTCCATAGCTGACATTAAAGGGATCTCCCAAACCTTGTACCAACACAAGATCTGGCTCGAAGAAGGAGCCAAGGCAACTGTCCAACCACAGAGGCATCTCAATCTGATAATGACTAAGGTGGTGAAGAAGGAAGTCATCAAGTTTCTATCAACACATATAATCTACACAATCTCTGATTCAATGTGGGTTAGTCCTACCCAGGTAGTTCCTAAGAAAGGGGGGATTACAGTCACTATGAATGTGGCTAATGAATTGATTTCCACTAGGATAGTGACTGGATGGCGAGTGTGCATAGATTATCGTCGTTTAAATTCATCCACTCTTAAAGATCATTTCCCTTTACCCTTTATTGATCAGATTTGGGAATGATTAACTGGCTGCTCGCACTTTTGTTTTTTTGACCGGTATTCCGGGTATAATAAAATTTCCATAGAGCGTAAGGATTAGGAGAAATCTACTTTCACCCACCCTTATGGCACGTTTACATACCGATGGATGCCTTTTGGTCTTTGTAACGCCCCTGCTACGTTTCAACGTTGTATGCTTGCCATTTTTTCTAACATGGTAGAGCGGTGCTTAGAGGTTTTTATGGATGATTTTTCTGTGTATGTGGAATCTTTCAATGGTTGTCTATATAACCTTGATAGGGTGCTACAGAGATGTGAGTACACTCACCTAGTTCTATACTGGGAGAAGTGTCACATGATGGTAAGTGAAGGGATTGTTCTTGGACACAAGGTGTCCGACAAGGGCATGGAAGTGGATCCAGTAAAGATTAAAGTCATATCCACTCTACCTCCACTGACATCGATGAAAGGAGTGAGGAGCTTTTTAGGAAACACTGGATTCTTCCGTCGTTTTATCAAAGATTTCTCAAAAATTGCCAAACCATTATCTAAACTTTTAGAGAAAGACATCAAGTTTTCTTTTGATGAGTGATGTTTAAAAGCTTTGAAAATCCTTAAAGAAAAATTGATCTTTGCACCTATTATGTAGGCTCCTGACTGGAGCCTGCCCTTTGAGCTGATGTGTGATGCATCAGATTATGCAATAGGAGTTGTGTTGGGTCAACGCCGAGACAAGACTCCAACTGTCATATATTATGCGTCAAAGACTTTGAATGATGTGTAGTTGAATTACACCACTACCGAAAAAGAATTGTTGGCAATAGTGTTTTATAGGTTGGAAAGGGCGGAGGAAAAAGATATAGTCATCCCCATTATTGAGGAATTCTTGGATGAGAAATTGTTTGCAATTAAAACCGAAGACCCTTGGTTTGCAGATATTATTAATTACCTAGCTTGTAAGGAATTTCCTACAGATTGGGAGTACCAAGCGAAAAAATAATTTTCCTACTCATTGAAGTTTTATATTTGGGATGACACGATTCTTCTTAAGCAATGTAGGCATGGCTTTTAAGAAGATGTGTACCCAAATTTGAGGTAGAGAGCATCTTGTCACAATGTAATTCTCTACCCATAGGTGGAAAAATGCAATCTCTAGGACTACGGCTAAATTCTTAGAGAGTGAGTTTTATTGGCCTACCTTGTTTAAGGATGCTTACAACTTTGTTCATCATTGTGACGTATGTCAACGTGCATGTAATATCTCTAAGAGACATGAGATGCCCTTGAATGTGTTTGAGGAAGTTGAAGTTTTTGCTCTTTGGGTTATAGATTTTATGGGCCCATTTGTTTTGTCTAATTCTAATCTTTATGTATTACTTGCAGTTGATTATGTGTCTTAGTGGTGGAAGCAATTCCAACCCGCACCAATGATGCACATGTAGTGTGCAAGTTTGTGAAGGAATATATTTTTTGCAAGTTTGGTGTCCCCTGCCTAATTATTAGTGATGGTGGTTCCCATTTCACTAATAGGCAGTTTGGGGCTTTACTGAGCAAATATGGGGTGAAGCACACCTAGTGGGCCTTCCTTATCACCCACAAACTGAAGGACAGGTTGAGGTGTCCAATAGAGAGGTGAAGAAAATCTTAGAAAGGACAGTCTCAACCAATAGGATGAACTGGAGCTATGTTCTAGGTGACGCTTGTTGAGCTTACAAAATAGCCTACAAAACCCCAATAGGAACGACACCTTTTAGGCTGGTCTATGGTCGTGCATGCCATCTACCCGTAGAGCTTGAGCATAAGGCTAAATAGGCCATGAAGCTGAATTTCAATATAGATGAAGTGGGTAGAAAGAGGATTTCGGAACTTAATGAATTAGATGAGCTTAGGATGGATGCTTATGAAAGATCTAGGATATATAAGAAAAGGACTACGAAAATTCATGATAGACACAATCTAAATACGGTGTTTCTCCCAGGTCAGAAAGTCCTACTTCTCAATTCTAGGCTTAGGCTGCATCCAGGAAAGCTAAGGTATAAGTGGAGTGGACCATTTGTGATTGAAAAAGTCTTTCCCCATGGTGTTGTGAACATTGTAGATGGGAACATGTCGTTCCTTGTAAACGACCAAAGATCAAAGCACTATTTTGGAGGAGAGGTAGAGCCCCAGATAGAGGAGGTGCAACTTTGGACCATACCATAGATTCTTACTCTGTAGACCGTCTAGTCTAGGATGTTAAACAATCACAATTGTTGGGAGGAAACCCAATCGTATTTTTTTTTAATGTTCAATTTCCATTTTTAGTTGTCACTTCAATTCAATTTCTATAAAAATGGTACCTTGACTCATTTTGTAGTGTGCATGGCTTTACAGTCGGTACCACCGAGTTTCACAAATAGTGGAATCCAAATGAGGTTAGCGTATTGTCTGCAACAACATCACAGACTCTGTACCACTGACTCCAATGGTTGATACCACTGAGTCTCTAAAGATCTTTCGAGGGCTCATTGATAAGGACTTGGTACCACTGACTTTTTTTGTTGGTACTACCGACTTTTGGATGTGCCAAGGTTCGGTATATCGAGTCCAAAAATTTGAAAGCACGGACAAATTCCACAACTCAGTACTATCGACTCTAAAGTCGATATTGCCGATTCACCATGTCAACAATTTGGGTGGTTGTGATCCAACAACCATGATGCATTTTATCGAGTGTTCGGTGGCACCAATCCGTGAGACAAGTCGGTACTACTGATGTGTTGTCGATACCACTGACTCAGGGAAATATGTGCCATCTACATCTTCCAATCATAAGCCATCGATGCAACCAACCATGGATTGTACTAGCCAACTCGGTACCACCGAATCAAAAAGTCAGTAGTATCGACTCTGTTGCATTCAACTATATAAGGAGGGGTGGTGGAGCCATTTTGGTGACACCCTCAACATCCACTCCTCCTACATTCCATAGAAGGGATGCACCAGGCACTGATGGTCTTCCCCAAGCTTCCATTCTCTTAACCTCCTTCTTGCATCAACAACATGGATCCTAGGAGAGGATTTGTTCCCCCGCAAGGCGAGTTGGTCCCCCAGCCAACATGCATTCAACACCCATCTTCAGAGATAAGGAAGCTCTATGAGGGGTTGCAAACAAGACAAATCATCCCAATGAGATATGGCGATCACACATTGATCGAGAGGCTGGGCTTTACAGACAACATGTGTTGGGTATGTCAGAAGCAATTCATGGAGGGAGATAATCCTTTCTTCAGCGACTGACAGACCTACCCAGTTCTCATCTTGGAGTTCTTGGCGTTGCTTGACATTCTCGTAGCCCCCAAAAAGAAGATAGGAGGTGAATGGCGGGAAGGCAAGGTCAACTTCTGCCTCTTCAACAACAACTATTCTCTCACGTTGAGGGCCTTGAACCATATCTTCAACTAGGCTAACATCCCAGAATGCTCATCTCCATCTGACTTCGACTATGAATTGGCTTGGGAGAAGTTGATTGAGGTGCTGGTGGGATTCAATATAAATTGACAGATCAGTTATGTTACTAGTATTGAGCATCCTTTTGCTTGCATGTTTCACCACCTCTGCACCAACACCATTTTTGCTCAATCCGATCAAGCTCAAGGGAAGGTCCATAAGACAGACCTCTACTTTCTCTACAGGCTACTGGAGGGGGAGAGTGTTAATTTTGGAGCTTCCCTTCTACTCCATATGAATTATGTAAGGCACAATTTGATAAGGAAGGCACCAATTTTATTTGGGGGTCTCATCACCCCTATTGCTCTCCATTTGCACCTTGATTTATCCACCCTTGAGCCATTGGAGGATACAATAAAGATGAACCTCCTTCACTTCCACAAGACACATCTTCTCCAATACCACCACAATGTATTGTATGTGCATTGCACCCGCCGAGGCATATTTCTGGAGAGGAGCCTTCCCGACCCTATCTTCAACCTGTATGGGGTGAATCATCTCAGGTGGCCACTGAACGAGGGAGAAGCAGAAGATCTACCCAGGGAAGCAGCTCAAGGTGACGACGAGGAGTACAACGGTGACAATGATGACGACGTTGAGGAGGTGGAGCCCACCATACCCATGACCAATAGAGAGGTCCCACACAAATGAGCCCGCACATACTATACCTCAACTTCCTCAGCCCCATCACCTTCCCAGGAGGAGTAAGACCCGTACAACATGGCTGGTATGCATACCATGATGCAGGAGATCCAGATTGGGCAACAACAACATCAGGTGATGCTGGTCGGCGTGTAGGATATTCAAGGAAGGCTATACCAGAACCAGTAGGAGATTTATGAGAATGAACGCCTTCTCTTAGACAACCAAGAAAATGTTCACATGTGCCTGCAGCAGATGGAGCAGTGCCAGCATCCTTTCTTTGACAACTACTGGAACTGTGGATACTTCAGGGAGTACCCACAACCGTGCCTATGCTACATATAGACCTCTCCTTCTAGGGGATGTTCCCTCCACATGACCCCAACATGCCACCTTTGCCATTCTGAGTCCTAGTAACACTGTTCCACCTCTTGGGTGCGTGTATTGAATATGCAGACATAGTCATATTCAAGCTTAGGGGGTGCTGGAACAACATTCTATCTTTATTTGATTTGCTTTTATCTTTTTAGTTATTTGTTTTATTTTTAGTTATGCAAGTGCAGGATCCACATCTATCTAGTGTAATTGTGGAGTAGTAAATGCATGGTTTTGTTTTTGAATAGATTGTACTCTCTGTGTTGTTGCATGAAAATGGTCATATCCTTAAAAGCTTAAATTACAAAATCTTTCTATAACACCACTTGAGGAAGTGTTTGGACTATTCAACATTAGGACTTAGGACATACATGAAAGTCTGAATCAACTCAGGATTGTGAATTGATGAAGATGTTGAGCCTAAACTGACTAAACCATTATAAGATCTTAAATGAAAATACAAGAAACAAACCTTTAGATCACCCTGAACACAGGTCAATTAAGAGGGACACATCATAATATAATGAAATGCATTGTCTCTTAGTTGTGTGATTCCATTTCTTTTCCATTCATTTTTGACTCACCACCTCAAAAATTCATGAGTACTCCAAGCTATTTTCTTTGATTGCATCGCATGACACGATAAGAACATATTAGTTAGTTTGCTTGCATTTGAAAATGGAAGAAAAAAAATTGCATTTGTATGCATTAACTTTAGTGCATGCCATCTTAGCTTGCATAACACAGTTCATGTAGTTGCATACATTTCAACATCACATGCATATTTTTCTAAACATGTGGATTTTAATTTTGAGTTTTGAAGCTAAAGTGCAGGGATATACCTCCAAGAAAATAAGAAAATGAAAAAAAATAAAGGAGAAGAATTATAAAGGCAAGAAGCATAAAAGCCTTTTAAAACCTGATATGAATTTAATGTGCGTAGTACGTAAGTGAATGTATCAAAGTAATAAAGGCAAGAAGTATAAAACTGAACCTTTTAAAAAACTTGACACAAATTAACCATGCGTAGTACACAAGTGAATGTATCAAAGTAATAAGGCCTTGTGAGGCTCGAGTCAAACACGGGGAAGTGTTTCTCCAGTAGACTACTACTAACTGCACTCAAATCAACAAAGTCGGTTGTAAATAGTTGAATTGGGTTGAGCAAAAGAATAAAGACAAAATTAAAATGAATTAAAGGTTGAACTAATCAGAGATGGGGTGAATTTCTTAGGATAGTGATTTCACCATGGACAACACTAATAACTAACTTTACACACACTAATATCTATTAACTCAAGCTCTAGATAAGGAGCATGTAGTTAGAATTACCTACTTCCACAGTGTAATTCACTACCTAATCTAATGTCAATCCCACTTCCGTAGTTATTGGTTGATTCGTTAGATGCTTTACAGTTATTCTTTGAGTTTCTCCTCCCCTTTACACTCCACTTTTCCCAAAGGGCACAATAGATAGGTAAATATATGCTCTCCAACCCTCAACCTTTTTCCCAAGATGACTTAGCATATATCAATCCACTCATGGAGATCAATAAAAAGTAGAACATAAATTTTTCATAGATTTATATCCAGTAGAAAGAGATAAAACTTATATTAATGCATGGAAATCAATCACAGTGTATATCCAGGCTACTCCCGGATCCTAAGGAATAAAGGTTTTTAGACTTGCATGGTTTTCATCGATGAATATATGGAAGGGAAGAAGAAAAATGTGGGAAACATGAAGAAACTAAGGTAACCTATGAATCTCCACCCATTTGGAAGATCCCCTCTATCGTATGAGCATTCTGCTATCTTCCGAATGGACTCGATAGCACCAATTTTTGTGGTTTTTGAGCTACCTTTCTAACGTCAACTCGATAGCACTGAGTTGGAAACTTGATGGCATCGAGCTTTCTCGATTCACGCCAAGGCTTGCTGATGCTAATTCAGTACCACTGACTTCAGTGGTCGGTAGCACCAACTCTGGGCGAGCTTCTGGTTCCATCACTGATGTCAAGTCGGTACCACCGTTTGTTTCCAGGTCGGTAACAACGAGTACGTGGTTCTTCATTGTACCTGAAAATGCACAAAAACGTCATAAGCACTTGGGATGCATAAAATATTACATAAAATATTAAAAACCATATAATTTGACACATTTGGTAGAAACAGGCTGTTACGTCATTTCATACATAATAAATCAAATAAATGACTAATCTACACAGGAAATCAAGTAAAAATGTGCCTGAAATAACAACTAAAAACACATACATCAAACTCCCCTAAGATTAATTGTTGCTCATCCTCGAGAAACACTCTCAGATCTATTTGATACGAGTTAGTAAAATGACATAACACATACATTCCTTTCTTAATCAAATCCACCTATCAAGCCCTAAACTAGCCTTCACTGACCACTGAACCGATAACTTCTCTAAAGTGACCAAAAAATTCCATAAAAGATGTCCACCTTCAGTCAATGACACTATTAAGAAAGCAGTTAACATCATAATTACTCAGACATTCGCTTGGTGTATTGTGTGATTCGTTCATTAAATTTCTCTTTCCTAACTACCAACTATTTGGAAGTAGATCTCGGTATAAGCATGAATGAGGAGATAAATCATTAGAGTGGCCTACCCATAAGAACAATTAATGGTTCAAGATGGGTGGAAAATGAAAATTCATAAGTACATCCAATCTATTTATGCATAGAGAATAATGAACCTAGATGGATGAAGAGAATGACATGCATGAATCCTAATGCCTAAAAATTTCTTCTTTTTATGAAATGATGCATGTATGAATGAGTTGAGATTGTTTGACAACTCAGAAGAATGCACATGTGGATTAAATCATCACTAAAACAAACATGTGGGATATACTTTCTCCTTGTTTCTTTTGAACAAATTTTTTTCTCTTTTTTTAAAAGGCTAAGTTTTATGCTTCTTGCCTTTATAATTCTTCTCCTTTCTTTTTTTTCCTTTTCTTATTTTCTTGGAGGTATATCCCTACACTTTAACTTCATAACTCAAAATTAAAATCCACATGTTTATGAAAATATGCTTGCAATGTTGAAATGTATGCAACTACATGAACTGTGTTACGCAACATCTTTAATTTTAGAATTCTTTCAACAGAATGAAAAATATTTCTAGGAAATTTAGCTTGCACACAAATGTTACATCTACTATTATTAATTTGGATTTAGAGATCAAATCCAGATTCATTATATGCTTATAACCAACAATCACATGACCCAAATGACAATGTGTAACACCTCCCTCTCCATGCTATCCCCTATTTTGGCGGACCTAGAGGGCAAGGGACATTACCATAATTATAGGATCAAGATTTACAATTAACCAATAATAACTATAAAATTTCACAAAATGGAAATAAGTGTGTTATAATATAGAAAGGTAAAATTCTACCAAGGAGTTACATGATATGGAAATCTACTAGTTGCAACATAGAATGAAATCTATCTATCGAAATCCTCCAGAATTACTTTAAGTCTTTTCTTTTGGTGTCTTCTCTGGATGTCCATCTTTCATTATTAATTGTAGATTTCTAGCAGTTTAACCTAAAAGGCCATGAAACAAAAGCACAGTTAGTATAAAAAGTTATACTAGTATGTGGGGGAAACAAAATATTTGCGTGTAGCTGTAACAATATAGTCAGCCATAGCAACAAATATGATTACAAAATTGAACATGTGTTTTCTTTCTAACTTCTCAACTAAATCTCTATGGAACGCACTCTTCTAGATTATTCATTTGGTGAACCCTCTCTCTAGGGTTTAGTCCCTGCAGTGGACATATCATACATATGCCTTTTCCCAATCACCAATCACCATAGTGACATGCATGGGCCTTTGCCCAAGGTGATCTTCTCTTCTAGGCCAAATCATTGGTCACCATAGTGGCATTTCTTACATAAGCCTTAGCCTGAGGTGATCTTCTTATATTGGCCTGATCATTCATCACCATAGTGACGTTTCTTACATCCCACATGAATCACTTATATACACAAGTGACAGTTGAGCAAGATATACTTATATAATGTGATATTCATAATGACTTTATAGATTGCATGAATTAAATAAATAACCAATAGTTTTATGCAATTAGTACGAAAAATCTCAAAAAACCATGATAGTCGAATAAGGTGATTAGTCATATGAGTAGCCACATACCTTCCTTAGAGGTAACTTATTGTCCAATCAAAAAGGCAACAAGAGCAACCAATCAAGAAACTACCCTAAAATTAAAGATAACACCCACACATTATTTTTTTAATCCAAAATCTATGATGATGACTTGGGGTCCAAGTTAGGGTTTTGGTGTCAAACTGGGGTTTCCCTAGGGTTTTGGCTTCCCAAACCCTAATTATCACTTTTCATGCCTTTTTTGTTCACAAACCCTAATTTTATCATCATATGCATTTTAACTCAAGAAAACCCTAACTGGCCATCTTATGAATTATTGATCTCAAATTAGATCCAAATTTCAAAAAAGTCTCAAATTAGACCCAAGATATCATTTTTATCCATAATGATCAATCTTTGACTATTAAGAACAATTAAACATATTTGGATCATAAAAACCTAGAAATTAGGGTTTGTACACAATAAATACATTAAAGTTGGTAACTTTAAGTACTTCTAGAACTAGTGATAGATTTCAGCTTTAAAACTATTTTTATTGTATTCCTCTCCTTCTTTTGATCATTTTTCATGTATTTTTTATCATTGTTGGACAATCCTACCATTTTCTAGCATTTTTAGGTAATAAATCATTTTGGTCCTATCAGAAACTGCCATGTGAGAAAAGAGGCAGTTTACCTCATATCCATGTAGATCAGCTAGTCCAATAGCATGCCACCACTTCCACAACTCAATTGACTCTGGTCAAGGGCAAGGACACAATGCCACTCACTATCATTTTCTAGGGCAAGGACACAACTTGAGCTTGGGCGAGTCAACCAGTCAATTGACTCTGTGCTCTAGGGTGCCAGAGATTTGAGTCAAGGTGTCGTCACCATCGCCTAGTCCACCCAAACTCTTCCGAGGATGGTTTTTTTAGGGAGTCGAGTAGGAAGTCCCCTGGCAGGATACAAAGAAGAAGAAGAGAAATTCAAGGGTGGTGATTGAGATTGGAGACTGAGTCAAATTCTCTATGCTCTGTAGGGTTGTTTTCCCCTCTCACGAAGAGGCTACAAAGCCTTTTATAGGCGTAGCAACTAGTCAAACCTTAAGGGATTTCTGACTCCAGGAAGAAATTGGGGGAACCTTCTAGAGTTCACAAAATAGGAGGAAAGAAGGGATGGTTGAGCTTGATAATTCAATGGGAATATTTTCAAGTGTCAATATTGGTTACATAGAGAGGGAGTAAGGAAAGGATCAAGGTCGGTACTATAGGCTTGTTTCTTATTTATTTGCTAGATAGAAGATGATCCTCACACCATGAATCATGAATCAAATGGCCTGTAAAACATGCAAAATATTAAAGGCCATATTTTGTTTCCCTTTTGGTAAAACGTGACATTTAATGCATATATTTCCATATTCCTCTCACTTTAGGGAAACCCATTGAATTCATAACTCTCTCACCTTTTATTTTTTGATCACAAATATTAAGGGAATCTCTTTATTGATATTATCTAAATGTTGGAAAGATTTGGGACCAAAATAATTAATTTAATAGGGTCTGTCTTAGTTCTCAAGTATTTCATTTTATAAAGCACATTTCAGGTATCAAATTAATCATTTTTCTCTTTATGCCTTTTTCATATCTATTATTTTGATGACTTTTATTTCTAAGAACAATGTAAAAATGAAATTAAACTATTAGTGGCCCCTCACACCACTTTTCTAGAGAATTCCACACAATCCACAAAAGTACAATATTAATTACCCACTATCTTTTATATTTCACCTAATATAGGATTTTCTTTTCTTCCCTTTCCCATATTCATTATTGAACTAATAAAGTTAGTAGAAATCACGAAATTCATATCAAAAGGAAATTTGCAAAGAAAACCATACTTAAAAAAAACATATCAAATATGCAATATGTCCTTTTTCTCAAATAGTTGTATTTCAATTAAATAAAATACCAGGTTATAACATCCTTCTCCGCATATAGGAATTTTGTCCTCAAAATTTGACTAATCATTCAAACAATTCATGATGAGACTTTTCAATGTTAGTCTTTAGCCCCCATGTGGCTTCACCCTCTCCATGGTACTTCCAAAGAACCTTTACAATCTCTATGTTTTATTCATGAGTTCATTCACCTTGGTATCTAGTATCCTCACATGTGATTCAGGGTATATCAATCTCCCTTAGAGTTCACTAGGATCAATGCTCAACACATGGCTAGGATCCTTCACATAGTGCTTTAGATTAGACACGTGGAACACATCATGCATCATACTATACTGTGGAGATAACTGTAACGTCCCCAGATTCTACCGCCTCGTGACTTAGGAGGCCCGAGAGGACAAATCCAAAAACATTATGCAATTGTATCAAAGTGTGTTGCGGAAGCAATATGTGCAAACATGAAAATACAACCATAACATACACCATAACATTTCTCAACATTCAATGTGTAAATTATTACAAGATGACTTGGTACAACATGAATTGCAATTACATATTGAAAGAAGATTTACAAGTCTATGAACATGTATGCTAATCAGGATCTACACAATAGGTACAACCTACTCACTCGCTGTCTTTCTCCCATACTAGCTTTGAACCTAAAACATATGTGAAATAGCAAATCAACTCAATGTGTAATGTACGTTGATGAAAGATATATATATATATATATATATATATATATATATATATATATTGTTCTTGCATACTTGAAAATTTTAAGAAAGAAGAAAAGGTAAAAGAAAACATTATTTGATGTGATAATCGGGTAAACATATATTTTTGGATATATCTTTAGATGTAGTTGTACTACTATTTCTATCAGCACTTTATCATACATCTACTATGGGCAAATTACTTTATCATACATCTAGCATGGGTAATTCATCATACATTCATACTAGGAAAAATGTAATACATCCATACTGGGCCATTTCCCATTTGTGCTTACCTTAGTAGCTACAACTCACCAGAAGTTCTTTTATGTTCCTTTAAGTTTGGCGAAGCATATACTACTAATATGCATACAAGAATTTACATGCAAATACAAACATCCAAAGTACATCATATCATTATGCATTCATGAAAACTAGTCTTATACTTAATAAAAGCTATGCACATGAGTTCAAAGATTCATATAGATATTCTAGATCATCTACATATCTGGTCATCACTTGATTATAACAATTAATGATCATTAATAGAAGGTTCAAAATAATTAATGGAATTTAGGTCCATATTAGGGTTTTAGGCCAAACCTAGGTTTAAATTGATATTAACTGGTATATGATATTTTTGTACTGGTCTAGAGGATATTATTATATTCTATCTCAACTTTCATAATTTTTTGATGCTTGGTCTATTTTCTAGGATTTAAAATAAAATATGTAACTTAGGCATTAATGAGAAAAGGCCTAAAAATTTGACATAATAACTTGATCAGAGTTTATATTTGGTCTGTAAACAATATTAGGGATATATTACCTTGGTTTATTGCTCAACTCGTACTTAGAGTTTATGGAATTAAACTTGGCTCTATACTTGTGACATCTACCTCAACCTTGTCATGACTTTCTAACATTAGGTTTACATGGTTGTCTAATCTTAGGTTCTTTAGGTAACTCCTACATTCCTAGGTATGTGGTGATCAGGCACATACCCAGAGATGTGGGATTCTGACATGCTATCTCTCATTAACCTACTAGAACATGTGTCCCATACCACATGGGCCAGTAAGAAAGGAGAGATGCATAAAAGTCCAGAGCTTATGATATTCCTCTTCAATTCTCAATTGGCTGGCCATAACCATTGAGAATAGAGAAACAACGTCATTAGCTAGGGTTAGGTTGAAACTTGAGACCTACAATATGTAAACATCTATCTATGACATCTCTATTTTTCTAAGGTGAAAACTCTTAGTCATTCTAGGTCATTGTATCTTTCTATGGGAATCTATCCCTACACCCCAATCTCTTATCTTCATCCTAGGGTGACTATGAGAATCATATTTGCCTAGTGGCCATTTACCAAATTGCTCTGATACCATATTGTAACACCCAAATTCTTATAACACATGAGCAGAAGCTATATATTTTTATTTTTTTATCTGGGAGTGTCACAAACATGATAATCATTGCAATTAAAGAAAATGAAACACTTCGCATAATTGGAAAACTGATTCTTAAATAGTTTGACAAAGAAAAACAAGTCATCTAATCTACCATGATAACAAGACTATACATAATAAAAGATGTCTAAACTCTGGATCATCCTGGTATATGGCACCCCACTAGGAAAGCTTGAAAATCTCCTAGACCTTTACTTGTTCCTTCGATCCTCAGGTTCTCCAAAACCTGCGGACATCACGTCCCCAACCATGCATTGGAAAAAATAGTCGTTAGAGTAAGTGGCATGAGTATTCTAAAATATACATTGCTGAAGAACTGAAATGGGACATTATAAACATGAAACTAACATTAAGCTCTGAATAAAATTTGAAACATAAAGTCTCTTATTTCTTAATCTGAATTCTTATCTTATTCTGGAGTCATGTACTCTGGTACATGGATCTCATGACCCACACCAAAGTGCCTAAGTCATACTTATGTTACCTAGTTCCCTCTCATCATACTCATGGATGAGGTTATGGACATCTCTAATCTAAGGTATCTTTTAATTATGATTTTTTTATCTGACTGTGGCCACCATTATACAATAAGTCCTCCTGAATTAGCGTATCTATGCCCTGAATTGGTACCGAAGTACCCTGAAATGGCACTACATGCCCTGAATGACACTGAGGTGTCTCTGAATTGTTGTGGCTACACCCTAAAATTGGTGCCGCAACACCTCTGAATTGGAGTAAACACTCCTGTGAATTGGCAACAAATGCCTCTGAGTTGGCAATAGATGCCTCTAAATCGTCCTGGGACTAACTGAATGAGGACTTATCATATAATGTATTATGTGAAGGTTTTGACTTATTTATCTAAATTCTAAACTTACTTAATTCTTAATTTGAACTGAAGCTAAATACTGATATCTTTGCTGAATACTGAATATGAACTTATCTTATATTAAAACTGACAACTGAACTTATCTGAGATTGATTACTGAGTACTGAGCATGTACTGAATTCTAAATCTGAATTTCTGAATCTCTTATTCTTAAATTATGAACTGAATCTACGTCTGAGTATGAATATGAATCTCAATTACTTCATAATTGAGATTGGCTCTAAAACCCTTATCATGTATCTTTATTCATAATCTAGATACTCACACAAGGAGTAGTCTAAGTCTGAATATAAATCTAATATCCATATTATCTAGATAATCCTTAATCTAATTCTTCAATCTAATAGGAATATCATAGCTATTTTTGATACTAAATATATGACAACTAAGCCTACATGCTTAGGAAAGGATCTGAACTAAATATGGAAATACAAAGTATATGAGAGTTCTCAAGTATCAAATATCTAAACTAATGTGATTTTTGAAAATATAACTCGAAATCTATAAAATCTCAATAAGTCATATCAGTACATTCATATGAACTTAAATCTTAAATATTAAAGTAGAAATCATATAGAGTCTCAATGTGCAACTTAATTATGACTTCATGCCTCATAATTTGGTGTTATCATCATAAACTCATGTTACAATATATTCTAATCCCAATAGTATGTTTATCTTGGAAATTGGTCCATGTTCTACTATGTGCAATACCCATATTCTCACATAATACTTTCCTTTTAAACACTAACCCTATTAAGGAGTTTATTTCACTTCTTAATTCTTAGATCACTACATATATAAGAAACAATGATGACACATTCCTACATGAATTCTTAGCACACAATTATATCTATATAAATGAGGGGAATCTTAACATCATGTTCTACCTGAAATCTCAATACATGATTACATCTATGTATAGAGGACCATGATGGCATATTTGAACTTAAAATCCTAATACATGGTTATATCACATAACCATGGAAGGATGACTGACTTATTTTTGTTTCATATCATGTAGTCCTAAGTATCCATATGGAATATTTTTAAGGGATATGATAGATATATATGTTCTTATCCTTCTTATGAACCTAACTCATGATCTAGAATCATTCCATGAATCATCACTGGTTAAGGTATAGAGTATATGAAATTCTACAATCATAAGAACATAAAATCTTTCTTACATATTTAACTTAGAATATAGGACATGAAGGTCTTATCTAAAAAGCATGTAAATGTACTTGGTTTGATAAACATAAATACTCATGGGCATGAACCACTTACCTGTCACATAGAGGATAAATCTTCATCTTGAATTTCTCTAGTCAGGTCTAAATCCTTTTAAAGACACTTCTTGTAAATATCAACTATCCGTCTACTCACATCTTCATATTTAAATCACATCATACAAAATCTTATGGCATGCATGCATGCATACCCAATACATCATATAGGATAAACAAAACCTCTAAATCATGAGTGGAAATTTCATCATACCTATTAAGATTGTGGTGTAACACTTGCTTGAAGTTTAATGATGAGTTTCACACCTTTCTAGATAATTTAAGAGTTTGTAACCTACTTCAACATGTTCTTCATATCCCTAGCTTTCCAACGAGTCCTCATACACCCAATTCTGACAACCTGATCAAACGCTACAAATCCCCAAAGTTTATAACAAATCAAATTCGAATCATACTTATTACCTTATTTTCCTATTCGTTTCATCCTAATTGGGCCTCAGGCCGGTGGCCCAGCAAGGAGGGACACAAAGCCCTCCCTGTCCTTCACACAGTAGCACAGACCAGGGGTCGTGTGCCCCTGTTTTGCCGTGAAACAGGGTGCCGACTCCCCCGCCTCCTCTCCACCAAAAAATGACATCCATGATCAATCCAACGACCACCTAGGTTAGTGTCACCACCGAGACTCCACCTTGATGATGAGGCATCCACAGACTTAGACCCAAGCTCAACTCAGCTGGTCATGTGGCCTGATTGGGAGCTCGTCTCCCTTGTTTCCGCAGCAAGAACAGGGCAGCCGCCCAGGTGGGGTGGTGATTCACCTACTACCTTGATGTTGCAGATCGCGTAGAGGATGGCCCTTTCCCTCAACGCAACCTCGAAATCACTTTCCCTGGACATTGTACTAGTGCTAAGAAGTTGTCTCGGTGGTTGATCCTCCCACAACAATCGCAACCAAGTTCTGAGCATCATTGTCCTTTAGTGCGTTGCCATTGAATAGAACAACAAGGAGAGCCTCTACAAAGATGGCGCTAGCCCTAAATCCCTTAACATGTTCTCAACCATCTACTCCTTTATATAGGGTCAAGGTCTTCCAAGATCCAAATAACTAAAACCCTTAGGTTCTAGTCTTTCCCATTAACACTTGACGAACCCTTCTTTTATTGCATTGGTGTCTGAGGGTCCATGAGAGGTTCCATCTGAATACTATCCTGACTAGGAAGTCTTAATGTCACGGGAGTCTTGTGTAAATCCAACACTACTAGGATTTCCAAGCAAGCTCCTCCTCATCTAGGTAGAAAAAGTCATCATATTATGAATCCTATTATTAGATGCACTCTCACATATTAAACTGTATAGAACCAAAAGATAGTACCCATTGTGGTTGCACAAGTCCTAATTTCTTAGTCACCAACTCTTCTGCCTCTTACTTGGTTTATCATTATTCTCGCACCCATGTTCAAAACTCTAGTTATATAAACTAGATTCCTATTAGTTCCTCCCCTTTTTCATAACACTATATCTATTGGTCAAATTATTATCCGTATGAAATAATCATTTATATTTATACGCATCTTATTACTAACTTTACATATTTAAGTGATTATGTGTGCATTGGTGAGCAAGGTGACATATACATCTTTTCTAAGCTCATTTATATATTAAACCATGGTTAGGTTTATTTAGTCCCTTAGTGGACTCTTATCAAGAGAATAACATTAAGGTTTGAATTTACTCTGAAATTGGGATTTTACATTGTGAATTAAACTGCAATTTCTTGTTATTACTT
The DNA here is from genome assembly GCA_963693085.1 of Alisma plantago-aquatica. Lineage (NCBI taxonomy): Eukaryota > Viridiplantae > Streptophyta > Magnoliopsida > Alismatales > Alismataceae > Alisma > Alisma plantago-aquatica. The sequence continues at coordinate 543,667,004 of OY856415.1, forward strand.
GTAACAATGCTCTAACATAAAACAAAAAAGGTGGGGCAAGTTTGGGCCTGAGAATGTTTTGAAGGTCTTTTCTTGCCACATGTAACTAATTCTAATCCCAAATCTAGTCTGCATTTTATTATGGCAATATCTATGGTAGGTATGTTAATGACACAACTAAAAACATGAACCAAATCTTGTCTAAATTGGAAAAAAAACTAGTTCTCGGGTCAATTTTCAGTTAAAACAATCAGCTCTGGGTCAGACAAATCTAGTTACAACTTAGTTTGAATTCAAAATTAGTCTAGTCTTATGTAAAACTACACTATTGACACACCCACTTTAAATTTCCAATGCCAATGAATTAGGTCATTTTTGGGCTGAATAGACTGCTTGAAAATGTGTACATGTTGGTTCGGGTTCTAAATTAACAATATCTAAATCAAGAATATAAATTTGTTCAGTGTTGGACAGAGTGAGGAAAATCTTGATTCATGTTTATTTCGAGTTGTGTACACTAATCAAAGTAAGGTTCAGGTTGCCTTTAGGTTCAAAATGTAACCATCCAGATTAGTTGTTGTTTGAAAAATGGAAAGAAATCTAGATTCAGAGTAGTTTTAAATAAAATGGCTAGAGATTTGGATTGCCTTGTTTTACCTATAATCCTATCAAATCTGGGATATTACAACCCTAATGATAGAAAACGTCCATTCTTATAGATTTTCCAAACATATCTGCAATACATATATTATTTTTAAAACAAAATTCATAAAATTATGTATATATAACATCAATCTTAAGTCATATTTAAGATCAAAAAAATTAAAATTGTGCTCTTCTACTCTCACCCCTTCCAATTGAACCCCACTTCTCAAAACACCAATGTGCTGCAAACCTAGTCAATGCACAAAATTAACCTAACTGCATTGCATATGTACACACTCACTTCTACATGCTCATATTGCACTTCTTCCTCCAATATGTGAGTCTCTGAACATCTGCATTTCCAGGAATCCCCATTACCATCACATGTCACATATATTTCCTCATTTGATTCTCTATGAACACCTGCATATCTAGACTCTCAACTGAAAGAATGATTGATTTCTCCTCCCAAAGACTAACACCTTGACCTCAGCTTACAACCAAGGAGTCCAAATCCTAATCCGGTGCCCAAACTTTCTTAGTGACATGCAATCAAGGATTTCAACTCCTTGTCTATCATACATTGGTTGTTTTTTCTTTGGGTCACCATTAAAGCCCCATACTATGTCTCCTCAGCCTCAAACTTGCATTCAAAGAGTCCATCTCCTATCCTGACATCCTAATTTGAAATTGGAGATTTAGATCCTTTAGAACCACCCTGGTAAATTTTTAAACTTCTCTGTAGAAGCCCACTAGAACTCCTATTTGTCAGTTGAGTATGTTTTCCTCTCGTCAATCTTGTTTATAGTGGTCAATGTGGTTGATCCTAACTAAATGATTACGAGGCACCATGGTATACAAGCATTAATTGTAAATATTCATATATGATAAGAACCCCTTTAACTAAGAACCCTCTTATCGATGTTCACAATAATTTATTATCTCTGTAAATTAAGATTTCACCTTAAAGAAGCTATAGGTTATATTGAACAAAATCATTATCAAGTTATGCAATTCTATGTGGTTTTAACTATCTACTATGGATTTGTCTTATCTACAGACCTTTGTAAGATATTTGATTAATGTATGATGTCATATGACACCATATAAGATCGCTAAGGATGGTAACTCTTATAAAATTTTAACTCCTTGTTTTAATCACAACATAGACAAACAATCCTAGATGTAAGAAAGTCAAATGATACATAAACTTGATATGTAAGCATCGAACATGTATTTCTAATGAGTCAGAGATCAAAATAATACTACTTGGAAGCTTAAGTTCATGGTCCAAGACCAATTATGTATTATAGATAAACCCCAATTCTTATGGTATTACAAATCCTTTATATGAACTTTTACATCCAATATAGTCTAATACCCTAAAGACAAATCATTGTATATCCAAGCCTCAACACTTAGCAGATGTGCCACTATCTAATATCACCTTAAGAATCACATATACATGTATGTATTCCCGCCCCACCATGTGACACACTCATTAGTATACTAATTATCATTATTCTATATTTCTTTGTGTTGAGATTTATATTTTCCCAAAAAAATTATATTCCTAAAACATATATATGTTATTAACAAATTTTATTCAAATAAACAAGTTTTCATGTCTAATACTAGTAAATACCCTTTGGGATATTAATAGTTCTCAACTGAATGAATTTTTGTGGTAAATACCATTTGAGACATTAAAACTTTATGATTGGATAAAATCGTATAGTAAATGCCACGAGACATTATGAGTCCACATTGATACATGTCAATTATAGTATTATTTAGTTGCATATTATTGAATTTAATCACCATTGAAGTTTCCATTAGGATGATAAATGTTGGAATCACTTGTAAGCACATATTTTTGGTAATTTTTTGTAGGATTCTCATATTTTAATAAAAAAATTTGGTGTTGTAAGCACTAAAAGGAGAATCCCAAATATTGGTGCCCATGCCTTTGGTTGATCTATGTGGGATATTGGGACGGTGTACGGTCGATCTCAAGCATTTCAAGGATGAATTAACATAGAAACCTTCTTATTTGATATTTCGATACGTATTTGGAATATGTTACCAATAATTTGAATCTATTAAGTGTTTTAGAAACACTATAAAAGTATACTTTAATTAGGAATGTAAAACAATGGATGAAGGAAAAAGTTAATTGTGGTTTATTAAAATGTTGATTAAACTTTTGTAAATGTTTTCCAAACTAAAAAAACATATAGTAAATAATATATCTCATATTATCATTCCATGAAGGCTCGCATTTATTGTAATGTACTAATCTTTATTAACATAACATATTAGTTGACTTTATTGCATAAATTTTGTGTATAACATAGTGTTACTAATTTATAATAACATGTCTATGCTCTTAAACAATTATTTAGTACCATGGTGGCCAACCAATCATGTCAAACTTGATCTAGCACCATGTATATAAATGATCCATTTTCATGAGTTAAACTAATTGTTAATATAGTGCATTTCGATCATTTTATTTGCAAAAGTATTCAAAAAGACTTCATATGTTTCTATGCTAACATAAAAATATGGTAGGTTGAATTTTGTTTTTCCCTTGTTGAATTGTTTAAGCACTAGACACCTCACTGATTTTATTTGAAAGAAAATGTTTGTCCATCCAATTTTCTTAAACTTTAGGTTCAATTTAAAAATCTGATATATCCAAATTTTCCTATCTTCAATTAGTTTTTGTGTTAATGTGTGTGTAAATTCATGGATAATCAATAACTCAAATCACTAAGAGTTTAATGTGTATTATGTTCACTTTGAGTTCATGGAGTTCAAATGAAATATAGTCTTGTTTTCCTCTCTTGTTTCATATGTTATATCACATTACTAGTAAATATTCATAACTTTATATCTTGATTGATACATGCATAATTATGTTGAAGGAAAAATGAAAATAATTTTTAGCTGGGTATATTGAAGAAAATGTTTACTTGGACATCAAACAAATTTCATGAAATATGTTTTGTACTACGAGGTATGTTGGTTCCCATCCATCATAGATTACATAAACATATAGGAGATAAAACATTTTCTAAAAAAGATATAATGTCTACCTCCAAGGGATCATGGGAAAAAGAATCCAACAAATGAATTCTAACCATGAACTCTCACATAGATCACATAGACACACACTAGAAACCTAGTAATAACTTCCATTTTTTGTTTGTTATTATGGATATAAAATAGTTCCATTTTGTTTTTATAAGAAAAGAAATAACAATGTAACTAACTTGAATCTTGATTTTCTCTACTTCTATGCAAATTGTTGACACGTGTTTACTGTGCACAAAATCCAAGTGAACGTATCACAGTAATAATGGACCTGTGAGGCCCGAGTCAAACACGGGGAAGGATTTCTCCAAAAACTACTACTAACTACAAATCAATCAGCTAAGCTGATGATGGTTGCTTGAGTTGGGTTGAATTATTAGATTAAAACTAAAGCAAATGAATTAAATGATTTGAGTAAATCAGAATGAGTACGAGTTCCTTAAGACGATGGTTTCGCCACAGATATCACTTATAGTCTATCCTACATACTAATACCTATTATCTCAATTCATGGATAAGGAGCCTGTAGCCAGAATTACATACTTCCGCAGTGTAATTCACTACCTATACTAATGCAAATCCTACTCCCATGGTTATTGGTTTGATTAGTTAGGTGATTTACATCGATACTCTGGGTTTCTCCCCTCGTTTATTCGCCGCTTTTCCCAAAGGGTACAATAAACAAGTAATTCTATGTTTTCCAACCCTTAATCCCTCTCCCCAGATGATTAAGTGTCTATTAATCCATTCATGGTGATCAAGCATAAATAGAGAAAAACATCCCTAGAATTATGTCCAATAATGAGAGATAAATTGATATGAATGCATAGAAATCAACTATAGTGTATATCCGGGCTACTCGCAGGTCCTAAAGAACAAAGGTTTTTAGCCTTGCATGGTTTTCATGATAAAACACATAGAAGGGAAAAAGAAAAATGTGGGGAACATAGTAAAAACTAAGGTAACCCCTGAATCTTTGGCTGTCTGGACAATCCCCTCCATAGTATGTGCGGTCTGTTGTCTTCTAACACTAGAAACGTCCTTTGTAGGTGCTCAGATCACTCCCGATGAAGATTTTGGTCCTCCGTCCTTCTCTACTTTCTCTCCGATCTCCGTATCATGAAAATAGGTCACCCCCTAAGTCTAGCCGTCGTCCCCCTAAGTCATAGGAACAACTTAAGGTGCGAAATTTCATCCACCATTGGGTTAGAAGCAAATCTATGGCAGGTCTGATCGAGCAGACTTGGTGGTACTGACTTGATGTGTCAATTATACTGAGTCACTTAAGTTAGGTCGCGAGATCTCGATCCTGTCAATACCATCGACAATGCCTCTGTGGCATCGACTTCTTGCGAATTCCAACTGCCTCTCTGATATCAACTCACTGGTACCGACTTCTATAGTTAGTAACACTGAGTTTTCTTGATTCACATGGGGCTCTCTGATGGTATCTTGGTGGCACTGACTTCTTGGGATTGGTAGCACCGAGATCTGGGTTGTTTTTGGGTGACTCTCTGAGGTCAAGTCGGTTCCACCCACTTTTGTGGTGTAAGTAGTACTGAGATGTTTCGATCTGCCTTGTACCTAAACACACAAAGCATCGTAAGTGCTCAAAATGCATAAAATGCTAGTAAAAAATAATTGAAATCATATAATTTGATGCAAATAAGGAAATATAGGCTAACTATGACATTCCATGCATAATAGGTCATATAAATGTCCAAACTACGCATGAAAGCAAAAAAATGAGCCTATAAAAGTGACTACAAACACATGCATCAAACTCCCCTAAGCTTGAATGTTGCTTGTCCTCAAGCAACACACTCACAGATCTATTTGATAAAAGTCAGAAAAAGGACATATCACATACATTCTTTTCTTAAACAACCCACTTAGAAAGCCCTAAACCGGCCTTCACTAACCACTGAACCAATAACTACTATAAAGTGAACAAAAACTATAATGAGAGATGTCCAACCTCAGTCAATGACATTATCAAGTAAGCAATTAACATCATAACTATTCAGGTGTTTGCTTGATGTATTGTGTGATTCCCTACACTAAATTGCTCTTTCCTAACAACCAGCTAACTAGAAGCAGATCTCCATGTAAACATGAATGAGTAGATAAATCATGAAGAGTGGCCTACCGATAAGAGCAATTAATGATGAAAATGGGTGGCAATTGAAAAAAATTCAAGAGTACATCCAATCTATTTATGCACAAGAAGAATGAACCTATATGAATGCACAAGAATGTACTTAATGCGTAATTTTCTTTTTCATGAGATGATGCATGTAGAACAACTAAGAAAAAAAAATCTTTCTTCAACTTGGGAAGTTGCACATGTGGATTAAACTCTTCTTCATAAAAGAATGTAGAATATACTTCATTTCTTTATTTTCTTTTCTTTTTTGAATTTCTTTTCAGCAAGTCTCACATTGTGCTTCTCACTTTCTTCTCAACTTTGCTTTTGATTTTTTTCTCTGCATCTCATCTTCTTAATTTTGAGTTTAAGAATCGACATTGTGAAAGAGAGAATGCATGCAATAGTGGAATGAATGCACTATATGTATTATGTTATTCAATATAAAATGGTATGCAATACTATCAATGACTACGTACAAAACATTTTTTCTTTTTGTGCAAGTAAACTACCTTATATGTGTGCTCTACAACTCGGTACCACTGACTCTCGTGACATCGTCGTGAACAACTATAACAAGGGAGGAAGTGGAGTCATTTTGATTCACAACCTCAGGCATCCACCTCTCCTATCTTCCAGAGCATAGTTACCACAGGTGCCAGCGGACTTATTCGAGCTCTATTCTCCTATTATCACTCTTATTCTTCACCATGGCTCCCAGACCAGCTCACATCCAACACCAGAATGTAGAAATTAGGAGGATGTATGAGGAACTCTAGACCAGGCAGGTGATACCAACGCGATATGGTGATCACAATTTGCTTGAGATGTTTGGCTTTACGGACAATATGCGCTGGGTGTGTCAGTAGCAGGAACTTGAGGGAGACAATCCTTTCTTCGATGACTGGAAGTCTTATCTGACTCTTATCCTGGAATTCCTGGCATCTCTGGATGTTATTGTCACCCTCGAGCAGACGGTAGGCAGAGAGTGGAGAGAAGGTAGGGTCAACTTTCCCCTTTTCAACACCATTTATTCCCTTACATTGTGCATCTTCAATGATATATTTGGCTGACCTCAAGTACCATAATGCTCCTCGCCATCAGATTTCAACTATGATCTAGCATGGGAGAAACTGACAGAGGTGTGGATTGGTTACCATATCAACTGGCACATCAGTTTGGTGTCTGACATTGAGCACCCATTTTCTCGAATACTACACCGGTTCTGCGTCAATACCATCTTCGCCTGGTCCGGGCAAGTGCAAGGTAAAGTCCAACAGGCTGATCTTTAATTCCTTTACCGGCTACTAGGCGAGGAGACTATGATTTTTGGGTCATTTATGTTGCTTCACATGTTATCTGTGAGACATAATGTGAAGAGGAAGGGTACGATTCTATTTGGGGGCCTTATCACCCCCATTGCACTACATGTAAACTTGTACTTGTCCACGCTCAAGCCTTTGGAGGACACGTCCAAGTTGGACCTCCTACATTTCCACAAGGCGCATCTACTATAGAGAAATCATGGTGTCATCTATGCGCATTGCAACCGGGGAAGTGTTTTCAGGGAGCGCATCCTCCCTGACCCTATCTTCAACCTTTGTGGGGTGGAGAACCTCAGGTGGCCACTCAATGAAGGTGAGGAAGAAGACTCGGTGAGAGCATAGTAGGGAGGTGAGGACGACAATGGTAGAAACGATGAGGATGAGGAGGCAGAGCCCACCATCCCCATCACGTGGGGACTGATCTTGCGCAAGCGGACCTGTACTTATGCGGCCTCAACATCTTCATCCCCACCCCCGTCTCAAGAGGAGACCGACCCATACAACATGTAGGGCATCTATGGGTTGCTGCAGTAGATACAAACTAGGTAGCAACAACACCAGGAGGCCCTGACCGGCGTGCGGGACATTCAGGGATGACTATACGAGAACCAACATGCCATCTTTGACAATGAATGCCTTCTCTTGGCCAACCTGGAGAACGTCCATACACGTCTGTAGAGGATTGAGCAATACCAGCAGCCATTCTATGACAACTATTGGAATCATGGCTACTTCGAAGAGTATCCACAGCCGCCGCCGATGCCTCCATCAGATCTATCATTTCATGGGATGTTCCCTCCCCATGACACGAACATGCCACCTCCACCATTCTGATCCATGGTACCACTGTTCCACCTCTTGGGTGAGAGTATTGACTATGCGGACATAGTCGTATTCAAGCTTAGGGAGTGCTAATACAACATTCTATCCTAGTTTTATCTTAGTTTCTATCTTTATTTTCATTTTGTTTTGCTATTTTAGTTAGTTAGTTTGGTTTATTTTTAGTTGTGCAAGTAGGATCCACATCTATCTAGTGTAATTGTGGATTTAAAAATTTACATGGTTTCAATCTTGAATGCTTGTACTCTCTGGTGTTAAATGAAAATGGAGGTCATGCTTTTAAAAGTTTGAGTTGCAACATCCTTCTACAACACCTTCTGAGAAAGTGTTTGAATTAGTCAGCTTTAGAACACAATACATAAAAGAAAGTTTTTTTCAATAAGGAAATGTGGATGATGAAGATGTTGAGCCTAAACTGGCCAAACCATAACGAGATCTTAAATGAATATATGAGAAATAATCCCTTGGGTCACCCTGATCACATGTCATTTAAGAGGGACACATCATAATATAATGAAAGGTGTTGTCTCTTAGTTGTGTGATTCTATCTTTTCCATTTATTCATTCGACTCACCACAACAAAATTTAAAGATACAATTTTAGAAGGTTTGTTTTATGGGACACCATCTACATGGTGTCAAATTTGAGATGAATATTCATATAGAATAGTATCATGGTAGTAAGTTTCTTTTAGATATGATGAAGTAGTAGAACTCCTTTGCTAATAATTTATGAGAATATATCTTATACACTAGTTTGTATTGGTTTCTTTTTGTTATTATTGTGACGCATATCATGTTTGTGACACTCCCAAGTTGAGAAAAAATTATCGTACATCCATGTAGTATGAAAATTGGGGTGTTACAATATGGTATCCTAGCAATAATGTAGATGGCCACCAGGAAGATTCTCATATTCTTCGTATAGATTGCCCCATTAGAAGCCAAGTGAGACTAGACAGATTTAGAAAGATAGTTAGTAGTCCTGGTTATAAAAAGAAGTGAGTGAAAGATATTAGAATCAAGGTTAGAGGTTTAGTTAGGCGATTGAAGTTGAGATATGTACTAGGATTAGTGTCTAGTTGCTTTGGATTTTTTATGAAAACTTCAGATTTGTATATATCATGCCCTCTCTTTTTCCCACATGTTTGTGGTATTGGACATAAGCTTATGGGGTTTTGTATAGGGGATGATATATGCATAATTATATACTTATTATGTTTGTCTCACTCTTTATTGTGCATATGGCATGGGACATGTATACTGTCAGGTGAGATAAATCTAACAAGACATGACACCTTCAGATGTATGACCATCTGTCATGCATTAGGGGGTGAGAAAAAAGTTGACAAAAAGTTTGAGGTAGATGGTCAGATAAACCTAATTGGATACCTATTAGAACCCTAGAATGCATACCAAAGGTAGGTAATTTGAAATATTGATCATTGGGACATGGTGTCTCTTTCCTACTATACTTGTTGAGAATTAGAGAAATATGAATTTCCTTAGGACCTTCATCCCAAGGAGGAATAGTAGTTGTAGGTCGAATCATTATGGTTGTTAAGGAAAATACTTGAGGATAATAGAATTGATGTTATTAACTGAGTTTAAGCTTAAGGTATGATGATTGCTAGAGGCAACTAAAAGTTTTTAAAGGTATACATGAGGATGATTTAAGCATGTGGTGATATAAGATATGTGATAGTATGGATCAACATGTAGGATCAATATTATGTTGGATTTTAGAGGAGTTTCAAAAAGAAAGAGCCTAGAGAAGTTGCTTGAGTAAGGTTTGATTCAGTATTCCTGGGGATAAGAACAATTTCATGAGGAGTGAATATTAGTACCTTGGGTTCACTTGGCCTAGAGCATCATTATAAGATCAAGAAAGTCATTAGGAATGATATTAAGATAAGATATGCATGTAAGATTTTTTACCTTCATGGCTATGTCCTTACTGTGCCTAAGATCACAAGTAGAGACATGTTAATAAGATTTCCTGGAATGCTTAATATATAAGAAGTAAATACTCGATAAGATTATAAGATTTAATATCTGCAAACCATGGGTCATTAGATTGAACAACTAATAGTTTCTCATCTAGAAACTCTTCAACAATGGGGATAGCTTTATCTCTCTCATCCGACCTCTCTAACCTAGAAAGATGATCAACCACTACATTTTCCACACCTACTTTGTCATTAATCTAAATATCAAATTCATGTAATAAAAGAATCCACCTAATAAGTCTAGGTTTTGCATCCTTTTTGTGCAACAAATACTTGATAGCGGCGTGGTCTGTCCAGACTATCACCTTAGCCCCTACTAGGTATTGTTGAAAATTTTCAAAGGTGAAAACTACTGCTAATAACTCCTTTTCAGTAGTGGTGTAGTTCATTTGTGCATCATTTAAAGTTTTAGATGCATAGTAGATAACAGTAGGAATTTCATCACGACATTGACCCAACACCGCTCCCACTGCAAAATATGATGTGTCGCACATCGGTTCAAATGGGAGGCTCCAATCTGGAGCCTGCACAATCGGTGCAGAAATCAATTTCTCTTTGAGTGTTTCAAAAACTTTTAAACATCGTTCATCAAAAGCAAAACCAACATCTTTTTGTAAAAGCTCAGAAAAAGGCTTGGAAATTTTTGAAAAGTCTTTTATGAATCGGTGATAAAATCCCGCATGACCCAAGAAACTCCTAGCTCCTTTCACCGATGTCGATGGAGGTAGTGAGGAAATAACCTTAATCTTGACTGGATCAACTTCCATGCCCTTGTTGGACACCTTGTATCCAAGAACTATTCCTTCACTCACCATCATGTGACACTTTTACCAGTTAAGAACCAGGTGAGTGTCCTCACATCTTTGTAACACCCTGTCCAAATTATGAAAACAGTCACTAAATGACTCCCCACAAATTGAAAAGTCATCCATGAAAACCTTGAGGCACCGCTCCACCATATAAAAAAAATGGCAAGCATACACATTTGAAACGTGGTAGGATTGTTACATAAACCAAAAGGCATTCAACGATAAGAAAAAGTGCCATAAGGGCATGTGAAAGTGGATTTCTCCTTATCCTTAGGCTCTATAGAAATCTGATTGTAGCTGGAATACCCCTCCAGAAAGAAAAAGTGAGATCGACCAGATAAGTGTTCTAGGATTTGTTCAATAAAGGGTAGGGGGAAATGGGTTTTCAAGGTGGCTGCATTCAACCTGTAGTAGTCAATACAAACACACCACCATGTCATAAGTCTGGTGGAAATCTGTTCATTGGATGCATTTGTTGTAACTATAACCCCCTTTCTTAGGAACTACCTGCGTAGGACTCACCCACATAGAGTCATATATTGCATAAATTATACCTACAGATAAGAGATTGACGACCTCCTTCTTGGCTACCTCAGTCATGATCGGGTTGAGATGCCACTGAGGCTGAATAATTCCCTTCGCTCCCTCTTCAAGATGGATCTTATGTTGACATAAGGCTGGCAAGATCCCTTTTATATCTGCTACAGACCAACAGAATGTAGCTCGGTGGTTCTTCAACATAGTGAGAAGTTGCTTCTCCTCCTCATCACTAAGATACGATGAGATGATCACTGGTGGCTTTTCTTCTATAGAAAGGAACACATACTTTAAATGTGGAGGTAACAACTTCAATTCCAGGTCTGGTGGGTTCAAAAGAGACGGGACCAAAGGAGGGGGTGGTGGTCCTAGATCTTCAAAGCACCTTGCATAATAGCAAGGTACCACATTTAACAGATAAACGCACTCCTCTAGATGGTTGTTTCATAAGCTATCATCCACTCTATTTGTCAAGTAGGCTTCTAAAGGTAATTGTGGAGATCACCCTTATACAGAATCAGTCCTTACTTTTTCTTTTGCAGCTTGGTCATAATCCTCCCTGTCATCTCCTGGATAGAGCATATCATGAGTCAAATAAAGTACCTTAGTGATCTCCAGAATGTAAACAACTAGAGTGCCTTTATCCACTCTTGTCATCACATGAGCCATATCCAAGAATGGATTCCCTAGAAACAAAGAATTTTTTTTGTCTACCAGCTGAAGCATATTGCATTATGCCTTATGTCCCATTTCTTGGGAATACTCCGTCATATTTATTTCAAATCTATCATCTTGGATTCCCATAGTGAAGCATCCTATGCCCATCTCAAGTATCATGTCTACGGTATCTTAAAATGGTCTCTCCAGTAGGAGTTCATTACCATGGTCGTCTTGCATCTCCATATCCAAAAAATCTATAGGAAAAACAACCATGTCCACCTTCACTAGAACATCTTCACAGATTCCATATGGCTTCACTACAGAGTTGTCCGCCAACTGGATTTTCATGCTACTCCTTCTGGTTTCTTTGAGTCCAAGCTTCTTGAATGTAGATAGGGGCATCAGATTGATACTTGCCCCTAAATCACACAAAGCTTCTCGGAATTTTGTCTTCCCAATAAAGCATGTGATATTAAAGCAGTCGGGATCCTATCTTTTGGGTGGCAGTGTGCCCAAAATAAAAGCAATGACTTGTTCTTTAAGCACCACCACATCATATTCTGGGATCTTCCTCTTCTTAGTAATGATATCTTTCAAGAACTTCTCATAAGATGGTATTTGTTCAATTGCATCAATCAAAGGTATGTTCACTGAAATTTTTTGAAAGTTGTCTAGAAACTTCTTGAACTGCCTATCCATCTTTGTAGCCTTCAAACTATTTGGAAATGGCACCAAAATCATAGGTTCCCTCTAATAAGGTGGAATGTATGCTCGAGTTTTGTTGCCTCCTGCCTCATCATCTTGTTCCTCTGTGGTCTTCTCTTGGTCGGCAGTGTCTACTTCTTCTACTTCCACTTGCTTAGCTTGAGTGTTTGCATCTTCTGTCACTGCATTATGTAGTGCTCCATTTAGTATCTTTCTACCACTGTGGAGTAGAATTTCTTTCTCCTGTTGGTTTTCAGAAGGTACATTGGTGTTTTCCAGAAAATCTTGCTGCATCAGTTGCTTCAAAGCATTCACATATGCTGCAATCTGGGATATCTGTGTCTCGATACTGTGAATGCGCGCCCCCTAATTCTACAAGTCCCTCTATCTCTGGGAAATCTATAGCTCATTTTGAGTCACCAACTTACCTAGCATCTGCTCGATCTTATCAATCTTCTGTTGTTCTGGTGTGTATTGGGCTTGACCACCGAAGTGTTGCAGTCTTGGTGGTTGTTGTTGTGCTTGAGAAGGATCTTGTTGGAAGTTATCAGGCTCCTTCCATGAGAACTTGGGGTCTTTACTCCACAAATAATCATTATTCCTGTACTGACCTTGGAACATGTACTTGCACACCTCTTCCTCTTCCTCATTAGGGCCTCTATCTAGAGCACATAGTGACTTAGCAATGAGATCCAACTTCTCATTCAAGGTAGATATCACTTTAGATTCACTGACACTCTTTATTGTGGTTGGTGTTTGTCTTTCTTCTCCCCATGATTGATTATTTGACATGTTCTTGAGGATCTCTAAGCAACGAGCGGGCTTATTGTTCAGAAAGAACCCTATGCATGCGCTATCAAGAGTTGTTTGCTCCCTTTATGCAAACCATAGTAATAGATCATAGCATGTCCCTGCATATCAATGCCATGATGAGGTACTTTCCTAAGCATGTTCTGGAATCTCTCCCATGCCTCAGAATACGACTCCTCAGTTTGTTGCCTGACGTTGTGAATCTTCTTTACTAGATCATTAGTTTTCTGTGGCAGAAAGTAGCGTTCAAAGAACACATCAATCATTTGGTCCCATGACTTTATGATCTCATCATCTAAATTATTGAACCATGACTTCACCCCATCTGCAGGTGAGGATGAAAACAGCTTGAGGTAGATTATGCTAGCTGGAATCCTATATATTTTTACCGTGTCACAGCTCTAGCTCCATGAAATTTCTAATGTGTGTCACCGAATCTTTAGAAGGATGACCATGGAACACTTGAGCCTTGACTAGACCAATTAGTCTAGGCTCTATCTTATAGCTTCCCACATTTATAGCTTGTCTTTTGATGAGCCCTTTCTGGGTTGTAGACGACGAAGCTTTGATTTCTCCCATATAATTTTCTCTTCTAGTTCCTCTACTTTGTCCCCCATTTCCCTCAGTTCAGGTGCTACTAGTGCCTCAGTTTCTTCTAACATAGGAGGATTCAGTGAAGGCGTTCTACTGAACTTGTCCACAGGTCCGCCCTACACTCGCTCTCCCTACAAGAACTTTGCTTGCCCAAAACCTGGTGAAGATGGTTCACTGTAGTCTAGAGCTCTGGTTCGCACCGTGCACTAGTGTACCTAAAACAAAGAGAATGAATGTCAACTTTAGAAGGTTTTATTTGAATGGCGAGAATATTATAGGATTTAGATTGAATAATAATAAACAATAAAAAATAGAATGGACTAGAGTGGCCAACTGTAGCACTCGTAGTGCTAGATGTTGTTGCTTCCCCGACAACATTGCCAAAAACTTGACACTTGTTTACCGTGTGCAAAATGCAAGTGAACGTATCACAGTAATAATGGACATGTGAGTCCTGAGTCGAACACGGGGAAGTGTTTCTCCAAAAACTACTACTAACTACAAATCAATCAGCTAAGCCGATGATGGTTGCTTGAGTTGGGTTGAACTATTAAATTAAAACTAAAGAAAATGAATTAAATTATTTGAGTAAATTAGAAAAAGAACGAGTTCCTTAGGACAATGGTTTCTCCATGGATATCACTTACAGTCTATCCTACATACTAATATGTATTATCTCAATTCCTGGATAAGGAGCATGTAGCCAGAATTACCTGCTTCCACAGTGTAATTCACTACCTATACTAATGCCAATCCCACCCCCACAGTTATTGGTTTGATTAGTTAGGTGCTTTACATCGATATTATGGGTTTCTCCACTCATCTATTCACCGCTTTTCCCAAAGGGTACAATAAATGAGTAAATCTATGTTTTCCAACCCTTAATCCCTCTCCCGAGATGATTAAGTGTCTATTAATCCATTCATGGTGATCAAGCACAAATATAACAAGCAACATGCGTAGAATTATGTCCAGTATTGAGAGATAAATTGATATTAATGCATAGAAATCAACTGCATTGTATATCCGGGCTACTCTCGGGTCCTAAAGAACAAAGGTTTTTAGCCTTGCATGGTTTTCATGACAAAACACATAGAAGGGAAGAAGAAAAATGTGGGGAACATAGTAAAAACTAAGGTAAGCCCTGGATCTTTGGTTGTCCAGACAATCCCCTATGAAGTATGTGTGGTCAGCTGTCTTCAAGCAGTAGAAACATCCTTCGTAGGTGCTCAGATCACTCCCGATGAAGCTTTTGGTCCTACTTCCTTTTCTTCTTTCTCTCTGGTCACCGTATCATGAAAATAGGTCACCGTCCCCCAAAGTCATAGGCATTACTTAGGGTGCGGAATTTCGTCCACTGTTGGGTTAGAAGCAAATCTGCGGATGGCCTGAGCGGGCAGACTCAGTGGTACCAAGTCGCTTAAGTTAGGTCATACGATCATGATCCCATCGATACCATTGATAATGTCTCAGTGGCACCAAATTCTTGTGAATTCAAGCTGCCTCTCTGATATCAACTGGGTGGTACCGACTTCTACGACCGGTAGCATTAAGTTTTCTTGATTCATGCGGGGCTCTCTGATGGTATATCAGTGGCACTGCCTTCTTGGTGTCGGTAGCACCGAGATCTGGGTTGTTTTTGGGCGGCTTTCTGAGGTCAAGTCGGTGCCTCGAACTTTTGTGGTGTCGGTAGTATCGAGCTATGTCGATCTACCTTGTACCTAAAAACACATAAAGCATTGTAAGTGCTCAAAATGCTTAAAATGAAAGTAAAAAATGATTGAAATCATATAATTTGATGCAAACAAGGAAATATAGGCTAACCGTGGCATTCCATGCATAATAAGTCATATAAATGTCCAAACTACACATGAAAACAAAAGAAAATGAGCCTACAAAAGTGACTAAAAACACATGCATCAATCGCACAAGGAAATCACTTTTGGCATGAATATGACTGCAATTCAAGACTTAACTGGAAATATCACCAGTTGTCTCGAGGCCCTACTTGACTATGTGAAAGGACATGATTCCAACAAATAAGGGCTCATCATAGTCGAAGATTATGCCATCTCCCATCAACGTTTTTAGATAGTTGGGTTTCTCTACAATAAGATATCCAACTAATGTAGTCAACCATGCCAAGACATGAATACCTTAAGTAATTGAAGATCAAGTTACAAGCCCATTGGTTTCATGGGTCCAACACTATTCAAATAGATATCTAGTTTATCATATCCAAATTCTATGACATCTACATCTGACCAAAGTGTAGGAAAAGTGATCAAGTATTGAACATCACTAAGCTCACATGAAACTAATAAATTTAAAATATGTGTTGTATTTATTATTGATGGGTAGAAAACTCCTCTACTTCATATTAGGTAGGAAGCAAGTACAAGTATAGAAATGTAACCCTAATAGGACAAGACAATAACACCCATATTAAAAATGAACTTAATTGTTGAAAAAACAAATGATAGTTTCAAACATATAATACTCCCCCTCACGAAGGAGTATGGGTGAAATACCTATCCATATTAGACATACAAGACTTAATTAGATTACACGAAAAATAAGAAATATTAATTTTACTCTCCAAACAAGAATTTTCCCAGAATATCAAATATTAATCTTTAACTAATAAAAATTAGATGATACCTCCATTAAATTTGTGTTCTATAGGCTAGAAATATTCAACATGTGGATAATATCTTTTGAAGTGCATCTAGAAAGAACAACAAGTAGCATGTGGAATCTAGTGAAATAATGAAAACTCGCCATTGTCATTATGTAACAAATGATAAAAGCACTAAAATTATGCGATCTTCATTGAAAACAAATTTCCGATTGGAATATGCATAGTTAACACATTTGATGGTGTAGTACTAGAGATAGCTTCAAATTATCTGTTGAGCGTAGACAATTGACCAAATCATGAAAAAACCATGGAAATCCATAACATGGAACAAACACAAACATGATAAGGTTTAACAAAAGACATACTAGATCCATAAATCTAGTGTGTGAAACTTGAGGGCTTGATAGGAATGAAAGACTCCACTAAGTAAAACCCAAGTATATAACCATATGTGCCAATTTGGCACTAGAGAAACAATATATGAAACTTGGAGGAGGAGAGTAGCTCAGTGAAAATAAATTTGGGCAAATATAAACCTTACAAGTTTAGTATTTGTAGGATAGACATTCACAAGCATCATAAAATTTACTACAAAAAAGCAAACATTCATCTATTGAGAATGAAACAAGATCGCCACAATACTAAGACTAAAGGGAACAAGATGTTGGAGTAAGGGAAACAAGTTGAGTTCATTCAACTTTGCATGAAAGTGGCAAACAACTAGAATAAGAGTATATAGCAAACCCATGTGCATTGATGGCATGAATACTTATAAGCATGTTGTCATTGGGAAAGAGATACACCAATGATGTGGTGACATTTATTAAAAGATACACAATTCATAGTGGTAATGAGAAGCCATAAAGATATTATAAGAATGAATGTGTGGATGTGTTGAAGAAAACAAAGATCCATGAAAATTGAGATAGATTGGAACTAATATCTATCACCTCTTTCTATTTCTATTTATCATTCTTTCCCACTCGTCATATTCTCTTCCTACTCTCTCTCTCAATCTCTCTCTTACATTGTCTCTTTTTCTCTATCTTATCTTCTATATTTCCCCCTATGACAAGAGATTGTTTGGTATGGAATCAAGAAGAAATGAACTCACAATAAAAACCAGAACACCATATGTGGAGTAGCATGCATCAACAAAGCACGATAGGAATTATACTAACGCTTCCAAAATAAGCATGATAGGAATACCAAAAAAAATTACTTGATTGATAACACAGTAAGATAATATACAGAAGAACCCCAATCACAATTAATATGGACTATAACATGGTGGAAAATAAAAGATCATACGAAATGCACTAACCCATGCATTAAGCTTACATGGGAAGTAAATCATTACCTATTCTTCTCTCCTTTTTTGGTTTTAACTTCTTCACTCTATTTTTATTTTTCTAACCATACTCCTTTTTTTCCAGTCACCTAAGTCATATGTTTGTATCAATAGTGTAAGAATCTCCAATGATAGATCTAGTAAATTTATGTAGATCACGCGTTGCCAAAGCAGATAGACCAAAATCAACTAATACTTAGAACAAAACAAGCACCCACACTATAGTGACTGGAAGAGGACTATAGAGGACACGTATGCACCAGGTGTCTTGTGAGAAGCACATTAAGGAATAAGGTGTGGTTAGCCACCGACTAAGACTTTCTCTTATTTGATGATTAGAGTTTCATACCTATGCTTTGATACGATGTGAAAAAATATGTGTATGTTGCATTTTTTATTGATAGATGGAAACCTCCTCTCATATATAGGGAAGTAGGTACGTACAAGAAATGACATAATCCTAATGAGATGAGACAATCAATCCCATGTGACAAATGAACCTATTAACTAAATAGAGTAGTTATACTTTCTAACACCTAACAATAACTTCCCCTTGATAGAATTCCACTTGTATAGGTAGAAACCCACCATTAATGTTCTTAGGGGTTTGAAACTTCACCCACATTTTCACCAATTTAACACACAATACATTCATCGTCCATCTTTTTACCATTACAATGTCCCTCAAACACCTTCTGCTTAGTCATCCACAAATGTCACCCACTCTGCCATTGTCATACACCCATGTCTGACATATATTATTGTGATGGGCTTGAAGTCAGACCAAGTCTCTAGAACTTGGTCTTACTCATCATATGCTTTTCGTTTATGGCCTTGGACTATAATATCCCCAACTCCATGTAACCAATGCTGGAAGTCAACTAGTTTCCATATTTTGATTAGAGTTCATGCTTATATATATATTTTTTCAAATAAAAGACTCATATATTGCTAATAAATACATTTTCTACGTCTCTAATATAGAAATCAGAGAAATTGTCTTTCCAATGGCCAGGTTCATTGAACAAACATGCCCACTTTGCTAAGTTATGGGCATCAACGTTGCTAGCCCTATTGACAACGGATAAACTAGGAAATACAAAATCCTCCTTTACCCTCCGAGATTCTTGTTATCATATTAATAAAAGCATTACAAACCGAGTTCTGTTTGTGGATGGCAGTAGCAATAGAGTTGGCATCTGTTTCAACCTCTAGTTCCAACATAACCCATTCCTTCTCCTGTTTGAGCCTATGCAGTATGGCCATGGCCTCGGCTGTTTGCCTATTCCACGATCTAAAGCAAATATAGTAGGAAAAATCCTTCAAAAGCCCTTCATGGTCCCTGAAGATTGCGTTGACCGATATCTCATTTTCAGTAAAGGAGAAAGCAACATTGGTGTTCATATTTGTTCCACCTTCTACAGGCGGCCTCAAATTGTTCAACTTACTTTAAGAAGTATTTGAAGTTCTATTGCTTTCCTGAGTATTGTAGCAGTCAGTCCAAGTAAGAAGATTGGTACATAGACGTATAACAGGGCATTTGGACCCCCTAAAGATGGCCTCATTTCTCACTTTCCAACCTACTACACAGGATGTGATGATGATGATATTAGGATCCATCTTTAACAATCCTCCATGGTTCATCTGGGGGCCTTTAAAGTGATATCCTTCATCTTCAGGTCCTTCCATATGATTCTTACTGCCAAACAGTAAAAAAAATGTGGAAGAGATCTTCATAACAATATTTGCATATTTGGCATTCTGTAGTATCTACCAACTTCCTCCTATCAAGGGCTGCAGCAGTGGCCATATGTTCTTTACAAGATCTCCAAACAAAAGCACGAGTCTTTGGGGGAACATTGGTCTTCCATAGAGCCTTTCGGAAGAGAATCCTACATGTCAGTATTTGTAGCAAAGTCAAAATCTTTGCCAACCCAAAGCTCCATCTCAGACCTTTCAATAGTGATTTATCTCCCCAAATGCTATTCTAGGTATAGCTTGGATCATAATCTATGAATGCATCAAGGAGATCAGTTGTTCTGTAATATATCATACTTCTTATTTTATTAGTTGTATACTACTTCCTCCACCAATCATATTATAATAATTAACATCTATTTGGGATATTTGTTATGGCTGCAATCTTTTGGTGAAACCTCAAAGATAAGAAGATTTGGCCTGACTCCGAATGACGTGGGCTGCATTGAATATTCAAGTCATCAAGCCATAACTAGTAGGTTTTTACAATTAGCCCTAAGAGAGAAGGTTTCCACTAATTTGTATCCTCTACTTGAAATTGAGAGAAGGTTAGGTATAGAAATATTAAATGGTTCATAGGATCTTCTTATCAATGGTACTCCTATGTGTAGGTACTTGAAGTACTCAATAGGGAAGTGGAAAACTTCTATCTAGATGTTGACCTCTGAGATTTCTTCCACACATGATTGAATTTGAACGCTCTTATCTTTATTAAATTTTACTATTTTTCCTATTTTTTATTTTTTATTTGGTTCGTAGTCACAAAATAATCTTTTACATCTTAAAATCAAAGTAGCTAACGCAAAGCTACTAAAATTTTGCAGTTCCTATCAAGATGATGTGAATGATCCTTACTCTACAATAGTTGAACCTTGTACATTGATGAGTATCAAAGGTTATGTGATAGGTTTACAAAATTTAAAACTTCATGCCTTATAGCCAAGAACAACATCTCAAGTTTGATCAGACACAAATGTATATCTCTCACATCATATTGCAAGCGCGTCAAGTTTTCAACACTGTTATCATGGAACATGGTGAATGTGGATAGATAGTATTTAGACTAGAATTTTTTATTTTTTACTAACTTTAAGTCTTAACATTTAGATATTTGGTTCTTTTCTTAAAAGAACGTCAATATGTCTTAGAAATCATAAGAGCAGGGTAATTTGGGAAGAAAAACCCTAGTCCCTACTATCACACTCATTAAACATGCAGCCCTAAAGGAATCTCAACTCCCATATGGAATAATGAAACCTTCATTTGATATCGCATGCATTCAATTCAAAATAGGTTTGATCTCCTTGATTCAATTACATTGGTGTAGTGATTATGAAGACAATATTCCAACTTGACATTTACTTATTTTTATGAATTATTTTGATACATACCTCAAGATAGTGTTTACATTTTTCTTTTCATTTTTTATTTTATATGAATAAAACTCTTTCTACAATGCAATTTTCAAGTATACCATCTCCACTTATGAAGATCGAGGAGGTGATTTTATTTGAAAATTTGCTACTCCAGTGAGAATTGCCCATTTCATGCATGAATTCTGTAATTTTTAAGTATGGGGTGTATGAAGATATCTATGGATCTCGAAAATGATACAATGCCTATCAGTACCATTTCTCTCATCATGGAGTTAACGGTAGTTACTAATCAAATTTTTTTATGCAAAACTGAAGCCATAATCACATAAAAAAATATTGGAAACAACTATGGAGGCTTTGTAAAGATTGATCTAGATTCTTGCACTAAAATCTCTAAAGATATGGCATCTAATGATGCATTATGGGGTATTGTAACATATGAAGCCAAGCTTCATTAGGAAGAAAGGGAATTGTTATGACAACCTAGATAGACTAATGACCAACTTAACAAGATCAACAAAATCACTAAGAAAATTCAAACCTTATTTCAGCTTCAAAGTAATCCAGAATCAAAGATTATGCTTTTGTTGAAGCCATCTTAGCTATATTAAGCCACAAAAGGATGTGGAATATGTAGATACATGTCACATATTGCAATTTGTGTAGGAATAATAACCTCAGTTGGAAACCAAACATCTTCTAAAGTTTAGAGCTAGTTCTTTAACTATTCCAAATCGACAGTCTAGTCATTATTTCAAATAAAACCATATATGATTTGCTTACAACTACACAACGAATTGAAGATTGATTCATAAGCTCTTACTAAAGACAATGATTTTTGTAATTACATGACCACACATTTATTAAATACAAGAAGAATAATTCTTTAGTTAAAAGAGAGATATCCATAGAGTATGTTAGTAGGAATCCGATAAGGTGTAAAGTAATCTCAAAGAACCACCTCACGATGAGCAACTTGGTGCTAGATTTTGACAATCAAGTAAAGAGGTAAAATTTGGCAATAATACTCAATAGAATGACACTCACTATTTATAAAATATCATGCCATATAAACCTCAATGTCTTGACTCTCTAATTATTGTTAAAGAAACACAATAAACCATCAAGAATGCCATGTAATTTCCACAAAATCTCATACACCAATTATGAAACCATATATAAACTATCAAAGAAGAATATTACAGTTCTATTTTTCCATATCTAGAAACTAAAGTCATAAAGGAATCCCTATAGTAGGAATAATTAGTGAATTTCTATGGCATCATCAAAAGTTGTTAACTAATATTCCTATTATTGATGTCATAGTTGAGATACCAACCTATGCCATATTCCTTTAGGATATCCATTCAATAGATCATCAACCAAACTTAGTTGAAATGGTCAATCTAGCTAAAATAGCTACTAATATTATTTAGAAGAAAATGGCAGCAAAATTCACCTATATTGGATCCATCATTGATCCTTGCACAATCAATGTAGTAGATTGTAAACAAGGATTAACAAATCTAGGATCCATCATTAATATTATGCCCCTATCTTTACCTATTTGCATGGAACTTCTAAAATAAAACCTTCATCCATGTCTATCCATCTTAATTATATATATCTTATATTGGGGTTCTAGGGGTCATTAAAGACATCTCAACTAGGATGGAATGGAATTTCATATAATGTAATATTGTCATCATACATATAAGAGACGACCATCATATTTTTATCTTTTTGAATGACTTTTTCTAGCTACAGAAATAGCACTTAATGATGCAACAGAAGGAATTCTACTTTATCATTCAGAG
Organism: Alisma plantago-aquatica; assembly: GCA_963693085.1. Taxonomy (NCBI): domain Eukaryota; kingdom Viridiplantae; phylum Streptophyta; class Magnoliopsida; order Alismatales; family Alismataceae; genus Alisma; species Alisma plantago-aquatica. Next base: position 543,690,104 of record OY856415.1, read on the forward strand.
ATGCTTGTCAACATTTTAGGTCTTCCAAGAAATAAAAGGGGGTGTAACAACAAAATATACTTATATCTTTTAATTTGTGGGCTCATTTGAGCAAGAATAAGCTCAACATCTCTTCATGCAAGATCTTCACAATTCTTATCTTAACCAATCATAATATAATTTGATGGTGGAAAATATAGAACAAGATATTGTGGAACTTCTAGAGCTCCTTGATGGTGAATCATTTATATTCCTCAACCACATAGAATGTGAACCTTTATTTGAACTAGGATAAGTAAGGTATACCTACTCCTATGAAACTAACCCCACTCCACCAGACTTGGAATTTAAACCACTTCCCTAGGGTTGAAATATGCTTACATAGATGATCAAAAAAGGATGACAGTCATAACTAATAATCAAGTTTCAGAAGAAGGTGGACCCAAACTAGATCAATGAGATAAAACATAAAGATGATTGGTTATTATATCAATGATATTAAGGATATATATCATTTCATGTGCATAATATTCCTATGATTAAGAAAGATTCATCTTCCACGCAATATTTTCTTTTATTACATTATACCAACATTGGGATATATTATCCTAATTCTTAACACTTGAATTATAATTCAAAAGCATTCATTTAACATCCAAGAAATAGGATAATGTATCCCATATCCTCTAGAACCTATGTTATTCCAATGCATGTCGTACCAAAGAAAGGAGTAACCATGGTAGTTGAAAATGAGGAAATGAACTCTCACCTATCTACAATTTTACATGATGGTGAATGTGCATTAATCAATGAAATACCAGCAAAGTGAGTAGAAAGGACCATTTCCATCTTCTGTTCACTAATCATGTTTAGGAAAACTAATGCAGCATTCATATTTAATTATTTAAAAGGTTAGTCGGGATTTTTCTAGATCTTGATTCATCCAGATGATTAGGATAAAACCACCTTTACTTGCCCATATGGAACCTATACTTAAAGAAATATGTCATTCGACCTCTACAATTCTCTAGAATCCTTCCACACATGTGTGACTTCCATTATTTTAAACTTGATCAATGATAATGTATAGGAAGTCTCCATGGAAAACTTTCCAATCTAGAATAATGATTAATAATCATGTCTTCATAACCTATATTTTGTTTTACAGAAATGTGAAGCGAACAAAATGGTTTTAAACGGTAAAAAAATGTCATTTCATGGTAACATAAGAATCAGTTCCCTAGCACATAGTATCTAAAAAATGTACTGAAGATATAAAAGTGAATATAGATGTGATCTAAAAATTCCCTCCTCCATCCTTAATAAAATAGGAAACCTGCTTACTGGGACATGTCAAATTTTAAATAATATTATAAAATATTTTGAAAAAGTTGCAAAACCATTATCAAGTCTTCTAGATAGGGATGTGGATTTTAATATTGACAAATATTACATGGAATACTTTAATAGGTTGAAGCATGCATTAATATCTATGCATGTCATCAAAAAACTTAACTGGACTCAATATTTTGATGTGAAGTGTGATGCTAGTGTTTATGTGACTAGATTTTGCATGACCAAAAGGATGCAAACTTTCTTCATGTTGTCCATTATACCAGAAATACCTTGGATGAAACCCAGAAACATTATACAAAAACATTAAAGGAACTCCTACGTATGTTTTTGTAGTGGAAAATTTTATATCTTACTTGTTTAAACCTCAAGCCATTATGCATTGATCATGCCACATTAAAGTATGGCCATAAAAGATGTGAAGCTAAGGATTATTTAATGGATCCTTTTCATCCAATAATTTAACATAGAATTCAAAATAAGAAATGATGTGACAATATGGTAACCGTATCATATGTCTAAAATACCCACTCCTGAATAGGAGGATAAACTACAAATAGATGAGTCTTGTCATGAGGGAGTATTCTCATTGTTACTAGCTTCAATAACCTTTGGTTTTTCATATCAAAAACTTTTTGGTATGTCAATTATTCTTGTCTGGTATCACAAACCAAGATAGGAGGAAGTTCCTAGAGACTCCAAAATCTTCTATTAGGATGAACCTTGTCTTTTTAAATAAGGACCAAACCATCCAAGGTTGGGATATTATTTTAAGTTTCATTCAACCTATTATGGAGGACATTTTGGAGTTTGGACAGCTACCTCAGGTTTTTTAATCTGGTTTTTACTAAATTACTATTTTTTATCAGTATTGCCATTTTCATCAAGGCATGTGATCAATGTTAGAAAAAAATAGGAATATCCAAAAAAAGGATGAAGTTTCCTTGAGTTATTGAAATAAATCTAGAATTTTGATGTATGGGGAATATACTTCATGGATCATTTCCCTCCTTTTGTAATCAAGTACATACTTGTTTCTTATTGTGTTTTTGCATGGATTGAGGCCATATTAACAGTCTCGTGCAATGGAAAAATGGTCCTTAAGCACTTACAGGATACTATTTTCCCAAGTTTGGTATCTAACGAGAAGTCAAATGAGTGAGAGGAAAATAGTTCAACAACAAGAAAATTTCTTATCTCTTAAAGATATGTGGACCACACACAAAGCATCAATATCATACCATTCTCAAAATTGTTGAAGAAATGAAATTTCAAAACATCAAATAAAACAAATACTAAATTCCATGGTGAATATAATTCTAAAATAATAGTTTGATAAACTTAGTGAAACACTTTGGGCTTATAATTCTAATTTTAAAATTCATTTTGGTACCACTACTTACAAACATGTATATGGAAAGGATATCCATCTTGCTTTTGAACCAAAACACAAACCTCATTAGGCGTTCAAGAATAAAATTTTCAATTTAGCTAGAGATGGATAAAGCCTCCACTCACAACTTTATTAGTTTGAAGAATTATACCTAAACTCATATGAGTGTGTTTTTAATCTACAAAGACTGAACTAAACTTTGACATTATAGTAGGATAAAAAGAAAAGATATTTATGAAGGAAATTTAGTTCTTTTATTGCATTTTTCTATCAGTTGTTTCTAGGAAAGTTAAGTTTGAGATGGGTTGACCCTTTCAAAGTTTGATGTTTATATACACACATTGTATTGGTATCCATAATGTTAAAATTGGTACTTTTCAAGATCACAAGTTGAAAAAGTATTATGTGAGGTATGATTTATGATAGTATTTGAGTGTTTCCATAGAAGACTTAAGAACCAACAGAATCATGCCCAATGTAATTAAGATAGGCCTAAATACAACCTTTCTAGAAGGCAACCCAAGATTTCTAGTTTCTTTTTATTTGCCTTGTTGTAAAAGAAAACATTGTTCCTTTTTTCTTTATTTTTTAAAACAAAGGCACACAATGGTAGAATTGACACTATAAAGCTCAAATTAACAACCAACCATTCTCTCACTCAAAAATAATGTTAGTCCATGTATCATCTTGTCTTTCTGGTTCTAAAGAGTCTAATGAAGAAAGAGGAGATGTGGGACAGAAACACCAACCCGTTACATAAAGATATAAGATGATAGGAGAAACTCAATGGAAGTAAAAATCATACCTATTATGGATCTTACACTCCAGTAGAAACGTCTTTGTCCTATTCAAGTGTAGTTGAGATCTAATGAGTTAGAGTAGATTCAACAAATTTATGACATATTTTGGAATCCATCATTCCATCACATCCATGACATAGATAATATTCATCACATTTATGACATTATTTGGAATCCATCATTCCATAACTTTTTGGAAGATCTCAAATATCTACATCTCACTAACAATGCTTGCATCAATAAAGCACCATCCTTTATATGTAGAAATATTAATCATTCTATATTCGGGTGTGTGAAGTTTAATTTAGTGACTCATTCAAACAACACACCCTCGGATTGGGACAAAAAGTTAATACTCGATTCTCCCTCACTCCTATTATGATGTCCTTATTTCTTGAGGACAAGCAAGCTTTGAAATATGGAGTGGAGAGCATGATGAATATAAACAAAAACACAAAATAAATCTAGCCCTTAAGCCTTTTGATTTATTATAATTTATATTTAATTTATTTCTCTTTTCTTTGCTTTTATCAATTTAATTGTGTTTAATAATTGATGAAGTTTTTTTTGTTATTTATTTATCAATCAAAGTGCTAAATATATGATATTAACGATGAGGTTATTGTATCTACCAATATCTATCTGTAAGTGATCCTTATATCCCACTAAATTTTAATTTATTTTGACAAATCAAAATAAAATTAATTATCATGCCATTTTTCTGGAAAGAGAATATGGTTTTTTGCTTGGTGGATTTATGTGTAAGTAGAACCATTTCTTTTTATGGGAAAAGAAATGATGGATAATTTACTCTTGTTGTCATCTTTGAACTATTTCTCTTGATGAATTGATGAGTTTTGGTTTTCAGAAAGATATCTTTGGAAGATAATTAACAAATCTAGACACTTAAAAAAGTGGTTAAAGCCTATAAGAAGAATAACATAAGAAATGAAAAGATAAAAATGACTCATTGAATGTTTTATATTAAAAGATTGTTTGGTTGTGTTTGGATTCACTAAGGTGAGTTTTCAACACCTCAAACACCACTTCTAAAACAATTAAACCCTTTTCAATAAATAATAACTTATGACATATCTTTTTTTATATTATTTTGTCCATCAATTGGTAAGGGGGGAATCAAACCCTTTTAAACTCCTGAACATGAAAAATTTTCTTTGTGCTAGATAATGGGTATAATTGAAAAATAAACTTTTTATAGGAAAAATATATACTTGTATTCTGAAAAAAAAAATCAAAATCTACTAGAGAGATTTAACCCTTATAACATTTTATTGGTGACTTGACGACCTTTGACAAGATAAATTAAGTTTAAGTATCTAAATTCTGCAAAAAATGAACTTACATATGCTTTGAAAAAATAGTTAAGAATGAGCAAGCCCCACTGAAATTAGATATGGTGGAAATAGAATGATGATTTCCATCACGCAAGTACTTCACGTTGTTCTTCCTAGAATGTGATTCCTTTGAACCAGGAAGCCTTTCATAAAAAAATCTTTATTTATTTTAGTTGACTTGCTTAGCTTGAGGAAAAGAAAACCTTCCACAAGAAGTGTTTCTAGTATCCATTTTTGTTTGTTATCATATCTATAATTCAATCCATTTTGCCTCTAGAAAAAAAAGAAATAATAGTTTAATTCACCTAACTCTTGATATTCTCTACTTCAATATAGATGGCATAAGGAAATGATGTTTTGGAATGAATTCAACTACAATTTAGGACTAATTGACTAGTCTCCAAAGCTATCACGACTCTACTTTAGAATGTGAAAATTTCATGATGACAATAGGCAAGGACCCATTGTAATTGAAGGTTTCACCATCATCAATGTTATTCAACTAACAACTTTTTCCTTAATCACATACCAACTAATGTACTCAACTATGCCAAGACAAGCAAACCTCAACACAAACTCTTGTCTCATAAATTGATTTGGATAGTCTAAGACCATCCTAATGAACTTGTTGCATAGATTAAATCTAGAACCCAGTGTATTGAGTGGCACATTAAGGGGTGCATTGTCAAGCACTTCAGTTGCCTCTAGCCAAAGCGGCTTGTATAGACAATCCTGAAAATAATGATATCTTAGGAATACATTATGAAAATGGAAGGAACTCAAATCCTATGTTTGTTATCATTATTCTGTACAAAATTCTAAAACCAAGATCGTCTAATCAAAGTGGCTGTTTTGGGTGCAAAAAAGAGGAAACTAAGAAGATTAGTTAGAGGACCAAAAACCTAGCTAGAATCAACCAAGGTAAATAACTTTTAGTTATTTTGTATTCTATTATCTACCTCTTCTATGGTAAAATTTATTTAGGGTCTTATTTGAAGTCTTTATTCTTTTACCCACATTCCCCTTGCTCTAATAGGCATCATTCATGAATGGGATGAACTAGTTGCGGGATAGAAGAGGAAGATTTGGGATTCTTCATTCAAAATTTGGGCTAAGTTAGATTGGATTCGAGCATAGTAGCAAGAATACACTCTTAAGGGAGTGAAAATTAATAATTTATCAAGATCTAATAGAAATGTAAGAACAAATGCATAATATAAAACTACATGTAAAACAAAAATTGTCATGTTTACCTTGTCCTACTATTTTTTAACAAATAAAATCATATTTTTATTTCTACATTCTTGGTTGAATGAAATTTGAAGTGTGAGTGGATTATATATATTTTCATATAAATAATGTTAGAATATGAGTTTCATCATATTCTCAAAGAGTTAATTATGTGGGAAGTTGTAATGTTTTCCCTAATTTCAAAGCATTATTATAAATCCCATAAAATGTGATCAATGTGTATTTCCTCCAAGTAGTGATACCAAGTTGATTTTGCAAGAAGGAATTGTACAAACTTTATGAATATAGTTTATTTAGTTCTAGTGGTACATGGTGTTACATATTTAGTATATTAATTACAACCAGTATTACAAAAAATACAATGAGAATATTATAACATTGTGTTAAGGTAAGAATATGGACAATAGATTTCATAATAGTGAAATTTAAGATTCACTTAGACCCAGATTCCACAAACATAGTAGAATACATCTAGGAAGTGTTATTTTTCAAGGAGTAAATGAATATACTGACTGTAGAGTTCAAGATGATGTAGCTCACAAATTGGTGCGTTATGGGGGATGGAGCTGAGCAAAAACAATCATCTTATTACACTTTGGTGCCAAAAATTAGCAAGAATTTTAATGGTATTTAGATTGTCAATAGTTAAATTAATCTAGTTACTACTCAGAGATTCAAAACCTTGTGAAACCATAGATTCATGCATTTAATTCAAGTCCTTAGATTCTCTACCAGACTTACCCAAGTTAAAAGTAGGAGTCTTGTTTAAATATCGATGTTGAGATTAGACTTGGTGAACCTTGTTATAGGCCATGACCTAGTTTAGAAGACTTGGAGTAATGGGTGAACTCTTAATGTGGGTCCAATGAATTAAAATGTCTATGAAATGAAATGATATTATTCCTTTATTTACTATTTTAGCAATATTCAAAAACATTCCATGTTGTATGATTTACAGTATCCAACTTCTATGTTTTCATCCTCGTGCATGTGAACTAATGTATTTAGATTATTATGGATATGGTTAATTTTTTCACAATGAATCATTATCTCGCACTATATTGAAACAAGTTTCCACATGCATGTACACTTTAGTAGAAGATCCAAAAATAACCAATGAAGATAATTATTTGTATAGGTATAGAGGATTATATAGATAGTAGTCAATCTCTTATTATTCCTTCCTCACTAGACATGTGAGAGTGACAACTAGAAAGTTTTGTATAAGTTTATACATTGATTCAAAACCAATATATGAATTAGATTTCCTTCTACTTTAGTTATGTTGTTATCATTGAACTCATAGTGAGTTGTTTACTTTTATTCATAATGAATGTTGTTTAAAATATTGTATTACGTTCCTAGTAGTTTCCTATGTTTATATTTTTAAGGCTGATTTAAAATTGGTAATGAAAGGAATGGTTAGCCTAGTATGATCATTGTCAAGCTTAAACTATGGTTAGTGAGTTTGGGTTATGTCAACTTTGGTATCTTTAAACCACGGTTAGCCTAGTCTGATCTGTCAAGCTTAAACCATGGTTAGGTTTGGGACATGGGCAAAAAGAAACAAATAGGATTGGGATATTTTCTTCATTAAACCACAATTTTAAAACATATATGTTTCTACTAGGGATACACATATGGTTTGAAGATGAAATGATAGAGACCAGGTTAGGAGACACTACGTTCTTGATCCTTATCCAATTTATTAAGGTGGAGAATATATGTATGATATAGAAAATGATACAATATTATATGTTTTAAGAAACTAAGGAGATGTATGACATGGAAAAGAGATATTCATCATCTAAGAATTGTTAGATGATCTATTTCAATTTGGTGAAGAAACTCATTGGAATGGAGTTATTTAACACTACATGTCCAATTGTGGAAGATAAGTGGATCTCATAATTGCATAAGCTTTTCTTGTCTTATAAGGGTTTTAGAAGAGAAGTACTTTAATCAAGTTGTTTATTTGCTTAACATATACTGTTAGTTGTGTTTGCATGGACATGAAGATAAGAGGGGAGATTCATTGATGGCTTGGTAGGACATTTTGGATGAACTTCTAAATTATTGAGTTCCAATATTAGTTAGCTAGAGAGAATTTTACAAGGAACATGATTATCGAGAAGTATGGACTAAGTTTCACCTAGTTGGATTTTTATTTCATTTTTTTTCAAAAGAAAAACCTTACATTACTCTAAAATCTAAAACCCTCTATGTGTCACGTCAACGTCAAAATCTAACAACTTATACCTATCTTATTTATATATTAATGTATATTTTTATATCTCTATATATCGCATATTCTCTTGTTACTATTTTCACCTTCTTTTAGTAGAAAAATAAATTATATATTAAAATATTTGAACAAAAAAATCCAAGAGTTGATGAATTATAGTCTGGACCATGACCTAAATTGGTTTGCACAAATTTGGCATGAGCATTAAACTTCCACATATAATTTGACCTAGAACTATTAAACATTAGTGCTTTTTATTTGGTCCTAGAACATAACAATAAAAATTAGGTATCTTAATGATAAATTTGAACCCAGAAGCTTGATTTCATCTTACATGAATAAAGGTTCCAAGTTTTAAATTTCTAATTCTAAAAATGTAGCAGTTGGCACTGAGATTAAATGAATCAATAAAAATTTGTGTCTAGTTCATTCCAGGTTTGGCCATGGGTATTGGTAGTTTCAGGTTACACTTATAGAATATATGGGTTATTGTGAGTTAGAATTGTGATATTTATAACCTATATTTTTTCACCTTTGACTGATTAAATTTAGTTGCGAGTTGATCAAAGTCTAGGTGTGGGTCAGTTCCAAGTTTCATATCTAACAATCCAAGTCAGATTTGGGTTTGTATAGTCACAGAAATATGTGTTCTGGTCGGTTTCGAATCTGATTGGCAAAGATATCATTTAGCACTTGGGACAAAACAATAGTTCAAAATTTCTTTCAGACAAACTTGGAACCATCCCAGACCCTTGGTTTAGTCACACTATCCAAAACCAAAACCAACTAGATTGTTACATGTCAACCTAGAACCAACCTAGAACCAAAATTTGATTAACCCTTGAATTATCCAAATTCAATAAAACTAGAACATATAAGATATGTATATTAAAATTCTCATTCATCATAGATATATTTTTCTTAGTGTAACCTAAAACAACCAAGACCTATATTTGTCTAAATTCATACTATCTTGGACCTGAGTTTTGATCGATTTTCCTAAAGTTTGTGTCTACATATATTTTCCAAGATGAAACTTAGCAATAGCAGTTTTGACATGATAAGATTTATGTGTTAAGATGTATCATTGACATACCTAATGTGCATGGATATGATCTAGACCCCAATATAAAATATGAACTTCCAAATAATTACAAATAAAATTATGAATGAAACTGTAATAATATTAAATTTTTATTGACCAATATAGATCACATTCGAGAGTATGAATGAAACGATCATGGAATTCTTTTAAAAAAAAATGTTATCTATTTTCTTGGTTTTAGATAAAAATTAATATTAAGGTTATATGATGTAACTAGAGATACAGTCATAGGTTATGGCAAAAAAGATGGATAAGATGTTGGATTTAGAATGCAACTTGACATGTTTTGGGTGTTTTGGGATTAGTTTTAAATAAGGGATATTCTAGAATTGAAGGGAAAGGGATGGGGGTTTATTGTGGGGGGGGCTCTCTTGTTTATTCCAAAAATTGTTCATGTTGATATATAGACATGAAGAATTCTTGAGGCAAGCTTGAATCTAGATATTAGAAAACACTTTGCCATAGTCACAATAGGAGACAATAAAACTTTTTCAAGTTTATTGAGTTAGTGTGTTGATTTAGGAGTTGGTAAATTCTATAATGCAGTCTGAGGGAATAAAAAGATCACAAGACTAAGGTATAGGAGGAAATATTAGTGTTAGAGATGGATTATTTTCAAAGATTGGCACATGGCTTTGATGCTTTGACCTGAAAGAATTTTGATAAGTTGACCTTGTTTCTTTCAACAATAGGGACAGGTCTATACCTAATAGATGGACTTCACCACCCTTGTGGACACCTCCAACAAGATCTTATTGTTTACAAATGTCAATGATAGGTCCACACACTTTGAAAGATGCAGTGTGCAACACCTATAGCAGTGCACATTTAGCCCAATCTTGGAAAATGTATTTCCATTGATGTCATTGTCGTGTATGTATGGAAAACTCAGTAGGGTTTTTCTTAAACTTCAGCATACATGAACATAAATTTCACAATCATACTTTCGAGTACTAAAGGGGGGTTAACCTAGTTGAAGTAGTGGATAATAAGAATTGCATAGCAGAGGGTGAACCATATGATGCTAATTTTTGTTGATCCCATATCAAACAATTATCTCTCCTAGAGTTACCATAGACAAGATGCTTATTTCGATAAGTCAGAGGGTTTTTATTCATCTTGCCCCTCTCATGCAAGAAAGCTTAGGTTCAACATTACAAACTGACAATGATTTGCTAAATATAAATGTGGTAGTACTACTACCATTACAACCATTACACTGATCATTATCCAACCACTTATGAATTGCCTCAGGCGGCCTAATGTAATGAAAAGTTCCTTGCTTATTATGAATGTGATGCTTTGCTAGGCCATCTGTAGCTGCATTGCTCATCCTGTGAGTAAAGGATAGGGTCCAATGACCATGTCTGGCCAGAATATGTCGGCATCCATGTATGAGCCTCATGTGTCGTGGATGATTAATAGTTTGTTGATGCACTACGTAAATCACCAACTTGCAATCAGATTCTATGTCGAGCTCTTCCAATAACAACTCCTCTGCCTTCTGTAAGGCATACAACAAAGCCAAATGCTCTTCGTGGAATGCCGAACGAACGCTAGAATAAAGGGTGCCAAACCCTCCCTTCCAGTCACCGGCGGCGTCCCTAACTATCAAAGTTGCTGCACTCTTCTGCCTAAGGATGGTGGCGTCAACGTTCAGTTTGAATCTCCCCACGGTCGGTCTCCTCCAGCCAACCTTAGATGTCCTGACCGAGTGTTCTACCCAGCCGTCATCACTCTTTTGCCAAGCCTTCTCCGTCGCCAACACCTCAGACCTAATGAATTTGCACACTTTCTCATTGGGTTTGGTAACCTTCTCAAAGACATGTTGGTTTCTGCAGTTCTAGATGTACCAACATGAGATCATGAATTTGTCTCCCACTGACTGTAAGCCTTGCTTGATCCACGTGCGAGCTTCAACCGTGAAGAAGGATGTCGGTTGAACCCCTCGAAGCACTTATTCCCATATCAGTTTGACTTGCTTACAGTCTCGGATTGCATGTATATCAGTTTCCTCCTGCTCTTTACACATTTCGCATCTCGCATCCGTTGCCATATGGCATTGTACACGCTTGTGATTAGTAAGGAGAGCTTCGTGCATAAACAGCCACATGAAGTGTTTAACCTTTGCCGCCACTTTGGATTTCCAAACAACATCCCAATCTCCTTCGACTTGCAGATCACGTGGATTCCTCAGGAGTGTATAGGCAGATTTTGTAGAATATATCCCGTCCGTGGTGGCTTTCCAAACTGGCATATCGTTTTCTGCCTACGGGGAAGGTGCTGGAATAGCCAAGACCAGGTCAACTCCCTCCTTGGGAAGCCAATCCTACAGAAAGTTTATATCCCAACCTCCATTGCCCAAGCTCACACTTGCGACTTGCAAGTCAGCAATCTCCTCCGGTACAGGTCGGGTAGAAATATCAGATAGTTTTATCACCTCAGAGCACCAATAATTAGTCCAAAACATAGTACTTGTTCCATTCAACACTTCCTCGAAAGTGTTTCCTCAATGAAGCTTTTTCCATTGAGGACAGCCTTCGCTAACCTGGACACATTAGGAAGGTTACCCCCTGAATATTGCTCATACTTGGGTCTACTATACCAACACCACGTGGTGTCTCTACCCACGGATACTTCCCAAGCATTCTTCATAATAAGAGCTGAATTCCATTCTCTCATAGATCGTATAACTAGGCCTCCATCTTCCTTTCTGCAGGTCACTTTGTTCCAGGCTATAAGTGGAGTTGGATGAGCCTTCTAGCCGCCGCCCCATAAGAACTTCCTGATGCTGTTGTCTATCCGGTCGCAGAGTCCCAGAGGAAGGTAAGCAGTCTGCATGGCATAAGTGGGGATAGCAGTAAGTGTATCCTTCACCAGGCAACAACGACCTGCAAAGGAAAGGCTTCTCGCAGCCCAGCTATTGATCCGACTATCTACTCGACGCAGGATATCAATGTAGGTTCTCTTATTGACTCTCGAATGGATGATAGGAACACCGAGGTATCTTCCGAGATCAGATGTTTCCTTGAAAGAACTGATTCTGGTCACCTTTCGTCTTGTATTTCTGGGTACGCTAGCAGATAAGATGTGTGTCTTCTTGATAGAAATAGACTGGCCTGATGCCTCCCCAAAACTTTTGAAACAATGTTTAATTATCCTCATCTATTTGCTAGATGCCTTGCTAAAGAGAATGAGGTCGTCCGCGAAACATAGATGGGATAGCTTAATCCCTTTCCTCCCAATAGAAACAGGCTTCCATTTCTTACTGTCAACAAGTTTTTCTATCATCTGGCTCAATCGTTCAATGCACAACACAAAGATATATGGCGAGAGGGGATCTCCCTGGCGTAGACCTCTAGTGGCTTTGAAGGCCTTAGTGAGACTGCCGTTCCATGCAACCGAGCATTCATGTGTTGTAATTGAATTCATAATATACCTCACGATATTCTGGGGAAGTGCAAGTTTCTGTAAGGTATCATCTACAAACTCCCATGACAGTCTGTCTTAGGCTTTCGATAAATCGATTTTAATCGCCATACACTTTGCCCCCTTCTTCTTCTGCATAGTGTTTATAACTTCTTGAGTCATAGCTATGTTGTCGGTGATTCGTCGGCCTGGGATGAAGCTGCTTTGGGTGGGACCAACCCACGTTCGCATAAACCCCTTAAGGCGTGACTACGATCTTGGACGCAAGTTTAAGACATATATTATTCAAGTATATTGGGCGTAGTTGCTCACAGGACTCCAGATTAGGGGTCTTGGGGATAAGCACTATAGTGGATTTGCATAGGTCATCACTCAACGTTCTTCCTGCTAGACACTTATTTCAATAACATATCAATTACACTTCCACTAAATATTGGTGCTAAAAATTCATGATATAATGCTTTCTTCTAGTTAAAGGTTTAAATTTTATGAATTGTAATCTATCTTACATATTATTGCTAAGAGTGACATTAATAAAACTAGTGGTTTTAAAAGAAGTGTGTTGTAATAGTCTCTTGAGTTTTAGATGGTACAATATAGAAGTTAATATGATACACTTATATAAAATTTTCATATAATATTGTTGGATATGTAATTCCTAGAGACATATCATGTTACATCCTTGAAATTTGTAGATTTTAAGCCTAAATGAATTAGAGAACATATAACTAGGAAGTGATTTTAGGGATCTTGGTTGATAATTCCAAACCCTAGAATTAGATGAAATGACCAATTTAAGGAATAATGTGCTTTGAGCATATGAGAGCAAATGGAACTAATATAAGATACAAAGATTAAAAAAGCCTTAATTTTGTAACTAAGAATGTGATTAAGCTCATGGAGCTTTTGGAAGGCCCTAGATGTGGTTTATGGGCCTTAGGGACACTTCTCAGCCCAATTAGTTTATCAAAGTTTACATATGAGTCCCTTGGATATAAGCTTAAAGATTGAGTATTTCCAGCATATAGGAAATGGTCATGCTAGTATGTATGATGTATAATCCATATGTATAGGATTATGTACAAAAATCCAAGCCATATAGTGAACTAAGTAAGTAATTAAAGGGATTATCCACCCTTTTCTTTGGAAGTCAAATAATGGAATAATATGTCAGTTTCGCAAAGGAAATAGACAACATGGGTTAAAGGAAAGGAGTGGGTAACCCAAGAAACCCTGGTTATGAAGCATGATTGGAAAAGGATTTAATGAGTTTCCATGTGGGGAGGATGCTTCGTTTAAAGGAAATACCAAGGAAAGAGAGTCATCATGTAACATCCCTGACCTGGGTTATGCCTTAACCCTAGAAGTTTTGCTTAAGAAAGTATTTTATATTCTTGTATTTATCTTTTGAAAAGTAATTAAGACTAAAGGAGAGATTATGTTTCAATTTTGGTCCTATTTGAATAATGTTGAAACAATATTTGCTTGTTTTGGACTAAAGTGCAATTTACCCAATTTAAGGGGTTACCTTGCAAATGTTACATGATAAATGTTCCTAAAGTTTTATAGAATCATAAGAATGAGAATGATGCTGAGGTATGGTTTCCACAAGCCTAAGTTTCAAGAAGGAGCTTGTTTGAATAATGTTTGTGCATTGAATAACTAGTTTTGGAGTAATTTGCAATTTACCCAAAACCTAGGGTTTTATATGTAAAATACCACCTCTATTATGTCCCTACTGTTTCTTGGTATCATTTAGAGAAAATAAAAATAAAGGGGCGTCTTGTTTGAACCACATTTGAGGAGAGATAATCTTGATAATTAAATAATCAAGAAATAAGCATAAATGAGACCCTAATTTATTTTGTAGCAAAACTAAATATATTGATTTAAGTGCCCATCAACTAAATAGTCTATGGTTGAAATCCTATAGTGTGAGGACATACAAATGCCTTGAGTAGCACTGAAATATCCTAAGTAGGTGAAGAAATCCACTCACATTTGTTAATTTAAAAGTAATGTCCACTAAAAATGGATAATAGTATTATAATGATTAAGATGCTTAAGTGGTTGCTTTTAATTCATGGATAATTGAGAGGATATTGAGGGAAAAGGAAGATGGCTTCGAAGGCAAGGAAGGGAGGGGGCATGTGGCAAGAAAGTGGATGAATTTTCTCCTACTTTCTCTCTCCTAGAAAATCAATTATATGTACTCAATTTTCTCCTGACTTGAAAGGCTATTTTTGCAAACCACTTTCTTCCCTTACTTTGGTTGATGAACAAGGAGCTTAGGAGCAGGAGGAAAACGTTCCCCAAGCTGAAGTTAACCTCCATGATCATCTTCAACCTTGAATTGATGGTTGAAATCGGATTTCAACACTCATTTTCTTCTCTCTTCCATCCAATGCTCAACCTTGGATATCTTTTGCATCCAAAGAGTTGGAAATGAACCTTGGATAGTTGAAGGAGCTTCTTTCACCATTAGAGATGAGAAGCTTGAAGCTTTGAAGCTACTTTGAAGGCGGGTTATATAACTTGAACCCATCAATGTTATTATTGATTTCAATTTCTCATCATATGTTGATCTTTTATTTTCTTCTTGAATAATTGATGAATTCATCATATATATGACAGTAGAATTCAGAGGTCTGAAGCTTGATGATGATGACATCATCTTATCACTCACCTCAAGAATATAAAAAACAAATGGTTTCAATTTGTATGACCAAACAGTTTCAAATTATTTAGAGGTCAAACGGTTTCAAACGGTTTAGAGATCAAATGGTCTTAAACTGTTTAAAGTCCAAACGGTTTCAAACCATTTAGACACCAACTGATATTAAGATCAAATGGTTTCAAATCAAGGATCAAACGGTCTGATCATCTACTAGTTTCAAACATACAAAACCTAATGGTTTCAAACCTTAGTAAGATCCAAATGATTTCAACTTGGGATAGCTCAAACGGTTTGAAACCGTTTAGAGTTTAAATGGTTTCAACCTTGAGTGACCAAACGGTCTCAAAATGTTTAAGGACCAAACAGTCTCAAACTGTTTGAGGATCAAACAGTCTCAAACCATTTAGGGTTAATCAATATTCAAACCGTTTGAGGGTCTTGGGCTGAAACGATTTCAAAACAATTTGATGAGCAAAAGGTTCAAGACCGTTTAAGGATATAAAGATCAAGATCGTTTGAAGGTCTAAACGGTCCCAAACCATTTGAAGGTTTAGGACCAAACCATTTAAAGGTTTAAGGCTAAACCGTTTAAAGTTTTAAGGCTAAACTGTTTGAAGGTTCAATTGGTCCAAACCCATTTAAAGGTTCAATTGATTCAAACCATGTAAGTACTAATAACCCCATAAGTGGTTGAAGAGTATCTCAAGGTTGATTTCAATGGAATTACCTCTAAAGTACTTAGGTGATTAGTATAATTAGAGTGATTATCACTTGATGCCTATGAAAGTATTAAATCCAATACACTATGATAAGCATAGCTGCATGTACTTTAGTAAGAGGTTAAGTCAACCTAATAAGGTAGGATGATGATGATGTGTGTTCCTAAGTACATCGAACAACGATAAGTATGATTTAATACTTAAATAATGCTATGTGCTCCAAGATATGTGGAAGCACTGACTTAGGTTTTGGATTAATGAGGTAATCATAAAACCCTAATCAATGGAGAATTGAAACCCTAATCAATAAGGAAAATTACAATACATAAGTTTAATTGAATACTTATGAAGGTATTATGAAATTCTAGACATGTGGAGAAATGAGTTAGGCTTTGGATATTAATTGTAATATCAATGCATTCTTCAAGGTGCATGGAGTTTTGAATTAGGGTTTGATCTTTGATAATGTGATCATGAAACCCTAATTGAGAAGGATGTGAAACCCTAATATAGGGTGATGTTATGTGAAACCCTAATATACAGTGATGTTATGTGAAACCCTAATATAGGGTGATGTTATGTGAAACCCTAATTGATAAAGATGGGAAACCCTAACCCTAATGCGGGAATAGTGTTGTTATCTTTGTATACCATAATGTTGATATGTAATCGATATGGTTGTTATCAAGTATACTAACCATGCAGGTATCATGAGATGATGAGCATAACCAGGTATGAGCTATGATGTTAATGGGCCTTGTGAGACATTATTTTATTTGTTTCCTAGTGAAAGGTGACAAGAAGTTTAATTTTCCCGGTGAACTATGTGAGATGCCTGTGTAACAAGTATCATGAATACCTTGGTGAGATGACCTGGAGGTAATAGTTACCTGATAGTGGTAACCATGTTCAGTGATGAACTAAGGGTTTGAATAACCAGATCCAGTAAACATCATAATGGTATTGTTGAGGGATGTGAATTCCCAGTAATGAGATAAGGAATTTCGATCCCAATGTTTTATAAAGTTTTAAAAAGTACTTGATAGAAGTATTACATGTTTCTTTGTAGCATTTGTCATAATAATCCTTGTTTGAAAACTTGACTGATGCTAAAAGAATATGGTAATGTACTTAAATAATCAAGTGGAATTTTATCATGTAGAGCCCTGGCCATAGATCCATCATCGCCGGGAGCTGGTGATGGTGAAATGGATTCTCCTGCTGGTTAATCCAGAGCATATATTGTTGAATATGGAGGGTTTCTCCTAGCCAAAAATAGGAGGATTAGAGTGCAACTTTGGTTGTAGACTCAAGATATGTATAAGAGCATGGTGAATAGGCCCATGGCTCAGTGTGATAGAGCATGAATGCGTTCATGGCTCATAGAGAACAGTGAACTGGTCCGTTGCTCAGATTTACTAGTGTCAGGACTTGTACTAAGGGGGGCTAGAGAATGGGTAGGGTATGAGAGCTAACCATGTGACTGGGGTCACTTAAGCAAGAACCTGCGGTCCTACTTGTGGTCTCGCACTAACCGAGACGGATGAGATTGTGGAGTCCGGCTCTTCCTATGATCTTGTGTGACACCGACTTTGGGTTTCACAACTGAATGTTGGATTTGAGCGGTACAACTCACTTCCTCAGGGCATAAGTATGATTGTAAAATGTAATCAACCGTGTAGCGTATTTGCTTAAGGATGAAATACAGAAATCATTGGTTGATGTTACAATGCGTACTGTATCCTAATTGGTTAGATGTTATGCATGTTCTTCATATTCCTTATTAAAATGGATTAATGATTTACTGCTCTATCATTTATAACTGTAATGCTTTAAAAGATGATGTTGCTCAATTCTGCTTAATATTGATTAAATCCTACTTTTCAATAGAGAATTCTTAGCTCAGTTTATTACTTTTTATCTGCAATAATAATATTTATGGAAGAGAGTTATATCTCTCGCTGGGACATGGGTCTCACTCCATTGGTCACCAATATTTTTAGGTGGATGCGGACGAGAAGGTAGAGACCATACAGAAAGGGAAGGGAAGCAACATCAGGGACAGTTATAACATCTCAGGTGGAGATACTGATTATCGTGTCTTATAGATATGTGTCCTATGTGTCGTCTCTGTACTCTCAGGTCCTTGGAGTCAGTAGTTAGTGCTTTTATGTTCGATCTGAGATTTTGTCATTGAATGCCTCGAGGTTTTATGTTTCTTATGTGTAGATTTAATAAAGCAACTATTGTATATAATCCTCGAGATGAGATGGTACATGGTATATACAATGTAAATCAGAATGCATATATTACTTTGGTTCTTGTTATCAGAGTTTCCTGGAAATGGATCTCTTTTCTAAAAGGTTTTAATTTTTAGTGATTTTTGTTAATCCGTTGTTTATGTTTAAATCTACTTAATTATAACGATTTGTTTATCGGTTGGGTGACGGTCGTCTCAAGTTCAATTGTATCAGAGCTTAAGGTTGGTTGAGTCTACAGAGACATAGGATTAAGTTCGTTGAGTCTGTTCTAGTGTCTTTCAGTTTATTTGATAGCAACTTCTACTCTCAGGAGAAAGGAGAAGAAGTAAAGCTTGAAGATGGTTGGATCACACTAAGAACATGCTGCTAAAAGTAGTGTTGTTGCACCAGGAGGAGGTGCAAGGGATCAGGCTAGAGAAGAACTAGAACCTGAACATCCCCAGCTTGACCAAGCTACACTAGAAAACCCAGCTTTCCATGCTCTGTTTGGGTAGTTCCTGGTGACTATGACACATATGGCGGATAGGATGCCACCACCTGCACCAAGGGCACCAGCTCACAATGAGTAGGAGCCATTGATTATGGTGGTATAGCCAACCCAGTAGACGCGGACTTGTGGCTGACTGAACCCGAAAAGGCCTTCACAATTCTTAATATCCCCGAAGTAGAGAAGGTTAGGCATGCGGTGTACCTGTTGAAGGGGAGTGTTGGCCATTGGTGGGCTATATAAGAAGGCAAAAGGCCAGGTGTTGAAGTCAGATGGGAAGAGTTATGACCAGAGTTTGTTAGTAGATATTTTCCCAAGACTTACCTAGATGAGAAAATCTCTCAGTTTGAGTGGATAAGGCAAGGACCAATGAACATTAGTGAGTATGAAGCTAAGTTTATGGAGCTTCTACAGTTCTATTAGCACATGGATTCTACAGATGAGGAGATGATTTGGCATTTTGAGAAGGGTTTGAACGCTGATTTAACCACACCAGTATTTGCTCTAGAGAATAGAGAGAGGTTTGCCACCTTTGTAGAGTCAGTTAGGCGAATAGAAAGGTCTGTGACTGAGAAATGTCAAGCCAACAGTAAGAAAGTGTATACCCAGTTCCAAGGACAGAGGTCTGAAAGTTTTAAGAAACCAAGGTTTTCTACACCAACAGTACCGCCGAGGTTTAATACTCAGACATAGTGGAGATCCAGTAAGGGTAGAGGTCGTAGTTTACCACCAAAGGGAGCCCATAGCTCAACATCAATGTCAGTAACAAGACCATCTGTGTGACGACACCAGTGATGATTAATGCGGAATCAAACATTAATAACGGATTAACAAAAATCACTAAAAATTAAAACCATTTACAAAGAGATCCATCTCCAGGAAACTCTTATAACAAGAACCAAAATATTGTATATACATTCTAGTTCACAAAATACATTCCATGTACCTTCTCTTCTCGAGGATTACATACAACAATTGCTCTGTTAAATCTACACATAAGCAACATAAAACCTCAAGGCATTCAATGCCAAAATATCAGATTGATCATAAAAACACTAACTACTAACTCCAAGGACCTGAGAGTACAGAGACGACACATAAGACTCATATCTACAAGACATGACAGTCAGTATCTCCACCTGAGATGTTACTGCTATCCTTGATGATGTTGTCCTTCCCCTATTGTATTGGTTCTACCTCCTCGTCCTCATTCACCTAAAAAGGTTGGATCCCACGGGCGTGAGACAATTAAAATTGTCCCAGTGAGAGATATAACTCTCTTTCAGAAACATTATTACTGTAGATAAAAAGAAATAAATTGAGCAGAGGTTTCTTTATTATTAATAAGCAGGATAAATTATTGTTTAAGCAGAATAGAGTAATATCATTAATTTAATAAGGAATATGAAGAACATGTATCACATCTATCCATTTAGGATACAGTAAGCAATGTAACATCAACCAGTGATTACTGTATTTCATCCTTAAGCAATTATGCTACACGGCTGATTACATTTTACAATCATACTTATGCCCTGAGGAGATGAAGTATATCGTTCATGCTCCAACCGACCATGATTACATAAGCATCGGTACCATACAAGGTCAATGGAAGAGTCAGACTCCATCACCTCATCTGTCTCGGTCAGTGCAAGACCACATACATGACATCTCGTGCCTCTTGCCAAAATAGCTTTCTAGGGTATACTGGCAACTTCACTATAGAGTTATAGCCCACATCATATACTCTCTTCAGGATATGGCCCGTAGCCAATGCCTGGTAATGTGGAGTCATGGCCCGTAGCCATACTCTTATTAGGATATGGTCCATAACCATTCATGTGCATAGGATATGGCCCACAGTCATTCCTATGAGGCATAAGGATATGTTCGCACATTACCCCAACATATTCAAAAATATGCATTCCAGGAGTTCCCATAGGAAAAACCTATTTCACCATCACCATCTACTAATAATGATGGATCTATGGTCAGGTCTCTACATGATAAGATTTCACTTGATTAATTAAATGCATTACCATATTCTTTTAGCATCAACCAAGTTTTCAAACAAGAATTATTCTGACAAATGCTACAAAGAAACATGTAATACTTCTATCAAGTACTTTTCAAAACTTAATAAAACATTGGAATCTCAATCCCTATCTCATTACTGGGAATTCACATCCCTTGATAACACCATCATCATGTTTGTTGGATCTGGGTATTCAAACCCTTATTTCATCACTGAACATGGTTACCACTATCAGGTAACTATTACCTCCAGGTCATCTGACCAAGGTATTCATGATACTTGTTACACAAGAATCTCACATGGTTCACCAGGCATATTAAACTTCTTGTCACCTCTCACTAGGCAACAATTAAAATAATGGCTCACAAGGCCCATTATCATCATAGTTCATACCTGGTTATGCTTATCATCTCATGATACCTGCATGGTTAGTATTCTTGATAACAACCATATCAATTATATATCAACATTTTGCAATACAACGATAACATCACTATTCCCTCATTAGGGTTAGGGTTTCCCGTCTTTATCAAATAGCCATCTTTATCAATTAGAATTTCTCATAACATCACCCTTCATTAGGGTTTCATATAACATCACCCTATATTAGGGCTTCACACAACATCACCCTATATTAGGGTTTCACACAACATCACCCTACATTAGGGTTTCACATAACATCACCCCCACATTAGGGTTTCACACAACATCACCCTATATTAGGGTTTCACATAACATCACCCTACATTAGGGTTAGGGTTTCCTATTTAATTTCAATTAGTATTTCTCAACCCATTACCCGAAATTAGGGTTAGGGTTTCCCATTCCATTTTGATTAGGGTTTCACATAACATTACCTTGTATTAGGGTTTCACATAACATTACCCTGTATTAGGGTTTCACAATCCATTACCCAAAAATTAGGTTTTTCTCATCTCATTACCTGAAATTAGGGTTAGGGTTCATCATTCTTCATTGATTAGGGTTTTATGATTACCTCATTAATACAAACCCTAAGTTAGTGATTCCACACATCTTGGAGCACATATCATTATTTAAGAATTAAATCATACTTGTCATTATTCCATGTGCTAGGAACACACATCATCATCATACCTTATTAGGCTGGCTTAACCTTTTACTAAGTACATGCACCTATGCTCATCATAGTATTTTGAATCTATTACTTTCATATGCATCAAGTGATAATCATTCTAATTATACTAATCACCTAAGCACTTTTAGAGGTGCTCCCATTTGATATCGCCCTTGAGATACTCTTCAACCACTTAAGGGGTTATTAGTATTTACATAGTTTGAATCAATTAGTCCTTCAAACGGTCTTGGCCCAATTGACCCTTCAAACGGTCTTGGACCTTCAAACAATCTTGGACCAATTGCACCTTCAAACGGTCTTGGACCAATTGACCTTCAAACAATCTTAGAACCAATTGACCTTCAAACAGTCTTGGACCAATTGCACCTTCAAACGGTCTTCGACCAATTGCACCTTCAAACGGTCTTGGACCAATTGACCTTCAAACGGTCATGGACCAATTGACCTTCAAACGGTCTTGGACCAATGGACCTTCAAACGGTCTTAGACCAATGGACCTTCAAACAGTCCTGAACTCTAGCTCATTAAATGGTTTGAAGACCGTTAGACCTTAAATGGTCTTGACCTCTAGCTCATCAAATGGTTTGAAGACCGTTAGACCTTAAACGGTCTTGACCTCTAGCTCATCAAATGGTTTGAAGATCGTTAGACCTTAAACGATCTTGACCTCTAGCTCATCAAATGGTTTTAAAGACCGTTAGACCTTCAAACAGTCTTGATCTTTAGTCCCCCAAATGGTTTGAGACTGTTAGACCATCAAAAGGTTTGGGACCGTTTGATCAATTCAAAGTTGAAACTGATTGGACTTAAATTAGGGTTTGACTAGGGCTTTGAAGTCAATTGAGTTTGATTCTAGGGTTTTGTAACCAATTGGATTTGATTGTTTGAAGTTATTAGGTCATAAGACCAATTGATCCTTGAATCCATTGAAACCGTTTGGTCTCTAAATGGTTTGAGACCATTTGGTCCTCAAACGATTTGAGACTGATTGGTCACCAAACGATTTGAAACCGTTTGGTCTCTAACGATTTGAAAACCGTTTGACCAACAACAAAATTGAAACTGTTTGCTTTTGATATTTCTTGAGGTGTGTGCTAAGATGATGTAATCATCATCAAGCTTCAGACCTTCGATTTCTATTGCCATATATATGATTAATTCAGCAATTATTCAAGAAGAAATAAAGGATTAACATATGATGAGAAATTGAAATCAATAATAACATTGATGGGTTCAAGTTATATAACCCACCTTAAAAGTAGCTTCAAAGCTTCAAGCTTGACGTCTCTAATGGTGAAATAAGCTCCTTCAACTATCAAGGGTTTGTTTCCAACTCCTTGGATATAAAAGACAAACAAGGTTGAGCATTGGATGGAGGAGAGAAGAAAATCAATGTTGAAATCCAATTTCAACCATCAATTCAAGGTTGAAGATGATCATGAAGCTTACCTTCAGCTTGGGGAACATTCTCCTCCTGCTCCTAATCTCCTTGATCGTCGGCCAAAGCAAAGGGAGAAAGTGGTTTGCAAAATAGCCTTTTAAGTAAGGAGAAAATTGAGTATATGTAATTGATTTTCGAGGAGAGAGAAAGTAGGAGAAAATCTATCCACTTTCTTTCCACATGCCCCCTCCCTTCCTTGCCTTCGATGCCATCTCCCTTTTCCTTCAATATCTTCTCATTTATCCTTGAATTAAAAGCAACCACTTAAGCACCTTAATTAATATAACAAAATTATCCATTTTTAGTGGGCACTGCTTTTTAATTAACAAATGTGAGTGGATTTCTTCACCTACTTTGGATATTTCAGTGCAACTCAAGTCACATGGACGTCCTCCCATTCTAGGATGGAAACCACAGACTTTTTAGTTTATGGGCACTTCAATTAATATATTTATTTTTGCTACAAAATAAATTAGGGTTTCATTTATGCTTATTTCTAGATTATTTTATTATCAAGATTATCTCTCCTCAAATATGATTCAAACAAGACGCCCCTTTATTTTTATTTTCTCTAATTGATACCAAGAAATAGTAGGGACACTCTTGAAGTGGTATTTTACATGTTCAACCCTAGATTTTGGGTAAATTGCATATTACACCAAAACTAGCATTCAATACACAAGCATTATTCAAACAAGCTCCTTCTTGGAACATAGGCTTTCACAAGCCATACCTCAGCATCATTCTCAATCTTATGATTCTATAACACTTGAGGGACATTTATCATGTAACATTTGCAAGGTAACCCCTTAAATTGGGTAAATTGCACTTTAGTCCAAAATAGGTAAAATATTGTTTCAACATTATTCAAATAGGACCAAAATTGAAACATAAGCTCTCATTTAGTCTTAATTTCTTTTCAAAAGATAAAGAAAAGAGTCTAAATGACTTACTTAAGCAAAACGTTTAGGGTTTAAGCTTAACCCAGGTCAGGGATGTTACAATCTAGACCACAGTGGGAGAAAAGAGTCTGTTATAAATGTGGGAAGATGGGACATCTGATGAAAGATTGTTTAGCTAGAGACGTGAGTGAAACTCAACCACTGAGGTAGAGTCAAAAAGGCTCTTAGAAGCGAAAGTTTAGTAGTGGCACTCGAGGATGTGGACAGACATCCCAAGTTGGCTCATCTACATCCAATAACAGGGTGAGTGGTCGACAACCAACAACAGCAAGATTCAATGCTATGAATCAGCCTGAGGCAGTGGTCAATCCACAAGTCATGATAGGTCAGATGGAATTGTTTCTTTCAGATATGTCTTCATCCTGCTTTGTATCTATTTTGATTGATCTGGGTGTTATGCATTCCTTTATCACTCGAGAAGTGATTCATGACTGCAATATGACTGTCAGTCATAGAGCAGATAATTTGTTATTAGAAACTCCGTTAGTTGGATCTGCAGTGTTGCGGGAGGTATGTTCTCCTTGTGTTCTTATTTTTTCAGAACATAGCATTCAGGTGGATCTTATACCACTTGAGATGCATGGGTTTGACATAATTCTTGGAATGGACACCCTAGAAAAGTATAAGGTTGTCTTGGATTGCGATACCAAGAAAGCTATGTTCACAGACAATGGTGTTACATGGATCTTTCAGGGGGAAAAAAGATTCTTCCAACCTGTCTAGTGTTGGCTATGGTAGCTGAGAAGTTGATGAGACAAAGATGCTTCACATTCTTGGCACATGTGGTAGATACTACAATAGAGAGTCCTAGTCTTTCTGAAGTTCCGATTGTTAGGGAGTTTGAGGATGTGTTTCTTGAGGAACTTCCAGGTGTTCCTCCACCCCGAGAAATTGATTTCGAGATTAATCTAATCCCGGGTACACAACCAATAACTCATACACCTTATAGAATGGCACCTACTGAGATGGCAAAACTCAAGAAACAGTTACAGGAGTTTCTTGAAAAGGGTTTTATTCGACCGAGTACTTCACCATGGGGTGCTCTGGTTCTCTTTGTGAAAAAGAAGGATGGGACAATGTGATTATGCATCAACTATAGATAGCTAAACAAAGTAACCATAAAGAACAAATATCCTCTACCAAGGATAGATGACTTGTTTGACCAGTTGTGTGGTGCAACTATATTCTCTAAAATAGATCTGAGGTCCGGATACCATCAGTTACGCATCAAGGAGAGTGACATACCTAAATCAGCCTTGAGGACAAGGTATGGTCACTATGAGTTCATAGTTATGTTGTTTGAACTAACTAATGCACCAATTGCATTTATGGAACTCATGAACAGAACCTTTCGGCCATTCCCTGATCAATTCATAGTAGTCTTTATATATGACATCCTGATTTACAGTAAAGATGCTCAACAGCATGAACAACACCTTCGTCAGGCACTGACTTTACCAGAGAGAGAACAGGCTATACGCTAAGTTTAGCAAGTGTGAATTATGGTTATCAGAAGTGTCTTTCCTAGGACACATAATATCTGCCTCAGGTATCCATGTTGATCCTAAAAAGGTAGAATCTATCTTGGAGTGGGAACAACCAAAGACACCAATGGAGATACACAGTTTTCTAGGACTGGCAGGCTACTATAGGAGGTTCATTAAGAACTTCAGTTTTGTAGCATTACCACTAACTAGGTCGACCAGGAAGGAGGTTCCTTTTGTCTGGAATGACAAATGTCAACATTCTTTCCAGTTGTTGAAAGAAAGGTTAACAAGTGCACCTATGTTAGTGTTACCTGAGCAAGGGAAGGGGTATATCATTTTCTGTGATGCTTCTAAGAATGGTCTAGGATGTGTGTTGATGTAGGATAAACAAGTGATTTCTTTTGCTTCTTAACAGCTTAAGAAGCATGAGGAAAATTATCTGACACATGATCTAGAATTAGCTGATGTGGTTCATGCGTTGAAGATCTGGAGACATTATCTCTATGAGAGACATTCCAGATTTTCACGGACCATAAGAATTTAAAATACATCTTTTCACAACATGAGTTGAACATGAGACAATGCCGCTAGATGGAGTTAATCAAGGACTACGATTGTACAATTGATTATCATCTGGTAAAGGCTAATGTAGTGGTTGGTGCACTAGGTAGAAAATCATCATCACTAAACATAGACAAAGCACAGTTGAACTCTTTAGTGTGCTTTAAATGAGACATGCTTGTCTCTTTGAGGAAAAACAATGTACAACTTAAAGTATCCTTGTTAGATGGACTATTAGTTGAGATGCACATAAAACCTACTCTGAAACAACAAATCAAAGAGGCACACCAAGTTGATACTGTGATTCAACAGATTAGATCCGAGTATGGTAGTGAGAAACTGGATGGGTTTCATGAGTTAGAGGATGAGGTAGTCTATTACCATGGTAGGATGGTAGTACCTGATGCCAATGACTTAAGGAAGTTATCCATGGAGGAAGCTCATTCATCCATGTATGCAATGCATCCAGGGAGCACCACAATGTATCATAACTTGAAAGATATGTATTGGTGGCCCGGATTGAAGAAAGATGTAGCTGAGCTTGTTATGCGGTGTCCAGTGTGTCAGCAGGTTAAAGTTGAACATCAAAAACCCATAGGAACAATGGCACCTTTACCTATACCACAGTGGAAATGGGATCACGTAACCATGGACTTTGTGGTTGGTTTACCCAGAACATCCAAAAGTCATGATTCCATTTGGGTGATAGTTGATATGTTGACTAAGTCAACACATTTTCTTCCTATAAAAACAATCTATACTACTGAGAAACTTGCATAGATCTATATAGATGAGATAGTGTGGTTACACGGGGTTCCAACTACAATTGTTTCTGATAGAGGTCCCCAGTTCATGAGTCATTTTTGGGAACGACTACATAAAGCTTTGGGTACACAGTTAAGGTTTAGTACCGCCTTTCACCCATAGACAGATGGACAATCTGAGAGAACTATACAAACCTTGGAGGATTTACTTCGGGCATGTGTCCTTCAGTTCATAGGAAGTTGGGATCTACACTTGAGCTTAATAGAATTCACTTACAACAATAGTTATCAACACAGCATTGATATGGAACCATATGAAGCATTATATGGTAGATGTTGTAGATATCCATTATGCTGGTATGAAACAGGGGAATATCAACTTTTGGG
This sequence comes from Alisma plantago-aquatica, assembly GCA_963693085.1. NCBI lineage: Eukaryota > Viridiplantae > Streptophyta > Magnoliopsida > Alismatales > Alismataceae > Alisma > Alisma plantago-aquatica. Next base: position 543,717,912 of record OY856415.1, read on the forward strand.
TCCTGATTTAGTGCAACAGACAACTGAAAAGATTAAAGTAATACAACAACAGTTAAAAGCTACACAGGATTGACAGAAATCATACGTTGATAAACGGAGAAGACCTTTAGAATTCCAAGTTGGAGATAAAGTATATCTCAAAGTCTCACCTTGGAAAGGTGTTCTTAGATTTGGGAAGAGGAGTAAGTTAGCTCCTAGATTTATGGGGCCTTATCCAATCACTGAATGGATTGGAAAGGTAGCCTATAAGTTGGAGTTGCCACCTGAACTACACAGATTGCATCTAGTATTCCATATATCCATGCTGAGAAAGTGTCACCCTGAGACGGAGTTAGTTTTGCAACTTGTGGAGGTAGAATTAAATGAAGATATATCCTACGTAGAAGGACCCATGATGATTCTTGACAGGAGAATCAAAAAGTTGAAAAAGAAAGACATAATACTTGTGAAAATTCTCTGGAATCATCATGGCATTGAAGAGGCTACGTGGGAGTTGGAGGAAGAGATGAGGAGGAAGTACCCTTCTCTTTTCTCTTGACGATTTTGGGGACGAAATCCATGTTAGGGGTGGATAATTGTAACATCCTCAACCTGGGTTATGCCTTAACCCTAGAAGTTTTTCTTAAGTAAGCCTATTATATTCTTGTATTTATCTTTTGAAAAGTAATTAAGACTAAAGGAGAGCTTACGTTTAAATTTTGGTCCTATTTAAATAATGTTGAAACAATATTTGCTTGTTTTAGACTAAAGTGCAATTTACCCAATTTAAGGGGTTACCTTGCAAATGTTACATGATAAATGTTCCTCAAGTTTTATGTCATCATAAGAATGAGAATGATGCTGAGGTATGGTTTCCACAAGCCTAAGTTCCAAGAAGGAGCTTGTTTGAATAATGTTTGTGCATTGAATAACTAGTTTTGGAGTAATTTGCAATTTACCAAAAGCCTAGGATTGGATTTGTAAAATACCACCTCTATTATGTCCCTACTATTTCTTGTTATCATTTAGAGAAAATAAAAAAGTAAGGTGCGTCTTGTTTGAACCACATTTGAGGAGAGATAATCTTGATAATTAAATAATCAAGAAATAAGCATAAATGAGACCCTAATTTATTTTGTAGCAAAAATAAATATATTAATTCAAGTGTACATCAACTAAAAAGGTTGTGGTTGAAATCCTATAGTGTGAGGACGTCTAAATGCCTTGAGTAGAGCCAAAGTATCCTAAGTAGGTGAAGAAATCCACTCACATTTGTTAATTAAAAAGTAATGTCCACTAAAAATGGATAATAGTATTATAATTATTAAGGTGCTTAAGTGGTTGTTTTTAATTCATGGATAATTGAGAGGATATTGAGGGAAAAGGAAGATGGATTTTAAGGCAAGGAAGGGAGGGGGCATGTGGCAAGAAAGTGGATGAATTTTCTCCTACTTTCTCTCTCCTAGAAAATCAATTATATGTACTCAATTTTCTTCTTACTTGAAAGGCTATTTTTGCAAACCACTTTCTTCCCTTGATTTGGCCGATGAACAAGGAGATTAGGAGTAGGAGGAAAGCATTCCCCAAGTTAAAGGTAAGCTCCATGATCATCTTCAACCTTGAATTGATGGTTGAAATCGGATTTCAACACTCATTTTCTTCTCTCTTCCATCCAATGCTCAACCTTGGATATCTTTTGCATCCAAAGAGTTGGAAACGAGCCTTAGACAGTTGAAGGAGCTTCTTTCACCATTAGAGATGGGAAGCTTGAAGATTTGAATCTAATTTGAAGGTTGGTTATATAACTTGAACCCATCAATGTTATTATTGATTTCAATTTCTCATCATATGTTGATCTTTTATTTTCTTCTTGAATAATTGATGAATTCATCATATATATGACAGTAGAATTTGGAGGTCTGAAGCTTGAGGATGATGACATCATCTTATCAAACACCTCAAGAATATAAAAAACAAACAGTTTCAATTTTGTATGATCAAACGGTTTCAAATCGTTTAGAGGTCAAACGGTTTCAAACCGTTTAGAGATCAAACGGTCTTAAATTGTTTAAAGTCCAAACAGTTTCAAACTATTTAGACACCAATTGAAATTAAGATCAAATGGTTTCAAATCAAGGATCAACCAGTCTGATGATCTACTAGTTTCAAACATACAAACCCTAATAGTTTCAAACCCTAGTAAGATCCAAACGGTTTCAACTTGGGATAGCCCAAACGGTTTCAATTCGTTTAGAGTTTAAATGGTTTCAATATTGAGTGGTCAAACAGTCTCAAACTGTTTGAGGACCAGATGGTCTCAAACCATTTGAGGATCAAACGGTCTCAAACCGTTTAGGGTTAATCAATCTTTAAACCGTTTGAGGGTCTTGGGTTGAAATGGTTTCAAAACCATTTGATGAATAAAAGGTTCAAGACCGTTTCAGGATATAAAGACCAAGATCATTTGAAAGTCTAAACGGTCCCAAAACCATTTGAAGGTTTAGGACCAAACCTTAAAGGTTTAAGGCTAAACCATTTGAAGGTTCAATTGGTCCAAACTGTTTAAAGTTTCAATTGATTCAAACCATGTAAGTACTAATAACCCCATAAGTGGTTGAAGAGTATCTCAAGGTTGATTTCAATGCAAGTACCTCTAAAGTACTTAGGTGATTAGTATAATTAGAGTGATTATCACTTGATGCCTATGAAAGTAATAAATCCAATACACTATGATAAGCATAGATGCATGTACTTTAGTAAGAGGTTAAGTCAACCTAATAAGGTAGGATGATGATGATGTGTGTTCCTAAGTACATGGAACAATGATAAGTATGATTTAATACTTAAATAATGCTATGTGCTCCAAGATATGTGGAATCACTGACTTAGGGTTTGGATTAATGAGGTCATCATAAAACCCTAATCAATGGAGAATGGAAACCCTAATCAATAAGGAAAATTACAATACATAAATTTAATTGAATACTTATGAAGGTATTATGTAATTCTAGACATGTGGAGCAATGAGTCAGGTTTTGGATATTAATTGTAATATCAATGCATTCTCCAAGGTGCATGGAGTTTTGAATTAGGGTTTGATCTTTGATAATGTGATCACGAAATCCTAATCGAGATGGATGTGAAACCCTAATATAGGGTGATGTTATGTGAAGCCCTAATATAGGGTGATGTTATGTGAAACCCTAATACAGGGTGATGTTATGTGAAACCCTAATTGATAAAGATGGGAAACCCTAACCCTAATGAGGGAATAATGATGTTATCTTTGTATACCATAATGTTGATATGTAATCGATATGGTTTTTATCAAGTTTACTAACCATGCAGGTATCATGAGATCATGAGCATAACCAGGTATGAGCTATGATGTTAATGGGCCTTGTGAGCCATTATTTTATTTGTTGCCTAGTGAAAGGTGATAAGAAGTTTAATTTTCCTGGTGAACTATGTGAGATGCATGTGTAACAAGTATCATGAATACCTTGGTCAGATGACATGGAGATAATAGTTATGTGATAGTGGTAACCATGTTCAGTGATGAACTGAAGGTTTGAATAACCATATCCAGTAAACATGATGATGGTATTGTTGAGGGATGTGAATTCCTAGTAATGAGATAAGGGATTTAGATCCCAATGTTTTATAAAGTTTTGAAAAGTACTTGATAGAAGTATTACATGTTTCTTTGTAGCATTTGTAATAATAATCCTTGTTTAAAAACTTGACTGATGCTAAAAGAATATGGTAATGTACTTAAATAATCAAGTGGAATTTTATCATGTAGAGCCCTGGCCATAGATCCATCATCGTTAGTAGCTAGTGATGGTGAAATGGATTCTCCTGCTGGTTAATGTAGAGTGTATATTGGTTAATATGCAGGGTTTCTCCTAGCCAAAAATAGGAGGATTAGAGTGCAACTTCGGTTGTAGACTCAAGATATGTATAAGATCATGGTGAATAGGACCATGGCTCAATGTGATAGAGCATGAATGCGTTCATGGCTCAAAGAGCACGGTAAACTGGCCCGTGGCTCAGATTTACTAGCGTTGGGACATGTACCAAGGCAGGCTACATAATGGGTAGCTTATGAGAGCTAACCCTGTGACTGAGGTCACTTAAGTAAGAGACTGCGGTCCTTCTTGTGGTCTCGCACTGACCGAGACGGATGAGATCGTGGAGTCTGACTCTTCCTATGATCTTGTATGGCACCAACTTTGGGTTTCGCAATCGAAGGTTGGATTTGAGTGGTACGGCTCACTTCCTCAGGGCATAAGTATGATTGCAAAATGTAATCAACCGTGTAGCGTATTTGCTTAAGGATGAAATATGGAAATCATTAGTTGATGTTACATTGCTTACTGTATCCTAATTGGATAGATGTTATACAAGTTCTTCATATTCCTTATTAAAATGGATAGATGATTTACTACTCTATCATTTATAACTATAATGCTTTAAAATATGATGTTGCTCAATTCTACTTAATATTGATTAAATCCTACTTTTCAATAGAGAATCCTCTACTCAGTTTATTATTATTTATCTTCGATAATAGTATTTATGGTGGAGAGTTATATCTCTCTCTACGAAATGGGTCTCACTCTGTTGGTCACCAACATTTTTAGGTGGATGCAGACGAGTAGGTAGAGACCATACAGAAAGGGAAGGACAACAACATCTGGGACAGTAGTAACATCTCAGGTGGAGATACTGACTATCGTGTCTTGTAGATATGAGTCCTATGTATCTTCTCTGTACTCTCAGTTCCTTGGAGTCAGTAGTTAGTGCTTTTATGTTCGATCTAAGATTTTGCCATTGAATGCCTCAAGGTTTTATGTTGCTTATGTGTAGATTTAACAAAGCAACTATTGTATATAATCCTCAAGATGAGATGGTACATGGTATGTACAATGTAGATCATAATGTATATATTACTTTGGTTCTTGTTATCAGAGTTTCCTGGAAATGGAACTCTTTGCTAAAAGGTTTTAATTTTTAGTGATTTTTGTTAATCTGATGTTTATGTTTAATTCCGATTAATTATAATGATTTGTTTATCGATTGGGTGACGGTCGTCTCACATGGTGCCTTGCCTCTTCACATATCTGTTGTACACCAAGAAAGAGAGAGAAGGAAATGAGAAAAGGATCTTATGAGAACATAGGAGTATATATATAGGGTACAAACATATCCAATGCAGTCGGTACCCCTCTCCTCTCAACTCCTTCCACAACATAGCCATACTTTCCCTTGAGAGGATGGGTTCCTCCATGGAAGGTTAGGTTTTCTCTTAGTATCTTGATGCCATGTTGCTGTCGTCCCCAATGCCTCATCTCAAAAGAAACACTCTCTACTATCCTAACTCACAACCTAGAAGGAGTTCTCTCGATGTGCTTAAGCGCTCCACCATGCTAGTAGCGGGAGGAGGAGGCTATGTAGGCTCACACTACTTCTCTACAACAACTTGATCTATGGAAAAGGAGCAACCGCCGCACCAATACACCAGCAGACACAGAGGTGAGAGGGAGGGAGGAAGTCGTAGGTGAAGCCTTGTTGGATTAGGCTTGGACGTAGACACCTTGTTTTCTAAAGAAATGTTTGGGCGAGACAGAGAGATTAGGGTAGTTAGCATCCTTGACCAAGCCCGACCACATAGGGTGGTGATGCTGTGTCGTCAGGGGCCAGGGTCAGTCAGTGATGGGTTGAAGACCATGAGCGGATCTGAGTTCCACCATAGAGGGTGATGTAGAGCATGGAATCTCTAGCTCGTAGGTATGAGATTCTTCCTCCTATCTTTAGGGTTTTCGTAGTAAAACCATGGTAGAGCTCGTCCTAGGTCTGTGAATGCCGCCGGCCATGTCCATAATCTCGTCAGAACTGACGAGGGAAGGTATGGTTGCTGCAATGTCCTCCAGCCTTCAAGCTCATGATTTGGGGGGGAGGGAAAGTAGAGACCTCATTTACGGGGGCGGGGTCGGGTTCTGTCAGGAGGTTAGGGGATATTCAGGATGAAATGACCAACATACTCTGACATGTGTACATGGGGAATGGGGGTACTACCGTCCTTATCCACTAACTAAAAGGGCACCTGCTTGGAGGCGCTGAGCTAAGTTGGCCGCAAGCCATTGGCTAGGCTGACCCATGTGCTGCAAAGGAGATAACACAATCACTGCTTACCTGTCAGTTCCCTATTGGCCCAATTCAGATAATAGTGAATAAATGATAGTTAATTAATGGTAACTTGGAATATAGGAAAACTATATATCAAATTTCTAAGAAAAATGAGAGGAATAAAAAAAACATTAATCAGAGTCTAAATAGGCTTATTGTTCTAAAAGTATATGCAATACATGTTTAGATGTGTTTAATGTAAAGGAAAATCAAGATTTGCTTTAATATGATGATTGATTGAGTAGATTAGGTTATGTTGAGCTCATACCTGATCTTGTTATGTATAATGAATACATCCTTGATAATGACAAATAAATTATGATTCTAGATTAATGATCTTATTCATCCTAATTTAGGGTTTTAAAACTAATGTCGACATCTTTCTACGATCTAATGTTGATAATGTGATCTAGGTATCATGACTAGTCTAATATGCTTAAGATGATGATTAGGGTTTAACCTAATATGCATAACTGGGTTTGTAATATTATAAACCATGATATGATGGAATTAGGGTTGTAACCCTAATCCCTAGTCCAAATATGAGATAGCCCTAAACCCTAGTTTAGGAGTGAACCTAGATTTGATTAATGTAATGTGAATATATGGTGACACATATGTAGTATGTATATTTTAGATTAAATTCTTTGTTGCTTGGATGTTTGGATACACTCTTAAAGTACATGTGATATATTCAGCATGGTTTCTATAATGACGTAAGGTACGTGGTTACGCTTATGAATACATGTATCAAATTCTGAGTTTGTCGAGGTTTCTTGATGAGATTGAATGAAATATAAATTGCTTGCTTGTTTATTTACTTCTTGCAAATTATGAAGTTCCTATTAGTATCATGTAAAGTAAATAACAATATTCTAAACCTTGGGTTAGACTAATCTTTAGGTTAATGCATACGATCCCCAGAGGGATAGTGATTACACCTGAGGTAGCGGACCAGATATGGGTTAGAATATGAAAATAAGTTTATGTTCTCATATGCAAGATAAAGATGTTTGCTTATATGTGTACTTGTGATTATTTTTTGAACCCATGTACCAATATAGAAATATTTTGATCGTGTATTTGTTTGTTTGTGTTTTAGGTATTAGTTGTACTTGATTTGTGACATGAGGTTATAGATTAAAGATGTTGAAGATACTAAAGTTATTCCTAAAGGTTAAGTCATAATGGTATATCTTCATGCCTATATAAGTTAATCCTTTCTAAAATTTATGTAACTCCTTAGAGGAGATTTTTATGCAAACATATAAGTATTGGTTCATTAATGGAAATTGTTTACTATTTTGTATTATTTCTTAAATCTGATCCTGGAATTTATGAGTAATGATCTATGACTTTAAGGTCTTTGAGACACTCAAAAGTGTGGGTGGTTACAGTTGGTATCAGATCACAAATTCATCAACTAATACTTAATAGTTTATAATTTCAAATCATCATTAGCAATTTAAGGGGAAAAATATTAAGGCATGATGTATCTTTAAGGTTTCTCATCTCACATTTTCATCTACTTCTCATCTCTTTTCTTAGAAGCCTTGAAAAGAAATTATTAATTAGAGAAGTAAAATGTGAAAAGATGTAACCTTTTGTGTAGGTCCCTCTAGAGAAGGTAGACACTAGAAAGAGACATGCATGGGTAAGCCCTTTCTTAGAGGAAAGGCTTGGTTTAGGGTATGAAAATTCTAGTGGGTCAAGGGATATGGAACTTTGAGAGGTAGAGTATAGTCCCTAACCCTAACCCTAAAACCTTAATCTTAAATAATGAACATGGTGTGGTGGTATGGGACACAACCCATGTAAAACTAGAAATCAAGAATAAGAAAGATAAAGGGATGGGTTGAGGTAGCCTAGTCTCCCATGCATGTGTGCACGAGGGGCATAACACGTATGTAAGAGGTCTTAAGAAATATTTGAAATCAATAGTTATATATGAAAATGAAAGTTTGAATATAACTTGCTCAAACTTCTCATGTTGTCTCTGGAAGTTTGGTGATGGTGCCCAAGCCCCTGGAGGGGAAGTTGGATGTAGCACCAAGCCCCTAGAGGAGAAGATGACCCAAGTTCACTGAATGGACAAAAACCATGAGGGGGTATTCTATAAATTGAGCAAACATGGGTTGATATGTTATAACGATAAAAGTTATGCCTAATGGAAGGGAAAAAGGATATCTATGAAACCTTTAGGGTTAGTGTGCCAACCTAGGGTGGGTCGACCCAAGAGTGGGAAGTTGACTTAGGAGGGAGGCAAAGCCTTAGATCTTGGGATCAGGTTGTGGCTAGAGAGCCTAACGCCATCCTATGAGCCAAGAAGGCACCCTAGGCTAGGACTTTCCCTTAAAAGGTAAGTCAATAAACGTATTCAAGTATTGAGATAACCTTAATCCTCACCTAGAAGGGTGAAGAGTTAAATATATAAAGATGAAAGCACTTACATTCTTTGAACCCAAGGATGTCATCTCTGAGTAACACAACTGGTCAAGCCTAGGATTGGGAAGACCAGTAAGGCACCAAGCCTAGGAGGGAAGGTGGCCTGAGTAGATGACCAAGCCCAGGAGGGAAGGTCATGAAATGGTCAATCCCAGGAGGGAAGACTATTAAGGCACCAAGCCCAGGAGGGAAGGTATCCTGAGTGGACAACCAAGCCCAGGAGGGAAGGTCATGAGATTGTCAAGCCTAGGAGGAAAGACTAGAAAGGCACCAAGCCCAGGAGGGAAGGTGGCCCAAGTCCACAGTGCATTTGTTTAGGATCAAGCCCCTGGAGGGAATACCAACATGGCACCAAGCCCTGGATGGAAGGTAGCCTGAGCCCAATGTTGGGACTACACTGCATAATGTCTACTCAAAAGAGAAAGGTGAAGGCAATCTGGGTTAAAGAATTAAATAAGAGAATAATGTGCTTAAAAGATATGACATCTCAAAATAAACCCTTAGGGAGGGTAGAGTCCTAATGCAATCCTAGGATCCATTAGGGTGTATTAGAGGTACATAGGACTGATGGGTTGGGAGTTGATATGCCTTGAATGCACTTGACCAAGTGGTCGGGAGGTAACAATTAGATTTTCCCTAGGCCATGTCTTAGGAGGTTGGCCACCTTCATGATGTTCATGTGGCCCAAAAGGGTGAATGTGAAAGACACTCCCTTGATGCATAAGGATGAGATCACTCCAAAGGTACCTATACCCCTAGAGACCTCTAGGTAATAATACATGTGGTGTAAATATAAAAGATAAAACGAAGTCATGAAAACTTGAGAGAAGTTGTGCCCCAACTTAAGAGGAAGAAAAAGGACACTCAACTTCATGAAAAATAAGAATGCTATGAAATTAAGAACAAGTAAGTTCAGAGTCATATCGAGCATGATTCAACTTAATATGTGAAATTGAAAGGTAATGTGTGGATGTGCCATCTCTGCTCTTGAAATGGAATGAACTTTGTGTTTGGTCTGCAATCAAATGCTTATTTCATCTCATTATGAGGGAGGGAGATTGGGTAGACACACGTTATGCTTAAAATTGAGAATAAATGTCTTAAGCATGAACTAGGGTTAGAGGTTTCACGTCACCCTTATATGAAAATAATGAGTAATAGGTTGAAAACCTAGGATAAGATAGAAATCACCAAGTGAAATTGAAATCACAAAATAAGAATAAAATCATCAAGTGATGATAAGATGTGTATACTAGAGATGTGGATATACTTGAATTTCAATTCAGGTGCCAATCTTAGTAATAAAAATGAAAATTGACATACTAAGAAAAGTTCTTAAAGATATGTAAGTGGGGTGCTAACCCTAAGTTTGAAGATCATATGAGTCATCATTCACTGAGGCTTAGTAGGCCTAAATTTTGGGGACAAAATTTGCAACAACCATACTTCCCAGTAACCCTCAATCAAGGGAGACCAAGAGGTCAGAGGCGTTATCCCAAAATTTTAGGATCAATGGTTTGACAATTTAATCAAAATTATTATCAAATTCTACTAAAACTAAACTAGAAAGCTGGAATAAAATAAAACTTTTGCATACCTTTTCAAAATAGGATCTACAACTTCTATCCACAGAAGAAATCTACCTATCTAATCCTCCTTGAAATATTTAGTCTTTATCTTCACAAATTTTGTTTTATTGTTTGTCCAATTTTAGATTTAAACGTCGGTCTGTATATTGCTATAATGGTATGTGGGGACAAACACAACATCATAAATAGGTTCTAACAACCTAATTATAGCAAATAGTTGATTAACAATCCAAATTACATTTTCAATGTAACTTCTCAACCGCTTTTACCCTAAACCCTGGATTACCCTCTCTTAGGGTTTTGTCCTTGCAAGGGACATAAGGCCACCTTCTCCATCCTAAGTTGGCGCATGGGGTCACCACTCTGGGTGCCCAATGGTCTTCCCTCTGGGGCTTGACCAACATAGACCTTCCCTCCGGGGCTTGGTCTTGAATCATACATTAGGGTGGTATGTAGGTTCGAGAAGTACACTCATAATTAATTGTTATACACATAGTGACTTTATGAGATTATAGAATTGAATAAACAAATAGTTCAGGTTGCACATCAATTGCGAAAACTCATAAAACACCGTGAATCACAAGGCGATTATTCATAAATTAGCAGTATTCAACAAGCTAATAGTAAATCCAAGCAAGCAGTTCAATCCACACAATCAAGAATCCTAAAAAGTACATATACTTTATTTACTATCCACTTTATCAGATTCTATCTTATTCAACTTGAACTCGCTTCCTAGGGTTTCCTACTTCTTTTTAGGGTTTCATTAGGGTTCTTCTTTATCTTTGTCACTATACCATTACATTGTTCTAAGGAATCTCGAATTAATACTATTAATCAGTTTTTACCCTAAATTAGGGTTTCTATATGCATTATCATAGATCCATGTGTAAAACCATAAAGCAAAAATTATTATCTAAATCATATTCAACTCTTACTTTTCCTCACATCAGGTTACTAATACTCGAAATAACCTATTTAAAACCTTATATCTGATTTCCACACATAATTAGGGTTTTAATCAAAGTTTAATGCATAACATGATCAGCTTAAGGCACTTTTGGAATTAAAAACGAAATTAGGCTTTAATAAAAAAATTAACATGTTCCTCATGATGTTTTGATCAACTTTCATAATAAAGTTTTCTCATACGATCATCCTATTATTTTCTATGACTTTTACCATTTAAAACCATTCTGGCTAATCAAGGAACGCCACACGTCCCTTTTGACTTCTTAAGTCGATCCAGCAGGGCTGGGTGTGAGCCAATTGGCTCGTGCGACACCATCACCCAGGTCTCACGAGTTGCTCACCTCGTCAGTGAGAAAACAAAACCAAAGGACATAAAAGCCCTTACATGTACTAAAATGTCGGGAGGGAAAACTAGTCCATTGGCGCGGTGTCATCTTCAACCTCTGTGTGCCCGCCTACAGCGATCTGAGAGTCAACTCTCCAGTTGACTCCAAGCTTCTCTCACTCTGCACATAAGCTGCAAACACTAGAAGCACCCTCTTTCTCCTCCGGACATGACGGACAGATTAATTAGTCGTCTCCTTCCTCCCACCACTGTGGCGGCAGAGCACTTCCTCTGATAAAGGTTCTTCTGAGCACATGGGTCAAAGGTTGGGACGAATGCACCAATTTATCACACCAAATAACTCGTCGATGCCTCTACCACTCTTAGGGTTAGTTTGTGGGATTTTTGGTGTCGTGGGATGCCCCCTCCTTATATAGGTAGGGTTCGCGAGAGATCCCTATTTGGGGAAAACTCTATTTCACCTTAGGAGTCCCCCAAAGCCAAGTTCATTTAGTTCGGGAAGGTCTCCCAAATTCAATGGTTGCCTTTCCAAGTTCCCTCATCGAAGAAGGACATGCCAATGTCATGCTCAGACTGGAGTCACGATGTCTCCCCAGCATTGTCGGATCATCAGATCCGTGATCTAGACTACGAGATCAAGGGCTCAGATCGTCTATGCATTAGATAAATCCAAAACTCAATCCTAAATGTAGTGTGACATTTAATGCATTATTAGGATTATCTATTCACTATAGGATAATTTCAAAAATCCATAACTCATCAAATGAGTGTCCTTTTTCAACCAAATTTTAAGGGAACCTGTATCTTGTTAATCTATTCGTGTATCCAATTTGAGCCCCAAATTCCGAAGGAAAAGGGAATTATCTTCACATGAATTTATCCTTTAATAAAGCTTATTTACTTGGTATTTTCTCTTTCTTATCCTATTATCTTTACAACTTAGACTCCTTGGAATCCAAGAAATCCCCAAAAATACAAAATCCATACTTGAAGGATAATTCATATCCTTCTAGATGCTTCTACGTCTTTCTTTTCTCCTTATATTAGTTATTTCTTTATAATTTGAATTTCTTTTCCTTTTATTTTCTTTTTCTCGGTATTGGGCCCAATAGCCAATAAGGCCCATGAAATCAAACAAGCAAGGCTATTTATTAACAAAATCCACTCATTCAAATCAAATCAAACAATTACAGGTTCATATATCTTTAAAAAGGAGAAATTACATTTCAATCCTGAACTAGGAAAAATGAGGTTATAACATCCTCCCCTCCTTATAGAAATTTTGCCCTCAAAATTCAGTAATCAAACAAATAAGTCAGGATATGCTTTTTCCATGTCTGTCTTCATCTCCCATGTGGCCTCATACTCTCCATGGTGCTTCCAAAGAACCGTTACCATCTCTATATTCTTACATTTGAGTTCTTTCACCTTGGTATCTAGAATCTGCAAAGGTGACTCATAATATGTCAGTTTCCCTTGAAGCTGAATAGGCTCAATGCTCAGCACATGGCTCAGATCTTGCACATATTGCTTCGGATTGGACACGTGGAACACATTGTGCATCGTACTATACTGAGGGGGTAATGCCAAATGGTATGCAGCTTCACCAATCCATTCTAACACCTCAAATGGGCCCACATATCGGGGATTCAGCTTCCCTCTATTCTTGGCTATATCTCAGAGCGGTCGGATTTTCAAGAATGCATGCTCTCCCACAGTGAACTGCACGTCAGTCTGCTTCACATCAGTATATGACTTCTGTCAGACCTGTGCTCTCTTCAGTCTCTACTTAATCAAAGCGACTTTATCTGCATACACTTGGAGCTCATCTAACCTCAATAAATTCCTCTCACCGACATCATCCCAGTGAAGCGGTGACCGACACAGTCTCCCACAAAGAGCTTCATATGGAGGCATCCTGATACTGCCTTCCCAGGGTGATGGGCGATGGTGAAGTCATAATCCTTCATGTACTCCATCCATCGTCGATGTCATAGGTTTAGGTCTCTCTATGTCAGGAGATACTTCAGGCTCTTATGGTCGGTGAGGATCTCAAAGGTAGCACCGTATAGGTAATGCCACCATATCTTTAATGCATGAATGATAACAACCAGTTCTAAGTCATGCGTCAGGTAGTTCACCTCGTTGGGCTTGAGTTATCAGGAAGCATATGCAACCACATGTCGATTCTGCTCTAACACACAGCCAAGTCCCATCTTCAAAGCGTCAGTGAAGATCACAAAACCCTCATTGTCAGAGGTAGGGTCAACACTGGAGTGGCGGTCAGCTTCTCCTTTAGCTCCCAAAAATGAGCCTCACATAGTTCGGACCACATGAACTTCACATACTTCTGAGTCAGCTTGTTAAGCGGCATGGAGGTATTCAAGAAATCCTTGAAGAAGCATCGATAGTGTCCCACCAACCCTAAGAAGCTAAAAATCTTAGAGGGGTTCTTCAGTGCAGGCCACTCTCGAACTACCAACACTTTTGTTGGATCTACGACGATCATTCCTCCTAAGATGATGTATCCAAGAAACATGACATTGTCTATCCAAAACTCACATTTTGAGAACTTTCCATAGAACTTCTATTTTCTCAGGATATCAAGGACTCTACCCAGATGGTCATGGTGTTGAACTAGGTCATTGGAATACACCAAGATGTTGTTTATGAACACTATCACAAAGGAGTCAAGGAAGGGTTGGAACACACTATTCATAAGGTTCATAAAGACACTGGGTGCATTGGATAACCCAAACGGCATGACCACAAACTCATACTGGCCATATCCGGTTCATAAAGTTGTCTTGGGTATATCCTCACTTCTTACCCTCACCTGATGGTAACCTGGCCTCAAATCAATCTTTGAAAAGACTCGTGCTGATTTGAGTTGGTCAAATAGGTCGTCTATCCTGGGTAGAGGTTACTTGTTCTTAGTGGTTGCCTGATTGATCATCCAGTAATCGGTACACATCTGGAGTGACCCATCCTTCTTCTTCACAAAGAGCATAGGTGCTCTGAAGGCAAGGTACTAGGTTGGATGAAACCTTTATCTAACAACTCCTACAGTTGGGTTTTCAACTCAAGAAACTTCGCATGGGCCACTCTATAGGGTGCCTTAGATATATGGCTAGTCTTGAGATCTAACTCGATGGATAAATCTACATCCCTATCAGGGGGAATCCCTGGTGGATCATCTGGAAACATGTCTACATACTCCCGAACAACCTCTATCTCCTCTAAGGGTTGTACCTTTGCCTCAGGTTCGGTGACTATGGCTAGGTATGCTTGGAAACCTTTGGATATCATCTGCTCAAACTTCAAAGCTGGCACAAAGGCTGGTGGTTGAGGTTTTCCTTCCTTGAATGGTAAAGGGTGGATAGCTAGGTTTTCTAATAAGGATCTTCTTCTCTCTACAGTCAATTTTTGCTCTATAGATGTAAAGCCAATCCATACTAATGATTACATTGAAATCATTCATATCGAGGAGGATGAAGTCAGTAGGAAGCTCATTACTCAGGTACTTAATTGGAAAGACATGGGTTTTTAAAAGAGACATATATATCCAACCACTCGGGTTTGTGACATCCAAAACATAGCCTAAATCCTTGATGTCCAAACAAAGCATAGTTTCTAGATTTCTTGAAATGAAAGTATTAGTAGAACTAGAATCAAAAAGAGCTTTTACATTTTTTCCCATGACTTCAAGCATGCCTATATAGTTTCATAATGTATCAGATGACTATTACATGATCAAAATAAACTTAAAGGAAAACTCTACGAGTTATTACCCTCTATCAACCTATTAGCATTTTCCTGAGCTACTTCATTATCGATTGCAAACACTCTGGCTTGTCTTCTCTCTCTAATAGGTGGACCTCCAGCTGGTACTCCTCCTTTTGGGGGTGTTTCTACCACTGGTTGCATGATCACTGGACCTCTCAGATTAGGCACAGGACAGTTGGCGATGAAGTGTCCCTCCCGCTGGCAACAAAAGCACACCCTCTTCTCAAAGTGACACTTCCCAGGATGTGTCCGTCCACAGGTACAACACTTCTAAAAGTGACTCTCACCACGTGGCTTTCCTTTATTTCCATGCTTTCCCTTGGTGTGGTTACATCCTTGTAATTTCTTATGATCATTCTTCTATCCTTGAGTACCTTTAGTGAAACCCAAATATCCTTTGGATGGGTTTTGAGCAGGGATCACGATCCTCTCCATGTCTAAGGTGGTATTGTAGGCTTCAATGAAGGTTGTTGATTTACTCGTCATCTCATGAGGCTTGATTGTAGGGTGAAGATTCTCTACAAAATGGTCCACCCGCCATTCCTTGGTTATCATGTTCCCAAAATGCTCCAAGATGTGAAACTTGTGGCCAAAGTTCGCAATAGATAGGCTACCCTGGATCATGTTGGTGAACTTTCTTTCCTTCTCCTTCTTAGATGAGGTGGGGATGAATCTGGCTGTAAAGATAGTCCTGAAGTCAGTCCATGCCATCGTCTCCACACTTAGATCTCGACCCATGATTTGGTTCTCCCACCAGATCTTGGGTGCTCCTTCCAAGAGGTGAGAAGCAAAAGGAACCTACTTGTGCGGATGCACCTCCAGCATGCGAAAATCGTTCTCAACTGCCAGCAGCTAAGCATATTCTTTGTTGACAACTTCAGTCTTATCTTCTCCCCAGAATTTCTCAATATTCAGCTTGATGAAGTCCATAATGGTGACTCCAAGTCGGGGACAAATGGAAAGTGACTCACACTTTTCATCTCTGGTTATATCCCTGAGGGCCAGGGCGCTAATGGCCTCATTTAGCCTCTTTTGCTATTCAATCCATAGGGCATCAGGGATGTGAACTACCATTATAGGTCTTGGGCCACCAGTCAGGTTCTCCTCAAACTTGACCTCATCCTCAGATATGTGTTCTTCTTCCGGGTCCATCTCGGGGTTGTCAAAGGGAACTGGCTTAGGATCTGAACCTTCTTCCAAGGCTCCCTCGGGTCTCTTTCTCTTCTTTGAGGACTCATCAACCTGGTCCCTCTTCCTCTTATCGAAAGATCCCTTCCTCTTGTGGGGAGGCCAACCCCTAGTTGGGTTCTTGGTGGCCTCGACCGGAGTAGCTACGGTCTTCACATGTGACATCTACATAAGCATACAATCAAACTTTCGTTTACATTTTAACTATTTCTACTTATGCCAATGACATCTTATTTACATGCCTTCTATTAATTTGGTGAAGGATTCCTTAATCCTTATCATACTCACCCTGACCTCAAGAGGGTGGGGAAGAGAGAGAAAAACCCTAAACCTTAGAACCTTAATTAAAGTAGGGTTGAGAAGGGACAAAATAGATGAGAGTCTCAATGGTATCTTATTTCTAGTCAAGACCTCAGACTTTGGCCAGGAAGTCACACCGTATCTGGGAATCCTCATGGCCGACTAGCGGGATAGAGGAAAATATTGCCAGCCGCTGGACCGTGATCCTTTTCTAGACACCTCCATCATTGGAAAATCCTCTAATAACTCCCTCAGTTCTATAGAGTTTGTAAAATTTAATAATTATTAAGGATTAAATGAGAAACCTTGGCTCTGATACCAAATGTAATGACCATGCTTCTCGGTAACCCCCAATCAAGGGAGACCAAGAGGTCAGAGGTGTTATCCTAAAATTTCAGGATCAATGGTTTGATGATTTAATCAAAAATAATTATCAAATTCTACTAAAACTAAACTTGAAAGCCGGAATAAAATAAAACTTTTGCATACCTTTTCAAAATAGGATCTACAACTTCTATCCACATAAGATATCTACCTATCTAATCCTCCTTGAAATATTTAGTCTTTCTCTTCACAAATTTTATTTTATTATTTGTCTAATTTCATATTTGTACTGAAAGCACCGACAAACAAAACATCAGTCAGTATATTTCTATACTGGTATGTGGGGACAAACACAACATCGCAAATAGGTTCTAACAACCTCATTATAGGAAATAGTTGATTAATAATAAAAATTACATTTTCAATGAAACTTCTCAACCGCTTTTACCCTAAACCCCGAATTACCCTCACTTAGGGTTTTGTCCTTGCAAGGGACATAAGGCCACCTTTTCCATCCTAAGCTTGGTGCCTGGGGTCACCACTCCAGGTGCCCAATGGTCTTCCCTCCAGGACTTGACCAACTCAGACCTTCCCTCTGGGGCTTGGTCTTGCATCATACATCAGGGTGGTATGTAGGTTTGAGAAGTACACTCATAATTAATTATTATACACATAGTGACTTTATGAGATTGCAGAATTGAACAAACAAATATTTTAGGTGGCACATCAATAGAGAAACCTCATGAAACGTCATGAATCATAAGGAGATTATTCATGAATTAACCACATACATGTTTAGTAGATTCAACAAGCTAATAGTAAATCCAAGCAAGAAATTGTCCAAGCAAGCAGTTCAATCCACACAAGCAAGAATCCTAAAAAGTACATATACTCTATTTACTATCAACTTTATCAAATTCTATCTTATTCAACTTGAACTCGCTTCCTAGGGTTTCCTACTTCTTTTTAGGGTTTCATTAGGGTTCTTATTTATCATTGTCACTATAAACCCTAGAGCAGCAAAACTAATCACAAACCCTAACTAGCTTGTTAAAATTCTTCCTAATAGGATTAAGATCCACGCACAATTACATTATTCGAAAGAATCTTGAATTAATCCTATTAATCACCTTTTACCCTAAATTAGGATTTCTATATGCATTATCATAGATCCATGTGTAAAACCCTAAAGCAAGCAAACTATTTTCTAAATCAGATTGAAATCTTACTTTTCCTCTCATCAGGTTACTAATACTCAAAATAACTTATTTATGACCTTAGATCTGATTTCTAAACATGATTACAGTTTTTATCAAAGTTTAATGCATAGCATGATCAACGTAAGGCACTTTTGGAATTAGAAACGAAATCAGGCTTTACTAACATTTTTAATAGTTTCCCCATGATTTTTTGATCAACTTTCATATATAAAGTTTTCTCATACGATCATTCTATTATTTTCTACAATTTTTACCATTTAAAACCATTCTGGCCAATCAGGGAGTGTCACACGTCCCTTTTGACTTTCTTAAGTCGAGCCAGCGGGCCCGGGCATGACCCAATTGGCTCACGCCACATAATCACCCGAGTCCCATGAGTTACTCGCCTCGTCAGCGAAAACAAAACCAAAGGACATAAAAGCCCTTACCTGTACTGAAGTACTGGGAGGCAAAACTGATCAATTGATGCAATATCCTCTCCAACCTCCACGTGCCCGCTTACAGTGATCTGAGAGTCATCTCTCTAGTTGACTCTAGGCTTCTCTCATTCTGCGTACAAGCTGTGAACACGAGAAGAACCCTCTTGCTCCTCTGGATATGATGACCAAGTCAATTGGTCATCTCCTTCCTCCCACCACCATGGCGGTAGAGTTCTTCCTCCAACGAAGGTTATTCTGAGCAGGGGTTAAAGGTCGGGAAGAATTCACCATTTGATCGCACCAAACAACTCATCGGCGCCTCTCGCACTCTCAGGGTTAGTTTGTGAGATCGCTGGTGTCGTGGGATGCCCCCTCCTTATATAGGCAGGGTTAGCGAGAGATCTTTGTTTGGGGAAAACTCCATTTCACCTCAGAAGTCCCCCAAAGCCAGGTTCTTTCAGTTCGGGAAGGTATCCCAAATTCAATGGTTTCCTTTCCATGTTCCCTCATGAATCCAAGATCGAGAAAAGATCAAAGAAGGACATGTCAGTGTCCTGCTCGGACTGGAGTCACGATGCTGCCCCAGCATCGTCGGATCATCAGATTCGTGATCTAGACCACGAGATCTAGGGCTTAGAACATCTGCGCATTAGATAAATCTAAAACTTAATCCTAAATGTAGTGTGACATTTAATGCATTATTAGGATTATCTATTTACTATAGGTTAATTTCCAAAATCCATAACTCCTTAATCGAGTGTCCTTTTTCAACCAAATTTTAAGGGAATATTTATCTTGCCTTAATCTACTCGTGAATCCCATTTGAACCCCAAATTCCAAAGGAAAATGACATTATCTTCATGTGAACTTATCCTTTAATAAAGCTTATTTACTTGGTATTTTCTCTTTCTTATCCTATTATCTTTGCAACTTGGACTCCTTAGAATCCAAGAAATCCCCAAAAATATGAAATCCCTACTTGAAGGATAATTCTTATCCTTTTAGATGCTTCTACATCTTTCTTTTCTCCTTATATTAGTTATTTCTTTATTATTTGAATTTCTTTTCCTTTTATTTCCTTTTTCTTGGTATTGGGCCCAATAGCCAATAAGGATTACAAAATCAAACAAGCAAGGCTATTTAATAATGAAATCCACTCATTCAAATCAAATCAAATAATTACAAGTGCATATATCTTTAAAAAGGAGAAATTACATTTCAATCTTGAACTACGAAAAATGAGGTTATAACAAAATTCCTTTTAATGAGGGGTGAATGTTACATCCTTGAAATTTGTAGATTACAAGACTAAATGAATTAGAGAGCATATAACTAGGAAGTGATTTGAGGGATCTTGGTTAATAATTCCAAACCCTAGAATTAGATGAAATGACCAATTTAAGTAATAATGTGCTTTGAGCATATGAGAGCGTATGGAGCTAATATAAGATACAAAGATTATAAAAGCCTTGATTTTGTAATTAAGAATGTGACTAAGCTCATGGAGCCTTTGTAAGGCCCAAGATGTGGTTCATGGGCCTTAGGGACACTTTTCAACTCAATTGGTTTATTAGAGTTTACATACGAGTCCCTTAGATATAAGCTTTGAATTTGAGTATTTTTAGCACATGGGAAATGATCATGATGGTATTATATGAAAGGTAATCCATGTGTATAGGATTATGTATGAAAATCCAAGCCATATTGTGATCTAACTAAGTAATTAAAGGGATTATCCACCCTTTTCTTTGGAAGTCAAATAATGGAATAATATGTGATTTTCCTAAAGGAAATAGAAAACATGGGTTAAAGGAAAGGAAAGGGTAACCCAAGAAACCCCGGTTATGAAGCATGATTGGAAAAGGATTTAGTGAGTTTTCATGTGGGGAATATGCTTGGTTTAAAGGAAATACCAAGGAAAGAGAGTCATGATGCCTTGCCTCTTCCCATATCGCTTGCACACCAAGAAAGCGAGAAAAGGAAACAAAATAGGATCTTATGAGAACACAGGAGTATATATTTAGGGAGCAAACATATCCAACAGATTTGGTACCCCTCTCCTCTCAACTCCTTCCACAATGTAGCCATGCTTTCCCTTCAGAGGATGGGTTCCTCCATGGAAGGTTAGGTTTTCTCTTAGTATCCTGATGCCATGTTGCTACCATCCCCAAGGCCTCATCTCAAAAGCAACACCCTCTACTATCCTAACTCACATCCTAGCAGGAGTTCTATTGACGTTCTTAAGTGCTCCACCATGCTAGGTGTGGGAGGAGGAGGCTATGTAGGCTCACTCTATTTCTCTACCGCAACCTGATCCATGGCAGAGGAGCAGCTGCCGCACCAATCCATCGACATACACAGAGGTGAGAGGGAGGGAGGAAGTCGTAGGTGAAGCCTTGTTGGAGCAGGCTTGGATGTAGACATCTTGTTCTCTGAAGAATAGGTTGGGTGGGACAGAGAGATCTGGGTAGTTTGCATTGTCAACCAAGCCCGGCCACATAGGGTGGCGATGTTGTGCCGGCAGGGGCCAGGATCAGTTGACAACGGGTTGAAGACTGTGAGTGCATCTGAGTTTCACTATAGAGGTTGATGTAGAGCATAGAATCTCTAGCTGGTAGGTATGAGTTTCTTCCTCCTATGTTTAGGGTTTCCATAGTAAAACCATGGTAGAGCTCATCTTAGGTTTGTGACCGCTGCCGGCCATGTCCATAATCACGTCAGAACTGGCGACCGAAGGTGTGGCCGTCGTGATGTCCTCTAGCCTCCGGGCTCATGAATCGAGGGGGAGGGCTAGCAGAGACCTCGTTTGCAAGGGTGGGGTCAGGTTCCGTTAGGAAGTTACGGGAGATTCAGGACACAATGACCAACGTGCCCCGACCTCTGTATGTGGGGCACGGGAGTACTACTATCCTTATCCACTAACTTAAAGGGCACCCACGTGGAGGCGATGAGCCGAGTTGGCCGCAGGCCATTGGCTAGGCTGGCTCACGTGCTGCAAAGGGGATAAAACAATCACTGCTTATGTGTCAGTTCCCTATTGGCCCAATTCTAATAAAACAATCACTTCTTATGGTAACTTGGAATATAGAAAAACTATATATCAAATTGCTCAGAAAAAATGAGAGGAATCCAAAGAAAATATAATCAAAGACTAAATAGGATTCTTATTCCAAAAGTGTATGCAATACATGTTTAGATGTGTTTAATGTAAAGGAAAACTGAGAATTCCTTTAATATGATGCTTAATTGAATAGATTAGGTTATGTTGAGCTAATACCTTATCTTATTATGTATAATGAAGAAATCCTTAATAATGATGAATAAATGATGATTCTAGATTAATGATCTTATTCATGTTGATTTAGGGTTTTAAAACCAATGTCGATATCTTTCTATGATCTAATGATGATAATGTGATCTAGGTATCATGAATAGTCTAATATGCTTAAGATGATGATTTGGGTTTAACCTAATATGCATAACAGGGTTTGTAATCTTAGAAACCATGATATCATGGAATTAGGGTTGTATCCCTAATCCCTAGTCCAAACATGAGATAGCCCTAAACCCTAGTTTAGGAGTGAACCTATGTAATGTGAATATATGGTGACACATACGTAGTGTGTATATTTTAGATTGAATGCTTTGTTGCTTGGATGTTTGGACACACTCTTAAAGTACATGTGATACATTTTGTATGGTTTCTACAATGGCATGAGGTACGTGGTTACTCTTATGAATACATGTATTGAATTCTGAGTTTACCGAGGGTTCTCGATGAGATTGAATGAAAGATAAACTGCTTGCTTGTTTATTTACTTCTTGCAAGTTCCCATGAGTATCATGTAAAGTAAAAAACAATATTCTGAACCCTAGGTTAGAATGATCTTAAGGGTAATGCACAAGAGCCCTGGAGGGACAATGATTCCACCTGAGATAGTAGACTAGATATGGGTTAGAATATGAAAACAAGTTTATGTTCTTATATGCGAGATAAAGATATTTTCTTATATGTGTACTTGTGATTATTGTTTGAACCCACATACCAGTATAGAAGTATACTGATCGTGTATTTGTTTGTTGGCATTTTAGGTATCATGTATACTTGTTTTGTGGACATGAGGTTACAGATTAAAGATGTTGAAGATACTAAATTTATTCCTTAAGGTTTAGTCATAATGGTATATCTTCATGCATGTATAAGTTAATTCTTTCTAAAATTTATGTAAATCCTTAGAGGAGCATTTTATGCAAACATATAAGTATTTGTTTATTAATGGAAATTTTTTACTATTTTGTATTATTTCTTGAATCTGATACTGGAATTTATGAGTAATGATTTGTGACTTTAAGGTCTTTTAGACACTCAAAAGTGTGGGTGGTTACATATCATGTCAAGTTGGACAATTGGAAGGAAGATACTATCTTATAAAAAGGTGGCTTTCATCTTACCCAAATGTATAGTATCAACTATTGTAGGTATAAGATGTTGAGTAAAAGGTATGAGGCACTTCTAGTTCATGGTAAATGCAAAGGTCGAGAAAAGGATAATTCATATCGAGATAGAGTTAGTAGTGTGAGAGATCCCAGATGAGTTTCCATGTACGACCCCTGACTTGGCTTTATGGTTAAATATTCTTGATTTATCCAATTGGGTGCATAGTTCCTTAATCAAACCCTAACTCATGCTTTGATACCAGGTGATAAAGATATGTTTAAAATTTGGTCCAGTTTGGACTTTGTTTGCTTAAGTTTTGCAATATGTATGCTTATCTCCACTTTTATGCAATTTTCTCTTTTCTAGGGTTCATTCTGTAATCTTCACACATGCCTATTGTGACTCATAGTACTCGTCATAATGTTTGATATGATGCACCTTTAGATACCTAGATGTACCATCGGATGTTGTCCCTTTCCTTTTGAAGTGGAGAATCAATGGAATTTTCAGCTAAGTATGGAATTGATGGTTTTTCTAAGTATGATAGGGATCTGATGATACAACCTAGTAGATGAATGATCAAATGGTCCTCCTTGTAGTAGATGATCCAATGGATTTCCCTTGAGTTCCCTAATCTGATTGTTACCTTGTTTGAAGTACACAATCTGATGGAAGATCGGAGTTTGCAAATGACTAAGTATACTCTAGAATCTAATGGTTTCTTTGATTGTACATCTTTATGAATCCACTAAGGCATATCTATATGGAGTTCCTTGATGAAAGTTATGACATACATGGAAAAGATAGATTTCGGGTTTTGACAAATAGCAAGCTAGTTCTTTAACCTTTTGACCACCTTTATCTCTCTTCTTCGATATATATACCCTCTAACAATCTCACAAACAAACCTTTTCCTTCTCACTCTTGTTCTTATTTCTAGAGAAACCCTAACTCATCATTTTGGAGGTAATAACTTCTTATAACCTTGATTTTCATGTGTATGGGTTGAAATACAATTTCTCCAATAAAATGTATGATTGTGAAAATTGTATGATGTATGTGTAATGAATGGTTTTCTTTGGTAATATTTCCTTTGAATGAATGTTTTCGTGGACCCTACTGAGTTAGTAAGTCCAATGTGATAAAAATAAAAGAAAAATGGAAAGAAATCTAATAATACATAAAAAAGGAAAAGAAAATTAAGATAATGCTGAGGATGATGTAGAATTCTCTAGAAAGTTGAGTGTTTGTTGATTATGGATTATTATTTGAATCCACATGGTTTCTAATGATAAAAGGAATTCAAATAAAGTAAATAGAATAGAAAGAGAGAGAAAGTATGAATAAAATATGCCTTATTAAGAGATAACTTGCATATTAGGAAACATCTCCCGTGCTTTTGAATTTGGGACACAAACTTTGCACACGTGTAGATAAAGTCATTAGGAAGGTTCCCTTAAAATTTGGAAGCAAAAGGATTAACAGTTGAAGAGATATAGATTTTCATAGTAATCAGAAAGTGATACAATTATCACGTATAATGTATTATGTGTCACACCTATTTATCTTTTCTTATTTATATAAGAATTGAGGCATGTGGCTGAGAGCCGTTGGATCTATAATCCAACAGTGCACGTAGATCGCCTAGCTTGAGTCAGAACTCGGAGAGGAATAGGAAACTGAGATCTTGGATCTAAAGTTTCATGCAAACTAGAGTCAATGCAAGTGAGGAGATCATTTAGATAAACTTGGGAGATGATTTCTGACCTAGTTGACCTAGGATTTGCCACCAATCGAAGGATGACTAGAGTTCCCCAATTTGGGAACTCCTCACCGAACCTGACCTATATAAAGGGTGTTACAACCCCAATTTTTGGGTTCTTTTGGTGAGAAATGTAATTTCTCCTATTAAATATATTTGAACAAATAATATTATAATTTGTTTTTAATAAAAGGATTTCGTTTACAATAGCCTTGTTGGTTGGATTGTGGGCTTTATTGGCTATTGGGCCCAATAACAAGGAAAAGACAAAGGAAACTCCATTATTAAATAACTGAATAAGAAATAAAGAAAAGAAAGATGTAGAAACCTCTAGAAGGCAAGGGAATATTATCCAAAGATGGATTTCATGCCTCTTGGGTTCCAAGAAGTCCAAAGTTGCATAGATAAAGCAATAAGAAAAGAACATATCAATTAAATATTTCTTTATTAAGAAAGAAATTGAAGACAATGATAAAATATGGGAAATAAGTGGAAAGAGGTATGTTTGAGTCATCTTTGGTGGATTTTTGTGTCCATAAGGTTTCTAATGTTAGAAGGAATTCCAAAAAGGAAAATAAAAAGAGAGATAAAGAGAAATTCTCGAAAAGAGATATTTTAATAAAGAAATAAATAAGATGATGAGAAATAATGGATATAGATGCATCTAGAAGGATAATGAGCATCCACTAAAAATTATTTCGAAATATTAGAGTTTCTTGGGGTCCAAGGAGCCCCATTGGAGAAAAAGAAAGAGAAAATACAAAATAAGAGGATAATATGATATATAATTAAAGAATTTTGTGGTATTGTTAAAAAGTGGTATTTTCTACTATAAGAAAGTATAATTTCGTGCCAATGGATTAGAAGTCAAGCATAAAGAGAATAAGAGAGAGGATTTTCGAATTCCTAAATATCTAGTAAATATGTTTTTTTAAGAAGATGTTAAGAGAGGTAAGTTTGCTTCCTAATGAAGGAACTTGGGTTCCTATGGGGAAAGGGACTTGTTAACTCATGGATGGTCATCTTAGGGCATTAATACCCTCCCATATATAAGGGGTAGCACCTTTGGCTTGAGTTTACGAGAATACCATGCAACCGTCTCTCTTCTCCTTGTTCTTTTCATGCAAACCCTAGTCGTGAGAGGGTAGAGACACTCTAGAGCAAACAAGGGTCATGGAGTGGTCTTGTTGGAAGCTCGATGTTCCCACACCACCAGAAGGAAGCTTGGTGGTCATCTCTTTGCTCTAGCCCAGACGCAACAGCCACCGGATGACTGCAAGACGACCGCAAGTTGCAGACCAAGCGGGCCTGAAACAGCCACCCTAGCCGTGACCCAAGGGCACCTCCCTGTGCGCAGAGGCATGGTGGAGGCAGGGGAACCACCCCTAGTGGCCGTCGAGGTCCGGGAAGCAGCGGTAGGGCCACACCTCACCCTTGCTGCAACGGCAGCACTAGGGTGAGCGAGGAAGAAGAAGACAGAGGACATTGGACCATTTTGCCCCTCCACGGGCTAAAGAACCAATAACTTACGTGAGGGCAAAATCGTAAATCAGTTATGTTTCTAAGCGGTCGCGTTGCATGGAAAGAGATGACGTGGCATTCGGTGATTGGCCCAAGTAAGTATATATTGCAAAATTTGTTTCTTTTTATTGGTAGCTCACATGGATGCGTATAAAATATGAATTTTGCTCAGAAAAATGTGAGGAATCCACTAAAAGTTGATTTACAAACTAATTCCTCTTACAACTCGAAAAGTAATGGAAGTTATCAACTTTAATGCATTAGTGATTAAGAAACCCTAATCCATGATGATTAATGATTTGGGGAAGGGTTAAATGGATGATTAAAGTTGATATTAACCTATTTATTATAAAAGACACATCAAGATCTAAAAGGATGAACTTTACATAATTGGATTAATTTAGGGTTCCATGTGCATGAATGAGCTTTAATGGGCCTTGAAACCCTAATGTTAGTAATTGTGACTCTTAATGGCTTTAATTGTTCCAATTCATGAATAAAGATGAGATATGATGGTTCTAAGATATTTAGAGTATAAAAGTTCCTAATTGTGGATAAACACCCTTAATATGGTAATTAGGATTTTCTAAGGAATAAAGGTGGAAGTAGTGATAAATAGAGTTCATGAAAGATGGGTTGTTAATCCAGAAGGAACCAAAGATGATAATTGGGCCTAATGATTGCGTCATGACTTAAAAGGATAAAAATGGTAGTTTTAATGTAAAAGAGGCATAATAGACTTAATGGACATTTAATTGTGCATGTAATCTGAAACTAGGGTTATAGGTTGTTAAAAGGTAACCTTAATATATTTCATGAGGAATAGATGAGATAATTAGGGTTTAAAATAGTAAAAATGAAGTGAAACCCTAATTGCAAAGGAAACCCTAAAAGTGAACTAGAAACCCTAGGAAGCGAGCTAGGTTTAATAGACCTTGATGGAATGATCAATGATAGGAAAATTGGATGCATGTTTTAGGATCATCTTGTATGCTTGCTTGTTTACTGGATTTCTTACTTAGTTGGATTGTTTTTGCACTCAAGTCAGCCTGACAGGTATGTGGTTAATTATGGTTAATCGCATTAGGTTCCCGAAGGTTTTGTGGATGGTTAATCACATTGAATGCAACCTATCAGTTTGGATGTTCATACTTGCAAATTATAAAGTCACTATGATTATCACAATTATAATATTAGTGTGTATTCTCGCACCTACATGCCACCTTGATGGATGATGCAAAAAGGTCAAGCCCAGGAGGGAAGACCCATGGGCACCATGAGTGGTGACCCCAGACACCAACCTTGCGATTGAGAAGGTGGTCTTTGTTGCATGACTAATGGGCACCATGAGAGGTGACCCCAGGCACCAAGCTTGGGATTGAGAAGGTGGCCTTAAGTCAATGGCAAAAGATAAGCTCTAAAGAGGGTATTCCAGGGTTAGGGAAAAAGTGGTGGAGGATGTCACATTGAAAGCATAAATTGGCTTGTTAATTAACTTGAGATTGATATTTAGATTGTTAGCCACATTTGTGAAATTTTGGTTGTCCCCACATACCGGCATATTCATTTATGTTGAGACCGACGTTTTGTTTGTCGGAGTTTTAGGTATGAATTGAAAAGGACAAATAGTAAAGTGACACATTGTGAAATTAAGAAATAAAGTGCAAGGAGGATTAGTTAGAATAGAGTCTAGATGTGGATAGAAGTTAGATATCTGAGTTTTTGAAAAAGGTATGCAAATTTTTATTTTATACCAGATTTCAGTATAGTTTGGTAGAATTTTATAATTATTACTGATTATTTGTCGAACCTTTGATCCTGTTAATTGGGATAATGGCTCTGACCTTCGGGTCTCCCTTAAATGGGGGTCACCGGGAGGCGGGGTCATTACATTTGGTATCAGAGCATCAGTTCCTCATTTAATCTTTAATAATTATTAAATTTTACAAAGTCTGTAGAACCCAAGGGAGTTATTAGAGGATTTTCTGAAAGATAGAGGTGTCTAGAAAAGGATCACGTCTGGGACTTGGCAATATTTTCCTCTGCACCACTAGTCGAAATACGAGGACTCCTAGATTTGTGTGACCGCCTGGCCAATGTCTCAGGATTTGACTCGAAATAAGATACCTTTAGGACTCTCTCATTTTGTTCATCCCTTCTCAACTCAAATGTTGTTAAGAATTTTAAGGATTAGGGTTTTTTCTCTTTTTTCCTCACCCTCTTGAGGTATGGGTAAAGTTGATAAGGTTTAAGGAATCCTCAACCAAATTAATGAAAAGCATGTAAATAAGATGTCATGGCCATAAGCTTAATAGTTTAAGCGTAAAATAAAGAATAGATACATGCTTAGGTTGTATGACATATGTTGTCATGCCCTCAAGAGAGGCCTGAGGCTAGACCTTCTTGTTAGGAGGATGAGTAGAGAGAGTTAGTCTTGGAGGTAGAGACCTCCATTATGACTAGAGACCTGGTGCATCCTCTAAGGATGATGCTAACCCTAACCCTAAGTGAAGGTTAGAGAGAGATGACACGATGAGCTAGATGGTAGACCATGTGGACATGCTTTTAGTTTAGATACCCATGACGATATGAGCCATGTGAGGTTGGATGACCTAGTGCCTTTGGCGACCCAACCCTAGAAAGGGTCGTGCATGTTAGAGTGAAGGAAAGCTCCTTCAATGATGAGGTTAGTGAAGAACCTATAGAAACCCTATGGGCTTACATGAACATGGCTTAGTATGCACCCAGAGTACATTAGAAGTGCAGTCAGTAGGCTAAAACCCTGGCCAAGAGAGTATGTTGGATAGCTTATGAGATAAGCAAAAAGGGCTATGGATAATCTTGAGCAAACATAAGTTTGAACATAGGCTTCACCCATGTTGGGGTATGCTTGTGAGCTTGATCCTTCATGGAGAGAGAACCTCTAGTAGTAAGTCTGTTTGTAGGGGTATCTCTAGAGAGATAGAGAGCAGGACCCAAGCAAGAAGGTTCGAAGCTTAGACTCCGAGATATGAGGAACAATGGGGAGTTGAGGATGTTGCGACCTAAGTGGAAGGTAGCTGTTGCCTCATGCATGATCCTTGGAGGCTGATGGCATCTTGGTTGCCTTTAGAGGAACCAAACCCTAGAGAGAAGATGAGACTGTCGGTACCTCTGTGCCTATGGTATAGGTGTTTACCTTCTAGGGTTAAGAAGAAGAGTTACTTAAGACCATGAAGAGGTTTAGTAACAGGTTGCGAGGCCTTACACTTAGTTGGTTGTCCTTGAGGAGGACTCTACTCTGAAGTGTTGTTTAAGTAGAAGGATCATGGGAAGTGCATGTCATACCTTGTACATGCTTGGTTCGTGGTTAAAAAGGTTGCACATGCAATGGGACATCTAAAAAGTTAACCTAGGGTTCCTAGGCCTAAGAGGGGAAGAGGTGTACCTGATGCCCATGATGAGATTTGAGTTTCTATAGATTCGAGCATGGCACTCCTCATATTTAGAGGAAAGGGAAACCCCTTAAGTCTAAGGTATGATTGATGAACCCGTCACAGCTAAGTTGGTGACATGGGAAGGTGTGTTCTTGGTCCAATGTTGAGGAATGAGAACAAGTATGACCTAGCATGGTCTAGTAGGTGGTCTGCTTGTGCCTTAGTAGCTTTCTAGGGTCAAGCATGCTCATGTGGATGTAAACCCTAGACATAAGGATGTTTGTGACCTTTGATGTAGTTTCCTCCCATCCTGGGAGGGGACCCTTTGTAGGGTGTATACTAGTTTTTGTTGGTTTTGAGGTAACCTAAAGAGGTCTCATAGGATCTTGAGAAGCTAAGTGAAAAGTACATATTATGAGAATGAACATGTAGACCCATAGATAACCATCTCGACGTGCATGTGGATGTGTTACCATGGAGGTAACTGGTATGGGGCCTGACCAAGGTAGGCAGGTCGCCATGACCCTTATGAAAGGATGAAAGTCAACCTTTGAATGTAGATTGAGATGATGGAGACTGGGGTAAGGTTCTAAGTTGGACATGTACTATGTTAGAATCCTAAGTCTATCCTAGGGTCAGGTAGGGATAAGACCAATGGAAGTAGGAGTTTCCTAATTCCCTAGTTGCACAAGACCATAGGGTCGGGAGGTAACATCTATCTTTGTTTGAGGGCCATGGGTTAAGAGATTGATCACCTTCATGAACCCATGGGAACTAAAGGGAAGATGAGGAGGGCACTCTCTGGATGCATAAGGGAAGAGGGATGACACCAAAAGTGGCAGCACCCTACAGACCTAGAGGAGATGACCAAGGATTTGGTGTGGACCCAAGTAGGTTTGAGATCAGTTTTCTATGGAAGTAACCTTGTTATTGAGATGGTCGTGATGTAGATACATATGTTGCATGTTTCAACTTAGATTTGAAGGTGTGCTAGCAAGGTGGGATGTACCATCTCTACTCTTGGAATGGGAAGAACTCTATATATGGACTGCAGCCAAATGCTTATTTCCTCTTGTTATGGGAGTGAGAGATAGGATAGTACGCATGCCATACACCAAGGAAATTTTATGTGAGTTGGAATGTTGCTATGAGGTATGAGGATAGAGATGATAACATACCCTTGTGGAGTGAACGATGCATGTATGGTTTACTAACATCAAGAGAACTAAGGTAGTCATCTTGTGAGGAAGTTTTTATCATGAGCTATGTGATATACAAGGTTGAGTTTGATAACAAAGAAGATGAGCTCTAAGTTTTCTTGTTCAAGATAGACATAAAGTCCGAGATGAGATGATAAGTGGAATACATGGAGGTGTATGTCTTCAACATTACCGTACACATAAGGATGTGAGGTGGTAATGGATGCTCTGGTTGAGATGCAGCTGCCTAGTTTATCTAGAGGCTAGAAGAGGTTGTTAGGTTAGCCCTATGTTTGAAAAAGAGATAAGTTTGGCTAACACTCAGATGTAACGATATCTGTTGATCAAGTTAGTGGTTGTTTGGTTAGCCAGCCTAGGCCTTGATGCAAGAAAAGGATGGTGGTAGAACCTCAGATGCACTTCTCTAGAAAAGCAGGTGATGAAACCCCAATTAGAGTGGTTTAGGGTTTCTGAGGAATCAATCTTGAGGAATAATGACATACAGGAAATCATGATTCTAAGATCACCATACACCATGGTACTACGAAGATAGTAAGTGACAGTAGTACTTTGGATGCTTAAGATGAAGTTGCACGTGGCTTGTTGCCATGAAAGCCAGGAGGTGAAGGACGAACACTAGTAACCCACTGAGTTGATATAGAGGATAAAGACTCCTCGAGAGGGAATGGGATTTCATCACTATGGATGTTGTGGTAAGTCTCCCCTAGACCAAGGAAGGTCAAGATGCAATATGGGTTATGGTAGATCGCCTTACCTAGATGACATGAGAAAGAAATAATAATGTCAAGGGACATATCCGGTTGAACTACATATGAGAAAGAGATGGTCCAACTACACCATGATGTGAGTTCAAAAGTTCTTGAGTATAACCTGAGGATTCACTTCCATGTGGTGGAAGTAGATACATGAAGAACTCGATGTTAGTATAGTTTATCACCCCTAACTAAGGATTAGTATAATCCAGACTAGAGGGTCTGATAAGAGCATGCGTGCTTGTTCAGGGTGATACATGGAGATAGTTCTTGTCCTTTGTAAGATGTGATGATAACCACCATAGCCAGTATCGGGATGTAAAGAAGCTTTGTAAGGGAGGTTATGTCGGTCACCACTTCATTAAGATGATGTTGATGAAGGGACCTCACAAAGGTTAGAAAAGGACAACAGTGTGTGCAGAGGAAGTCGCTTTGATCATGCAATGGATGAAAGAGAGTCCAGGGGCAACATGAGTCGTGAGCTGATGCAAAGCAGACAGACACGCAGTTCACTATGGGAGAGTATGTGATGAGAAAATCTGACCCCTCTAAGTGATAGCTAAGAGAGCTGAGTCCCGGATGCATGAGTCCATTTGAGATGGATTGGTGGAGATGGTTATGTTTAGTCTTACCCCTCAGGATAACATGATGTGTTACATGAGTCCGATCTAGAGCACTATGTGAGGTACCCAAGCCATGTGTTGAGCCATGAACCTATTCATCTTTATGAGAGGCTAAAATGTCCTAAGTCACCTATGAGGGTACGATATACCAAGGTGAGAGAGAAATCAGATGGAAAATTATAAGATGATGAGGGTTCTTGGGAAGCACCATGGAAAGGGGGAGGCCACATGAGCCATGATGGACATAAGAAAGGCTTATCCTGTTTGTTTGTGTGCTTGGTAGAATTCTAAGGAGAAGGGAAGGATGTTACAACCCCAATTTTTGGGTTCTTTTGGTGAGAAATGTAATTTCTCCTATTAAAGATATTTGAACAAATAATGATATGATTTGTTTTTAATAAAAGGATTTCATTTACAATAGCCTTGTTGGTCGTTTTGTTGGCTTTATTGGCTATTGGGCCCATTAACAAGGAAAGACAAAGGAAACTCCATTATTAAATAAGTGAATAAGAAATAGAGAACAAAAAGATGTAGAAACCTCTAGAAGGCAAGGGAATATTATCCAAAGATGGATTTCATGCCTCTTGGGTTCCTTGGGTTCCAAGAAGTCTAAAGTTGCATATATAATGCAATAAGAAAAGAAAAGATCAATTAAATATTTCTTTATTAAGAAAGAAATTTGAGACAATGATAAAATATGGGAAATAAGTGGAAAGAGGTATGTTTGAGTCATCTTTGGTGGATTTCTGTATCCATAAGGTTTCTAATGTTAGAAGGAATTCCAAAAAGGAAAATAAAAAGAGAGATAGAGAGAAATCCTCGAAAAGAGATATCTTAATAAAGAAATAAATAAGATGATGAGAAATAATGGATATAGATGCATCTAGAAGGATAATGAGTATCCATTAAAAAAATTTCAAAACATTAGAGTTTCTTGGGGTCCAAGGAGCCCCAATGGAGAAAACGACAGACAAAATACAAATAATACAAAATAAGAGGATAATGTGATACATAATTAATGAATTTTGTGGTATTGTGAAAAAGAGGTATTTTCTACTATAAGAAAGTATATTTT
This sequence comes from Alisma plantago-aquatica, assembly GCA_963693085.1. Taxonomy (NCBI): domain Eukaryota; kingdom Viridiplantae; phylum Streptophyta; class Magnoliopsida; order Alismatales; family Alismataceae; genus Alisma; species Alisma plantago-aquatica. The sequence continues at coordinate 543,751,479 of OY856415.1, forward strand.
GTGCCAATGGATTAAAAGTCAAGCATAAAGAGAATAAGAGAGAGGATTTTCAAATTCCTAAATATCCAGTAAATGTGTTTTTTTTAAGAAGATGTTAAGAGAGGGAAGTTTGCTTCCTAATGAAGGAACTTGGGTTCCTATGGGGAAAGGGACTTGTTAACTCATGAATGGTCATCTTAGGGCATTGATACCCTCCCGTATATAAGGGGTAGAACCTTTGGCTTGAGTTTAAGAGAATACAACACAACCCTCTCTCTTCTCCTTGTTCTTTTCATGCAAATCCAAGTCGTGGGAGGGTAGAGACATTCTGGAGCAAACAAGGGTCATGGAGTGGTCTTGTTGAAAGCTCGATGCTCCCACACCGTCGAAAGGAAGCTTGGAAGTCATCTCTTTTCTCTAGCGCAGACGCAACAACCACTAGATGGCTGCAAGCCGGCCGCAAGTTGCAGACCAAGCGGGCCCGAAACGGTCACCCTAGCCGCGACCCAAGGGCACCTCCCTGTGCACAGAGGAACGGCAGAGGCAGCGGCAGCACTAGGGCAGGCGAGGAAGAAGAAGACTGAGGGCATTGGACCATTTTTCCCCTCTACAGTTTAAAGAACCAATAACTTACATGAGGGCAAAATCGTAAATAAATTATGTTTCTAAGCGGCCATGTTGCATGGAAGAGATGACATGGCATTCGGTGATTGGCCCAAGTAAGTATATATTGCAAAATTCGTATATTTTTATTGGTAGCTCGCATGGATGCATATAAAATATGAATTTTGCTCATAAAAATGTGAGGAATCCATTAAAACTATATTTAGAAGCTAATTCCTCTTACAACTCAAAAAGTAATGGACGTTATCAACTTTAATGCATTAATGATAAAGAAACCCTAATCCATGATGATTAATAATTTAGGGAAGGGTTAAATGGATGATTAAAGTTGATATTAACATGTTTATTATAAAATACACATCAAGATCTAAAAGGATGAACTTTACATGTAATTGGATTAATTTAGGGTTCCATGTACATGAATGAGCTTTAATGGGCCTTGAAACCCTAATGTTAGTAATTGTGACTCTTAATGGCTTTAATTGCTCAAATTCATGAATAAAGATGAGATATGATGATTCTAAGATATTTCAAGTATAAAAGTTCCTAATTGTGGAGAAATACGCTTAATATGGTAATTAGGGTTTTCTAAGCAATAGAGGTGGAAGTAGTGATAAATAGAGTTCATGAAAGATGAGTTGTTAATCCGGAAGGAACCAAAGATGATGATTGGACCTAACGATTGTATCATGACTTAAAAGGATAAAAATGGTATTTTTAATGTAAAAGATGCATAATAGACTTAATGGAAATTTAATTGTGCATGTAATTCGAAATTAGGGTTATATGTTGTTAAAAAGTAACCTTAATATCTTTCATGAGGAATAGATGAGATAATTAGGGTTTAAAATAGTAAAAATGAAGTGAATCCCTAATTGCAAAGGAAACCCTAAAAGTGGACTAGAAACCCTAGGAAGCGAGCTAGGTTTAATAGATCTTGATGGCCTGATCAATGATCGGAAAATTGGATGCATGTTTTAGGATCATCGTGTGTGCTTGCTTGTTTACTAGATGTCTTTCTTAGTTGGATTATTTTTGCACTCAAGTCATACTGACAGGTATGTGGTTAATTATGGTTAATCACATTAGTTTCCCAAAGGTTTTTCGGACGGTTAATCACATTGAATGCAACATATCAGTTTGGATGTTACTACTTACAAATTATAAAGTCACTATGATTATCACAATTATAATATCAGTGTGTATTCTCGCACCTACATGCCACCTTGATGGATGATGCAAAAGGGTCAAGCCTAGGAGGGAAGACCCATGGGCACCATGAGTGGTGACCCTAGACACCAAGCTCGGGATTGAGAAGGTTGTCTTTGTTGCATGACTAATGGGAACCATGAGAGGTGACCCCAGGCACCAAGCTCGGGATTGAGAAGGTGGCCTTAAATCAATGGCAAAAGAGAAACCCTAAAGAGGGTATTCCAGGGTTAGGGAAAAAACAGTGGAGGATGTCACATTGAAAGCGTAAATTGGCTTGTTAATTAACTTGATTGTGATATTTAGATTGTTAGACATATTTGTGAAATTTTGGTTGTCCCCACATACCGGCATATTCATTTATGCTGACTGACATTTTGTTTGTCAGTGTTTTAGGTAAGAATTGAAAAGAACAAATAGTAAAATGATACATTGTGAAATTAAGAAATAAAGTGTAAGGAGGATTAGTTAGAATAGAGTCCAGATGTGGATAGAAGTTAGATATCCAAGTTTTTGAAAAAGGTACGCAAAGTTTTATTTTATACCAAATTTCAATATAGTTTGGTAGAATTTTATAATTATTACTGATTATTTGTCGAACCTTTGATCCTATTAATTGGGATAATGGCTCTGACCTTCGGGTCTCCCTTAAATGGGGGTTACCGGGAGGCGGGGTCGTTACAAAGGGGGTCATAAACCCCATCTGTGAAAACCCAGAGCATCCAAATGTGTTCGAGAAGAGCCAACGAACTCATTGGTGCATCCAATTTTGTTGTGAAGTGTGATCTTCACCCCTGCCCAAAGTTTTCCCTTGCCTGAGTTGGCACAATGTCGACCCATCTGTTCTGATCAGCAACCAAGCAATTCAGAGGTGCTTTGAGTTCGCAAGGGTGAGGCAAAGGTTTTGGTGATCTTGTCATGCGCTTAGGAGGGGTAGAATGTAGATTCAACTCCTCAGTTGACTACTAGCTCGCATGAGAGGGGAGTGCAAGGTTGAAGATGACATGCTGAGAAAAGTTGTCACTACCCTCGAGCACACGTTGAGGAGGTAAGACTATTTCGGTCTTTTCACACCTTTTGTTTTATCGTACGGGTGAGTTGTCTCGTAGTCCCATGTGCTGATGCAGTGTGAGTCGATTGGCTCGAGCTTGGCCCCAATGGCGCGGCTCAAGTGAGTCACACGGGCTTCCGTGGCGATCTTTGATTGGCCAGAAAAGAGTTTTATTGATTAAATTATAACAAATTATGGGTTTATCCGCTGATGACATGTTATATATGAAAGTTGATCAGAAAAATATGTAGAATTCAATAAAAATACAATTGAAACCTGGTTCTACTTACAATTCAAAAAATATATAATGATGTCACCTTTGATGGTTTTATTAATGAAAAATCCTAAGATTTGATGATAATTGGATTTAATTATGTTCTTTGGATAATTTAAGCCAATATTAACATGTTGATAATAAATGGAAGATTTAGATCTAAAAAGATGATCTTTGTGCATAATTGGCTCAATTTAGCGTTCCATGTATATGAAATTGCATTAATGGGCTTAGAAACCCTAATTTAGGTGAATATGACTTTAAATGGTTTTGTTTCGAAAATCTATGTATAGGACAGAGATATGATGATCCTAAGGCAACTTGAAAATAAAGGAACCTTAATGTGGATAATTCAAGTAATTAGGGTTTTTATGCATAGAAAGGATGTTTTAGGGTTTGTTGACCTAAAAAGGTAAATATTGATAAATAGATCTAAGAAACCCTAAGGAAACCCTAATTAAACCTAGAAGCCCTAGAAGGGGTTCCCAAGTCAATAAAAGGGATTATGATGAGTAGGTAATGATTAGGTAATACATGCTTTTCAAGAATCAGATTGCTTGTGTGATTTTCTTGACTTGGTTGATTGGACTACCTGTTTGGATTGGATATCTTGCTTAATTCTTTGATACTTCCAAATCAGTTATGTGGTTACAATTATGGTTAATTTCTTTAGTTTCATGGAAATTTCTATCGATTTCTTAAAATTATATGCTTGGATGACTTTATTTCCTACAATCTATAAAGTGGATATGCTTATCACCATATATTGCTTATGACTTTCTCGAACATGCATACCACCTTTAAATTTATGATTTATGATGATGAGAGACCAAGCCCTGTAGGGAAGGTCATAAGTGGTCAAACCCTAGATGGGAAGACTACATCGAACCTAGAGAGGTGTCCCATAAGGTACCGAGCTTGGGATGGAGATGGTAGCCTAACATCCATTGTAGGGATTAAACCCTAAGAGAGGGTATACCAAAGGATGGACAAAAATGGATGGGAAGTTATAATGAAAATGTAATTCTATTTGGTAATGAATATTTGATATGGATATGCTATTACAATATATGTGCAAGATTTAGTTTTCCCCACATACCTATATAATCTCTTATACTGACCAAAGTTTTGTTTTTTTTTTAGTTTTAGGGTTACATTCAGATATATGCATGGCAGAAATTGGATGAATATTTAAAGTGGCATTAGAAGAATAAATTTATCTAAAGATTGGAGGATTAGATAGATAGATTCCAAGATCCAAAGTCCCATATTTGAAAGGTATGTGAAAAGAATATTTTTATCCTGTATTAAGCTTAGTTTGTGGTAGAATTTATTAATTGTTTTTTATTATTTGCAAAACCATATGATCTTATTTTGGGACAGCAGCACTAGCTCCTTGGTACTCCTTAATTGGGGGGTTACCGAGGGGTGGGGTCATTACATAACTCTTGGATGTGGAAGCTTGGATGGATCATGTATGCATGTTGCTCTAGGGTTTGGATCAAGCATCTCTATGTTTGTTTGGAGCTTCCTAACCAAGTAATGTCTTTTTCTCTAATCTAGTTTTCTTGTTGTTCTATTTCTTCTCTCATCATCCATGGGTGGAACCCTATAGTTCTTGATGGAAGGTTGTGCATGTGGTTGATATAATGTCCCATAGTTAAGCATGCTCAGCTTGGAGTGGTACTAGGATGGGTGACCAATCGAGAAGTTGACCCCAACTTGCGTATGAGTGAGGAAAAAGCACGTAATTAAGGCTAGTAGTGGTTTGTGGGGCCAATCGTCATGCCTGAAACTCTACTAGAGCTTTGGGTAGTGGGCCCAAGTCTTACAAATGGTATCAGAGCCATAACCCCTCCAGTAGGTGGGGCCCACATGGGCATGTGGCATGCCAGTCTTGAGCCGTGTGGTCCAGGCATGTAGGAAAAATGTTGTCCATGGTGAAGTAGCAACCCTTACACTGGTATTCGGTGATCGGGAGCTAGGTGTCCATGGGTCATTCTAGGTATGCACTGAAATGAGGAAATATTATGAGGTCATATAGTTGAGCCTTGATGAGGACGTCAAGAGTCTAAGTGGGGGAGATCGTAACATCCCAGGATTTGAGGCCTTAGATAAAATGATCTTAAAAGGAATGATTGGACTGCCCATAGAACCAAGGTGCACCTCCTTTTCTGGGAGCCCATCACTAAAGAACTACATAGTTAAGCGTGCTCATCTTGGAGTAGTACCAGAATGGGTGACCAGTTAGGAAGTTGACCCCAGCTTGCGTGTGAGTGAGGAAAAAGCACGCAGTTAAGGCTAGTGGTGGTTTGTGGGTCCAGTCATCTTTCTTGAAAGTCTACTAGATCCTTGGGCAATGGGATCGATTCTTACAGTTGAAGAAACCCTTTTCTTATCTCTTTTTTCCTAAATCTACCTTGTTCTTGAAGAAAGGAGCTACCTTGGAGCTCTGGGAGTGCAAAGAAAGGGATTTCCATCTTCTCTACATGAAACAACTTGTTTTTTGGACGTTCATCTTCATCTTGAGGCAATTTATATAACCTTCAACCCGTTTCATGCTTACTTTCAACGTGTTCTATATAGATATTGCCCTAAAAATTAGTATTATGGAAAGATATGATCTTGTATGCTACTTTGTATACATCCATGATAGTTATGTATTGTTAAACTACCCTTAGATCATATAAACGTTCCTTCTAGTATGGACATGAATTATCTTGGTTTTGAGGGTATGGAAGGATGATTTTTACTTAGTGTGAAGAACATATTTTCCCTTAGTATATAAATTGATGGTATTACTTAGTGTTGAAATATTTGGTCACACTTAGTCTCTAAATAAATGGTTCTAGTTGTCCTTGGTACAATGGTTTTGTGAAGAGTAGAAGATGATGGTGTTTCCTAGAATGAGAAAAATTGACACTACTTGGTAAATGAACCAATGTCTATGTTAAATAAATGAATTGATGATTTTATGGTTTTGATTTTGGTCAAGTACCTTGATGATTCGATGGTTTTGATTTTGGTCAAGTACCTTGATGATCTGAAGTTTTGATTTTGCTTAAGTATCATGACAATCTAATGGTTTTGATTTTGATTGAGTATGTTAATGATCTGAAGGTCTTGCTTTTGTCTAAGTATAATAAATAATAATTATATAATGGTTTTAGCCATTTCTAATGGACCAATGGGTCTACTTAGTGAATAAAAAGATGTTTTATCTTGCACAAGATCTGATGGTTTTTTTGTCCTTGAACCAATGGTTTCCTTTTTTTTCTAAGTCCAAAAATAAATCAATGGTTTATTTGAGTACAAAAATAAACCGATTAGTATACTAGGTATGAGAAGTGATGCTTTTGGCTAAGTCTTTAAATGAACTGGTGACCTTGCTTTGGGTAAGTTCATCAAGAAACAATGGTTTGACATTAGTCTAAGCCCTAAATGAAATGATGGTTTTCCCAAGTTTTTGTGATGACCTCACTTTTAAACATCCCCCAATTAAGGAAGATCCAAAAAGTTGAGAGCCATTACCTAAAATTCCCAAGGATATAGATTTAATCAAATAACAAATAATAGTAAATAATTTCCCAATTCAAATATTGTTTACCAAATGCTCCTCTAAGGAGTTACATAAATTTCTATCATAAGAACTATATGTATGAGAAGAAGTATCTATCTAATCCTCCTTTACTTATTTTTAATTACTTCATGTGGATTTCATTTGATTCATCAAAATTTTAACTCTTCATGTGTAGCATGTACCTGAAACGTCATGAAACAAAAATGTGGTTCGGTATATTGCTATATTGTATGGGGTGCATTTAAAAGTGTGCAAGTACATAATGACATATATTCACTCAATTATTTGCAAATAAGAACTGGCATTTTCTTCAGATAGTCTTCCTTTATGTGATACTCATAGTGGCATTACAAATGAACATAATATAAATAAACACTCAATAATTCATTCAGTCAATCTTCAAGAAAACCTTGACAAACAACGGAAAACTCTATTGCAGGTAGTCATAAGCCTAATCACGTACCTTTTCTAGAACCATGCATATTATTATGTAGAATATACTTCAAGTACGTTCAAGCAATCCAATCAACAAAGATGAATCCAATCAATCAACATTAAATCTGCATGTATGTAAATCCTAGAGCGTCATATCGAGTCCTAATCTAGGGTTTAGGGTTGTCTTGAGTTTAGGATATAGGTGTAAACCCTAATTCCATCGCATATTATTTATTAGGTGAAACACTAACTATCTTATCATATAAAGATGAAAATATGTGAATAAAATACCTTAAACCATATCATAAATCGGAGACAACCCTACACCCTAGATTGGGACTTGGGTAGGGTTTAATCTAAATAATATGATGGTGATAATTTTGGATTTACATACATGCAAATTTAATGATGATTTATTGGATTCATCTTTGTTGATTGGATTTCTTAAACATACTTGAAGTATATTCTACATAATAATCTGCATGGTTCTATAAACGGTGTGTGGTTACACTTATGACTACCATAATATGGTTTGTTGGTGTTTTTCGAGGTTTTCTTGAAGAATGATTGAATAAACCATTGAGTGTTTATTTATATTTTTGTTCAATTATAATGCCACTATGTGTATCACATTAAGGAAGATTATGTGAAGAAAATGTTTGTTCTTGTTTGCAAGTAATTGAGTGAATATATGTTCTTATATACTTGCATACTTTTGCATACACCCCACGTACATAATATAGGAAGATAATGAGTCATGTTTTTGTTTCATAGTGTTTTACATACATGTTGTACATGACGAGTTTAAAAGATGATGAATCAGATGAAATCCACCTGAAGGCATTAAAAGATAAGTAAAGGAGGATTAGTTAGATACTTCTTCTCATGTGTACATCTTCCTATGTAAGAAATTAATGTAACTCCTCTGATGAGAATTCCGTAGACAATGTTTGATTTAATTGAAATTATTTCTATCATTTGTTGTTTGGTTAAATCTGGATCATTGGGAATTTTAGGTAATGTCTCTCAACTTTTTGGGTCTTTCCTTAATTGGGGGATGCTGAAAAGTGAGATTGTTATAGTGTTCATATAAATGTGCTAATGGAATAATGGTTTTCCAAAGTATTGATCCATGTGTTCTAATGATCTAATTGTTTTTCTATATATGTTGATATGTGATACAAATTCAATTAACATTCTTGAACATTTCTTGCAATGGTTAATTGATGATAGTTTGATACTTTTATCTTCTATTGATGTTGAAATAAAGAAGGGGTACATCCATTTTATCTATGTTATGTTACTCTTTGGAATGTCATAACTCTAACTGCTTATGAACCCTCATGTTGGGTCTGAAGGTAATAAGTGTGATGATGGCATGTTGAACCCTCTGCAGGGTATCGAATGAAAATGATGTACTTGAGGAAGTAGAGTTTTTTTTTGGCCTGAATGGCTTTTAGGCATGTTTTGAGCCCTAACGGAAGTATAGCCTCTTCATGGATGGAAATGAATTAGTACCTTGTGATATTGTGATAAGGAATATGTTTTATGCATTTTATATCTTCTAGAGTTATTATGTATGCATGATTCTCATAGAAATAATATAATTGTGTATGTAACTTGATTGATGCAGCCTGAATTCACCCAATTGGCTTAACTAATCAATTAAAACCCTAATCATGGAGTGTCTTGTACCTTAGATCTATTACCATGTCAAGAATTTTTGGATAGTGAAATGAGTATTCCATAAGGGAAACTCTGAGTCATGTATTGTTGAGTATATAACGGGGTAGGGTGGGTATATCCTTGTCATCCTAATCCCAAGGTTTTGGAGAGTGGTTGAGGTTGTATCTTGAATGAATATGCATGTATGTGTGATGTGATTGAGGATGGTTGGGTCGTACAACGGATGATATGGTTGAATACTGTTATAACCCCAATTTTTGGGTTCAATTGGTGAGAAATGCAATTTCTCATATTAAGGATAATTGAACAAATAATGATGTTATTTGTTTTGAATAAATGGATTCCTTTCACAATTGCCTTGATTGGTTGCTTTGTGGGCTTAATTAGCTATTGGGCTCAATAACAAGGAAATTCAATTAGTAAATGGATAATTGAATTTTTGAGAAAAGAAATATGTAGAAACCTCTAGAAGGCACATCCAAAGAGGATTTCGTGCATCTTGGGTTCCTTTGGTTCCAAGAAGTACAAAGTTGCATAAAGAAGGCAATAAGAAAAGAAAAGTTTAATGAAGTATTTCTTTAATAAGAAAGAGATTGAAAATAATGTTAAAATGTTGGAAATAAGTGGGAAAAGGTGTAATTAGGAGATCCTTTGTGGAATTTCGTGTTACAAGGATTCCTAATGATAAAAGGAATACCAATGAGGAAAATAAAAGAGAAATAAAGAGAAATCCTCAAAAAGAGATATTTTAATGAGAAATAAACAAGATAATGTGAAAAGATGCATCTAGAAGGATAATAAGTATCCAATAAAAAGAATTTCGAAATAATAGAGTTCCTTGGGATCCAAGGAGTCCCAATAAAGAGGAAAGAAAGAGAAAATACATATAAAAGAAAATAAGAATGTAATGTGAATACATTCCTAATGGATTTTGTGGTTTTGTTAAAAGGGAGGTGTTTTCTACTTAAGGAAAACATAATTTTGTGATTAATGAATTAAAAAGCAAGTTAAAAGATAAAAAGGGAGAATATTTTCATATTCCCAAAAATATGATGAATATGTTGTTTTAAAGAGATGTTTAAGAGAGAAACTTGTTTATTAGTAAAGGATGTACATTACTAATTGAGAGAAGGCTTGGTTGCTTCGTGGACAAGCCTATTGGAGCGTGGATACCCACCCTTATATGAAGGGCCGGACCCTTTGGCAAGGACCAGAGAGATCCCATGCAAGTATCTATCTCCCTTCTTCACCTTCTTCATCGTTTCAGTCCATGAACCCTAGTTGAGGGATATCTCGATCCTTGGAGTGAGGAGGAGCCAGGGACGGGGGAAGAAAGATCGCACGACACTCCCACAACAGTCGTAAGGAAGTTCAACTCCACCTTCTCTCTCTGGCTCTTGCGCAAGGTCTGCAAAGGAGCAGCAAGTCTATCCACTATCCAGGGAGTAGCAGGTGTGGATGGGCCATCTTGGCTATGGTTAAAGGACGCTCCTTGAGCGTAGGGACCTGTCGGAGCCAATGGCACCGTCTACAGTGACCAACGTGGTCCAGAAAGTGAGCAGCAGTGGCCGCACGGTTGTAGGCCGTGCTGGGAGTCGTGGGCATGGCCAGCATGAACCAACCCTCTTGGGCGCAAGATGGGGACTGCCCTGAATGCGGGGAGAGGCGACGGAGGTAAGGGGAGCGACGTTGGTGGCCTCCGGGGTCCAGATGGTGGAGTAGAAGCCACGAAACTCGCGGCTAGGGCAGCGCAAACGCGGTTGCGCAAGGTTGAAGAAGACCCAGGATGCTTTTGACGGTTCTGCCCTTCCGCATAGCAAAGAGCGGATCTTTAAGTGGAGGGTAGAAGGGTCTTTCCGTTCTAATTCTCAAATCTAGTGCATGCATGGAGTTGGCTACGTGGCATCTCCAGATTGGTCCAAGTAAGTTTTTATTGCAAAAATCGTAGTAAAACATTCGTAGCTCGGATGACAAAAGTTTATATATGAAAGTTGATCAGAAAGACGTGAGGAATCTAAATAAAATACGTTTATAAGCCAATTCCTCTTGAAATTTGAAAAGTAGTGTAATTTATCAACTTTAACATAATGATGATTAAAGAAACCCTACTTTGATATGATTAAAGTGATTAATAGGGTTTAATGGATCATTAGAGTTGATATTAACCTGTTAAATGCAAAAAGATACATTATGTTCAAAAATGAAGAACTTTGCACGTGATTAGTCTAATTTGGAGTTTATGTGCATAAATATGATTAAAAATTGAAAAGTACATAAAGCTATCATCTTTAATGATTTAATTAATGGAAAACCCTTAGATTTGAGGATAGATGGTTTTAATGGTGTTTAATGGATAATTTAAGCCAATATTAACCTGTTGTTGATAAACGAGGAAATAGGATCTAAAAAGATGATCTATTTATATAATTGGCTTAAGTTAGGGTTTTGTGCATGATTATGCATTAATGAGCTTGAAAACCCAAATTTAAGTGAATATGACTTTAAAATGTTTTCATTGTTCAAATCCATGAATAAATAAGGATATGATGATCCTAAGTCAAATTGGGTATAAAAGACTATTAAAATAAATAGTTTGAGCAATTAGGGTTTACATGAGTAGAAAAGAGTATTTTAGGGTTTGTTGATCTAAAAGGGATAAAGTTTGAGAAATTGGTCTAAGAAACCCTAATGAGTATTAATGGAACCTTAATGTGGATTAGAAACCCTAGAAAGAGAATCCAAGTCAATAAAGTAGATTCTTGATAAAGTGTGTAATAAATAGAGTACATATTCTTTTCAGGAATTATGTGATGATTGAATTACTTGCTTGGATTTGTTGAATGGGTTGATTGTATATACATGAAGTATATGTTGAATAATCTGCATAACTCATCAAATTAGGTATGTGGTTATGATTATGAATAACCACTTTAGTTTCCCGATGGTTTCTCAGATGTTTAATCGCATTGAATGCAACTAAACTGTTGAATGTTTATTTATTTCTTGCAACTATAACATGACTACGATTATCACATAAGATATGTGCCTACTAGCTCAAATCCCGGTCCCCTCTGTGTCGTAATGGTTGACCTAGTACATGGCTACCTAGAGGGTAGGTCCATCAGGTCATGAAAGACTTTGGCTGCCTAGAGGGTAGGTCCATCAAGTCACCTTTATAGAGGTACCATATAAGTCCTTACAGGGACAACACAGAGTTGTGGATAGGTATGGATTGAGTAGTTTGGCTTAAAACGTAATCTTGATTGTTAAATGATTAATTGAGTGATTACATTGTTACCATAGTTGCATATTTATTTGTTTCCCCCACATACCAGCTACGGCTGACCGACGTTTTGTTTGTCGGCATTTTAGGTACAATGAAAAGAACAAACAGTAAAGTGGCACATGTGATACTAAATAAGAATTAAAGTACAAAGGAGGATTAGATAGATTAGTATCGGTGTGGATAGAAGTTTAGAGATCCAAGTTTTCAAAAGGTATGCAAAATTTTATTTTCTTACAGCTTTCAGTATAGTATGTTAAAATTTGATAATTATTCTTGGTTAATTGTCGAACCTTTGATCCGTAAGTCATGGGTGCGGCTTTGACCTCTCGGTCTCCCTTAATTGGGGGTTATCGGGAGGTGGGGTCGTAACAAATACCCTAGTTTATAGTGATGTGAACTATGTACCCATGGTGGCTAGGCTGACTGTAGTTTGACTGATATGTCACTGCGGCGGACTCGCAATGACCGAGGGGAAGAGATCTTCGGATTCTGGCTCTCCTAGATCTTATATGGAGATAATTGAAACTTCATAGTGGTCAGTTGCAAGTTTGAGTGGTATACCTCAAACTCCCTAAGGAGTAATAGAAGATGTAATTCAACATGTATATTTTGCAATTCACATCGGATGATAACCCTTGTCTTGTTTCTTTTAATATTTAGATGATGTATATTGCAATAGGAAAAATCACTTGTGCTTATGGTCTTATCTATGTTCGATCCTTTGTGAATTATTCTAATCTATCAATCCTATAATTATGACTCTAGTTATGACTATTCAAAATGAAGATTGTATTTGGCAATTCAATTCTATAATATTATATGTTATATATGTTTTCTTATATACTATTCTATAAGCAATAAATGTTGTCGAGATATATCTCTAACTGGGACATGGGTCTCACCTTGTGGGTCACCACATCATTTTAGGTGTTCATCAATAGCGTCGTCAAATCTTTGGAAGCGAGGGGGAGCAGTTTGAAGACCATAGAGGAAGAAGGTTGGCTAGTTGTTTAGTGTGTCTTAAACTTATCCCTACACTCTCAAGTTCGGGAAGGAATTTTTTGAAGTGGATGTTTCACTGAATCAAGTTTTTGGTAGCATATCAATGTTTGTATGTAATGTAAATATGTGGATAATACATGTGTATACTGGATGTGGTCAAGACCATGGAATAGTTGAAAAGATACATGGTATGGCATGTGCTTTTTATGCAATATTTTGGACCTCTATGTAAATTTTCTAGGACTTGATTGAAGAAGTTTGAATCTATTTTAATTATGCCCCTTTTTAGTGATGTGATTAATTAGTGATCGATCATGTTTTTTAGTAATATCATTCTACGTGGAGGGTTGCCACATTCTAAGAATAACTCTAGAATGGAAAGTTGGGTATAAGATACAAATCTCACCAAGTAATTTCCCAAAATCAGCCTTCTCATTGAATGGCATATCCAAAGTTAAAGAAGTTAAATTTTAGTTGCATGAATTATTGGAAGAGGTTATATCCAACCACATTCATCATCTTTGGGATATAGAATGTTTTTTTTGTTAATATGGATGATGGTCCTTTATGGTTGTGCACACACAACAAACAACTTAATGTAATTACAATCAAGAGCATATATGCTTTTCAAAGGTTCATAATCCATTTTGATTGGTTTTGTGGAGCAACACATTTCCCTAAGATATATCTCATTTCTAAATATCATCATCTAAAATTAAGGAACAAGATGCACACAAGTTGTCTTTCGAAAATAGTTATGGAAATAATGAGTATGTAGTCAATGTAGTCATGATTTTTGGATTGATAAATTCCCTTGAAACTACTACAGATATCACGAACAATTTATTTGGGCCATATATATATATATATATATATATATATATATATATATATATATATATATATATATATATATATATATATATATATATATATATATATGGCCCATCTTTATTGCCCGCGCGGGTAGCTATCTACCCACCCTTCCGATCACTTTTTTTTCAAAAAAAAATTTCGAAATTGTAGAGGACTATTTTGTCTAGATCTCCAAAAAATTTGAGCCAAAAATAATATCATTTGCCCCTCCAAAATAAAAAAAACCCGTCCTTATATATATCTGCTGTATATTTTGTACATAGTTACTTTTTTGGCCAGCAGAGTTACTTTTTTGACACCATAGTTACTTTTTTTTATAGTAGAGTTACTTTCTTAGCTAGAGGAGTTACTTTTTTGGTTGCAGGGTAGCGAAAATCCATGCTACCCGCGCGGGCAATGAATGAACACCCATATATATATATATATATATATATATATATATATATATATATATATATATATATATATATATATGGCTCATCTTTAATACACGTGTGGGTAGCTACCCGCACACCCTTCCTGTCACTTTTTTTTTAATTTGCAATTGTAGAGGAGCATTTTATCTAGCTCCTCAAAAAATTTCATCCAAAAATAATATCATTTTCCCCACCAAAATAAAAAAATACGTCCATATATTTATTGACTGTATATTTTCAGCGCAGTTACTTTTTTAGTCATATTGTTACTTTTTTTATCAATATAGTTACTCTTTTGATCTTAGAGTTACTTTTTTATACCATATAGTTACATTTTTGGATGTGCGGGTAGCAAAAAAATCAGGCTACCCACGCGGGCAACGAATAAATCCCCTATATATATATATATATATATATATATATATATATATATATATATATATATATATATATATATACAGTAATCTCATTCAACGTGCAGGGTTGCCACATTCCAAGCATAACTCTAAAATGGAAAGTTGGGTTTAAGATACAACTCTCACCAAGTAATTTCCCAAAATCAGCCTTCTTATTGAATGTCATCTCCAAAGTTAAAGAAGTTAAATTTTAGTTGCATGACTTATTGGAAGAGGTTATATCCAACCACATTCATCATCTTGGAGATATAGAATGATTTTTTTGTTAATATGGATGATGGTTCTTTATGGCTGTACACACACAACAAACAACTTAATACAATTACAATCAAGAGCATATATGATTTTCAAAGGTTCATAATCCATTTTGATTGGTTTTGTGGAGAAACACTTTTCCCTAAGATATATCTCATTTCTAAGTATCATCATCTAAGATTAAGGAACATGATGCACACAAGTTATCTTTCAAAAATAGTTATGGAAATAATGAGTATGTAGTCATTATTTTTGGATTGATAAATTCCCTTGCGACTGCTATAGATATCGTATACAATTTATTTGGGCCATATATATATATATATCATAATAGAGTTAGTATATGTCATATTGATATACTACCAAGATAGACAACAACATGAGAAACATCAAAGGAGATCTTTACAGTTCATGAGGTAACATCGGTTACATGCCAAGTCAAGAAAAAGTGAGATCTAGTTGATTGAATTTTTGTTCTTTGGATATGTTATGATGATGATGATGATGATGATGACGATGATGATGGATATGTTATATTAGGATAAGGAAACTTTGTGAACCCTGAGAAAGTAGAATATGTGCTTCACAAGGAGAAGCCTAAAAGTCCTACTATGACCATAAGTTCTCTGAGGTTAGTTGGATTCTTCAAGAGGTTCATAAGGAAGTTTAATTTTATAGTGGAACCCTATGCTTGGAAAGGAGATATATTTCCTTTGCTAGGTCATTTGCATGTGAGACAAGTTCTCAAACTCCACAAGAGATATCAGATAAAGTGTATGTATTCCATGTTTTGGTATAAAGTTAACTAGAGATAGATTTTGGGTCCTGATCTAGTTGAAGAAACAATAGGGGAAATTTCATAGAAGAAATGTCATGGATATACAAAACAAGCTACATAGAGAAAACACATAGATTATTGAATTAGAATATTGAAGATCGATTATATTTTAGAGTGTAACCTTGGATAGGTGTTCTATGATCTGCAAAAGGGATGAAAGTTGTGAGATTATAAACTCTTCTTTGTTTTGGTCCTACTTGATTGGTTGTGATTCATTATTTATGTGATTAATTGTGGATTTCCTTGCATGAATTTAAATATCAATAATAGGTACTTCCTACATATCTCATCCTCTAACTCCCATATCGATTTCTCTACCCCATGATATTCTCACAACACCTTCAGTAGAGATGAATCCTTCTTCCTCAACTTATGCACATGCCTATTTAAGATCAAAATTGCCCCCCCCAACATGAGAGACCATATTCTAATTGTACCTCTATTCTCTACATTTTCTACTTATATCATGGTGGCACTTCCTCAACATCAAGTCAAGAGATACATTGTGCAACCTGTGTAACTCTTGCAATAACTCCATCCTATATGTCACCTTCAAACTTGAGTTGTGATAGTTTAATGTCCCATAAACCTAGGAGCCAAATTACCCTTCTATACAAACCTCAAAACACCTTTCCAAAGGGATATTTTAAGATACACATGGTATCCAACTTTAACTCCAAAGGTTTATGACAATTCTCTACATATGACTTCTATCTGTCATGTGCTTCCTTCAACTATTGTCTTATCAACTTGATCTTCTCTATGAGTTGTTGAACCAGCTCAAGACCCAATAACTAATAGTCACCTACCTCATACCAACAAAGGGGTGACCTACATTATATTTTGTATAATTCCTCATACTGTGCCATATCCCTTCTCCTCTACTAACTATTGTTGTAGGAAAAATTGATCCGACTAAGGTGAATATCCAAACTTCCATGAAACTAGAGTACAATTTCTCTGAACAGATTCTCTATTGTTTGTATGGTCTTCTCTAACTAACCATATATGTCAGGATGAAAGTTTGTATTCAACTTTAATTGTGTCCCCAAAGCTTCTTGTAGATGTTTCCCAAAATCTCTCTAAACTAAGGAGCCATGGGTAATACTAGTGTAGCTGGTACACTATATAGATGAACTATCTCATCAACATATAAATATACTAATTTCTCTATGGTGTAGGTAGTCTTGATCTAAAAAAAGTGAGTTGACTTTATCAACCAATCAACAATTATCCAAATGGAATTATGTGACCCTTGGTTGTCTTAGGAAGACCAACCACACAGTTTGTGGTTATATGATTCAATTTCCACTATAGAACTTGCAAGGGCTGCAATGTCCCTTCATGCCTATAATGTTTAACCTTAACCTATTGACAAATTGGACACTTCATAACAAACTCTATCACATCATGCTTTAAATCTAGACATAAGTACAAGTCTATGAGATTATGGTATATATGTGTAACTCCATTATGAAATGCTTACATCAGTGAATGAGCCTACTCAAATACCACATCTCTCAAACTACCAATGCCAAGAACCACCATCCATTTGTGAAAGCACACAGTCCCATTGTTTGTCTCACGAAATTGATCACACTTTTGACTACTAAACTCTTCAAAGATGTTATGAACCATTTTATCATCCTTATTTGCATCTCTGGTATGCTCTATCAAAGAGATTTATAGGGAAATATGGCATCATATATGGTAGTGGAAATAAAATTTTACTTCCATATTCCCCTTAGACAATAGATTGTGTCAACAACTATGTAATGCAAAGAGGGTAGAAAGATATATACCTTGTCCTGGAGCAAGTACAATGACTTATCCTTACAACATTGTGCTTCTTCTTCAAGCAACACTTGAGAAGTCATCAGCAGTGGCCTCCTAGTAGATTTCCATGGATGGCGATTCATTGCAACCTCCTAGCAGGTGGTAGTGGTCTCCTCACCTCTGTAGTAGTCCATGAAGACCACAGTGAACTCTTGTTGTGCTACCAGAGCCAACGGAAAGGAGTTTTCCTTTCGAACGCCAACCTACAAGAGTTGATTCACTCTCCCATGTTTTTCACCCTTGTTGTCCCTCCCTTTCACAGGTAGGACTTGCTCAGGGTTTCTAGTTACCACAACTAAATAGGACAACAACTTGTCAGAGAGAATTATTATATCTCTCGAAAGCCTTAACTACCCCTCTATTTATAGGAGGTTCTGGGTCATGAGTTATAGTATGAGCAGGAGTCGAAGAGATGGAATTTCATGAATTTTCTGGAAGCTACGAATGTTGAATCGGTTGGTTCACATGTGAGTCGATTGGTTCAACCCTTGAACTGATCATTTCATCATGTTTCCTATTCTCAATTATATCGTCATTTAGTATTTTATTAATGCATTACATGATGTCAACATCAATCCTTTATCCAATCATATTGATTGTTGAAACAATCATTTCACATCTAAAACAAATGGTTCACACTTTAAAATTGTCATTTCATTTTTGAACCATTTTTTCATGTGTTGAACTGGGTGGTTCATTATTGAACCTGGAAATTCAAAATTCATGTTCAGTCAATGTACAACCAATGTTGTTTAAATTGAAAACATAAAAACTTTAATACTCAAGTTAAACCATATTCATGAGTAAAATCCTATTCTAATTGCATCCTATGTGTGTAAACCTGTAGGTCCCAAATTATGTTGGCAGTGAATGTCCATAACTTTCTTATGACATCACAAGCAATGAGCAGTATCTAGCAAGACATCATTGCTACCCAAGTAAATGGAAAGTTGGATAACAACTTCACCCTACAATCCGCAATTAGTATAACAGTGATCATATAGTTACTTTGTCTTTGATATCTGGATTAAACTCGATGCATGGAATCGTCATTCTCATAATGTTCAGTCCATGTTCCTTGAACTAGAGAAAATTGTATGAGATGCATATGAGCTCACATATCATATATTGAGTTACATGAGTATGACCACACATTTCTCAGTCTCACTTATCAAGTGGCATGGATATCTATCTCATGTAGGAGGGACAAATCCCATATACATCACTCACACTCAATCCCCATGCGTCACAACGTACTCGAAAACCACCTTTATGGAAATCTTTATTCAAGATGTTGGACGATGTCAAAATACATAGAATGGCATGTGATAGTGTAGTGAATTTAGGTCTAAGAATGACAATCACCACTATCACTATGACAATTGATTCTGACTACCATTCCATGGTCTCCGTGTATCTCTATCAAGGTGGGTCTATCTAATACACTATTATCTAACATGTACCTATGTGTTTGGTATGATATCACATATCATGACTAATGAGATTCTGTCATCAATAAATATACGCTCTAGTATGTATTATGGTTATGTATTTTGCTTTCACAGAAATATCCAACTAGGGACATAATAAGAATGTATGTAATTTATCATACATAAGATCTTATCGTTCATGTGATCAACCTGAAGACACATGTCATCGAACAACATCATGCTTTAGACATATACTACTTTTGTGTCATCATTTCATGATTGATACAAACATAATAGATGTAATTACCTTTTTAATTATGAAATCAGGTATCTAATTCCCCATTACAATCATTGTATGATAGCCTCTCTGGGCATACATACCAATAGAATCCCACTCATACTTAGAGACAATCATCCACACATATTATTTCAAGTGATCTTAACATGTCCATCATGTTTCTATTCCACAAGTGCCTTTATAGAGGGTAGGCAATGTTTGCTTCTGGTTGGTAATTTGTAAGTTTCACATATCCTCATTGTATGACTTTTCATATGAGATGGAAGTGTTGTAGTATGTTATATGAGATTCCTTGCCTATCCAGTAGCTCCATTATTGTCATAGTATTTTGTGTGTATCATCAATGGTTGGAACCCCCCATAAGTTCATCCAAATGAACTTCTTGATCCATACAATAGCATGTGTTGTTCTAAAGATAGCAAGGTTCTCGGCTCCAGTTGTACATTAAACAATTGTCTCTTACTCATAACTTTTCCATCTTACAATTCTCATATTAAGGTCAACAATAAATTTAGATTGCGAGCTTGAATTGGTGTAACCCCTTACATCAAACTCTTCCTTATTACCATAACTAAGGAGCTGGTCCTTTTAGTGATTCTCAAGTACTTAAGGATGTTCTTAATAGATGTTTAGTGACCTTCACTAGGATCTGACGGATATCCTCTCATCATGTCCACTGCATATGAGACAACGGGATGAGTACATATCATTTCACAAAAATAGATCCAATTGTGAATGGTATCTCACTTATGTTTTCCTATTCTTCACAAGAACTAGACACCAAGCTCTTGAGAGACCAATCAATAGAACATGGATAGATTTTCTCTCATTGAGTCGTGCATGTTGAACCCTTTAAGCATCTTGACAATGTATACATTCTTACTTAGGTCAAGAAGCTTTATAGATCTATCTCTATAGATCTTGATTCCTAACATTTAGGATGCTTCACCTAAACCCTTCATAGAGAAGGCACTTCCCAATTAGGTTTTGACATTGGCAATATAAGGATGTTATTCCCCATCATTATGTGGAATATAAATATGCATCCACTAAATCTTTTTTAATCATAAGTTTCATCTTCATTTCAACTTAAGTCAAACTCTTTGACTATCTTGTCAAGTCAAAGGTTACATCTCTGAGATGCTTGCTTCAATCCACATATTGACCTTTGTAGCATACAAACTTTATTCACATCAATTGATTTATAAAACCTTTAGGTTGTGTCACGCACACATCCTCATAATTATTCATGTTAAGGAATGCTAATTTAACATCCATGTGCTAAATCTCATAGTCATAATAAGCTATAATAGTAGGCATGATCTTGACGTATTTAACCATGGCAACTGGTGAAAAGATTTCATCATGTTAAACGCCTTGAGTTTGTTTAAACCCTTTTCAACAAATATGCTCTTGGAGGTCTGCACACTACCATCCATGTCGGTCTTCTTCTTGAAGACCCAGTTGCACCTTATGGGTTATCCCTTCAAGTGGATCCACCAAGGTCATATCTTGTTGGTGTACATGGAATCCATCTTTGATCCCATGGCCTCAAGCCATTTCTCAAATTATGGTCCCTAAATACATTGTAGGTAGGTTGTTGACTCATCATCGATGACCAACTCACCTCATTCTTGAACCATAAGATATCATAATTTTTCGATCTCAAGGTGTGTCCTACTAGATCTATGAGGTTTTGTGTTACATAAGGTACGTGAGATTCCACAGCAATTTGTGATTCTCTTTGTTCCTATTGTACCTCTTTAGGTTCAATGTTTTCTTATTTATCTCAAATTTTTTGAGTTCTACTTTTATCCCACTAGTTCCTTTTTGGAATTAAATTCCTTTGATGGAATACAACCATCCTGGTAACAAAACACTTTTGTTGACAGATTGGAATGTAAAAGTAGTATTCAACAATAAACACATATGTGATTTGTGACAAATCTTTTCAAAAAAACTTTTTACTTATATAAGATTTCATTCCTAATCTTTATGAAAGACATATCGATACACTTCCCATTCCATATATCATATGGTGTCTTTTGAACCATTTTAGATAGTACATAGTTTTCGTGTAAAGCATGAACCCAAAAAGAAATTGGAAGATGAGCTAGACTTTATTGATAATTGCACCATGACTAACAGGGTGTGATACCACTTTCTGATACATCGTTATGTTATATTTGTAGTTCATTGTGATACACTATCACAGTATCTGAGAAGGTCTTCAAACTCTTAGTTTAAAATATTTCAACACTGATCATATTCAAGTGTCTTAATACTTTTACCAAGATGGTTATGTACTTCATTCATGTCTCTTTGAGAACTTTAAGAGATTCATACTTGTACTTCATTTGATATAAATTATCATATCTATTGAGATCATCAATAAATATAATTAGGTACTAGAAACTACCTCTAGATTTTATTCTAAAAAGTCTACATACATCAATATGTATGAAGCCTAATAGAATACTCACTCACCCACTACATTTTGTGAAAAGTGTGTTTGTCATATTGCCCAATAATTTAGACTTGCATGTCTCTATTGGCTCACTAACCAATAGAGTCTAGGAAACCATTATTATGAATTCTATGAATACATATCCTATTTATGTGCTCTACATGACAATGCTATAGGTATTCATTGTTTGATTTATTGAGTCATTCAATATATATGTTACACATATTTGTTTTTAGAACTATCAAGTATAGACTATGCGAATTGGGAATTGTCATACAAGATCTCATCTTTTAAAATTAAACATCAACTTATTCACAATATTCTTGTCCATAAAATATACATGATATTTTCATCAATGGCAAGTACATAATAGCAATATTTTTAATTCTATTACATGCCCATCAAGATGAATGACATATCCCAACTGTAGTGGTAGCAACTCTTGCTCCTCATAATTCTAGCTTACTTCTTCTCTGGTCATGAAGTGAAAATCTCTATATATTTCTTCTTCTTACTTAGTTTCTTTAAGTGCAAAGGACATATTCCTTTTGCACATATCTTTCCCCTCATTTTGAGTGCAGAAGACTTGGATTCAGCTTAGCCTAAGAGCTCTTCTTGTCCTTGCCTTTGTCATTGGACCTCACTCTTCTAATCATCATCATAGGTTTGTCCTTTTTCATTCTTGCATCCACATTTATCAACATACCAAGTAATTCATTACAGTGGTTTGGCCAAGTTACTCAAGTAGTAATACTTGATAAATGGGTTATATGATTCATGCAACAATTATAGAATCATATTATTGGCCAACTCTTGGCTCAAAGGAAATCATAATATCTCTAGATGTTCTACATGCCCAATCATATTGAGCACATGGGACTCTACTGCGTCTCCTTCTCTCATCATGCACTCAGAGAGATTTTTTGAGACATTATAACTTTCTTTCTTTGGATGATTCTAGTTCATATTCTTAAGATGTGTGACCATCTCAAAAATACCCATTTCTTCATGTTGCTTATGCAACTCATAGTTTAGACATCATAGCATAAGGTGCTTAATGTCTAAGGCATCGTTGGCATGCTTCCAATAAGCATCCACCTCAGCCCTAGGCGCATCAGGAGTAGGTTCCTCTGGCATTATTGTATCCAGGACATAGAGCTTATGCTCATCATTGAGAACCCTTCTCAAATTCTAGAACCAGTCATGGAAGTTTGTCCTATTTTATTTGTCCTTCTTAAGAACTGATTGCAATGATGATTTTGTTGCCATTTGTTTCTACAAAAGAAATATGCAAATTTGGTCAAAATACTTTTAAATGGATTTGATTTGATTTAATAAGTCTGATAAATTAATAAGGCTTTTAAATAATTATTGCTCCTACTATTTTGTTCAAATTGATAATACTCACTTATCAATTTGGATGATTGTGGTGAACAACCTTCTAGTGTGTCAAGACCCAAAACAATTGGATTATCACCCAGCCAACGCCAGCGTCTATAACCAATTATTAAGGTCGGCAATGTTTGCCATTTTCATCTCATGCAATTCTTGGATAGATGGTATGCACAACTCTTTGCCATAGTGCATTCTTCTAGGTACTTAATCTCATTAAAATCACCTAGTTAAGTTTGACCCAAATCCAACATGATAGTAATGTAGGCTACTTGGAAGGCCCACATGACTACCATCACACTTCCACGAGATAGACAACGCACACACTTGGCGTGCCCACACATTGTCGACCAAGTATTCATGTGTGTTGCTTATAGAAAGCATCTAAGACTTAATATTTTGGTCGGTCGAAAACTCATGTTTCTTTTTTTGTATTTTTCTTTTGGTTTCTATACAATGATGTCCATCTTCAACTAAAAATGGAAAAAGAAAAAGAAGAACAAAAGAGGAAGTATAACTATACATGTTAGTGTACTCAAAAGGGGAGGAAGAGGAGGGGAAAAAATCTGAGCATCAGCAATGCGCCAACTCCTTCAAAAAACCCAGAGAAGAAACCACTTGTCATGAAGAACCAAAAGGCAGCCGAAATGGATCAACAGACCAAAAACAGTCTTCAGCAAATCAGTAGAAAAGCTCCCGAGAAGCACAACCATCAGCACAGCATCACAGACCAGCAGAAAAATGCTCGACCATCATTGCAGAAAGCAATGAGAGGGGATTAGGGCAGCACCAGAAGAAAAGAGGAAAAAGAATCACAGCAGCCAAGAAACACTCCTATCCAGCCAGCCACAACCAGCCACCAACAGAAGAACAAAAAAGAACCGAGCCAGCTGGTTTGCCAGAACAACACGCCCACCAGCAGCAGATCGTCAACACGACCACAGACCTGAGGATTCCCAAACAAGAAGGATCTGCTTGAGCAAAAGACATAACAGAGGACAGCAACTCAAGAATCAAAAATCACAGAGCCGTCCCTGCACCTCAGAATAAGAGACAAAAGAAAGAGCAGCCACCAACTTCAGCGAACTAGAAAAAATCAATGAGTAATAAAGATAATGTCATGTTCAATAATCCTCCAAAGTGTAATCACATCCTTGCTTATGTTATCATGGACCCTTCTGTTTCGTTCAAGCCAAGTATTATAGAGGATAATAGGAATAGCAACACCAGCATTTGTACTCTTCAAATTGATAATACTCTCCCAATTCATAGGAATAGAACTGATTAAATCTTTGTCGAGGGCTTTATTCCACAACTCCTTCATGAAGCTACAACCAAAGCATATGTGAAAAGTGTCCTCATAATCATTCATGCAAAGATAACAGATCGAAGCAACATAAATCCCCCTTCTTCTAGAGTAATCAGTAGTAGGAAGCTTATTATGGATTGCTTTCCACATGTGGAACTTAGAATTCATACTGGCTTTAGTCTTCCAAAGCCACGAGAAAATATCTTTCTTCTCACCTTTGGTTCTAATATGGTCCCATATAACATTCAGCCTAACCTCGTTCTGACCTTTGAAGTAATAGTTGTCATCTTGCTCCTTGTCAATATGCACATTTTCCAGAATATCCATCAAATTCTTAGAGCACCTCGTATCCTTGATATTCCAACAGCCATTTTTTATAATAGAATTCAATTTAGCACCATTAGGTAAACCAGCACGAACAGAATAATTATGCTCAACAAAGTCATGAAGAAATCTCCCATTAAGCTAAGGATCTTTCCAAATATCAACACTATCCCCTTTGCCAATTTTTATCTCAAAGAATTTCAGAAACTCATCCTTAATACGAATGAGATTATTGAACATCCACGAGAAATTAGTGGATACATTCACACTCCAATAAGTTTCCTTCCTTAAATACCTTTCATTCACCCATTTCACCCACAACGAATCCTTTTTCCGTGCCACATCCCAAGCATTCATAATGATACAAGCTTCGGCCACCTCTTTTCTCTTCCTCAAACCAAGCCCACCTTCATCTTTAGGTAAAGTGATACTCTCCCATTTTAGAAGGTGAATATTAGATTTCAACTCAGAATCCCCCCAAATGAAATTGCGGAAGATTCTATCAATGTCATCCAAAACAGAGCTAGGTAGAGGAAAGGATAAAATCCAGTAAAGATGTAAAGTAGATAAAGTAGATTTAACCAGCTCTACCCTACCTTAATATTTGATTGAGGGATTTCATATTGATATACATACATATCCAATCACCACATACATATAGTATGTATCATATACATATTATATCCCACAAATGAAATCATAACAATTATAAACATGAGCAATGATC
Source organism: Alisma plantago-aquatica (assembly GCA_963693085.1). Classification (NCBI taxonomy): domain Eukaryota; kingdom Viridiplantae; phylum Streptophyta; class Magnoliopsida; order Alismatales; family Alismataceae; genus Alisma; species Alisma plantago-aquatica. The sequence continues at coordinate 543,777,189 of OY856415.1, forward strand.
ATGGACATACTAATGTAATTCCTTAGAGACATAAGGAATTAACATTGAAGATCTACATCATATGTAGCAAGCTATTATTAATGAAGATTTGTGCTTAAATCAACCTGGGTCGATTGATTCAACTCTTGAACTAATCAGTTTGCATCTTGGTTAGTAGGTTGGTCTCTTAGATCGGTCATCGAGTCTACGGTCCAAGCAACATATGGATACCTCCAGTCGATCAGTTGGGCTACCAGCCGATCGGTCGACTCCTCATGGCATCTAGCCTCCTTAGTGTTGGAATACATGGCATAATTACCTAAAAGGATTTGATTAATAATAACATATATGAAGGCAAGCTTCTAATTCATCTGTTTCACTCGGTTATGAGATAATGAGGATACAGAGTGAATGTCTAGAGAATTATATTACTCAATGACATATGTTGTCAAGTACCTATCCTTGTGATGATATCATATGGATGTTAAAAGTACATATACATATTCTCATTATGTCCATGACCGGTTGTTATTTTGGAAGGTTGATAGACAACAATAACACATAAGATCAAAGTTTGAGTTGGTTGATGACTAAATATCATTAGTCATGATATGGCAATGTCAAATCAAGCAAACAAATACATGTTAGAGAATAGTGTATCGGATAGGCCCACCTTGAGAGTGACACATGGTTATGGTGGTCACAGTCATCTCTTATAGTGAAGGTGGTGGTTGTGATTCTTAGGCCTGAAATCACTACACTCGTCGCATGTCGTTGGGTACACTTTGACATCATCAAACGTAATCCTAAAACATGGGTTGTTATAACGGTGATGATTGGGTTATTTTTACACATGGGGATAGAAGGTGAGTGATAGATATGGAATTTGTCCCTCCTATTGGAGTATGATATCATGGCCACTTGATAAGTGAGGCTGAGAAATGCATGCGCATGCACAAGTGAGTCAGTATATGATATTGAGGTCACATTATCTCAGACAGTCTGCTCTTGGTTCAAGAAACATGGATTGAACATTGAGAGGATGACCTACCATGCCTCGAGTTCATCATGGATATCAGAGACAAAGGAATTATACAATCATTGCAACACCTTACTTAGATTGTAGAATGAAGTTGTTCTCCAACTTTCCATTTCACTTGGGTAGCACTTATGTGCAACTAGGCACCACTATTTGCTTGTCATGTCACAATAGTTATGGAAATTCACGTCCAATGTGACATGGGACCTATAGGGTCACACACATAGGAACTCATCTAGAAGAGGAGTTTGATCTTGAACGACAATTGGGTTGATTACTAAAGTATTTAGGTATTCAATTCACGAACAAATTTCTTGATTGGCTGACTAGGTCTACCAAACGACCATCTCACTGGGTGCGATAGCCATTTTGGCAGCCAAGCAAGTGTCTCAAGTAGTTGAGATGACCGTTTAGGGGTCAGGTTGATCAGAGTTCAATTTGGCTATGTTCTACCCATGAACTGGCCGGTTCAATGTGATTGAACCGACCAGCTCAACTCATTTGACCATATGGTCATGTGGGTGAGTGAGATAGGAATCTCACTTGGGTGAGACAACCCCGTTGGGTTGAACAAAGGTTCGGTATTTTTCCCGAATAGTTTTGATTGTTATTTACTTGAGGACAAGGAAATTAATATGAGATATTAATTAAATTCGAAATAGCCAAATTTGTTTTAGATTGGGAGCTGCCAAATGGCCATCTAGTAGTGTGAGATGACTGTCTTGCACACTAGATGACCATTTGGGTGTGTGAAACGGCCGTTTTGACTGTTGTAGGTTGCAAAAATTCAAGATATTTCAGTTCTTTTCACTACTGCACCTTTATCCTGTATCAGATAGCAACTGGGAACCTTGACCCTGGCCTCTGCTATATATAGAGGGGTACATGGGGCTTCCCAGAACACAACACAACATAGAAAACTAAGAATCATATCTTCTAATAACTGTCGTCCTCTCTGGTTGCGGTAACTAAGAGAGCCCGGGCAAGTCCTGCTTGAAAAGGAGGAAAAGGCAACGAGAGAGAACAACTAAGAAGGTGTCGTTGTGGGAGAGCAGGTTGGTGACTATTACACCAATGGGGAGGACAACTCCTTCCTATCTGTTCTTGATGAATGATAGGAGTTCTAGTTGGTCCGTGTAGACTACTCTATAGGTAAAAGTCATTTAGCTATTGCTCAGAGAGTAAAGTCAACCTGTACTCCATGGTGAGACCACAGGAGTCACTGTAGAGGTTGAACAGACATTGTTCATGGTGAAGACCAGGATCTACACAACCACCATCCAAGAGAAACTTATTAGTAGTTGCAAAGAAGCAAGTTTTGTCACTGGACTTGCTCCAGAACCAGGTATAACTCGCTAAAACTATCCTTTCTATTTCATATTAGTTGATGTGATCTAATATTGATAGATAAATTTTGTTTCCATCGCTATATTATATGCATGTATTTCCCTACAGTGGTATCAGAGCCAGGTTAATTGACTATGTTTTAGGATAATCGATATGATTGGATTTTTGGTTTTATCGTTTATTTATTGCATACAATGTTAATATTTCAACTACTCTCATATGTGTATCTGACCAAAGACCACATAACCCAAACTAATATATATATGATAAGATATATATGTAATTTACCTGATCAAAAATGGTTTTGATGGTGGATGTGTAGCATGGTTATGGCCAATACCTTTAATCTGTGTGTGATTGGATTGTTTGGTTCATGTTTATCTCAGTCTGTGTATCAGGCATCTGTGTCTTTCTTCTCAATGTAAAGTTAATGCTTTCCTATCTATGGTCTCCTCGAATGTAACTCGAGGTTTCTCTTATTCAATGCAATCAAGTAGCAAAAGGATAGTTTCTTTTCATGCAATGATGTTGAAGATGTTCATTGTTGGGTGAGACAATTAGTTCATGAGACGAGCCGACCATCTGGAGGATCATGGAGGACAAAGGATGATGGAACCAGACGATCGCCTGGTGGGCCCAATCGACCGTCTGGAAGGAGTTCAGACATCGGTTGGATAGGAGGCCATACGACCGTCCCTGGAGGCCCAACTGACCGTTTGGAAGGAGTCCAAACATTAGTTGGACAAGAGGACCAACCAACTGAGTAAGTGGTGAGATGACCAGTTCAAGGGTTGAACCGATCTCCCCAGATTGGCAAGAATAGGTCTACACCAATAGCAGGTTCATGCATGTGATGTGATGATTGACCTTGGTGGTAGTAATTCCTTGTGGCTCCAAGGAATTACAAGTAGATGTGGCCATAACCATCACTTTTTGTTTTATATTGCATGTTTTAGTTGTGGGATATAGCATGTATATGATACATACTATGTGTGGTGATTGGATACAGTATATGTATATATATGATCTATATAAAATCCCTCAATCAAATATATTAAGTCTAAGATGCTTTTCAATAGCAATACACATGAAAAACTTGTTCAACCAAGCGTAGGTTATGCCAAAGCATGGTGTGTCGTCTCCCTCGTGGAAGTGTGATGATAGTAATGCAGGTGTTGCCAAAGTGGGGTGCATTATTATTGTATTGGCTATTGGGTCAGGCTTAACTGGTGATTCATAGTGAATCTAGGCCCAGAACCATGCAGATGATTATGGTAAAGAGTTGTGTATGTCATCTATTCAAGAATTTCATATGATGTAATTGGCATGATTGCCTACCTTAATGGTTGAAATGCATACCTAGATTACATATTGATGTTGATCTAGATTCCCATGGTTAGTAAACCTAAGGAAACATGCATGTCTTATTCACACACAGTATGGCATGACGGCCTTCACTAAATATAGTGGCAGGATAAAGATTTCATTATACTTTATGCATATGATGCATGAAGATCTTATGGAATGAATGCTATAGATAATTAACTAATACTTCATTTTCATTTACTGGTAATATAATGATATGTACCAAATGGAATGAAAGCATTAATCTCTTGCAAATGTTCAAGGAGATTGTAAATGAAGTGTGACATTGATGAAAGTATTGAGATACTTTGATACGATCAAATGTTGAAATACTTTATATCAATACCTTGAGTACCTTCAGGAAAGAACTGTGATAATGTATCACAAGACATTCCGTCTGAACATGATCATGTGTCAGAATGAAGGAATTATACCATGATGAGTCATTATATAACTATCAATTAATCTAATCTTCATACATCCTCATAAATATATACCTATCACTAAGTAATGTACCATCTGAATGGTTTAAAAGGACATCATATATGATATGATTTGGGAATGTCCCAATAGTTCTAAAGGATTTAAACCCACCTTGAGAAAGTAGTTTCTTGAGAAGGTTTATCCATAAACCATGATAGTTGAATATTACTATTAGTCCCAATCCAATAAAAAAATCATTTTGTTAATAGGATAACTGAATTCCTAAAGAATCAGTGGGAGGAAAAGTATAACTCAAAATGTTTGAGGTCAAAAACAAGGATATAATGAGAACGATGAGAATCACAAGTTGTTGTGGAATCTCACGTTCATCATGTAATACAGAACAAAATATTCTAGTAAAACACATATGAGATTAGAGGATTGTGAATCCAACAATTCAGATGAGTTGGCCATATAGGATGATCCAACTAGTCAATTAGAAGCTTTTTCTAAGCTATATGGAATCCATGTAAGCTAACAATATAAGAACATGATAGCTCCACCTAAAGGGGTAACACCTAAAGGGTACAATAGGGTATTATGATCAAGACCTACATGGATAACATAAAAAGACATATTGTTTGAATAAATCAAGTTCAAAATGTTGAACATGATAGAAATTCCATTACCAATTGTCATGCTTGTTATTGTAGTTAGAATGGACTATGATATTTTGCATATGAAGATGGAAACTAGATTCCTTAAGGGAATACTTTAAAGGATGTGTATGTGACACAACCTAAAAGGTTTCATAACTTCATGAATACAAATTAAGTCTATAAACTACAAAGTTCAATCTGGGATTGAAACAAGCAACTCAAAAGTGGGATCCTTTGACTTGACAAGATAAGTCAAAGAGTTTGACTTGAATCAAGACAAAAGAAGAAGTTTGTGTTTACAAAAGATTTAGTGGGAGAATATATGACTATTCCACATATGATGAGGAATAACATCTCAATATTGTAAATATTGAGAACTAACATGAAAAACTCCTTCAACAATGAAGGATAAGGTAAACCTCTTATGAGATAAGGACCAAGACCTATGAGATAGTTGTTGCATGTTTCACAATGGAAGTTTGTGCACAACATCAATATGTTGAAAGAGTCTAACATGGAAGGCTTTAATGAGAGAGAATTCGGATTAGTCTCTCATGAACCCTATATTCCAATTCTTGTGAAGAATGGAAATATCATGATTAAGATTCTATGGGCCATCCCAATAGTGGATCTTTCATGTAAGCTATTAACAAGCTTATCCCATATAATCTTGTATGTATTAGAAATGAAAAGATGATATAAATTCCAATAAGGGTTGTTGGAAAGTCATTAAAGATATCCATTCACATTTGAGAAGTGACTAAGGATAGATTGCTAGTCAATGATGATAGCAATAAAGAAGGGAAGGGTTGCATTGATGCAAACTTCCATAAATGACAAAAGTGATCGAAAATTAAAATATGTTTTGATTCAAAAGTATAAGTGATGATTAGTTGGAAAGGTTCCATACTAATAGCCATTAATGCTAATCTACAACAGAAGCTGAGTATACTTATGTTATGAACACAAAGTGATAATATATGGATCTAAAAGTTTCATATGATGAACTTATAGATGTTCTGACCATTGATGATTAGTGGTTATATTGACAATAATGGATCTAATTATTAGGCAAGGAAGATCAGATACTATATAATGACGGTTTCATCTCAGAGTGAAGAGACAAGAAACATGCAATATACCAACTCTAAGAAAAGTGTTGTTAACTCGCTAAATTAGCACTAGCGCAGTAGAAGCATGTTGGACATGTTTAGATCGCTAAGGATAAGATCAGTTGGTGATTGGATCTAAGTGCAAGTGGGAGTTTTTTGGTAAGGTATGCCCGTAGAGTCTATCATATGATGATTGACATGGCATAATTACCTAAAAGGATTTGATTAATAATAACATATATGAAGGCAAGCTTCTAATTCATCTGTTAAACTCAGTTATGAGATAATGAGGATACAGAGTGAATGTCTAGAAAATTATATTTCTCAAAGACATATGTTGTCAAGTTCCTATCCTTGTGATGAGATCATACAGATGTTAAGAATACATATACATATTCTCATTATGTCCATGATCAGTTGTTATTATGGAAGGTTGATAGACAACAATAACACATAAGATCAGAGTGTGAGTTGGTTGATGACTACTATGACTCAATCTTAGTAGTTGTGATATAGAAATATCAAACCAAGCACACAGATGCATGTTAGAGAATAGTGTATCAGACAGACCCACTTTGAGAGTGACACATGGTTATGGTGGTCACAATCATCTCTCATAGTGAATGTGGTGGTTGTGATTCTTAGATCTGAAATCACTACACTCGTCACATGTCGTTGGGTACACTTTGACATCATCAAACACAGTCCTGAAACATGGGTTGTTATAACAGTGATGATTGGGTAGCTTTGACACATGGGGATAGACTGTGAGCGGTAGATATGGGATTTGTCCCTCCTATTGGAGTATGATATCCTGGCCACTTGATAAGAGAGACTGAGAAATGCATGTGAATGCACATGTAAATCAATATATGATATTAAGGTCACATTATCTCAGACATTATTCTCTTTTCTCAAGAAACATGGATTGAATGTTGAGAGGATAACCTACCATGCCTCAAGTTCTTCCTGTATATTAGAGACAAAGAAATTATACAATCATTGCAACACCTTACACAGACTATAGGTTGTAGTTGTTCTCCAACTTTCCATGTCACTTGGGTAGCACTGATGTGCAACTAGGCACCACTCTTTCCTTGTGATGTCATAAGAGTTATGGACATTCACTGCCAATGTGACATGGGACCTATAGGGTCACACACATAAGAACTCATCTAGAAGAGGAGTTTGATCTTGAACGACAATTGGATTGATTACTAAAGTGTTTAGGTATTCAATTCATGCAATTGAATGCTTGATTGCCTAACCAGGTCTACTAAACAACCATCTCACTAGGTGAGATAGCCATTTGGGAAGCCAAATAGGCATCTCAAGTAGTTTAGATGACCGTTTGGGGGTCAGGTTGATCGTAGTTTGATTTGGCTAAGTTCTACCCATGAACCGACTGGTCCAACATGATTGAATCGAACAACTCGACTCAACTCACCAGACGGCTATCTGGGTGAGTGAGACGGGCATCTCACTTGGGTGAGATAGCCCGGTTGGGTCAAACAAAGGTTTGGATATTTCCTAAATATTTTTGATTGTTCTTTACTTGAGGAATAAGGAAATTAATATGAGATATTGATTGAATACGAAATAGCGAAATTTGTTTTCGATTGGAAACTAACAAACGACCATTTGGCAGTGTGAGATGACCATCTCATGCACCAGACAACTATCTAGGTGTACAAAATGGCTATTTTGGGTATTACAGGTTGTGAAAATTCAAGATCTTCTGGTTCTTTCAACTCCCGCACCTTTATCCCATATCTGATAGCAATTACGAACCTTGACCCTCGCCTCTACTATATATAGAGGGTTATTTGGGGCTTCCCTGGATAGAACACAACACAGACATCTGGGAATCAGTTCTTATGATAACTATTATCCTCTCTAGTTGTGGTAACCAAGAGAGCTCGGGAAAGTCCTACCTGAAAAGGAGGGATATCCAACGGGAGAGAACAATTGAGATGTTGTCATTTTGGGAGAGAAGGTTGGTGGCTAGTACCCCAATAGGGAGGACAACTACTTCCTATATATTCTTGGTGAATGACAGGAGTTCTAGTTGGTCTGTGTGGACTACTATAGATCTAGGAGTCCTTTGGCTACTACTCGGAGAGAAAAGTCAACCTAAAGTCTGTGGAGAGACCACATGAGTTACAGAAGAGGTTGTGCAGACATTGTTCATGGTCAAGACCAGGAGTTGCACAACCACTATCCAAGAGAAACTTATCAGTAGTTGCAAAGAAGCGAGTTTTGTCATTTAGTTACTTTATATGTCCTCTAATAGGATTGGTGGAGAGTTATATCTCTCGATGGAACATTTGTTCGCACCTCATGGGTTTCCACATCTTTTAGGTGATCGTGCACGACGTGGTGGTGATTGTACAACTAAGGAGGAGAAACATCAAGATCAATAGTTGTTAAGGTGGACATGTTTACTTGTATTTTGGTGTTAGAGTCCTAGAGTCGTTCCTATACACTCAGGCCTTGGGGGTAGTGCTAAATGCTCATTGGTTGTGATATTGTTTTGAGTTTATGGCATGTATGCTTATTTTTGTATATAGTTGGCAGATGTACATGTCTACATAATTGGAATAGGTATCAAGTGGCATCGAAATGTAATTGAATAGGTTGTAAAGTATGTTGTCTTATAATATATACTACAGGTGGTAGGTATGGATGCTTGTATCATAAGTTTTTGGCTTCTGGTGCTTTAATGAAATCGAATTTAATTTTTAATGATTTTCGATAATCTGTTGTTAGTGTTTGGCTTTAATCTCATGGTTTGTGGCATGTGTTTTTATGGGAGGTGGGTCTGTAACATTTACCCTGCAAGTATCTAGCATCACATCAACCATGTTTATCGGAGTTGGTTCGTTCTCACCAACATCGTCACCCATTTCTTCTTGGACGCAACTACCACTACCCACATCTTCCAATCTCATACTAGAAATTTCTCCATGTTAGTACCATTTTGTATATCCCTGTACAATCCCATTACACATGACAGGATCTTTGATCATGTCAATAGTGTCAACCTTTAGGTTGTTTCTACAATTCCTACAGGGGCAATAAAACCTATCTCCATGTTGTTTTCTATATTCCTATACAAATCTTACAAACTCATCAGAACCATTAATAAACTCTATAGTGTAGAAATTTGATTTCGACATCCATGATCAATCCATTTCTATATGATCAAATGGGAGATGAGTAGCTCATCAAATTTTGGCCAGTACGTTAATTTTAGGAAATGTATATGATTGAATAACTGAGCCCTAACCATCTAGTACCATTTAGATTCATGAATGGGTGCCACCTATCCCATTCTTGAGCACTTCATCTCACTAATAAGTGTATATTGTGTGTTTAGTTTTAATAAATTTTGGCAGCATTTCCCCATACCGTAGTTCTCCAAGTACATCATCATAGATGGGCAAATGCCCACCTACATATGTGCCCAAAGAACAAAATGGGAAATGTTGTCAAAATTTATTAAAATCGAATACACATTATATACTTACATCCTAAGTGAGATGAAGTGCTCAAGAATAGTCCCAAACTGGGGACTATCCAAGGTTTACTCCTAATGAGTAAATCTCAGATGGGTTTCTAGGCCAAAGACATGGTTAAAAATATTAGGGTTTATTCATAGATTAGGGTTTATTCAGTATCTCAAACTAGGTCATGCATGTTTGGGTAAGATGTTTAAATGATTTGAGCAAGATAGTCAACATAAACATTGATATTGTCAATTTGAGTTAATTTAGAGAAATTAATATCAAATCCAATGTATTAATTCCTAGGTGACAACATTTTGTCGATACTAACATTTAATAGCTAACATGGAACAATGCACTTACAACATATATAAAATAAGGGTTATAGATTTAAATAAGAAATGAAATTATTGGAATTTAATACTGAGACCTAGAATTTGATTCTCTCATCATCTAAGTTATAGTTTCATTATGAGCATGTAATAATCCTAACAAAGCTAAATAGTCAATAATGAGCATGTAATAATTCATCACAATATTGGCACAATTTATATGTTTTATTCTTAGTTTCATCATAGTTCACCACAAGCTACAATAATAAAATATTTCTCCTCCTTCACTTATCTCCATCTCCTTCCTCTGTCCTCCTTTATCACATATGTGGGTCATTTATAACAATATATCATCATTAGGGTGGAAGTTGGTCTCAATAAGCAATGCTAGACATCACTTTCGTACCAAATATTCATAATGATATCAAGCATAATATTCAAGGTTTATAATAAAAATTCTAGACAAACCAGATAAACAACTATACATGTATTTTCCTAGATATAATTTAAATTTTAATTAGATAGAGAATTAAAGTTTGGTGACTTAACAAGCATGTAACAAGCCATAATACATACAACTTAACAAAAAATCAATAGTTGGAGCTAAAAAAAGAAACAACACCATAGCCATAGAGAATGGCGACCAATAAAGGGTAGAGGGCAACAATCTCAATAGAGAAGTACCACCAACAACATAGAAGTTGTAGCGGTAGTTATGATGACTCAAGTAGAAACAACAACGGTGGTAGACAAAGAGTAGAGGTGTTCATGGATGACAGAACAACAACACTAGGCATGGTGGTCATGTAAGAGTAGTGGAGAGATGAGGAAGAAGATGGAGTGGCAATGGTGATGGCACAGTAGTAGTAGCGATAGAAGTAGATAGCAACCAAGAGTGGTTGTAGCAGCTAAATGTAGTAGAGAACTCTCAGTCTCGCATGGCTGAAATAGAGAATGGGGGGAAGAAACTTGTGTGTGTGCTAATAGTATCACTTTGGTGTTAGATAGGTTTAAATGAACCAACAAGATATGTTTGTATCCCTATTAAAAAAACCACTACTCACACTAAGACCTCTTGTGTCAATTTTAGAGAAAAACTGATGGCACAATCCAATTTGGGGGCAACAAATAGTTTTCAGGTCATGCAAGAGGAAATTGATAGAAGGAGGAATATACACCATAGTTAAAAAAGTTTTTGACCTACCTCATCAGGTTTATCAATAATAATTGATGACATGGGCCTTTTAGTGGCTAAATTTATTTTTTAGAAAATGGTATCATCGATTATGACAGAAGGAACCAACATCATAATTTAAAATTTGTAGACATACCTAATCAATTTTGTCAACAAAAACTGATGACATAAACTTCTTAGAGGTAAACTTTCTTATGTGGGAAGGGTTGAGTCATCAGTTCCTTGTCAGATAACATATTCTTTCCTAAAAAAATTCTGAGAAATTGAATTTCTCGTATTATCTGCAACTTCAGTTAGTCCCCGAGTAACCGATGTGGGAATGAAAGTGGTACCTATGTTTTTCCCTCAATAGTAAAACTTGACTAATTGTGATGCTTGTGTTTAAGTAACTGATGCAATAGATTTTGGGTGTCAATTTCCCTTAGAAATTGATCTTAGAATAAGTGACACATGAGATCAAATATGTGCTAGTGTACTTTTATAATAGTATAGATTGTGGGGGTGGGGAACATGGTTAGAGTAGCAAAAAGAAATGAATGGTCAAAATTTTGACAAAAGGGGAGAAGAGAGAGAGTGTGTGTTAAGGAGATTTGAGTATTTAAAAATTAATGTGATATGATTGGTTGAGTAGCATAATTGTAAATAAGGAAAAAAGGTTCAATTTTTTTATAGTATATATACCAAACCCTCAAAAACCACCCATCCCACTAAAACATGACAAGTACCACAACTGAAAGTTGGTACCCTACCCTCTTATTCTTGTAATAAAGTCACCTTGTTTGCTTCAAAACCTCCATTATAATGTTTCTGATTTGCACTTCACATCTCCATTATCCCTCATATTGCATCAATGAGCATTCCTCCTTTTCTTATACAAATGTGTTCCTTAGTTTGGTACATCTTCTAGACGAAGCACTAGGTAATAGCTAATAGGATATATAGTCACATACCCAGTGGAAAGTATTACATCACTTTTTCTTCATCTTTCTTATATTCATCCCTTTATGTCTCTATCCTCAAGCATGCATCTATGTCAATTTGTGGTATTAATGCCATAAGAGAAAATATATGTTTATTCATTGGTTAAGAAAGAAATACATGATTTTTTTTCAAATTAAGGTAGGGGGAATTATATTCATCATGCTCTCCTCACATAAGAAAATCATCAACATAACTGATACATCATAAAATTTGAGCAGGCCCCAACATACCTAAAACACCCCAACCCCATAATGTTCACCAAACACTGAAGAAGACGCCGACCACATAGACCCATGTACAAGTATCCCTCTAAAGAAAACAAACCTATAGAGTATGCCTATCTATCTCTCCAAAAATGTGGATTGATGGAAGACCCATCCTGTCCAGGCATAACATACCCTTTAACCTCGGGGATAGCCTAAAAGGATCATGGAAGACTGTAAAATTTCTTGATGAATGGACCAATCTTCCCAGCTCATGGTCATAGTGGTTTCCCTCCATCTGAACCCATTGTACATTCAAACCTAACTTGTCCACTTTCCTTTTAACCTCATGAAAGTGGGGTAAAATTCTCTAGTGAAGTCCAACATTGTCCTACACCAAGTCAACTATATGCTTTGCACCGTTTCCATCACTGTCACTATGATTTTATTGTCCTCACAAAGCTTTAGGGAAACTATCATCTCTTGAATGTGTGCTTCCTCTTTATCAGTAACATTAACCTGGGGTTTGTATGCCATCATCATAGCACCATCCCACATGTGTATGACTCCCATTATCCACAATTTATTATTTAACTTGTCAATACAACATTTTCCTAAGACAATATGGATCTTGAGATTCCTTTAGTCATGGGGTGTCATGTAAGTATCTCCAGATGCCTCATCGTCAGTCTGGACTCATTCATACCAATTATTGATGCATGCAACAAGAAATGACTCTCTTCAATTTTCTTGAAGGTTTATTTTTAGATGTGTTGTTGATATGGCTTAGAATCTCCTTCTAGTAGTTCCTAGATGACCTTTTGAGAGGACCCGATACCAGATCAAACCGTCACAGTGTAATTAATTGCAGAATTAAACATAAGCAGCGAAATTATTGAAAATCACTAAAAATTAAAACCATTTTCAAAGAGATCCAAACATAGGAAAACTCTTTCAGAAAGAACCAATGTACTTTATTTACATCCTGGTTCATGAGTACATATTCTGCACCATCTCTTCTCGAGGATTACAAGCATTGACTGACTTGTTAAAACTATACATAGACAACATAAGAATCTCGAGGCATCAAGCCAAAATATCAGACCGGTTCATTAAAAGTACTAACTAGTAACTCCAAGGACCTGAGAGTACAGAGATGACACAAAGGACTCTCTATACAAATCATAACAGCCATTGTCTCCACCTGGAATATCACTGTTGTCCCTGTTGTTGTTGCTGCTCTTCCCCTATAGTAGAGTTTCTTCCTCTTCTTCTGCGTCTACCTGAAAAGTTAGACCCACGGGGGTGAGACAATTGAAATTGCCCCAGTGAGAGATATAACTCTCTGCCAGAAATATTATTATTGCAATTTAATGGAATAAAACTGAGCAGAGGAATCATAAGTATTCAACAACAGATGAATCAATTATATAAGCATATAAGAGAAATGTTCTTCTTCAAAGTATTTCATCTTGTAACTTGATAAAGCAGTATGTCATTTATCCAATAAGGAATATGAAGAACATGTATAACATTTATCCATCTGGAATATACTAAGCAGTATATCATCAACCAATGATTCTCATATTTCAGCATTAAGCAAATATGCTACACGGATGATTACATTTTACAATCATACTTAAGCCCTGAGGAGATGAGGTATACCACTCATACTCCAACCGACCATTGCGAAATCAAAATTGATACCATACATAGGTCAATGGAAGAGCTGGATTCCCATGACATCATATTCCTCAGTCAGTGTGAGGACCAAATGCAAGACATCTTGTGTCTCTACTAAATATCTTTCCAGGGTATACTGGCAATTTCACTATTAGAGTTACAGTGGCAGTTGTACTCTCTTCGCAATCGAGAGATTTCATATTTATCTCACATCGATCTGGCATTAACATCATCGGGAGATCAGTGTTACATCCATCCCGACATTCGGGAGATTAGTGATACATCCATCCTGGCATATATAATGAAGGATTGAGAGATTTAATGTTTATCTCACATCAATTCCCCCATTAGGGCGTAAGGATATTCGCACCCATAACCCCCACATACTCAACAGTATGCCCTCCAGGAGTTCCCGTAGGAAAACCTGTTTCACCATCACCAATTACTGATGATGATGGATCTATGGTCAGGGCTCTACATGATAAGATTTCACGTGGTTATCTAAGTGCATTACCATATTCTTTTAGCATCATGCAAGTTTTCAAACATAAACCATTATAATAAATGCTACAAAGAATGAGTAATACTTCTATCAAGTACTTTACAAAGCTTTATAAAACATTGGGATATCAATCCCTTGTCACATCATGGACATTATCATCCCTTAATATCTCATCATCATGATTATGGAATATAGGTATTCAAACCCTCAGTTCATCAAAGAACACTTGTTACCACTTATCAGGTAACTAATACCTTCAGGTCATCTGACCAAGGTAAACATGATACTTGAAATACAAGCATCTCACATGGCTCTTAAAGTCCATTAATCTCTTATTACCTTTTATTAGGCAACAAAGCATATTATGTCTCATAAGGCCAATAAAACAATTTCAATAATAAAACATCATAGCTCGTACTTGGCAATGTTCAACATCTCATGATACCTACATGATTAGTACACATGATAATAGTTATATCAATTACACATCAACACTATGCAGTGCATTGGTAACATCACTATTCACTCATTAGGGTTAGGGTTTCCCATATTTGTATCAATTAAGGATACTCATCCCATTACCCAAAATTAGGGTTATGATTTATCATCATATTACCCAACATTATGGTTTTATGTACTATAATCCAAAATTAGGATTTCACATACCTTCACCCTATATTAGGGTTGAATTTCATATAGCATTACATAGCATCACCCTAGATTGAGTTTCATATCACATCTCTGAATTAGGGTTTCACTTGACATCACGCTTGATTAGGGTTTCACATTACCTCTCTACATTAGGGTTTCACATGGCATCACCCTTGATTAGGGTTTCACATGACATCACCCTTAATTAGGGTTTCACATGACATCACCCTTAATTAGGGTTTCACATGACATCACCCTTAATTAGGGTTTCACATGACATCACCCTTAAATAGGGTTTCACATGACATCACCCTTAATTAGGGTTTCACATGACATCACCCTTAATTAGGGTTTCACATGACATCACCCTTAAATAGGGTTTCACATGACATCACCCCTAATTAAGGTTTCACATGACATCACCCTTAATTAGGGTTTCACATGACATCACCCTTAATTAGGGTTTCACATGACATCACCCTTAATTTGGGTTTTTCTTTATATCACCCTGAATTGGGATTTCTTATATCATCACTCTATATTAGGGTTACATCATTACCCTAGATTAGGATTTCATGTAGCATTGCCCTAAATTAGGGTTAGGACTCATCAACCTTCTCAATTAGGGTTTCATGATCTCTTTATCAAGAATCATACCCTAATTGCATATTTTATTCATGTTCAGAGTGTTGAGGTTTAACCATTACATGATTATTATACATATATGGATTCTTCCTTCTCTCATCCTTTCTAGGATATTAATTACTTCAAACTCGATTAGATTAGGTTAACCCTTCCTTCAGTGCATACATTTAGGGTTAGCATAGTGTATTGAGGCATTGCTTTCATAAGCATCAAAGATTAACCACTCAAAAGGTACTAATCACTTAAGTACCTTAAAGGTACAACCATTGTAATTACCTTTGATAAACATCATCAACAATCATGGGGTTGATTGTATTTACAATATCTGAATCAATTAAACCTTCAAACAGTTTTGAGGTATTAGACCTTCAAACGGTCTTGAAGTGCTTGACCTCCAATCGGTCTTGCCCTAACTCCTTCATTCGGTTTTGAAACTGTTTGCTCAAATGAAACTGAATGAACATCAAACGGTTTGAGACCATTTTCCCTCCAAATGGTCTGAGGACCGTTTGATCCCAAACGGTCTCAAGACCATTTGGACTCAAACGGTCTCAAGACCGTTTGGTCCAAACCATCTTGAAACCGATTGGACCAATTAGGGTTTTCTTCCAACCAATCAATTGATTTTAGGGTTTGCTTTATTGAATCGATCATCAATGAACCATTGAGAGTACATCAAATTACATCCCTTGGATCTCCAATCATTCATCACAACTCTTGACCTCCAAACGGTCTTGAGACCGTTTTGACCATCAACCAATAAATTGATCCAATTAAATTAGGAATTCTTTAATCAATCGATTAGGATTTACAATCCATGGATCATTCATTCTAGAATTCATTATAATTAAATCAATTTGATCCATTGGATCTCCATCATTCACCTCTGCAATTAACCCCAAACGGTTTTGGTGTTCAATTTATGCATTCGGTCTTGAGAACCATTACACATTCAGTTTTGAACTCAATTACCCATTCGATCTTGTAGTTGATTACCCATTTGGCCTTGAACTTAATTACCCATTCAGTTTGAAGTAAATTACCCATTCGGTCTTGGGTTCAACTACCCATTTGGTCTTGGGTACAACTACCCATTCGGTCTTGAGTACAACTACCCATTCAGTCTTGGATACAACTACCCATTCGGTCTTGAAACCGAATCAACTCAATCTATTTTGAAACTGAATTAACTCAATCGGTTTTGAAAACCTTCTGCCCATTCCTTTGTTGAGTTGTGTGCTTAATATGACATCATCATCTTCAAGATTCAGACCTTCGAAATCAATTGTGATTCTTATGGTGATTTCAACAACTAATCAAAAGGAAATCGAGAAAGAAGAAAGATTCAACACAATGAATAAATTGCAAGAAATAATGACATTTAAGGGTTCAAGTTATATAAACTGCCTTCAAAATTGAATCCAAGCTTCACGTCCTCAATGGTGAATGAAGCTCTCTCAATTGTCCAAGGCCCGTTCTCAAGTCTTTGAGTGAAATCAATGGCTAAGGTTGAAGATTGAATGAAGAAAAGAAGAAATTAAGCATTGACATTCGATTTCCACCATGAAATCAAGGTTGAAGATGACTATGGAGCTTACCTACAGGTTGGGGCACGTCCTCCTGTTGCTCCTAAGCTCCTTTGTGCATGTCCAAAGCAAGGAAATAAAGAAGGGTCGAAAAATCCTTTCATTTTAGTTGGAAATGGGATGTTTATAAGGGAATTTCAATGAGAGAGAAAGTGATAATAAAATCCTTTAATCCCCAAAATTGGTGCCACATACTCCCCTCCATCCCTTTCACACGAATCCATATCCCCCACCTTGTAATTCCTCTTCATTATCCATGAATTAAAGAAAACAAATTAAGCACCTTAACTATTATAATAATAATATCCAAGATTGAGTGGATATTACTTTTTAGTTAACTAATGTGAGTGGGATCTCCACTCACTTTAGATATTTCGTGGCCTTTGCAAGGAACAAGGACATTCACACTTATGCAAATTCAACCATCTCATTTTTGGTTGAAGGGCACTTCAATTAATATATTAATTTTTGTATTAAATTGAATTAGGGTTTAAATTATGCTTAAATCTTAATTATTTAATATCAAGATTCTCTCTCCTCCAAAGTGATTCAAATGAGATGCCCCTCTCATTTTATTTTCTCTACATGATGCCAATAAACATGAGGGACTCTCTAGAGGTGGTGTTTTGCATATTGAACCCTAGGTTTTGGGTAAATTGCACATTACACCAAAACTAGGTTTTAATGCATAAACAATGCTTAACAAGCTCTTTCTTGGTGCTCAGGCTTGTGGAAGCCATACCTCTGCATCATTTTATACTTATGATTCTTCAACATCTGAGGAACATTTTACCATGTAACATTTGCAAGTTAACCCCTCAACTTGGGTAATTTGCACTTTAGTCCAAAATAAGCAAAACATTGTTTCAACATTATTCAAAAAGGACTAATTGAAACATAAGTTACTCTTGAGCCTTAATTACTTTTCAAAAGGTAAAAGCAAGCATATAATTAACTTTATTAAACAAAAGATCTAGGTTTAAAGCATAACCCAGGTCAGGGATGTTACAAATTATCCACCCCTAACAGGGATTTCGTCCCCAAAATGATCAAGAGAAAAGACAAGGGTATTTCCTCCTCATCTCTTCCTCTAGCTCCCATGTAGCTTCTTCAATGCCACGATGATGCCAGAGAACTTTCACAAGACATATGTCTTTCTTTTTCAACTTTTTAATTCTTTTGTCAAGGATCGTCACATGTCCCTCAACATATGATATATCCTCATTTAATTCTACCTCCACATGTTGTAAAACTAACTCTGTGTCAGGATGACACTTTCTCAGCATGGAGATATGGAACATTGGATGCAACTTATGCAACTCAGGTGGCAATTCCAGCTTATCAGCTACCTTTCCAATCCGTTCAATAATTGGATAAGGCCCCATAAATCTAGGAGCTAACTTTCCCTTCTTTACAAATCTAAGGACACCTTTCTAAGGTGAGACCTTGAGATATACTCTGTCTCCAACTTGGAATTCTAAAGGTCTTCGTCGTTGTTGGTGTACGGCTTCTATCTTTCCTGTGCAGTCTTTAACTGTTGTTGTATTACTTTAATCTTCTCAGTTGTCTGCTACACAAGCTCAGGACCCAAAAGTTGATGTTCTCCTGTTTCATACCAACATAAAGGAGATGTACAACATCTACCATATAATGCTTCATATGGTTCCATATCAATACTATGTTGATAGCTATTATTATAAGCAAATTCTATCAAGCTCAGGTGTAGATCCCAACTTCCTACAAACTGAAGGACACATGCCCTAAGCAAATCCTCCAAAGTTTGTATGGTCCTCTCAGATTGTCCATCTATTTGTGGGTGAAAGTTTGTACTAAACCTTAACTGCGTACCCAAAGCTTTATGTAGTCGTTCCCAAAAATGACTCGTGAACTGAGGACCTCTATCAGAAATGATAGTAGCTGGAACCCCGTGCAACCATACTATCTCATATATATATATATATATATATATATATATATATATATATATATATATATATATATATATATATATATATATCTGTGCAAGCTTCTCAGTAGTGTAGGTTGTTTTGACCGAAAGGAAATGTGTTGTCTTAGTCAACCTATCAACAATCACCCATATGGAATCATGACCTTTGGTTGTTCTGGGCAAACCAACCACAAAGTCCATGGTCACATGATCCCATTTCCACTGCGGTATAGGCAAAGGTTGCATTGTTCCTGTGGGCTTTTGATGATCAGCTTTAACCTACTGACACACCAGACACTGCATAACAAACTCATCTACATCCTTCTTCAATCCTAGTACCAATACATATCCTTCAAGTTATGATACATTTTGGTGCTCCCTGGATGCATTTCATACATCGAAGAATGAGCTTCCTCCAAGACTAACTTCCTTAAGTCATTGGCATCATGTACTACCATCCTACCATGGTAACAAACTACATGATCCGCTAACTATTGAAAGCCATCCCATTTTTCACTACCATACTCTGACTTGATCTGTTGTACTACAGCATCTACTTATTGTGCTTCTTTAATCTACTGTTTCAGAGTAGGTTTCACTTGCATCTCAGCTAACAACCCCACTAACAATGATACCTTAAGTTGTACATTATTTTGCCTTAAGGAAATAAGCATATCTCTCTTTAAGAACACTAAGGAGTTCAATTGTGCTTTATCTAGGGCTGGTGATGATGGTTTCCTACTTAGTGCATCAGCCACTACATTAGCCTTCTCTAGATGATAATCAATTGTACAATCGTAGTCCTTGATTAACTCCATCCAGCAATGTTGTCTCATGTTCAACTCATGTTGTGAGAAGATATATTTTAGATTCTTATGGTCTGTGAAAATCTGGAATGTTTCTCCATAGAGATATTGTCTCCAGATCTTCAAAGCATGGACCACAGCAGCTAGCTCTAGATCATGTGTTGGATAATTCTCCTCATCTTTCTTAAGTTTTTGAGAGGCAAAAGAAATCACTTGATTATCCTGCATCAACACACATCCTATACCATTCTTAGATGCATCACATAAAACTATGTACCCCTTCCCTTGCTCAGGTAACACCAGCACAAGTGCACTTGTTAACCTTTCTTTGAACATCTGGAAAGAATGTTGACACTTGTCATTCTAGATAAAAGGAACCTCCTTCCTGGTCAACTTGGTTAGGGGTAAAGCTATAGAACTGAAGTTCTTAATGAACCTCCTATAATATCCTACCAGTCCTAGGAAAATGCATATCTCTGTTGGTGTCTTTGGTTGTTCCCATTGTAGGACAGATTCTACCTTTTTATGATCAACACAGATACCTGAGGCAGATATTACGTGTCCTAGGAAAGAAATTTCTGGTAACCAGAACTCACATTTGCTAAACTTAGCATACAGCTTATGCTCTCTTAGCAAAGTTAAAGCCTGACGAAGGTGTTGCTCATGCTGTTGAGCATCTCTATTGTATACCAAGATGTCATCTATGAAGACTACTATGAACTGATCAAGAAAAGGTCAAAATATTATATTCATGAGTTCCATGAATGCAGCTGGTGCATTAGTTAGTCCAAACAACATAACTATGAACTCATAGTGACCATACCTTGTCCTGAAGGTAGACTTAGGTATTTCACTCTCCTTGATACGTAACCGATGATATCCTGACCTCGGATCTATCTTAGAAAAGATAGTTGCACCACGCAACTGATCAAACAAGTCATCGATCCTTGGAAAAGGATACTTGTTCTTTATGGTTACTTTATTCAAGTATCTATAATCAATGCATAACCGCATCGATCCGTCCTTCTTCCTAACAAAGAGAACTAGAGCACCCCATGGTGAAGTACTTGGTCGGATAAAACCTTTATCAAGAAACTCTTGTAGTTGTTTCTTAAGCTCTACCATGTCAGCAAGTGTCATTCTATACGGTGTTTACGCTATTGGTTGCAAGCCCGAGATTAGATTAATCTCAAAATCAATCTCTCAGGGTGGAGGTACACCTGGAAGTTCCTCAGAAAACACATCTTCAAACTCCCAAACTATCAGAACTTCAGAAAGATTAGAACTCTATATTGTGGTATCTACCACATGTGCCAAGAATGCAAAGCATCCTTGTCTCATCAGCTTCTCAGCTACCATAGATGACACAAGACATGTTGGAAGAATCTTTTTGTCTCCCTGAAAGATCAATGTGTCACTATCATTTGTGAACACAGCCTTCTTGGAAACACAATCCAAGACAACCTTATACTTTTCTAGGGTGTCCATCCCAAGAATTATATTAAACCCATGCATTTCAAGTGGTATAAGATCCACATGAATGTGATGTTCATAAAAGGAAAGAATGCAGGGAGAACACACCTCCCGCAGCACTGTAGATCCCAACAAAGGGGTTTCTAATAAAAGACTATATGTTCTATGACTGACAGTCATGTTACAGTCATAAATCACTCTTCAAGTGATAAAGGAATGTGTAGCACCCGGGTCAATTAAAACAGATATGAAGCAGGATGAAGACAAATCATAATGAAATAGTTCCATCTGACCTGTCACAACTCGAGGGTTGACTACTGCTTCGGGTTGATTCATCACATATAATCTCATCGTTGCTTGTTGTTGACCCTGTGCTCGATTGTTGGGTGCCGACAAACTAGCTTGGGACGCTTTCCCACGTCCTCTAGCACCACTCAAAAATTGTTGCCTCTAAGAGCCTTATTGACTCTGCCTCTGAGGTTGAGTCACACTTGCTTCTCTAGCTCGACAATCTTTCATCAAATGCCCCATCTTTCTGCATATAAAACAACCTATGTTCCCCAACTGTGGCCTGGGTGGTCCTGTTACCGAAACTGATGCTAAATTGTGGGATCCTTCTGGTGGTAAACTATGGCCTCTACCCCTGCTCGACATCCATCGTGTCTGGGTATTGAATCTTGGTGGTGCTTTTGGGGCAGAACATCTCAGTTTCTTAAAACTTTTGGACCCTTGTCCTTGAAACTGAGTATACACCTTCTTACTCTTGGTCTGACGCTTCTCGGTCACAAACCTCTCTATCCGTATGACAGACTCCACAAAAGTGGAAAACCTCTCCCTATTCTCCAAGGCAGACACAGGAGTGGTCAAATTAGCGTTCAACCCCTTCTCAAAATGTTGAATTCTTTCTTCATCAGTAGCTGCCATATGCAGACAGAACCGCAAAAGCTCCATGAACTTAGCCTCATATTCGCTAATATTCATTGGTCTTTGCCTTAATCTCTCAAACTGAGAGATCTTCTCATCTAGAAACATCTTAGGGAAGTATCTATTGATGAATTCTCGTCGGAATACTTCCCATCCAATCTTAACACATGGCCTCTTGCCCTCTTCTATTGTCCACCAGTGGCTAGCACTCTCCTTAAGAAGGTACACCACACGCCTCACCTTCTTAGATTCTGGGATATTAAGGATTCTAAAGGCCTTCTCCAGCTCAATCAACCACATATCTGCATTTGTTGGGTCAGTTGTACCAACATATTCTATGTCTCCTACACGACAAAGTCGTTCGAAAGTCTTGTCGGATCCTTGTCCTTCATGGTGAGTTGGCGCCCTAGGTGTAGATGGAAGGCTGGGTTTTCCAATGCATCTTGATTAAGCTGGGGATGTTTGGGTTCTGATTCATCCCTATTCTGGTCCCTTGCACCTCTTCCTGGTGCAGCAATGCTGCTCTCAGTAGCATATTCTTCGTGTGATCCAGACATCTTTAAGTTCTTCTTCTCCTCCTATATGAGCAGAAGACACTATCAGATTACTGGAAGACACTAGAACAGACTCAACAACCTTAATCCTATGTCTTTGTAGACTCAGTAAACCTAGAGCTCTGATACCAACTAAACTGAGATGACCCGATACTAGATCAGATCATCACAGTGTAATTAATTGTGGAATTAAATATAAGCAGCGAAATTACTGAAAATCACTAAAAATTAAAACCATTTTCAAAGAGATTCAAACATAGGAAAACTCTTTCGGAAAGAACCAATGTACTTTATTTACATCTTGGTTCATAAGTACATATTATGTACCGTCTCTTCTCGAGGATTACAAGCGTTGACTGCCTTGTTAAAACAATACATAGACATCATAAGAATCTTGAGGCATCAAGCCAAAATCTCAGATCGGTTCATTAAAAGTACTGACTACTAACTCCAAGGACCTGAGAGTACAGAGATGACACATAGGACTCTCTATACAAAACATAACAGCCAGTGTCTCCACCTGGAATATCACTATTGTCCCTGTTGCTGTTGCTACTGCTCTCCCCCTATAGTAGAGTTTCTGCCTCTTCTTCTACGTCTACCTATTAGATCCCACGGGGGTGAGACAATTGAAATTGCCCCAGCAAGAGATATAACTCTCCACCAGAAATATTATTATTGCAATTTAATGGAATAAAACTGAGCAGAGGAATCATAAGTATTCAACAGCAGATGAATCAATTATCAAAGCATATAAGAGCAATGTTCTTCTTCAAAGTATTTCAACTTGTAATTTAATAAAAGCAGTATGTCATTTATCGAATAAGGAATATGAAGAACATGTATAACATTTATCCATCTGGAATATACTAACCAAGATATCATCAACCAATGATTCTCGTATTTCAACATTAAGCAAATATGCTACACGGCTGATTACATTTTACAATCATACTTAAGCCCTGAGGAGATGAGGTATACCACTCATACTCCAACTGATCATTGTGAAATCGAAATCGGTACCATACATAGGTCAATGGAAGAGCCAGATTCCCATGACATCATCTTCCTCAGTCATTGTGAGGACCAAATGCAGGACATCTTGTGTCTCTGCTAAATATCCTTCCAGGGTTTACTGGCAACTTTGCTATTAGAGTTACAGTGGCAGTTGTACTCTCTTCACAATCGAGATATTTCATATTTATCTCACATCGATCCGACATTAACATCATTGGGAGATCAGTGTTACATCCATCCCGGCATTCGGGATATTAGTGACACATCCATCCCGGCATATATAATGAAGGATTGAGAGATTTAATGTTTATCTCACATCAATTCCCCCATTAGGGCGTAAGGATATTCGCACCCATAACCCCCACATACTCAACAGTATGCCCTCCAGGAGTTCCCGTAGGAAAACATGTTTCACCATCACCAATTACAGATGATGATGGATCTATGGACAAGGCTCTACATGATAAGATTTCACTTGGTTATCTAAGTGCATTACCTTATTCTTTTAGCATCAGGAAAGTTTTCAAACATAAACCATTATAATAAATGCTACAAATAACGAGTAATACTTCTATCAAGTACTTTACAAAGCTTTATAAAACATTGGGATCTCAATCCCTTATCACATCATGGACATTCTCATCCCTTAATATCTCATCATCATGATTATGGAATATAGGTATTCAAACCCTCAGTTCATCAAAGAACACTCATTACCACTTATCAGGTAACTAATACCTTCAGGTCATCTGACCAAGGTAAACATGATACTTGAAATACAGGCATCTCACATGGCTCTAAAAGTCCATTAATCTCTTGTTACCTTTTATTAGGCAACAAAGCATATTATGGCTCACAAGGCCCATAAAAAAAATTCAATAATAAAACATCATAGCTCATACTTGGTTATGTTCAACATCTCATGATACCTGCATGATTAGTACACATGATAACCGTTATATCAATTACATATCAATTAAGGATACTCATCCCATTACCCAAAATTAGGGTTATGATTTATCATCATATTACCCAACATTAGGGTTTTATGTACTATAATCCAAAATTAGGATTTCACATACCGTCACCCTATATTAGGGCAGAATTTCATATAGCATTACATAGCATCACCCTGTATTGAGTTTCATATCACATCTCTAATTAGGGTTTCACTTGACATCACCCTTGATTAGGGTTTCACATTACCTCTCTGCATTAGGGTTTCACATGGCATCACCCTTGATTAGGGTTTCACATGACTTCACCCTTAATTAGGGTTTCACATGACATCACCCTTTATTAGGGTTTCACATGACATCACCCTTAATTAGGGTTTCACATGACATCACCCTTAATTAGGGTTTCACATAACATCACCCTTAAATTGGGTTTCACATGACATCACCCTTAATTAGGCTTTCACATGACATCACCCTTAATTAGGGTTTCACATGACATCACCCTTAAATAGGGTTTCACATGACATCACCCTTAATTAGGGTTTCACATGACATCACCCTTAATTAGGGTTTTTCTTTATGTCACCCTAAATTGGGATTTCTTATATCATCACTCTAGATTAGGGTTACATCATTACCCTAGATTAGGGTTTCATGTAGCATTGCCCTAAATTAGGGTTAGGACTCATCAACCTTCTCAATTAGGGTTTCATGATCTCTTTATCAAGAATCATACCCTAATTGCATATTTTATTCATGTTGAGAGTGTTGAGGTTTAACCATTACATGATTATTATACATATATGGATTCCTCCTTCTCTCATCCTTTCTAGGATATTAATTACTTCAAACTCGATTAGATTAGGTTAACCCTTCCTTCAGTGCATATATTTAGGGTTAGCATAGTGTATTGAGGCATTTCTTTCATAAGCATCAAAGATTAACCACTCAAAAGGTACTAATCACTTAAATACCTTGAAGGTACAACCATTGTAATTACCTTTGATAAACATCATCAACAATCAAGGGGTTGATTGTACTTACATGATTTGAATCAATTAAACCTTAAAACGGTTTTGAGGTATTAGACCTTCAAACGGTCTTGAAGTGCTTGACCTCCAATCGGTCTTGCCCTAACTCCTTCATTCGGTTTTGAAACCATTTGCTCAAATGAAACTGAATGAACATCAAATGGTTTGAGACCATCTGCCCTCCAAATGGTCTGAGGACCGTTTGATCCCAAATGGTCTCAAGACCGTTTGGACTCAAACAGTCTCAAGACCGTTGGGTCCAAACCATCTTGAAACCGATTGGACCAATTAGGGTTTTCTTTCAACCAATCAATTGATTTTAGGGTTTGCTTTATTGAATCGATCATCAATGAACCATTGAGAGTACATCAAATTACCGCCCTTGGATCCCCAATCATTCATCACAACTCTTGACCTCCAAATGGTCTTGAGATCATTTGGTCTCAAATGGTCTTGAGACCGTTCGCCTCTAAACGGTCTTGAGACTGTTTGGACCATCAACCAAGAAATTGATCCAATTCAATTAGGAATTCTTCAATCGATCGATTAGGATTTACAATCCATGGATCATTCATTCTAGAATTAATTATAATTAAATCAATTTGAGCCATTGGATCTCCATCATTCACCTCAAGAATTAACCACAAATGGTTTTGGTGTTCAATTTATCCATTCGGTCTTGAGATCCATTACCCATTCACTTTTGAACTCAATTACCCATTCGATCTTGTAGTTAATTACCCATTCGGTTTTGAACTTAATTACCCATTCGGTTTGAAGTAAATTACCCATTCGGTCATGGGTTCAAATACCCATTCGGTCTTGGGTAAAACTACCCATTTGGTCTTGGGTAGAACTACCCATTCGGTCTTGGGTACAACTACCCATTCGGTCTTGAAACTGAATCAACTCAATCACTTTTGAAACCAAATTAACTCAATCGGTTTTGAAAACCATTTGCCCATTCCTTTGTTGAGGTGTGTTCTTAAGATGACATCATCATCTTCAAGCTTCAGACCTTCAAAATCAATTGTGATTCTTATGGTGATTTCAACAACAAATCAAAAGTAAATCAAGAAAGAAGAAAGATTCAACACATAATGAATAAATTGAAAGCAATAATGACATTAAAGGGTTCAAGTTATATAACCCGCCTTCAAAATTGAATCCAAGCTTCAAGCTTCATGTCCTCAATGGTGAATGAAGCTCTCTCAACTGTCCAAGGCCCGTTCTCAAGTCTTTGAGTGAAATTGTAAGGACCCTGACCTTCGTTTTGGGCTTACCATGTTTGTTTTGCCTAAACCTTGTGCTTGGTTGCTTGCTAATCATCTTTAGTGGTGATTAGGGTTTGCTTGTGCTTAGTTGAGAACTGGAGGTGCTACTTGCAAAATAACCTGAGTTAAGGTTGAAGAGCAAGTTTGTCACCTTGAGAGATGTCTTTCTCTCTCTTTGCTTCCTCTAGGGTTGATAGGAAGGTTTGGGCTCATGCCTTGAGTTGTCTTGAGCTTGGTTGAGCTCTTTTGGGCCTTTCCTTTCTTTTGTTGAGCCCTATATCGGGCAAGGGTGCTTTGTGTCGGCCATGGGGTATCGCCCATGGGGGTGTGTCGGCCATGGAGGAGTAGTGTATCGGCCTTTGACCTTTGTTGACCTTCTTGCCTTGGTTGTGTCACCCTAGCTTGGACATGTGGCTGACCCTTGGGGGAGTAGTGGCATGGCATGTGCATGTGTTTTGCAAGGTGGTGGAACGTGTGGACAAGTGTCCCTTGGTAAGGTGACACCTTGCCTTGGTTTAACCTTGAACCCCATCTATATATGCCTTGCCTTTCTCTTCCTTAGGAACCATTTAGCTCTTTGTTGCTCCTCTCTTCCTTGTGTGCACGATACACCTCTCCCTTGCAACCTTGGTGGCTGATACCCTTAGAAGAGCTAAGGTTGGTGGCTGATCGCCTTGGAAGAGTTCCCTTCTTCTTCCTTTATCTTGGTGGCCGAACCCTAAGTGGGTCTTGTTTCCTTGGTAAGCATCTTCCCTCTCTCCTTAGCATCTTCTTCTCCATCTTGCCTACTCTTCGGCCATGGTGTTTATGCTTCTTGTTCCTTTTCTTGAGGTGGCCGAAGTAGTTTGCTTGGAGCTTGGAGCTTTGGAGCTTGAGGAGTTTGCTTAAGGCGGGTTACATAACTTCTAACCCTAGCTATATTACCTTCTCTATGTTGCATGTTTCACATATGTTGATGATCGGCCATTGCATGTTATGTATCTTGCTCTAATACATGTTGTTGATCTTATGGATTTAATGAGTATGATGTTGTTGATGGTCTATGTGCCTTTACACCTAGTTGGCCAAACCATGGTTTAAGGTTTCCTTGTTGAGCAACACTCTTTTCTCTCTTTGGTCTAGAGAAGTGAGTTTGAGCTCTAGTAATGTGGGAAATACCCCTCTCTCGATTAAGTTGAGAGGTGATCTTATATTCTAGTTGCTTGAGCAACACCCTCCTATCACCATGGATTAGAGAGGTGAGATTTTGGATAGATGATGACCTATGTTGGGGTGGATCCTTGTGGTTTCCCGATTTGTGATAGAGGTTGTGCAAAACCCCTCTCTCATGGTTTTTGAGAGGTGAGCCGACCTTCTTGATCAATTAGGGTTTGGTGCCCTTGTGCTTGAGGTTGAGGATGATCTTGTGAGGTTGTGCCTTGCACGATATGACCTTGGAAGTTGTGCTGCCCGATATCCTTGTTTAGAGTTATACCTTTGGGTGACATACCTTGTTGAGATATTTGGCTTGGTGCATGTTATGTTTTGGTCGATATCCCTTGTGGAGATGATGGATGGGTGATACACCTTGTAGAGGTGACTGCCCGAAACACCTACTAGAGATGATTGGACGATACACCATGTATAGAGGATGCCCGATGCACCCCCCCTTGTCTTGAGATGGTCTTTGTTGATAGGCTTAGATAGCTTGGTGCCCGACATAGCCTTGGTCGTTATCCTTGTTTAGATGAGCTTGGGCGATATGGTATGGTGCCCAGGATGGCTTTGGCCAATATTACCATGTCTGAGTTGACCTTTGACTTATATGAAGTGTTGGAGGATATGGCTTCATGCCCGACATGCTAACCCTAGAGGCTGACCGTTATAATACTTCATGGCCATGCACGACACCACTCTTGGGCATCATGGGTACCCTGGCTGATAGGGTTAACCCTTGGACGATGCTGAGACGGTTGCACGATAGGAGCGCCTTGGGAAACACCCCTTTGGTCGATATGGCTCATGTTGAAGGTTAGCCGATAGTGGAACCTAACCTTAACCATAGCTTGGTGCATGTTAGACCCTTGGCCGCTAGCCATGGTAGTGATGCACGTTATACGTTGGTGTTGGCTACCCAACACCATGCGTGCTAATCGAACCTTGATGCATGTTAGAGGATGTGTAGTGGTTGGTCGATATGGTGGTGAGTTTCCTTAGGGTTGGAAATCCTGGCCGTTATACCTTTGGTAAGGGTATTTCTATACCAGGATACACCCTTTGATGAGGGATGGCGCTGCTCGCCATGCTTAGTGAGGGTTGTAGGAGTTTTGGTGAGGGTTATGATAACCCAAAATGTATATAGTTTATGGTTCTCTTTTAATAACGATGATAAAAGTGAAATGATGTGATCACTTTGGATCCTACAAATATGTTGATAAGTTTAAATAATAGATTGTGAACCAGGAAGCTTGGAAGCATATGATGTTGCTACACATGTTGATATGACACATGCATATGGTCACAAGTGTAAGGCATAATATATGCCCATGATTGATACTAATACTATGAATGATAAAGCTTATGTGTGATGTACTCATGGATGCTTCTTTATACTTGATAGTATAATAATAATCATGTTAATCCATGATGGCTCCAGTTATCTTTGATGTGTGCATTAACCATGAAGGTATTTCATGTGGATTCATGGCATGGTCAGAGCTATGAGGTATATGTGCTTTGACTAGCACAATGCGATGACAATCCTTGTTAATGAAATAACAAGTTGATAGGTATGAGGACCTGGTATAAGGCTGAGTGCCTAGCTGAGGTGTTATCCTCTGATGATGAGATAAGGGATGCATTCCCAGGATGCTGATGCATGATTGTGATGCCTTGAGAGGTAGTGGTTGATATCATGAGGGATTGAGGTCCCAGGACAGTAGGTTGATGGAAATTATGATGTAATTCCATAAGGCTATGTTATACTTTGGTTGCCTCAACAATTGGCTTAAAATATACTAATTAATTATAGATAAACATATCATGTAGTTTTCCCTGGACATAGATCCATTACCGTCAGTATTTGGTGATGGTGAAATAGGTTTATCCTGCAGGATTACCTGGAGCACATATTGTTGAATATGTGAGGTTTCCCCTAGCCTAAAATAGGAGGGTTGAGTGCAACTGTGGTTGCAGACTCAGGATATATGGAGCATGGTGAATAGGCCCATGGCTCAGGATATGTGATGATGAGCATGATGCGTTCATGGCTCGGATGTATGTATGGGTAGCTTGCGGAGCTAACCCAGAGGCTGAGGCCCTATAAGCATAAGACTGCGGTCTTGCTTGATGATTCATGTACTGACCATGAGAAGGTGAGGTCATGGAGTCCAGATCTCCTTAGACCTTGTATGGCACCGGATTGGGCTTCACAACCAATGGTTGAATTTGAGCAGGGATGGCTCATTTCCTCAGGGCATAATAAAATGTAATCCAGCCGAATGGTATATCTTGCTTAGAGCAAAACACGGAACATTGATTGAGGTCTTTCTTATATAGCTGATCTAGTTACACCTTGCATATACGTGTACAATCCTTATATTATGTGATAAGTTTTTATAAAGCTTATCTTATCAATCATGTTCCATAAAGAATACTTGATGATATGCCTTTCAGATATCTTGGTAAGCCTGGTGGTAATAATAGCCTTGCTCAGTATGCTGCTCTTGTTATACGCTTTATCAGTTATCTGTTGTTATCTATTTTAACCTTCTGAGGTTGTATAGTTTCAGCGGGGAGTTATGTTTCTCGCTGGGACTGTGTGTCTCACCCCGCTGGTTTACACCCTTTTTAGGTGATTGCTCTAGACGAGGTGGTGGTCGTGAGATTGTGGCCGAGCAGCAAGAAGAGCAGTAGAAAGCAAGAGATGGATATGCTGCTATTTTGGTGGTTTTGTAGTAGCGACCTAGAGTCATACCTGTACTCTCAGGTCCTCGGAGGTGTTTTGACAATGTTTCGCGATGTCTTGCAATTCTAATTTTTGTATATCCTGTTGTTGGACGTACATGGCCTATTATGTATGTATAAATAGGTGTTGAACTCTGGTGCGAACGGTACAGCTGGTTCTGATAAGATGTGTACATATAACAAGGCTTGTGAATGTTCATATAACATGTTTCACTACAAGACCTGGATGCAAAAGTACTCGCATGTATTTTTTCCACAATCGGTTTTAATTAACCCGTGTTTTCAGTAATGTTAGGTTTCGCACATTTTTGCATGTCATCTCGTTGTCTGTGTGATGGCGGGGTGTCACAGTTGGTTTGGTATCAGAGCTCTAGGTTCGCTGAGTCTACAGGGATCTAGGACTAGGTTTGTGTCTATTCTTGTGAGTTATCCAGATTTTCTTACAATAACCTTCTGCTCTCAGCAGAAGATAAAGCTTAAAGATGTCTGGAAACCATGAAGAACATCCTGCCGAGAGCAGTGATGTTGCATCAGTTAATGGAGTAGGATGGCAGGCACATGAAGATCGGGTGCCTGAGGTCCCCCAACTTGACCCAGCCATTCTCTAAAATCCTGCCTACCAATAGCTTATGGGGTAGATGATGGCTACGATGAATCACATGGTGGAAAGGTTTCCAGTGCCTCAGCCAAGAGCACATGCTCCCCATGGTGAAGCATCGGGTATTGGGAAGACCTTTGAGCAGCTTCGCCGAGTCGGAGCTTCAGATTATGCTGGGACAGCTGATCCCGCGGATGGAGATCTGTGGCTGACCGGTCTTGAGAAGGCCTTCCGGATCCTCGACGTACCCGAAGCAGACAAAGTCAAGCACGTTGTCTACCTTCTGAAGGGTAGTGCTGGCCACTGGTGGGCCATCGAGGAGGAGAAGCGACCTGATGAGGAGATCTGTTGGGAGGTTTTCTGGCGAGAGTTCGTTAGTAGATACTTTCTGAAGATGTATCTGGACGAGAAGATCAACCAGTTTGAGCGTCTACGCCAAGGATCCATGAGCATCACCGAGTTTGAAGCCAAGTTGATGGACTTGTTGAGGTTTTGTCATCACATGGTGGCAACAGATGATGAGCGGATCAAGCGGTTTGAGAAAGGTTTAAGTGCTGAGCTATCGACACCAACTGCTGCTTTAGAGAATCGGGAGCAGTTTGCCATGTTTGTGGAGTCCATCTGTAGGATTGAACACTCTGTTAAGGAGAAAAGGGAGTCCCTGACCAGGAAAAGGCCTACTCAATTCTAGGTACAGAGATTTGGTGGCCTCAAGAAGCCAAGGTTTTCAGCACCTTCAACGATGCCAAGTTCTCGTGCACCGTCACAATGGTCCCCGAGTAAGGGAAGAGGTTATGTTTCTTCACCGTCGAAGGTGCATAGTACATCTTTTGTGGCAGTAACAAAGCCATCTAGACCGTAGGCAGAAGGCAGGTCATGTTACCACTGTGGACAGACTCGGCATTTAAAGTCAAATTGCCCAAGAAGATTCGTTGAGGTAACACAACAGCTGAGACAGAGTCAACAAGGGTCAGACAGACAACATCCCAGTGGTAGTAGAGGGCGAGGACGTGGTTAGGAATCACAAGCGGGATCGTCTTCTCAAGGAAGCAGAGGACGTGGACAACAAGCAACGACTCGATTCTATGCTATAAGTCAGCCATATGTGATAGTCAACCCGCGAGTGGTGACAGGTCATATGGAGTTATTACATTTTGATTTGTCTTCTTCTTGTTTTATATCTATTTTGGTTGACCCCGGTGCTACACACTCTTTTATCGCATATAGACTGCTTGATAGCTGTCCTTTACCTGTTAGTTGTAAGAAAGATAGCATGTGGTTAGAAACCCCTCTTGATGGTTCCTCGATGCTTCGAGAGGAGTGTCCATCTTGTGTCTTATCTTTTTTGAGACACAATATACAAGTGAATCTTATACCACTTGATATGCATGGATTTGATGTGATCCTTTGGATGGATACCTTAGAGAAGTATAAGGTCATGTTGGATTGTGGTTCCAAGCAGGCGGTGTTTGATGACAACAGAGAGAAGTGGATCTTCAAAGGAGATAGGAAGATTTTTCCGACATGTCTAGTGTCAGCGATGGTGGTAGAAAAGTTGCTGCGACAAGGCTGTAAGGCTTTCTTAGCTCACATTATGGATACCAAGGCAAAAGGTCTTAGCCTTGAGGAGGTAACGGTTGTCTGAGAGTTTGCAGATGTGTTTCCTGATGAGTTCCCCAGTGTTCTCCCACCCCGAGAGTTTGATTTTGAGATCAATATGGTACCAGAAACACAACCAGTTGCACAGACACCATATAGGATGGCTCCAACAGAGATGGAAGAATTGAAGAAGCAGTTACAGGAGTTGTTGGAGAAAGGTTTCATCTGACTGAGCATGTTGCCTTGGGGTGCTCCAGTGTTGTTCGTTAAGAAGAAGGATGGGTCGATGTGGTTATGTATAGATTACCGATAGTTGAACAAAGTTACGATCAAGAATAAGTACTTGTTATTGAGGATAGATGATTTGTTCGATGAGTTGCATGGTGTTACAGTATTCTCAAATATCAACCTATGGTCTGGATATCACCATATGAGGATTAAGGTGGACGACATACCAAAGTCAGCGTTTATGACGAGGTATGGTCACTTTGAGTTTGTGGTTATGCCGTTTGGGCTAACCAATGCACTTGCTGCTTTCATGGACCTGATGAACTGAGTGTTCTGTCTGTTCCTAGATCAATTTTTTGTAGTATTTATAGATGACATTTTGATCTATAGTCGGGGCAGGAAAGAACATGAGCGACATCCTCGACAAGCGTTGACTCTTCTTCACCAACATCAGTTATATGCCAAGTTCAGCAAATGTGAGTTCTGGTTGAAGGAAGTGACTTTCTTAGGTCATGTGATATCTGTAGAAGGAGTCTGGGTGGACCCTAAGAAGGTGGAGTCAGTTGTAGATTGGGAGCAACCAAAGATGCCGACGGAAGGTCATAGTTTTCTGGGTTTGGCAGGATATTACCGGAGGTTTATAAAGGACTTCAGTGTGATCGTGTTACCAATGACAAAGCTGACCAGGAAGAATGTACCTTTTGTTTGGGATGATCATTGTTAGAAAGCTTTCTAAAGTTTGAAGGAGAAGCTGACTAGTGCTCCAGTGCTAGTGCTTCCAGAACCTGGGAAGGGCTATGTTGTTTTCTGTGATGCTTCCAAGAAAGGCTTAGGTTGTGTGCTGATGCAGGAAGATCATGTTGTTTCTTTTGCTTCACGATAGCTTAAGAAACATGAGGAGAACTATCTGACACATGATTTGGAGTTGGCAGCGGTGGTCCATGCATTAAATATTTGGAGACACTATCTTTATGGGGAAGTGTGTCAGATCTTTACAGATCATAAGAACTTGAAGTACATCTTTTCACAGAATGAGCTGAATATGCGACAACGTCGTTGGATGGAGATGATCAATGATTATGATCGCACCATTGAGTATCATCTTGGTAAGGCAAATGTAGTAGCTTAGGCGCTTAGTAGAAAGTCTTCTTCTCTCCCCACGAAGAAAGCACAGTTGAGTTCCTTGGTATGCCATAGGTGGGACATGCTTGTCTCCTTGTGGCAGATGAATGTGCAGTTGGAAGTTTCCTTGTTGGCAGGACTGTTGGCACAAATGCAAGTTAATCCTATGCTGAGACAGCAGATCAAAGATGCACAGTAGGTGGATGATACAGTACAGTTGATCATATCAGACCTTGGTAGAGAAAAGTGTGATGGGTTCCATGAGTCTGAGGATGGAATAGTTTGCTATCATAGTAGAATGGTGGTCCCCGATGTTGATAATCTAAGGAAGCCAGTGCTCGAGGAAGCACACACATCGATGTATGCTATGCATCTAGGAGTCACCAAGATGTATCATAATCTGAAGGACCTGTATTGGTGGTCTGGCTTGAAGAAGGATGTAACTGAATTTGTGGCTAAGTATGTAGTATGTCAGCAAGTTAAAGCTGAGCATCAGAAGCTGGCAGGTACATTGCAACCCATGCCGATACCACAATGGAAATGGGATCATATAACCATGGATTTCGTAGTTGGTCTACCAAAGACAGATAGGAATCATGATTCCATTTGGGTAATAGTGGACAGGCTGACAAAGTCTACTCATTTCATACCGGTAAAGATGACATATACAGCAGAGAAGCTTGCTTGGGTGTATTTGGACGAGATAGTGCATTCGCACAGTGTACCAGCAACATTAGTTTCCGACAGAGGTCCTCAGTTCACAAGTCGTTTCTGGGAGTAGTTGCACAAAGCATTGGGAAAGCAGTTGAGGTTCAGTACTGCCTTCCACCTGTAGACAGATGTACAGTATGAAAGGACTATTTAGACTTTAGATGATCTTCTCCGAGCTTGTGTTTTGTAGTTCCTAGGCAGTTGGGACATGCATCTCAGTCTGATAGAGTTTGCTTATAACAATAGTTATCAGTAGAGCATTGACATGGCTCCTTATGAGGCTCTATATAGAAGGAAGTGCAGATCCCCTTTATGCTGGTATGAGTCTGGTGAGTATCAGATTTTGGGTCCTGAGTTGGTACAACAGACAACAGAAAAGATTAGAGTGATACAGCAAAAGTTGAAAACAACACAGGACAGACAAAAGTCTTATGCAGACAATCGTCGATGACCTTTAGAGTTCCAAGTGGGAGACAAAGTGTATCTCAAGGTCTCACCTTGGAAAGGCGTGCTATGGTTTGGCCGGAAAGGCAAACTGGCACCCAAGTATATGGGGCCATACCCGGTAATAGCACGTGTTGTCAAGGTAGCTTACAAGTTAGAGCTGCCGCCAGAGTTGCACATGTTGCGTCCAGTGTTCCATGTCAGTTTGCTGAAGAAACAGTGATACAGCCAGTTTAGGTTGAGCTTCATGAAGACGTGACTTACGAGGAGGGTCTGATGGTGATCCTTGACAGAAGAGTTAAGAAGATGAAGAGGAAGGACCTGGTTCTCGTAAAAGTTCTTTGGCATAATCGTGGTGTTGAGGAAGCCACGTGGGAGCTTGAGGAAGAAATGAGGTGGAAGTATCCCTCACTTTTCTCTTCGGATTTTGGGGATGAAATCCCTTTGTAGAGGTTTATGGCTTGTAAGGACCTTGACCTTCTTTTTGGGCTTACCCTATTTGTTTTGCCTAAACTTTATGCTTGGTTTCTTGCTAATCATCTTTAGTGGTGATTAGGGTTTGCTTGTGCTTAGTTGAGAACTGGAGGTGCTACTTGCTAAATAACCTGAGTTAAGGTTGAAGAGCAAGTTTGTCACCTTGAGAGATGTCTTTCTCTCTCTTTGCTTCCTCTAGGGTTGAGAGGAAGGTTTGGGCTCGTGCCTTGAGTTGTCTTGGGCTTGGTTGAGCTTTTGGGCCTTTCCTTGCTTGCACTACTACAGAAATGGCTTATAAAGTCGGTTTTCAAGGTGTCGGTTGTATACAAAAACCGACACATAAAACCTACTATGTCGGTTTTTAACATAAACCGACATCCAATATGTGAAGGTCGACCAGACACGGGTACCGCTTTCAATAAGTGTCGGTTATTTAATAAACAACCGACACTTAAAATCAACCGCCAAAACCAAAATTCCAGTGAAAAAATTACCTTCAAAATTGGACATATGTCGTTGGTTTTTTAATAAATAACCGACAACTAAAGGGTATGCGCGAGACAGGAATAGTTTTCGGTTGTCTTTTATTTATAAACCGACGAATATTAAGTAGTATAGTTGTCGGTTTTTGTCAAAGAGCTGACACTGTTGGTTTAGTTGTCAGTTTTGTTAAATAACCGACGCATATTGTCAACTTAATAGCCCCGCGAACAGAACTTTTCCCCATTGTCTCTGTTTCATTTTCGTGCGCTAGGGTCTGGCGATTTCCCCCGATTGCTCCCGCCGTCATTGCCGGTTGGCTCCCCGCGCCGCCGTTCGTCTCCTTGCACGTCGCTCGCCGCCGTCGTCGTCGCCTCCGTCACCGTCGTCGTCGTCGCCGCTGGTTGCTGGTCTCCTCGACACCCTCACCGCCGCTCCGCCGAGCCGTCGCCGGTTGTTGGTCCTCCTCTCCTCACCGCCGTCACCTCCAGCTGCTCTCCTCTACTCTGGCGCTGTCAGCTTCACCTTGTTGCCCTCAAGGTACGCCGGCTTCTTCCTTCTTCCTCATCCCCTAGCTTAATATTGCCTGTCTAATAGACTCAACTCAAGTTTTTCTATCTTTACATTTGCATTATTCATTGCCATTGTTCTTTAAAATGCCAATGAAACTATAATGGTTATCCAATATTAAAGTTGAATACCTTGTTGTAGGCTACACAACAGATGAAACTATATTAGCGTTTTCGTGTATATGTGTTTGATATTCTTATATCACTAGAAAGAAAGACAGCCATTTTCATTACTAGTAGATGAATAAATACATTAAAAAATCAATTGGTAAACTAATATAAATCAGTAGATGATTACATAATTCCTAAATCAGCACATAAATAAATACAAATAGTAGATGAATAAAATACAATAAATACAGTAATAGAGTTAAATCAGTAGATGATTAAATGATATCAAAATTAGTACATAAATAAACACAAATCAATAGATAACTAAATAAAAATAGTAATAAATAAAAACAAATAAGTAGATGAATAAATACATAAGTGGAAAAGTAAATATGAATTAGTTGATAAATAAAGTTACATCAGTAGATTCTTACATAATTTCAGAAGCAGTATAAATAAATTCAAATGAGTAAATAGCTAAATAAAAAACAGTAGATGAATAAATACAAATAAGTAGATGAATAAATACAAATCAGTTGATTAACTAATATAAAATTATAAATCAGTGATGATTAATCAATTCTCAAATCAGTACATAAATGAATACAAATAGTAGATGAATAAATATAATATAATCAAATCAGTTGATAACTAAAGTTAAATCAGTAGATGATTAAATAGTATCAAAATCAATACATAAATAAACACAAATCAGTTGATAACTAAAGTTAAACAGTTGATAATTAACTAAAGTTAAATCAGTAGATGATTAAATAATATCAAAATCAATATATAAATAAACACATGTGACATGCTTGGAATGTAAATGATGAACTTTTCCCTAAATTGCCAATCATGCTTTTAAAGACATCAATAATCACCCTAACTTGAAGAACTAGGATTTTAGGTATAAGAATGACAACACATGTATTTGTTGGCCTAGAAACCCGTCCAAGATTTACTCATTAGGAGTAAATCTTGGATAGTCCCCGGTTTGGGACTGTTCTTGAACACCTAATCTCGCTTAGGATGTAAGTGTATAATGTGTATTGGGTTTTCAAGAAAATTTCGGCAGCATTTCCCTGTTTGTTCTCTAAGTACATATGTACTTGGAGAACAGTGGGGAAATGCTGCCGAAATTTTCTTGAAAACCCAATACACATTATACACTTACTAGTGAGATTAGGTGTTCAAGGATGGGATAGGTGGTACATGTACATTTATTATATATAAGAATGACATCACATGTATTTGTTAACCCTAGACCGTAATCTTGTTGTAATATATACTTGTTTTCTCTTTGATCATAGAGCTTTACAATTTTGTTGTGATATATACTTTGTTGTAATAATGTGAACTTTACAATGTGAGCTTTACACTTTGAATTACTACTTTACAATGCGAACTTTACAATTTGAATGTGAATTTGTAGATGGCTGACCATTCTCCTGATGACCGTGCTGATGACTACCGTGAGGGTGAGGACATCAATGCGCCGCCTCACAATGTAAGTTTTAAAAATATATCATATATTTATATCTATATGTCCATTTATAGTTATATCTTGTAAATGTGAATTATTTTGTCAAATTTTAGGTTGATGATGCACAGGTACCATCTGAAGCACTTGAGGCACTTGATCAACAACACCAAAAAGTTGACAAGAGAAGGGGCATCACTATGATGAAGAAGTTAATTGCGCAAAAGGGCAATGGACCCAAACTAGTTGTGGATTTCGATAATGCAGGAAATGCATGTGGTGTGAATCGCAATTCATTTATTTCATATCTTGGGTTTGTTACTCGTAGCCATTGCGGTTGTCTCTTAGATTCTTGGCATAAAGTTTCTAAGGAGAAGAAAATTTTAATATGGAGGGATTTATGTGTGAGTTATTATTAATTTGCAATTCTATTTTGTAGATTACTAAATTTTTGGATACTAGTTAATAGCAATTCTATTTTGTAGAGTATATTTGAATTGGATGAAAAGTTGCATCGTAAATGCGTGATGCAACGCTGTGGGAGAGTCCTAAGGAACTATAGGACAAATCTCACCAGAGAATACATAAAAGAAGCCGACAAGAGGAAGAAGACAGCCACTGAACAGTGGAACTTCCTGGACAAAGAAGAATGGGACGCATTTGTTGCTTCAAGACAAACTGATGAATTCAAGGTATTAGGCATCAGTCTCAATCTCATTAATTAATATATGTTGTATTCACTTATTCAAGATTAACATTTAGTGTTACTAACCAAATCATTAATTTGCATACTAACTAGGCCCTCAGTGAGGCACAAAGATCAAGGCGTGCACTGAATGTGCATGACCACAGAATGGGTCCAAAGGGGTATGCAGGCGTTCGCCAAAGACTACAGGCTGAGGCTACTGCTGCTCAGTTTGCTACTACTCAGGAGTCCTCTACCATAAGTAGCACACCTCTGCCTCGCCATGATGTCTGGATAGCTGGGAGGCAAAATAAGAAGGGAGAAATAACTAAGGCCGCAACTGCTGAGGCGGCTGCAAAAATGGTAAAATACAACTCTTACAGCAATCATTCGAATATTGATTATTTGTGTTGTTTACTTAAGTACAAATTTTTGTTTTGGCGATTAGCGGGAGCTGCACGAGCTGAGGAAACAAGGAAAGTTCATCCCTAAGGGAACAAAGGATGAATTGACAGTTGCTCTGGGTAACCCAGAGCATCCTGGACGTGTTAGGGCTGCAGGCGCTGGTGTGGGCATCAAATCTTTTTTTGGGTCATCCCAGCGCAAACATGTCCCAAAAGCGGGACTTTCATAAGAAGAGGTAACATATTCTTTCTTTATAATGTTACTGTAAAAGAGAATTCAAAAATTAGAATTTGACGTTTCTTTTATCCATGTATAAGTGGATAAGCTATTTGACAGGAAACTCGAAGAAGCAATGAAAAAGTGGCAGGCATCTCAGACTGCCACTTACCAGACAATACCTACTGCAGACTCTACTCCTACTCCTACTGCAGAGGTTGGGAGTAATCCTGTAGAACCACCACCTAGCACATCCACTGTAAGTATTTTTATGACATAGTAACTAGTTTTTTAATTCAAGATGATACATATATATGAAATTGTAGTCGTTTCAAAAAAAGATGATATGTATATATGTATATAACATTCTTTACACAAAAATTTGTAGGGGTTGAAGCCATGCCGTCTAAAAAGTAAAGAATATGTCGTGGTAGAGGCGTCGGCTTACCCATCCCTACCAGGGGAAACGTGTCACGGGTCTCCAGTACCAGCTGGTTGGATTCGGGTGAGCCCGATACATATATTCCCCCAATTTCTGGAACTTCCACTGCCATATGCCCACCCAGATTGTGAAACGCTTGGTGAGGCAGTAGGCGGAGTGATATTGTGGCTAAAAGTGGATGTCTTCTTTACTGATAAGGTATGGTAAATTTACATTACGTTCAATTGTTAGTGTGTGTATATGCTGGCAGTTGATCTGAAATTATATATATACAGGTTAAAAAGAAGACACCCACAGCATCTAGGCCTCCACTTCCACCTCCTGCATTACCTAGTTGGGTTCTACAGGACCTACTTGTCCCGTTAGGTCCTAACTGTAGGGGTATGGCAGTATGGTAGGGGAACATGATATAAACTCCCCTATAACTGTTTCTTCTGATTCAGATTCTACAGGTCAGTCATACGAAACAAAACTATTTATACAAGATATATTGGAGTTGTTTCGATATGATTGGCTAAATACATCTGTGATAGAGCTATGGATAAGGTGAGATATTCTTTATACATCCATATACCTTGTGTATGATCTGGTGATCTGGTTTCTTATTTATTAATGCATGCGTAATTAATACATAATTTGCAGCTACTTAGACAACATATGTGCAGATTTTGGATTCGAACATGTAGGGTTTTTTATTCCATCCTTGATTAGTCTAGTAGCTAAAGACCCTACATCAGTTCAACAATACTGCTGTGAGTCTTTTTCAAATTTTGCTGTAAAAAAGAAGACGGTGATAATGGCTCCATTCAATGTAGAGTAAGTTTACTTTGATTATTATAATTTAGACTTAAGAAAATTACATTTTATTGTGGATTTTGAGTTATTAATTTTTAACTTTTTTTCCTCTAGGGGTAGGCATTGTGAGTTATTGGTTATTGCCCCCGAGACGTTCACTGTGTATTATCTAGATCCTAAGGGGGGTAAATTGAATACAAGATTTGGACACATAATGAAAATGGAAATATTTCGGTGAGAAATATTTCATTTTTCATATCCGTTAACATATGTTATTACATTACTATTTAATTGCAATGTTCTGTGTTACATTAACATGTAGGGGTTTTGAGGAGTACAAAAAGGCTGGAGGAAAGGTCCCCACAAAAAAGAACCAGCCAATAATTAGGAAGAACGTGCAAGTAAGTTCCCGACTGCAATATATGTATATATTATTTATGTGAACAATGCTTAATTAGTTGTATTTTTTAATATTGTGTATGTTTGAATTTATAGTGTGCTACACAAGACAACGGATGGGCATGTGGATACTATGTCATGCGATATATGCACATGCTTGTCAAATATGCCGCAATGGACATTGATTGTATTGCTCAGGTATTATATAGTCTCATTAGATAATATGATCGAAATATATCAATCTTATTTATAGCTCATTAATTGTATATATACATCATTCTCTTTATAGGTGTTTAAAGCTGACCCCATTACAAGAAAGGACTTACCAAATGTTAATGCTCCCTATACAATGGGAGAATTAAATGAAGTAAGAGAAGAATGGGCAACATCCATACAATTAGTGGGGGCTTTAAAATATAATTGGGATCCTGATAGCGAATAATGACTAAACAATGATACTTTGTAAATGAATTTCTGAATTATAATATATGTGTGAATGTTTCTACATGTCTGGATGTTTCTACATGTGTCTGAGTGAAAATGAATGAAAGTGTTGGTTTCTATATGAATGTTTCTACATGTGTGAATGTGAATGAATGGAACTACAAATTGCTAGCATGTGTGAATGTTTATAAATGTGTGAAAATAAAATGGAACTGCAGGTTGCATTGCTAAATGCATGTGCTACTTTTTTATTGTTAATTTTGCAGGTTTGCGCCCTGTTGTCGGCTGATATCAATGGATGTCGTAAAACCTGCAATTCATAACTGAACTGAACAGGTTTCTCATCCTGTGACCAGCCACAGCAGGTCTGCAGACTGACAGGAAAAAAAAAACCAATAGACGTCGGTTATTTGTAAATAACCGACACATAATGATATAGTGTCGGTGTTCCTACAATAAACCGACGTCTATGTCCTTAACACCACGACCGTGCTGGACAGCACGGCCGTGGGGCGAAGATATATGGTGTCAGTTTTTTACTTATAACTGACACTGATAGTTCCCAAGATGGCGCCCTTTCTGTGGCGCGAAGGGTTTGGGCGTCGGTTTTTAACTAATAACCGACGCTTATAGTCCCATGATGGCGTGTTTTCGGTGGCGCACTAAGAGTTTGGGTGTCGGTTTTGGAACCGACGCCTTATGGGTGGACTTTTAGTGTCGCCCACATAGGTGTCCCTTAGAAACCGACACTAAAGGCTTTAAATAACCGACACTAAAGGTAGGTTCTGTAGTAGTGTTGGTTGAGCCATGTATGGGGCAAGGGTGCTTTGTGTCGGCCATGGGGTATCACCCATGGGGGTGTGTCGGCCATGGAGGAGTAGTGTGTCGGCCTTTGACCTTTGTTGACCTTCTTGCCTTGGTTGTGTCACCCTAGCTTGGACATGTGGCCGACCCTTGGGGGAGTAGTGGCATGGCATGTGCATGTGTTTTGCAAGGTGGTGGAACGTGAGGACAAGTGTCCCTTGGTAAGGTGACACCTTCCCTTGGTTTAACCTTGAACCCCATCTATATATGCCTTGCCTTTCTCTTCCTTAGGAACCATTTAGCTCTTTGTTGCTCCTCTCTTCCTTGTGTGCACGATACACCTCTCCCTTGCAACCTTGGTGGCTAATACCCTTGGAAGAGCTAAGGTTGGTGGCCGATCCCCTTGGAAGAGTTCCCTTCTTCTTCCTTTAGCTTGGTGGTCGAACCCTAAGTGGGTCTTGTTTCCTTGGTAAGCATCTTCCCTCTCTCCTTAGCGTCTTCTTCTCCATCTTGCCTACTCTTCGTCCATGGTGGTTATGCTTCTTGTTCCTTTTCTTGA
Organism: Alisma plantago-aquatica; assembly: GCA_963693085.1. Classification (NCBI taxonomy): domain Eukaryota; kingdom Viridiplantae; phylum Streptophyta; class Magnoliopsida; order Alismatales; family Alismataceae; genus Alisma; species Alisma plantago-aquatica. The sequence goes on from OY856415.1 coordinate 543,820,893, forward strand.
GGTGGCCAAAGTAGTGTGCTTGGAGCTGGGAGCTTCAATCTTGGAGCTTTGGATCTTGAGGAGTTTGCTTAAGGCGTGTTACATAACTTCTAACCCTAACTATATTACCTTATCTATGTTGCATGTTTCATATATGTTGATGATCGGCCATTGCATGTTATGTATCTTGCACTAATACATGTTGTTGATCTTATGGATTTAAGGAGTATGATGTTGTTGATGGTCTATGTGCCTTTACACCAAGTTGGCCGAACCATGGTTTAAGGTTTCCTTGTTGAGCAACACTCTTTTCTCTCCTTGGTCTAGAGAAGTGAGTTTGAGCTCTAGTAATGTGGGCAATACCCCTCTCGATTAAGTTGAGAGGTGAGCTTATATTCTAGTTTCTTGAGAAACACCCTCCTCTCACCATGGATTAGAGAGGTGAGCTTTTGGATAGATGATGACCTATGTTGGGGTGGATCCTTGTGGTTTCCCGATTTGTGATAGAGGTTGTGCAAAACCCCTCTCTCATGGTTGTTGAGAGGTGAGCTGAACTTCTTGATCAATTAGGGTTTGGTTCCCTTATGCTTGAGGTTGAGGACGATCTTGTGGGGTTGTGCCTTGCATGATATGACCTTGGAAGTTGTGCTCCCCGATAGCCTTGTTTGGAGTTGTACCTTTGGGTGACATACCATGTTGAGATAGTTGGCTTGGTTCTCATTTTGCTTTGGTCGATATCCCTTGTGGAGATGATGGATGGGTGATACACCTTGTAGAGGTGACTTCCTGAAACACCTATTAGAGATGATTGGACGATACACCATGTATAGAGGATGCCTGATGCACCCCTCTTGTCTTGAGATGGTCTTGGCCGATAGGCTTTGATAGCTTGGTGCCTGCAATAGCCTTGGCTGTTATCCTTGTTTAGAAGAGCTTGGGTGATATGGTATGGTGCCTAGGATGGCTTTGACTGATACCACCATGTCTTAGTTGAGCTTTGACTTATATGAAGTTTTGGACGATATGGCTCCATGCCCGACATGCTAACCTTAGAGGCTGACTGTTATAATACTTCATCTCCTTGCACGACACCACTCTTGGGCGTCATGGGTATCCTGGCCGATAGGGTTAACCCTTGGACGATGCTGAGACGGTTGCACGATAGGAGCGCCTTGGGTGAAACCCCTTTGGTCGATATGGCTCATGTTGAAGGTTAGCCGATAGTGGAACCTAACCTTAACCATAGCTTGGTGCACGTTAGACCCTTGGCTGATAGCCATGGTAGTGTTGCACGTTATACCTTGGTGTTGGTTGCCCGACACCATGTGTGCTAATGGAACCTTGATGCATGTTAGAGGATGTGTAGTGGATGGCCGATATGGTGGTGAGTTGCCTTAGGGTTGGAAATCCTAGTTGTTATACCTTTGGTAAGGGTATTGCTATACTACGGTACACCCTTTGATGAGGAATGGCGCTGCTCGCCATGCTTAGTGAGGGTTGTAGGAGTTTTGGTGAGGGTTATGATAACTAGGAATGTATATAGTTGATGGTTCTCTTTTAATAACGATGATACAAGTGAAATGATGTGATCACTTTGGATCCTACAAATATGTTGATAAGTTTAAATAATAGATTGTGAACCAGGAAGCTTGGAAGCATATGATGTTGCTACACATGTTGATATGACACATGCATATGGTCACAAGTGTAAGGCATAATATATGTCCATGATTGATACTAATACTATGAATTATAAAGCTTATTTGTGATGTACTCATGGATGCTTCTTTATACTTGATAGTATAATAATAATCTTGTTAATCCATGATGGCTCCAGTTATCTTTGTAGATGTGTGCATTAACCATGCAGGTATTTCATGTGGATTCATGGCATGGTCAGAGCTATAAGGTATATGTGCTTTGACTAGCACAATGTGATGACAATCCTTGTTAATGAAATAACAAGTTGATAGGTCTGAGGACCTGATATAAGGCTGAGTGCCTAGCTGAGGTGTTATCCTCTGATGATGAGATAAGGGATGTGTTCCCAGGATGCTGATGCATGATTGTGATGCCTTGAGAGGCAGTGGTTGATATCATGATGGATTGAGGTCCCAGGACAGTAGGTTGATGGCAATAATGATGTAATTCCATAAGTCTATGTTTTACTTTGGTTGCCTCAACAATTGGCTTAAAATATACTAATTAATAATAGATAAACATATCATGTAGTTTGCCCTAGCCATAGATCCATTACCATCAGTATTTGGTGATGGTGAAATAGGTTTATCCAACGGGATTACCTGGAGCGCATATTGTTGATTATGTGAGGTTTCCCCTAGCCTAAAATAGGAGGGTTGAGTGCAACTGTGGTTGCAGACCCAGGATATATGGAGCATGGTGAACAGGCCCATGGCTGAGGATATGTGATAATGAGCATGATGCATTCATGGCTCGGATGTATGTATGGGTAGCTTGCGGAGCTGACCCAGAGGCTGAGGCCCTATAAGCATAAGACTGCGGTCTTGCTTGATGATTCGTGTACTGACCACGAGAAGGTGAGGTCATGGAGTCCGGATCTCCTTAGACCTTGTATGGTACTGGATTGGGCTTCACAGCCAATGGTTGGATTTGAGCAGGGAAGGCTCATTTCCTCAGGGAATAATAAAATGTAATCCAAACGAATGGTATATCTTGCTTAGAGCAAAACACGGAACATTGATTGAGGCCTTGCTTATATAGTTGATCTAGTTACACCTTGCATATACGTGTACGATCCTTATATTTTGTGATAAGTTTTTATAAAGCTTATCTTATCAATCATGTTCCATAAAGAATACTTGGTGATATGCCTTCCAGATATCTTGGTAATCCTAGTGGTAATAATAGCCTTGCTCAGTGTGCTGCTCTTGTTATACGCTTTATTAGTTATCTGTTGTTATCTATTTTAACCTTCAGAGGTTTTATAGTTGCGGCGGGGAGTTATGTTTCTCGCTGGGACTGTGTGTCTCACCCCACTAGTTTACACCCTTTTTAGGTGATCGCTCTAGACGAGGTGGTGGTCGTGAGGTTGCGGCCGAGCAGCAAAAAGAGCAGTAGAAGGCAAGAGATGGATATGCTGCTATTTTGGTGGTTTTGTAGTAGCATCCTAGAGTCATCCTTGCACTCTCAGGTCCTCAGAGGTGTTTTGACAATGTTTTGTGATGTCTTACAGTTGTAATTTTTTTATATCCTGCTGCTGGTTGTGCATGGCCTGTTATGTATGTATAAACAGGTGTTGAACTTTGGTGCGAACAGTACAGCTAGTTCCGATAAGTTGTGTACTGGTTCCGATAAGCTGTGTACCTATAACAAGGCTTGTGAATGTTCATATAGCATGTTTCTCTACAGGATCTGGATGCAAAAGTACTCTCATGTATGTTTTCCACAAACGATTTTAATTAACCCGTGTTTTCGGTAATGTGAGGTTCCGCACATTTTAGTGTGTCATCTTGTTGTCGGTGTGATGACGGGGTGTCACAGAAATGAATGGCTAAGGTTGAAGATTGAATGAAGAAAAGAAGAAATTAAGCATTGACATTCGATTTCCACCATGAAATCAAAGTTAAAGGTGACTATGGAGCTTACCTACAGGTTTTGGCACATCCTCCTATTTATCCTAAGCTCCTTTGTGCATTTCCAAAGCAAGAAAAGAAAGAAGGGTCAAAAAAGCCTTTCATTTGAGTTGGAAATGGGATGTTTATAGGGAATTTCAATGAGAGAGAGTGATAATAAAATCCTTTAATCACCAAAATTGGTGCCAAATACTCCCCTCCATCCCTTACAAACGAATACATCTCCCCCACCTTGTAATTCCTCTTCATTATCCATGAATTAAAGAAAACAAATTAAGCACCTTAACTATTATAATAATAATATCCAAAATTGAGTGGATATTACTTTTTAGTTAACTAATGTGAGTGGGCTCTCCACTCACTTTAGATATTTTGTGGCCTTTACAAGGCACAAGGACGTTCACACTTATGAAAATTCAACCATATCATTTTTGGTTGAAGGGCACTTCAATTAATATATTTATTTTTGCATTAAATTGAATTAGGGTTTCAATTATGCTTAAATCTTGTTTATTTAATATCAAGATTCTCTCTCCTCCAAAGAGATTCAAATGAGACGCCCCTCTCATTTTCTTTTCTCTACATGATTCCAAGAAACATATCAGGGACTCTCTAGAGGTGGTATTTTGCATATTGAACCCTAGGTTTTGGGTAAATTGCACATTACACCAAAACTAGGCTTTAATGCATAGACATTGCTTAACAAGCTCTTTCTTGGTGCTCAGGCTTGTGGAAGCCATACCTCTGCATAATTATATACTTATGATGATTAAACATCTGAGGAACATTTTACCATGTAACATTTGCAAGTTAACCCCTCAACTTGGGTAATTTGCACTTTAGTCCAAAACAAGCAAAACATTGTTTCAACATTATTAAAAAAGGACTAAAATTGAAACATAAGTTCCTCTTGTGCCTTAATTACTTTTCAAAAGGTAAGAGCAAGCATATAATTAACTTTATTAAATAAAACATCTAAGTTTAAAGCATAACCCAGGTCAGGGATGTTACACCTTTCTTTGTTATCATATCTCCTACAACATCACTCCCTCCAAATCGCCCAAATGATCATTATAGAGGTAAGAGAGGCGAGCCATGCTTAAAAAGACCTCTTGTGCCTTCCTTTCTAGAGAAGATTCAACCAGATACAAACTATGTGTTGTTGTGTAGGTTCATGGAAGAGCATAAGAACCACAAATCTACTCTAAAGCTCCATAGAAAAGCCCACATGAAGAAGCATGTCGTTGAAAGTTTCACCACAGGTGAATCACATTAGTGATAGTGAGATACCATTGTGATGGCACATCTAGAACTGTTACCATTCGTGGAATTGGCTCTCTAAACAACCTTCCAGGTCAACACATTGGCTTGTAGAATACCATCATGGTGCTAGAGAGAGGTACATTCCACCATGCAGTTCCCCTCCTCCTTGCTGGTGAGGGCCTTAGTGGCATGTAGTGAGAATACCCCATTATGATTTAGAGCCCCCAATAGACTCGATTGATGATTTAGGAAATCAACAAAAATAGCCTCTCCCATTTCCTTCTTTATTTTTTTAATAATATAAATCATTCCTTTCATGTTCATTTTATTTTCAAACACCTCAAAGATAGGTAGTTAAAATCCATGCCTCATCACCATGCGTGTTGTACAAATTCATAAAAATCATAGTTGCTTTCTGTAGTCCCATGTGGTATGCCATGGAGGAAGAATGTTGAGAACAATTCAAACAAGAACAATGTCAACTAAACTATTTATACAAGTGTGTGAGACCTCCACCTATCCTTGCACAAGAGTGAATCTTCCATCAACAAGGTTATTCTATCAACTAAGAAGGTAATACTCATATGTTTTATGATAGGTTCTCATTAAACTTTGGTAGTCATGAGCCATCCTCCTTCTATCTATTATGTTATGCATCATCCTCATGAAAATCAACCTTTTCATTGAGATCATATTGTTACTCAACATATACATGGGTGTTCTTAGAATTTTTGCTCATTTTGGACCATGGCATGAGAGAAATAGAGAGGTACTCCCTTTAGAGTGCTTGAACATACAATTATACAAAATTGCATAATTGTGGCATTTGGAAGCACACACTTCTTAGTCACAGTGAAGTTTGCCTTGTTGTACGTTCCTTAGTCTTCAAGATTTCTATTTTTCACGTAACACTTTATTTCCAATGCCCTCTATGTCATATCATGTAGAGAACATTTTTCTAAATAAATACATGACTAATGTGTGTAGTATTAAATTGCAACATGAACCTACTTTCCAAATGAATTAGTTCATTGTGTATGACTATAATATATGAAAAGGCTCTTAGATATGTCTTGTAAGTAATTTTGTTGTTTCTTATTTATTATTTCATGCAGTTTTCCTTTCTTTTCATTGTTTGTGGTATTTATTATTTGTAGAAATGTTTGACAAGTATAATCCCTTACAACATTTTCTTATGCAAGACAATGTCATAAGAGAACCTCGAGTGAGGACCTCTATGATAACTTGGTAAGTAATTAAGTCACGTGTATACAATGATGATAACACCAAGAACAATTCACTTTTCTCAACATGATGGTTTATATAACTCTTCCAAAAAACAAAAAAGACACAGAAAGAACCTCACAGCTCATATGGGAGAAAGTATTTTGTCTTATATTGTATGATATACAACCACCTACAAGTGGTATGTCTTCTTATCCCTTAAATTTCAAGTCTCCACATGCAACTTGTAGTAAGAATGCCTACAGGACTTGGAAACTTAGTCATAAATGTGAAGTTCACATTTACCACATGTGGGTTATAATTTGGCATTTTGTCTTAGTATCTATACATATTAAAGCAGAGCTTGAGCAGGAAGATGAATTATATGTGTTGCGGGTTCAAGCTTTTAGTTCCCAAAAGATTTCTGAATTGCAAATCTGTCAACTTTTATATGAAATTTGTCAACATGGCCTCATATATATAACATACCATTGTTTAGTCTTTCCCTTTTGAATGTACATTTTGTATGGGAATGTGTCCCATTGATATTTCATTTTTGTTCTTTTTTTTAATGTTTAAAATCAATTCGGAAACCAAAAGAAAATATAAAATGATTTAATTTAGTACATTCAACCAACTAATGGTTTGAATGGATAACACCAAATGTCTATTTTCCTTACAAGAAGTGTTTTTATGCTTTGTACTAAGTGTTATGCCAATATTTAGTTGCAAGAGTAGTGTCTATTAAAGTTTTTGCAATCATGATCCTTTATTTATGTATAAATTGTTCATATCAATGCAAACCTTTGGAATATGAATGATAAATAATGTCATTTGAGTCAGATATGTACTCATCATATTCAGTTATGTTTGGTTGTCCAATATAATGTTTGGAAAAGTTAGTGCATTCCCTCCCAATAGTTCATCACCGATCAGTCATCGTAACAATTTCTTATGATGAGAAAGGGGTGATGTAGGAGATATTGATGACTGACTTGGATAGAGAAAGTAACATAAAATAAGAAAAGTTGGTAGGTGTACAATTGAAAAATCGATTGGGAGCTATAGACCAATTGTCCGTGACCGTCCATCATTGTATGGTTATGCAACCACTTTGTCAAACATAGCATAAATATTGCATATAATGGAGATAATACCAAAAAGCATTCACTACACTCAGTGTTGCATTTTCTGCAACTCTTTCGAAAAGGAAACAAAATCAAACAAAATGTCTCATTTCTTATTAAAAAGAAAGTGTTCTATTTGGTCTCGTATGATATGGAGCCTCCCAGAAGGAGTGTATCTTCATATCCGTTGAATGGAAAGACTCCATAAAAATGTGAGCAAGCTGATATGATTTGGATAGTTAGTCATGAATGTCAAGCTCACATTTACTACATGTGGGTTAAAATGAGTTATTTTGTGTTGGTATGGTTTATATACTATAGAACGACTTAAGAATGAATATTAAGTATATATATTCAAAGTTTTTGTTTCCCAAATATTTTTAAATTTCAACTTCATTATCTTCTACTCAAAAATGGGGTCTTATAGTTTATAATTACCAGTCTTTTGCCTTTTCTTTCAGAATGGATATGTTGTAAGAGAATATGTCATGTTCATATTAGATATTTATTCTTTTTTTTTGTTAAATCTTTTACATAAAGTCAGATACAAAAAATAGATGAATGAACTTTAATATATTTGGTCGATTAGTGGTTTACATGCATAACACTAAATGTTAATCAGTTTATGTCCATTACAACAAGTATTTTTTATGCTTTGTACTAAGTGTATTTTTTGTACTTACTTGCAAGAGTAGTGTATATTCAAGGTTTTGTGAGCTTGACTGCTAGGTTATGTACAATTGATTATATCATTACAATGTTGGTATAAAAAGAAATGATTTGATCATGTCACTTTTGTCATCTATGTATTTTTCAAATCATATGATTTTTGGTTGTCTGAATTTTATATTTTACATACGAGCCTCATGCACCAAACCAAAGAATTATTATGCGATATAAGAAATGAATTGTATATTGACCCAACAATTTCCAAAAATCAAGTATGGATCGAGATATAAATGTAAGACTTGGACCATTAAATTGTGGACAACCCCATAATAAGTGATCTTTCATTGCTACAAAGTCAATTTCTCCACTTTAAAACTATCTTTTAACCTCAACCACAATCACAAATTGTATATATGTAGAATAGTTTAATACCAGTCCCATATTAGTGAAGAAATACATATACAACATCTAGAGAGAAGCACTTAGAACAACCTTGTGTGTTGAACTTTTGTGCATTTACCACTAGGCAAGAGAAATGTTTTAAAAGGAGGGAAAAGAGATGAGGGAGATAAATAAGGATTGACTTGGAGAGATAAAGAGGATTACATGGGGAAAGATAGAGACTATACTAGTTAGCGAGATATCAATATTCAAAATGGGAAAGATACATAATCGAATATGAAAAAAACATAGATATGTAGTTTTATATTTTTAAAGTGTATTGTGAAAATCCCAAATCCAGCATACTTTCCATGGTGACATTCCATTGATATGTGTGCACTGGTATCAACAAGATGTCATGAGCAAAAATATGAGGATATGTGGTTATCATTTAATAAATAGAAGTCATATCATGTCCACAACATCATATAATGCCACACATACCACCATCATTCATAAAAGGAAAAGGTATTGTTTACATTTATTTAGAATAAAAATCTATCTATGAATGAAAGAGAAGTACATAAGATATGATCTGCATCCTATGCATCAACTAGGACTTGTAATTGAAATATAAAATTCCTAAAGAGAAATAGAAGAAGATACCTAATCTACTATAGATACTCTGGTATAGTTTATTATTTCTTTCATGTACTTTCCTCCATTTAAAGATTCTTTGCACCTAGAAAATACATGAAATAGTGAATCAACACTAGGTGTTTTGTCTTTGGTGAAAGATAAATACATATTATGATTTCATAATTAAATAATTTGAGCAATAAATAAATAAAAAATAAAACCATTATTTAATGTGAAAATCAGGGAAACTCCAGTTTTATATTTGCTTTTGATTAGAATGTACTAGTAAGTGGTGTCAGCATACGATGGGCCCTCTCTGCCCCTTGGGCTATGGGGATTCCCACACCTAGGGCTATGGCTATATGTCGACATTATATTTATAGAGAGAGAGAGAGAAAGACTATATCACACTTAGTAGCTATGAACCATCTCTTTATTTATGCTCTTAATTTCATGGTGGGGATTGATACTGCACGTATATCTCATACAAGCAATTTTCTCAAATAAGAACAAGCAATACTTAATATTATATTATACATAGTGAAAACTAGTCTTATACTTAGATATCCCACACACCTGATATTATCAGATCTTGATTCCAAAAGAGTTTACTAAGATGATGTAAATGGATTACCCTAAAAGGAAGTTAATGGTACATCATTGTTATGTGTACATATGACCCAACACTAGGGTATTACTTAACCAGGGTCTTTAGGATCATCCTAATGTTGGATTGGAGTTTGGTTGGTGATATTATCTCATTTTAGGGTTATAAGGACAAATCTAGTAATAGGTACATACTTGGCTCATTGATTACCTTTATAATTTTGAGAGAGAAATTAATATTAGGGCTTCAAGGAGTTTTAGTTCATTATTGATTACTTACTTAGGGTTTCATTATCTAAATAGAACAGAGATATCATTTAAGGGTTTATGAGTTGAGATTTACTGATATAAAATCATAACATCATTTTCCATCATTTTTAGATAAAAGAAAAGATAAGCAAATAATTGATTATGACTTCATGCCATCATTTTTTAAGGTGGAGTCAGATCTAGGCTTTGATATCATTTTATTTGGACTATACAGATTTTCTCATAAACTTTGTATATAATTTTCCTATCCTTCAGTGTCCCTATCATTTATTATGGTTTCCCTAAGTTAATCTAGATTTCTTGTATTTAAGAAATAAAAAAATAAAAAGCCAACCTAGATCAATGGCCCGATCTGACTGATTGACGACTCATATAATTCAAAGACTTGGTGTGCCCACTAAATTGTGTTCTCTTTTATTGAGGTGGTGCTTTAGGATTAGCTACTTTTTGGCCTCACTGGCTCCACATCAGATTTGGTGGCTACACTCCTAACTCAACTTTGAAGCTGATGTGGCACTCGATGACTAGTGCCTTCTGATCCAGCTGGTGTCTTGTTGTTTCCCCCTTCTTCCATATTCTCCTTGCACAAGCAGTAGTTTGGTTCAACTTCGAAGAGGTTCGGGTCTCCTTGGGATCCTATTAACGACCTAAAAAAGATAGCACCATCATCAGTGAGGTGATTTGAAGTAAGGTGGCCTTCTCGCGTGGTACGTCTCCCTCTGGAGCTCAAGTGCCATAGAGTGGGTGAAGGAGGTCACCATAGGAAGGGTGGTTTTCAATGAAGGAGGAGCAAGTTTTCGTAGGGGTCCAATGGATCTAGGAGAAGGTGGGGGTGATGTTTGATTGATGTGGTGAGAGATCCTCCTCCTAGACATGAGGGTGGATGGAGGTTGAAGAAGGTAGCAAGGAGAGTGGTGCTCACGGTGGTCTTGTGAAGAATTAAAGTTGAGGAATGACTAAAAGGGAGGTGGCAAATATAGTAGTGGCCATAAATAGAGGTGGGGCATCAAGGGCAAAGATGCCCTAAAATTGTTAGGTTTTAGAGGAGGCAGAGAAGCAGCGGAAACAAAAATTTTCTCCCCAAAACCCAGAACAAAAGGAATTGCATCAACGTCTATAGAATAGGAAAGATGGTTTGTGGATGCATACCTTGTCCCGAGGCTTTCTTGGTGACAGTACCTCGCGCCTTGTGCGGTCTTCACCTCCGGTCTTGGACGGTGTCTGTGCATCTCCTGGTCGCACTGGGACTGAAGACTCCTCCTCTCACCAGGACTGTCGGGATTGACAGTCATCCTCTGAGCGGCAGAGGTATCCTGCCTCCGCAGTCGTCCACACGGACCGCCTGGAACTCCACACTCCTTGTCCCACAAGGAAGTGGAAAGAGTCGCACCCTCCTGTTGGCGTACTAGTCGCCATCACACTCTCCTGCTGCCAGTTGCAACTGTAGTTGTCCTTCACTTGTTGCACCTCCCTTTGCGGGAAGCACTTGCTCGGACTCTCTCTCTCGGTTACCAAAACCAGAGAGAACGACAACTTTGCAGAGTAACCGGCTTGCACTGAGTTGTACTCTGAGAAGCCCCCAATACCCCTATATGTATAGGCGGATCATGGGATAGGGTTCTCTATTCCCGGCAATACGGGACTAAAACCAGGAGTAGAAGGGTTTGAGATTTTCCAAAAAAGCAACCAACTCGCAACCTGAACCGGTCGGTGGGGACCTGAACCGGTCGGTTGACATCTCAACCGATCGGTTGGGACCCTTGAACCGATCGGTTCACTCCTGAACCGGTCAGTTGGGGTTCCTGATCAGTTCCTGATTGACTTTCCTTCTTTTTTTTCTAATTGGTATTGAATACCAATCCTTGTTCCAATCAAATTGGGCAAGTGAAACACAAGGAAAATTCTCACGAATCCTACTTTCCCAACTTGCTCGGTTGCATCAGTTGAACCGATCGTTTCAACACTTGAAGCAATCGTTTCACCCTAACCTTGAGCCGATCGGCTCAACACTTGAGTCGACCGGTTCACCAAGCTCAGCCGACCGGTTCATCATATGAGCCGATCGGTTGGGAGCACAGATTGTGCAGAATCAGTCAATTGCAATTTCAATCAATGTGATACTCCAATCATTGCGTCCAACACCTTGAACATTATGATATTGAGCTATCGATTAATTGAGTGTTTAATTGAACTACTAAACTCCTTTAGTAATCAATCTAAACATTGCTTGTGGACAAAACTCCTCTTCCAGGCTAAATCCTATGTGTGTGACCCTGCAGGTCCATTTCACGTTGGCAGTGAAAGTCCATAACACTTATGACTTCACAAGCAAAGAGTGGTGCCTAGTCACACATCAGTGCTACCCAAGTGAAATAGAAAGTTGGAGAACAACTTTCAATCCTACAATCCGTGAATGGTGTTATAGTGAATGTATAATTCCTTTGTCACTGATATCCTGAATGAACTCGAGGCATGGAACAGTCATCCTGTCAACATTCATTCATTTCCTTCATCTCAGAGCAGACTGGGTGAGATGTGTGTGACATCAATATCACATATTGATTCACACGTGCATGCGCATGCCTTTCTCAATCCTACTCATCAAGTGGCCAAGGATATCAAACTCCCTTAGGAGGGACAAATCCCATATCTATCACTCACCCATCAAAAGCCCCATGTGTCAAAGCCACCCAATCATCACCTTTATAACAACCCATGTTTCAGGACTGCGTTTGATGATGTCAAAGTGTACCCAATGAAATGTGTTGAGTGTAGTGATTTCAGGTCTAAGAATCACACTCACCACCATCACTGTGAGAGCTGACTGTGACTACCAAGTCATGGTTCCATGTGTCACTCTCACGGTGGGTCTGTCCGGTACCTTGTTCTCTAACAAGTACCTATGTGCTTGGTTTGATATCACTATATCATGACTAATGAGATTCTGTCATCAACCAACACACAATCTAGTCTTCAGTGTTATTGATGTCTATGGTTATTTCCATAATAACAACCGACTAGGGACCAAACAAGAATGTATACTCTTAACATCCATATGATCTCATCGTTTAGGTCATGAACCTAAAAGCATACGTCATTGAGTAAAACCATTCTTTAGACATCTATCATGTTACACCATCATCTCAGAAACAGTTTTAAACATATAGATCGGAAATTGCCTTTATTATTATTCAAATCATTTACAAAGTATCCCATTACAATCATCATATGACTTGCTCTATGGGCATACATACCAACAGACTCCCACTTGCACTTAGAGCCAGTCACCAAGGAATCTCAAACCTTGTGACCTAGCAAGACCATCATGCTTCTACTGAGAAAGGGCCTTAGTCAGTGGATCAGCTATGTTGTCTTCAGTTGGTACTCTGCAAATCTTCACACCTCCTCGATGTACGATCTCTCGTATGAGATGGAAGCGCCGCAGTATGTGCTTGGACCGCTGATGTGATATGGGCTCCTTAGCTTGCGCAATAGCTCCATTATTGTCACAATAAAGTTCAATTGCATCACAGCTACTGGGAACTACACCAAGTTCATAAATGAACTTCCTGATCCACACAGCCTCCTTTGCCGCATGTGATGCAGCAATATACTCGGCCTCTGTAGTATAATCGGCAACTGTTTCTTGCTTGGAACTCTTCCAGCTCACAGCTCCATTATTAAAGCAAAACACAAATCCTGACTGCAATTTGTAATCATCTTTATCGGTTTGGAAGCTTGCATCGGTGTAACCCTTTACAACCAGCTCTTCCTCACCGTCGTACACAAGAAACTGATCCTTAGTCCTTCGCAAGTACTTGAGGATGTTCTTCACGGCTGTCCAGTAAGCATCCCCGGGATCTGACTGGTACTTGCTCGTCATGCTGAGAGCATACGAGACATCTGGGCATGTGCACAACATAGCATACATGATGGATCCGATGGCTGATGCATATGGGATCCCATTCATATGCTCCCTCTCTTCACAAGATTGGGGACATTGAGCTCTAGCGACGGTGACTCCATGCAGCATGGGGATGTTGCCTCTCTTTGAGTTCTCCATGCTGAACCGCTTCAGCACTTTGTCAATGTACGTGCTCTGACTTAGTCCGAGAAGCCTTCTAGATCTATCTCTATAGATCTTAATTCCTAGAATGTAGGATTCTTCTCCCAAGTCCTTCATTGAGAAAGTATTCCCAAGCCAAGTCTTTACCTTCTCTAAGGCTAAGACATCATTTCCCATTAAAAGTATGTCATCCACATACAATATGAGGAATGTGGTCGAGCTCCCACTAACCTTCTTGTACACACAAGGTTCATCTTCATTTTGAATAATGCCAAACACTTTGACTTCCTCATCAAATCAAAGATTCCAACTCTGAGATGCTTGCTTCAATCCATAGATTGACCTTTGCAGCTTACAGACTTTATTGGCATTCTTTGGATCTACAAAACCTTCAGGTTGTATCATGTACACATCCTCATTTATATTCCCGTTAAGGAATGCGGTTTTAACATCCATCTTCCAAATCTCATAGTCATAATAAGCTGCAATAGAAAGCATGATCCTGATGGACTTAATCATAGAAAATGGAGAAAAGGTTTCGTCATAGTCAACACCTTGAACTTGTCGAAATCCCTTTACAACCAATCTGCCTTTATAAGTTTGCACATTGCCATCCATGTCGGTCTTTTTCTTGAAGACCCACTTGCACCCTATGGGTTTTACCCCTTCCGGTGGTTCCACCAAAGTCCATACTTTGTTGGAGTACATGGATTCCATCTCGGATCTCATGGCTTCTTGCCATTTCTCATAATCTGGTCCCTCCATAGCCTCTACGTAGGTAGTTGGATCATCAGCTATGATCAACTCACCACCTTCCTGAGTCACAAGGTATCCAAACCTCTCAGGTTCAAGGTGGGTCCTACTAGATCTACGAGGTCCTTGTGTTACCTGAGGAAACTAAGATTCCACAACACCTTGTGAATCTGCATTTTCCTCTAGTACATCTACCGGTTCAATGTTTTCTTGTTGGGATTGAACCTCTTCAAGCTCTATATTCCTCCCACTACTTCCTTTGGAAATAAATTCCTTCTCTAGGAACACAGCTGTCCTGGAAACAAACACTTTGTTGTCAGTAGGGTGGTATAAATAGTATCCCCTCGTATCCTTGGGGTATCCAACAAAATAACATTTATCGGATTTGGGTCCAAGCTTATCAGGAAACATTTTCTTGACGTAAGCCTCACAACCCCAAATCTTCATAAAAGACAAATTGGGACACTTCCCAGTCCATATCTCATATGGTTTCTTTTGAACCGATTTAGATGGTACACGGTTAAGTGCAAACGCGGCAGTTTCAAGAGCATGACCCCAGAAGGAAATTGAAAGATCAGCAAAACTCATCATTGATCGCACCATATCCAACAATGTGCGATTCCTTCTTTCAGACACACCATTATGTTGTGGTGTTCCAGGCGGAGTCCACTGTGATACAATACCACGGGATCACATAAGGTCCTCAAACTCCTGGCTTAAGTATTCTCCACCTCGATCGGATCGAAGTGCCTTAATACTTTTACCAAGTTGGTTATGTACTTCATTCATGAAATCCTTGAACCTTTCAAGGGCTTCTAACTTATGCTTCATCAGGTACACATAGCCATACCTACTCAAATCATCAGTGAAGGTAATGAAGTACTGACACCCATTTCTGGCATTAGATCTAAAAGGCCCACATACATTAGTATGTATGAGTCCTAATAGATCACTAGCTCTCTCACCTTTACCTGAAAAGGGAGTCTTGGTCATCTTGCCCAACAAACAAGATTCACATGTCTCTATTGATTCATAATCAAAAGAGTCTAGATAACCATCTTTATGGAGTCTAGAAATGCGCTTCTCATTTATGTTCCCTAGATGACAATGCCAGAGATATGTTTTGTTTGAGTCGTTGAGTTTTTTCTTTTTGGTGTTTACGTTGTATACACTTGTCTCCAAGTCTATCAAGTATAGACCATAAGACATAGGGGCACTTCCAAAAAAGATCCCATCTTTAGAAATGGAACATTTTCCATTCTTAATAAGAAATTCAAATCCATCTTTGTCCAAACAAGAGACGGAAATGATATTCCTATTTATGGCAGGTACATAATAGCAGTTCTTCAACTCTATTATTATCCAACTTGGTAGAGTTAACTCATAGGTTCCTACGGCACTGGCGGCAACTCTTGCCCCATTGGCAACATGTAGTTCAACCTCGCCTTTCCCTAAAGGCCTACTTCTTTTAAGAACCTTCACATTTGAACAAATGTGAGATCCGCATCCGGTATCAAGTACCCATGACGAAGAAGTAGTAAAGTTAATCTCTATCACGTATACACCAGAAGTAGAGATCTCTATCTCTGACTTCTTCTTCCATTGTTTCTTCCATCCTCTCCATGTAGAAGAAATTGGTTTGGTGAGAGAACCCTTCTCTCCCTTACCATATTTCTTCTTCACTAACGCATTAAGCGTACATAGAGTGGATTCAAAGGCTCCTGGTATATCTGTATTGTGCAGAACACTTCTCACAGTCCTCAACCAGTTATGGAATTTATTCTCAATTAATTTGCCCATTTTAAAAGATGATTCTTTTGCCATTGTACGAGAGAAAATTTGCATTTGTCAAAACCTTTTTGATTTGATTTGAATAAATTTGATGATAGTTAATTAGGCCTTTAATTAATTACCTCTCCCACTATTTTGATTCAAATTGATAGCCCTCACCGTCAATTCAGAAGATTGCAGCGTACAATCTTCTAGTGGGTCAAGATCCATATTTCATCAAGTCATGAGTCAGCTTTGGTTGATCGCCCATAATCTTGACTATTTAGGTAGGCCATCATGCCAATTGCATCATATGCAACTCTTGATGAATGAACATGCGCAACACCTTGCCATGAACATTCCGTGCCTCTGGGCTTAGACGCTCTAAGAATCACCAGTTAAGTCTAACCCAAAAGCCGACACGATAAACATGCACCCTGCTTTGACAGAATCTACATGTCGACCCTTCACACTTCCACAAGATAGATGGCGCACCACGCTTTGGTGTAACCTACACTTGGTCGATCATGTTTTCCATGTGTGTCACTAATGGAAGGCGTGTAAGACTTAATATTTTAATGAGGGATTTGGTTTTTATATACATATACATATCTAATCACCACAATATACAGTAAGTATCATATACATGCTATATCCCACAGAAAACATGCAAAAAAAGCAATGATTATGGCCATCCTATTTGTGATTCCTCGAGCCAAGAGGAATCACAGTCATTTAGGTCTACATCACATGCAACCTGTACAAGGTGAAATCTGTGCCTGCCTTTCTGGGTTTGATCAGTTCATCTCCATGACCGATCGGCTCGCCATCAGGTTGGTTGTTCAGGTGCCACCAGCCGATCGACTGGCTCATCCAGCCGATCGGTTCACCGGTCGTCGTGCATCTCATCAGGTCACCACCCGCTCGTCATGCTCCTCAAACCGGTCGTTTGGATCACCAATCGATCGGTTCACTCCTTGAACCGATCGTCTCAGGTCGTCCTCCGTTCTTTGATATAACAGGAAATAAAATCTATCCTATTTACAATTTAATTGTGAAACCCCGAGTTACATTTGGGGGGAGCAAAGGAGGAAAAGAATTCTCGAATTATTTTGAGTTACATTAGGAAAAAATGAAGGGGAATCGGTGCGCAGACCGAGATGCAAGCAACCATATACAACCACACACAGATATAGGGGTTTATAGGCCATAATCATGCTACACATCCACCACAAAACTCATTTAAGGGCGACGTGTATCGAGTGCATTAATATTACATATCATATATGTATATTTGGGATTTGTGGATTGGACATGTATAAAGCCGATATTATTCGCATCGCATGCAATAAATAAAGGCGACAAACCAAAATCGATCATATTGATAATCCTAAAATATAGAGCGGTTGACGTGGCTCTGATACCACTGTTGGGTTTTAGAGGAGGCAGAGAAGCAGCGGAAACAAAAATTTTCTCCCCAAAACCCAAAACAAAAGGAATCGCGTCAACGTCTATAGAATAGGAAAGATGGTTTGTGGATGCATACCTTGTCCCGAGGCTTGCTCGGTGACACTACCTCGCGCCTTGCGCGGTCTTCACCTCTGGTCTTGGACGGTGTCTGTGTAGCTCATGGTTGCACCGGGATTGAAGATTCCTCTCACCGAGACTGTCGGGATTGACAGTCATCCTCCGAGCGGTAGAGGTATCTCGCCTCCGTAGTCGTCTACACAGACCGCTTGGAACTCCACACTCCTTGTCCCACAAGGAAGTGGAAGGAGTTGCACCCTACTGTTGGCGTACTAGTCGCCAACACACTCTCCTGCTGCCAGTTGCAACTGTAGTTGTCCTTCCCTTACTGCACCTCCCTTTGCGGGAAGCACTTGCTCAGGCTCTCTCTCTCGGGTACCAAAACTAGAGAGAACGACAACTTTGCAGAGTAACCGGTTTACACTGAGTTGTACTCTGAGAAGCCCCCAATACCCCTATATATATAGGCAGGTCATGGGACAGGGTTCTCTGTTCCCGGCAATACGGGACTAAAAGCAGGAGTAGAAGGGTTCGAGATTTTCCACAAAAGCAACCAACTCGCAACTTGAACCGATCGGTTCACAAGTGAACCGGTCGGTTGGGGACCTGAACCGGTCGGTTGACATCTCACCCGATCTGTTGGGACCCTTGAACCGATCGGTTCACTCCTGAACCGGTCGATTGGGGTTCCTGATCAGTTCCCGGTTGACTTTCCTTCTTTTGTTTCTAATTGGTATCGAATACCAATCCTTGTTCCAATCAAATTGGGCAAGTGAAACACAAGGAAAATTCTCACCAATCCTACTTTCCCAACTTGCTCGGTTGCATCAGTTGAACCGATCGTTTCAACACTTGAAGCAATCGTTTCACCCTGACCTTGAGCCGATCGGCTCAACACTTGAGCCGACCTGTTCACCAAGCTCATCCGACCAGTTCATCACATGAGTTGATCGGTTGGGAGCACAGATTGTGCAGAATCAGTCAATTGTGATTTCAATCAATCTGATACTCCAATCATTGCATCCAACACCTTGAACATTATGATATTGATCTATCGATTAATTGAGTGTTTAATTGAACTACTAAACTTCTTTAGTAATCAATCTAAACATTGCTTGTGGACAAAACTCCTCTTCCAGGCTAAATCCTATGTGTGTGACCCTGTAGGTCCATTTCACGTTGGCAGTGAAAGTCCATAACACTTATGACTTCACAAGAAAAGAGTGGTGCCTAGTCACACATCAGTGCTACCCAAGTGAAATAGAAAGTTGGAGAACAACTTTCAATCCTACAATCCGTGAATGGTGTTACAATGAATGTATAATTCCTTTGTCACTGATATCCTGAATGAACTCGAGGCATGGAACAGTCATCCTGTCAACATTCATTCATTTCCTTGATCCCAGAGCAGACTGGGTGAGATGTGTGTGACATCAATATCACATATTGATTCACACGTGCATGTGCATGCCTTTCTCAATCCTACTCATCAAGTGGCCAAGGATATCAAACTCCCTCAGGAGGGACAAATCCCATATCTATCACTCACCCCTCAAAAGCCCCATGTATCAAAGCCACCCAATCATCACCTTTATAACAACTCATGTTTCAGGACTGCGTTTGATGATGTCAAAGTGTACCCAACGACATGTGTTGAGTGTAGTGATTTCAGGTCTAAGAATCACACTCACCACCATCACTGTGAGAGTTGACTGTGACTACCATGTCATGGTTCCATGTGTCACTCTCACTGTGGGTCTGTCCGGTACCTTGTTCTCTAACAAGTACCTATGTGCTTGGTTTGATATCACTATATCATGACTAATGAGATTCTGTCATCAACCAACACACAATCTAGTCTTCAGTGTTATTGATGTCTATGGTTATTTCCACAATAACAACCGACTAGGGACCAAACAAGAATGTATACTCTTAACATCCATATGATCTCATCGTTTAGGTCATGAACCTAAAAGCATACGTCATTGAGTAAAACAATTCTTTAGACATCTATCATGTTACACCATCATCTCAGAAACAGTTTTAAACATATAGATCGGAAATTGCCTTTATCATTATTCAAATCATTTACAAAGTATCCCATTACAATCATCATATGACTTGCTCTATGGGCATACATACCAACAAAAATGGCTAGCACCTCCAGGAGAGAGTCGTGGAGAAAGAAGGGCTCTTTCTCCCACGTTTGGGGTCGAGGGGTGACGTGTGGGTGTTGGTTGAGCTCTTCCCAATGAGTGGAGTTTCTCCTCAAAGATTAGAGCCCGCTGGATCGTGAATGGGTGGTTGAGATTTTATGGTCCATGAATAGCACCTGCTCCCAATCCACCTATGTTTGTGTGACACACAATATGTCACACCTTAATCTAATAATCATCTTACTTAGGTCTAGGGTCATTAATGAATTAAATAATGCTTATAAAATCAAAATGTTTATATATTTCAATTGGTATGTCCAATCAGTATGAAATTTTAGGTGGGTCTTACTACTCCAATTATCTTACTATGACATAAGTTCAAGATTTAAATCCAAATTTCACTACCATACTTTCATTAGAAGTTAAAAACACATAAATCACCCTAAATATGCATCTAGATTTTGCATGATATCTGAAGTTTTATGTATTCACATGATCAAAACATTGCAATGTTTGATTGTGATCATCAAGGAAAATAATTTGATATTCTATTAATATCATTAAATTTGCAAGGTAGAGAAAATAATTATGTAAAAACTCACTCTATCACATTTGTTGTGCTAAAGTAAGATGTGTTAGCTCACCGGATAAATTGCATGTCATTTTATGATTATCGGACTGGAAAAAAATGTCTACTAAATTTATTATGTGTTTTATTATTTTTTTTTGGTCAAGAAAGTGTGTTACTCTCATCCTATAAAATGGTAGGTCCAAAACCATACCCCAAATAGAAATACATCAAAGTTCAAAGTCTAGGAAAAAGCAAGGGGGAGGGAAAGCTATACAGAAGGAAGAGGAAGGGAAAGAAAAGGGGAGAAAGCTTCATAGACAAAAAGTCCATCAATATACAAAGAACGACAAACAAAAAGTATAAAAAATTGGCAGCACCAAAGACATACTAACATCTTTGCCTTCCAAAACTAGATCCAAAGCCATACTCACATCTCCGCCTTCCAGAACTGGAATTCAGAAAAACAAGGGAGCCATTCCAGACCTGTAGTAGCACATTCAACCACCTTGATCGGCACTAGATCAAAGGTACTCATCAGATAGCATACCAGGCTCCGTCTTCATAGCTCAAGGACAAGATAAGAACCCAGAGAAAAAGGAAGTGATTCCCAAGAGTTTATGTGTCTTATTATATATTTGTGTACATTATTTTTGTATAGTGGTGTATTAATATACAATTTGATGCCACTATTCATCTTTTGTATAAGCATATTATTATTGATGCAACTTTCAAAGTGATGTCACCCCTCTTTATCTTTCCCTTCACTAGAAAAAATGATGTTTTTGTCTCTCCCTTTATCTCTTTCCCCCTTTAGAACTTCTCTTATTTCTCTCCCTCCACTATATAGACATACTTGTTTATGGGCACCTGGTAAATTAGAAACCAATTATTTTAGTTCAACTCTTGTGAACTCAATTATATTACAATCAAAATGAGTAAACTAAATATAAACAATCTAAGATACTTTCTCTACCTTGTCTTTTTAACAAAGAACAACATCTCTCTTAAAAATATCAGCATTACATTGCTTCCCATTGACATGGATTCTCCATCCTCTCTCTTCCCACCATTTTCTTTCTGCAGCCCTCTTTTTTATTAAATCAACTTCTACTCCCGCCATTAATCAAGTACCAAAATATCCTCAATGTTTTTACAAAAACATTTTTTGTTGTGAAGTTACTCTTTCTCTATCAAATAGGAGTACACGACCATCCTCAATTCATTTTCATCTATATATGTTGCTCTTCAATTAATACGATATTATGATACCATTATTTCAATCGATTACCTTTAAATTGCCAATGCTCTCTCATCGTTCGAGACACCCGTTCTTTTTACATTCCTTCCTCATTTCAACCTTTTAAATATGTATTCGATAGCATTTGCCTAGAATGTCATATTCACTCAAATGTTAGACTTCCGTTTTTTAGTTCTCACTTTTATTTCCACTAATTTCATAAAGATAAGAGCATTTGACTATTTAAGATCCCATGGATCTTCAGTAATTCAAAAAGATCCACATTGCGTTCAATTTAGTTGTATCTGATATACAATATATAATGTTATATATATAACATGAACCATTTTTTATCTAATAGAAATGTTTTACTCAAGAAAATTTAGTGTCCATATTGGTGGACAGAAAAATTGTGTAATGATATTGTTGATGTGCATGTCACTCATGTGTTTACTAGTATATTATAAGAGATCCAAAATGTTTCTATCCGATATTATTTGAGGTTGATATGCAAAAATTATCTAAAATATAGCATCAAATAGCATAATATTTTATATTATCATATGAAAATTATGTACTACAAAAAATTAATGTTGTACACAAATTATACATTTGTTTTACAACAAAAAATCTACATTTTGATTGTTTTAGTTTTTTGTAATAAAATTAGGAATGTATATAGGTATCTTATATGTATGTTAAAAGTATTATTCAAAATATGGTATTTATTGGATTCACAATGGATATAAGATAACAAAAACTCAAATATAAGATCAATATTTGAAAAATATACAAAATGATATTAGCATGCATACATTAATAAAATATATGAATGTATAAATCTGGATATAAATTGTAAAACGCAATGTGCATATTAAATATAACCAATTAGTATTTACAGAATCATTTCGTGTATGAAAATCATATTAAAGTTTCACATTCATCAAATGCTTATATTTTTCATATTTATATATTAAATGTATTAATAAATATATGCATATGATCAATATTACAAAAACATGTATTTTTTATAGTAAGTTTGTAAAATTTACATATGATAGTTTAAATCTTGTATTAGTTTAGACTATAGCTCATATAATTTTACATGTCAAATTCAGACAGTATTTGGATCTAGAAAATTTCGAATCTCATATCGTATACCATTATATCTGGTTTGTAAAAAAAAAGACAATAACATTATTAAATATATTATTTATATATAACTATATAAATACAAAACTTGACAAATTATATGAAAAAATATAATAAAAAAACGATTACATGACGATTTTTCCTTGAAGATGTCAAATAGTATTGTATTTTCAAGGAGAGGTCGTACCGTAGGTGGTTGTCGTTGTCCATTCTCTCTATGCCCCCCCCCCCCATATAGGTCATTCTGGAAATAAGTTGGCACTATCTCCACTCTTCTAATGTTTTAGTCAAACTAGGCTATTTTTTTTAGAGTAAATGGATCGATTCATTACTTGTTGGTCATATGACATCTACAATTGGGAAGAAAGATACAAATAGAACAAACAAACATCAAGTTCAGTAACCCAAGAGCACTACAACTCATATTGGAACGATAGTGAGACATTTTTGCATTGATTCTTCTTCCTTGAGGCTGTCTTAAGCAGTTTTTAATGAAGAATTCCATCAACCTGAGCATTGAGTAGTGGTAGAGGTACTGGAACAAGATGGTATTCTGCTCGTATATCAACTCAAACAAAACCATTCAGCTGAGTAACAAGATCAAGCCAAAACAAAAAGGAGCTAGAGATCTCATCGCTCTTCTGAAGAGAGGTCGCAGCAAAGCGCGACAGATAAAATGCCGACTAGCGACGACAAACCAGGCAGATCCCGGCCGCTAGAACCAGCTCGGTGAAGGACAGAGCCCGATCCGCTCGAAGGGAGCTCCAAAGAAGACCACCAAAAGCTCGCCCCAGTAGTTGCCACAAAGCCGCTAGGCTCTACGACAAACATCGCCGTCAGAAAACTGGATCCACGCAACCTGGAGAGGAAGAGTGGCCCGGGGGGAGTGGGTCGGCGCTCACCGGCAGCCTTGAACCCCTCCCCCAAGCCAGCCGCACCGCAGACAAACTCTAGTCGCTCCTTTCGCCAGGGTCCTTCCCCCGCCCGAGCTAGTCAAACCAGGTATTTTTTCCGTCTTTTACATGCAAATATCGTTACAACTATTCGCTACTAAGATTCAACGTCATCCTCGTCCAACAGATCACAAGGTATGTTGGCTCTTGCCAAAATTGGACTACATGAGACAAGAAACCTTCAAAGAAAAAGACAAGAAGCTCCTACGGTCCTCCTGGTTTCTCTCATGGCCCAACACCACCTTAGGTAACACGCCATTTCCCTCTCACATCCTATAAGATGGGAACCCTTCGATCTCATCATCCTTGCAAGCCCTCGGTTGGGATGCTCCAATCTATCTTTTGAAGGGCTTGTAAGGGGTTGGGGCGTGGTTGTGGTGTTTGACGAACCACCTCCCAACTTTGCAACGAGAACTTCTTCTCATCATGCATTAACTATCCATTATCCCACCATTAACCGGCACGAAGGGAAAAAAAGAGAAAGATGAGAAGCAAGATGGTGTCTTCCCGTTTCGTCGGCGTCTTCGCCGTGCTGCTGCTCTTCCTAGCCGCGTCGGTGACCAGCCAGCCGGTGATGGACGACTACCTACTGAAGAAGGCGGCCGAGGTAAGGGAGAAAGCCATCAAGGTCTTCGAGGGCACGGACGTCGACGAGGCGTTGGACAACATCAACGGCCACGTGCACCAGGCGTGCGCAGACCACAAGAACCACACTTCTGAGAGGCGGCATCTGAAAGGCCGCAAGGGGCAAGGACCTTGCATGGCAACAAACCCCGTCGACCGATGCTGGCGGTGCGACCCACAATGGCACCGTCACCGGAAGAGGCTTGCCAAGTGCGCACTCGGGTTCGGCCGGAAAACCATCGGAGGCAAGCTCGGACGCATCTACGTCGTCACCGACGACTCCGACCCTGACCTCGTCAACCCCAAGCAGGGAACGCTCCGGTGGGGCGTAACCCGTAACGAGCCCCTGTGGATCATATTTGCACGTGACATGATCATCAGGCTCTCCGAGGAGCTCATCGTGGCAAGCTTCAAGACCATCGACGGCCGTGGCGCCAACGTGCACATCACCGGTGGGTCTGGGATCACGGTCCAGTACGCCATCCACGTCATCATTCATAATATACACATCCACAACATCCACCCCGGCAGCGGCGGCGTAATCCGCGACACCGAGTCCCACTTCGGGAACCGGCTGCCGAGTGACGGAGACGCCATCAACGTATACGCGTCGATGCACGTCTGGATCGACCACTGCTCCATGTACCGTGCCTCCGATGGGCTCATCGATGTCGTGATGGGGTCTACTGCCGTGACCATCTCCAACAACCACTTCACTCACCACGACCACGTCATGCTGTTCGGACACGCTAATAACCATTCCGACGACAAGATCATGCAGATCACCGTCGCGTTCAATCACTTCGGCAAAGGGCTTATACAGAGGATGCCTAGGTGCAGGTTTGGATTCTTCCATGTGCTCAACAACGACTACACTCACTGGGAAATGTACGCCATTGGAGGCAGCCAGAACCCAACCATCATCAGCCAGGGAAACAGATACATCGCGAACCCTAATATCAAGAGCGACCATAACTCTACCGAGGTAAGAATGCTTCTATAGCTGCTAACTGCATGCATGGCTTTATATTGATTGATTTTCTGCAGATAACAAAGAGGGAGAGCACACCTGAATCCGAGTGGAAAAACTGGATCTGGAGGAGTCAACAAGACAAAATGTTCAAAGGTGCCTACTTTAGGTCTTCCGGACCACAGAAAGGAAAGCTCGGCTTCTCCAGGGCGCAGGTCATCAAGGCCAAGTCCGGCAGTTACGTTGGCAGGCTCACACGCTACGCCGGAACCCTCAACTGCAAGAAGAACAAGCCTTGCTAATCAGGAATGACGATCGCATTATATATATGATTCACGACATACAGATGTCAAAGCAACTCTGACTTAATTAAGAGGCAGAATGGGAGCATATCCGTGATGAGTTTCAATCTAATAACATGTACGGAGATGACCCACATCCATCATATGGTGACAAAGAGGCTGTCTTTAATTTATTTTTTTGGAAGCCACAACAATGTATGTAATCCTATTCATCTGCCCATCCATACTTCCATCCTAACATCCTGTTCATTTCCATGTTTCGAGGTTGAAGAGTTTTCTTCGTAGGAATGTAAGAACATTTGAGGAAAAGCAAAACAGACATTTTAGTTATGTTCCAAACAAGTATGTCGTGTGTGCATATGTACCATCATATTTATCTATACTAATATTATATCTTTTCTTCGAAGTTAAGGGTAGCCTGACGAGTCTTATACTAATTGTATAGGACAACCAATCACAATGCCTTATTTTTTTCTCATTCTTCTTTAAGATCCAACCCCTTAAAAATGAAAAGAGAGAGATACCTACTATATGCTATAAGAAAATCTATTAGTTCCTACCAAATTTTTGTAGGACATGTCATATAGAAAAGGTGTCCGAAGTTAAGGGAGCAAATTGTACGACTCTATCTTCCATAACTTTTTTTTGCAAGCAAAAGTACAGAACCAATCCAGTGGCGGAACCAGAAATACACAATAGAGGGGGCTGAGTTCCTAAAGGGGGGCTGAAAAATAAATATGCACACACTGAGATTTGAACCTGCATCATTTACACAACTAAAGACACAAAGTACCACTTCAACTAGTCACTCTTTATGTCAAATACATTGTAAAGGATGTATATACCTAATTATTATTTATATTTTTTATATTTTCATAATCAAATTCCATCATTTTTTGGGGGCGAGGGGGGGCTAGAGCCCCCCCACCCTCCTTCCTAGTTCCGCCCCTGAACCAATCTAAATTTGGAGTGTTCCCATTTCATTGTAATTTTTGATGAGCTTGGTGAAATCCGATCATAGATTGTAAAGACAGCTCACCTAAAAGTGTGGAGGCTTTCGTTTTGTTTTAATAATGATCCATGCATTTCAAACATAATGATTGAGGATTTAGGGGGGGGGGGGGGGCGTTTGTTATAAGATACAAGAACTACTTAAAAATACATATCACTCGGGGCCGGTGGGGACTCACATCTTTTGTACCCAACGTCTATACTAGTCTTTGTACCCATAACATCTAATCCATTAATTTGGGGGCCCCACCGCAGTGTGTATGGTTGGCATGTACTGGGTACATTATTCTGGGTACATAAGATTTCAACCTTGGCCGGCCAGTGGGGTTGGCCCGACATACCTAAATTGGGGTTGTGCACCCCTTAAAAACATAAACATCACAAAAAGATGAAATAGAATAGCATAATACAATACAACACCATCATCAGTTGCATCTTCACGAGAACATGAGACTTCTAACATGAGACCTCTTGGCAGCATTACGCCTTCCATTCTAGGCCTCCTCGTCTGAAGCCTCTAGTAGTGATTCAAAGAAGATTGTTCCTTTGATGACGGTGGAGGTGGCCCCACCCTTCTTTTGAAGGCAATGGTCTTGAGGGCATTTGTATTTAATCTTTTGAGCTGAAGAAGAAGAAAAAAATAATAAATTCATAGATATTGTAGATGTTATTTCTTTGATTGTTATAAAAATAATATGTGTATTCACGCCAAACCATCCACATAACACAAGCAGCTAAAATAAGATTGTTATAGAAAAGGTTTGTATCCTAGTGTAAAAATAAAAAATCATAATTTGTATGAAACATCGAGTTAAAGCTGCTAGCATGCACACAAGGCACAAAATATTGAGACCAAAATACTTCAACAATAGGGTAGGTTAAAAAGCAATGAGTAATATCTTCATAATCAGTGTGACAAAGAAAGCAAATGTTAGGACCATAGAAACCCCTAGATTGCTTATGAACACAAAATAGTTGTTTATTATGAGCAGCAAACCAATCATGAGCTATGACTTTCATGGGACATTTTGACTTCCAAATGGGATCTATGGGCTCTGAGGGGGTGACTTGAGTTTTTAAAAACATAAACCAAAATGGTTAGACCTTCAAATTCTATCCCAAGACAAATATTGCAAGCATAAAAAGTAAGGGGAAGAGATATCAACAACTAAGAGTGAAGGAAAAAATTTGGAGTGTTTCCATCTCAAAGGATGTAGTACTACTACCTCGAGTGGTCAATCGATGGGGTTTATAACCTTGAGTATCACCTTGTATTCCACCACAAGAGTTACCAAACAAGGGAGATGACAAACTTACAAGGGACCCATGCATCTTTCCTTATCTTGGGTCGACTATCCTTTACCTTGACCTTCCTTATCCAAGGAAGAAATTCAATTTGTCATCTTTTGATAGAGAGCTTCACAAAGAATAAGTAGGGATGACTCTCTTACAAATGATCTATTTACTCTAATGAATGCAACAGGGTATCAAGCTCAAGGAGTCATAAGGTGCTCTAGAAATATTTTCTCTCAACTATTGTATGAAAATATATAATTCCTTAGGAATCTTAAATATATGTCCTATTTAGAGTTGAGTGTTCCTACTAGCCAATAGACTTGGTTAGCATGAATTCTATCCCTTTTGGTGGATGGATTTGATGTCCAATAGACATAATTCCACTTGAAATCCTCCTCTAAAAAATACTTTTGCAGTTTAACAAAAGCAACAACTACTTTACAGTTAGGTGAGTTTTGTGTACCAAATCTCGACCAATTGTACTAGCAAAAAAACTCGACTAGGTCAGTGGTCAAGTTTCAAGTTTGAAATATTGACAATGGTCCTTGTTGAGATTTTGTCCTTGTGTCCATTGAACAAGTTACACCAGGAAAAGCTCAATCTATGGAAAACTTTGAATAATCCAAGTTATGAGTGTCGATCAAGTTACACCAGCATAAACTCAATTAGTGTAACTTACTGATTTGGAAAATTCAAACCTCTCTGAGTCATACAGTCTTTACATATGAGTTACATCAAAGTTATGTATGTAATTCTAGTTGTTCTTTGAGATTGAATTTTAAGCTTGTATAACTCAATTTTTCCAATCTATGGTTTGCAAGTTAGATCAATTAAAGCTTGTCCATCAATATGAAATGATATCACTAGAAATTATAAACATATATGAATAAAGTAGTTAGGTAAGCATCAAAACATGAGCAATATAAACTATTGTGTCAACATTCTCCCCCTTTTTTAGATGACAACCCATTGCAAAGTACATTATAAAGATAACAATTGAAATCTTTTACCTTTGAATCTTGGAGGGGTTTAAACATTTGGTTAACAAGAACCCTTAATTCATACTTATATAGCATATTTGTTAATCATCAGTAAGATAACACAATAGCAAGATAATTGTGTCTTAAAACAAATGAAATTCTATAGAATTTTAAATCATTCACAAGCAGTTGCATAGGTATGAAATTTAGAATCATTTCAATATAGATAGGTGTTGATGCCCCATTTATGGTAATTTGATTAACAATCATGATTAATCATGCTCTCTGGCTAATGGTGGAATTTATTTTCTTTAATCTACATTTTTTTGCACTTTCCACCTACTAATCCTTCAATTTTTTCTATTTGCCATGTGTCAAGGTCATTTATCTAGACTTGCGCATACATTGTCCTTTATTGGTCTCTTTTGTAAGTCTCTTCAGCAAATTATCAATTGAATTATCAATGTATAAAAGATTCAAATCCAATCCTAGTTGGAAATTCAATTGGTTTTTTTCATCTCTCCTTAAAAATCAAAGCCATTATTTTAATAGAGAAGACATATCCCTCAAGTTTTCATATGTGCTTCTTCTAATATATTTAATGAAATTTTAATGCTCAAAGACACAATTTCACGATAAAAAATGAAATCCCCTATTCGATATACACTCATAACCTTCTACAAAGTTAGAGAGTGAGATCAGGAAAGCCTTTACTTATTTCTAGGGGGACACCCTGGCTAAACACTTGCTTCTTCCAGGGTTCCGCATAGTGGAACATGGTTCTCTATTAATGGTGCACCCCATGGAAACCAACATTTCGAAGGGTCCCATCTTGGTCAAAACTCAATTTTATTTACTATTCATGATCAGATGATAATTCATTCTTGAAACTTCTTTTTTGACATTGAACCCTTTTTCCATCAGAAAGAGGTTTAAATACCCATCTAAATCTACCATCAACCAAGGACCCTTTGACTCTATTAAAACTAGAGAATGAACTATATCATCAGTTCAAACTCAATCGGCGCATGTATATAAGATCCTTCTCCTAGAATGAATATGTCAATATTTGGGGAGGTTGCAACAATGATAAGGAGGTACTAAGGGCCTCTAGATTTAGTTTTTCATCTTAATTGCTAAATCTAGATAGCAATAGCTACTCATCTAGATTGCATTATAACAACTTCTCATATTCTTCTATCTTGCATCACAATAATTGTTCATTTACTTGTTCCAATTGACAAATATAATCATGCTAAATATCTAGACCTTTCTTGTTCATGATGATATTATCCAATTGAATTAGCAACTTATTTACATTTGTGTTTGATATTTTGAAAGAGTTGCATCTTTCTTGTGATTGAATACTTACCCAAGTTCATCTTGATTAAAAAATGTGATATGGAACATATTAAGATATTCACACACAAACCCATGTTCATATCTCGCTTGACCAACTCCACCTTTCTCTTTACATCATTTCTCTTTATTTCTCACATGTCATCCCAATCTCCTAGGAAGAATACCTACCATGGGAAATCTTGAATCTATCAGAATCACTAAATCAAAGTAGCACATTTTTTAGGATGATTAAAGAAAATTTCATAACCATATTAAGCCCCTGGAAGACTCCCATACCTTAATCACATTTTTTTTCTTTCTTAACCAAAAAAAAACCAACTGCTTTTGATGAATTCAAGAATCCATATGATATACCATTTTCTAAGTGACATGAGTATTCCTAATACCCTCCCTAGACTTAATAGGAATGTTTATCTTGGTCTCTTGTCTATGTCCTCCGCATCTTATTTTCCCTCTGTTGGAGTCATTTCAATCATTTTGTATTTTATCTCTGATTTATATACTCATATATAAGTTCTATTGTTTTACTCACAAAATAAGATGGTGACACTGATTACATTATCTTTCCTTTTTAGTTTTACAAAAACCATTGAGATTGGCTCCTTTGCTTATTTTTCTTCACAAGCAACATAGTGTGGAGGCTCCAGTT
Source organism: Alisma plantago-aquatica (assembly GCA_963693085.1). Lineage (NCBI taxonomy): Eukaryota > Viridiplantae > Streptophyta > Magnoliopsida > Alismatales > Alismataceae > Alisma > Alisma plantago-aquatica. The sequence goes on from OY856415.1 coordinate 543,852,044, forward strand.
GGGAATTCTTAGACAGTTCGAGTTGTATTTCTTTTTATGAGTTTCCTTTTTGGTTTAGTTTTTTTATAGACTTACTTACATTTCCTATTTAGTTTCTAAAATAAAAACAAAAAACAAAAAAATGATGTAACACAAAAGATACTTACATGATTGATTGATTTGGAAGGTAAGAAGATTAGATGTCAACTTGTGAATTCTTAGTTACTTTGTACTTGTTATATGTTTCTGTCATAGGATTGCACTGGAAAGAACAAAATTTTCACACTTTCACTCTACACTTCTATAAACCCATTCATCTACACAATGGTTGTCAACACTCATGATGGATATCAAGATAAGGCTTGGAGGTGTTAGTAAAGGTACTGACACATTATGGTGTTGGACATCTAAAGGCCTGGAGGACACCTCCCAACTCTCCTAGCACCAGCAGCTGATTAAGACCATTGTACTTTCACAAGGTGTACTGAGAATAGCATCCAAATCAAAAGAAATTGGATCACCCATACACGAGTGTCGTCACACCCTGGAGAAGTTAAGAAGCAACCCCTACCATACAGGTCAAGCTTGAGTGAGTGCATAAATTAAATCTAAAAGTATGAGATAAAAGGGGAAATCTTCTTCTTCTTCCACACTTAAATCATCATATTGTATCCTAATGTGCATTTTTAGATGCTTGTTTGTTTTATGTCTTGATAGTATTTTTCTCTAATTATCTTACATACCACATTCTTATAGCATATTAATGTTTACAAAATATCATGCCAGCCACTATCAAGGATGACACATGTTTATCGTGCACTAAACGCAAATGAACGTATCGAAGTAATATAGGCCTTGTGAGGCTCGAGTCGAACTCAGGGAAATATGAATTTTAGTAGACTACTACTAACTGGTTGCGATCAACTAAACTGATTAAAAGAGTTGATTGGTTTTGAAAAAGAAAATAAAATAAAGTGAAAATAAAGTGAGTGATGATTAAATGTTGGTTTAATCAATGAGGATGGGATTCCTTAGGATTGCTGATTTCACCACGGGGTCTCGTTATACCTAATATCTCACATAAATAACATAGATTTTATCAAATCTTAGATAGAGAGCCTGTAATCAGGATTGCCCGCTTCCACGGTACAATCCACTACCTAAATCTAAGCCAATTCTACTTCTATAGCAATTTATATCTTAGATTAGGCACATTATCGATGACTCTGTCCATCTCTCCACTATCTGTACGTCACCTAGTCTAAGGAACGTATAAGATAGTGTATAATAGTGGGTTTTCTAACCTTTAATCCCCTTTCCAGAGTAATTATTAGTCTAATTATTTACCTATGGTCATAAAGCATAAGTAAATCAAGCAATATCCATAATTATATATCCAGGAAACAAGAATCCTATATTAACTCATGTAAAAATTCAGTACAACGGTTCATCGGGATAGTCCCGGGTCCTAAGGAACGATGGGGATTAGTCGTGCATGGTTAACAATAGAGAATACATAGGAGTAGAGAAGAAAAATGTGGGAAACAAGGAAAAAACTCATATAACCCCTGATACGAAGGTGTTCTTGGAGATCCTCCTCGAGAAACGTGCATTTTGCAGTCTTCTGACAGCAAAATCGCTCGTCGAAGGTGCCCAGATTGCCCGGTTGACGGCCTTTGGCTCTAATATCCTCTCTCTCCCTCCTTCTTGGATGGCAGGTGGCTCGATCTCCAATCCCCCTTGGACTGGCCGTCCTCCCCTTAGGTCATAGGACCACTTTACGGCATCGAAAAAGCTCCACCGTCGGATAAGAATGATCTGATTTAGTGTAGAATTCGGTAGATCCCGACGTTGTCAATACGATCGGCACCCAGGTCGATAGTATCAACCATGATGTTGATATTTTCTTCCAATTTCGAGTTCCGATGTTGATTCCTGATGAAATCACGGGGTCGATAGTATCGACTTTGTACAGTGTAAAAGTACCTAAAAAGTACCCCAAACATGTGCATACGTATGGGGATTATATAAAATCATATAAATAAGATAAAATAAGTATAATTTGATGCAAATAGAGTTTAAAGGCCACAATAGTGAATTATGCAAATATAATTAAGAAACTGACAAATACGTGCATAAAACAAATATAAAATAATCCTATAAAAGTGACTCAAAACCCATGCATCAAACTCCCCTAAGCTTAAACCTTACTCATCCTCGAGCAACAAAACCTTGGATCTGATTGAGATAAGTCAGCAAAAGGACATAAATACATGGAATGCATCTGAATCATCCCCACTTTCTTTCCACAAACCAGCCCTGACCACTTAACACTAACTGCCATCTAGGCGACCAAGACCTACGTAAAAGATGCATGTCCCCCAATCAATGAAACACTATCGATTAAAGTAGTTAATATGATAACTCATCCGGTCCATACTTGATGCATCATGTGATCTCCTATCTACATTGCTCCTTTCATCTAGCTACCATTTATGTGGAAGTTGTTCTCTTGATAAAACAATGAATGTGGAGACAATCATAAATGTGGCCTACCAATAGGAGCAATGAGTGGACGGGATAGGTGGATGTGGAAGAATCATGAGCACAAAGAATCATTCATGCAATGAAAATATGATGAACTTATAATGATACAAGATATGAAATGATCCTAATGCCTACTCATTGAAGTAGAATGATGCATGCACTATCATTTCATCTCAGAGTAAGATGAAACATTTACAAAAACTACATCATGTACTAATTCTTCTTTATGATAAAGGTAAGATCATGCCCTTTCTCCATTATTTTCTTCTAAAAAGTTACTCAATCTTTTTTTTCTCTTTTTTTTCAAGCCCCCTTTCAAAATGGCATGACTATTTTGGGCTTCTATTTACATTACACTTCTTCTAAACCATAATATTTTTTAAGAGTATGGGAAAAGATCACGACCTTCTCATGTTTAGAAGAATGAAGTTAGCACATGATGATAACTACATGCTTTATGTAATGCAAATGCAACTAAGTAAACAATAATGTTATGCAACTAAATGATGTGCACCTGAATTAATGTTGTGCATGTATATTTTCTATTTTTTTATTTTTCACTAATGCAAGAAAAAATAACAAAATTATGCAAATCCTACCATGTAATGTAAGTGAAATCAAAAGAATGAACAATTCAATGTACTCAATCTTCTTATGGTGGTGGAGTGATGAATGTGTGTGGTGAATGAGATCACACAGCTAAAAGATAAGACCTTCTAAAAATATCATATGTCCCTCTCTAAAGACCTGTGTATAGGGTAACTGAAGGATTTCTCTCTTAAACTATAGTCTAAGGTCACGTTAGTATTTGGTCAGTTTAGGCTCAACAACCTTGTCAATCACTTTTCCTTAGACAAAAAAGATGGTCATTCATGTCCCTATGTCTTGAAGCTGACTCACCCAAGCACTTCCTCAGTTATGCAACTCAATTACTCACAAGAATAAGCTCAAAAAGTCTTCAATATGCTCATTTTTTCATGTGCACACAACCCAAGAGTAATACTCCCAATAAAAACCATGCATTTATTGCTCCACATATTACACTAGATAGATGTGGATCCTACAAAAGCGGTTAATCTAGAAATAAAAACAACTAATATTTCAAAAGTCAAAGAAACATAAATAAGTAAATAAAAATTAAGACAGAGGGTTGTTCCAACACCCCCCACCCAAGCTTGAATATGACTATGGCCTCATAGTCAACATTCCCACTTAAGAGGTGGAACAGCGGTACCATTCGCTTTGAAGTGTGGTGAAGATGGATGGTTAGATGATCAAGTAGACCAAGTGATGCTTGCTATCTCCCTCTTTTTGGTGGCCCACTTTTGTGTCTGAGTAGTTCTAAGATGTGACTCACTTCATCCTTCTTTGCTCTACAAAAAACGGTGTGAAAAAATCTCATTTCGACACCTTTCACAGCCTGTTTTATGTAGTTGTCTTGCAGGTGTCGATACTATCGACACCAAGGTCGATTGTATCGACTCTTACTCAGTAATTTTGGTGTACCAACGCATATACAAGCCTGAGAAATCAAAATTATCGATACTATCGATAGGGGTGTCGATAGTATTGATGGTTACTGATAAAAATGTGTATGGTTTCTCCAGAGAACTCGACACTATTGACACTAGGGTCGATAGTATCGACTCTTGCTCATGTTTAATGATCCAAACTCGATACTATCGACAGGGGTGTCGATAGTATTGACCGTAAAAGTTTTGCACACTTCAAAACACGAGTTAGGGTACCATTTTTATAAAAAGTATCAAAACCTAAGCAAAAAATAAGTACATAAACATAAAAGAATATAACCAAATATAAAATAAACCTAAAGTTGGGTTGCCTCCCAACAAGCGCCCTTGTTTAATGTCCTAGGCTTGACATAAGGATACCTTTAACCTAGGTTGTCAAGGGATGTCTCTAATGATTCATTTGGCAATTTGAATTCAACTCTATCATCACCAATCCCAAGTGTCAAGTAACCTTGCTCACTGGCAGTAATTACATCAGTCGTAGCTTGGAATGGCCTTCCCAATAGCATCTCACATCCTTCCATCTCATTCATTTCCATGACTACAAAGTCAACACGAAAGATGAATTTTTCAACTTTGACTAGCACGTCCTCGCATATACCTTGTGGCTTCACAATGGATCCATCTGCCAACTCAATTGTCATGGAAGTTTGTATTGGCTTCTTCAATCCCAGCTTTGAAAAAGTGGCAAGTGGCATAAGATTAATGCTTGCTCCTGAGTCACACTGTGCTTGTGGAAAATATTGGTCACCTATGGAACATGGGATGTAGAAACATCCTGGATTTTTCCTCTTCTTTGGCAGCCTTCCTTGGATTATAGAACTCACTGTTTCATCAACACACACAACATATGTATCTTTGATCCGCCGTTTCTTGTTGATGATGTCTTTCATGAATCTTCCATATGAAGGAATTTGCTCTATAGCCTCCACCAATGGAATGTTAATGTGGAGCTTTCGGAAGATCTCAAGAAATTTCTTGAAGTGCCTTTGCTCTTTCCTTGGCTTCAGACTATCTGGGAATGGCACGCTTGGCTCCTTTATGCGCTTGTACGGTGGAATATATGGAACTCTACGGGTCTCCTCCCCTAAGCTTGCTTCAATGCCACCTTCTAAGATAGGATTTGGCACATCATCCGTGGATGACATGACTTGTGGATACTTCTCCTTATTGATAGTGTCTGCTCCACTATAAAGTCGAGCTTTCACCTACTCTTCGAGTATGTTTCAACTGCCTGCTGCTTGAAATTGTGAATCTTCCTTACAAGGTCATTGGTCTTCTCGGGTGGGAAGTATCTTTCAAAGAATACCTTGATCATTTGATCCCACATCTTGACAGATTCTTTTGGCAAGTTATAGAACCACTCCTTTGCATTGCCTGCTAAGGACGATGGGAATAACTTCATATAAATCTATTCCTGAGGGAACCTATATACCTTCACCATATCACAACTCTCAACAAAACTGCTAATATGGGCTATTGGGTCTTCATGTTGAAATCTATTGAATGACTGCGTCTTGACCAATGCAATGAGCCCTGGATCAATTTTATAATTTGGAACATCGATGGCTTGCTTCTTGATTGGCCCCTTTTGTGCGAATGAAGAAGATGCTTTGATCTTCTCCCAGATCGTCTGCTCCTCATTTGTCGCTCTGTCACCCATTATTACTTTACTAGTACCTAAAATTTCAAATGATAGTGTATGAACCGGTACTAATAATTAAAACAATGAATAAGATTTGTAATTTAGTTCAAAAGATTAAAAGAAAAAATATAGGAATTAAAAGTGGCCTAGTGTGGTCACTCGCAGCACTCGTAGTGCTGAAACTCGTCGTTTCCCCGGAAACAGTGCCAAAAAGTTGACACATACTTATCGTGCGCTAAATGCAAGTGAACGTATCGAAGTAATATAGGTCTTGTGAGGCCCGAGTCAATCTCAGGAAAATGTAAATTTCAGCAGACTACTACTAACTGGTTGTGATTAGCTAAACCGATTAAAAGAGTTGATTAGTTTTGAAAAAGAAAATAAAATAAAGTGAAAACAAAGCGAGCGATGATTAAATGTTGGTTTAATCAATGAGGATGGGACTCCTTAGGATTGTCGATTTCATCACGAGGTCTCATTATACCTAATATCTCGCATAAATAACATAGATTTTATTGAATCTTGGATAAAGAGCCTGTAATCAGGATTGCCCGCTTCCACGGTACAATCCACTACCTAAATCTAAGCCAATTCTATTTCTGTAGCAATTTATATCTTAGATTAGGCATATTATCGATGACTCTGGGTGTCTCTCCACTATTCGTACATCGCCTAGTCTAAGGAACATATAAGATAGTGTATAATAGTGGGTTTTCTGACCTTTAATCCCCTTTCCAGAGTAATTATTAGTCTAATTCTTTACATATGGTCATAAAGCATAAGTAAATCAAGCAATCTCTACACTTATATATCCAAGAAATGAGAATCATATATTAATTCATGCAAAAATTCAGTATAACGGTTCCCCATGCTATAGTCCCAGGTCCTAAGGAACGATGGGGATTAGCCCCTTGATAGTATCGACCATGATGTTGATATTTACTTCCAATTCGAGTTTCGGGGTTGATTCCTGATAAAATCTCGATACTATCGACACGGGGTTGATAGTATCGACTCTGTACAGTGCAAAAGTACCTAAAAAGTATCGAAACATGTGCATAAGTCTGGAGATTATATAAAACCATATAAATATGATAAAATAAGTATAATTTGATGCAAATAGAGTTTAAAGGCCACTATAGTGAATTATGCAAATATAATCAAGAAAATGACAAATATGTGCATAAAACAGATATAAAATAGGCATGTAAAAGTAACTCAAAACCCATGCATCAAAGGACCACTCAAAAACCCAATTATCTTCCAAAAAATCTCTCAGCCTAACATATTCCATTAGGCTTCCAAAGATTTTATCAGACAATCCTTCATAATTTTTTCAACCTATCATACATTGTTAGGTTGCCAAATTTCCTCTACATTGTGTAGGAGCACATGCATCGGGCACCATAAGCATGCATATACCCACCAACGGTACTTGTAGACTTCCAACCCAACCTAATGCAATCTCATCACCCTAGTATGCTGGTCTGAAGTGATTGCATTGATCCAGACTCATAGGCTTAAAGTGGGCACATCGTTCTAGGCAAACGAATTGACATACCCAGGGCCTACTTGGAGCTCATTGATCGATCCACTTGCATCGATCAGTCTAATAGATGGATGTGAGCACAAAACTATGTTATTTTAGTATCAAGATTATTTTTGATGAATCCATAATTAATCTAATAATACAAATAGGCAAACGAGGGAGGATTGAAGCAAGGCAAGGTTTGTGGTCTTACACTACAAATAAATGGAGATAAATAAATAAAAATTCTAGAAGAATATTGTTGTTCGTTGATATACATTGTTTAATTATATTTTCTCTTATCATAATTGATAAATGGATTTATAGTTAGTTATTATATACATAGTTCACCAGAGATTTGGATGAATAATATCTTATCGTAGGAGTTACAAAAAAAGTTATATACATAATTAACATGTTTGTTAAATTATGTATACATAGTACCCACTCACCGAGGTAGAAAACTCATGCAATCTCCTAAAAATTTTACTTGTATCTTTTGAGAAGCTTAATGTGGCACAGAGTCTCAGTTGTAGTAGATTAGGACTGATTTGATTGCCCATGCCCACTCAAGTCCCAACAATGTCCGATGAGTTTGTAGATTTCTGGCACTAGATATATAGACATATATATATACATATATATTGGCATTTCATATATATATATATATATATAGAGAGAGAGAGATATATTTTTATATATATTAATGTGTATCAAAATATTTTAGATGATGATGTAAATTAAAATGATATTTTTCTAAAGAATGTCTATTCTCATAATTACAAAATTCCAAACAAACCAAAACATTATCTGTGTGTCTAACATTAAATGTTAGTGGATTCGTGATTCATTTAAATAATTGGTAGCACGTATAATACATATACACTGAAATATTAGAAAGTGTGAGTTCCTAAAATTCTATCATATATTAATGCAAATAGACCTTGTTATAAAAGAAATTATGTTAACTATTAGTTTGAAGAGTATATATCACTTTACACGTATAGCCAGTGGTGGATCCAGAAAATTACATCTGGAAGGGCTGAAATCAATGTATATGTTTTTGAGTTACCACATGGGGGCTGAGTTTAAAAAAAAATCTATTGGGAGTTAAACTTACACACTAGATTTTGTAAACATGCCATCTAAGACTCAAACCAATTGCTTTCTTATTTAAAAGTTATGCACTCAATGTATTTATATGCATATTTATATTTGTTTGATACTAAATATACATATATGAGACTATTTTCTGAGGAGTGGGATAAAGCCCCAGAAGCCTCCCCCTAAATATACCCATATGTATATCAATACGATCGAAATTGTATTGTTTACAATTGTAACCATTAATGTATGTGATACCTTGTGGTTGAAGTGTTGAATATCATGTGAAATTATTGTTGAAGATAACATATTCTCATGTTTGCATTAATATACGCATTCATCAGACATCATGTTAGTTTATGATTTTGATAAACATATGTAGGTAATAATGGGGTACATTTTTCAAAAAGAGGGTAAATACCCTATCGGTTACGTGTTTACTTGGTCACTTAAATGTATGGTTAAGACTTTGCCTAACCCTATCATATCCAGCTACAATAACAAGAGTTTGCACTAATTGACTACGAAAAAAATAAGGCCAGTTTACTTGCTCAAATTGTGCCTTTCTTTCCTTACTATTAGTAATAGAACTTCACTTCAAAATTATACACATTATTCAGCATGTCCCGGTTTTTTTGCCAATTACATTTGGACGAAATAAACCTACTTGTAATCATGAAACTAGCCATTGTCTTCTACTAATAGGCTATGTTTGGTTTGCTGAAAAGGATGTAAACATGATGTGAAAAGGAAAAATATACGAAGGTATATGTATAGGATCGAAGATTTGTTTTCTCTTCTCATGTTAGGATACAATGAGGATAGGACTATTAGTTGCTAGGGAGATGTCCTTTTCACCAAAACTAATCAGCAAATCGGAAGAACTATATCAGGCGTAATTGAAGAGGAAGACACCACTAAGAAAAATGTGCTTTATTCATTGCGTCCGATATTTTGTGCGTAGATTTTCAACTTTTTATCAAAACATCATCGTCCAGGAGGTTCTATATCTTATTTGCAATATCGGTGAGCTCTTTGGAGGTGTTGTACTACGGTGGGACCGGCCCTTAGTAGAGTGACGGCCAGAGGTCCTGCACTTGGACAATGACCACGAAGAGGCCGAAGTGGCAGGTGACTCTCCTGGTGTAGGAAACGAGAACGGCAATTGAGGCACAGAGAGTGCGATGCGCGCCGCGCATGGGAGGCGGAGGCTGCCAGAGGAGACGGGAGGAGCGGAATCAGCGGCTAAAGTTGGAGCGTGAGCATCCTTAATGCTGACAAGATCGGCTTGACTATCAGCGGCGGTGGACTTTGCTTTGACGATGAGGACAAGCATGGAGGCAAAAGCAGAGAGAGACGGGGGCGAGTACATGTGCAAGCAGAGCACAGAGCTCCATGGTGGACGGAAGTCGGGACCAATATTTGGGGATCTGGGTTTTTGTACCGCGTAAATCCCTGGGGGTATGGCGGAACATAAAGTCCTAACGATACAGGTTCCTAGTACCGTCGAAATGTAATCCAAAACAGATTTTTTATCAAACCAAACATGGAATTCGGCTTACCAAAACGATTAAATCATATCCTGTATAAAGTCCCTCAAACCAAACGGGACCATAATGTATTTCCACTTCCTCTACCTATCCGTCAGGCCATGTGGAGGTTATGGGGGGTCTTGCATTTTCCGTCAATACTTGATTTGTGCAACCGTCAAAGGTTGGCTATCACTAGTTAATTAATGTCATAAACTAGCTTCTATTTGGGTATAATTGTTGTATCCAGATCCATGATGTGAATAGTATTTGATGTATACTATAGAAAAAAAAGTAAGACTCAGTTGGAAGCCATTCATAGTATATTTTTATAATTACGGATAAGTCGGTATCTATACTATGGAGATGATGAGACAGTCATCATCATCTAAGCCTCAATCCCAACTATGTTGGGGTCGGCTACATGGATCTTTCGTTTCCATTCAGCTCTATCATGGGTCATATTCTGATTGAGATGTAGAGATTCAAAATCTCTCTTTATAAGCTCATCCCATGTTAATATAGGCATTCCTCTTCTTCTATTTATAGTGTTTAGCTCAATAGCATTGTTTCGTATAGACGCACTAGTAGGTCTGCGTTGCACATGTTCGTACCATCTGAATCGGCCCTCGTGCAACTTGTCCTCAATGCTCGCCACCCCCACTTTATTTCTGATATCGTCATTTCTCAAGCGATCTTTTCTTGTCTTCCCACACATCCATCTCAGCATACACATTTCAGCCACATTCATCTTGTTGAGACCTTGTTTCTTCACAGCCCAACATTCACTCCCATGGAGCATGACTGGTCGTATAGTTGTTCTATAAAACTTACTTTTTAACCTGAGAGGGATCTTTTGATCGCAGTTGCACTCCTCCATTTCAACAATCCTGCAGTGATCCGGTGACAAACATCATTTTGGACATCCCCGTCTATTTGAATAATATAACCCAAGTAACAGAATTTATCACATTTTAGTATATCTACTCCGTCCAACTTGGCTCCATCATTCACACTGTGAGATTGGATGAAATTGCAATGCATATACTCAGTTTTGCTCTTACTAATCATCAATCCATTTGATTCTAATGCCTTTCTCCAACGTTCAACTTTATCATTTAATCAATCTTTAGTTTTGTCAATCAAAACAGTATCATCAGCAAATAACATACACCAAGGAATATCATCATGAACATTCTTTGCCAATTCATCCATAACAAGAACAAATAGATATGGGCTGAGTGTGGATCCTTGGTGTACCCCAAATGTGATAGGAAAAGTTGGTGTCTCTCCTCCAGGAGTCTTGACACTTGTAGTAGAGGTACCATACATGTCATTGATCAAGTCAATGTATTGGATAGGCACACCTTTTTTCTTCAAAACCATCCATAACCCTTCTCTGGGTACTCGATCATAAGCCTTCTCTATATCGATAAACACCATATGAAGATCTCTTTTGCTTTGTCTATACTTCTCCATAAGCCTCCTTATCATAAAAATAGCATATGTTGTTGATCTTCCAGGCATGAAACTAAAATGGTTGTTTGATACCTACGTTATAGATCTTAACCTCTGCTCAATAATCCTCTCCCAAAGCTTCATCGTGTGACTCATCAGCTTGATACCTCTATAGTTTGTACAACTCTGAATGTCACCTTTGTTCTTGTAGATTGGGACTATAGTACTATTTTTCCACTCATCCGGCATCTTCTTGGTCTTCATGATCTTGCTAAAGAAATTTGTTAACCACATAACTCCCTCATCCCCCATACTCTTCCATACATCAATGGGAATACTGTCTGGTCTGCATGCCTTTCTCATTTTTATCTTTTTCAAAGCATTCTTGACCTCAAATGGTGAAACTCGTCGTGTGTAAATGATATCTCTTATATTCATGTCACACGAGTCGCTAACATTATATGTAGTATCTCCATTGAAAATCTTATGGAAGTAATTTCTCCACTAGTTCTTGATATCTTTATCCTTCACCAATACTCTACCATCTTCATTCTTTATGCATTTTACTTGGCTCAAGTCTCTTCCTTTCCTTTCTCTTATACGGGCCATTTTATATATATCTTTTTTCCCTTCTCTAGTTTCCAACTTCTTATACATATCATCAACGTATCTAGACCTTGCCTCCCGAACAACCTTTTTAGCTTCTTTCTTTGCTTGCTTGTATCTTTGGAACGTTGCATCATCTCCAGATTTGGGCAAGTTCCTATAGATCTCCCTTTTCACTTTAATAGTGTTTTGTACTTCATCATTCCACCACCAAGTCTCCTTCTGTGGAGGCCCACAACCTTTAGACTCCCCCAAAACCACTTTGGAAAAAAAATATGCAGGAGCTCATGTTATGCCACATATTGTTAACATCAGACTCCAAATTCCAATTTACCTCCTTGATGAGTTTATCATGAAAAGTCAATTTCTTTTCTCCTTTAAGATTCCACCACTTGATCCTACTATCTTGGTTTCTATTATGCTTTCCTTTATTGATCTTCATGTTAATATCCAAAACCACCAACCTATGTTGGGTCATGAGTTCTTCACCAGGAATCACTTTACAATCCTTGTATATGTTACGATCCACCCGCCCTGTAAGGAGGTAATCAATTTGACTACAGTTGTGCCCACTCTTGAAAGTAAATTTATGAGATTCTCTTTTCTTGAAATGGGTGTTTGCCAAAAGCATATCATATGCAACTGTAAAATCTAATATCCTCTCTCCTTCTCTGGTCCTACTGCCATATCCAAAACCACCATGAACTCTCTCATATCTGACATTGATACTCTCAACATGGCCATTTAAATCACTCCCAATGATAATCTTCTCCTCGGTCGGTATTCCTTGCATCAATTCATCCATGTCATCCCAAAAATCCTTCTTCGCATCCTCTCTAAGTCCAACTTGGGGGGCATAAGCGCTAATAATGTTAAAAATATTTCCCCCAAGAACAACCTTGATAGATATGATTCTATCACCCATCCTTGTAATCTTGATGACGCCATCCTTCAACATCTTATCAACAATCATACCTATGCCATTTCTATGTTTATCAATACCTGTATACCAGATTTTGTATCATGTGTCTCCAATCTCTCTGCAGCGTTCCCCTGTCCACTTGGTTTCCTGCAAGCAAGCTATATTGACTTTTCTTCTCATCATGGTATCCACTATCTTCAAAGATTTCCCTATTAAAGAGGCAATATTCCAAGATCCAAATCTAATCCTTTTTTGTTGAACTTGCTTCTTTACTTGCCTTCATCGAAAATGTTGCCCCTGCACATTTTTCACTGTATCTGGGCAATGATGTGGTGGTACTAGCTTCTTTACCCACACTCGTCTAAAGTGTGGAAACTCTTTCACATTTTTCACTACATCCAGGCGATGATGCAGCGGGACTAGCTTCTTTACCCACACTCGTCCAAGATGTGGAACCCCTTGTTTGTCCTTCAACACAACCGGGCGTCGCTGTGTCGAAACCCTTTGCATATTTATCACTACACACGGGTGTCGATGAAGCGCGTCTCTAGGTAGGGACGCTCCAACGATATTCTTATAAGGATCCATGTCATACAAAGAGTGACAAAGTTTTTATAGGCTGGCTGTCAACCTACCACCAACCCACCTCCTTTACCCGAGCTTGGGACCGGCTACATTTACACAAAATATGAAAACATAGGCGGAGTTGAAAACATAGGCATAGTTTATGGTGAGACAGTCTATGGTATTTTTTAATTATTACGACTATGTCCTCCTATTTTATGTTATGTTTTGAAGGAGGTGAGATGCAATTTATGTAATTGTTTTTACAACTAAATATAAACCTTCTGATTAATAACCAAATATGAATAATCATTAGAATTATATGTGGTATGAGAACCATATTGATTTGGCTTAGATATCGACCCTCATAATTGGACTCAAAACCTACCATCCACTTACATAGGTAGGTAGGTCTAAGAACTTTGATATAGATTTTTTATTGGTCACATGTATTGAGGTAGACTCGGACTGAATATATACATATATTGTTACATAAACAACTATATTTCATCATGCATTTATCCAATATACACAAAGTGGATGTATTTATCTTAAGATAAAGTATCCTAGGAAGTCTAAAATTAGTTTTTAAATAAATATTGTTAACTAATTTTTTAAATACTAGGCATGAATCGGTGCAATTTACATACTTTAGAACATCCAAGAATATGAAATCTTCACAACAAATTATGCTTGTTAGTTTTGCATAATCCAATTTTAAAACAAACATCTAACAGGAAACGTGGATGCTTATTTTGATGACTAATGAATTAAATGAGTATTTTCACAATAGTATAATTTTGATATTAATTATAAAAAGATGTCTCTTGAAATGTGGTGTGTATAGATGTCTCGTAAGAAGTCAGAGGATACTAAATGACAAATGAGTATATAACTGGTTGTCATGGCATGGAAGATAGACTCAAGAGGTGACATCCATAAATGGAATAACGAATCCAAATTGGATCACAATCTTCATATATATATGTATACATTGGTATGAGCATAGGCTTGGGTCATACTGTGTTTTGATAGGCTCAAATATCTATTTTTAACAGGATTGTTAGGCAGCTTTAGGCCCCAGTTAATGCTGAAATTTTTTCCCCTGAAGGTTTTCAAAACAAGTATGTAAATAATATGCTTTAACAAATCAATGAAAAATATCTTAAAAATAAATTTTGGGATTTTATACCAAGCAGTATGTTATGAAAGATATATATCATATATAGATATTTATATGTATACATATACCTATATATATCAAAAAGATGGATGCATGGATAGATATAATTGTATGTGTAATAAACAATAATATCTATATTTTTGGTACATGTCTATCTCAGACTAGGTCTTGGGTGTAATAAGTGTCAAAATTCTTAGTCGGGTCCACATATATAAGTTATAGGTGACATAATTGGGTGAGTTATGTGGGTATGGATATAGGTCCAAAGAGTTGACTCAGTCTTATGGTCACATTATTTATACATCCCACAACACTTTATGTTTTGTTATATGGACCAACCTAAATATGACGTAACATGTATATTTGTTATGTTGACTGTGTATGAGTCCAAGCCAAAAATTGATGGAAGCCCAAGTTGCAATATGGGTTTATGCACAAACCTCATAAAAATATGGTTTGACCAGACCAAATTCCCATCACTTTGTATATTGAAGAGTATATGAAGACATGTTCTATTTAGGATATAGTTATGTCGCTCTAAAAAGGTTCCATATTCAAACATAGGCTATGATATCTTGTTCTATACACATTTGTCCCTAAATACCCCTGGACTTATTACTAGGCAAATACATTCATCTCATCTAAAAATATTTTTCAAGAGCCATTTAATACTCAAATACCAACTCTAAATGACTAAAACGTCAATGAAAAAAGGAATCAAACATCCATTCCTAAAAATGGAGCACATTCACATAATATATACATGTATAAAATGACAACAACATTATAAACCATAAGGTGTGAACAATAAGGACATATTAAAAGAAAATATCTAGCATCTAACATCAAGATCACAGTCCCTTAGATTCAAACCATATGAAGATTCATTTATGTTTCATGATGAGTCCAACAAAGATACGGTAGCAGAACTTATAATCATAGTCATGGTAATATTGCTAGTGTATACCTATTATCTAACATAAAATTGGTACACGTCAGTACAACTGTGTTGAATATGCGAATGGAAGTTTTAAGAGAACATAATTTCTTTCCTAAAACATTATAATATTTGTAAGAAACTATTAAATGATTAAGGAACAAAAACTATATTACAAAAAATGTTTTAGTTTCATTTCCATTATTCCAAACATAGTGTTGCCATTGATCAGCTTCCCAAAGGAAGGGGTCTGTGAGCATCATTAAAGTCAATGCTAATAATGAACAATGTTTCTACATGATGGACTACATGAGCGAAGTCAAGAGTTAACCCCATTTCAACATGAGGGACCTCAAGGCCAAATACAAGAACTAACCCTTTGATCAACATGGTTTGTCCTTACCTGATGACTCAAGTAGGATCCCAGCCTTCTATCCTTACCCCGAAAATATAGGCAAGTACATAAGGGTTGTATAATGGACATGTATGATTATGTTTTCGAGTTTGTTCAACACCATACAAGGAAAACAAAAGTGGTAACCATAGTAAATAAGCATCTCAAACAAGTACATATAGACAATAATTTTTAGACATTAATACAAACAAGTTTCAGTATATTAGTTTGGATAATAGGAGGATAAAGTGTATCTTGATTATGAATATATAGATTTACAACTTGATTAGAGAAACTTGACTTACATATTTTGAAAGAGTTTCTCAAATAGGTCCTAAGATTACAATCAAGGTTTGATTGGTTAACACCAGAATAATTTAATCTCATTAATCATTTTCATGATGGTTGGATGTTTCACCTAATCTAAGTTCCTTTTTTCACCTTTATTCATTTTAACACCTCAATGTACATGAAATTTCATTATCAATCTACGTATTACATTGTGGGTCATTGAAGACTTAGGGTGAAAAATCCTAATAAGATCAGGGATCGCAATATTAGGGCTTCATTATCTTAATAGGAAAATCATAATATATGAGTAACAAATAATGACTAAATCATCATAACATTCATTTAAGTCATATTGATGCATCTTCATTAATATAATCATTATGAAGTACAAAAGAGATCCACTTTGATTTTGTGATACAAGTAACAACAAATTACTAATTTGAAGTCATCTTGTAGCATGGACCATCATTAGGGAATATATATACAATTTAGATATCAAAACATCAATATATGCATTTAGTCACACATAGTATCACATGCATGTCACATGGTAACAATGGGGCATATGAGTGTTCAACATGGGATTTTGAGTTACATGGAATTTAAAGTATTTATTTGTGGTTACAAATACTATTCTGAACATTGTTGATCAATATTAGCACAAGATTTTAGTATAGTACCCAAAAGTCCACAGATGTCACTTTTTATGGGTTTTTTCGCATGATAATGCCATAAAGTAGAATAGTCTAATCAGGTTCGATTTTTAAAATATAGAAAATGATAATGAGCTAGATTAAATATAAATATTTGGGAACACTTAATCAAGATTGAGTCTAAAGTTAATGATCATAGCATTAAATCTCATATAATACACATTTAGTGTCGTATGATCACATTAGGTTACATATATGAGGTCAATATTGAAACTTGGCTTATGATTCATCAAATCTTATTGATCTGTAGTCATAAAGAGGATTTGAAACATATAGGATTATGGCTGAGCGTCAAGTATCATTAACATGTATAAGAGATCTAAAGGTGTCATTTTTAGCATCACTGTAAAACTATGAGTTGTTGGTGTATATTCCCTAGAAGCCAATCATTATTTGATGGATACATGGATATCTTGTACTTTTCATTTGATTAATAAGGGAAATTCCAAGTTATTTATGCAAATTTAATTATTGTGATATTAATATACATTATAAATGTCCTTATAATGATTCCTTCAAAGCCATGGGACTTCAAATGTGTGCCTTGAACATGACATCCTAATGGATGCTAAGAACTTAGACTGAATATTATGAGATATGATAATGTGAGTCAATATATGATAATAAACTCAAATGTATTCTTCTAGTCTATATGGAGATCAAGGAACTTAGATTGGATGTAATGAGGATGATGTGTATATGCCTCTAGTTTGATCAGGATATATTTGACAAAAAGATTATATAGCATGGTAACATTGCTCGTTGTTAGTTTAGTCTTGTCCAACTAATCCTACTAATTAGATAGAAATGATGTGTACCTAGGCATCGCTTATTTCTTATGGATTATAATATTTATTAGTGAATCCATTTTCAACGTAGTATGGTCCCGATAGGGCACACGCATAGAGATAGCTTGAAGAAAGGTTGAATTGGACATTTAGGGACATTAAATTAAGTTTTGAGGATCTAATAAAATGTAGATTTAGATTTTTTTCATACATTAGGGAGTCCACAACCTAGCTGAATAGGGTTTAGGAAACCCTGATTCTCCGCTCCTATATATATGATGTAAGACGAGGCCTTCAGGGCATGCATTTTGATTATCTCATTGTTGCCTCCAAGGTTTGAGAAACCCTAACATTAACTTATAATGATAAAAAGGGAGAGGAAGAGACTAGAAATTTTGGTCATCTTCAAGCACTCATGTGGATGTTGTCGAATGAGTTCACACAATGGATTTGTTCCAGATGAACATCTTCATCGATGGCACGTGAATCAAGGTGATGGTGGAATGATGCCATCTGTGATAGGTGTGCATAGAAAAACAACGCAATCCTCTAGGAATGTGAACCAAGGATAAGGTCTCCCCCGATGAAATGGCATAATCTGACACCTATTGCACACATCCCAAGGAAGTGGATCTGAACAATCCGTTGAACACGTGTATAACAAATTAGTCTGATCCTCCATATTTGACCTTGGGTTCAATTCTAAGGTCAACAATCAAATAATATCAAGCCCAATAATATGACATTAGAATTATATTAATGGAACCTTAATTATGCAACAAAGGGGTTCAATGAACCGCTTGAACCCACTTTGTGGAATGGGTTCAATTATGGCCCAAGTGAGGCCCATGAGACTTTTTTTTGTAGATATGTTCTTGTGGCAAAAGTTTAAGAAATAAGAGAATTCGTGCATAAATGAATGATAATGGCTATATGAGTTGTGAAATAATCAAAATATGGGATAATAGGAAAGTTTCCAGAATATCCTAAGAAAATTTGTGATTTAGATAATATATGGAGTAATATATAACCTAGACTTGCACTACAAGTATTGGGCACCAAATAGAATTATCTCGATCTAACTTTAAGAATACTTAAAGATAATAAGGAAAGTAAGATATGGCTAGAGTTTGAGATGAAAATGACCTTCCATGTGATATGTAATTGATTTAAGGAAATACTAGAAGGTAAGTTTTGTCTATAAGAGTTGTCCCAATAAATCCCAAAACTTAAATATAGTTGGAGAAGGTATTAATGAGTTCTCCTCCAAATTTTATAACAAAGGGATTCTCCTAGTTTCCTATAGGAAATTGAGAAGAAAGAGAGACCTACTTGTAATAATTAAATCTTGTTTTCTTAATTTGAGAACATTAGAATACTTACAACTTAACGCATGCGTCCCTTGATGCATCATGTTGGGCATGACATTCATATCGAGGATCAATGATGAATATGTTGTCACCTTCCCCAAGCCCGACTAGGAAAGGCGGTGATGGGTTGACTAAAATCCTAGATCCCTAATCTCCATGTACTCTTCATTTCACCACAAAATAACTACACAACCAGCTTCCTTGTGTGAAATCGAACTAAATGATCCCCTTTTCTCGCCATAACTGTGAATATTTGGGAATTCCTCAATTTTAGATCTAAGTCAGTTTCCTATTGCAAGATATCTAGTTTTCCCTCGATAGACATGCCTATAAAAAAGGGTATCACATGCTTCTAAAAGACTAGGGAGAGTCTAATGAAACCATCAGCTAAACACAAGGCGTCCCATAAGGTTTCCACCAACCCATCATCTCTCGAGTGAACCCTACATCTGTGGAAGATGGAGCTTAGTCGTTCAGACTACCCCAGACAGTAGTAAGGATATAGGGAGGTTCATGAGAACATGGTGGATCTCTCTTCATCCTTAGAATTGTAGGCAGCAAGCTAATTGCTCCTTTTTATATTTTCCCTATACCTCTACCTACCCATGGAGGTCTGACCTTAGGTCCATCCTCCCAGCCACCTTCCTGACTCAATCAAATTGCCAGCCAAGTTCAAATAGACCATGTGAAGCTTGTAGGACTGTAGTGTGGTCTTCCCATGGCCGGAAGGGAGAAGTCAAAATAGACGTTGACTCGCCCATAGACAGATCTCTCCATGTTGTGAGGAGAAGGCCACCAGATAGATGACCAAGAAAACTCCAGTTTGTGTGATTAGATGTGATCACTGTGTAAGAGTACTTCAGTCTTTTTGGACTTCTATCAAGAGTCAACTCGCATGGAACATTGACTGATGGGGCAACTGCCCATTGTCCAACATGGTCCCGAATGGTTGGTGTGGATAATTTAGTAATAAGTGACATGGCAGCTTTTGATTATCCCACACATGTTCCTCTTGCATTGATTATGACTTATTATTGGTAGCTCAAAATATATTGAAAAATATATACGGAATTTATCAAAAAATATGCAAATTTTGGATAAAATGTTTTGAAATCTCAAATCGGATTATAATTTCAAAATTATAGGTGAACATGAACGTAATATGTATATTACATGAAAATTGTGGATTTGATGAGTAATAGGTTAAATTTTTTGAATATGGTTATTTCTTGATCTAATATGATGTTGTTCAATGTAATGATACCCTAAGATAATAATGATGATGATGATGACGATGATGTATAATTGGGGTTTCCACAGTGAGTAATCATCTACATGTGGAACTAAACCAATTTTATGACTTGTGATGACCTTAATGCAAATAATTTGATGAGTGTTATATCTAATGCCTAATTGAGGTTCCTAAATTATTATTTCCATGAGCACAAGAATTAGGGTTTCAAGGCATAACCTTATGTCAACCCTACATAAAGGAAAAACAAACCCTATATGAAGTTGTGATTAGTATCTTGAGAATCTATAGTGACACTTTAGAATTTACATAGATGCAGATTGAATGATTGAACAATTACTTAGATCTATGCTTAGTGAATTGGATTGTATAAAGTGTTTGAAGTATGACTGCATGAGATGTGGGTGTCTTATGAATTACTCACACTATCAAATGTCGATGTTTTCTAAAGATTTCTCAAAGTTTGATGAAATAAATTGTTAGATTTTAATTTACTTTTCATTCATTATAATGCCAATATGAGTTTCACATAATTAACTAGAATAATATGAACCTTGAGTTAGACTTGTTAAAGGGTAGTTCACCTCAGTCTGATGATGGATAGAGATAGGCTATTACCCCAAGGTGGTTTGGCAAACATGGGTAAAAGTATCTTAATAGAAAACCAGTTTATATGTGAAACTATAGCATTGAGAATATATGTTATTATCTTATATGCATACATTTTGGTTGCACCATGTACACAGTAAAGCAATATATTGGTTCGTGTTTTGATTGTCTCTGTTTTAGGTAACTGTCATATATGAACATACGATGATTTGGTGAATCTGATGAAATTAATTGAAGACATTGAAAATAAGTAAAGGAGGACTAGCAAAGATGGTTCTTCCATATGTATTAGTTTGTCATGTAGAGTTCATGTAACTCCTTACAAGAGCATCATTATACATCATGTACACAATATTTGTGAACTTAAAGCAAATTATTTGTTCTTATTTATTATTTGTTGAATGTGGATCCTAGAATTTTAGGTAATGGCTCTCGACTTTAAGGTCATTTACTAGTTGGAGGACATTGAAAAGTGGGGCTCATTGTATTTGGTATCAGAGACCAATTTTTTTCAAATAATATTCAATACTTGATAATTTTAGGTAATATATAGAAATATAAGGATAATTATTAGGGCATAACCTAAGGATAGTGGTGTCTAGAAAGGATCACAATTGTGGGGGTTGGCAATATTTTCCTCCACACCATTAAGTTAATATATGAGGACTCCCTTAGCCAAGGTGATACTTGCCTAACCAGAACCTAGGGTTTGCCTGAAGTAATATTTCTTCCAAGTTTGTCATCTCTAATTTCGTCCACTTTTCATCTCCTTGATTAATAAACTCTAAATGTACTTCCCTCATCATCTCAAGTTAGGGTTTTGAGAAGAAGTAGGATTAAGGAATCCTTTGCCAGTTAACATATATGTAATGTCAAAATAATGATATAGTTAAAAAAGTTGTATGGGTTTTTCCTTGCAAGGGTAAACCCTAGCTGAAGCTAGACTTGGTTTAGGAAAACCTTGATGTGTCAAGGGAAACATAAGACCCTAAGATGTGGGTTGTGATCCATGACCCTAACTTTAAACCCTAATCTTGGCTAATGGGAATGGTGTGGGTAAAATAATAACCCTACCCATATAAGCCCTCAGTTAGGGAATAAAAAGAGAGAATACAAATGGGTTGGGTGACCCAGTCTCAGTACCACATAAAAAAATTTGATACCCTAGTTTTCCCATGCATGCAAGTACACAGAGTAATACATGCACGATTCATATGAAGGGTTTTGAATATACATATGAAGCATTGGAAATAAATGGCTATGTAAGAGTGAAATATAAGACCTTCAACGCAAATTTATGGATGGTGTCCCAACCTGGGGCGGGTCAACCTTAGAATGGGAAAAAGACCTATGAGGGAGGAGAAACCCCGAACCTATCGGTTCAGGTTGTGGCTATAAAGCCTAACCTCCTCCTATGAGTCAAGAAGGAACCCTAGGTTAGGACCTTCCCTAGAAGGGTGAGCTAACCAATCAGATTGAGAATTAAGGAAACCTTGGATGTCCTCAAAGAATCTAACCCTCATCATCCAGATGTATGATAATATAAGGCATACTCAAACAAAGGATAATGGGTGAAGGTCCATCATAGAATATGATGTGAGACCTTGGCTGGAGAAATTCCATTTTTAAAATATGATGTTAAAAACATACATTAAGAGTATGGTATGGGAGTATATCTAATATCTATGGTTTTTCCTATAAATCATGAGACCTATGTTCAAGATGACATTTTGAAACCTTAACCGAATGCAATGACAAAAATTATGATAGTGTAAAGATGTAAAATCTCAATTATCCCTATACATGAAAGTGGAACGAAATATCCCTTTGTAGGGTAGAAGCTTGAGTTAAGATCAGAGTAGCTCTATGGGTGGAAGAGCCTTATGCTAGCCCTATGAATGGAATATCAGAGCCTTAGTCCTATGAAGTGAAGAGTTGAGACTCACATTAGCCCTATGTAGGGAAGAGCTCATAAAAAGCCAATTTCTATGTGCCTAAGGTCCAAGGGGTCAAGTTGGAATAACCAAGGCAATAATGCATGAAACAAAGTGACAGCATCTCGATAAACCATGTAGAGGGTATATCCCCAAGTCAACCCTCGGGTCAAGTAGGGATGATGGAAGGTATGTAAGACCTATGAGGTCAGTAGGTGATCATACCTTGAGTCCATAAATTTGTGGGGTCGGGTGATATCCATCAATGTGTACCCAAGGTCCATGGGTTCAGAAGATTGGCCACCTTCATGAGTTCATGAGGCTCAAGGGGTAAATGTGAGAGACACTTCATAAGCACTAAAGGCCCACTAGGCCAAAGGGATAATCAACTCCAAAGTTACATATACTGATAGAGACCTCAAGGGATTAGCTTAGGCTAATGATACATGAGAAGTAGATATAAAGAATACAAAACTTGTGAAATAATGTTTGAAGTAGGATATTAAGGAAAGTTGTTCATAAACTCATGATTTAAGAAAATAAGTATCCCTTGAGTTCATGGACCTTATGAAAATTTATGGAAATAATAAGTACTCATGGTTTGGAGTCATTTTCGAGAGTCACCCAACTTGAAATTCTAAATAAGAAGGTAATATGTGGATAAACCATCTCTACTCTTGGAATGGTATGAACTTGGTATTTGGGTTGAATTCAACAACTTATTTCATCTTATTATGAGTGTGAGATATTGTGTAGGAAAGGTTATGCATAAATTGACATATGATAATGAACACCCTAAGTTGAAATTAGTGGCATTATTTAGGGTATTGAGGAGTTACCTCACCACTATACAAAAATAAATGAATAAAAGTTTGGAAGCCTAGGTGAAAAGTTAATCACCAAGTGAAATTAAAATCACAAGTGAAGATGAAACCACTAAGTGATTATGTCATGCAATAAATGAGGATGTGAAAATACCTTGAAATTGAATTCGGGTTTCAACCTTAGTAATATGAGAAATTTCCATATCGATGAAACTTTTGAATAATAATCTAGATAAATCTTTTCTAAGAAAGGTTGTTAGCCCTAATGTTTTAGGCTAATATGAGTTATCAATCACCTTAACCTTATTGGGTTTGAATTTTGGGGACAAATTCATTTTAAGGAAGGGTGAATGTAAGCTCCTCAAATTTTGCAAATTTATGTTTATTTCAAGAAAAAGGATGGAATTTTATCAAAGAATATCAAGCCCAATAATGTGACATTAGAAATATGTTAGTGGAACCTTAGATATTCAAAAAAGGGGTTAAATGGACAACTTGAATCTAATTTGTGGCATGTGTTCAACCCATGGCCCAAATGAGGCCCATGAGACTATTGGTTTTGTAAATAGGTCCTTGAGGCACAAGCTTAATAAATAAAAGAACTCATGAATAAATAAATGATAATGGATTTATGAGTTGTTAGATGATCTAAATATGGGATAGTAGGAAAGTACCCATAATATTCTAAGTCTATAGAATAATTATCTAACCCAGACTTGCAATATAAGTTTTGGGAACAAAATAAAATTATCTCAGTCTAAATTTTAATGAGGAAACTAATATATTAGAATTTGAGATGAACACGATCTTCCATGTGAAGGGTAATTTATCATCTATGATAGTTGTCCCAAGAAATCCCAAAATGTTAATATAAGTTGGATAAGTTATCAATGAGTTTTCCTCCAACTTTCATAGCAAAAGGATGCTCCTAGTTTCCTATACAAAATTGATAAGGAAGAGGGACCTACTGGTAATAATTAAATCTTTTTTTTTAATTTGAGGGCATTAAAAGAGTTGCAATTTAGGGCCGGCGCCCCTTGATTTTTTAGGTTTTTCATGACCTTCGGATTAGGGATCAATGTTAAATCTATTGTCACCTACCGTGAGTGGGGAAGGTGGCGATGATCTAGAGAAATTCCTAGCACCCTAATAT
This sequence comes from Alisma plantago-aquatica, assembly GCA_963693085.1. NCBI lineage: Eukaryota > Viridiplantae > Streptophyta > Magnoliopsida > Alismatales > Alismataceae > Alisma > Alisma plantago-aquatica. The sequence continues at coordinate 543,876,906 of OY856415.1, forward strand.
ATATATACTATTCATCTCACCATGAAATAACTGCACAACCATCTTCCTTGTGTGAAACTAAACTAAATGATCCCATTTACTCATCATAACTGTGAAGATTTGGGGCTATCATGATCTTCAATCTGAGTCGGTTTTCCATTGAAGGCCAACCAACTTTCCCTTTCTAGCCATGCCTATAAAAAGGGAGTCTCATGCTTCTCAGAGACTAGGGAGATCCCAACAAAACCATCAGCTAAACCCAAGGCACTCGAGAAGGTTGCCACCAGCCCATCATCTCTTCAGCGAGCCTTGCATCTATGAAAGATGGAGATATGTGGTTCGTACTACTGCCGGCAATGGCAAGGGTATAGGAGGTTAGTGAGAATATGGTGGATCTCTCTTCATCCTTGAAATTGCAAGCAGTGAGGTATTTGCACCTCTTTATTCTTTTCATGTACATCTACCTAGCCATGGAGATCTAAACTAAGGTCTAGCCTCCTAGCCACCTTCCTGACTCAACTAGAGGTCCACCCAAGTTTGGGTGGACCCTATGAAGCTTGCAGGGCTGTTGTGTAGTCTTTCCATGGCCATAAGGTAGAAGTCAAAATAGTTATTGACTCACCCATGGTTGGATCTCTCCATGTCATGAGGAAGGAGAAGGCCACCAGATAGATGACTAGGTGACTCCCAGTCTGCGTGATCATATGTGTTCATTGTGTGAGGATATTTCATTCTTGTTGTCCTTTTATCAAGAGTTGGTCCGCATGAAACCCCGAGCTGATGGACACCTGCCCATTGACTAGCATGGTTCTGCATTTTTGGTGTGGATAATTTAGTAATAGTGATGTGGCAGCTTTTGATTAGCCCACACATGTTTATCTTGCATTAGTTATAACTAATTATTGGTAACTCAAAATATATCAAACATATATATGGAATTTGTCAGAAAAAATATGTAGATCCAGAATAAAATACTTTCAAAGCTCAAATCTGATAGTAATTCAAAAAGTATAAGTGATACATGAACCTAATATGGATACGACGTGAAAAATCTAGAGCTAATGGATAATAGGTTAAATACATTGATTATGGTTATTTTGTGATCTAATATGATGTTGTCGTACAAAATGAGATCCTAAGATATTCATGATGGCGAAGATGTATAATTAGGATTCCCAAAGTGAATGATCATCTACATGTGGAATTAGACCGATGTTATGACTTGTGATGATCTCCATGCACATAATATGGTGACTAAGGTTATCTCTAATGTCTACTTAAGGTTCCTAGATTAGTAGGCATGAACATAGGAATTAGGGGTTTGAGGCATAACCCTTATATTAATCATTCACTAAGTAAACCCAAAACCTAGACAAAATTATGATTAGTATTTTGAGAATGTAAGGTGACACTTTAGGGTTTACATACATGCAGATTGAATGATTACTTGGATCTATGCTTTGGATTGGATTGTATAAAGTGTTTGAAGTATGACAGCATGCATTCTGCATGAAAAAGGCATGTGGTTATCTTATGAATACTTCTGTTATTGAATGTTGATATTTTTTGAAGATTTCTCAAAGTTTGTGAAAAAATGGTTGGATGTTTATTTACTTCCAGTTCATTATAATGCAAATATGTGTATCACATAATGAGCTAGAATATTTTGAACCCTGTTCTAAACCTATCAAGGGGTAGTTCACCTAAGTCTGATGATGGATAGAGAAAGGTGATTACACCCAATGTGGTTTGACAAACATGCATCAAATATCTTAAGTAAAATATTAGTTTTTATGTGAAACTACATGATTGTTGAGAATGTATGTTGTTATATTATATGCACAGTTAGATTGCATCACGTACACAGTATAGCAATATATTAATCTATGTTTTGATAATTGTCGCTTTAGGTAGCTTCCATATATTAAGATATGGAGACTCAATGAAATAATGAAATCAATTGAAGATATTAAAGTTAATTAAAGGAGGATCAGTTAGATGTTTATTCTTGTATGTATTAGTTTCTCATTTAGAGTTCATGTAACTCCTTAGTGGAGTATCATTATCCATCATGTAAATAATATTTGTTAACTTAATGGAAATTATTTGCTATTATTTATCTATTGAATTTGGATCCTGGAATTTCAGGTGAGGGCTCTCAAATTTAAGGTCATTAATTAGTTGTGGGACATTTAAAAGTGAGGGTCATTACGATATCAGAGCTACATCTAATGCTCCTTACCGTATTTTTTATTATGAATCACGTTTTTGTTGTTATATAATGATAGCGCATATATTTCATGTGATGCAATCAACTAATGTGTAAATTTGGTTAATGGTGATGTTCAGATTAATATCATCATGATCATATTATGATATGATATATATATGTTATATATATGTATATATACATATATATGTATATATATACATATATATGTTTATATATACATATATATATATATATGTAAATCCAAGGTGATGCCTCAAAATGGCATTGTTTGGTTTTTGATGCATTATTATGGTCAAACCCTAATTTTGGTTACTTTTATTGCATGTGGTTGATTGTTTGTAATTCTTAATATAGCTTGCATGTCATACCTTCTCTTATGATTCCAAATGTATGGCTTCCCACCTTTTTCCCCTCAAATGTAACTCAAGGTTTCTCTTACGAATGATGTAATATTTTTTGGTAGTCTAGGATATAAGATATCCTGCATGCTAAACATGAACAAGGATGAGTGTAAAACAATCATCAATAACGATGGATCATCCATGGTGTTCGCTCCTGATTAAAGAATCCAAGGATTAGGGTTTATCATCTTTTGTTCATGCATTTGATGCAGGAAACCTTAGATGACCTCAATCTTCCATTGGCTTGGAAAAATTGTGCTAGGAGTCCATAATCATTGCATTTTAATTTTATTTTTTGTGGTGTTTGTTTGTGTATGTGGTATATAATATATATATGGTGATTGTATATGTATTATATAAAATTTATTTTTAAATGTTAAGCTTAAGATGGCTTCCAACATGGAATACACATGAAGGCCTTGGTTGATTTTTGTGGGCTCACCAAAGTGAGGTGTGTTATCCATCTTGGTGAGGTGTGGGTACATGTGTGGGTCTGCCAAAGTAGAGTACACGGTCTTAACGGTATTGGTTGTTGGGATCGGATTAACTAGGTAACCTTAACAAGATTAAGCGCATTGAGTCATGGGGGTGGGTGTTCCATATGACGTAATTTAATAATGGATGTTCCCCATCCATCGAAAGATTGCATGTAATGCAATTGATAAAGAGTTTCTGCCTAAATAATTGAATTGTGAGCGATCATCCAAAGTTCTCTCATAATTCAATGAAATATGGACCTAGACCCGCTAAAAGGTTACTCATTTTAACTTTCTTGATTAATAGTGAGGGATACTAAATTTGAAAGGAAAAATAGTGGAAGTAAATATTTAATTAAAGCCTTAATTAAATAATAAAGTTTTCAAATCAAAGTTTAAGTTCTTGTAAAATTATATAAACAAAACATGAACAACTTGTCATTGTGATCAGTCCTTGAGAATACATGCTTTATGAGACAAATTTTGTCAAATAGGAAATGAACTTGAGAAGTGTTCTCAAGCTAGAGCGTGAGATCAATATATTGAAACATTGTTTTTCTCATGAACCCACTCCCATTAGATCCTTATATGCTAAAATCAATTGAGTATGTGGATGACTTAGTGAGTATGTGACTTCCCTTGGACAAAAGTTGACCATGGACTTACATATGCAAATGTTGCAAATATCACATAGCCAATCATTATGAATGGTGTTTTTATATAATTGTCGACATGTATCATGATTTTTTGAACAACTGAGACCAACACTTACAGTTTATATATCTATATTGAAGGTCAAAATGAGAAGTTGGGGTATAACTGAAAGGTTAGGACTAAGATGGGATCTAAGTTGGACATTGGATGATTCTCGTCTTACCAGAGGAATTGAGAGGTACAAGGAGATAGAGATCTCTACCTCAGGTAGTTACATTATTGAGATAAATTCATCTCTTCTTAAGCATGTGTATTGGATAAGACATGAGAGTTTTACATTAATCTAAGACAACAAGAGAAGTATATCCTTGGAGAAGGAATATGTGTGACTTAAAGTGGAAAATATGGCCAGAGTTATTTGTAAAGATCTAATACTTCTGATCGAATATTTACAAAGTCCATCAAAAAATATAAACAAATCTTTTTACAATCATGTTGTACATTAGAGTCACAGAAGCTTTATATAAGATTAAAAAATTAAGAATATGTATTGATTCCTAACTACTCATCAATAGGGAACATCCCTTGCATGTCTCTTCTACATCTTGTATTGATCACATGCGCATGAGTTCCCAAAAGGAACAAAACCACACATGGACTCCTATAAGGGAAACATAGGTCAGCAACGCTGGTACAAAATTGGTATTGGAAACTAAAAGTATGCACCTAGATACATAGGATTTTCATGAAAAAAATGCAAAGGAATAAACAATATAGACAAGTATCAAGAGGTATCAAAGGGTTTTTGAATTCAACAAGATTGAATATTCAATTTTTGAAACTATTCATTTAATTTTTCAATAGATAGCTGTAACATACTGAATCTCAGGGTCTTCCCTGCAATTTACCCACTTTTGATCTTTTCTTGACTTTCGAGTCCATTTGGACCTTTTCCATAAATTTCCCATCCTTTTGGATCATTTTTGGACTCCTTGTGCAATTTAAGCACAATTTGATGTTGAAATCACTATTTACCCTCATTTATGTAAATTGAAGGGTGTTTGCACAAATAACCCACATTAGGAGATAAGTTAAGGCTAATGATGTAATTTAGTCATTAATGGGATAATATAGTAGATTATATTTATTTAGAGCTTTTTGGATAAATATGTTATTAATAATATGTATTTGAGTTCATATATGTGTATATTAACCTTAAGTGTTTCTCTCTCCTCAAAATATGATTTTATTTCATATTAATATGTTATTTTTTAAGGAATGATTATTTGGATCTTAATGTGTTTTATATCTCGAGATTACTCACATGTTTCTCATTAATAAGATTTTCATATAATTCCTTGATTTTAATATATTATTATACTCTTTTATGAGCCATATATTTATTAATGGCCATATTATGCATTAAACGAGAAAGTGATTGCATAGCATTGTAATACTCGTCATTATAAACCTATGGTTCAATTTTGGTGGCTTTTGGAGTTCATTTGACCCCTCAAATGGATTTTATTAGCTTTTAGTATAGTGTAGTGCTTTAATGGATTCATTTATTCGATTATAACGTTATAGTTCAGCTTTAATTGATTCTGTCACGCGCCCCCTCCACCTGCGAGCCATCCAACGGCCTAGATTAGATCTCCACCTTGATCGGACGGCTAGATCTTCATCATCTGACCTTATGCCCATATCTGACGATCAGAGCATCGTCCCTTACCTCCCGCTCTCACGCGATCTACAACCGTTTCACAGTAGCCACCTTCCCCAAACCCGTTCTCTCTCCCTCCACTGTTTCATGTGATTCCTTCGCCGTTAGCTTCGTCTCTCTCTGATGGTTCTAGCGAGCCATAGCTCGCTACCTAAGTCTCCCTAAATGTGAAATGCCCAACTGGGCTCTCCGCCTCCTTTTCGCGGAGGGTTACAGAGTGGGATAGATCCACCCCCTTGCCTACCCGAGACCTACAAAACCACCCTCAGACCTCAACCTTTCCTCCCCCCTTCGCAATTTGTTCCCAGCTACCCTGAAGCTCCCTACCTTACTCCACCTTCATTACCGACGACCTCGGCTGAGGGTCAGCACCTCCGACCACCTCGGGCCAAATTGATGCGCCGGTAAGCATCGCCGACACCCGCCCTTCCTCTCTCCACTCTCCTTTTGTCCTGGGATAGCCCCAAACTCCGGGCCCTATAGGCAGCCGAAAGCTCTTCGCCGGCGCCTGACCTTTTCCCACTCCTGGCTACCTAAGCCCTGGGAAACTTGTTCTTTCTCGGCACCTTGTCTCCGCGATGATGTTGGAATCTTCAGTCAAAGTTTTCTTTCGGATTTTCGATGGTTTTGGCTTCGTGTCCTCTTCCTCTGTTCTTGTCACTCGACGGAGTCCCCTCGGAGCTCCTGAGCACTGCGAGTCCCGAACCTGGGCTCGATGAGATCGTCGAGCGATGGGGAGGTCAGTGACGTCCTCGGTTTGTATCGGTAGCCTATGCTCCGCGATCTGGGCTCTGGAGTCGAGCGACAGCACGAGCTCTTCGCCATGGATGCGGGCTGAAGAAAACCTGGGCAGTCAGTGACCAGGGTGCCTATGCCCTTGCAATCACAAGATTTAATCTCCATGGGCATTTTTGTAATTTCACCTCCTGCCTTCGTTTGTCGCCAACAAAGATATGAGTTTCCAAATGACTGATCTACCCTCGTCAATTTAATTTATTTGATTTAACAAACAAGGGTACTTTAGTCATATCCTCTGTTATTTACATCGAATCCTATTTTCATTTATATACTTGTCACACTATAGTTTTCCTAATTTCTGATTGGTCAGGTTTACTTAATTCATAGTAAATCGATCCTTTGTCAGAAAAATATGAATAAATATTCGATGGAAAGGATTTTTAACGTAGAATCTGATTTTATGATTTTTGAGACCTGATTCTCAAGGGTTTTCCAAAGTTTTCTTTGAATGGCATTTTTAGTATGTAAATGTTTTAAAATACATAATTAATTCATTTTAACTCTGTTTTATATAATAAAATATGTTTTCTTAATCAGGAGATTATGAGTAATCGTTTGGACTTGGTTTTGAACCCTAAATCGTGGTTTTGTAAAATTAGGGTTTTTCCTATGCTTTAAGTTTTTACATATATTAATACTTGTGTTATGTTTATAACTAGGATATAATGGTATGGTGATACAATCTGTTTGGTGGATGTGATGGTAATGTATATAATCTAAGGTATGTGATAACCTATTTTGTATGTGGATCCTATTTTAATTGTGGAATTTAACTATGATGATAATGTGCAATACACCTACTCTCAGTTGGGCTTTTATCCAACCCCACTCATTATTGTGCTAGCCTTGTAATCCTTCTAATTACATTTATTGGCTCTTTACTTAGTTTATGCCATTGTGGCTTAATCATTTGAATCATGTGAATCATGCCTCTACATATGATGCCTCCTTTACTTGGAAATGCTTTAATCTTGTTGTTGCCTATGATGGCCTGTTGATTAAGATTATTTATTTGGGTTTTATTCCCAATGCTATATTGCATCTTGTTTACTTTTCACTATACTGCCAAGTGACTATTTAAGCATGATGTATTTTAGGCCAAATGACAATGTAGTGTACATGAGTACAAACCACCCACAGGGCACTGGGGTTTTAGTCCCCCTGCCAGGCACTGGGGTTTTAGTCCCCCTGCCAATTTATATATATTTTTGAGGTTTGGGATGTTATTTCCCCTCTCCTCCTGGTTGAGGTCCGGTAGGTGCCTCACCCTACATTGAGATGAGTTTGTGTCTTAATATATTCATGCTATGTGATTTATTATTGTGGTGATTGTATACGGTAGTTCTCTTATTCTTAGTTGAATATCTTTCTCATTCTCTTAAACTCGTGTAACATGGAAAATCCTTTATTATGCAATGTTGTTTATTATTCCTTGTCCAATACTTTCTTTTTAACACATACCTTTTATCTTTCTCTTGCTGGATGACCCCAACCATCCAGGATAGGATCAGAGTGCGCATGGAAGCTTGGTGAACCTAAGGCTAAGGATAGGACAAGAAAGATGAAGAACATATAGTATATGATCATAGTTGCTTTTATGTATGAGTTGTTTGTTTGGAGACAATGTTGCATTAGTTAAGTCTTCCTCTACCTAGATCCTTGTGCTTGTATAAAGTTGTACTTCCTTTATGGAAATTTTATAATGTACTCTTTATACATTTTGAATAAAGTCAAGATTTAATTCTTCCGCTGCCACACCATTGGTGTTTTTGTTTATCATGTTTATAGTAGAGACTTTGGGTCTTTACAATAGCACAAGTCAATGTCTAGTTGTTGGAGAAGCCATGTGTTCTCTCCTATAGAGAACTACAACACACCAGCTAAAATTCCTAATATACTTAGGGACCCTATGTCCACTAACTCAGCACAGAGGTGTGGAAGTGTAATTCTAGTAAACTAGGGGCGCTAACCTACCCATTTTTTATGTTTATACATTGTGCTACTATTTTTCCAGGAATAAGTGTTAATGGCCTTTCAATGAGGTAGGTTAAGGTACAAAAGTTAGTTTTTGGCCAATCCAGCCTATCAATTCATGCATGCAATCAATGAGGGAAATAATTACTCAAACAGAAATAGAAATGTCTTACATTTAGATCAAAATATGCAAAATTATGAGTTCAAAGTATTCAACTCCACTAATTTACAAATGTAGAGGAATATTTGTCACTATATGGCTTGGAATCAGGTGTTTTTCAAATTTTATTTTGTTAGTGTTATAGGTGGATAGGGTTTTCCATTTTGGAATGCTAATCATATTTTCCATTATTCTTATTTCTAGGGTTTCTAGCTAGGTTATATATTTGTGTGTATATATAATCAGTATTACATTTTCCATTTTTCGATCATTCTTTTTCTCTAAATTACATAATGTTATTCTCTCTCTTATATAGGATACTATATTCATTCACTAGGAGAAATTATGTTTATTTACCAATGTACCCTTACTATGGATATTAACATGCTCAAACTATGTGTGCAGACGCAAGTGTACATTTTGGGTAGTATAGGCCTATGACGGCCGAATGTCTAACATAGGGAAACATTAATCCATAAACTACTACTAACTGTAACATTATCATCTAGACCTAGTGAAAAAGTAATTGACTGTTTGATTAAACTAATTGTAAGAATTGAAAACTAAATTAAGTGGATTGTGATCACAGATTGGATACATTCCCCAGGAATTTAGTTTCACCACATCTTACACTACAGCTTACTCCAATTCATTAGTAACTATTTATCCTAAATTTTGAACCTATGGACCTATGGAAAATATTACCCGCTCTCGCAACGTAATACACTACTAATTCTCAAGAAAATCAGACTCACTTAATGATTTAAGAGTTAGATAGGCACATTAACGATATCTCTCAGATATTCCCTTCATAGTTGTAGGCCTTATCATGAGGAACAGTGATAACTATACAATTCTCTGATTTATCCAACCCTTGATTCCTCTCACAAAGTAATTAACGGTCTAATTAATGGATTTTGGTGATCAAACACTTGCAATTCATTAACCTATCATAGAATTATGTCCAGATTTAGGAAAATATATGTATTGATTCATTGAAGCCAATTACAATGCAAAAGGGGGCTAATATTGGGTCCTAAGGAATAGAGGATATTAGCCCCGCATTATTTCTATTATCATATCCATGGAAGGAAAGAAGAAAAATGTGGGAAACATGAGAAAACTATTGTAACCCCTGAAGAAACTCATTTGGATGATCCCTTCTTATTAGCGTCTTGATCTTTAGCATCGAAAGTGCCTGAATCACCTGGGATGAGGTTGTCTCCTTCTTCATCTTCTCCCTCAGTTCTGTCCTCAGTTGCACAGACTAAAATGTGATATCTATCTTTGGCCGAACTCCCCTTAGGTCATAAGTGGGACTTTGGTCGTCATTAGGTCCTGATCATCAAATATGACATGATCTAAAATATGCACTAATAGTGATGAGTTGGTACCACTGACAGGAAGTCATTGCCATCGAATCTCTGACTGAGTCAAAATGCTTGTTGAATGCCAGTACTATCGATGGGTATGTAGATAGTAGTGAGTTGCTAGTTTGCATTTTTTGAATTCTCCTATTGATAAATATCAATACTACCGAAACGTAGGTTGGTAGCACCAAATTGATAATTCAGTCCATGTTGATTTCTAGATCATAAGTTGGTAGCACCGACTTGGCAATTTGGTATCTTGAACATTGACTCGGTAGCACCGAGTCTCTTCTCGGTAGCATTGAGATTTCCTCAATCAACCTATTGGATTTTTGCCTTAAGTTGGTATCACTAACGTTGGGGTTGGTAGCACTGAGCTATCTTTTGAGTGCTCCAATTACCTAAAATATGGAAAAATCAATATAAGTTTGAATAAAATATGGAAAATTGGCGTAATTCGGTAAAAGTACTCAATGTTTGATGCAATAGTACTTCACATGCCAATAATGATACATTTGCATAAATAATATCAAACTGAATAATTATGCATGAAATACATGACAAACTAGCCTGTGAAAAGCAAATAAAATTTGGTGCAGTAAAATCCCCTAAGCTTAATTTTTGTTCGCCCTCAAGCAACACTACCTTTGGATCTATTTGAAACAAGCCTGCAAGAGGGCAAACAACATGAACTACATTTCTCAAATACCCCCACCTGGCGGTTCCAAACTGGCCCTTACCAACCACTAAACAAAAAACTACTCTGCAATGGCCAAAAATGTTCATTAAAGACATCCACTCTTAGAACAACAAAATACTATTAATAGACAAGTTAATATCATAGTCCATAGGGCATTCCCTTGATGAACCTTGTGATTCCAAAAACTACATTGCTCTTATCTACCTACCAACTACATTGGAAGTAATTCCCCATACAAGAGTGAATGAGGGGATTGATCGTATTTGTGGCCTACTATAAAGAGAAATGGGTGGAATGAAGTAGGTGGTTGTCGAAAGTAATGACAAGTGACATACAAATTATTTATGCAGACAAAATATCATTAACCTATAACATGAAGGATATGAGAAATGCATGGATCCTAATGCATATTATATTTTTGTGGAGTGATGCATGCACTGAAGGTCTCATCTGATTGACGAGACTGAAACAAAAGAATGCACACATGTAGCTATTTTCATTTCTCCTTGAAGAAAAAATTGGCTCAAGGCATCCTTTTCTCCCTCTTTATTTGAAAGAAAAACTCTTTCTTTCTTTCTACCCTCTTATTTTAGCATGGTTTATGAATTATGCTCGAGATTTTCTTTAACATCTCATTGCTTTTTTCTTTTTTCATTTAGAGGGGTATGGATGTGCATCCTTCCCTTTATATTTGAGGTAAAATCTTCATAGATACATAAAGTAGAGGATGATGCAAAAGAAAGTGCAATCTACATCAAATTTGTTATGCAACTGCTTGATATGCAAAGATAAAATATTTTTCTTTTTCTTCTTTTTCTAACTAATACAATAAAAAGACCAACTACTATATCACCTATCATGTCATCCAATGCATTCAAGAGGAAACAATTCGGAATACTTGATCATCGTAAGGTGTTGGATGAAATTTCATGAAAGGCAATCAAAATCACGTGATTAAGAGGCAACGCCTATCTTAAACTGTGATATTTGCCTCTCTATCAACATGTGTATAGAGTGACCTTAGAGTTTCTTTCTAGAAGTCCCATTTTAGGTCCTATTACTCATTCGGTCAGTTTGACCTCAAACCCCATCATCATACATAGTTCTTGGATAAATTAAGATTTGCATTCATATGAAGTGTCCTCAATATGACTAACTAATACACTTCCTCTAGGTGGTGTTGCCTTAAACTTTGCAAATCAAGCTTAAAAGATGTGATTGTTTAAAAAAATTCTTTAAATTTCCATTATTGATGCACACACATGAAGATGGAAGAAATTACACTAGATAGATGTGGATCCTACACTTGAAAAAAAAGTAACTAAAAAAATAAAATATAACAATATAAAACCATTACAACACCCCCCTAAGCTTGAACATGACTATGTCCTCATTGTCAGAATTCAATCAAAGAAGTAGAACAGGGGTACCATGTGCTTAGAAGGGTGGTGGAGGTGGTTGAAATGTTCCTGATGGCCTCTATGGATCAAGTTCTACTAGAAAATATCCCTCTATGTCGGTTCCACCGACTTCAGTGTCATGGTACCGAGATATTAAGTCATCTATCATTCTTTGAGCTATATGAGTCAGTACCACCAACTTGTGTGTTGGTGGTATCGATAATTTTTTCCTATAGCTTTGTGATTTGTCCTGAAAAAAGTCAGTGGTACCGACTTTGGTGTCAGTGGTACTGACTTTTTGCAGACTTTGACCTAATAAGGATTGGGTACCACTGACTTGTGTGTCGATGGTATCGACTTTTTGTGAAATTCTATTGAACATTTTTAAGCAGGATGATGGTACTGATAGCAATGTCAGTAATACCAACTATGACTCTACCTGCACACCAATTAAAAGCATCAAGGTACCTTTTAACATCAATTTAAGATCTAATAAGACAAATGTGAAATTTAAACACTAAAAAGTTCTAAATGAAATGTAAATGACAAAAATAAAACTGGACTACCTCCCATAAGCACCCTTGTTTAATGTCTTAGGCTCGACAAAGTGATATTCTTCAGCCTGGGTTGTCATGGGATGGTTGTGAAGAATCATCTGGTAGTCAAAAATCTACTCTATCATTGTCTATCCTGAGTGTCAAGTAGCCTCTACCCATGGTAATGATCACATTTGTCATAGATTAGAACAACCTTACTGGCAGCATCTCAGATCCCCACATCTCGTGCATATACATGACCACAAAATCGACAGGATATATGAATTTATCGACTTTAACTAACACATCCTGACATATACAATACAGACTCATAATTGATTTGTTTTCCAACTGGATTGTCATGGACATCTTTTTTGGTTTCTTCAAACCCAACTTTCAAAAGGTAGAAAGAGGCATGAGATTTATGCTTGCCCCAGAGTCACACTATGCTTGTTGGAAATGTTTGCTACCTATAGAACAAGGAATATAAAAACATCCTGGATATTTTATCTACATTGGCAGTCTTCCATAGATCATCACACTTACCACTTCATTAACATGTAAGACATTTGTATCTTTTATTTGTTTCTTCTTGTTGATGATATCCTTTAAGAATCTTCCATATGTGGGAATTTGTTCTATTGCCTCCATGAGTGGGATGTTGATGTGGAGATTTTAGAAGATATCTAGGTATTTCTTGAACTACTTTTCCTCTTTCTTTGGCTTCATACTATCTGGGAATGGAAAATGTGGCTTCTCTATACATTTGTAAGGAGGAATGTATGGCACATTAGGAAACTCCTCCACTAAGCTTGTTTGAACGATACCTTGTAGGGTAGAATTTGGCACGTAACATGTTGATGAGATGCCATGTGGATGCTCCTCCCAAATTGTGGGTGCCTCCTCGTTGACTATGATTATTCTACTATGGAGTAGAACCTTCACTTGTTCTTATTTTACAGGCACTTTTTTGGGAGCTGGAGAACAATGGTGGAACTTTCAAGTTCTTTGTCTCGCACATCCGGTGAAGATGTGGTATCCTTTTCACTTTTGGCTGGCCATGTATCTACCAAGGTGTGTGTGATCATACTGCACTGGCATTCTACATCCTTCTGGTCTTCCGTATAGATTGCGGGGAAATGGAACTTTCGATACATACATCTAATCCGGCTATGGAGCGTGCTGCTCTGATGACTCCTTAGTAGGATGCTCTAGATCCCTAACAATAGAGATAAAATTTACTTGATGATGTTGATGAGTTGTCTTTGTAATCCCAGGAAGTTCCTATTGAATAGGCTTCTTTATGGATTCCACCTCTTCTGCTAGCAAAGAAATGTGATTTTCAATATTGTGGATGTGCGCCTCATGATTTTGATGTACCCAATTTATTTGGTCCAGTTGGTCTCATTCTGACTCACTAGCATGCCTAGCATGTCTTCAATTTTGTATATCTTATTGGGTCCCCTGTCCTGTTGATATTGCTAATGCTGGTACATGCAATCCTCATCTACACTTGTAGATGAAGTGCCAGACTTTTTCTCAAACTTCCTTGTGAATTTTTCCATCTCGGCTTTGAGTTTTGTGATCCCTGGATTCCATAGCACTTCTAATTGTTGTTGGTTCTTCTTGCTCCTCCCCCCATGACTGATTCTTGGTTATGTTCTTTAGGATCTCATGACATCTGATAGCTTTATTGTTTAGGAAGTAGCCTGCTCATGCGCTATCCAGACTAGTCCTCTCCCCTTTATGTAGGTCATAGTAGAATGTCTTTGTTTGCCCATATAAATCGATTCCATGATGAGGGACCTTCCTGAGCCTATTTTGAAATTGCTCCCAGGCTTCAGAATATGACTCTTCAGCATGCTAATTGAATTTTTGGATCTTTCCAACCAATTCATTGGTCTTTTGGGGTGGAATGCATCGCTTGAGGAAGACATCTATCATTTCATCCTAGGTCTCTATTGATTCTGGTGAGAGACAAAGGAACCATGATTTGGCCTTGTCTAACAATGAGAAAGAAAATAGCTTCAAGTATATCACTGTCTTCGAGACCCTGTCAATCTTCAACAAATTGCAACTTTCCACAAAGTTGTTGATGTGTGCCATCGGGTCCTCAATGTTGTGGCCATGAAATGATTGTTATTTGATTAATGCCACCAGACCAACATCTATCTTGTAACTACCCACATTGAGTACATGCCTTTTGATTGGTCCCAACTGAGATGTGGTTGAGGATACTTCTATTTTCTCCCAGACTGTTTACTCCTCAGGTTCTTCCTCAACATGTTCTTTAGCGTTTGGGTATGTGTCTATTGCCTTTGCATGCTTTATATGTGATGATGGGATTTGGATGAGCTTATCAACTAAATCTCTAAGTTCTTGTGCCCTACAAAACATATCCTCCTGATCTGCAATAATTGGAGTGAACTCTGTGTAATCAGTGGTTCGAGTGTGAAACATGTGCTAGTATTTGAAACTTAATGGAAAAGTGAGAATGTAGAATACCAGTGAATTGAAAACTAGAAATATTTTCAATTATGATCTTGACTGATGAAAAGATGAAAAATAAATAAAGAAACAAAAGTGGTCTAGAGTGATCGGTTACAACACTCATAGTGTTGGATTTACCATTTCCCCAATAACGGTGCCAAAAACATGACACACTCAAATTATGTGTGCAAATGCAAGTGTACGCATCAAGTAGTTAGGCCTATGAGGGCCAAATGTCAAACTCAAGTAAACATTAATCTAGAAACTACTACTAATTGTAACATGATCAGATATACCTAGTGAAAAAGTGATTGATCGTTTGATTAAACTAATTCGATAATTGAAAACTAGATTAAATGGATTGTGATCATAGATTGGATAGATTTTTTAGGAATTTAGTTTCACCATAGCTTACACTACAACCTACTCCAATTTATGAATAACTATTTATCCTAAATCTTGGACCAAGAGACATGTGGCAAATCTTACCCTCTCATGCAACGTAATACTCTACCTCTTCTAAGAAAATCTTACTCACTTAGTGATTTTAGAGTTAGGTAGGTACATTAACGATATCTCTTAGCTATTCCCTTGACAATTGTAGGTCCTATCATGAGGCATGGTATTAACTATACAATTCTATTATTTTTTCAACCCTTAATCCCTCTCACGAAGAAATTAATGGTCTAATTAATTTATTTTAGTGATCAAGCACATACAAATTATTAATCTATCATAGAAATATGTCTACATTTAGGAAAATATAATATTAACTCATTGAAGTTAGTTACAATGCAAATCAGGGCTGATCATGGGTCCTAAGGAACAAAGGAGATTAGCCCGTCATGATTTCTATTGTCATATCTATAGAAGGAAAGAAGAAAAATGTGAGAAACATGAGAAAACTAATATAAACCCTGGAGAAACTTGTCTAGATGATCTCTTCTGACTAGAATCTTAATCTGCAGTGTTTCAGATGCAAGTCCACTTTCTGAAGTTGCCTAAATCACCTGGGATGTTGTCATCTCTTTCTTTGTCTTCTCCCCCAGATTTGTTCTTCAATCAACCTGTTGGATTTTCACCTTAAGTCGGTACCACCAATGTTGGGTACGGTAGCATCGAGCTACCTTATGAGTGCTCCAACTACCTGAAATGTGGAAAAACCAACATAAGTTCGAATAAAAATGTGGAGAAGTGGCATAATTCGGTAAAAATACTTAATATTTGATACAATAGTACTTCACTGGCCAATAATGATAAACATTGCAAAAATAATATAAAAATGAACAATTATGAATGAAATGCATGGCAACCTTGCCTGTGAAAAGTAGATAAAATGTAGTGCATCATATATCTAAGGTTAAGTTTACAACATACTAGTTAGACAATTTTACCTATGTCTGAATTATTTGTTCTAATCTAAATATGAATTATTAATATACGAATATAAGAATTGAATAGCTTTTCATATATTAACATAAGTTTGTTCACCTATTTTATTTCAAAATTAGGATCATCCATGATCAAATAGGATTGTCTCTTAACTTTCATTTTAATCAAAATAGGTTGATTTAGATCAAAATACTTTTTAAATCAATATTTTCTCTTCAATCCTAATGTCTATATACTTCTAGGGTTTTGAATGAATACGTATCAAGAATCTTATTATTACTAATAAATCAAAATGTTTGTACATAGAAACATTATGGAGTTGGTCAACCCAACATTCAATCTACCTTATCATATCATTTCAATTATAACCAACCCATTTTATTATATTATAATATTAGTAGTTATATATATGTTACATGTCTGCAGTACTTAGCATGTCCAACTAATTTACATTTATCATTATCTAACTCTCTCTATTCTAACTAGATTTTATCTCTTAAATATATTAATGTTGGAATGAGAGGCATACTAATAGCTTGATCAGAACTCATTAGCAAGCTTATCCTTCAACCATAGATCCTAGTTGTACGGGGAAGGATGAGGTAGTGACGGCACTAGTACAAGACACAATAGAACATGTTGTGTATCAATGTCTAGAGTAGTAGTGACGAGGTCACGTTCTAGAGAACGATATGTAAATTTGGTCCATCCTTTCTGATGCAGAGTCTACAAATATACTTCATGGATATGAAAGTGCATATTACACAGTATAGACAATGGAGAAGGGAGATATTCCATTTGACAGTTGGACCTTCGGGAAGTCTGGGGAAAGAGAGGTAGTCAATCGTCATTCGGGTCTTCATGTCATTGTAGCATGGAGGTAGATGGTGGCGACATAGAGAGGAGGTCTTGTTTTGTATAGATGAAGGTGCTTGGGATTTGGGTTTCTTCTCATGGTGTCGGTAAGACGAGGACATGATGTTACAACCCCAATTTTACATATGTTTTCATGTAAAGATTTTATGAATTGGACTTATTTAAAAAGGTTGTATGCTTTTCTTCAAACAATGGATTACTTTGCAAATATTCCTTTTTATAGGAATTTTGTGATTCCTATTATTATATTAATCCATTAATGGATATAAAAGAGAATAAAGGAGAAAAAGTCCAAATAATAGAAAAGGATACAAGATGATGAATATTAAGCAAAATAATTATGAGAAATACATAGAAATCTCTAAAAAGTGGCGTTAATGGCCACAATTGAATAAATTTTGTTTATATGTGATTTCTAATAAAAGAAATAGGAAAAGAGGAAAGGAAATGAAAGATAATGAGAAATCCTTGCAAAAGAATATCTTAATAAAGAAATAAGAAAGATAATGCAAAAAAAGGATGTAGATGCATTTAGAAGGATAATAAGTATCCTTAAAAAGGAATTTCAAAAATACTAGAATTTCTTGGGATCCAAGGAGTCCCAATAAAGAAGAACAAAGAGAAAATACAAATAATACAAAAATATGAGGATAATATGCTACATAGTTAATGACTTTTTGGTATTATCAAAGAGAAATACTTTTTGCTATAAGGAAGTGAAATTTTGTGGCCTTTTGGAATAAAAGCAAAGAGTTTATATAAAAGAGTATTTTCTTTCCTCATTAGTGTTGAGATTAAATAATCATGAAGAAAGAAGTAATATGCGAGGAGGACTCTTTCTATATATATGATTGTGTATGAAAATCCAAGATAATTAAATAGGAGAACAATCTAGAATAGGTGTTTCAACTTTAATGGGTTGCTAATCAAGTGCTTTAATCAAGAAGTTGGCAAATTATCCAATAAGCAAAGTGGGATGGAATCCTATTATATCCTTCCTTGTTTGGCGTTGAAACTGCCAAAATAGGAATAAAACATCTAATAAACCAGAACCCCACGAACTCACAAGTCCTAGTGAATACAGAATATATATACCCTTGTGTTTTGGATAGTCTCTCCCCATGAATGAACCCTAACAACAGAGTTGTTGCCTTCACCCATCGCCTGGCCTTGTACTACACCCTCTCTTAACTTGGTGGGGTGGAGGGAACTCTCTCCCTTCTCTCTCAAGTCCTAGCCATGGAGTGTGACAGCAGCATAGTTGGATAAGCAACGGGACGGTGTCATGGGGCACAACGTCCTGCGTCTAGTTTGGGAGAAGAGGGGGGCACAAGGTGGTGAAGTGAAGCGACCGTGTTCATGGCCGATGAGGTCATGCTTGTTGGATGAGGCTGCCGTTGGGTATCCTGGAGGCGTGAGCCAGGGACGCTCCCCTACGTCAACCCTCTTATACGAGGTCCAACATGTCGTGGTGATGGAGGGCAGACGATCTTGGTCATTGTCTTCCCAGTAAAGAGCTCGGGGACGATGGCACTGGTTATCACGTCATGCGGGCTGTGCAATAGTCAGTAGAGCATGGTCAAAGTCACATGTGACGCGGGGGCAAGAAAGAGAGTGGAACGCAAGCTAAGGCCTCCCATGAGGGTACTACATCTCCGGCTTGCACAAGGGGTTCTTAGGTAAGATCCCTGATCTCATTTTCTGTTTTAGATGTGTAGAGCCAAAAGCTAGCCGCGATCTGTTACCTCCCTCTATCGAACTTTGCAGACCCCTACAGACCTTGGACCAAGTCTATCAGGGTCGTATGCACTGCCTGAGGTGGACCGCCTAAAGCTTCGGAAGTGGGGGTAGGGGAACTGCCCCTACGCCGATGAATGTTGGACGCAGATTCGCCCTGTCGCGAGGAAGGGGATGGTCCTGGGTTAAATACTAAGGATACCCCTGAGCACATAAAATCTTGAGCGACTATGGGAAGTTTAATACATTCTTTTCATTATAAACTTATTCAATTTGCGAATTAAGTTAAAAGGGACATTAGATGATTATGTGGTGACTAGCGATTGGTCAGAATCAAATAACCTTGAAATAATTATAGTTAATTATTTGTAACTCTGATGGGGACATATAATATATGAAAGTTTATTAGAAAAATACGAGGAATACATTAAAAATGGTTTGAGAACCTAAATCTATGTAGTTTTGCAAAAGTGTGTTAATCTAAGGAAAAGTGCTTATGTATTGGATTTAGAAACCCTAATTGAGCATATTCGATAAGTTTATGTTACTTAATTAATGAAATAAAGTAATTGCAACCTGTTGACTAGTGAATAACAAACTTGAACCTGATCTAGAAGTTTCTTGCATGATTTAGGGTTTTAAAACTAAGATATGGTTAGTGAACGTAAATTGGATCTAAGTGATCAAACGAACCAGTTTGTTGGATATGTTAATTAGAGTTACACATGATGTCTAATTTGGACTAATAACTCTAATAAACAATTATGTGTTGAAATTAGAGTTTGTACCTTTATTCCTTAACCAAACCCTAATACCCTAGATTAGGACCGAGTAAGATTTACTTGGAATAATATGTGATGGTGACAATTTAGGATTTACATACATGTAGATTAAATGATCAATTGCTTGGTTTGCTTGCTCGGATCGGTTGACTGGTTGATTGAATCACTTGAAGTATAATTGTATATTCTACATGGAAAAGGTATGTGGTTACACTTATGAATAATCGCTTTAGTTTCACGGCGATTCCTGAACGCTTTTATCGGTTGCCTGATGATAACTGCTTGGATGACTTTTATTTCATGCAACTATAAAGTGACTATGATTATCACTATATATATATATATATATATATATATATATATATATATATATATATATATATATATATATATATATATATATATATATATATATATATAACTGGATTAGATCTGAGTCCTCCTCTGTGGCTTTGTAAATACTAAAAAGGGTAACCTAGAGTAAGGTCTAGGCTATCATGAGTTAGAAATTGGGCTACCCACGTGTAGTGCCATGAGACTCTATAGCACGCCATGAGTTAAGGAGTGGGCTACCTACAGGTAGTGCCATGTGACTCAACCCTAGAAATTGATTCACCTATTAGGTAGGATCATGAGGGATTTAATGGGGATCTACCATAAGGAAGGTAGCATCCAGGTCTGCTGCAGGGACATCGTAGAGGATAGGATAGGTATGGATCTCACAGTTATATTTAAAACGTAAAGTTGTTTGTTAAATCATAGTTGACTGCAATATGTTATTACAGTTAATTGTACGATTATTGTTTCCCCCACATACCAGCTTTAAGATGACTGACGTTTTGTTTGTCGGCGTTTTAGGTACAAGTGAAAAGAACTAATAGTAAAGTGGCATATGTGGAATTAAATATGAATTAAAGTTCAAAGGAGGATTAGTTAGAATAGACTTTGGATGTGGATAGAAGTAGATGTCCAAGTTTTTGGAAAAAGGATTGTGAAGTTAATTTTTATTACAGCCTTTCAGTTTAGTTTAGTAGAATTTGATAATTATTATCGATTATTTGTCGAACCTTTGATCCAGAAATTGGGATAACGGCTCTGACCTCTTGGTCTCCCTTAATTGGGGGTTACTGGGAGGTGGGGTCGTTACATTTGGTATCAAAGCGTAGGTTCCTCATTTAATATTTAATAATTATTAAATTTTACAAACTCTGTAGAACCCAAGGGAGTTATTAGAGGAATTTCTGAAAGACAGAGGTGTCTAGAAAAGGATCACGTTTGGGGGCTGGCAAGATTTTCCTCCGCACTGCTAGTCGGAATACAAGGACTTCCAGATTAGTGTGACTGTCTGGCCAATGTCTCAGGATTTGACTTGAAATAAGATACCTTTAGGACTCTCTCATCTTGTTCATCCCTTCTCAACTCAAATGTTGTTAAGGGCCTTAAGGATTAGGGTTTTCTCTCTTTTCCTTACCCTCTTGAGGTATGGGTAAGGTTGATAAGGTCTAAGGAATCCTCCACCAAATTAATGAAAAGCATGTAAATAAGATGTCATGGACATAAGCTTAATAGATTAAGCATAAACTAAAGAATAGATACATGCTTAGGTCGTATGACATAAGTTGCCATGCCCTCAGGAGAGACCTGAGGCTAGACCTTCTTGTCAGGAGGATAAGTAAAGAGAGTTAGTCTTAGAGGTATAGACCTCCATTATAAGTGGAGACCTGGCACATCCTCTGAGAATGATGTTAACCCTAAACCCAAAGTGAAGGTTAGAGAGAGAGATGTCATGATGAGTTAGATGTCATGGTAGACCAGGTGTTTGGATGATGCCATATGAGCCATGAGGGGTTGGATGACCTAGTGCATTTGGCAACCCAACCCTAGAAAGGGTCGTGCATGGTAGAGAGAAGGATAGATCCTTCATTGATGAGGTTAGAGAAGAACCTATGGAAACCCCATCAGCCTATATGAGCATGGCATAGTATACACCCAGAGTACACCAGTAGTGCGAGCAGTAGGTTGAAACCCTGGCCAAGGGAGTATGTTGGATAGCTGATGAGATAAGCATAAAGGGTTAGGGATAACCTTGAGCAAATATAAGTTTGAACATAGGCTTCACCCACGTAGAGGTATGCTTGTGATCTTGATCCATCTTCATGGACAGAGGACCTTTAGTATATGGCTGGTTGTAAAGTTAGCTCTAGAGAGAGAGAGCAGGACCCAGGCTAGAAGGTTGGAAGCCTAGATATGAGGAAAAGTGGGGAGTTGAGGATGATGTGACCTAAGTGGATGTTTGTGGTTGCCTCATGTTTGGTCCCTGGAGGCTGATGATGTCTTGGTTTCCATGAGAGGAACCAAACCCTAGAGAGAGGATGAGTCTGCTGGTACCTCTGTACCTATGGTATAGATGAGAAGAAGAGTTCCTTAGACCTGGAGAGGTTTAGTAACAGGTTGTGAGGCCTTGTACCTTGTTGATTGTCCTTGAGGAGGACTCAACTCTGAGGTGTTTCTCGAGTAGAAGGATGACAAGAAGTTCATGTCATACCTTGTACATGTTTGGTTTGTGGTTAAGAGGTTGAGCAGACATTTGGGCATCAAAGAAGTGAACCTAGGGTTCCTAGGCCTAAGAGGGGAAGTGGTGTACCCGATGATCATGATGAGATTTGAGTTTCTATAGATTCGAGCATGGTACTCCTCATTTTTAGAGGAAAAGGAAACCCTGTAAGTTTAAGGCATGTTTGATGAACCCCTCACAGCTAAGTTGATGACATGGGAAGGTATGATCTTGATCCAGCATTGAAGAAACAGAACAAGTATGACCTAGCATGGTTTAGTAGGTGGTCAGCTCATTCCTTAATAGTTGTTGGGTTAAGCATGCTCATGTGAATGTAAACCCTAAGGATGTTTGTGACCTTGTTGTCAAGAGTTGTAATTTCCTCCCATCTTGGGAGAGGGACCCCTGTGGTAGGGTGTATACCAGTTTTGTGGGTTTTAAGGAAACCTAAAGAGGTCTTATAAGATCTTGAAAAGTACATGGTATGAGAATGAACCAGTAGACCCATAGATAACTATCTCTAAGGCATGTGGATGTGTTACCATGGAGGTAACCGGTATGGGGCCTGACCAAGGTAGGCAGGTTGCCATGACCCCTATGAAAGGATGAAAGTCAGCCCATGAATGTAGAGAGAGAGATGATGAAGGCTTGGGCAAGATTCTAAGTTGGACATGTACTATAATAGAATCCTAAGTCTATCCTAGGGTCAGATAGGGATAAGACCGATGGAAGTTGGAGTTGCCTAATTCCCTAGTTGCACATGATCATGGGGTCGAGAGGTAACAACTATCATTGTCTGAGGGCCATGGGTTAGGATATTGATCACCTTCATGAACTCATGGGACCCAAAGGGAAGATGAGTAGGGCACTCTCTGGATACATAAGGGAAGAGGGATGACCCCAAAAGTGTCAGCACCCTATAGACCTAGAGGAGATGACCAAGGAATGAGTGTGGACCCAAGTAAATTTGAGACCAATTATCCATGGAAGTAACTTTGATATCAGGATGTTTGTGATGTAGAGACATATGTGGCACGTTTCAACTTAGATTTAAAGGTGTACTGGCAAGGTGGGATGTGCCATCTCTACTCTTGGAACAGGAAGAACTATGTATTTGGATTGCATCTAAATGCTTATTTCCTCTTGTTATGGGAGTGAGAGATAGGACAATACGCATGCCATACACCAAGGATAAAAGGTGATGTTAGTTGGAACGTTGCCATCGGGTATAAGGACAGAGATAGTAACATACCCTAGTGGAGTGAACGATACATGGATGGTTTACAACCACTAAGAGGAATAATGTAGTCATCTTATGAGGATGTTGTTATCATGAGCTATGAAGGTTGAGTTTGAAAAATCAAGATAATAAACTCAGAGTTTTCTTGACGAAGATATGACTTAAAGCGGAGATGAGATAATAAGTGGAATACATGGAGGTGTATGTCTTCAACTTTACCTAATACCTAAGGATGTGAAAAGGTAATGGATGCTCTAGATGAGATACAACTACCTGGTTTAGATGGAGCTAGAAGAGGTTGTTAGGTTAACCCTCAGTTGGAAAAAGAGATAAGTTTGTCTAACACTCAGATGTAACAATATCGGTTGATCATGTTAATGGTTGTTTGGTTAGCCAGCCTAGTCCTTGATGCAATGAAAGGATGGTTGTAGAACCTCAGATGCACTTCTCTAAAAAGGAAGGTGATGAAACCCCAATTAGAGTGGTTTAGGGTTTCCGAGGAATCGATCTTAAGGAATCATGACAATACATGAGATCATGATTTAAGATTACCATATACCATGGTACTACCAAGATAATAAGTGACGGTAGTACTTTGGATGCTTAAGATGAAGTTGCATGTGGTATGTTTCCATGCAAGTCAGGAGGTAAAGGACGAACACTAGTAACCCAGTGTATTGATATAAAGGATAAAGAGTCCCTGAGAGGGAATGGGAGTTTACCACTATGGATGTTGTGGTAAGTCTCCCCTAAACCAAGGAAGGTCAAGATGCAGTATGGGTTATGGTAGTTTGCCTTACCTAGATGACATGAGAAAGAAATAGTACTATCAAGGGACATATCCGGTTGAACTACATATGAGAAGGAGATGATTCAACTACACCATGATGTGAGTTCAAAAGTTCTTGAGTATAACCTAAAGATACACTTCCATAAGGTGGAAAAAGATACATGAGGAACTCGATGTTAGTACAGTCTATCACCTCTAACTAATGTTAGTGTGATCCAGACTAGAGGGTCTGATGAGAGCATGTGTGCTCATTCAGGGTGATACATGGAGACAGTTCTTGTCTTTGGTAAGATGTGATGATAACCACTATAGCCAGTATCGGGATGTAAAGAAGATCTGCAAGGGAGGTTTTGTCGGTCACCACTTCATTAAGATGATGTTGGTGAAGGGACCTCGTGAAGGTCAGAAAAGGACCACAGTGTGTACAGATGAAGTCACTTTGATCGTACAATGGCTGAAAGAGAGCCTAGGGGTGACATGAGTCGTGAGTTGATGCAAAGCAGACTGACATGCAGTTCACTGTGGGAGAGTATGTGATGAGAAAATCCGACCCCTCTAAGTTACAGATAAGAGAGCTGAGTCCCTAATACATGGGTTCATTTGAGATGGATTGGTGGAGAAGGTTATGTTTGACCTTACCCCTCAGGATAAAGTAATGTGTGATGAGTTCCACGTGTCCAATTTAGAGCACTATGTGAGGTACCCGGGCCATGTGTTGAGCAATGAACCTAGTGAGCCCCAAGGGAGGCTGAAATGACCTGAGTCACCTGTGAGGTTTATAGAGGCCAAGGTGAAAGAACTTAGAGAAAAGAATATGTGATGATAATTAAAGGTTCTTTGGAAGCACCATGGATAGGGTAAAGCCACATAGGGGTCAATGATGGACATGGAAAAGTCTTATCCTAAATTTTTTTTGCTTGATAAAATTTTGAGGACAAAATTCTTATAAGAGGGGAAGGATGTTACAACCCCAATTTTGCATATGTTTTCATGTAAAGATTTTATGAATTGGACTTAATTAAAAAGGTTGTATGCTTTGCTTCAAACAATGGATTACTTTGCAAATATCCATTTTTATAGGAATTTCATGATTCCTATTATTATATTAATCCATTAATGGATATAAAAGAGAAGAAAGGAGGAAAAGTCCAAATAATAGAAAAGGATACAAGATGATGAATATTAAGAAAAATAATTATGAGAAATACATAGAAATCTCTAAAAAGTGGCGTTAATGGCCACAATTGAATAAATTTTGTTTATATGTGATTTCTAATAAAAGAAATAGGAAAAGAGGAAAGGAAATGAAAGATAATGAGAAATCCTTACAAAAGAATATCTTAATAAAGAAATAAGAAAGATAATGCAAAAAAAGGATGTAGATGCATCTAGAAGGATAATAAGTATCCTTAAAAAGGAATTTCAAAAATACTAGAATTTCTTGGGATCCAAGGAGTCCCAATGGAGAAGAAGAAAGAGAAAATACAAATAATACAAAAATATGAGGATAATGTGCTACATAGTTAATGACTTTTTGGTATTATCAAATAGAAATACTTTTTGCTATAAGGAAGTGAAGTTTCATGGCCTTTTGGAATAAAAGCAAAGAGTTTATATAAAAGAGTATTTTCTTTCCTCATTAGTGTTGAGATTAAATAATCATGGAGAAAGAAATAATATGCGAGGAGGACTCTTTCTATATATATGATTGTGTATGAAAATCCAAGATAATTAAATAGGAGAACAATCTAGAATAGGTGTTTCAACTTTAATGGGTTGCTAATCAAGTGCTTTAATCAAGAAGTTGGCAAATTATCCAATAAGCAAAGTGGGATGGAATCCTATTATATCCTTCCTTGTTTGGCGTTGAAACTGCCAAAATAGGAATAAAACATCTAATAAACCAGAACCCCACGAACTCACAAGTCCTAGTGAATACAGAATATATATACCCTTGTGTTTTGGATAGTCTCTCCCCATGGATGAACCCTAACAACAGAGTTGTTGCCTTCACCCATCGCCTGGCCTTGTACTACACCCTCTCTTAACTTCGTAGAGTGGAGGGAACTCTCTCCCTTCTCTCTCAAGGCCTAGCCATGGAGTGTGACAGCAGCGCTGTTGGATAAGCGACAGGATGGTGTCATGGGGCACAACGTCCTGCATCTAGTTTGAGAGAAGAGGGGGACACAAGGTGGTGAAGCGAAGGGACAGTGTTCATGGCCGACAAGGTTGTGCTTGTTGGCTGAGGATGTCGTTGGGTCTCCTGGAGGCGTGATCTAGGGACGCTCCCCTACGTCGACCCTCTTATATGAGGTCAAGCATGTCGTGGGGATGGAGGGCAGACGATCTTGGTCGTTGTCTTCCCAGTAAAGAGCTCGGGGACGATGGCACCGGTGATCACATCGTGTGGGCTGTGTAATAGTTAGTGGAGTAGGGTTGACACCACGTGCGACGTAGGGGCAAGAAAGAGAGTGGAACACAAGCTAAGGCCTCCCATGAGGGTACTCCATCTCTGGATTGCACAAGGGGTTCTTAGGTAAGATCCCTGATCGCATTTTCTGTTTTAGACCTATAGAGCCAAAAGCTAGCCGTGATCTGTTACCTCCCTCTATCGAACTCTGCAGACCCCTACACACCTTGAACCAAGTCTGTCAGGGTCATATGTGCCACCTGAGGTCGACCGCCTGAAGCTTCGAAAGCGGTGGGTAGGGGAACTACCCTTGCGCCGACGAACGATGGGCGCAGATTCGCCCTGTCGCGAGGAAGGGGATGGTCCTGGGTTAAATATCGAGGATACCCTTGAGAACATAAAAGCTTGAGCCACTGCAGGAAGGGTAATACAGTCTTTTTGTTATAAACTTATCCAATTTGTGAATTAAGTTAAAAGGGACATTAGATGCTTATGTGGCGACTAACGATTGGTCAGAATCAAATAACCTTGAAATAATTATAGTTAATTATTCGTGACTCTGATGGGACATATAATATATGAAAGTTTATTAGAAAAATATGAGGAATACATTAAAAATGGTTTGAGAACTTGAATCTATGTATTTTTGCAAAAGTGTGTTAATCTAAGGAAAAGTGCTTATGTATTGGATTTAGAAACCCTAATTGAGCATATTCGATAAGTTTATGTTACTTAATTAATGAAATTAAGTAATTGCAACCTGTTGACTAGTGAATAACAAACTTGAACCTGATCTAGAAGTTTCTTGCATGATTTAGGGTTTTAAAACAAAGATGTGGTTAGTGAACGTAAATTGGATCTAAGTGATCATAACGAACCAATTTGTTGGATATGTTAATTAGAGTTACACATGATGTCTAATTTGGACTAATAACTCTAATAAACAATTATGTGATGAAATTGGAGTTTGTACCTCTATTCCTTAACCAAACCCTAATACCCTAGATTAGTATCGAGTAAGGTTTACTTGGAATAATATCTGATGGTGACAATTTAGGATTTACATACATGCAGATTAAATGATCAATTGCTTGGTTTTTTTCTCAAATCTATTGACTGGTTGATTGAATCTACTTGAAGTATAATTGTATATTCTGCATGGAAAAGGTATGTGGTTACGCTTATGGATAATCGCTTTAGTTTCAGGATGATTCCTGAATGCTTTTATCGGTTGCCTAATAATAACTGCTTGGATGACTTTTATTTCATGCAACTATAAAGTGACTATGATTATCACTGTAAATATATATAATTGGATTAGATATGGGTCCTCCTCTGTGGCTCTATAAATGCTAAAAAGGGTAACCTAGAGTAAGGTCTAGGCTATCATGAGTTAGAAATTGGGCTACCCAAGTGTAGTGCCATGAGACTCTATAGCACGCCATGAGTTAAGGAGTGGGCTACCTACGGGTAGTGCCATGTGACTCAACCCTAGAAATTGATTCACATGTTAGGTAGGATCATGAGGGGTTTAATGGGGATCTACCATAAGGAAGGTAGCATCCAGGTCCGCTACAGGGACAGTGCAGAGGATAGGATAGGTATGGATCGTATAATTATATTTAAAACATAAAGTTGTTTTTTAAATCATAGTTGACTGCAATATGTTGTTATAGTTAATTGTATGATTATTATTTCCCCCACATACCAGTTTTAAGCTGATCGACGTTTTTTTGCCGGCATTTTAGGTACAAGTGAAAAGAACAAATAGTAAAGTGACATATGTGGAATTAAATATGAATTAAAGTTCAAAGGAGGATTAGTTAGAATAGACTCTGGATGTGGATAGAAGTAGATGTCCAAGTTTTTGGAAAAAGGTATGTGAAGTTAATTTTTATTATAGGCTTTCAGTTTAGTTTAGTAGAATTTGATAATTATTATCGATTATTTGTCGAACCTTTGATCCGGAAATTGGGATAATGGCTCTGACCTCTTAGTCTCCCTTAATTGGGGGTTACTGGGAGGCGCGGTCGTTACATGGCAGATGAAGGGGAGGGGATCAAGATATGGCATTAAGGGAGGAGGTGTCAACTGCCTATTATTGCAAGTTTGCAAAATTGGGGTTCGGACTTGTGGCTATTAGATCTCAGACCCTATGACTGGATGAAGGAGTCAATAGTAGGGGGATTTCACAAGATGTAAGGGGTTGTGCATCAGACTGGATAAAGGAGGTGGTGTCAGGTCTGCAATAGGCTTGCATAGTTGCAAATTGTCCTGCTATTTTCATGGCTTTGAAGAAAGTGTAACGAGGGTTAAAAGATGCCATGTAGGTGTTAGTGGGCTCTGGAGCATCGTGGTGGCTTTGAGCGGCTCTTGCAGGTTGTTGGTGGTCAGTTGGAGATCTTGGACATTTGGTAATGCTCGAAGATAGAACTATTGTAGTCTTGTCCCATCCAGTTCAGGTAGGAGTTTATATATATATATATATATATATATATATATATATATATATATATATATGTGTGTGTGTGTGTGTGTGTGTATGTATGTATATATATCATGCTAAGGTTATGTGGATGAAGGGGATGATAGGTAGGGGGAGTGCTGGAGGGGGGTCTAGCTTGGTTCTCATGGCCTGAGTTGGTCAGTTTGCAGGGAACGATCGAGCATTTCACTGTGTAATGGGTAGAGAGAGAGGGTTTATAGGTTAGGGAAGATCATAAATTTGTATATTTGTTCACTTTTGTCAAAGTGACTCATTAAAGTGTTATTTATTTCCCCTTTTTTAGTTAGTTCAATAATTTATAACTTCTAAATAGAAAATCCAATAGCCATGAAATTTCCACCATTACTTCACTTCTTGTCAAAGTAATTTCTAAAAGTAGTATCTCTCCATTCTAAGGCCTTACTAGCATATTAAATGTTCTCATTACTTACCCATAAATCCACATCTATACTTAGAAGTATATATTTTATATTTCTTTCAAAGCCATTACTTTGACATTCAAGAGTACTCTATGATCAGGGTCAAATCAAGATATTTGTGCACAATTGGTTCAAAACGATGCTCCATATCAAACTAGATCATTGAATAAAAAGTGAGCGAATAATTTGCAATATTTCTTTAAAGGATGAGAATGAATCTATTTAGATATAAGTGATTCAAATAGAGACCACATAGGATCAAGGAATGTTTGAATTGATCAAAATAACCAAATTTTACTTGAAAGAAAGGACCAATCTGCAAGGAATCAGATTTTGAAGGAATTATGAACTATAGCTCAAAATAGGTTCAGTACATTCATTTTGGTATGTTACAACTATCCATCCCTTAAAGAAGATTTTGACCATAAAATTGATAAGACTATGTTCTAGTCAGGTATTGTTATCCACTCCTTAAAAGGATTCAAATAGAATTCTAAATTGGTGTGTCAGCTATATTGTAATATCCTTCACCAACTCTAAGTTTCACCTATAGGGTTTCATGTTAGAGGAATTTTTTCATATCTCCATGATTGTTACTTAGCTCAAGAAATCGTTGATGAAATTCTATAGAATTCATCTTTTCTTTGTACATCTAGTATAGTAAGGAAAATAATTTTTCAACAGAAAAACATTTTGATGTAAAACTACTCATGGAAAAAATCAATGCGAGAACCAAGTCACAATTTCATTATATATATATTATAATTACTACTATTCCATCATACCAACTTCTTGACACATCTTGGTAAAGTATATTTCTATGAAACATATGGAGTCACCTAATCACTTAGTCATGCATAGTCCATATAAATCCTCTAGAGTTGTGTACACATTTCTAGGTCAAGAATCTAATTATAAATATCAAGATTTTGTGTCACACCACAAAATTATTAATAAACTATACCCTAGTCAAGCATTAAAAACTTAATAAACTTTTAATCAATATTACAGTTGCTAAACTTTATGTGATGCTTTATTGGGCCAAAAAAATTAGAAATACTTCGTTTTTATGTCTCCATTCTTAGTGAGTAGGATTTTACATCAATATAGTTCTTATCTAAACATAAATTGTCAAAAGTCATATATATATATATATATATATATATATATATATATATATATATATATATATATATATATGGAGTCCCAAAATCTAGAGGTCCTAATATTCATCACAATTTATCATTAAATTATCTTATTAGGGATTGGGATGCAATTTTGAATCTCAGTTCTCTTTTTAGTATATATGACTATAACGTTGGTTTTAAAAGAAAAATCTTCTTCACAAATATATAAAGCGGGAACCTATTATTTGACTCGCAATCATCATATTTTGTAGGTTTTTTATGTCAAAGCTATTATGAGGCAAAAAAAATTTAAACAAGTAGGGTTTTCATCTAATAGTCCTAACATATTATCATTTATTTCCTCTCTCTCTCGAAGGTGATTAAACATACAGTATTTTTTAAAATTTTGGGTCATTCACTAAATTCAAGATTAGGGTTTTCCCAAGTAGTAGACACTGCTTTTGGCCAGGTTGGCATGTAAAGTGAGGAAACCCCACCACCAGCTAAGTGGATTGGGAGTAATTATGTCAAAAACTTCACCAAACATCCTTCCTTAGACGCCTCAACTCAGTCCACTTACATGGTGATAGATTAGTCTGAATTACTAAACAAATTTTTGAGTAAGTTACTTATCACTATTACATATATTTAAGGTTTTGAATTGAAGTTATCAATTATTTGAAATTTTTCATTCTAGGGTTTACTATGTTTATTTATTCTTTTTTTGTAATTAATTGTGGTTGTACCTAACTAAGGAGGGTCTCTAGGGTACCATTTGTATACTTGTAGTGGTGATTGTAATGTTCCAAGGGTCATTTTATAAATCTACGTACATGTCACTTCTTACTCAATAACGTCTCCAAGTAAATCTATGCCTAATGAAGTCCAAAACTAGTGGATGATCCAGGTATATTCCATGACTTTCTATTGAGGTACATACTTCACATCATAGTCTCGCAAACCAAATGGTGCCAGTGTTTTCTACTTGTAGTCTAGGTACATCCAAAATTGAGCCATTGATATAAAGTTTATTGTGAATAGTCTACTCCATTTGTATTCCTATATTTCTGGGGCGTGCATGAGTGTCTATTGTATATAGGATCTAATACTATGTTGTAAATACATGATTCTTATGATCGATTATTTACCTAATTTCATTATAAAATATAAATAAATCTTTTCAATCATGGTTTATGTCAGAGTCATGGAAACTTTATGTAAGATTAAAAAAATAAGAACATGTATTTATTCCTAGGTGCTCTTCAACAGGGGGCAGCCCTAGCACGTATCTCCTAGATCTTGTATTCATCACATGCCCATGAGTTCCCAAAGGAAACAAAACCACACATGGACCCTGAGACAGAAAATATAGGTCAGCAAAGCTTGTACAAAATTAATATTTGGAAAGTAAAAGTATGCACCTATCTACATAAGATTTTTATGAAAAAAATGCAAAGTAATAAACAATATAGACAAGCACCAAAAGGTCGCAATGGGTTTTCAAATTCAATAAGATTCAATATCTAATTTTTGAAACTAGTCTTTCAACTTTTAAATAGATATCACATATTAATGTCTAGTTGTTTGAAAAGCTCTGTGTTCTCTCCTACGGAAAATGAAAACACACTAGCTAAAATTCCTAGTATATTGAGGGACCCTATGTCCTTTAACTCTGTGCAGAGGCGTGGAAGCATAATCCACCAAACTAAAGGTACTAACCTTCCCTTTTTTATGTTTAAACATTGTGCTACTATTTTTCTAGGAATAAGTGTCAGTGGTCTTTCAATGAGGTAGGATAAGGTACAAAAAAATTGGCCAAATCCAACCTATCTAGTCATGCATGCAATCAACGAGGGAAATAACTTCCCAAATAGAAATAGAAATTTACACCTTTAGATCAAAATATGCAAAATTGTGAGTTCCAAGTATTCATCTCTATAAATTTAATCAAAATAGAGAGATATACAAATGTAGAGGAATATTTGTCACTATATGGCTTGGAATAAGGTTTTTTAAAATTTCATTCTATTAATGTTATAGGTGGCTAGGGTTTTCATTTTGGAGTGTTCTTCATATTTCCCATTATTCTCATTTCTAGGGTTTCTTGCTAGGATATATATATATATATATATATATATATATATATATATATATATATATATATATATATATATATATATATATATATATGGGCCCATATTGATTGTTGTATATTTTGTACAGAGTTACTTTTTTAGTCATGTAGTTACTCTCTTATCACCATAGTTACTTTTTTGACAGCAGAGTTACTTTTGTGGTCAGAAGAGTTACTTTTTTGGTTGTCGGGTAGCGAAACTCCGGGCTACCCGCGTGGGCAATGAATAAACGGCATATATATATATATATATATATATATATATATATATATATATATATATATATATATATATATATATATATATATATATATATATATATATATATATATATATATATATATGTGTGTGTGTGTGTGTGTGTGTGCGTGTGTGTGTGTGTGTGTGTATGTATATGTATATATATGTATATATATATATATGTGTGTGTGTGTGTGTGTATAATCAGTATTACATACTCCATTGTTTTATCATTTTTTCTTTAAATTACATAATGTTATTCTCTCTCCTATATAGGATATAAACCTATTCAGTCACTAGGATCAGGTATGTTTATTTATCAATGTAGGGCAAACTTACCTAGGTCTTAACTATGTATGTTAATCTAAATATGAATTACTAATGTACTAATATAAAAACTGAATAGCTTTTCATATAGTTAACTTAAGTTTTGTCACCTATTTTGTTTCCAAATTAGGGTTATCCGTGATCAAATAGGTTTCTAACTTAACTTCCATTTTAATCAGAATAGGTTGATTTAGATCAAAACATTTTTTAAATCAATATCTTCTCTTGAATCCTAATGTATATATACTTCTAGAGTTTTGAATATGTGCCAAGAATATTATTATTACTAATATACCAAACTATTTGTATATAGAAATATTATGGAGTCAGTCGACCCAATATTCAATCAACCTTATTCAATCATTTCAATTATAACCAATCAATTCTATTATTTTATAATATTAGTAGTTGTATATATGTTACATGTCTGTATTACTTAGCCTATCCAACTAATTTACATATATCATTATCTAACTCTTTCTATTGTAACTAGATTTTATCTCTTAAATATATGAATGTAGGAATGGGAGGCATACCTATCGCTTGATCTGAACTCATCAGCAAGCTTATCCTTCAATTGTAGGTGCTAGTTGTAGGAGGAAGGATGTGGTGGTGACGGCGCTAATGCAGGCCACCATAGAATATGTGGGTAGCAACGTCAAGAGTAGTGGTGGCAAGGTCACATGCTCGAGAATGGTATGCAAATTTGGTCCATCCTTGCTGATGTGGAGTCTACAAATCTAATTCATGGATCTAAAATTGCAAATCTCACAGTACACACCATGCAGGAGGGGGTCTTCCATTTGATACTTGGACCTCTGGGAAGTCTAGGGAATCATAGGCAGACAGTAGTCATTGGGGTCTTGATGTGTCTATAGCGTCGAGGTAGATGGTGGTGGCATAGAGAGGAGGTCTCATTTTGTATAGGTGAAGGTGTTTAGGCTTA
This sequence comes from Alisma plantago-aquatica, assembly GCA_963693085.1. Lineage (NCBI taxonomy): Eukaryota > Viridiplantae > Streptophyta > Magnoliopsida > Alismatales > Alismataceae > Alisma > Alisma plantago-aquatica. The sequence goes on from OY856415.1 coordinate 543,911,281, forward strand.
GGGTTTCCTCTTATGGTGCCGGTAGGATGAGGAACTGGAAGTCCAAGGGGAGGGGATCAAGATATGGTGTTAAGGGATGAGGTGTCGACTACTTTTTGTTGCAAGTTTGCAAAATCGAGGTTTGGAGTTGTGGTTGTCAAATTGCAGACCATATGATTGGATGAAGAAGGAGTCAATGGTAGGGGGATTGCATAAGATGTGAGGGGTTGTGTACCAGAGTGAAGAAAGGAGGTTGCATTAGGTCTGCAGTAGGCTTGCACAGTTCCATGTTGTCATGATGTTTTCATGTCTTTGAAGAAAGTATAAGGAGGGTCTAGAGGTGCCATGTAGGCGGTGGTGTTTCAGGAGCGTCATGGAGGTTTCGAGCGACTCTTGTAGGCTTTTTTGGTGGTCGGCAAGAGATCTCAGAAGTTTGGTATCTTCTGTGGTGGTCTAATGCTCGACTGTAGATATGTTGCAGGGTTGCCCCCTCCAGGTCTGGTAGGAGTTATATATATATATATATATATATATATATATATATATATATATATATATATATATATATATATATATATATATATATATATATATATATATATATATATATATATATATATATATATATATATATATATATATATATATATACATGCTAGGGTCATGTAAATGAAGGGGATGATATGTAGGAGGAGTGTGGGAGGGGGATCTGGCTTGGTTCTCACAGCCTATGTCAGTCAGGTTGCAGCAAACGACTGAGTGTTCCATTGTGTAATGGGCGAAGGGAGAGGATTTATAGGTTAGGGAAGAGTGTAACGTTGTATATCTATTCACTTTGGTCTAATTGATTCATTAAAGTGTTGTTTTCTTTCCCTTTTCTAATTATCTCAATAACTTATAACTTGTAAATAGAAAACCCAATAACCATGAAATATGAATCATTTCTTCACTTCCTATCATTTTATTTTATAAATATAGTAACTGTCTATTCTAAGGCCCTTATTAGCCTATTAAATTTTCTTATTAGTTACCCATAATTACACATATATATTATAAGTATGTATTTTATGTTTCTCCTAAAGCCATTAATTTGAAATTCAAGATCACTTTCTGATCAGGGTCAAATCAATATATATTTGCACAATTGATTCAAATCAATGCTCAATATCAAAGTAGTTCATAGGAAAAAAACTTGAGGGAATAATTTGGAATATTTCCTCAAATGATGAGAATGAATCTATTTAGATATGAGTGATTCAAATAGAGACCACATAGAATCAAGGAATGTGAGAATTTATCAAATAAAAATTTTACTTGGAATAAAGGATCAATTTGCAAGGACTCGGATTTTGAAGGAATTATCAATTGTAGCTCAAAATAGGTTTAGTACATAATTTTGGTATGTTATTTTGTTATATATACTATAGGGACACGTATCTTATCTCAACAAATTGGGAATGTAATATAATTAGAGAATTGATATTACATGTATATCGTAAGTTCTTATTTGGATAAGAAACGGTATTTCATTCCTTGTAAAGTGCAATTGTTGTTTAATTTACTTGGATGATTTACTATATGTGGTTTCGTTGTGTCTCATAATAATGGCTCCTAAAGTACATGTATATAATGTAAATACCAAATGGCTTAAACTACATGACTCAAACATGACTTACCTTTAGCATTTCCGCATAGGACATATAAACAAGAAGCGCAATTCTAAACTCCATTATGACAGATACTAGACTTGTTTGATCTTGAATATCTAGAGACATGGGAATCATGTCTTTTGGAAAAGATGGCAAAGGCACATTTCACTGGAAATAGTGAGAGGAAAATTAAAGTTTTAGAACTCATACATATCAATGTATCTAGTTCTTTTAGTTCAACAGCTAAAGGATGGTGAAATACTTCATCACATTGACTGATGGATTCAGTAGATGTGGACTTATATGAGATACAAATTAGAAACCCTTGAAATGTTTAAGGAATTCAAGAATGAAGTATAGAAACAAGATGGCAAGAATATTTAGATTTCTTAATTATAACGGTATGGTAAATATTTTATGCTAAGTGTTTGAGGACCTTCTCGGGGAGTGTGACATTGTATTACATTTAACTTCATCTAGAATGCATAAGAATAATGGTATTTTTAAGATAATAAATCACACATTTTTGGACATGGTGTGGACCATGATGAGCCAAGTCAGACTTCCTAATTCCTTTTCAGAAAATGCTCTAGAAACTACAGTGTTTACACTTAACCACACTCCTTCTAAATTAGTTCCAAAGATACTATAACATCTGAGCCCACTATCCAAGGCTCTACTAAAGTCTCAAGAATGATGATTGGCCTAATAGACCACCATTGGCATTAACCACGCGCTTTGTCCTCATTCACACACAATCTGAGATCAACTTCCTGACTAGTCACCCATCCTAGTACCACTGGTATTAACTACGTGCTTTGTCCTCACTCATGCAAAAGATAGGAACAACTTCCCAACTGGTCACCCATCCAAGAACTACTCCAAGTTAAGCACGCTAAACTTTAGAGTTCTTAGTGATGGGATCCCTAAAAAGGAGGTGCACCTTGGTGATATGGGTAGTCCAATCTTTCTTTTTAAGATCATTTTATCCAAGGCCTCAAATTCTAAAACATTATAGACACCATATGAGATGTGGACTGGGAAGCATCCTAATATGTATTTCATGAAAGTTTGGGGTTGTGAAGCTTATGTAAAGTGTTTATTTCCTGAGAAATTGGGACCCAATCTGACAAGTGTTTTTTTGGGGTATCCTAGGAAAACCAAAGGATATCACTTCTATATTCCTTCCAGAATAAAGTGTCTATTGCTAGACCAGTACCTTCTTGGATAAGGTGTTCATCTCTAGAAATACCAGTGGGAGGAAAACGCAATTCAAATAAGTTTGAGATACACAAAATGACAATGAACCTAGAGAGGAACATGAGGAGGCACCACAAGTTTTTGTGGAACATGACTGTAGATTGTGAGGTGTTGTTCATGGATCAAGATAAGTCAACCACCTACAAGGAAGCTATGGAAAGATCAAAATTTGATAAATGTCCTGACACCATGAGATCTGAAATGGACTCCATGTATGCCTACAAGGTATGGACCTTGTGGAACCACTGCAGGGGTTAAACTCATTGGGTATAAGTGGATCTTCAAGAATAAGACAGACATGGATCGAAATGTCTAGACCTACAAAGGGTGACTAGTGTCTAGAGGTTTCAAACAAGTTCAAGGTGTTGACTTATGATGAAACTTTCTCACGAGTTGCCATGGTCAAGTCCATTAGGATCATGCTTGCCATTGTAGTATAACTGACTATGAGATCTAGAAGATGCATTCCTTAATAGGAATGTTCTTGAGGATGTTTATATGATATAGCTTGAGGGTTTTGTATCTCCAAAGGATGATGGAAACATATGTAAGCTGCAACATTCAATCTTTGGATTGAAGATAGAATCTAGAATTTAGAGTCTTTGTTTTGATGAATCGGTTAAAGAGTTTGGCTCGATCATGAAAGAAGATGAACCTTGTGTTTACAAGAAGGTTAGTGGGAGCATTGTAGTATTCCTCATATTTTATGTGGATGGTATACTACTCATAGGAAATGATATTCTAACTCTAAAAAGGTGGAGACATGGTTGGGAAATAGTTTCTTGATAAAATCCTTAGAAGAAGACACATGTGTTCTAGGTATCAAGATCTATAAAGATACATATAGAAGGCTTCTAGGACTAATTCAAAGTACATAAATTGATAAAGTGTTGAAAGGTTCAACATGAAATAGTGTAAGAAAGGGAACTTACCCATGTCTCATGGTGTAAGTATTACTAAGGCCAATTATCCCAAATATTTGTAATAAAGTGACTGCATGAGAAAGATTCTATATTCCTCTACAATAGCATATATCATGTATGGAACATTGTGTACACGTCCAGACATCTCATATGCCTTGAGCATGACAAGCAAATACCAAGAAGACTCAAGTGAATTTTATTGGATTGTAGTATAAAAACATCCTAAACTACTAATGAAGAACTTAAGATGAAGAGTTGAGGAAGAATTAGTTGTAAAGAGTTACAAAAATTCAATATTCCATACCCACAAGGATGATTACATATCACAGTATGGTTATATATTTTTCCTCAATGGTGGTATTTTCAAGTGGAAGAGTTCCAAGTTAGAGACAATGAATAATTTTTCAATAGAAAGTGAATATGATATTGCATTAGATTCTACAAAGGAAGTTTTATGGATCATGAAGTTCATTTGATTAACTTAGAGTTATTCCTAGCATTGATAATGTGGTATGTCTTACTATGACAACAATAGGGTTATCTCACTAACCAATGAACCCAGATGACATATACATTCCAAACATATTCTTTTATGCTTCCATATAAAGGAAGTCGTATGGATCATGAAGTTCATTTGATAAACTTTGAGTTGTTCCTAGCATTGATGATGCAGTATGGCTTACTCTGACAAAATAGGGCTACCCTGCTAGGCAAGGAACCTGGATGACATACTTATTTCGAACATATTCTTTGATGCTTCCATCTCATATGAGAAATTATTTAGTGAGGGGATAAGAAGATTTATAAGATATCGACAGAGATTAAGTTTGTTGATCCCTAGACTAAGCCACTATCACAGAAGAAGCATGATGGTCATGCTATATAACTTTGTATAAGATACGTGAGTGATTTACTTTAGCGCAAGTGTGAGGTTGTGTAACACCCCAATTTTCATATCACGTGAGCAGAAGAATTTTTTTCCCAACTTGGGAGTGTCACAAACATGATACATCACAATAATAATAGAAAGAAACCAACACAGCTTAGTGTATATATTATCCTAAATTCTTAGGATACAGACTTAATTACATAAAACTTTATAAGAAAGACTAAATACATGGAGCAAAAGCGTGCACTCTATCTATCATCTTGGACTGTGTAGATGGCGCCCCACCAAGCAAACCTCTATTAAAACGGTTGATGAGTCCTTTATCTTGAACTCGGGTTTAATCCCAGCTACCGCCTTGATTTACCACCCTCTTGGGCATTCGACCTCCGCCACAGGCGTGGGAGAGGGGGAGAGAATGCCTCTCTTAATCCCATCTCACGTAAGACTATAAATTTATGGTGGATGATGGTATACCAAGATGTATAAAAAATGGATTTAAAATTATTTTTCATTAATCCTTAGCACACAATTAATGAGTTTGGTTTGACCAACCATTTGTCCATAAGAAGATATCAACAAAGTACAATAAATATTTTTCCATGTTCTCCTACACTTCTATTTTCAAAATCATAGCTTCCTTATTATTAGATATCAACCACTTAATAATTAGTACTATTCAAATTTGAATAAAAATCTAACCATCTTGTCTACTTTCAAAATTTATTTACCTTATCAAATAGACACCCAAAAGTCATGATATGCTTTCCTACAAAACCTCTTCCATACCTTCCTTCTTTAAAAGAATTGAAGTAAAATTGCTTTAAAATTAGCAACAAAAAGTAATGACTATTATAAAAAAAAATGGTATTATCCTTAATACCACTATATCCCCTAAATTTTTTTATTAAAATCCAACTATATCGGTCGCATATATACATGAGGATGGCCTATACTTATATTTGCAACTTCTTAATGCATATGTCCCTTAACTTATGCACTAAAAAGGGATGAGGCAAACATCATAAAAAAAGTTTGATGTCATAACATTTCCTCTACAATTTCATATGATATGTGTTCACCATTGAAAATAGAGAGGTCATGTTATAGCCATATCTACAATTAACACTTAAGATATAAAGGCCATATGCAGCTAACTTCATTGTCTGTCTCAAATTCTATCATGGGCTAGACATATAGCTTGGATTCTAATATCCTTGCCAAATATTTGTAACAAAGGTTACTAACTATCAACTTAAATATATATTTTTAATCTATCTAGGATTCTACTAGAGTAATTTAGTCTTAGAATTTGAGAATTTACATGATGGCCATCTACATTATTGCTCTATTTCCACATTGTAACACCCCAATTTGCATATCATGTGAGTGGAAGAAAAAAAAATTCCAACTTCGGAGTGTCATAAACATGATACATCACAATAATAATAGAAAAAAACCAACACAGCTTAGTATATATATTCTCATAAATTCTTAAAATAAGTTACATAAAATTTTATAAGAAAGACTAAATACATGGAGTAAAAGCATGTACTCTATCTTGTTGGATCCTAGATGGGTGATTAGATGCTATAGGGGGGGTGAATAGAGCTGAAAGCACTTAAACAAAACTCATTAAACCTTCAAAATATATGACAAGATAAGGCTGCTAAATAGGCAATTTGAGTGCAACTAAATCATGCATAGCAAGGATAAGAGAGATTGAACATGCACCAATTAGACAAGCTATTTAGAGTGGTTCCACACTTCAAACTAGAAGTGTGTCAATCCACTTGCCTAGAGAGGTCAACCTCTAGGACTTCCAACAATTGCACTCTTATATTCACTTATAAGACTTACAATACATGACCAACAAAGGACTTACCTATCCAATACAAATAATCTTCAACCTTACCAAGGACTTACCCACTTTGCAAGAGTCTTCGGCCTTCTCCAAGGACTTACCCACTCTTGCACAAGTCTTCGGCCTTGTAGGAATTACCCACTCTTCTTGGATCTTCCGCCTTTGACTTCACCTTCACTCGGAGAAGCTTCCACCAAGGTCTTACCTACTTGAGCTTGAGTCTTTTGCCTTCTCCAAGGCCTTACCCACTCTAGCTCCAAGTCTTCTGCCTTGATCTTCACCAAGGGACTCCTTCCCTTGTTCTTCTTCACCTCTCTTGGACAAGAGAGAGAACCTTCATCTTTATGATTGCAAATGAGAGATGGGGAGGTTGTGGAAGTGAGAGCCTCACAAGATATACAAATAGGACTAGCTCTCTTATAGATTTCCTACTCACTCTAATGGATTTAACAAGTGATTAAGCTTAGAGAGAGAGAGGAGGCTGTAGGAAGCACTCAACTATAGAATAGGAACCTCACAAAGAGTTTGCAATGAATGCTCAACCTTGGAATGAAGCCCAAGGGGTCCTATTTATAGCTGGGGATGCCTCTTAGCCTTTGGGAACACTTATGAATGAAAACTAGCCATTTTGTCGCTTGCAACGGATCTATTTTCACTTGTTGCAACTCCACAATGGCTAGAAACACTTTTCTGCAATTTTCCGTACAGTGCAATCGGTCGAGTTCTAATGGGTGTAACTCGACCGATCAAGTAACAGGCAAACCGATGTTCAAAGGATCGGTCGAGTTTGTCCTGAGGAAACTCGACCGACCATTTCAACTGGAAATGGCCTACTACCCAATCGGTCGAGTTCTGTGAGTGCACAACTCGACCGATGCAATCTTCAGAAAATCGATCAAGATTGATCGGTCGAGTTTCAGGGTGGGAAACTGGACCGATCAAGTGCCTGTAATTGATTTTCAAAGATGCATTTAAAGTTCTCTAATATTCGATCTAAGTGCTCCTGATATTTTTCTAAGCTTAATTACAAGTCATACAATCATTACAAGTGATTTACAACATGATTCTAATGTATATACATCATATTACAAAAACGTCCACTTGTATGACTTTGACTTGTCTTTTCTCCAATTTGAGATGTGCAAGTTAGGGAAATTGGAGTGTGTCTATACCTAATCTGAAATTACTCAAGTAGAGACATTAGACACCAATATGTGGAATGGTTAGTCATCATCAAAACACGGGTTTAGTCAATTTAGACGTGAGTCAACATTGACCTAATTGACCTTGAGTCAACATTCTCCCCCTTTTTGAAGATGACAAACCATTCCATAAATGTATTGAAAGCATTTAAGGAAATTCATACCTTTGGAAAAAACCTAGGGGTTTCAATAGAATGGAATTCATATGCTCCCCCTCAATTTATGCGCATGGAGTTTTCATACTCCCCCTCAATTGATGCTATTTCTCCTGCATGGTTAGCTTTCATAACATTTATAGAATACTATGTCTATGTCTTCTACTCATATATGTTCTACACATATATGTCTTCTCCCCTTTACCTTCTCCCTTTACATGAACATACTTCTCTTCTTCATGTAAGACATGCCTTCTTCCTCTTTTTTGTTAAAAGAAGACATACCTTTCTCCCCCTTTGTCATTTCAAAAAGTGGGGTTATGAAGAAATAAGAAACATCACTTGTTAAAGAGAAAGGAGATAACACAAATATATATAAGGAGAGTAGAAGAGCACAGATAGGGGCTTGTCCAAGCATAGAAAGAAAAGCAAGTTAAAGCATATACTTGAACACCCCAAAAAGCAAGATAAGGTGTTGTAGAAAAAATAATGAATCACAATTTTGACCCTCAAGATGATGGAATTTGACCAAAAACCATTGGAGCTCATTGCAAAACAATGAGTCTTGCTCAGAATGTCATTTCTGCATGAAAAACACTAGTCTTGCACCAAAACCTAAAACTGGAGCAAAATCTACAATGTAGCTCTATGTGCCCTGCATCACAATGTTATGCAAGCAACTCAATATAGTAGATATGCAATTCAAGGAACAATCTTGAGCATGTATGAGATAAGATACAAGCATAACATATAGATGAGCAAATATGCCAATCATAAACAAGGTTAGAACTACATGTATGTGAACTACGAGTAGATGATATCATAAGTTAGGACTACTAGTAGGATCTAGATCATAGCAAGAGATACCAAAAGATATACAAGATAAAGCAAGCTATGAGTAGATGAAGAGATATATCCAAACAAAGCGATATGCAATTTTAGACGCATGAAAGGATATAACTCACTAGATATGCATCTTTACCATAAGATGATTACCCCTATGAACCTCAAGGTTGTATCAACACAAGATATACACCTATATAGATGTAGCAAGTTAGAGTACAACGGAAGCAATTTTTAGACACAACCAAGAGATCCAAAGATATCATCATCAAAATGTTATGACCCATTTCAAAAATTATTTGTAAGTATTATGATTAGTGTATAATTAAGTTAATTAAGCTAAGTTGAGTGCTTAAGATGCGACTAGGTTGTAGAGTATCTTGCACTTAAAAAGTTGCAAAAAGAATCATTCGATTTGGACCTTTGAGTCAATAGTTATGACCTTTTTAAATTCTAGGGTCGAATTTGCAATTTTCCCAAAGTTTGGCTATATCTTTTCCTTATTCTATTTTCTTCCTTATCCCCTTTCTTTTTCACGCGATCGCTTCACGGGGCAACCGACAGAGTGGCGCCCTTGGTAGCGGCTCCCCCAGCCGTAGCAGAAGGATGTGAGGGTGGCCTTTTTGGCACCCCCTAGCCTCGATTCAACAACACCTACTCCTCCGCCACCCTTCCTTCCTCCTCGACTTCGCCTCTACCTTCGCCCCAATGCCCTAGGGTGGCACCCCTTTTTGCAACTGCAGCCAGCAGCGGCCGGCCAGCAGCATGGAGGGTGGCCAGGAGCCTGTGTGGGCGCGAAGAGCATCACCAAATTGACCGTCTCGAGCTCAGCCACGAGTAGGGATCAAGAATCCGTAGCTTCCAGTCCTCAATCAGCACCCAACTGAGCTCAATTCCAACCTGTACGTGCGAGATAGAGCTGCTTGCAGCAGCAGGTCCGGCCAGGGGCAGATTTTTCCAGGAAACACTAAGATAACGGTTTCCTTGAGTTCGTCTGAGGTTCTTAAGCACAAATCAGTAGTTGTTAGCCCTTGATTCAGCCCTTAGGCGAGTTCCTCTTCAACCTGTTCGTGAAAAACGGCTGCTGTGTGCAACAGGTTCGAAAATTGGGTCTATTCTGAGGTTGAAGACGACCCCCTGGATGTAATTCCAGTCGAATCCGGACATCCCAAACCATTTGCAGAAAAATATCCAATTCACTGCCCAGATTGAACGGCGTTCAAGCCAATTGAACGGCGTTCAAATCAGTTGAACGGGGTGCAAAGTTGCATAAAATTAGGACAGAAGTGCATTGAAGGTGCACGGCGTACAGCCCAGGTGCACGGCGTGCACGCTGCTGTAAAGGGCAGGATTAGGCGTGGTTGTGGACGTTTTTTCGGTGTATACAAACACACCGAAGTGGGTGAGTAGTATTTCATTCATTTATCACCATCGAACTCGATTTCATTGTGTATATTGCTTCGGTATAATTAGAGTAACTTCTGAACAGTATAAATGAGATTAAAGAAATGTGTTTAATTCTATAGAGCCTAAATTACTTAGTGTAACTGAAGAAAATAGCGAATGTTGTCTGTACTGATACTGCTGTGAATATGTTGGGCTCTAAATGAATGTTTGTTGTTATGACAAGTTTAGAATGATGTGGAATTATGTATAAAGTTGAATGATATAGAAGTGTTCTTAAATATACTCAGTGTGCAATTAAGATTGAGTTATGACAATTTATATTTACTGCTTAAATAATGATGATAGACCTTAGGTGCCCTAACACCGTAGAACCCCTTTGAGAGGTATGCACCTTAGGGGTGAAACTCGTGTCCAACATCAACCGGTTGAGTAATTATGGTGGCACGAGGGTTGATAGACAGTGTCCAACACCAACCGATTGAGTAATTTCGGTGGCACTGGGGAAAAATAATAAAATAAAGTAAAGGGTTATCCAACACCAACCGGTTGAATAATTCTGGTGGTAACCCAGACCCTCCGACTGTGCACTATAGGTTGCGGGAGGAGTCCAGAGCACTCAGAGTTAGTGCAGTGAGGCCCTTGTGAGCCTGAGGCCCTTGAGCGCCTGAGAGTCCTGTGTAGACCAGGACGAGAAGTCAGACTTAGCATTTCCCGGGTGTGTCGCTAAGTCTTGTACGGTGGGATTGTAGTTCGCTACAGATCTTCATATGCAGAGTGCGCTGCATATGTTTGGGGCATAATAATATAAAAGTGTAATCATATAGGATCACAGTAAATTTAATATGTTAAGAGATTTGAACTTTTGTGTCAATTCTCTATAACTATTTATTTGTTTAAATATATGTTGTTGCATAGAAATATAATTATTATTTGTAAATCTGCTATGTCATTAGAACTGCCCTGCTTAGTATTGCACTTATGCTTTAATTCAATTTTATATATCTGACGAGTTGTTTAGTGATAGCTAAATGAAATGCTATTCACTGAGCGAGTAGGCTCATCCCTCTACTCAAACATTTTCAGGTCAGCGACAGTTCCAGGAATCTAAAGGATCTTACCACCCTAGTCAGTAGAAGGTATATGTAGTTAGTTAGATAGTGGTCTCTTAGTCCTTTCCCCTCGGTCCTTGGGGCATGGTGTGGGTGAGAGACAGTATGTATGGCGAATGTGTAAAAGATGTGAATTAACTGTTATGTTTACTTTCTGTTAAACAATGTTACATGTTGTAAACTCTATTTATGTTCTCTATCCAGTTTAATTGAAATGCTTCCACAATAGTTTATTATGTTTTAGTTTACAGCAATAATCTGGATATCATTACGAGGTTTTAAAAAGAAAAAGTTCTCAGTGATTTTTTTATGTGATAATCCCTCCGTCGCGCCCTAATCTCTTGATTAGTGGTTAGTGTGAGATCGGGGTGTGACAGCTTTGGTATCAGAGCATAGGTTGAGTACATGGTTACTCTAAGTCAAGGTCAGGGGATGATAAGAAACCACTAGGATTAGGACTTAAGTGTCTTCCTTCTAACTGCAATTTTCTAACATGAAGTGTTCTGTTATACTATTGTAGATGGTAGGAAGAGGACGTGGTCACGAGAACCAAGTAAAGAGTTTATGTTGAATCGTCAGGGATCATTAGGGTCGAAAGATAGAGTTATAAGTGAGAAAAATAAGAAGCGATATGTCTTTAGCTCTGGGAGGTCTGAGTGTTTAGATACCCTGGCCAGGTGTCTGAATACTTAGATTGACCAGTATCAAGCTACTATGTCTATTCTTCTCTGGATGTCCTGGCCAGGTATGCAGAGGAAGGATGGGCTAGAGAGAAACCCTAGAAATCTTAGGGTTAAGAAATCAGAAATTAATACAGGAGTAAGAGATTAAACATAGGATGTGATGCAACTCTTGCTTTAGATTGCTTATTTGATTGGAAATCACTAGAAATACTCTTATATGTATGGATTTAGATTTTCAGTTTATAGAATATAAATTATTCTTTTATATTGTTGTGCGTCATAAATTGGTTTATTTATTGTTTATATTCTTTGTATTAAGTAGACCAGAAGTTATGTTTAAATGAGTTTGCCCTAAGTGGATATTCTTTCCACATGTTTGAGATTAATAGGAGTTGGTTAATCCTGAGTAGCTCTTGGCTTCAGGACTACAGGTTCGGCCTGGTCCGGCTGGCAGGATGCGTTACTGGGATCTAACGACTCTTATTAAAAATATAATAAAAGTAGATTCTGGATAATTTAGACCCGAATCATGGTGAAAAATGTATATACACTAAGATGTTGAGATATAAGGGAAAGATTAGAACAACTAAGAATTAGTTGGAACTGATATCAGAGACCCAACGTTGGAACCTCATATGAGCAATCCTTAATTGGAAATAAAGGAATACGACGTAAGGTTCAGATTAAGTTTAATGATTAGTGTTATATGAGCTCTAAATATGAGAATATGGAAAAGATATGAGAAAAGTATGTAAGGACTAAGATAGTAAGAATCAAACATGGAATGGATCATGTAATGAAGTAAAATACTTTTATGTACTTCAAAGCAAAGGGAAAATAGAAGAAAAGAGTTAAGTATACAATAAGTACATAGAAATAAAGAGCCTTATGTAAATCATAAGACCAGGATAAGAAATTTAGTTGAATCAAGAGAAATGATAGAAATGATGACCTTGATTAAAGAATGAAGATTGCATGACATAATTGAGAGTATGGAATGTGTATCTTTATTATAAAGTTGAATACATTCATACATATTACCTTTGGATTCTAAGTCTCTATGGACTAACAAACTAGTTCCAAAAATAAAGAGTAAATGCGTAATTTTGAAAATGAATGCATCATATATGATACATAACTACCATGGTAGAGATGTCTAAGTGAATGAAATAATGACACACAATATGATGATGAAACCTTAGCAAGGTAAATTGAGAATGTAATTTATCTGAATGTCCAAGTAAGAGAGAAAATTTAAGTGATAAGATAAGGAAGACTTTAGTAAAACTTATGAGATCCAAAGTTTGATTTCAAACTAAGGAAGCAAAGTCACATCACAATAATGCTATGTTACTGATAAGGACCAAACCCTAGAATGTTTAGAGTTGAAGTAGTTCAAGGGATGTCGCTAGTGATTTGACCTTGAATACTAGCATCTCTATAAAACAAAATCATGAGATTTGCACTATGAAAAGTAAACTAGTATTGATAGTAATCCATGGTTTAAAGTTAGCTAATCTGAAAGGTAGATAAACAATAAGAAAATGACTCGGAGAAAAGAGTAAGATATAAATTTGAAATGTAACAAATGTGTTTGAAACAAAAGGAGAAATACAATATAAGTGAAGTGTGATATGAAATAAATTCTTACAGTAATAATAAGAATAAGGAATAATCTATTCTTACCTTGTGTGTTTCAATTTTTGGGATGTTTATTCTATATGATCAAAATGAGAAGGATAAGTAATAAGAAGTAATTAGCATAGAATGAGGAGTATTACTCATCACATGATCTGGATTTAGTTTTTTTAGTTCATGCTCATAAGACATGACGTTACTATCTTTATGGTGAGGTGTGCCAGGTGTTTATAGATCATAAGAGCTTGAAATATATCTTTACCCAGAAGGATCTAAATTTTAGACAGCGGAGATGATTAGAATTGATTAAGGATTATGATATAATGATAGATTATCATCCTAGAAAAGTGAACATGGTAGCAGATGCTCTCAGCAGGAAGTCAAGTTCAACAACTGATGCATTCTCTATGGCATGTTTCAAGAGAGACCTGCTAGTAGAAATGCGGAAGTTGAACATAGACTTTGGGGTGACAGAACAGAGTGGTTTGATTGCACAGATGCAAGTCAAGCCTACTTTTTATGATCAAATTAAGGAACTTCAGTAGAATGATAGTGAGTTACAACAGATCATGCATGATATGACAAAGGGAAAAAGACTAGAGTTCAGGTTTTCAGATAATGGTGTGTTGTATCAGCATGACAGGTTGCGTATACCTCGAGATAGTAATTTGAAAGAACAGATTTTTGAGAAAGCACATGCGTCGGTGTACGCTATGTATTCAGGCAACACTAAGATGTTTAGGAATCTCAAAGAATTGTATTGGTGGCTTGGTATGAAGAGGGATGTAGCTGAGTATGTGGCTAGGTGTAGTATGTGTCAGTAGGTAAAGTTGAGCACCAGAAACCTGCATCTATCTTGCAATCTCTCCCTATACCAGAATGGAAGTGGGAATATATCACAATGAATTTTGTGATAGGGTTTCCCAGGACACCTAAAGGTTGTGACTCGATATGGTGATTGTGGATAGACTGACTAAGTCTGCTCACTTTCTTCATGTTAAGTCAACCTTTGATGTCCTAAAATTATCTAAGATATACGTGGATGAAATAGTCAGGTTGCATGGTATCCCAGTTTCAATTATATCAGATAGAGATCCTAAGTTTACATCCAGGTTTTTGGAATCAGTTGCATTGTGCTTTGGGCACAAAGCTGAGGTTTAGTACAACTTCTTACCTACAAATAGATAGTCAGTCTGAGAGAACCATTCAGACTCTTGAGGACATCCTGAGAGCATGTGTTTTGCATTTCAGTGGAAGTTGGGAAGAACATTTAAGCCTTATAGAGTTTGCATACAACAATAGTCACCATTCCAGTCTTGGTTTGGCCCCGTATGAAGCTCTGTATAATAGAAAGTGTAGATTGGACCAGTGAATTTACATAGTTCATCGAAACCCAAATTGCTTAGTGGGAATGTTGAGTTTAGAAATACACGACTGATAATGGTACGGCTTGGGTATAAACCCAGACAATACAGATTTTGTAAAATCATCAGGTGCATGATTTCAAGAAAGTACGATAGCATTAAAATATGCAAATAAACCTAGTTGCATGCTTCATGTTATGTTAATGTGTGTGACTTAACATTTACATGAATTGGCACATTTCTCTGAGATATTACTAGAAATTCTCAAGTATTATTAATTATTTGTGTTATGATACATAAGCAACTCTTAATTGAGTTATGTGATGCACAAACCAGGATTTGGGTTAATGTGCACGTTCTTCGAGAAATTTCAGATAATTGATAAATATTACAGATGATTTCTTATATGTGAAGTAAATTCCTCTTATTGGTGTAATAAGATGTTCAATTGCATGAATTCAGTATGTATGTGCCAAAATTGATATGAGTTTGGGATATTTATGAATTTTATATCTGCCTGCATGCATGATATAAGGATTACTCAGTAATTACAATGATTTTGAATATACTGCTCTGCCAGTTCTAGAATGATACCGTATTGTGATTTGAACTGCAATCAAATAGATGAGATAACTGAAACCCTGAGGATAGGGTGTTGCCATGTGACTAGTGAATGAGGTAACCCCTAAGGATAGGGTGTTGCTATATGATAAGTGAATGAGGTAACTGAAACCCTAAGGATAGGGTGTACAATGAATCAAGTATTTTGATATCAAAATTCTCAGTATGAGATGTGGTGATGCTTAACAGTTCAATTGCATGATTTTTAGTATAAAGTGCCAAATTGACATGCATTCTGTTTATTTAAGAATTTTAGTTTGTCTGCATGTATAGTATGATAATTTCTCAGTAATTACCATAATTTGAGTTATTGTTATAACAGTTCTAGAAAGATAATGTATTGTGGTTTGATCTGGAATCAGATCAGATGTGTCCTATGTTGAGGGACCAATACAAATAGTTGATCAGAGGATCAAGAAGCTCAAGAATCGTGAGATACCATTAGTGTAAGTTTTGTGGAGGAATCATAACCTAGAGGAAGCTACGTGGAAGCTTGAATCTGAGATGCGTAACAAGTTTCCTTTTCTCTTTTAGGAATTTCGGGACGAAATTTTTATAAGGGAGGGAGATTGTTATGACCCGTTTCAAAAATTATTTGTAAGTATTATGATTAGTGTATAATCAAGTTAATTAAGCTAAGTTGAGTGCTTAAGACGTGACTAGGTTGTAGAGTATCTTGCACTTAAAAAGTTGCAAAAAGAATCATTCGATTAGGACCTTTGAGTCAATAGTTATGACCTTTTTAAATTCTAGGGTCGAATTTGCAATTTTCCCAAAGTTTGGCTATATCTTTTCCTTATTATGTTTTCTTCCTTATCCCCTTTCTTTTTCACGCGATCGCTTCACAGGGCAACCGACAGAGTGGCGCCCTTGGTAGCAGCTCGCCCAGCCGTAGCAGAAGGATGTGAGGGTGGCCTTTTTGGCACCCCCTAGCCTCGATTCAACAACACCTACTCCTCCGCCACCCTTCCTTCCTCCTCGACTTTGCCTCTACCTTCGCCCCAATGCCCTAGGGTGGCGCCCCTTTTTGCAACTGCGGCTAGCAGCGGCCGGCCATGAGCAGGGCGGGTGGCCAGGAGCCTGTGTGGGCGCGAAGAGCATCACCAAATTGACCGTCTCAAGCTCGGCCACGAGTAGGGATCAAGAATCCGTAGCTTCCAGTCCCCAATCAGCACCCAACTGAGCTCAATTCCAACCTGTACGTGCGAGGTAGAGCTGCTTGCAGCAGCAGGTCTGGCCAGGGGCAGATTTGCCCAGGAAACACTAAGATAATGGTGTCCTTGAGTTCGTCCGAGGTTCTTAAGCACAAATCAGTAGTTGTTAGCCCTTGATTCAGCCCTTAGGCAAGCTCCTCTTCAACCTGTTCGTGAAAAATGGCTGTTGTGTGCAACAGGTTCGAAAATTGGGTCTATTCTGAGGTTGAAGACGACCCCCTGGATGCAATTCCAGTCGAATCCGGACATCCCAAACCATTTGCAGAAAAATATCCAGTTCACTGCCCAGATTGAACGGCGTTCAAGCCAGTTGAACGGCATTCAAATCAGTTGAACGGGGTGCAAAGTTGCAGAAAATCAGGACAGAAGTGCACTGAAGGTGCACGGCGTACAGCCCAGGTGCACGGCGTGCACGCTGCTGTAAAGGGCAGGATTAGGCGTGGTTGTGGACATTTTTTCGGTGTATACGAACACACCGAAGTGGGTGAGTAGTATTTCATTCATTTATCACCATCGAACTCGATTTCATTGTGTATATTGCTTTGGTATAATTATAGTAAGTTCTAAACAGTATAAATGAGATTAAAGAAATGTGTTTAATTCTATAGAGCCTAAATTACTTAGTGTAACTGAAGAAAATAGCGAATGTTGTTTGTACTGATACTGCTGTGAATATGTTGGGCTCTAAATGAATGTCTGTTGTTATGACAAGTTTAGAATGATGTGGAATTATGTATAAAGTTGAATGAGATAGAAGTGTTCTTAAATATACTCAGTGTGCAATTAAGATTGAGTTATGACAATTTATATTTACTGCTTAAATAATGATGATAGACTTAGGTGCCCTAACACCGTAGAACCCTTTTGAGAGGTCTGCACCTTAGGGGTGAAACTCGTGTCCAACATCAACCGGTTGAGTAATTATGGTGGCACAAGGGTTGATAGACAGTGTCCAACACCAACCGATTGAGTAATTTCGGTGGCACTGGGGAAAAATAATAAAATAAAGTAAAGGGTTATCCAACACCAACCGGTTGAGTAATTATGGTGGTAACCCAGACCCTCCGACTGTGCACTACAGGTTGCGGGAGGAGTCCAGAGCACTCAGAGTTAGTGCAGTGAGGCCCTTGTGAGCCTGAGGCCCTTGAGCGCCTGAGAGTCCTGTGCAGACCAGGACGAGAAGTCAGACTTAGCATTTCTCGGGTGTGTCGTTAAGTCTTGTACGGTGGGATCGTAGTTCGCTACAGATCTTCATATGCAGAGTGCAATGCATATGTTTGGGGCATAATAATATAAAAGTGTAATCATATAGGATCACAGTAAATTTAATATGTTAAGAGATTTGAACTTTTGTGCCAATTCTCTATAACTGTTTATTTGTTTAAATATATGTTGTTGCATAAAAATGTAATTATTATTTGTAAATCTGCTATGTCATTAGAACTGCCCTGCTTAGTATTGCACTTATGCTTTAATTCAATTTTATATATCTGACGAGTTGTTTAGTGATAGCTAAATGAAATGCTATTCACTGAGCGAGTAGGCTCATCCCTCTACTCAAACATTTTCAGGTCAGCGATAGTTCCAGGAATCTGAAGGATCTTACCACCCTAGTCAGTAGAAGGTATATGTAGTTAGTTAGATAGTGGTCTCTTAGTCCTTTCCCCTCGGTCCTTGGGGCATGGTGTGGGTGAGAGAGAGTATGTATGGCGAATGTGTAAAAGATGTGAATTAATTGTTATGTTTACTTTCTGTTAAACAATGTTACATGTTGTAAACTCTGTTTATGTTCTCTATCCAGTTTAATTGAAATGCTTCCGCAATAGTTTATTATGTTTTAGTTTACAGTAATAATCTGGATATCATTACGAGGTTTTAAAAAGAAAAAGTTCTCAGTGATTTGTTTATGTGATAATCCCTCCGTCGCGCCCTAATCTCGTGATTAGTGGTTAGTGTGAGATCGGGTGTGACACAAAACCTGCAAAACAACTCAAAGCAAGTAATTGCAAGATATAGATATGTCAATTTAGAGCAATTTGAAAGATAGAGTTGTAAGCAAGATAGGCAATTTAGAACATGGCAATATGCATTTATAAAGATACCAAGGGAGTGCCAAAGAATAAGGCTATTGGTTGAGTAAATCTAGTTGAGAGGGAAATTTTCATCCAATAAGCCAACTGTGTATTCTGTGCACAGTGTTATCGGTCGAGTTCTGTGCATTGACAACTCGACCGATAACAGCTGTTGGCAACACTATTGGTGCCTATCGGTCGAGTTTCAATAGGACAAACTCGACCGATAGAGCAGCTATCAAAAAGCATATATATATCATAAAAACACATTTAAAGGCATGCTAAAAATGCAAACCATATCCAAACATGTTTAATCAAGTTAGTAATGCACTATAGAAGCATTAGAAACAATTTTTGAGCAAGAGTGTGAAGAGAATCACAAAATACCACTTTTGACTCAAAAACCATATGCATAGTGCACACTAACTTGACAAAAACAAGTTAGAAATTGTTACAAGCAATAAAACCATTACCTTTGTGCTTACTATTGCTTTTCCACTTGTTGTCACCCTCTACACATCTCACCTTTCTTCTTTCATGTGGATTGAGAAGTCAATTTGCAATTCAATAGCTCAAGTCAATACATTTGCAAGTACCTGCAAGAAGAAAGATGAAATGGTCCCCAATCATGTTTTTGGGTCCGGAGGGGTTAGTTTAGCAACCCAAGTCCTATTGCTCTTGGTTGCTTTTCTAAAAGGACAACAAGTAGAATAATGACCAATATCATTGCAATAGTTGCATGTGCCCATAGTCTTGGAACTAGAGGATTCTCCATGGAAGATTGGAGGTCCTTTATCTTTGTTGTTCCCTTGACTACTATCATACCCCAAACCATGTCTACCAATTTGTTTAGTAGAATGGTGTAGGATGTCATTAAGACTCTTTTTACCAACTAAGAATCTTTGCAAAGAAGATCTCAAACTATCATTATCATGCATAAGAGAGGTAATAGTAGAAGACAAATGATTGATATTTTCTCTAGCATGCAAAAGATCATTTTCTAAGCAAAGAGTTTTAGTTAAATAAGAATCTTTATCAATATGAAGAGTAGCAACATCATTCTCTTTATTAGTATAACTAGAACAAGGTTCGTGCCCATTGATTTTAGCAAGCAAGGAGGCATTTTCAGATTTAAGCACCACTATTTCTCTTTGATAAGCATAGATTTCTTCTCTCCTAGCATCATCAATAAGCTTGAGTTCTACGTTTTCAGTTTTAAGAGTATCAAGCTCATGCATGAGAGAATCAACAATTAAAGTATGCTCTTCATTAGAACTAGGCATGAGAGGTTGAGCTTCTAGAAATTTAATCTTATCAAGTAAACTAGCATTTTCAAGTTTAAGAGAGTCTACTTGGCTAAGACAATCATTTTTATCAATAAGCAAGCAAGAATTAGCATATTCAAGATCATCTAGTTCTATATGCAAATTATCAACAATTTTAGCAAACTTTTTCTTTTTCTTTTTAGAAGACTTATAAGAGGCACAAATATCATGAATAATAGAAATTAAAGATTCTTTATCTAACGAGTCTAGATTTACCTCACTTGAGTCTTCACTTGTTGACGCTATAAGGGCAAAATGGCATTCTCCTTCATCACTAGAGCTTGAGCTTGATCCTTCACATGAATCTTCACTTGAGCTTGAGTTGGAGGAGCCACTTGAGCTTGATTTCCATTTCTTCATGTGAAGATGGGTCTTTTTGCCTTGTGGGCAATCTTCCTTGTAGTGACCCTTCTTTCCACATATGAAGCACCAGGTGGAGGAGGACTTGCCTTTATAGAGTTTACCCTTGGAGTACATGGCATCTTCTTCAACTTGAGAGGATGGAGAAGCTTGACCAACAATAGCCTTGATTTGAGCTTTGATTTCAGCCTTCTTCATTCTCTTGAGTTCTTTCTCCTCTTGTCTTTCTAATTCCTCCCTCTTGTCAAGTGTGGCTTCATGTGCTTGTAGATTTCCAATGAGCTCTTCAATAGGAATATCCCTAAGAGACCTTGCTTCTTCAATAGAAGTCACCTTGGATTCCCACCTCTTGGGGAGAGTTCTAAGGATCTTTGAGTTGATCTCTCCACTAGACATAAGATGTCCTAGAACAGCAAGACCATTCAAGATGGTGTTGAGCCTTGAGTACATGTTGGCTATGCTCTCCTCCTTTCCCGTCTTGAAGTTCTCAAGCAACCCTTTGAGCATGTAGACTTTGCTTTCCTTCACTTGATCTGTCCCTTCATAAGTGATGCAAATCTTTCTCCATACCTCACAGGCCGTCTCACAAGAGGAAATCCGGTTGAACTCGGTGGGGGTCATGGAGGCATATAGGATGTGCATGGCTCTAGCATTCAAGGTTGCTTTCATCAAGGTGGCTTCATCCCATTCTTCAATATTTGTCTTTGGTAGAATTTTTGGGATGTTCACCATTTGCCACATCTCGAGACTTGATCCTTGGATGTAGAATTGAAGTCTTCTTCTCCAATAGAGGAAGTTGCTCCCATCAAAGATTGGAAGGCTGGTCGAGAGTCTCCCTCCTAGGTAGTCACTCATCTTCTCCTACTTGTTGAAGTATGCTTGGAGAAGACCCGCTCTGATACCACTTGTTGGATCCTAGATGGGTGATTAGATGCTCTAGAGGGGGGGTGAATAGAGCTGAAAGCACTTAAACAAAACTCATTAAACCTTCAAAATATATGACAAGATAAGACTGCTAAATAGGCAATTTGAGTGCAACTAAATCATGCAACAATTGCACTCTTATATTCACTTATAAGACTTACAATACATGACCAACAAAGGACTTACCTATCCAATACAAAGAATCTTCAACCTTACCAAGGACTTACCCACTTTGCAAGAGTCTTCGGCCTTCTCCAAGGACTTACCCACTCTTGCACAAGTCTTCGGCCTTGTAGGAATTACCCACTCTTCTTGGATCTTCCGCCTTTGACTTCACCTTCACTCGGAGAAGCTTCCACCAAGGTCTTACCTACTTGAGCTTGAGTCTTTTGCCTTCTCCAAGGCCTTACCCACTCTAGCTCCAAGTCTTCTGCCTTGATCTTCACCAAGGGACTCCTTCCCTTATTCTTCTTCACCTCTCTTGGACAAGAGAGAGAACCTTCATCTTTATGATTGCAAATGAGAGATGGGGAGGTTGTGGAAGTGAGAGCCTCACAAGATATACAAATAGGACTAGCTCTCTTACAGATTTCCTACTCACTCTAATGGATGTAGCAAGTGATTAAGCTTAGAGAGAGAGAGGAGGCTGTAGGAAGCACTCAACTATAGAATAGGAACCTCACAAAGAGTTTGCAATGAATGCTCAACCTTGGAATGAAGCCCAAGGGGTCCTATTTATAGCTGGGGATGCCTCTTAGCCTTTGGGAACACTTATGAATGAAACTAGCCGTTTTGTCTCTTGCAACGGATCTATTTTCACTTGTTGCAACTCCACAACAGCTAGAAACACTTTTCTGTACTTTTCCGTACAGTGCAATCGGTCGAGTTCTAATGGGTGTAACTCGACCGATCAAGTAACAGGCAAACTGATGTTCAAAGGTTCGGTCGAGTTTGTCCTGAGGAAACTCGACCGACCATTTCAACTGGAAATGGCCTACTACCCAATCGTTCGAGTTCTGTGAGTGCACAACTCGACCGATGCAATCTTCAGAAAATCGATCAAGATTGATCGGTCGAGTTTCAAGGTGGGAAACTGGACCGATCAAGTGCCTGTAATTGATTTTCAAAGATGCATTTAAAGTGCTCTAATATTCGATCTAAGTGCTCCTGATATTTTTCTAAGCTTAATTACAAGTCATACAATCATTACAAGTGATTTACAACATGATTCTAATGGATATACATCATATTACAAAAACGTCCACTTGTATGACTTTGACTTGTCTTTTCTCCAATTTGAGATGCGCAAGTTAGGGCAATTGGAGTGTGTCTATACCTAATCTGAAATTACTCAAGTAGAGACATTAGACACCAATATGTGGAATGGTTAGTCATCATCAAAACACGGGTTTAGTCAATTTAGACGTGAGTCAACATTGATCTAATTGACCTTGAGTCAACATATCTATCATCTTAGAATGTGTAGATGGTGCCCCCACCAAACAAACCTCTCTTAAAATTGTTGATGAGTCTGTTATCTTGAATGAACTTCATGAATATTAATATCTGCAGACATCTCGTCCTCATCCATACATAAAGGAAAACCTAGGTTAGATAAGTGGCAATGAATTTCTAATTAGATAAATAAAAATATACTATGATAGAAAGTTGAACTAATATCTCAAAATAAACTTATATAGAATTGATGTGTCTTTTATTTATGTCTTTTATCTGATTTGTAGCCACCATTATGCGATAAGTCTTCCTAATGATTGGCATCGAAGCACTTTTAAATTTGCCTATGTGCCTCTGAATGACACTGAGGTGTCTCCTAATTGGCTTGACTACGCCCTGAATTGGTATCGCAATACCTATAAATTGGAGTAAACACTCTTCTGAATTGGCAACACATGCCTCTGAATTGGCAACACATGCCTCTGAATCATCCTATGAGTAACTTAATGAGGCATTATCATATAATGTCTTATGTGAAGGTTCTGACTTAATTATCTTATATCCAAACTTAGTAAATTATGAATATAAACTTATCTTATACTGAAAATTGAACATGTACTAAATTCTAAATCTAAATATGAATATGTGCTTTTAAATTATGAGCTGAATCTAAATCTGAAATCTGATATTCTTATTTTTTTGATAATTCTTAAACTGAAGCATTTCTTTAGTGGGTGACTTGATTAAATGTATGTGTATGATATATGACATTTGAGTTTAAGGCTTAAGAAAATAAACTGAACTGAATCTAAATCTACATCTAGAATCTGATATACATATTATCAGAATAAATCTTGATCTAAGGCTATTTAATTTAACAATTATACAAAAACTTGTATCCGAGCCTAAGGGCTTGAAAAATAAATTGAACAAAGAACAGAAGTATTGAGTGTCTAAAAGTAATATAAATCTCAATTATCTAAAATCACAAAATTTAGCAACATGACTCAATCTGATTGCTCAAAGTAGGATTGGATATGAAATACAAAAGTCTAAAAGTAACTTAATCTCTAAGTTACTTTGTAGGAAGGTGTAGGCTGAATAATAATAATATTGAAACTCAATGGACATAGCACACTTACATGTTATGGTGAGAAATTCAAATATACTTTCAGGTTATGTTCTAGAGTTATCTTTCCTAAAAACAAACATGATGCATATATCAAAATTATATCTAGAAATCCTAGATTATCCTAATAGACTTTCCAGGTTTTCTAATATATTTTAGGATTTCTTTATACATCATAAAAATGATACCATCTTCTAATAAACCAGATACGATCATGAATTATCTTCATATATGATCTCTACACATTTACATCATTACTAATATCATCAATTTCTCAACCACCTTAATTATCATCATGGCCTAATTTATCAAACATTAAATTCTCATAATAGGTAATTATCTTCAAAACTCAAATAAAACAATATTTTAGTGACATGCATCAAAATAGAATTTCAAAGATTTTTTACAAATTTTATCTTATCGTTTGATGATTCGAATTACCATAGTAACTCTGATGAGTAAACTCATAAAAATAAACTATATTCATCAAAATGCTAAGATGGGATCATGCATTTGTGTTTTAGAATTCAAAATAGATCATATAAACTTATCTCCTCAAATTTGGACATCACAATCTATGGCATAAACACCACCATTATATATATATATTCTTATATTAAATCATTGTCCCATTAAATATATAAGTATCCTCAAAATATGATTTTTATAATAATCTACTCTTTAGTATCTTTTCTAGGACACCTTATTTTCCATGATTGGATGTCTAAGCTAAAAGATACGGGATTTTAAGATTACCTCTTTCTAGAAGATCTGGGCCACTATTCTTGAATCTGATGGATTACATCCGGCTTTCTATTTCTTTTTTTCTTTCCTTTCCTCTGGTTCACAGATCTCCTCCTTGGGTTTGTCTATCTAGAAACCCAGATCTGGCTAGCCCTTGTCACCTTCCTCTTCCTTACCATGTCTGCAAGTGTGGTGTCTTTCCTGATTTGTGCGTGGGATGCATATTTCAATGTGTCCATGTCGTCGAGCTCTAACGAGGGCTCTATGGATAAGTAAACTTCTCCATGATTATCTCATGATACTTGTCACTCACATATGAGCCTTCAAATAAGATTAATTTTAGGGAATAAAGAGAGTCTCCCATGTGGCAGTCATTGTCTACACATAGCTCCTAGAGAAGGCTTCTTTCTTACTCTCTTTTTATTGAGTACATAGGAAGATAACTCGACAAAGACATGATATCCTATGCCCCATGTTGTATAATGCATCGCTGTTTTGTGCTCGAGATTCTTCTAATTTAAATTCTACTTTGTCATTGGAATCGAAACTTCCCACACTCGTCCCTTCTCCATAAGGAAGGAGGGTGTTATCTCTTTCCTTTTAGTATTTAATGAATTATTCAATTGGTTTTGGTCATAATGGATCACATGTCCCTACTATTGACAACATTTCTTTTACTTGACCACCCACACTATAGAGTCATTGACTATGTTATTTAAAACTTGGACACCATTTATTCATACTTAAGGTAATAAAAACAAAATCAATATTTTTTTATATTATCCTTTCTTTTCAATTGTGTCCATGGTATGTATCATAATGGATTGACTCCAAGAACTATATACATGTTATTTTCATATATTATTTCAAAGTATATTTCTCTTTCTAGAAATTAATACAAGGTCCAAAAATTAAAGATAACATTTTCTTGTTACACAAACCAACGTAAGTTTAAAAATCAAATGAACACCATAAGCCTATGAGTGTTATATATATTTATTCTCATATTCAACAAAACACCCTATAGACTCTTATCTGGTGAAATATATTATCTTGGACTCACATACATCGTATTTTAGACCTCATTATCCTTTATTCATATATTACTTATCTTATGTAAGACCATAAACTTATGGTGGTTGATGGTAGACCAAGATGTATAACAATCAATGGATCTATATTTCTTTTTCATTAAGCCATAGCACATAATTAATGAGTGTGCTTTGACCCATTATTTTTCCATAAGAAGATATCAAGAAAATACAATAAATGTTTTTTCCATGTTCTCCTCCACTTCTATTTTCAAAAATATAGTTTCCTTATTACTAGATATATACCAATAAATAATTAGTACTATTTAAATTTGATAACAAATCTAACAATCTTGTCTACTTTCAAACTTTATTTACCTTATCAAAATAAACACCCAAAATTCATGATATACTTTCCTCGAAATCCTCTTCCATATTTCCTTCTTTAAAAGAATAGAAGTAAAACTGCTTTCCAATTAGCAATAAAAATTAATGAATGTTACTAAAAAAATATAATGGTATTATCTTAAGACCACTATATCCCCTAATTTTTTTATTAAAATCTAGGAATCTCACTTTTATCATGTTAGAGCATAATTTTAAATTCTACTTTATTATTATTTTTATTTTTGAAAAAAATGGTTTCATCATCTCTCTAATTATTTGATACATCTATCCATTTACCACACATATTCTCATCTTTCTTGAAGTTATTTCCTTATCTAACATTAACCAAAAATCATAAAAAAATACCACTACTATGTATTTATATAAGGAATATAAATAAGGTCCTTGAATTACAAAATAAAATCATTTAATATATTTTATTTACTCATTATCCATTTTTGGAAAAATAATATATATCTTTTTATATGAATATTATTAAAATAAAAAATTTGGTCAGCATATATTTCTCATTATTTTGATGTTGTGTGTGTGTGTGTGTGTGTGTGTGTGTGTGATGTGTGTGTGTGTGTGTGTGTGTGTGTGTGTGTGTGTATATATATATATATGTGTGTGTGTGTGTGTGTGTGTGTATCTATATATATATATATATATATATATATATATATATATATATATATATATATATATAGATACACACACATAGATATATATATATATATATATATATCTATGTGTGTGTATCTATATATATATATATATATATATAGATACACACACATAGATATATATATATATATATATATATATAGAGAGAGAGAGAGAGAAATAATTAACACATGCCAATTAGACAAAATACCATTTTATGATATTGTGATTATGGACAATTAATGGGCTCAAAATGCACTTATAGATCATTATATCTATGTAGCATATGTGTCATGTATTCAGCTCGGGTCTCATAAGGATAAAATTATGTATACTAAATTACTTAGAATTTGGGATGTTATAGGTTTTTGGTGTATATGCCGTCAAAGTCAACCTTTGGATGATGTATATAGGATTATGTTGTACTTTTGATTTTATTAATAAACAATTCCAATTTACTGATGAATATTTAATTATTGTTATATTAATGTACATAATAAATGTATTTAGAATGATTTGTTCAAAGCCATGGGACTTCTAATGCATGACTTGAACATGAGATCCTGAGGATGTTAAGAACAATATTATTAAATGTCCCTAGTCAAGTACTATTGAGTATTGGACTATAATGCTACATGTGAGACTAGTATTTGTAATGACTATTGACCAAGTCTCATGGGTCATAGGCAGGGGCGTAGCTAGGGGGCTACCGGGGCTATAGTCCCCCTCCCTCCCCCAAAAATCAAAAACCACATGTTAGAGAACTAGTATATATACAACATTTGTGGTTGTAAAATAAGCATGAACCCGTTGGTGGAGTAGTAAAGGAAGGAGGTATATGGTAAGTAGCCCTGGGTTTGAATCCCCATTGTGGCATTTTTGACATAAAAAGATTATGTTCGTTACATTCAGCCCCCTCCATTCCAAATAATAGTCATTAATTGCAATTCATCCCCTCCCCCCCCCCCCCGTTGTGAAATTTTGGTTCCGCCCCTGGTCATAGGTATTGGATACCAAGACAGAAACATAGGTACGTGTTAGAAAACAAGTATATTAGACAGACCCACCTTGAGAGTTATTCTTGGATCGTTATATGATAGTCATAATTGACTCTCAAATGCGACATTGTTGTTGTGGTCATTTGACCTGAAGTCACTACAATGCTAATTTGAAAATCATTATACTTTGACACTACCCAACATGAACTTGAAGAAGGTTGTCATAAAGGTAGTGATTGGGTGTGATGAGAATCATACAAGGCATTGTGAGTGATGTAGAAGGAATTTGTCCCTCCCATATAACGCGAGGAATATCCAAGGCCTCTTGATAAGTGATACTAGAGAAATGCATGGCCATGCTGATGTGAGTTAGTATATGATATTCGAATCATATGTATCTTTCTAGTCTTCTCTTCTAGTCTTCTTAGAGATGAAGGTCTTAGATTGAATTAAAAAGTATGATGTGTCCATGCCTCAAGTTCAATCTGGATATTTGTGATAAAAGGATTATAAACATGTTAATACTATTTGTTGTTAGTTTAATCTTTTTTGGCTAATCCTACTACTTGGGTAGCAATGATGTCTATATAGATACCACTCATTTTTTACGGATTACTAATATTAATTCCTGGATCCATTTCCAACATAGTATGGTGTCTACATGTTCAAACACATAGAGATAGCTTGAAGAAAGGTTGAATTGGACCTTATTGTAATTGTTATAGTAAATCCAAACACATGAAAGTAAGTTTCAAGGACCTAAATAAAAATGGATTCAAACATAAGAAAAAAGTTTGCATAAGTCGAGGAGTCCACATCCTAGCCATATAGGGTTTAGGAAACCCTGACTCTTGACTCCTCTATATATATTATATGAGAGGAACCCTTCAGGACACACACTCAATTATCTCATTATTGCCTTCAAGGTTTAAGAAACCCTAAAAGTAACTTAGAGAGATAAAGAGGGAGAGGTGGACAAGAAACTTTGGTCATCTTCAAGCACTCATGTGGATATCATGAAGATAAGTTTGCACAGTATATTCATTCCAAACAAGAATCTTTAATGATTGCACACCAATCAAGGTGACAAAGAAATGACATCTTTCGCCACAAATGTGGAAAATGGAACTGTGCGATCTGCAAGGCATACAAACTAAGGAGAAAGTCTCCTTGGAGGAATAGTACAATCCACCTCCTAGTGCAAACATCCCAAGGCCACAAATCAGTGTGATCCACAGCACAGGTGTATGATGGATTGGTGTGATCTGCTAGACACTGGGGTCAGTTCTATGGTCAAAAGAGTCATCTCTATGACCTTGGGTTCTATGTGAATCATTGGAGGATTCCCATTATCTGCCATTGAGAGTCATTGGTGGATCATTGAGATTAGATAGCAAATAGCAATTTTCTACACACATCCTGAGGCGACTCCTAGAGTACTCCAGAAAGGATTTCTAACTATTGAACCAATGAACTTCAAGTGAGGTGTAGATTGGAGAGTCCAGATCTACACCAAGTGTTACAAGTCAAATCATTGTAACCTCTTCAGTGATAAGGTGTAAATTTGTAAACCATGATCTGGTTTTGTTGCATTAGATGGGACATGTTTGAAGGATTCTCAGGAAAAGAAATTATTCTATTGTGTTTCCACTCCCGAGATTCCTACATTAGTAGAATTAGGTCTTGAAACTATTTTCATAGGATATATCTCATTTTTTATCAAAGTGCATATATTATATGCCACATTTGGCTAAAGGAATTATTTATATAATTTTGTAGGAAATGGCATTTTTCGTGAGTTTGGTTGAGAGAGGGATAGTATAGTACCATCTGGAAGAAAAAGGGAGGTCGTGGGATGAGGGTACTTAGTGGACCTAGATTCCATATAATGGTTGTGGCGTGCAGATCTTGAGCTAGAAGGCATGTGAAGAGCAGGCCTAGCTCCCCATCGATGGGCTCATCAAAGTCAAAGAGCACACGGCCAAGAGGGCGTTGGAAGCTTTGCCAACAAGAATGCCGACTTGTGTGGGGTTTTTTCATGGCTGATGATAAGAACAAAGCAAAATTCCAAAATGGCTAGAGTGTGGTGCTAGCATAGAGGAGGAAGAAGAAGGGGAAGGGAGAGCAACAACATTACATGAGAGGTGGCTGAAAAGCAGGCACATGAAAGGAGAAGAGATGGAGGAGTCAAAGAGAATTTCAATTTGGTGTGCTAAAACTAATGATAGGTGTGGCATGCGCTGCTTGGACGACGCCCATGCCCCTAGGCAACCGGTAGAAGACAAAGAAACAATCATTGAGTCAAGGCCTAATCTGCTTCTCTTTGATCTTATCCTTCCCTTTGGCTAAGGGAGTGGGATTTGGTCTGTGACGTGGATAAATTAGTTTTATAAGGATTCAAATTTGTGTTTCTTTGGTAATATTGTAAAATTCATGACTTTCAAATCATAACTCCGATTGAGGTGAAATTTTTACCGTTGAATCGTAAATTTTCTCTATGAGAAATCAAGATGATGACTTCTAGTTATCTCTATATTAAATTGCATATCCAAGAGTGCAATAAAACACTCAAATATGCACATTTGAGCTCATCTTGACCAATATCAAGCACAACTTATCAATTGAGCATCATGTGACTCGAAATCTTCCAATTGATGGTGAGGGAGCTTATTGAATATGATTGAGTTTCATATAAGTAAATAGGTACATAGTTGGAGGAAGGAGGAAGTCTACTTTGTCACAATATCACTTTGCAGTTACTGTCTAAACATTATTTTTGTAAAAAAAATTATATTTTTTTATATTTTTTCATTGTGAGAGGGAGAAGTTTAGTCATGTCACAACTTTGAAAGAGTCCATTTAGTTGTTACTATAAACCTTTCCTTCAAGTGCTCCACTGGCTATCAACATGTACCTGTGAGTAAAAAAAACTCACTTGACTTACTAATCGAACCACTCGACAAGTGTGGTATACTTATGTTATTATTTATTTATCAACAAAAGCAAGACCTATAATTTTCACTAGATATTTGTTTTGAAGATAACTTATTGAATGACACTTGTGAAAACCTCAAACACTGGACTGGAATATACCTTCTATAAAAAATAGGTATAGAATATTTTTTACATATTTTTTTGTGTGTCTTGTTATCTTAGTTTCAAAAAAAATTACACTTTTTATGGGTACATTTTTTCCCTTTGCAAGCAGATCAAGTATAACAAATATGAACATCGTGGGATTGTAAACATGCCTAACCAAATTGATAATATATTGGGGGTTGGGGTGGAGGGATAGATTAGTAGCAATTTTCTCGATGTGTATTATTCATAAAGTATTTGTTGTGTTGACAAACTAAATGACTAATGTGTATGTGAGGTGTAGTATGGGCAAATGGTATGGGAAAAGATGGAGTTCATTTAGTATTAGTATAAAGCATTCATCAATGCATCACAAGAAGCATCATTATGAACCTAAATTTGGCTTACAGACTATTCTTACTTCTAATATTAAGATGTAATGTATGATTTACATCTAATTTGTATTATGTTTGGAATATTTGATCTCTATTTGTGTCCCTCGCTATAACGAATATTAATCTAGTATGATTTGTTTGATGTCTTTTACTCCTCATCATTTCCCATATCTCAATACTTTCCAATGGTGCTAATTGTGATCTTGACTCAGCACACTGTTTTATGTAGTTATAATAAGTAGCTAAAAACTATATCAAATTTCTCACTATATTCTTACATTGTTGATGATGGAATGAATAATTCTAGATCTTTAAATTGTTATTGCTTTTCGATTAGAAAGCATCAATCTCTAACTAAATTGAATCAAGTCAAAACACACAGAAAAGATTTTTATTCTTCTTTGTCTAATGTCATATATAGCGATCTAGAAGTTTCTAAAAAATATTAAGATTCAGTTATTCTATGGTTCATGAGAACAATAAAAGGAACTAGACCAGTCCGCCATTAGATTGTCAATATTTAGTCTATTATAATATTACTCCAGTTGATTATCTAAATTTCTATTATTTATTCTCTAATGAAAAAATATGCATGGTGTCCTATGAAGGTATTAAAAAATTCTTAGACGTATCATAGAATGGTGTCGTGATTTTGTTTAGGTGGACGGTATTTTTTTCAGTCGGTTCCGGTTAGATTATTTGGACATCATTTTCTTATGTCTGACCTTCAAGACTCAAATTCTACCGTTATACATATTTTTTTAGAGTTTGACCAACAAATCTGGACCAAATTTCAACTCCCAACTATTACAAAACTAAGATAAATCTATATCAATAAGTTGTGTAATAATTTTAAAACCTATATCATCGTACGAATAGTAAAAAGAGCATATGGAAAAATATGTCCATGCAATGATTATCTTGAAACCATAAGATCACACTATATTATGTGAAAATTTTAAGTAAACATGGTGTAGTGTTGCCAGTATCAAAAAAAAAATGTTAATCTAAAATAGATTTGGTTCAAAAACCCAAAGCTATAATTTCCCCTGAAATAATTTCAAGCTCTTTGAATTTGGGGCGGGAATTCTGAAACCTTAACTTGCTTAAACTGAGTCAGTTCAGATTGGTTCTGATTTCTTGAAGTTATAGTTGTGGACAACGTTACCGACATTTCACCTCTTTTCTTTTAGGAAAAGAAAGGGGAGAAACCACATCCTCGTTGGTCCTTTCCGGTTCAAAATTCATAAATTTGGCATAAATATAAGAATAAAGTAAAGGAAAAACGAGGTAAAGAGAGAGAACGCTATGTACATCCACGATCCATCACACACACACTTGCAAGTAACAGCATGACTCATGCCACTCTTGACATACGTTTCCTCTGCGTGCAAGCCACTTTGACATAAGTAGCGATAGAGGCCTAATCCCAGCACATGCTTGGCCAGATCAGATATCCCAAATTCGTTGCTTGCTTTTCTGCGAGATCCTTTTGCTTTTAGCATCGCCAACACTTTTATTAATTTTAGTTGTCCATCATGTCACCAGGAGGTGGGGAGCGGTGTGAAGAATCCAGTTTATCGTTAACTATCAGAAAGAACGGAACCAAATCAAAAGTGTAATTGCTGAATGTGGGTGGGAGAAAAATCTCCAGAAAATCTGAGCAACAGTTTGTTTTTAAACCACACATCGAGAGAAATCACTTTGTACCACATATCTGATGCACTGTTCTTTGGTTCGAGTTCCAGTTAGAATTTGTGGTGGAACCTTGGGTTTAGTTGTTTGGCTAGCAAGCAAGAGTCGACGGGAGCGGTAGGTTTTTTATTATCCTTTCACGTCTCCCCTTTGCACCGTTTGTTATACATGGAAGTAATTGCCCAGGCTCAGCTTGTTTGGCAGCATGTGCGTAGGATAGCAATTCCAATCCATCCACCCATGATGCGGGGAGGAAACATGGAATTGTCGTCGTTTTTCTGTTATCCACATTATTCAGGGAGAAAACATGGATTTTTTGTCGTCTAATTAAATTCCGCTATCCACTCAATAGCTGTCGTAAATTTTGTGTACAAACTATTTTACTGACATAAGTCGGTGTTGTGATGATGATTATTTGTGGGTACTATAGAAGTCTCTTTTGCCATATGAAAGGAGACGGCACACGTACAAAAGAGAAACCAGATAGTCCAAGATGCGAACCCAAATTGATAGGCAACAGAAAGGATGGAATGAGGTCAGGGTGAAAGCTTTATATATACCAAAACAAAACACAACACCAAGGTGAACAGCGTCTCCACCTCACCTCAAGTCTCAGACCAACCTTTCCGCATTCGTCTTTCTCTTCTCATCCTTGCCATCTGAGTCTTCACCATTGAAGTATATATCAGCTCGGTCATCTTCACACTCCTGCAGAGTTAGCCAAGCCAGCTGGTCTTCAGATAGAGAAACAATACTTCAGATCAGAAGTTGGAGTCGGTAAGCTGCATTCAAACTATATAGAATCCTTCTATAGATTAAATCTTTTACAACACAGTACGTCGCACTTGCATATATCAACCAACTGATATCCTCTTGATCGTACGAATTGAAACCATTTTCCCAGTTTCCCGTTTCTTTGGTACTGGCTGATTCATTTCTTGAACGACAGAGATGCTTTCAAATCCTACATGCCAATCAAAACAATTGTTTCAGATGCTTAATTACGTGCCCTGATGAAATTCATTTACGAACCACAATTGCGTTTTATCATACCACAATTTTATAGACGAATCCTAATCTGTAATTCTCAATGAGCATCCGCTCTACCTCGCTGCCTTTGGTTTCCGGTCTTCATGATCATTATCCATAAGGTTCCAGTTCATTATATATAACAAGCTTTAGGCTAGGTTCTTCTTTATGCAATTTGAAAGAAGTATGCTTTACTTGCCAGCAGCATCTAGAGTGGCTGTCAAGAAAGCAGTCTCTGGAGTGAATAACAGGAGCCGTTGGAGGGTCTAATAAAACTCAGGCACGGACCATAAACGGGAGGGGAGAAAGGATCTAGAGAATAGCAGAAGTAGAAAAGGGAAGAAACAGGTGCATCAATCGTCTCTCTGGAGTTCAATGTATCGACCTCCTAATCACAAACTGACAAGGTTAACAACTGGAATGCCACTGTTTGGCAGAGATGGACAGATCTTGACAAATTCAAAAAAGTAGCTAGGAACAGCCTGACGATGAAAAGAGATGCTACGACAAGCCCACCAAGAAAACTACAAGCTGGTCACTTATTAATGGAATTGAATGTCAGATGCAATTCAGTTGCACAGCAAAAATATCATGTTGTAAGCAGCAAGTCTACCTCGGACATCCGATATTTATCCACAAGAGCGCCGATGCACTAGGAAAACAATGTGCGGAACTTTCATAATTAATCTTGGATTCAGTGCCGTTTATAAGTATGATTCTTTTCAAACTATGCAGAGTGCAAGATTACCTTATTTTCACACATAAGCTATAGAGGCATTCAAAGAAAGTGGCAGCTCCATAATTACAATGACAAATATTGAAGATGGGACCGACAGCATGAAAGAAGCAGATACAGAGCCAACAAAGAAATCATTCATCGTTGATTTATGCAACTGGTTCAACCCATCAACTGCTCGGTACATTTACGGACTCCTTTTCCTAGTTGCTAGCATTCTGGCATGGTTGGTCCGAGATTATGGTCATGCAGCCCTAGCTGAACTTCAAAGTAAGTTGCCCTTCTCTCAGGTGTTATATATATTTATGTTCAAACACCAAGGCTTGTTGGTTTTCACTGTGATAGTAGAGTTGCTAACAGTGATTCGCTTCTTTTAGTTACATTGTCTTTCCCTTCTTTTCGTTACACTCCAAGTCAATATGATGAAATAGTATGAAAGAAAACTGGTCAAAAACTGATGAAAAATCAGACTTCTTATTATTTGTATTTTGGATCTCAATTAGTGCAGGACTGCAAGGGTGTAAAGGTGCCAAGGACTGCTTGGGTGCAGAAGGAGTGCTTCGAATCAGCTTAGGTTGCTGTGTATCCTCTTCAAATGGTTACATAAAGATCTTAAATTTACAAAGCAATGAAATTCTTGAAAGCTCTTTTGAAATCTTTAACTGCACTAGATATTCTCTTTGGTAATGTTGTTCTCCACTGCTGGAACAACAAAGCTGAACGACACTCGAAGCTCATGGCACTGCAGCTGGTGGCTAGTTAAGATTGTGCTTTGGGCCACATTGATCGTGATTTCATTCTTTGTCCCATCAACATATGTCCTACTATATGGTACTGATAACTAAATTACAAGCTTTAGAAACAAACTCTTACGTATATTCTGACTACTTATATTAAATTTGCTGATTACCTACAGGGAAGATTGCACATCTCGGAGCAGGGTATATTACTTATTCGCTTTCTGCTGCTGCTTACTTTTCAAGTCATTGTTACCACAGGCCTCCTCAACACATCCGCTGTTTCTCTCTTCAGGATCTTCCTGATCATTCAACTGATAAGCGTGATCGGGTTGATAAAATGGTTATCGGATTGGTGTAGAAAAGAAAACAACCAGGAGAGATGGTATGTTTCAGCAGAGTAACCATAGAACATCTTGATATAAAATTGTTATTGTGGCCGCAGACAAAAGTTATAGTCATCATAACACTGATAAATAAACATACTTCAGAGCAAATAGGAATTCTACTGCTAATTGTGAAATAAGCATGCTACTGTCAGTGCTTTATTTTTGAAGAAAATTGTCAGTATCTTTTTACTGATCATATAAAAAAATTCTTTGCTACTATTTACATGCACGTCTGTTAACGAATTTCTTCAACCTAATTGAAGTTCACTTATTTTGCTCGTTTTGCAGCCGCCTCCAAGTACTTGTAATATCTGTTGCTACGTATGTAATGTCTCTCCTGGGAATCATCTTGATGTACATATGGTATGCGCCCAGACCATCATGCACACTCAACATACTCTTTATCACGCTGACGCTGGCACTCTTGCAGCTGATAACCTTTATTTCCATCCACCCAAAAGTATGCATCTTTCTATAACGGAACCGCTTACAGTACTTAACTGTTTTTGCATAAGCCTCACCACTTAATCACAGCACAGGTGCAAGCTGGGTTTTTAACTCCAGGATTGATGGGCGTTTATATTGTATTTCTTTGCTGGTGTTCCATCAGAAGGTAATCATTATAAATTTGTCCTCATGTCCGCTGAGCATGCTGGCCTTATCAGTGTCATTTACACCCAATTCTGGAAAAAATCTGTATATTTGTGGGCAGTGAACCTCAAAGCGAGAGCTGCAACATGAAAGCAGCAGCGGCTACAAAATCTGACTGGGCCACCATCATAGTAAGCTTCCCTCTGCAGAACTAGAATATGTTAGCTTTACTACCACTGTACACAGGAATGAGTTTTTTGCCAATACTATCTAAAGCTAGTGGCATAAACGGTTTTTCTAACATGAAGCCAATATTAATCAACAAGATAGTTAAACTGAAGAATATGCAAAAGAATTGTTTGGTCTAATCAGCAGAAGAATTGTTCAGTCACAGATTGATTCGAACAGCCATGTTAAAATATTTGACATTTTTTGTATATGTGTTTGCATTTGTAAATAGTAAATCTAATTATAGCTTTTATATTTTGTAGAGTTTCGTGATTGCACTTCTGGTGATTGTCATTGCAACATTCACGACAGGAATAGATTCACAATCATTCCAAGTGAGATTCTTTTCTTTGGTTCCAAGTGAGATTCTAAATTAGCATTTTTAGATTAATGACAATATTTGCAATTAACTGTTGATTACACAAATGAATAGTTCAAGAAGACATCAGAGGCAGAAGATGAGGTTCCATATGGATACGGCTTCTTTCACTTCGTTTTTGCCATGGGTGCTGCTTACTTTGCAATGCTGTTTATTGGTTGGAATACTAATCAGACTATGAGAAAGTAAGTTCTATAACGGAGGACTCTATAAGATAACCTAGCAGTTTAGTATTTAAATCGATGTTTCGAGGATAAGACAACAAAATAAAAGACTGAACTGTCAGTGGCACAGAGGTTGTGTCATTTCTTTGCAATATATCGACACCCCTAAGACCATCTATCTTTAGCCTGAAAGCCTGGTAAGAATGGTAGTGGTAGTTTACTTGGCCATTCTCAAAAGTTACGTTGATAGAAAATAAGCTCCACCATATTCTGAATATAGACAGAAACAAGTTATGACATGACTAAGCAAAAATTCCACCACATACAGGTTATTCTTTCATTTTAATTACACCAAAAAAGTAAAATAACCATTTCTGTGCCTCCATTTACCTTTTATTCTTAGTCTAATTGCAACTACCTGTTACAAAAACACTACGTTACACTTATCCCTTTGATTTGATATTTTCAGCCTTCTTCAACATCCAAACAAGACCATAGCTAATTGTCAACAAATATACAGATGATATGTTTATCAAATTATCTCTTATCTTCAATAAAAATTTGGGTGTCACCCCATGCAACCTTAACTGATAATTTACAAACTATCATTTTCTTACTAGTGCATCAGTTTCTGTTGTAATAAAAGTAAACTATTAACTAGTATAGAAAATAATATTAGATTTATCCTCCCAACATGCTCTGTCAAGGTGTGTACAAGTATGTTAGTAAACTTAATACACAGTAGACAGACGTCAAAGCAAGCACTTCCTTCTACAATCGTTGATGACATGATGTTCGCCCCTCCCATTCAAGTGATGGTCAAGTCAGCAAACCTTCACTATAAAAATAATAGCTTTCCGAGTGAAGTGAGGAATCTCAGGGACAAATACCATGGAAATCCACCTCAGAGGTATCCCCAATAGCACGTGGCATGTTCAATCTCAAAACAGCAATGTCTCATTATGCTAGACAAGGCTGACACCCAAAGAGAGTGTCTCAGAGATACAGTGAATGCCCCAAGAGAGTGTACACTGCAAGGACCAATCAAGACTTCAGTGGAGAGAAGAGACATGACTAACAGAAAGAATCACTCCATTAGCTCCTTCGCCAGAAAACATTTGGGATTATCGCTGATCATAAAAGATGTATCTGACCCTATACAGAGCTAGTCACCCATAAAAGAATATGTCCCGATATATAGAAATGTAATTATCACTTAGAACAGCCACCAATGTCAATAGAATAGAAGCCCATGATACATACTTCACACAGTGTGACAACTCATACAACAGAGAAATTATAAGCTCAAACGAGTTAGCCCAAAGAAAAATAAGTCACCAAACCGAGGCATAAGCCCAAGTATAAGTTCACACAGACAAAGTACCACCAACAAAGAACCCCATAGAATAGATACGAACCCAGAAGAGAGAATGAATCATCAAAAGAGGATTTTCTACATTCTAAGTCCCGCAATTGAACTTTTTACGGAGAATCGCCATTGAGTGGAAGAACAGGTGGCATATTCAATAGATAAGGTCAAAGAAAAACATTTACATGCCTCAGCAGTACCTAAGGAGATCCAACATCCATAGTTGGGAAACATATCCATAGGGATTCTATGTTTCAAAGGTTTGGCAATATCAAAGTCCTATGCATAATTTTTTTAAATGCCAATCTAAAATAATAACGGTGATGGGAAATATAAGGCTGACTTCCTTTCCTCTTCATCACTCCTCTCCTCAGGAATTAAACTCAACTATAGAAGTTTGACTCACACCAAAAACTCAGCACAGAAATGTGGGGTGAATCGAAATGAAAAGTGGATATGACAGGATACTAGTGAATATAAGAGAACATAGTTCCCCGTCATTTTATATAAGGATATAATTAGTCTCGCGTAGTAGTTTACAAGAGAGAAGGGTGCATTTGTAGAAGAAAAGAGAAAAGGCATGCACATGACACATGCCCTGTTTTGTTTACAAGAGAGAAGGGTGCATTTGTAGAAGAAAAGAGAAAAGGCATGCACATGACACATGCCCTGTTTTGAAATAGAACGAGAAAATTATGCAAATTAGAAAACACTATGAAAGAGCAAGGTTGGAACTGTACGTTCATAAGAAATGGTTTCCAGCTAGACATATATGGTTCTGGGCTTCAAGAGAAATGTAGAGTTTAAGATATATAAAAGTTGTGCCCGGTGCTAGACAATGATTGTTGGGCAAAGGAAATAAAGTGAAAACTGGGCTAAGCTTTGAGATGAGGACTAATATTAATAGATAAGATGATTAACGGTGAGTCATAGAGATTGGAGGCCAATGGAGAAACAAGACGGGACAACACCACTGAAACTAGATCGTTCTTACAATTCTTCATATGCTACAGGTGCTGTGTCATTTGTTTCTTCAATCAGGAAAGGCCTACTCTGTTTGCTGCAGGCAAGCAGATGTGTGCTGGCTATTGCTGTTTGTCTACTGGTGTGCTGGCAGGCGGCCAGTGCTGGCAAGAAGAATATGGATGACCACTGGCAGCTGATTGCTGCTGATGCAGCGGACAGCCATTGGTGAAAGGCAGCTTGCATAAAGATACAGAAGAAGTAAGAGGTCAGAGGTGACTGTTGTCCTGTAGGTCTTATTACTATGTAAAATTCAATCCATTGCTACTGCAGCTTTGGAGGGGTGGCCAATGTTGAATAACAGGTGGTGGAAGAATCAGCTTCTCTACTGCTGGAAGCCATTTCAGAAAGCAGGAAATGCCAGTGTGTACCAAAAAATATTTAGATGAGACCAGAAGCATTCAGTTTGCAAGCAGAGGCAGATTAGACTATAGTAGTAACTTTGTTCTTAGCTTGAGGAGGTCCAATGACATGTAGTTACTTGGTTCTGCTGCTCCATTAGGAATCGCTACTGGAAGATTTGGGACACTGTAGTCCTTTGGAAATCTGATTATTCATACTGGACGGGTCAGTTGATTATTGTAGCCACAGTTGTTGAGGTGGATGCCTAGGCAGCTAGGTGCCCTAGGGGGTGACTTGGTAACCCCCTACTTAATGAGAAGGGAGAAAAATGGGGTCCAGGACAGGTACCTAGGGCACCTGGACATGTTTTTACGTGAAATTTTCTAATTCACTATCATTCGTTTTGATATTGCATCTAACATGTGTAGATATTTTCATGCATTTTAAAGCTTCTAATTCAAATTTTCACTCTTACCAGGTATATAATGTGTAGAACACAAATAAATACAAAAAATGACTTTAATATGCCATATATATGAGGCATTATGTATAAAAGTTAGGTCATAGAGAGGTACATTGCCACCTTGACAACTATGTCTGCAGCTGGTAATAGGCAGTATATATGGGAGTACGGATACAACCAAAACACAAGAAAAAAATAGATAACCAGAGGCTATTAGAATTGAAAAGCAGCACCATTTGAGACGGCAACCATCCACAAGTGGTGGAAGGATGGTAATATACCATGCTGAGATGAACCACTCTTATATCGTGAGAAGCAATGGAAAAGGAATAAACATTCTGTAGATTGAGGTGGGTATAAGTCCAACTTAAAGAGGGATGAGATTACTAGATAATAATAAACAAAAAAGGAGATAATTCTATGATAGAAGGCAGTTATCTAACTATGGGAGTGTGGATACAATCAACAGAAAAGCAGATGCTAACAGATTTGAAAAGCAGCTTCATTTGAGGCGGGAACCATATATAAGTCCGACTTATAGACGGATGAGATTACAGAATGATAATAAACAAAAAGTGAGATAATTTGAATCTTAGCCATAGTCAAGAGGAGGAGGAGGAGGAGGAGGAGGGGGGGGGGGGGGGGGGGGATGTGTAGATTGAGGTGGATATAAGTCCAACTTATAGAGGGATGAGATTAGAAATTTAGAAGATGATAATAAACAAAAAGGGAGATAATTTGAATCTTTCATGTTCTATAAGAAACTTAATTAAGAATTATCTAGATTTTAAAATATGTATATACACATTTATCTTCTACCTGCTATGTTTAAAAAATCTTCATTATATAATGAATGCAGTTCAATTTATCAACAGTGGATATTATTTCTGCAGATGGACTATCGATGTTGGATGGGCAAGTACCTGGGTCAGAATTGCAAATGAATGGCTGGCAGCAATTGTCTACAGTGAGTATTCAAAAAGTGCAGTTTTATTATGCCTTTATTATTCAGTTTAGAGAGTGTCTATACCTATATTCAACCATCAATTTAGGTCAGTAAATATCAGGGGTTTGGTAGTGGCAACACCACTCGCGCCAGCAGAATAACAACCTTTAATAAAAAAATTGGTTGCATGAAATTCTCATAGTTTGGTTTCCCACTCAGCGCCTTTTTGACATAGAAGGGAAAAAAATCGGTCTTTTACTTCCAGATAGATTGTCTTTTGATACAATCTAGATGACAGGGGAGACGAATAATTACCTACTTTATTCTATGTACAACGCATGGTCAACTTGACTATAACTAAGAAAGTTAAGGACAAAAATATTCAGTTTGTAATTTTAACATGTTGCAAAATAATAGAAGGTTAAATTGTCGATTTTATACCTCGACAAAATAGAAATACTTCTATGGTTTTATAAAGTCAGTTACTTTCAGACACAAACCATTACTGAGTATGATAAATTACAACAAGCAAAATCAATCCAGTGGCAGAAATTGATCAGGATATTGTCAAATACGTAGATGTCGTGGGTCTAGATTGTGAGCCTTCTAGGAATTACTTCAGCACCGTCAAATCCAAGGTGAACCTCAGTTTTGTCACTTCTATTCTTACTCTTAGTTAGTATATACGTAGCCTTAATTTCATGTTAAAAAATGACCATATAAGAATGTGGAAGTTGCTAATATTGAGGTCAGACTATGAGAGAGCCACCTCAGACAGTTTGGACAAGCACAAGCAACATCCGGAGTATTGAATCAAACAAGTTAAAAGATGAATAGGCAGAGTCATCAGATATTACTAAGAATATGATCTGAAACAGAGATGTGATGGTGATGGAGGCGGAGGATTTATTTTGTAAAAGTAAAGGATTGTGAGGACTACTTACCTTTACATGGTAAAAAAATTATCTGAAGGGACAGAGATGGATGTATTTGTGATGCCAGTAGCTGATCAATTGGAAATTCGTGACTATTGAAAAAAGATTCACAAATCGTTGACAGTTTTAACAAATTCATACTTAATGCCAGCCTTTGACGAATTTTCTAAAAGATGGATGTTAAATGACATCCGAGATTTCTCAGTCACATTTTATGGGAAACTTTATTACATCAATATCCATGGCTAAGCAATAACCATAAGAATACAACTAGATATCAAATAACCTTTAACAAAAGATATTGCATCTCCTGACACCTAAAATAGTCATCAGGTTTCCATCTATCTATCTATATATAAAAATCAGCTGTATAAAAATTATGCATGCCTAACATTTTTAAGAAGAATATACCTTATGATTTGAATTAAAAAAAGATCGGACATACATAAGCAGGATACACATATCACCCTCAAAATCACCACACACTACATATTACGAGCTACATTATTTGAACTATAACCGTGTCATGTTTTACACTTTTATGATATACCTTAGTCGTTCTCCCTTATTCATCTTTATTTTGTGCAAATTACCATACAAACGTCTAGGTTTAAGTAGCACCCACAGTTTAAAATGTAAATTTCAATGCCATCTGATGGTCCCGAAATAGAAATTTACAGAAGGAAAAAATCCCAAAATTTCGATATTTTCATTCCTGTCGACACAAGATTTCAACACAAATTTCGATAATATAGACGACCAAATAAAGAAAATTCAGTCATGAAATTTTACCGTGATGATGCACATGCATAAATAGACCTAATTATGCAATAATATCATATGTTGGTATCGGGGGGGGGGGGGCTCTACATGTGTGAGCAAGGTTGAAAAATGCGTGAGGCGTAATGAGGCATTTTTGTCTGAGTGAGGCGAGGCGTAAGCCTCAAAATATGTATGAGGCGGTAACAAAAATAAATTTATACATGTAATTACATATATATGTGTGTGTGTTATGTATATGCATGTGTATAACAGAAATAGGTATATACAAACATAACCAAATGAAATAGAAATTAATTGTGAAACTGAATAGTGATAATATAGACTAAGGACCCACCACAATACCAAAATAAATATGTAAAAATAACGAGATATCAATTTTTTTATACTATTAGAATAAAAGATGTCAATGGCAGAAAAACTAAAGGAGATAGAATTTCGAATTAGTAGGAACAAGAAACCAAAGTTAATTAACAATGATACGAAATTCAACAAGATACTGAATAAGGGAAGCAAACAATGATAAATTTGACAAAGAAGATTGAAAATTGTAACTTAGAGATTGATGATTAAATGTTCATTAATAAGAAATAACAATTAACTATAAGATCTAGAGGAATTTTTCAAAGAAAGTGTTTGTAATAATCTTAAAAGTACACAATTTGATGGTTAACATCAGACTTTATCATCTAGAATTGAGGCGTACGCCTCAACTAAGCCTCAGAGCCTCAGTGCTTTGAGGCGGGTCTCAGACAATGCGAGGCATAAGCCTCAGTCTAGCACACCGAGGCGTAAGCCTCGAGGCGCATTTGGGATAGCCTCACCAAGAGGCGTAAGCCTCGAGAGCCTCAAGGCGGGTTTTTTATTACCAAGTGTGTGAGTGAATATATACAAATTGTTTCTATTAGGATTTTGATCGTGCAGTGTACACATACATATATTCTTATGCAATAGCATGTTATATCTTATATTTTGGATTCAACTAACTCAAGGGGGTGTCCCACATTTTTAAAGATTTTTTTAGATTTTTTTTCATTGTTTTTCATGAAATTGCAAATCAGAAATTTTGGCAATCGGCATGTTGATTATGATGTTAGGTAGCGGTCGAAACCGAAATTTGGGTTGAAATTTCGAAATTTTGATCGAAATTTTTATCCATGATAACACCTAACAAAACATCAAGGAGATGGTCCCAAAATTGCATAAAATAATTGTCCCCATTCCCAATTTTGTCAGAAATTTCCCAATTTCTGGTTTCCCTACTTTGACATTACATGACAATGACATCATTCGGTTAAATGATTACTAATATTAGTGATTTACAATGTTACCTTGTATTCCTTTGCCAATTGGCAAGTAGATCCTCTCTTCATTTATACTATTTTCATTGTACTTTAAATGGC
The DNA here is from genome assembly GCA_963693085.1 of Alisma plantago-aquatica. Lineage (NCBI taxonomy): Eukaryota > Viridiplantae > Streptophyta > Magnoliopsida > Alismatales > Alismataceae > Alisma > Alisma plantago-aquatica. Next base: position 543,955,851 of record OY856415.1, read on the forward strand.
ATGCATCACGTATGGTAAATCTATTTCAAACTCATTTGGATTAACTAAAGCACAAATTACATATATATAAATTCTTTGCTCATTGAAATTGATTGGAGCACCCAAAAACACGATTATTAATCCTGAATGTAAGCCGCCTACTCGATTAGATTTATTGCTTTATTTTCTCTATTTGAATGTTTACATGATAGATTTATCAAGCAAACTAAAAGAAATGAGATAACAGCCAACCTCGATCTGATGGCATGGATTTTTACATAGTAATTTGGGTTGTGGTCCATGCCATTTATCACCGTCATTGGGTTTTGGAGTCCAAGTTTCCTTGACTTATTCTCGCCTCTACACGAGCTACATTATCGTTTGTTTTCCTACATATGTTTGGTCGAATCGAAAGCATATGATAGTAATAAGTCTTCTGTAAATCAGTTATCCACTGTGATCTAGTGGAAGAATTTCCTTATTGCTTCCAGTTCTAGATTGTGATGGCCCATGCTTTAATACTATATTGAACTGGAATTGCAGTATGGATGCTAATCAGCCCACTTATATGGAACAAGAAATGGGTGGCAAACACCTGACTGTTCAGAGTATCTTATTTGCTCCAGAACATTTAAGCAGAACTTAGATTCAGACTTACGACAAGTGTTTGGTAATAAACTCTCAAGAGGAACCCAAGTACAACAGAAAAAGGAGCTATCAGCAATTGAAAGAGTGCGACTACAGGTCAACGAGAGTCGCATCAAGAGCAAATCAAGTGATTTATTGACACCCATTCATCGGCACATGTTTTTCATCTTCAAGTGTGTAGCATTGTAACATATCAGCTAAAGCACAAACAGTTTTCACAATTTAGATGTAAATATTAGCATTATCCAAATGAAGTGTCGGCTTGTAATATGTTGGACAGTTCGAATAAGATGTCTTGTTTATTTATGGTTGTCTAATGCAAAGACACTAGTTATCAACTTTTTGAGAAGTCACAAATCAGATGCACATTTCTCCCCAAAGCACTAGACAGCCAAATTCCGGACATTTCAGGGTTCCACATTTCCCAAGTTTTTGACAAAAAATCATCACCTCATGATTCTTTACGAGCTTCAGAACCTTTTAGCTATCTACCTGATTCAGAATTTATATAGATAACAATGTAGTTCCTTCAATTCACAGTTTGTAATGTAATACTACATTCAAGTTATCAAAGGCGTCGTGCCAATATATTTCCTTCAATATTTCATGTGAATAGAAGGAACTATGGTGCATGTCATAACTTGAGTATATAATGTTAATATTACATATTCGGTCTTCGACAAACAAGTTGTATGCATCCTATGCACGTGTGTGTTGTTGTTGTGGGGGTGGGGGTTGGGGGGGGGGGGGGGGGGGGGGGTACACACATGCATGCATGCATACATACACTGATACACACATTATATTATTGTAGTGCACCATGTCTTCACATTTTTGTCCTAAATAGTATGTATTGGTCGAACTTTTACAGAATATTTTGCCAGATTTCTGCATGAATCCCAAATGCCAATCCTTTCAACACTCATTTGTGATTATTGTCCTGCAATATGAGATAGTCTTGTTTCAAACAAAGTTGTCAAAACATATCGGATGAGCCAACCATGTGATACACACATACATATACTCAGTCACAAACACACATATAGTTATCTTTACAAGTTATGCCTTCAAAGCTCATTTGTGCATATCATTTTAACCAGCACATGTACGAGATAGTAGCAGTTAAACAGAAATCACATATATGTAAATGTAATCATGAACTCGGCCCGTCACTAAGTCATCGGCGCAAGAAACAATTCAACAAGTGATCTTGGCACTTTTCACTAATCATAAGAGTCAGAGGCTTATGATAGCAATATTAAAATTTCCAAAAGTAAAGGCGGAAATTTGAAGGCACTTCATAAATCGTAAGATGAATTTCATATTCCACATAGTAATCTTAATATGTAGTCTTGTTCCTTATTCATGCACATCATTTTTTTTAAAGGTACCTAGCTTCGTGCACATCATATCAGTGTCCTGAAAAGCGGTTCATGCGGCCACAAATGCGTATGCGGCCCTCATCTGCTCCGCATATAACTATACAGTGCTATTTTTGGGCATGGAGTGAATATGCGGCCTGTGGTCTGCATATGCGGCCGCTTAGGCTCCGCATTTTATTTGGTGACTTAACTAAAAAAAATATAACTAAAACCTCAAATAAAATCAAAAAAATTACATAACAACTTCTTCTCTATGGCTGGTTTTAGATCAGATATTGAAATTTTGCTACCTCAGAAATAATTCTATTTTGAATGAGTGGTGCACAATATATTATTACATTTTCCCTCAAATTATCAATGTTTCAGTATGCTCTTTCCTTTGCTCTTTTTTCTTCTCCTATTTTGTTCTAAGATTAGAACCTATTGCACTTGTAACAGTTCTTTTTTTTGTCTTGTATAAAAGGGGAATTGGATATGATATTTTCTTTTACAAAGTATAAAATATGTGTGTTGTCTAGGGAGTAATTTCTATTCCCTACAATTTTTTCTTCTCTATGTATTACTGACTTGACTTCTTCATTTTATTTTGATGTTTTGATTTTGTTCTTGATGTTCTTTTTCTATTTATACTTTGAACTACCATGTGTTGTGTTACTTTGGTTATTCCTATTGTGTTCATTCAATAAATGTTCTGCTATGAACTGCATGTGTTAGTGTGTTGTGTTACTTGTTTATTCTAGTACATTTATAACTGTAGGGTTTTGTTGATTGATTTTTCTTCTTGATGATTGGAAAATATGTGTTTCTTCTTCCATGATGTAATGATCTGTTGGTACATCTTGGCTATTAGGATACACAACTAGATAATATAAAATTTATGATTCTGATTATATTTTTTTATTTATAATATGTATAAATATAGAATTTATTAAAAAAAATCCCAAAACGCATATGCCCCATTTATGCTCCTGCATTCCGCTTATACTCTGTGGTACCCTAACCAAGCGCATACTGCATAACGCATTTCAGAACATTGCATCACATTTAGTTCATGTTCAATGTCATGAACTATCCACCATCGACATAAGTGATCGTCTTGATCAATAAGAGCTAGCCCTACAACCATCATATCTGGCAATTCATTATGGCAGGGATTTTTGTTGTCTCTTGTATGCAAAGGACTGCAAATCCAAGATATGATCCCTTCAGCACCATGCATGCTCCTAAAAGGCATTGCCCTGTAGGCTAGAAATAGTTTAAGCTACAGCATAATGTTCTCATATCTACCAAATACACCAAATGTGGTGTACCCATAGCTGCCAAAATAAATGTGATGAAAGATCTCCTAATATTTAAGCAAACATAGGATTGTCATTCTAGGAATGGACTTGTTACATATGTCATCGTGGGAGTACAACATCAATCCAACTTCTTCCTCCGCTTATAGTATGTTTGGTTCGTAGGAGAGGATAACAATGGGTGGCCTGCCATTAGGATAGGATGGTACATATGTAGGATTACATATATGCCTTCTCATCCTACATACAGATGCACATAGGAAAGGACATATGCCTTATCTATCCTCTCCTATGCATCTCCACCTACTGAGCAAAAATCATCAAATTCAGCAGCATCGTCTTGTAGATTTTCTGCATGTTACTATTATTACATCATTTATGTTTCATTTGTCAATATCTAATACCCTCATTGTACAATGAGGTTTTTTTAATCTGACACTTCTCTGATAGGTACATTTTAATATTAATATATGATTGTACTCGGCACTCAGTTGTGAAAGAGTTGCAATTGGGCAATGTTCCCAAACGAAAGTCCAAATGATGGGTATTATTATATATAAGGTAGAAAGTTACAGAAAAATAATATGCAAAAGATAACTAGATACATAGAGTGTATATTAATGTATTATAGTATAGAATTTATTATACACTAATGTTACATATTATACTAACAATTTTTACTACTACAGACTTTTATTATTGTATTATGTTATAGCATATGGGCTAAATCTAGCGCCCGAAAAATAGGCGGCCATAAGCGGGCGCCTGAAGCAGGGTTTCAGGCGGATGCATAGGCGGGCCAAGTGGGTCTTAGGCAGACGCTTAATGGCATGCTGCTTGCCAGCCCGCTCAAAGCCTTAACCAGGCAGCTGGGCATGTGGGCCGCTCAGGCGGGCTCCTGGCCCGCTTTTTAAAACATTGGTACTTAGAAAGTCCCACTTGGTTGGGACTGTTGCAAGATATTAAAAATCTAGATACATTTTTGTGAAAAACTACATGGGATTTCAGCTGTTGGCGGGATCCAAGTCCTATACCACCCAAACAAAACACAGCATTAGTTGTGTGGCACCATATCATGACACAAATGGGGGCAGGATCACGTTAGTGGACTTTAGGTGATTGCTCAGGTCTGACAGACTGAGAGGTGAACCTTGGGAGTGGTTGTAACACCCGATGAAGGGTTGGCACCTCTCTTTCGCCATGGTGATGCTACTATATAGCATTGTAGCACCCTAAAGGTTGAGGGAGAAATAGGAGGGAAGATAAGAAAGGGGAGAAACAAGGACGGGACTTCAAGGGGTTTAGTTGGGAGATAGATAGCAGCTGGGAAGAGGGGGAAGATTAGGATATTGATGGATTGTGGGGGAACCGAAGAACAGGGAAATGACGGCATAATATACAATTCGAATGTAAATTGTATTTGCTTTGTTTTACTCAAGTGTTCCAACATAGGGGTTTGATACACAGCACTGATGAGTTCATGAATAGAGCAGCGATGGCATATTTAGGACTCACATTACATTGCTTTACTTTTCTTACTGGAGTTAACAAGCTAGAGTTCAACAATGAAACAGTGGGGGGCGTCTCGACGTAGACTTAGGATTTACATTTTGAGCTGTGGGAACTGACTCCCAAAATAATCAATTTATCAAATCAAGTCTATCTGCTCGGTTAGATACCCCAAGCATGATATTTATTGTAAAGATGTGCAAACCCTATTAAGCAGCAATTTTGCATAATTTCCAAATAATAGCATAATCAAATAACAGACTCAAATTAAAATAATAAAACTTCAATTAATAATCAAGTCCTAAAGAAAACTATTAAGCCCTAGAAAATTACTAATGTGGAATATAAGATGGTGTTGTATTCCTTATTGATAGACGGAAAACTCTCTCTCCTATATACAAGAGAGGAGGCAAGTACAAGGAAGCGAGCATAACCCAAATGGGCCAAGACAATTAGGCATGTGTACAAATGAATCGATTAACTGATAATACTTTCTAACATCTAATGCTCCCCCTCAAGGCGGAGAATGGGTGAAACACATATCTAGTTTGGACATACAAGACCCAATAAGACGATGTGAAAAATAAGAAATAAAAATGCCGCCCCCATACAAATAATTTTCAACCCCCTTAAAAATTACACTCCAACTAATGAAAATTTTGATAACACCTCCTTTGATGTTGTGTTTTGCAGGGCGGACATACTTGAGCTTTGGAAAAGATCGTCTGAAGTGCATCTAGAATGATGAGCATCTAGTAGTAGATGGAATCCAAGCATCATAGCAAAGACTCACCACCATCAATCTGGAGCAGACAATTAAAGCATGACGACTACACCATCTTCACTGAAAAGGAATGTGTGATTGGGGAATAAGCACAGTCAACACACCCCACAATGCAACAATAGAGCTATCTTCAAAACATCAGAGAAGTGTAGCCAATTGGACCAAAGTACATAAGACCATGGACATGCATAAAGTGACACGAAAATGGACACGATGAGGTGTTGATGACTGTCGTGTTGGATCCATAAATCTGGAGCGTGAATCTTAGGGGCTCGACATGAATGGAAGACACCGTCTAGAAAAAAACCAAGTAGATCACTAGAAGCGCCATCTCAAATTTGAGAAACAACATATGCAACTTGGAGAAGCATAATAAATAGAGTAGCTCCGTGAAGATAAAATTTGGATGAAAATCAAACTTTGTAGGTTTGGTACGTGCAGGCTAGATATTGATGAGCTTCTGAAAGTCTGAAAAGCAACCATTCATCTCACGAGAATGCAAAGGGAAAAGTATAATGCATCAAGTCCAACGTTTGAATGTTGCAACTAAGATTCTTCAACATTGCATCAAAGTGGTGGCAAATCGGAATAAGTGTAGACAGTGAACCCACGTGCATATTGTAGCACAAACACGAAGAAGCATGTGCCATTGGGATAGAGATACACCAATGATGCACTATAAATTGTCGAATGATACACGATACTTAAGAGGGAATGAGGTGCCACAAAAACATCGGAAGAACGAATTGCTAAATAATAAGCCTTGAGAGGGTTTACTGTAAGGGTTAGCGTGCACAATGTGTGTACCCCATATATTTATAAAAAGAACAATTACATATAGGTCCACATAATATAGGAAAATAACAAGTGAATATAAATAACTAAATAAGACACTATTCAACACTCCCCCTCAAGTTGGAGCATAGATATCAATCATGCCCAACTTGTCCACACTCCACAAGAGAGCTGAAATGTTTCTTGGCCAGCAGCTTTGTGAAGATATCAGCAACTTGATCCTCTGAACGAGTAAAAGGAGTGCAGATACGACCAGTCAGGATAGCTTCTCTGATGAAGTGGCAGTCAACTTCAATGTGCTTGGTACGCTCATGAAAAACAGGATGCTTGGCAATAAAGATACTTGATTTATTATCACAATGCATGGGAATAGGAACAGAAGACCCCACACCAAATTCTTTTAGAAGATATTGTACCCACAGGAGTTCACAAGTTGTGTGAGCCATGGCCTGGTACTCAACCCCACTAGATCTGGCAACAACATTCTGCTTTTTGCTCCTCCAGGTGACAAGATTCCATCAACAAATGTGCAGTAACCAGAAGTAGATTTTCTGCCTATCTTATTTCCAACATAGTTAGAATCAGAGTAGCCTTCAAGAGAGCAATGACCATGTTTTCTATAGAAAAGGTCTTTACCAGGGGATTTCTTCATATACCTCGGGATATGACACAGTGCTTCCCAATAACATTGTCTAGGCTTGTCAAGATACCTGCTAACAAGGCCAACAGCAGTAGAAATATCAACTCTAATAACAGTTAAATAGATTAGTTTGCCAACCAGTCTCCTATATCTTTTACTATCAGGATACATGGGAGAGTCGGCATCATCCCAATTTACATTAGGATCTAGGGGAGTATCAGTAGCCCGAGCTCCAAGCATCCCAGCTTCCTGTAGAAGATCTAGAACATACTTCCTTTGAGATAAAACAAGAGCATTAGCAGTCCTGGAAACTTCGATTCCAGAAAGTATCTCAGCTTTCCCAAATCTTTAGTGACTGCATAAGTAGGCTTTAGTAGCATGAATTTCAAAAAGATCACTGCCAGATAAAATAATATCATCAACATACACAATCAGAACAACAATACCAGAGGAAGTCTTCTTAATAAAGACAGAGTGATCAACATGAGATCTGAGGAAGTCATAAGTAGACAAAATCTTGCTCAGTTTATCAAACCAGGCACGTGGACTTTACTTGAGTCCATAAATAGACTTTTTGAGGCGACAGACCTTGTGTGACTCCCCCTGAGCAACAAACCCAGGTGGTTGCTACATATAGACTTCCTCTTGGAGATCACCATAAAGAAAGGCATTCTTGCATCTAGTTGCATAAGGGGCCAATCCAGATTGATTGCAACTGAGAGAAGAACATGCACAGAATTTAGCCTGGCAACAGGGGAAAAAGATTCTAAGTAATCAATACCATAGGTTTGAGTGTACCCTTTGGCCACTAGGCGGGCCTTCAGGCGTTCAAGAGTCCCATTAAGATGATACTTTACAGTGTACACCCAACAGCATCCAACAGGCTTGCAATCAGATGGAGGATCCACCAAATCCCAAGTACCTTTGTCAGTAAGAGCAGTCATCTCCTCAGTCATGGCATGTGTCCAGGTCGTACTTTGTAAAGCATCATTAACATTTTTGGGAACAAAAACAGCAGAAAGGGCAGCAACAAAATTACTAACATGGACACTAAGATGTGCAGTAGAAACATAGTTAGCAATACTATGAGAGGTACATGAGCGAGTGCCTTTCCTGAGAGCAATAGGTAAATCCAGATCAGAAGTTACCTCGGCAGGTGCAGACCTTCTGAAGGAGAAGATTGGTTTCCTGGGGGGGGGGGGGGGGGGTCTTGGGCAGGAGTAGACTACGGCGGCCGATTCCTGCGTTGGTAAACAACAAGAGGAGGAGACATAGTCTCTGTAGGCTGCAAAGCAGAAGGGGAATCACTGATAACAGGCAGAGGTGTTGTAATAATATCTGAACTCAAGGTGTTCCCTTTAATAGAGTAGAAAGGAGTGTCCTCAAAGAAAACCACATCACTGCTCATGAACCACTTCTTAGTAACAGGACTATAGCAATGATATCCTTTCTGAGTACGTGAATATCCTAGAAAAATACATTTTTCAGCTCTAGGAGACAACTTGTCCTGAATCGGTCCAAGCAAACGAACAAAACAAGTTGACCCAAAATCCTTGGAGGGATAGAAAAAAGAGGAAGGTGGGGTTGTAGGACTTGGACGGGAATTTTATTCCCAATAACAGACGAGGGCATGCGATTAATCAGAAAACAGGCAGTGAGAACCACTTCCAACTAAAAATGTTTTGGAACGTTAGAGTGCAACATGATAGTTCTAGTAACTTCAAGTAAATGCCTATGTTTCCTTTCAGCAACTCCGTTCTGTTGGGGTGTGTAGGCAAAGAATGTCTGATGAACGGTACCCACAGAACGACAAAATAATTCAACATTTTTTTAAACAAATTCCAAGGCATTATCAGTGCGCAGAATTTTAATGGGCATAGAAATTTGGGTTTTAATTTCAGCAAAGAAGAACTTTATAGTAGGCAAGACTTGTGACCTGTCTTTCATCAAAAACAACCAAGTAGCACGGGAGAAATCAGCAATGAATAGAATAAAGTATTTATTGCCTGACAAACTTGGAACATGACAAGGACCCATACATTAGCATGAACTAAATCAAAAATGTTTTAAGTGCCAATCTAAGATTTTTTAGAAAGACAGTTCTGGACTGTTTGCCTAACTGACATGACTCGCACTGGAAACTATGCATTCCTACACCAAAAATAACATGTTTTATTTTACCAGCCGATGGATGCCCAAGTCTATAGTGCCACTGCAATGCAGAAACAGAACAAGATAATGCTAAAGCTAGAGTTGTAGTGTCGATCCTTTTCAAATCATCCAAATAATAGAGTCCGTCAGGTCCTTCATGCCCCCCACCAATCTTCATCCTCGTCCGAAGGTCCTGAAAAACACAAGTACCCGGTACAAAGGTCAGACTGCAATTCAGGTTACGTACAATTTTACTGACAGATAATAGATTTAGCGGAAAATTGGGCACATATAGAGCAGATCTCAGAAGAACTTGAGCATAAATATCACCAATCCCAGACACAGCAGATTTGGATCCGTCAGCAAGCATAACAGCAGATTTAGGACAGGGTTTAGATAATTTAGAAAAAAGAGAATGATTGCCAGAAATATGTGAAGAAGCTCCAGAATCAATCACCCATTTAGTATTACCAGTACTAGAAGAGGAGGCACTCAGAAAAGCAGAATCACACCCAGTGTAAGTTGCAGCATGAGCTCCAGATTCAGCAGCAGTAGAATAAGAAGCATCGGTTTTCTCTAGCAGGAGTCATTCCACTTCCGAGCGAATAAACTCAGCAGTGGAGGAACTCGAAGTAGCAACAGCAGGAGTCTGAGAAGCACCCTCAGACGCAGCATTGGCCCACGCAGGTGTGCCATGTTTCTTCCAGCACCTGTCCTCAGTGTGGTTGGAGCGACCACAAAAGTCACAATATCGCTGAGCCACAGCACCTCCAGAGACATCAGCAGATGAACCACGACCAAGGGACCCACATCCTCTACCAGAACCAGGAGGACAGTTGTCCTGAGACCAACCTCGACCCCTACCACGGCCTCGGCCAGCCATTGCAGCAAGAGCAGTAGTGTCACTAGTGTCAGGAGTCGGGTCAGATGAAGAAGCATGCAGGCATTGAAGACGTTGAAATGCATCTCCAACGTCGGCAGTGGATCACTGGCAAGGATCTAATCAACCACTCCAGCGTATGAGTCAGGAAGTCCGCATAAGAACTAAACAACCTGAAGTTCCTGTCGTTGTCGCTGCATAGTGGCTAAGTCAGTAGAAAGGGGATGGAGGTTCTCAAGTTCAGCCCAGAAGCCTTTGAAAGTCAAAAAATAGTCAGCGATATCGGGCCTAGAAAAATGTAGACGGGTCAGCTGCTTGTTCAAGTCAAACATCTTCTTCATATTCTTGTTGTGAGAGTAGGTACTGGACAGTTGATCCCACATCTCCTTGGCAGTTCGGAGACAAAGAAGTGTAACACTGATGCGAGTTTCACTACTATTCAGGATCCAAGTCATTACAGTAAAGTCATCTTTGACCCAATCATCGTAGGCCTTTTAATCCTTGGACTCGACAGTAGTGGGCGGAGTAGGAGGCAGATCCTGAGTCAGATGGGAATGCTTGCCTTGGGATTTTGCAAAAATCTCCATGGAACAGACCCAGTGTTGATAGTTGCGCCCATCCAACTTCACGGTAGTCACTTGACGACGAAAATCATCATGGGTGGAAGCCATAACAGAAACCGAGTCCAATAGCAGAAAACAGCAGCAAGGGAAGTGTTAGAGAGTCAATATTAGCCTATTTAGTTAATAGGTTAATTAGTTATTGGGCTTTTGTATTTCAGCCCGTTTAGATTACTTGCATCCTAAGTCTTAGGGCGTCTCCCCTCTCCTATATAAAGGAGAGGGCGTCCAGTCTTGTATTCATCCCATTGCATTCAATCTAATCTTATATTTCACATGGTATCAGAGCGGTGAACAGTAACAGCGGTATGAACAGTAACTTCGGCGTGAACAGTAACTCCGGCGTGAGTAGAGCGTGTTCGCTCCTGAGGGAAACCTAGCCGCTCCCCCTCTTCCCTCTCCTTTCCGGCTCGCACGCAGCCCTAGCCGCCGCCGCTCGTCTTTTCCAGAGAGCAACTGAGGGGACGAACCCCCGCCTGCGGGCGGCCGCCGCCGTTGCCATGGTTTAGGTCGGTTGCCCGCTAGGCATCTCCTGGCCTCCATGGTATATCTTTCTCTTTCTCAAACGATCTAGTTTTCTTTCCGTGCGTCGGCACCATCACCTTCCCGACACCATCATCATCCTTCTCGTGCAAACGCCGCCACCAGCAACAGACAGAGCCACCACCACACCTCTATCCCGCGCAATCAGTGTCGCCGCCAGCAGCAACAGCAAAAGTGTCGCCATCCGCTAGCGACAACAGTCGTGAAGCACCATCTCCGTCAGCAGCATGCCGCCACCGGCGATCACCCAGCCATCATTCCGAGCGGCCAGTAAAAAACAGCCACCATCCGCATCCGTCGACGTCATCGCACTTGCATTATTCAGCAACCATCTACCACTGCATCGCCCTGATGTCCTCAGCTCCAGCCTTCGTCGTCTCATAAGGAGAGGCTTTGCACTTGACTCCGCATGCAGCCTCATGGCATGCAATATCTCCAGAGTCGTGCAGGAGACCAGTATCATCCCTTTCGTTGCGGCCAAGTGCTACATCAGCCGAGCGACACAATCGTCGTCATCTGTCATGTTGTTGTGTTGTTGCCATATCATCCAGCAACCATATCCCCAACCGCCGATCACACCAATCAGCTGACGTCGTCATCCATACCCCTGGTCGTTGCTCCACTGCTGCTCTCCATCTCGTCGTAGCTGCCCCAACGTTTTCACCTATCCTTGGCTGAAGCACGGTCACCCATCACTCTCCACCGCTACCAAACAGCCCTATTATTGCCCCCATATACCAGATGCATGTTGATATTCGGATCCTTAATTGGATCTATCCTTGGCTAATCGGATCCAATTTTAAGCCTAATCGGATTTTTCACGTCGGGACCAGATCCATTTAGCCTGCGTTTAGCACAGGACTGGGATTCTAGAATCTGGACTGGGTTAGTCTAGATTCTGGTGTTGGGGTCGTCAGGATGCAGTCTGATTTTGTTTGGCAACGCAGCTTGATTCTGGTCAGCTGGTCTGATTTGAGTCTGTGTGCAGTCTGAATCTGTTTGGCTACCAGTCTGATTCTGTTTGGCAACCTAGTCAGGATATGCTTATTCTGTCCTGTTCTTGCAAAACTGCTTGAACAAGTACGCAGAATGTGTATTTGTGATGCCACTTCAACCTAAGTTCAGAATATATTAAAAAACTTATTTTATTTGTATCGTATGGGTGTTATTTTGTATATTTAGAAAAGTGCAAATAAGATATGATTATGCTAATTTTTATGTGGTGATTAAAAATTAATTAAACGCTATTGTTATCTTGAATGACATTTGCATGTGGTATATGTAATGTTGAACATATTCGACTCAATAATTGTCAAGCAACATGAAATATTAAATTGGCCTAATATATTTTGTTCATAACATAAACAAATAACATTATCGTCACTAACAACAAATGATAATAATGATATTGTCGTCATTAGTTAAACATAAACTGTCATTGATAATAAAACATTTGTTTACGGGAGAACTACGTCGACAACATACAGGGGAGACGGACAAAAAAGGGGACGCATGCCATAGACCTAAACAGCCAAACAGAAGCTAAGATTTTGACCAGCCACTTTGGGGGACATTCTTCGATGTGGATGTTGATTTAAAGTGGTCCCAGGTAGGCCGTCCCAGTTGGCCACTTTATGGCCTCATCGTACTCGTCCCATGACACCGGGCATGCTTCCTGCACCGCTGCTTGTATTGTTGTTTGATGTCGTGTTTTGGCCAATCAAACAACAACGGAAAATGAGGAACATGCTGACTGACCCGGCCCTTGACTTGTTCATCGGTCCCAATTTTGCCCTCCTTGTTTGTGTGATCGCAACATGGTTTTTTGCATACAAGGTTATCTTCAACATATTTTTGAATTTTTGCCGGAGACATCAACAATTTTTCGAATTTTGCCCTTGCCCTTGCCCTTGTCTTTGCACGCGATGTCGACATCTAAAATTAATAAAAACAAAGGTATGACCAAATAACAAAAATGGTAAAGTAACTGTGCCAATAAGTTTTACAAATAAATAATGCAACCTAACTTAGTTGATAATAAGTTTGAAGGTGATGCAATTTTTGTAAACATAATAATGAAGTAGGAAATTTGATCACATTATGGTAGCAACATAATATTGTAACACAGAAGTAGAGTATGTAAAATGTTGCGACGCAAACACAAACAACTACAACATTTAGCACATATGTTACAAGTTCATTTGTTTATTTCAATCGTCAGTGGTAAAGAATGCAGAAATTCCAGGTGGGTAAGTGTGACGCGTCGTCACAAAGTTGCGTTCAATGCCTTGTTGCACGGCCAATGTGGGGGGAGGCAATAAATCTCCCAATATGAAAAGATTTTCTCTTACAAACTCTCTCTTGATGTATTGTCATCGCATTTGCAACTCAGGCAATGAAATGTAAGGGCCTCCTGTTATGTTTCGAAAATGGTGTCATGCCTCCATCCAAGCATGTGTAGAGTATACTCCATTTACACATCTACCCACATCATATTGGGTTCTCATCAAACCCCTGAGAACCATATCAAGTTCGGTAGACCAGATAAAATACGGTGTCGACGGTTGGCCAACCATATAACAGATTCTGTAAGTAATATATTTCAAAAGTAAGGGTGTATATCACAATTAATTGTATTATTTGATTTTACATAACGTTAAGCATTATTTGATTTTACATAACGTTAAGCAAAATTTCGATTAATAACGTACATCATTAATAAAACATTCACCAACATTAAGATAAAAATTTATAACACTTATAATGTAATACGACGTTTATATAAGTGCCTAAATTAAACAAGTGTATGATGTTCATAACATCCATTGATAGTCAATCTAAATAGAGAAGACAATGTAAATGTATTTGCCATTCAACGATATGGAGTCATTTGAGGTGAAGGGATGTCCACAAGCAGACGACAATCTTCCTCCAGACTGGCAACGTTGCGTTCTAGAACCTCATGCTCATACTTTTTGTTAGTGTATATATCATCGTAGTTGTGATGAATTTCAACAAAGTCCTTCATGTTCATCGCCTGGCCCCACACTGACTTGCACTCAACAGTTAGTAACATAATCTCCGCTTTCAATGAATCAGTTGTTGGGCGGAGATCGACTGCCCGATGGAAGTATCTGCATCGGTCTTTTTCCTAAAATGTACTACTAAGTTCAAGCTAATGGCAACGAATGTGTAGCCTCCACAAGGGCAGTCTATTATTTATTGATGTATTGTCGCACCTCACGAGTAGAGCATATGTAATACATTTCGCCCGGCCTTTGACTCATAATGCCAAAGTCATATAACCCTGCATCCTCTGTGTTAAGCCGTAAGGCTGCATTTAGCCCACAATCACACCTCGGAACCTCAGATGGAGTCATCGACATCTAATAAAACAAAATTGACGATTAATACAAAAATGTCGGGTTCATGACATAGTTTTCAAAGATAATATGCAGAACATTTCTTCAGGAGTAGTTAATTGTTAAAACAAACAAGTGCAGTTCATTTGGACAGATCATAATATATTATATCTATGACGTATTGTATCTATCTTCCTCTGTTGAAGAGTCATTATCGCTCGTTATTTGAAATCGGTGGCGAAGATATCGGCACTCTCCCGCATACTTGAAATTTCTTCTTGTAGCCTATCGGTGTCTGCTCTTGTTGAACAAACAAAGTCGCAGTGTTCTGACCAGAACTTGCGTTCGCTACGTACATATGCGAGTTGTGATACCATTGCATCCCTAATTGCAGTCTGCGTGGCCACTGTAGGTTGTACTTGTTGCGCGGGCAACCTCATATGGCATCTGGTTGGAACAAGACCCCACCACATGTAAAATATGGCATGTGGGGATTGTTGTCTTCAAACCGTCCATTTGTCGCATTTGTGGCATCCATGTACACTCGTACGGTGCACTGCAGGCCACATGGACACGACGGCATGCCATTGTCCATTTCTAGACAGAAAACCTAATGAGACATAATTTGACATTGTTTAGAAGTAGGCAAAATTGTAGTCAACAATAGAGTTTGAGAACAAAAGTTGGTCGTTAAGTTATAAAATTAAATTCGAAAAGGGAGTAAGTGAAACATGTTGTAGAAATTGTTTCAATGTCTGCAAGTTAGACAACATATGTATAAATCACTGATTTTGCCACATAGAATTGGCAACAGTTTCGCGCAAAACATCTCCCTCCCTAGCATCGGCCTGGCTTGTTTGTTGGAGAGAACTCAATTCGTTCAAGATGTCAGTGGTAGTATGAGGCTCATCCAAGTTTTCGTCCATCATAGGATCACCATCATTTTGGCGCCGGATAAAATTGTGAATGATACAACAAGCCATTACAATCCGAGACTGAGATTGCACGGGAAAAGTCGCTCCTTTACGAAATTAGGAAAACCTCTTCTTCAACACACCAAAGGCTCGCTCAACAATGTTACGTAGTTGAGCATGTTGGTGGTTGAACATTTCTTTTTGCTGGTGTTTGAGCTTCTGTTACCCCGATACTCTGCTATATGGTAAGCAACGTTTCGATATGGTGCAAGAAATTGTCTGGTGTTGGCGTACCATGCATCAACAAGATAGTACTTCCCAGCGGGTACTTTGAACCCGCCTGTGGTTGTAGCTGTGTGAAGTACCCTTTGGTCAGCAGAAGATCCCTCCCAACCAGTCATGATATATGTAAACTCCATTGAGAAGTCTACTACAGCCATGACATTCATGGAAACATTCCCTTTTCTATTCCTATATCGGTTCAGCTTATCGCGCTTCACCAAAACGGGGATGTGTGTCCCGTCAATTGCCCCAATGGCATCCTAAGACAAGTATATAAGAAATACGCAAGTAAATACCAAACTCAGCAATGACGATAGTGGTTATATTAACAACAAAATGGACAATGGTCAACTAAGTGATGGTCATACCTTGAAGTAAGGGTAAAATCTTGAACTCTCGCCGATGCGGCGGTGCGGAGTTGTGGATGCAGTTGGCATCACAATATATTCGTTGCACAAAGCACACACTGCATCCAACACCTCGTTAAACTTTCTGCTTATGGTTTCACCGCTGTGAATGTAGTCCTCAGCCATAACACGGTTGGTTTGGCCATGGCCAACCATTTGAAGGAAGTAGCAAACTGCCTCCACTGATGACACACCTCTGGTACTTTTCAACAAACCTCGGTCCGCAAGTTTGTCAACAAAGGCTAAAACAGTGTTGGGTGGCATACGATACAGATCGTACGCCCTCCTTTCATGGCTGGTTATTATTTCTAAAACCTTTTGATGGCCGCTCCTAATACTAACCGATCTCGGTATTGGTTGGTGTATGGTTGCGTCGTCTGAATTTTGCATGATATTGTGGGATATTTGGTCAGCTATTTGGTAGAATATTGCGTTAGCAATGTCATTAGCCGGACCAGACATAAGATCCACTATTTGTAGAATGTCATCAGTTGTTTCATATGGATGAATATCGACCATCACGTCTATAATTAAAAGTGATTACCCGCATAAGAAAAATATCGAGATATTGTAGAAACGAAATTAGGGCTATAGCGACCAAATAGCAAATAACAACATAAACCATTACATAGTACCATAGTTCAGAGATTGTTCCCAAAGGAATTAAATAGTACAACAACAACTTTTGAGAAAGTTCATAAAATAAAAGGCAGGATACTGATATAGGTCTTAAATTAGACAACCTCAGAAGTACGGCGGCGGGGCAGGACCTCTACTATTGTAACCACTTGTGCTACCAAACGACGACGGTGGAGATTGTGGATATGGTGGTAGCGTGAAGGGTGATTGTGATCCAGAAGCTCTAGAAGCCGTGTTCTTCATTTTCCACAAGTCTTGCAACTAAATGGTAATTTTTTGTGGGGTGTCCATAAGGCTTAGGTAAATATTACGGTTTGCTAGATCTTTTATGGCGTGCACAAGAGTGGTAAAAACTGGGACAGGGGCGTCAGGGTAGCTTGCATGAAAGTGGTGCAAAATGGTTTGATATTCGTCTTTGTCATTAGACCTAGCAGCAATTCCGCTGCCCATCTCATGTACCTTGGAAAACACCTTTGTGAATTCGAAAACGACATCATTAGATAGGACGCAACTGTCCTGTGAGCTTGACGCTCGCTTCCTGCATCTGTTCGTGGTGGGAGTCCTTGCACCAACACCTTGGTTGTGTGATCCGTCGTTGGTGTCCTCACTTTGCGTCCCAGAATTACCCATGTCTTCAGTGAAACTGGTTGGACCGGTTGGACCGGTCCAACCTGGGCTAACAAATGAATCAGATGCATCTAGGTCAACAGCAACATCATCTTCAGATGCAACATCAGAAGGAGGTTGTCGATCGGTTGAGGACATTGCATGATGGCCCCTAGCTATGTTCCTCCCCCCATCAACTCAACGTCGTGGTAGTGGTATAATGGTCTGTTGATCAATCTCGCTAGTTCCCTGTTTGCCTAAAAAAGGGGACAACTACTGATTAGGTCAATATTAACAAGTTTGAGTTAATATTTAATACTCAGGGGAGTGTATATTATTAGACATACCGCAAGTGCCTCCCTCCACTCTGGGGTGTCAGGCAATATTGGCTTGTGCCTGCTGTCATCCCATCCAACACCACTTTTGTTGGTCACCAGTTTTATCTTTGCATAGTCTTTCTTGAGGTTCTTCCACCGAGTTTTTAACTGCTCCAATGTACCCTCGTTCCTCCCCATCCTGATATGCCAATCGCGTAGCGTCTCCCTCCATGCGTCCCTAGTAAATATTCCATCGACGCACCTACCCAGGTCATATTGTCTCCTCAATGCCGCAACCAGATCCTCGTCCAACTCTTTCGTCCAGATAATACAGAACCTCGGGTCTGGTGCAGCCATAGTAGCAATGACACTGCAATGTATCACTTTAGTCAGGGTGTTTAAACGAAACCTTTATACGAACCTAGTATGAGTCTACGCAGTTGAAAGCAATAACTTGTATTGAAGTAGTCTAAGACAAGATCCATTAGCCGGACCAGACATAAGATCCAAAATTTGTACATTGTTATCAGTTGTTTCGGGTGGATACCGGCCATGACGGCTATAATTAAAAGCGATTACCCGCATAAGACCAAATAGCGACCAAATAGCAAATAACAAGATAAATCATTTCTCAGTACAATAGTTCAGAGATTGTTCCCAAAGGAATCAAATAGTACAACAAATTTGAAATTGTTCTTAAATTAAAGACAAGCTACTGATTTAGTTCTTAAATTATTCAACCTCATAAGAACGACTACGTGGCAAGACCTCTATTGTAACCACATTGCATGATGTGCTATAGCTATGTTCCTCCCCCCCATCATCTCGACGTCGTGGTAGTGGTAGAATGGTGTGTTGACCAATCTTGCTAGTTCCATGTTTATCTAAAATGGGGGACAACTACTGATTAGGTCAATATTAATAAGTTCAAGTTAATATTTAATACTCAGGGGACTGTATATTATTAGACATACCGCAACTGCCTCCCTCCACTACGGGGTGTCGGGCAATATTGGCTTGTGACTATTGTCATCCCAACCAACATCACTTTCGTTGATCACCAGTTTTAGCTTTGCATAGTATCTCCTAAGGTTCTTCCACCGAGTTTTAAACGGAACAAATAGTCACCTATAAAATTAGGGCTTGTAGCACAAAATCAAACTCCCTAGGAAAATATGAACCTGTTTATGAACACATATTATGAATATCACTTTCGTTGCAGTGCTACTTGTCAGGTTCCTTCCATGATCAAACAATATGTGAAAACTATCATGTGTAAATATAAACATGTCGTCGTATATGAGGTTACACATCAATATATAGGTACTTCTAACAGATCAATCCAATATGGTTGTAGCAAACGCATCATCCAATATGTTCATTACAGGAAAAGTACATAAATAGCAAGCATTCAGCATGGCATTCACATTAAACGTGTTCGTATTGCTCATGAGATATACCTGGTAAGCCGAATTGAAGGTTGAAGAGAGTTGCACGGCCAGTGACAGGGTCAGGGACGGTACATACAAGAAATTCAGAGGGAATACAGATTAGCCAAAATAGTTGGATTATTTGCAATATAATCAGCAGAATAGTAATGGGTGTACATTTTGGTCGTACATGAAAATTAAAATCATTCATTCAAGCTAACATATATCACAAAGCATAATTGTTTCACATGAAGTCTGCGCAATTAAAATCATTCATTCATTCTATGTCCCAGGTGGCGGGATGAATGAAGTGGGCATATTGGTGACATGTGAAATTTTATTTATCAAGTCTGCGCAATTGACCACAAGTCCATCTTTCACAAATTAAAATATTTACAGGTAGAATTAGAGGTAAGAATTAAAAATTATTGATATATGTCTGCTATTAAAATATTTGAGCTTAAGTGGATTTGTGTACAATAGTAACATTGTTCCTAGTTAGAAAAGGACTATAATATCTGGGTAAGCTCAAGAGAAAGTAAAATAACAAAAAACATAGAATACTTCTTCATGGTTATCTTCTTAGTCAAATGATAAATCTCAGGTGAATATAGATCATTTACAAGAAAAATACAATACTTCAGCAACAATTTAGAAAGATTTTTTGCATATGATTTCATCCAATTTTCAACAAGATATTTCAGTAGAAGTTTCAAAAGCACCATATTGCATAATTTTCTTCAAGGCTTCAAACAAATAAAAAAGGAGCAGTAAATTTTCAAGGCTTAGAAGTAATTCAAACCTTTTTAAAATATCAATATTGGATCCTTCTTCAGGTTCACACTAATAAATTAACATCCATCCAATACATTCACATTAATAAATCAATATCCATCCAGTGACTACTTAAGAGTTTTATGAACACACAAAAACTCCTCTACAATTCTAAAATTTACCAACATACATTACCCTTGTCGGCCAATGTCATGATTTTAAGACAAAAATTGAGTAAGCCAACCAAATGTTTCAAACAACATGTAACATTTTGCATCATTCAAGTTAATATTTTGGTATATCTAGCAAAACCATATCAATTTAACTACTACATTTATAAATAAAAGTTTGCAAGTTTTGAATAAAGAGATTCATGGGAAAATTTTTCTTTTCTCTTTTTTGGATTGGATATGAACATTATCATCAGATATCTTCAAAAACATCACCTCATAAACAGGAACAGAAACATCAAATTTGTATTACAAATATTGTTGCTGAAAACACAACGATAGTTTGTCATTTGTTATGAAAAGCCCTTCTAGATTCGCAATATTGTTCTTCCTCACAAGCCTTGTTGTACCGAGTAACCATAATTCATGTACGTATAATGCAGACAGCAGTGCAGTTTCTTTCTATATTTACTACTCATTGTTAGAGAAATGAAAGGGCATGTTGATGTCATTTGTTTCTCGTGATGAAAACTGACTTCACTGAACAATTTGCATAGGAGGGAGGGTAAGGATTTATGTGGAGTGGCGTTTTAGAATAAATCAACCAAGTTTTCTTACCACCATTTCGTTATGCACAACTACATTCAATGTTGTAAAAAAATATTTGCTTAAATGTGAGCCACATGTATGAGTTGTGCCAGATGACGTTCACAAGAATTTTTACAATTGAGGAAGGATATGAATTAAATCTAGTGAAAATGTGACATGGATAAGATATGGATTTTCTACTTAACATAGTGAATGATTATTTTCCAAATACGTAGATTCTAGTGGATAATTGCAAAGAAAACACTGCAGACCTTGGCCAATCATCTAGAGGGATTAATAGTGGCACACACATGGATCAGATTGGTATGCACACATCATTTTCCAGACTCCAACCCCAATTCTTATTCTTCTTCGATTGAAACTAAAAAGCAATTCTTTGTTGTTTACTTCTATAGCGTTGTAGAAGGAGGAAGGGAAAAGGAGCCAAGATTATTATATTACTCATATAAGTTAGTGAAGGCTAGCGGTAATTAATTTGAAATTTCCTTGAAGTAGTTACTCATGCCGAAAGATATCAGACAACATGTAAAAGAAACAATCAACAATTCTGCATACAAGATGTGTACTCCCCCTTAAACATAACTCCCTAACTAATAAAACATGTGACAAGGCCACCTTTGAAATTATGTTTTGTAGGTTGTGAATACTTGAGCTTTGAGGAAGATATGCTGAAGTGCATATGGAATGAAGAAGATCATTATAAATATAGTATATGATCAAATTAATGAGACTATACCATATTCATTGGAATGGATTTTATGATTGAAATAAGTGAAAATAACGCATCCAACATTGTAGTGGTTGAGGTATCTTCAAACACAAATATAATGAGATGATTATGTTTATCAAGCTAGATCCAAATTTAGTGTGACTCTTGGGGGGTTGATGGAAATGAAAGAAACCACATCAAGGATAGCCCAAGTAGATGACTAGAAGAACCATCTTGGCATCTCAGAAACAAAACAGGCATCATTGAGAACACGTGAATCAATTATCTTGTTGAAATAAAAAAAAATTGAATCATCAACCTTGCAAGTGTAGTATATGTAGACTACATATTGATGAATTTGTGAAAAGTAACCATTCATCTCATGAGATGCAGCGAGATTGTGACAAGGTCAACAACAATAGGAACAAGATGCTAGAATAAGCACAAAAAGATCTGGCCTAGTGTGTTACAATGTGCTAGAATAAGCACAAAAAAGTCCCTTAAAAAATTAAGCTCATGCATACAAATTTGTGTTGAGAAGATTATTGAAAACCCCCATTTATTGGATGATTGCCTCTTGTAATGTTGTTTATTGGTGACACATAAAAAAGAATCAATAAATATATCAATGGTTGGAGTAAAGTGACTTTGGCTAATGAACATGTATTGCAAAAACAAGAGTAGTGTTTTCCTTGTGGACAATGGAAATTTTTTAATTACAGTTATTCTTTAGTATGTTATCAATAATATTTAACATTAGGCCCACAGAAGAAAAGAGCACGATGGTCTAGTGTGTAGTACTTGGAGTGTCGACAATGTTACAAGAATAGAGAGATCAATTACAAGGGTCAGACAATAATTCTCACCTACTCTAGTAGATTGGGTTGGTAGATACTTCATGTCGTCATAGCAAGGGAATGTTGTATGAATTACTTGGTTTGGAAAATTATTGGAATTGGTGTTTGAGATCAACTTGGGGTCGTTACACAACCTATACCCTCCATCGTGGTTTCCTGATAACTGACCAGCAAAACTAAGCCCTACTTGTTACTCGTGTACAATACAACAGCAATATCATGGGGATAATACAATAGTCATCAACCATGTGATTTTACACATCATCCCAATGACCCATGTTACTCGTGGACATAATACAACAGCAATATTGTCCGAATCAAGCAAGCAGGCAACCGGAATAGGAGAAAATGTGTTGTTATTTGATAAGAACAAATACCTGCTCAGTTGAGATGATGAAAACAGGAGCACGGCCAAACATTGTCAGGGACGAAACATGAGATAAGAAATTGAGAGGGAAATATACATTCATTTACTGATTAAATCATCTATCGTTACAAGAGTGAAGATAGGAGGCTAGCAAACAGAAAGAAAGAAAGGGTCGGCGGAGACAAACCTTGTAAGCAGGTCGGCGACTTCCCAATAAAGTGGCTCGGCAGCGGCGGTGGCAGAGAAGAGTGTGTGGAGGGTTCGAAGGTGAAAAGGGAGGAGATCGCTGATGAAGCGCAGAACTATATAGCAGCTGCGGCAGCGCTTGCCCTTGCTAGGGTTTACTGCACGACTTGCACACAGTGAAATGGGTCGCTTTGATGGGAGATGACAACTCGGGAGTGTTCCTTGTCGGCGTGTAGACTGCGGTGTAGCTCGGCGCTTGCAGATGAGCGCCACCACACCCATACATCCGACTGATTGACCTGGTCTTCCGCCTACTCCACTAGGCAGGGTTATCCCTATGTCACTCGCCTGCCATGGCTTTGTCGATGGAAACGATGTGAGTCAGCTTTAGCTCACGGAGAATAGTAATGGCGAGGGCGTCGAGGTCTCGGGAGAGAAGAGATCAGAGACCAGAGAGTAGAAGATAGAGCAGGTAGAGGGGAAAGGCGAAGAAGGAGGGAGGTTTCGGGATGGGTAAGCACCGTCGGGGCGAGGAGAGGCGAATAAAGTTGATCAGATCGCGAAAATCGATTTGTCAACCGGAATCCCATCCCTCGTGGGACTGGGAGAACCCTGGTTAGGGGGTTCCGTTATCCCATAACGGGGGTTTTTCAGGGTTGCGAACCAAACAAAAATCAACCTCAAACTGGCACTTGTTTGGCGGGGTTGGCACATAAAGACAAGGCCAAACCAAGTTTCGGTCCCGTGCCAAACGCAGGCTTAATTTTTCTATCCGGATCTTACATTGACCCATTTAGCATATTCTCAAGGGTTATCGGTTTCATTCTGCACATATTACACATCTCCATATACACAAAATTCTCTCAGATCCACCAATTCCTTTCCTACCCACCCATCATGTGTGTATCCCTTTTCCACGTGCGAGGGTCATATATCCATTTCTCCACACCAAACACTCACTCTTGTCGTATTTGGTGTGTGGGGGGATAGAGAGGAGAGGAAGAGATGAGAAGAGAGAGAGAGTGAGAGAATATGTATGAGAAGAGATGATATACGTATTCAGGCTATTATCTTCATGGAGCTTCACATTGTTCAGCCCATCCGTTCTCTACTTCCAGACAGCAATGAAGGATCTTCATTCAGCGTCAACACCGAGCTATCCGCGTTCGTACCGCGTCATGTACGTCAGATGTTGATGTTGTACTTCAGCTGCATTCACTTGAGACAGAGGGTGCTTCTTCATATTTTCAGAAACTCAGCAAGCCTGCCAATTAGCTTCTGCAAGGTTGATTCATCTAGTTTATCTTCACCGAGCTGCTTCATCACGTCTTCTCCGAGCCACATCTGCTATTTCGACATCACCTGTTGTTGATCTACTTAGGACTTTCCTTGATGGATGATATCTCCTTTCCTGTCAAGCCCCAAGGTTCATGAGACTGAGTCATGGTACTTGCATTGTATCACTAGCACATCGTTCGTTCGTGTTCGTGCCACGTTATGCACATCTTCTTAGACAATTCGAAGATTCCGCTACTGCTACATCAACATTGGGCATCCGCATTCATGTCGCGTTAAGTACGTAATCCAATGAAGATGACGTAGTGATGGTGTTGAGGATCGTCTGCTCCAAGTGGCGAATTACTGTTGTAGTATCAAGTTCCATTCTTCAGATGCTCTTCATTCCAAACGCACTCCAAAGACCTTCTTCAAAGCTCGAGGATCTCCAGACTGCAGAATATAATTTCAAAGAAGAGAGGCATTGTCACCACATGGTTCAGGGGGAGTATTAATTAAGGGGGAGTATCAATTTTTGTATGGGGAGTGATATTTATCTTTTATCTTTCATTTATCATTTCTTTTATCATTTATCAAGTCTTGTAACCTCCAAGCTTTGGACATGTGTTTCACCCATGCTCCAGCTTGAGGGGGAGTGTTAGAGAGTCTATATTAGCCTATTTAGTTAATAGGTTAATTAGTTATTGGGCTTTTGTATTTCAGCCCATTTAGATTACTTGCGTCTTAAGTCTTAGGGTGTCTCCCCTCTCCTATATAAAGGAAAGGGCGTCCAATCTTGTATTCATCCCATTGCATTCAATCTAATCTTATATTTCACAGGAAGAACCGCCTAGATCCTCCTTCTAGGCGGCAGCAGACAACAAGGGACTGGATGGACCAGTTTACATGAAGACTACGTCGAGGCGCAACAGATAACCCGGCGGCTCAAAGGTCGACGCGAGCAGAGGAGAAGACGGCTCCGGAGAGCCTCAAGGCGTGCGGCCGGCGGCGGCAAGCAGCCCTGCTAGCTGTTGCTAGCGGCCCAGCACCCGCAGCGGCAGGGGCTGTCGGTGGCAGCAGCGGCAGGCGGCGGCCGCGGGGAGGGGGGGGCCTATGGCGGTGGGAAGAGAAAGAGAGGGAGGGAGGGGTGGGCGGCGGCTAGGAGTCCTCTGGTACCATCTTGAGAGTTTATTGTAAGGGTTAGGGTGCATAATGTGTGTACCTCATATATTTATAAAAAGAACAATTACATATAGGTACACATAGAATAGTGCATCATTGGGATAGAGATACACCAATGATGCACTATAAATTGTCAAATGATACACAATACTTAGTGGGAATGAGGTGCCACAAAGACATCAGAAGAACGAATGTGCTAAATAATAAGAAGCACCATGAACGTCTGTATTTTATTAGATTATAATATATACATAATCTCTGCCATATTCTTTCCCCTCATACTCTCTCTTCATACTGACTCTCTCCATCATACTCTCTCTCTCTTCTCTGTCCCCACTCCAACTATGAAGAGAATGAGTAGTTGGGGTGGAAAGACAAATGCCCCCCTCCCCATATACATGGAATGGGATGCAAACATGAGGGGTGGGAGGGGTGGGGAATAAAATCTTCAAGTGAGAGGTCATTGTAGATTGTGGAGGTAGAAGAAAAGGGACCGGTAGATGATCTGCCATACTACTGAGGGTCTGGCCCAATGGCCCATGGTGAGGGGTCTCGCTGCCCCTTGGCGGGCGGTAGTCGAGGGGAGGCTGCTCGTGGGTAGAGACCTAGAAGAAAAGGTCTAAAACGATCAACGGTGGAAGATCAAGCATAAATTTGCAAGAAATAGGGAATAAGAAAATCTTGAGGCAAGTGTAGCTTTGTCGTGCCTTAGTTGTTACGTTTGATCTAGCGGGGATGGTTGGTGGCAGCAGTGGACTCAGCTTTGTGATGCCTTTAGCTGCTACGTTGGGGCCCCTGTTGGTAAACAGTAAGGCCTTGGTGACGGTAGGGAGGCGATGTGGAGCCCAA
Source organism: Alisma plantago-aquatica (assembly GCA_963693085.1). Lineage (NCBI taxonomy): Eukaryota > Viridiplantae > Streptophyta > Magnoliopsida > Alismatales > Alismataceae > Alisma > Alisma plantago-aquatica. The sequence goes on from OY856415.1 coordinate 543,982,015, forward strand.
CGTGTTGTTGAGAACAGAGGCCTTGAGCAGAAGGGGAAGAAAGGGCGACACCACGACCACGGAGTGGCTAGTACTACATTGGTGACAGCGGGACTGGATTCATCTTAGTTTCAGTCGCATATTTCACCCCTTTTTGCACTTAAATCCCTTATTTTACCTTTGAATTTGTTTGTATATATTTTTTCTTAGATTATGTGAATATTTAGGGTTTCGATCAAATCCATCTCTTTCCATGGCAGGATCAAGCTTCACATCATGTGCACCAGCTTAGGCCAGGGTGGTCCCGCCAACCAACTAGCGGGCCTAAGAACTTTTTGATATTTTGGACTTGATTTTCCATGATCAGTCCCTTCGCCAACCTATGCCTTCATCGCCGCAGACCTCCAACGAAACATCAATACCCCCCCCGGATGGGTCTGCTTAGAAGTGGTATGCTCGTCGACCAACGGGGCACAAGTCTGATGACCCGTTGCCCGTCGGTCATCACCCGACAGCCTAGCAAACTTCTCGTCGACCGACAAAGCTCGCACCAAAGGAGACCACTCCTAAAGGATAGTCAGTGACTTCGTCGAGCGACGAGTCACAAATCTGACGCCTAACTGGAATGTCATCCAAAGAAGCCCAATGAACAATTTGTCCTCTCGTCGACCTCTACCCTGAAGATGACTGCCCAACAGCCACTCAGTTGTCTCATCGATCAACGAAACACTACCCGATGACGGCATTGTTGCACATGGGAGCATTACCTGACGAAGGTACGATCGACGAAGCTCCTTTGTCCCCTTCGACACGATGTGACACCTGTGAATCTCGTCGACTGACAAACCTGCAGACTTTGTCACTCGACGCTTGCTCTGGTCAGCACCCGACAATACCATTGCATCCCAGTGGTCGACGAGTGCTTGCCGCAAGCCTCGAGCTGTCGATCGACAGCAGACCTAGACCGACGAGTGCTCATCACCTGACAAAAAGCCTATTGCTCCGTACCCCGCACACTATAAATACCCGACCCCCTCCTCCATTGGAGGGGATCTCTTCCACTCCATCATGTCACCAGGCTGCTGCTCTCACTCAACCAAGGAAGATCTTCATCGACTTCCATCAGGCTTCCTCTGCGGATCTTTTGGTGTGCCTTCATCCATCCATCCACCGATCCATCTGTCACCTACCACATTTCTTGGTATATCAGATATGAGGAAGAACAAGGACGAAGAACGACGCAACCTAACGACAGTCCAGGCCGTTTCTGCCTTTGACCGATTACTCTCACCTTTGACCGAAGATGATGGCTAATCCTTCCTTCTACCTCCCTTGTTCAGTTCTTAGCTTGATGAGCGAGTAGTCCCTCTTGTTGGGGTGTAGAGACTAGCCCCGCTACTCATTCTTGCATATTCATTTCTTAATGCTCCATGGCTTGTATATAACTTTCAATTCAATGTTAATCATTTTATGCATGTTTTGTGGATTGATCACCTACTCTACATAATCTATTATATTCCTTTTGTAGTGAGTACTTCAATACTTAGATTTTGAATATCGATTAACTTGGTTGATTCTCGAACGAGAACTTCCGGAGGGATGTCTTTGGAGCAGTAGATACATGACCCATGAGTAACGAGACATTGAGCTCAAGGAGATATCTACGCTATTTCTCACACCTAACGGGTGGATCTTGCTCTTGCTCTTGCTCTTGCTCTTGCTCTTGCTCCGTTTGAATGGTTTTATCGAGCATGGATATGTTATGGATGTGTTTGTGCGTGTAGCGGTGGTGAAACCCGATTCCATGTCAATGACTTTCACCATTAATCTAAACCATGTTTTAAGTCCGCTCTTTTACATTCTCTTGCAAGTTGCAACTAGTTTAACTCAACTCAATCAACTCTTAGTTCTAAATATTAGTCTTAATTCAACTGAACACAAACTAACAAGACTCTTAAAAACGTTGTCTCTTGGGATTCAATCCTCAACTAAATTGCGATAAGACCTATCCGTTTGTAGGTGGTGTTATTGCACTTTGGTTTAGTAAAAAACTTAGGATTTCAACCCTAGGTGAGTTTGTTAGTGCGATAAAAAGCCATGTCACTAGCGTGTAGAGACAACGACCGCCCACTTTGCGGAAACAAGTGACGATTGGGAAGCAGCGTAGAGCTAGCAGCAACGCCTAATGGTCGTTGTTGGTAGGCCCTTGGTGCTAGCCGCAGTGGCCAGCGGCGGCTATGCTAGACGTTGCTACTGTTGTAGTACCCGGTGGCGGTGGCTAGGTCGGTTAGAGGACATGTTTGGGCATCGATGTAGAGGCTAGAGTCAAGGAGGACTCGAGGAAGCGACGCCTAGAGGACACATCACTAGCGTGTGGAGACAACGGCAACCCACATGCGGAGAGAAGTGACGATCGGGAGGCAGCGTGGAGCTGGCAGCAACGCCTAGTGGTGGTTGTTGGCAGGTCCTTGGTGCTAGCCACAGTGGCCAATGGCGGCTAGACTACACGATGCTACTGTTGTAGTAGCCAGCAAGGAATAAGGTATCCGATTTCGATACCGTTTCGACAGCACGGAAACCGAAATTTATGGAAATTTCGACAAAAATTTTGATAAATGCAATTGTGCCCGTTTCGACACCAAAATGAACGAATTAATTTATGAAATTTTACAGGCGTGATCTCTACACCTAAATGCATTGTTTTATGCAATAAAATTTTATGTGAGGGTAGGTTAGGGAGGGGTCCTTCATGTGGGAGGTAAGGGAACTGTCATGTTTATTGAGGATTTCGATGAAGGATTTCGATGACAAAATGTAGGAATTAAGTTATGTAATTTTGTAGTTATGAGCTATATACATGCATGTACTTATTTGTGCTATAACATCACATATTCGATATGTAGGGCGTCCCCCACACATTTTACTTGGGTTGCTAGTTTGCTGTTGATATTGACTCGACGGTCAACCATTTCATTGGCCCTAAGAACATTAATGCAATGTTTCCAAGTAAAATCATTATATTTTGGTGTATTTGGCTTCCTAGGACCCTCATTGTCTAATAAACCACCACTAGGATACATGTTGTCCGCATTGAAGAAAATCAAATATAGCATAAAGCATGCATCGTATTAGTATTTGATAATTTGAGTAGCAAATATTAGGGAATGCAATGTAATTATGATATATTATAGGTATATGCTATGCATGAGTAATAAATGGTGAAATAACCCCAATCCTCCTTTAGCCCTGTTCAAAAAACAACAATAACATAAAGGATTGCAATTATCGAAACTTCCATCGAAATTTCCATCGAAATTTTTCAATTTGTGTACAAAAAACCTCGAAATTGGCGAAATTCATCGAAACCGTCGAAATTTCGATAAATGCAATCTTGTTGCCAGTTTCGATTGAAATCGGTATAGTCGCATGTTTCGGTACCAGATGCTACCGAAATCGGTATTTTGGGGCGAAATTTCGATGATTTCGCTGAAACCTCATTCCTTAGTAGCCAGTGGCGGTGGCTAGGTCGGTCGGAGGACATGTTTGGGCATCGATGTAGAGGCTAGAGTCAAGGAGGACTCGAGGAAGCGACGCCTGGAGGACATGACCTGGGGAGTGTAGAGACGAGGAATTTTCATGAAAGAAGAGAGGAGACGGTCATGGAGGTCGAGAAGATGCTTGGCGGGCAACCAAGCTAAGAGACGGCGGCCGCCAAAAGACAGAGGCATTCTCTTTTTCTATCTACGGTCAGGATCAATGCTTCAATACCATGTGGAAAATAAGGTGAGTGATGGGACAAACTCCTCTCCTATATATAACAGAGGCAAGTACAAGGAAGCAGACATAACCCTAATGGGCCAAGACAATTAGGCCCACGTTACAAATGAACCTAGTAACTAATAATAGTTTCTAGCATCTTACAACTAATTAGTCCAAGCAATCAAGTAAAAACACCAAAATAGAAGGAAAAGTTTCTAACTAAGACTAATGAGGCATTGAGGGAGTTTGTCCTAGAAAAAGAATTACAAGAAAGCTACCAGAAAGTACTGAAATTTGAATCCCAAAAATAATGTCCACAAACTTGATTGCATTGGTACCACTAAAATAACTTCGGAGTTAGTCCTAGAAATAACTTTTATGAACACAGAATATAATGTAACGAACTTGTCTTAGATTGTTAAACCATGTACAATATAGGTCAGAGAAGTTGTTAAATTACATAATTGATTTGAAATGAGGCAGTTAACAGCGGCAGAGAAGGAACTGAAATAAGTACCGACATCAGAAAAACAGAGGTAGCACATGCAATGAAATAAAAAATCGAAAACAAGTTTTTCTATTTAGAAGAAGATATCTTCAGTTATGCTATATGTGCACTTAGCCTTACCTGATCATTCATTTTCTCAAGTAAAAGGGTATATACGACTGCAGAATCTTCTGCTTTGGAATATAAGTGCATGTTTCAGTGCCATGTGAAGGGGAACTTGTATATCATCTGGTCTCTCACCTTGAACCTATAAGAATAATGAAACAGTAAGTACTTTGCATATTTCCACAGTAGGTTTCAAGGAAAGAGTCCCTCCAATCAATCAAACCTCAGACAAAAGTTATAAGAGACATTATAAGATAATATACATCGTGGTGGATCTAGCGATAACTAGGAAGCTTCTCAGTTATCGGAGAGGTAATTACATTGTAGCAGTTCGAAGAGATTTTATTGTCTTAAACAAACATCACTGGGAAGGCTTTGATATAAATTGTCTCATTCACCAGTGTTAAAGAAAAGATAAATCCTAAAATGTATAAAGTTCAAATTTAAGAAGTAATACAAACCTGTTTAAACTTGCATGAGTTCTTAATGCAAGCATGAATTGTACAAAGTCGTGCCATGTCTTCTCCTTATACAGAAGATCCACAAATTCCTGAGTCTTTGACGCAACTCATTGGAACAGAGGAAAGCAACAATTTCCACGATGATGTACAATAAGTCCTGGGAACACTGTAGTAATTTTGATCTACAGGGAACCATCATACTCTCAATGGCCGTTTAGCATGCTGATGCAACTTTTGCAAGTTCCACACAAGCCTATCAAAATGACTGAATAAGGTTGCATGGCTTGCGCAGCAGAGTGTAAGTCATTGCATGAATTCTTGAGAAACTGAAGTAATCCAATAGACATTGAGTTTTGTCCTCCAACACAGTAGGTTCAACCATTTCTTCAACTACTGCTGTCTCATGTGTGGTGGAACCAACGCACTGTTTGGTATCTGAAGCTGGTAAATCACAGAAGATCTCCGAGACTTCACAAGTCTTGCTGAACTTTTCATGCATTTCCAGCAAGGAACGGGAAATACAAACATCGGACCCATGGCCCAGCTTTAGAATCCAAGCATGGAGGATTTTTCCCATCACAGCAGCATCTAATTCTGTGCATACTCTAAGAATGCTAACTAAACCATTTCCTGTCTTGAGGGAGTCTCTCTGAATCATGTGCAAAAGAAGCCCATAAGCCATCCTTCTGCTTTCGTCCAGCGCAAGCACATTATTAGAAAGAGGAATTGCCAAACCACTAGAATGGAAAAATTTTGAAGCACCAAGAACGTCTCTAGATCTGATATAAAGATTGATGAGTGTATTCCGTACGATGTCATCTGAACAGTCATGACCACTCTTGGTAACGCGTGAATGTATCTGCCCACCAACTTTCATCAACCTCAAATCAGAGCAAGCAGACAGTACTGCAGAATAGGTAAAACCATCCGGAATTAAGCCCTTATTGTACTCCCAATGAAAAACCTCAAGTGCCCTGCCTTGAAAAAGGTTACAACAGTAACCAGCCAGCATAATATTTATCAGAACCAAACCACGAGGCGGCAGCATGTGAGAAAACAGATTAGCTGCTATACCAATCTTGCCACACTTACAGTACATATGAAGCAGAGAAGCTGCAAGGTGTTCTGAGTCATTGATATTGAGTCTCAAAGTAAGAGCATGAATCTGCATGCCCAAACTTACAGTCCTCAGACCGGTGCAAGCATTTATCACTGTAACAGCACAACGCTGGTCCAGAGTTATTCCAGCCCTCAGGAAATCAAAAAATATCCTAAGTGCTTTTCTGAAATGAGAGTTGTTCACATAACCGGCCATGAGAACAGTCCACGAGACGATATCCTTTGCTGACATGGTGCGATGTACTATCCCTGCATACTTCAACATCTTAAATCTGCAGTACATTGATATCACAACATTGCTTACGGAGGTATACGCCTCACCACCAATTTTCAAAATTCGAGCATGAATTTGGGTACCCTCCTGCCTGTTTAAGGCCATGTTAAACAAATTGGCCAGTGTGCCTTCGCTCGGAGTTGAGCCAAAAGAGAGTAGTTCTTTTGCAACTGCTACAGCTTCCGCTCTGTCATTATTTACATTATAACCAGAGATAAGAAGGGAGAGGACGCCGGGACCTGGTTTCTTGACCACCTTGAAGAGCTTCTCCATTTCGTCCACATCCCCATGCTTTGCCAGAGGTTTTGCAAGCTCAGTAACCACATAACTGTCCTTATCCAATCCAATTTTGATAGAGTAAGCATGGAGATTCCTGCAAAAGGGATACATGTCCAGTGCAGATGCCGCATACGCCACAATTCTTAAGGTTGTCGAGTCCAAAAATGTCCCCGACCTGTAAAAATCAATAAACAGCCCCACTGTATCCATAAAGAATCCATTGTGCGCATATCCCGAAAGCATCGCGTTCCAGGATACGGAAGTCTTGATTGGAATTTCATAAAACACTCTCAATGCGTCATCCAAAGACCCGCACTTGGAGTACATGTCGACCAGCCCTATTTGCACGTAGTAGTCAAATCCCGTCCCACACCTGGTTATATGTCCATGAACTTGAAGTCCTAGCTCCAGAGTTTCCGTGGCAGAGCACCCAACGAGGACAGATGAGAAGACAAAGCGGTTGGGTACTAGCCCACTCCGGATGATTCCTCTGAAAACCTTGAAGGCATCGAACCCCAACCCGTGCCTGGAAAGTCCCGAAATCAACGTGCACCAGGAAACCACGTCCCGTAGGGGCATTTCTTCGAACAGCTTGAAGCACTCCTGCAGTAAGCCGGACTTGACGTAGAAATCTAAGAGTGCGTTTGGCGCCACAGGCTCGGCGAGGAGTGATCCAGACTTGACCATGAGAGCGTGGATGGAGGCTCCATGCCGTGTGTCCCTCCCTCGGATGCATTTTTGCAGGAGGCGGGTGTAGGCCTGGGAAGCTTGGGGAGGGAAGAGGGCGTCGATGGGCCCTAAGATCTGCAGGACGTCAAACATGCCGCTCCCTGGAAGTCGAGGGTTAGGCGGGAGGGTCAAAGCCCTACATTGGATTATGCGGGTTGGTAAACGGAGGTTTCTGCTCGGTGAGAGGGCATGGGCAAACAGAGGCCTCAGCATAACAGCGGCAGCTGAGGCGAGTTTCTGGTCGGAGTTGGAGCTGGCCGAGTTCGAGCATTGTCTTTCCGGTAGGAGGGGCCGTCGGCGTTAGTCGTGCTCATGGAAATACAGGCCAGAGTAGCCTGGGCCGTTGAGCTAGAGTAGGAAACTGGGCGGCGGCAGCCGGTAGAGGCGAATGCCGATGGCAAGTCTCCGACTCCGAGCCTTTCTGGCAGCCTGGTGGACACGCGCTCTACGGAATAGGGATACCGTTCGTTAGAGCGGCGCACCCGGTGGCTCACCGCAATCGCGCGGTCACCTGCTGCTTGGATTTTAGGACAGCGGACAGTATTTTCTTTCTTTACGAAAATTCTATAGATATATCTATAGAATACAAGAATACTAAGGTTGCGTTTGGGCGAGCTCTTTACTAATCCCGGCAATTAGTTCATTAATTCATAGCGTATTACACACTGTGCCGAACTCATAAGTATCGTCATGTGATTGACATAGCACAAAACTGCTGTTTTTCCAGTCACGTCAAAAATGGCGGTACTCGAACCAGTCACCCGCGACGGGAGTAACCATCGGCCTCCTCCTAGATGACCTGCAAGCCGCCCACAGCTCACTCCCGCTCCTACTTCAATTAACTGGAGAGTGCCGGTATTTAGAAGATTGACAGCCAAATTATGCCTAAATTCTTCCACGAAACATGCAACAACAATGCCCGCAAAAACATCATTTTTAGACTTTACATCAACAGCAGCCTCACCTCTAACAAGCACACAATCACCAATCACCAACCACATTGTCCAACACTTTAAGCGCATCTTCAACATTGGACACAAGCCCTCCTTTCTCAACACTATCAATTGGAAACACATTTGCAGCAAAACCATCTCATATCCACGTCACACTATCATCAGGGAATTTAGCTATGAGGAATTTGATGACGCTATCACATCTCTTAGGCAAAAACAAATCTCCTAGACTTGATGGTCTAAATATTGAATTCTACCTTGCCAACTAGAACCACATCAAAAAGGACTTCATGAAACTTCTTAGAGCCATCCAAAACAACATCAACGTCCACAGACATATCAAAACTATCAACCATACCAACATAGCTCTTATCAAAAAGGTTAATCATCCCAACCAGATAACACAATTTAGACCTATCAGCCTCATCAACACTTCTTACAAGATCGTTGTAAAAATCCTTAGTAATCGCATCAAATCACAGCTAGAGGACATCATATCCCACAACCAAAATGTCTTCCTAAAAAACCGTAGCATACACGATGCCTACATCATGGTAAATAAAACCCTCTAGTTGTGCTACAAAAACAAAACCCCGGTCATAGCTATCAAATTAGACTTTGAGAAAGCTTTTAATTACATAAATTGAGACTGCCTCCACCACACCATGTCTGGCTACGGATTTCCAAATAAATGGGATAACTGGATACACGCTTACATCTCTACAAATTACTTCTCCATCATCATCAATGGATCCCCTTCTGCACACTTTCACAACACTAACATGCTTAAGACAAGGAGACCCGCTCTCCCCTTACATGTTCATCATTGTTACCTCTATTCTTACCAACATGATCAAGCTTGGCACAGCACAGGGCCTCATCTCCTCACATGTTGAATGCTACGAAAATATTATCCAATTTGCGAACGACACCATGATCTTGGTTAAACCAGAAGACAACACCATCATTTACACCATCTGCATTATTGGTATCTTCTCATACATCTCTGGCCTTAAAATAAACCTCTCAAAATCCTCCATCATAGGAGTCAACACTCCTACCGATCTTGTTAACAAATACAAATCTCTTCTTAAGTGCAAGATTGAGCAATTCATGGTTACCTACCTTGATCTTCCAATTTTCTTCAGACCCTATCACACACTCCCTATGAAAACTCATCATTGAAAAAATTAAACACAAACTTTTTTCTTGGACCAACCACTTCCTCAACCTTGTGGGACGTCTCACCCTCCTCAACAGTGTCACTACCTCTATAACCACACACTACCTCAGTTGTATTCCCCTACCAGGAAAACCCTTAAAAGCCATTGATTCCATCAGGAACAGTTTCTATGGAACCACTTTAACAAAGAACATCGGAAGCACAAAATTTACTTGGTCAAATGGGACACACTTCAAGCTCCTATTGAATTCAGGGGTTGGGGCATCATTAACATTAAGATTAACACTATCTACCTCGTCACCAAGATCACCAACATCCTTTCCACTAAATCGGACAAGATTTGGAAAGCCCTCATCCTTGACAAATACTACAAGCACACCCCACATTGGCACAAAACTAGTAAGTGTAGAGCATCTCCACTCTGGAAATATATAAATAAACACTCGGACATCATTACTCACCTCATCAATCCCCCCCCACACGCTTACTTAAACATTAACTTTTGGAGAGACCCTTGGTTCCAAAAAAACTCCATACAGAACCTGACATGCCACTTCCACATTATGCCTTCTTTGAAAATTCTTAATACAACCAGAGCTTTGAAACTTCTTACCAGTAATCGACAAAACTTTCTTAAGCTCTACCTCACTAACAACCTTCATGAGAATACTTTGCAGGACATCATTCATGACTTTGGATACAATACAACGAACTGCATTTCATGGATCTGGGGACCGACATATTATCTAAAATCTTCTTACTTGCACTTAACTTATAGAGGACACACATATGATATGAAAATCATATAGAAGGTGAAATGGCCATAAAATTCAAAATATTCTTCTGGCTCCTTTCAAACAACAAGATCTCCATTGACCATCTCATCTTTAGAAGAGACTTCTAGGGACCTACCAGATGCTACCTCTATCTATCTGTAGAAGAAACCACGCAACACCTCTTCACTTGTTGTCATTTCACTCTACATTTCATGTACAAATTCTTCCGACCACACAATATCACTAGCAACATACTCCTACCAAACCATATCACTCGCATAAAACCTCTAACCCAACAGCAACATCTTCCCCCTACAGATCTGATTATTAACACCCTCTAGAACATTTGGTTAGAAAGAAAGCAGAGAAAATTAAACAACACAAACCGACCAAAACATCTTGTACTAGCTGACATTGAACATTCCTTGTATTTAAATTTGTATTGTAGGACTGACTTCCACATCAACACAGGTGTTGGGAGTAGATGAAGATCAGGAAAACATCTTTATTGATCAAAGTGGAGGATGTGACACAAGATTCTAAGATAGATCTTTGGGGATTCAGATGGAAGAAGTACATCATGCCAGTCTTATCAGCTTTTATTTCATCATATTGCTGAGGCCTATTGTTAAGGGGTGCCTCCCCCACAAACACTATTTTCTTTCGATCATGCTTGCTTGTTTTATTGCTATCTACATTTGAACTCAGGTTCACATCATGGTATGTTTCCCCCGAGTGGAACACCTTGTTATCACATGCTTACAAGCGTCTTCATTTTTAAGCATTTTTATAATTGATGCATGGACTATTTATCAAAAAAAACTATATAAGAAAGCCCGCGAAGTGGATTGGATGCATTTTTTTCATTATTTTTTTATATGACATACTGGTCCATGTGTGTGCACACCACACTTTTGTCTTTAATTTTTAAATTATATATTATATTAGGAAACTCATCCATACTATATAAGAAAGCCCGCAGAGGGGGTTGGATGTAATTTTCTCCATTATTTTTTGATATTACGTATTAATCCATGAGTATGTACACCACACTTCTGTCTTCAATTTTTTTAATTATATATTATATTAGGAGACTCATCTATACTATATAAGAAAGCTCGTAGAGACGGTGGATGTAAGTTTTCCATTATTTTTTGAAATTACATACTGGTCCCTTTGTGTACACCATATTTTTGTCTTTAATTCTTTAAATTATATATTATATTAGGAGACTCATCTATTCTATATAAGAAAGTTCGCGGAGGGGGTTGGATTTCTCCATTATTTTTTGATATTACATATTGGTCTCTATTTGTGTACACCACACTTTTGTCTATAATTTTTTAAATTATATATTATATTTGGAAACTCATCTATGCCATATAAGAAAGCCTGTGGATGGTTGGATGCAATTTTCTCCTTTATTTTTTGATATTACATACTGGTCCATGTGTGTGTACACCACACTTTTGTCTATACTTTTTTAAATTATATATTATATTAGGAGATTCATCTATAACTATATAAGAAAGCTTGTGAAGGGGTTGGATGCAATTTTTTTTTTAAATTACATATTGGTCCTTGTGTGTGTACACCACACTTTTGTATTTAATTTGAAATTATATATCATATTAGGAGACTCATTTATACTATATAAGAAAGTCCACAGAGGGGATTGGATGTAATTTATTCATTATTTGTTAATATTTACATATTGGTCCCTGTGTACACCACACTCGTGTCTATAATTTTTTAAATTATATATTATATTAGGAGACTCATCTATACTATATAAGAAAGCCCGCTCAGGGGTTGGATGCAATTTTTTCTATTATTTTTTGAAATTACATACTAGTCCTTATGTGTGTACACAACACTTTTATGTATACTTTTTTAAATTATATATTATATTAGGAGACTCATCTATACTATATAAGAAAGCATACAGAGGGGGTTGGATGCAATTTTCTCCATTACTTTTTAAAATTACGTATTGGTCCCTATGTGTGTACACCACACTTTTGTATTTAATTTTTTAAATTATATATTATATTAGGAGACTCATTTATACTATATAAGAAAGCCAACGGAGGGGTTTGGATGCAATTTTCTCCAATATTTTTGAAATTACATACTGGTCCCTATGTGTACACCGTACTTTTGTTTTTAATATTTTAAATTACATATTATATTAGAAGACTCATCTATACTATATAAGAAAGCTCGCTGAGGGAGTTGGATGCATTTTTCTCTATTATTTTTTTAAACTTATATATTGGTCCCTATGTGTACACCACACTTTTGTCTTTAGTTTTTTAAATTATATATTATATTAGGAGACTCATTTATACTATATAAGAAAGCCCACAGAGGGGGTTGGATGAATTTTTTTTCCATTATTTTTTGAAACTCCATACCGGCCCTCGAGTATGAGAAGACCTCTTAATATGTGTATTTTACATATTTATTTATTCCATCTTAATTTCTTAAAGTTCAACCTATAATTTATTCATTGCAGTCTACTAAGGCACTCATGCTTAGCATGGGGTTATGCTTAGTAGATAAAATATTCGCATATAAAACTATATGCAAACATAGGTAAACAAGATTAGAACCACATCTAGACGACACCAGATGGGTGATCTATACGGTTATGATATAATTCGATGAGATGTCAAGCTAAAAGTTCTAAGGAGTTGGGGGCACCCCTTAAACAATAAGCCTCAGGGATGAAAAACCTAGTATAGATAAAGAAACATGTCGCCATAAAAGGAGTAAAATAGTCTATAATCTGTTGTTGTCTACTAGAATCTCCTCTATGGTAAACTTTCCACGACCGTTGCTACCTCCTCCAAAGATGTTAATATGAGCTCCGTTATCTTTATTCTCCATTTCTCCTTCATGTTGGTCAGAGAAATTGCAATGCAAGAAAATCTTATATGTTTGATTGATCTTCTTAATGATTTTTTGGACTGTCTTTTTATGTTTGATGTATTTTCTATGGTTTCTTTCAGTCCATATGTTTCAAATAATGGTAGATGTAAGTGTTTTGTATAAAGAATGTTGTAGTAGTTTAGGTTTTTGAAAAGCAATGAGATTATTAAGGGTGATATCATTGTTATTTCATGTGTAGAAAAATGATTTTTGAACTGAGTAGTGGTGGGATAGTGAACAAAAGATGCATGGTTGATTCTATGTTTCAATAACACATATAGCATCTAGACAGACCATGGAATCCACATTTCATAAGGTTGATTTCTGTAAGAATTTTGTTGTCTCTGATCAACTATAAGAAAATTTTGATTTAGAGTGATTCTATGATGTTCCATATCTCGGTTGTGGGACATGTGTATCCTCTATAAGAGAGCAAAAGATAGGCCTTGTGTGGGTAGTATTTTTTCCCCATATCCAAGAGATGTGATTATTTGAATCAATGTCGAGTTGGTGGAGAATGTCGAGGATATTGTCTGAAGAAACTTGGTCGGTTAGGATTTGTTTGAGGCAGTTTTTCCTATGAATACTAAGGAGAGACATGGCTGTGGTAGTATCAAGTTTAAATAGGTGGTGAGGCATGTGGATGTTGAGATTACGGTTCTGTATAATAGAGTTGTGATATCATGGGTTGTACCAAAAATTAATGCGTTTTGTAACATTTGGAGGCGTGTGGATTATGTTTTGGACAATGGAGATATGTGTGTTTTTATACTTCCATAGAGATGATGTGATGCTTTTGGTATTGGGCCACCAAGAGTTTTTATTTCCAAAATGCTTCTATAAGATGTAGCTTTTCCAAATACAGTTTTAGTTTGACACTAAAGATGTTATGATCTTAGTAACTAGATATATGGTATGAGTTAAGGTTGATGATACCCCATCTTCCATAATATTCTGGCACTCATATGGTTTATTCGTTGAAGAAATGCATGTTATTTCTGTTGTGGTTGTGTCCATTGAAGTTCCATAAGAATCTTTTCTTAATTTTATCTATGTTATGTAGAACGTTCATAGAAAGGGGGATGCAACTGAGGTAGTAAGTGGTAATCGTGGATAAGGAGCTATTGAGCAGAGTGAGTCTATCCACAAGATTAAGGAAGTGTTTTTTATGACTAAGTTTGTTGTGTAATTTTTAAATGATAGGGTTCCATATGGATTTCGGGTGGGTGTGGTTAGATGGGTAGTCCAAGATATGTAAATGGAAAGGTTGCCACTTCTCATTGAAGCAATGTTTGGTATCTATTCATTAATGTGGGTTCAATATGTGTACCAATAATTAAGTATTTATGTAAGTTTATCTTGAGTCTTGTCATGTATGAAAATATGCCGATAATATGAATGGTATTGATGACACTAGTATCATCTAGTTAGATGAGTAGGATGGTATCATCATCATATTGGATTATGTTTTCTATGCATTCTATGGGCGTTTCAATCGGTCCAATATTGGTGCCCATATGAATCATGTTAGTAAGTATGGAGGCAACAATGATGAAGACGTAAGGTGAAAGTGGGTCTCCTTGTCTAAGGCCATTTGGGCTCTAAAAATAACCAAAAGGAGAGCTATTGATAATGGTAGAGAATTTGCACGTTGAGATGCATGCTTGTATCCATAAGATTCATTTCTGTGGGAATCCATATCCCTTCATACAAAGTAAAAGATAATGTCAATTGATGTTGTCAAAAGCTTTTTTGAGGTCTAGCTTAAGGTCTAGAAGAGGTGTATGTTTTTTGTAACATGAGAAAATAGTTTCACTGACCATAAAGTACACGTCTTGAATATTTCTATTTGTTAAAAATTTGCACTGTTGTAGGTCAATGATATTGTTAAGTTTCAGTTTCATTCTATTGTTAAAGATTTTACCAATGATCTTGTAAGTTGAGGTGATCATGCTGATTGGTCTGAGTTGTTGAACTAAGTTTGGTTGACCCATCCTTTTTATTTACAACAATGTGAGCATGGTTGAGAACACTGATTTGGTTGTGGATGTGGTCGTGGGAGTGAATGTGTTTTAGGAGTTGTATGAATTTTGTTTTAATGTGTTTGTACATATGTTGGTAAGATTCAGTATTGATACCATATGGTCTAGAGGATTTATCTTTACCTAGTTCAAGAATTGTTGTTTTGCATTCTTTTTCTGTAAAAGGCAAGGTGAGGTTGTGAGGTGAGTCAACAAGTTTTGGACAAACCTACATCCACTTGGTATGCATATGGTTGGATGGGTTGTGTCCATTGTTGAAGAACATGTGGATGCGTGAGACAATATGGGAAGTGATGGAGTGTCTGTTAGTGGTACGGGTGCCTAGGATGTTTAGGCATTGTATAGAGTTAGTTTTGGTGTTGTTGTTGTAGTATTAATGGAAAAAAATTGTGTTGTTTACCCCTTCTTTCATCCATTTAATTTTAGATCTTTATTTCTAGAGTATCTCATTATATGTTTGGATTTGGTGGATTTTTGTTTTGATGGCTAAAGTGTGAATAGGGTCTATGAAAGGGTCACTATGAGTAAGAAGATGTTGTTCTTTCAATGTGACTAGTTTTTTGTGAATGTTTCCAAATCTATTTTTGTTCCAAGTTTTCAGGCATTTTCTAATATTTTTTATGTTATTGTGAATACGGTAACCTGGTGTGATTTGTACGTTGATATGGCGTCAGGATGGGTGCTTATGGTTTTGCATTCTGGACCTTTCATCGAAAAGTTTTCAATCTTCAATGGTTTGTGACCCCGTGAGATATGATTGGTGTTAACAATTATGGGAAAGTGGTCAGCGATGGTTCTGGAGGTAGCAATGGAGAAAGAGTGTGGGTAAAGGTTTTCCCACTTCTACGAACATAGGAAATAGTCTAATATGGACCAAGACGAACCATGATTCCAAGTAAAAAGGGTGTTAGATGGTCAAATATCTATCATCTGAGAGTGTGTGATAAGTTTTTGGATGTTTGTCAAATCTGCTTGGTGGTGTAGAGGGACAACGGTCAGTGGCTGCCCAAAACATGATCTAAGCATATTTGTACGTAACACTTATCAATCACCCCGAATTTGGGGTTATATTGAGATCTTAGGTTGCACCATTCCATCATTCTCTCGCATCTTACTCCCTTTACAATCTACTTCTTCTAAACTAAAACTCAAGGCATGTACGTACAAGAAAACATATGTGCATATATATATATATATATATATATATATATATATATATATATATATATATATATATACGTATGTGTGTGTTTGTGTGTGCATGTATATATCAATGTGTGTGTGTGTATTATTTATATATTTATTTATTTATTTATATATGTGTGTATATGAGTTTGATATGAGTTCATGTGGTGGGCAGTGAATTAAGTTATCCTCGAGGTGAATTGTAAGTGAAATCCAGGTACTTATATTTATAACTTTATGCCAAAGTGGTTGGCATCTTCTTCTCTGCAAGTCCCCTTTTTGAGAAGAGTGAATCACATTGTCACATCGATTGGATTTGTCATGGTGTTTTCATGATGACTCATGAATTTCCTCCCTCCCTAGTTCGACGTTGAGTAATAGTGAGTTAACTCCCATATTTGACATATACATTGTATGGCATTCCTCCCCTGATTTGGCATCACATTGCTAGTCAGCCATCCAGATGTCATTACTGCAATTGACGTTCCTCACCAGAATGATTGTCAATTCCCCTATACAATACTCTTCTCATCCATGTGTGTGATCTTCTCATTCATGAACGTATGTGTTTTTTCATTGACCTTATGAAAATGGTTACAGTAGAATAGGGACTAGGGATGGTAATAGTTCGTCATAATCACAAGACAATAGCTTCAAATGTTGGCATAGCAGTTGATAGTTGACTTTATTTATTTTTCTCTAAAACCTTTTCTTCTTCTTTGTTATGGTGTTATACTTATCATTTATTGTTAGTGTGGCATCATTACAATGTATTGTGCTTGTCATGTTCATGTTGTTGTTAGTTCCTAAGAAATTATATTAGGCTTTCATGTATTGTGTTTGTTTTTAATGTAAATATGCAGATTTTTTGTGTATGGTTGTTATTATTATGGATGCTAGTCTTCGTATTGATTGTAGCGGTGTCAGAACTGACTGTGATGATAATATATGTTTCTCTTCATATGTTGATTATGAGATCAGTTTTGGAGTTGATGTCCCTAAAATTGGACTTAATTTTTGAAAGTTAGGATGATGGTATAGTATTTTATTATTAAATATCTTAGTTTAATTGATTTTAATGTTAGGAAAAATGATAATCATTATCAAGTTCAAACTAATATTTGTTGACATAGGCTTTGATTTGTGACAAGAAAGGTCAAATTAGGCATTCTAAGAGACCTAATGGCCGTTCTAGTCATGTTTGTGATGATATTGTTGACCAACATGATAAATTCTCCAAGAAACAAAGATGTTTGATGATAAGGTGTGGGTGCACAACTATTATTATATTTTCATTGAGCAAGTCTCCTCTAGATGGGTTGCTGGTGCTTTTTTAGGATCACAGTAATTACAAAAAATGGTATTTAACTATAACAAAATGTAGCTAAAACTACATATTTTGTAGCTAAGGCTTTTGATACATTTTTCTTTACATATGAAAATTGTAGCATATTCTCGTGTCAAGAATTCCTTTAACTATGTTTTTTTTAATGTAGTCAAATAAAAATTTGGCTACATATGCATATGTAGTTAGGAATGTAACTAAATATTATCTTTGCATTTTTAATGTAGATGTTATTAGCTAAATGTACAACCACAACTGCATTGTAGTCAATGTGTAGTAAAAAGATGAATTTACTATTATTGTATGGTGTAGCTAATATTTAGGGGAAAAAATAGTTACTACACATATAAATGTAGCTAGATTATGCATTTAACTACATATGTACCGATAATTATTATACATACGTTTGTGGTTAGATTATACATATAATGAGAAGCTTGTCAAAATATGAGCCTTTTTTATTAATAAATTTGGTAGTGGCTAGATCAAGTTATCCTTATAATACCAAAAATTATACTTTAATTTGTATTAAATAAGAACGTGTTGAGTCTATAGTGGGCTCTAGAGGGGGTGTAAATAGAACTAAAGCCACTTAAACAAAAATTAGTAGACCTTTAAGATATTTTTCAATATAATATTGCAAGTATGAAATTTGATTGCAACTAAACATTCAAAGCAGGGGAGAGAGAGATTGAACAAGCACCAAATAACACATGTATTTATAGTTGTTACAACCTCCAAAGTACGAGATGTACATCCACTACCCAGAGGGGTCAATATCTAGGATTTTCAACCATGTCTCACTCCTTATATTACATTACAGGAGATACAACAGAAGACCACTCTTTTTTAGGTTAAGGGATAAACTAGCATTCCTTTTGGATCAAGGAGTCAATAACCATTATAAAGGACTTACCTATCTCGACCAAAAGTCTTCTTCCTTACCATGGACTTACATGTTCTTGCAACAAGTCTTTGACCTTCACCAAGGACTTAGCCACTCTTGCAACGAGTCTTCGTCCTTCAAGGTCTTACCCACTCTTAACTTGGATATTTCGCCTTTGATTTCACATTCACCAAGGAGAATCTTTCACCACGAGACCCTTCTCTTCTTCTTCGAGTCTCTTAGCCAAGAGAGAGAACCTTCATCTTAATGGTAGAAAGAGAGATTGGGAGGTAGAGAAAGTGAGAGCTTCACAACATATACATGTAGGATTAGCTCTCTTACATAACTCCTACTCACTCCAATGGATGTATCAAGCGATTAAGCTCATTAAAGTGGATGGAGGCTCTATGGATGAAGATCTCTCTCAACTATAGTATAGAGACCTTAATAGTGCTTGTTAACCATGAGGTGAAGCCCAAGGGGTCCTATCTATAGTTGAGGATGCCTCCTAGCGGCTAAAACCATTTAGGATAAATTCTATTCATTTTTGGGAGAGTCAAATGGATGTATTTCACTTTAACACTCTCTCCAACTGCACAGTAGAACTAGTTGTCGATCGAGTTAGGTCCAAGGACAACTCTAACGACAAGAATTCTTGTCTTGCCAATTTCATTGGTCATCCAAGTTATCTACTAATAAGAAACTTAGCCGTCCGAGGTTCCTATCAAGGCCAATATCAAAGGTTGTCGGCCAAGTTACCTCAAGGCAAACTCGACTCACAGGACCACCTCCCTTGGACTTTGCCAAGGCCTATAAAGTGTGATAGAATTCATCATAATTAGTTCTATTACACTTATTAGCTCAATTACAAGTCATACGATCATAATTAGTTCTATAAGATCTCATAATTAGTTCTATTACACTTATCACCTCTTCTTTTCACTCTGGCAATGGAGGGGCTGACTACCCAGATTAATGAGGGTGTGAACCAAGGTTTTTTTAGACCTTATAAAGTTCAAGGAGTGAAAGTTTTATCCCATATGATCTTTGCTGACGATGTGTTTCTCTTCATGTCGGGTTACATCAAGTACATGAAAGGGGTTTGAGCTGTGCTGAAGTCTTTTGGGAACCTCACTAGTTTGTACATCAGTGCCCTGAAGTCCAATGTTTTATTCTCCAGGTCGTGTGATGGAAGGAGAGGGAGGTTGAAGGAAGTGTTGGGTGTCCAGGAGGGGTCCTTCCCTACTAAGTATTT
Source organism: Alisma plantago-aquatica (assembly GCA_963693085.1). Lineage (NCBI taxonomy): Eukaryota > Viridiplantae > Streptophyta > Magnoliopsida > Alismatales > Alismataceae > Alisma > Alisma plantago-aquatica. Next base: position 544,001,787 of record OY856415.1, read on the forward strand.
TGGGATACCCCTTTCCGGTGGAAGAGGCAATGGAGCAGATTATACTGAGGTGGTGGATGCCCTTCACGCTAAGGTGGACAGATGGGCATGCCTAAACATCTCCATGGCTTGCAAAGCAGTCTTGATAAGGAGTGTCCTGGGGGCAATGGTTCACTTCTGGTGTCGTCAAACTGCCCTTCCCTAGTTCATTATTGAGAAGTGCAAATCGGTTATGGGTGGTTTCCTTTGGGGAGGCAAAGGTCAGACCATTGTGTGGGAACAGGTTGCTCAACCTTATTCTTCAGATGGGTTGAACATCAAGAATCCAACCGATATTGCTTACTATGTTAATGCTAAGAGGGTGGATCGTCTCCTTCGACATCCCCTTAGTCCTTGGAGCTGTTGGATACGCAACAGATATGGAGAGGAATGCTTGGAGATGGATGTTAAAAGACCTGATATCTCTAGATCTATGAGAGCCATGATCAACTGCTGGACCAGTCTGAAACATGATTACAGCTCAGTTGGTGGGCAGTAGCCGTTAGCTGTCCCACGTGCCCGACCTTGGGTGTGGGAGGTTTCGTGACATGTGGCCCCTTGGCATGATTTGTTGTTGTTTAAGGGGCACCAATCGAAATGGAGCTTCAATGCTTATAGAGCTCTTCTTGGCAAACTCACTACAATGGATAGGCTCCTCAAGTGGGAGTTGGTGGTTAATCCTAACTCATGTTTGTGCAAGAATGAATTGGAGTCCAATAATCATCTTTTTTTGGAGTGTGATTTCACCAAGTATTGCTAGAAAAGAGGCATTTTGAAGTGTGGTTTGGGCAGTGCACCCCCGTGTGACCTCCAAGCTGCCTTATTTTGGCTTCTTGACCAATCTAGATGCAACCAAACTTTTAGGAGCTTTTGTGGGCTGATTTTCTCTTCTATCATCTTCCATGTATGGGGGGAGAGAAATGCCAGGATTCATGGTAAAGGGGAGAGTGACCCCCTATTTTTTTTTGATCTCATTGTAAATAGAGTCAAGTGGGTGTTTAAAGCTAAACCAAAATGGTTTGATGGTGTGGCTCCTATTATTACCTACATGTGGTGTAATTGAGCCTGGTTGTATAGTATACAGGTGTTTGCCCTATACTTCTTTTGAGTTATGAGAAATATTTTACTTGATCAAAAAAAATCATCACAAGTGTTCTACTTCAAAGATCTAAGTAGAAAATTGTCTATTCTCTAATGTTGATATTTGTGCATGTATGACTTGAATTTCACCATATTAGGATTTGCAAATTTAGGTATTTGGAGTGTGACTATCTAATTTGAAATCACTCAACTAGATGCATTAGAGACAAATGAGTGGAATGGTTTCATCACCATCAAATCAAGGGTTTCAATATTCTCCCCTTTTTGAAGATGACAAGCCATTCCTCAATGTATTGAAAGCTTTTTAAAGAAATAAATAAAATCATACTTTTGGAGAAACCTAGGAGTTTCAATGAATTGAATACATATGCTCCCCTTCAATTTATGCTAACAGAATTCACATACTCCCCCTCAATGTATGCTATCTCTTGTAAGGTTAGCTTTCATAACATCTAAATAAATTATGTCTTATCCACATGTATGTCTTCTCCATTTAGCATAAGACATGTGTTCTCACCATTTGCCATTTCAAACAGTGGAATTTGAAGAGTTAAAATGCAACTTGTTTGAAAAGGGAGAGTAGAAGACAAAAAAAGGGCTTGTCCAAGTAATGTATCCAAAGTAAATCAAGACATGCAATTGAACAACCCTAGATGTAATTCTAGCAATAACCAAGGCAATGCTATGCAAGAAAGTAAATCAAGATATTAGATCTGCAAATGAAGGAGCAAGCTTGAGTAAGCATGAATAAGGATATAAGCATAGCTTATAGTTGGATACAGATATATGAGTAAAACTATAACTACATGTAGATGGACTACTAGTAGATGATATCACATGCTAGGACTATTAGTAGGATCTAGGTCATGGCAAAATATGTAGAAGTTAAAAATCTATGAGTATATGTAGAGAAATATCCATACAAAGAAATATGCAATTCAAGAAAGATGATTACCACTAAGAAAAACAAGGTTGCATCAAAACAAGATATACACCTAGATAGATATAGTGAGAACAATGGAAGCAAGTTAATCACAACCATAGGTTCAAAAGAGATCATCATCAAAACATGCAGAACAACTCAAGACAAGTAATTGAAAGATATAGAGATACCAATAGCAGGAGCAATAGAAAGATAAAGTTGTATGCAAGATAGGAAACTTAAAAGCGTGACAATAAGCATGTCACATAAAAAGGTACCAACGAGAGTGCCAATAGAATAAGGCTATTGGTTGAGAAATCTAGTTGAGAGGGGAATTTTCATCAGAAAATACATATGAATATTCAGTACATAGTGTTGTCGGTCGAGTTTATAGGTTGAACTTCTCAGTCGACAACAGTTGCTGGAAAAACCCCATGGTGTCTATTAGTTGAGTTTCCTCATGACAAACTCAGTCGACAACAACTTCTCTCAAACCAAAGGATGTATATCGGTCAAGTTTCCTCAAGACAAACTTGACAGACAACAGTTGTTGTCAAAACACACATTTTTTTAGAAAAACATGTCTAGAGGTATGATAAATATGTGAACAATGTCCAAACATGTATATGCAAGTTAGTAATGCACTATGAAAGCATAAGGGGCAGTTGTTGAGCAAGAAAGTGATGAAAATCACAATATACCAATTTTAATCCAAAAATCATATGTAAAGTGCATATAAGCTTGACAAAACAAAAAAGTCTGGGTATGAAAAGAATATATCTACCTTTGGAGTACATGGATCTTCTTCACCTTGAGAAGATTTCTGACTTGATGAAGCATGGAAATCAATCACCTTCTCCTTCTTCCTTTGATTCTTTTCTTCAAGCCCCTGTTCTTCTTGTTGGTTGAGTCTAACTTCATGTGCTTGAAGGTTTCCTATCAATTCTTAAATGGGAATAGAAGAAAGAGATTTTGTTTTTTCTACGACAGACACCTTCCTATTCTATCGGCCAGGAAGAGAAAGGAGAAATTTTGGGTTCACCTTTGCTTGATCCATGCCATAACCTAGGACGGCAAAACCATTTGCAATGGTGTTTATCCTTGAGAACATTTCAACCACACTCTCCTCCTTTCCCACCTTGAAGCCTTCATAAAGTTCATTGAGCATATACACTCTACTTCACTTGCTTCGTCCCCTATTAAGTGACACGAAGCTTTCTCTATATTGCATAGGGCGTGTCAAAGAAAAAATCCAGTTGAACTCGGTGGGGGAAAGAGAGGAATAGAGGATGTTGATGACTCTTGCATTCAAGGTTGCTTTCTTCAAAATAGCATCTTCCCTTCTTCTAGCTTTGTCTCATGCAGCATGTATGGAAGATCCACAATATTCTGTAGCTCAAGACTTGATCCTTTTAATGAGTAATTGCATACTTCTCTTCCAAATAGGAGGTTGCTCCCATCAAAAACCAAAATGTGGAAGTAGTATTTGCCTCTTTGATTATCACTCATCTTCTCCTACTTGTAGAAGTAATGTTTGGAGCAGACCTAGATCTTATATCAATTGTTGGATCTATAATAGGTTATAGAGGGGGTGAATATACTACAAAAAAAGGTCTTTCTTCATGGGCTAATCCCATGGAAATATTCTCTCTAGAGGCTCTCACAAATAGGAACAACTATGGGCTTGTCCCTTACAAATGGTCAGTGAAGAGAACTCATGTGACAAATACCAGTGGCCTCAAAAATACAATTGTCACAAACTAGGTGACCCTCAAAAAGGTTATATTGAGGGACTATTTAGTCTTCACAAATACATTTTTTAGGTCTTCTTTAATTCTCAAAAATATATTTTTGAGGGCTTGTTTAATTCTCACAAATACATGTTTGAAGGACTTGATGATCCTGACAAATACATTTTTGAGGGGCTAATACCTTCGTTAATGTTATTTTTCCAGGGGTTCTATGCCCCTCATCAATACAATTTTGATAGACGGTTTATTCTTCATCACTAAATTTTTGAGGGACTAAAAACCTTCATCGATATATTTATGAGAGACTGATAGACATTATTTATTAATTCATTGATTTATTTAATTGTTTTAAGTTAATTGTTATTCTAAAAAATACTAATTATTAGATGATTTTTTTAACTTTAAATCTGAAACAATATTTATACAATATTCACATGACATCATAACAACATTCACACACCAAAATTTCACACAAGAATGTCGAATAACCAAAATCAATATCTATAATTGAACCAAAATATTATCCATACACTGCATAGTCAATGTTAATAGAACTAAAATTATATAAAATTTGATATTGATGACAATCAACACATCATGTCTAAAACTCCTATCATCTATAATGTCTTCAAATTCCTTCAAATGGTGTGGTGCTCTTCATGAATGTCATCCTTCATACGATTACTATTAGTAGAGAAAAAACCACTTAAACAAAAATCATTAGACCTTCAAGATATATCCCAAGACAATATTTCTAGTATAAAATTCGATTACAACTAAACATGCAAAGCAAGGGACACAAAGAGAAATTACACAAGCACTAAATAACACATGTATTTATAGTGGTCCCAACCTCCAAACTAAGAGATGTACATCCACTATGTAGAGGGGTCAATCTCTAGGATTTTCAACCATGTCTCCTAGTATTTCATTATAAGAGTTACAACATAAGACCACCCTTTTCTAGGTCAAGGGCTAAACTAGCATTCATTTTTTAAGGAAGGAGTTACTAACCATTACAAATCCACGACCAAGAGTTTTCCACCTTACCAAGGACTAACCTACTCTTACAACAAGTCTTAGGCCTTCACCGAGGACTTACCCACTCTTGAAGCGAGTCTTTGACCTCCAAGGTCTTATCTAATCTTGACTTGGATCTTCCGCCTTTGACTTCATCTTCACCAAGGAGAAGCTTTTCACCAAGGGACTCCTTCCCTTCTTCTTCACCTCTCTTAGCCAAGAGAGGGAATCTTCATCTACATGGTAGAAAGAGAAACTAGGAGGTAGCGGAAGTGAGAACCTCACAATATATACATGTAGCACTAGGCCTCTTACAAATATCCACAACACTCTCATGGATGTAGCAAGTGATTAAGCTCATGAGAGCGGATGGAGGCTATTTGGAGGCAAACTCTCTCAACTATAGTATAGTGACCTTCATAGTGCTTGGTTAACCATTGGATGAAGCTCAAGGGTCCTATTTATAGTTGAGGGTGCCTCCTAGACATTAGAACCATTTAGGATTAATGTATATCCCATTTTAGGGAGAGTCCGATGGATATATTTTACTTTCAGGCTCTCTCCAACAGATACTTCTTGCACAACAAAACCGACAATTGATCAAGTTAGGTCCAAGGATAACCCAACCAATAAAATTCCATGTCTTGCCAGCTACATTGGTCTCCCAAGTTATCTATTGATAAGAAACTCAGCCGACATAGGTTCTTGTCAAGGCCTATATCAAGGGTTATCGACCGAGTTACTCAGGGCAAACTCGACCGACATGACTAAATGTTTTAGACTTTTCCAAGGCCTCTAAAGTACAATATGATTTGTCATATTAGTTTTAAAGAAATTATGAGATTAATTACAATTCATACGACCATTACAAGTGTTTTACATCAAAGATGGAAGGAGAAAAACTATACGTTCTTCAATCTTAACCTTTGTGCATGTATGACTTGATTTTCTCCAAATTAGGATTTACAAGTTTAGGTATTTGGAATGTGTTAACCAATTAAGCCACTCAAGTAGAATCATTAGACACAAATGAGTGGAATAGTTCAGTCATCATCAAAACAATGATGTAATTTAGACCTTAGGTCAACATTATGATGCAAAGTCTATAATAATAAATCAATTTTCTTATGGAGAGTGAATTATAACATTCCCTTCTAGCTTTCCCTATTGTAGGGCTTATTATTAGTGGTTCTTGCTGACTCAATCATGTCAAGATATTTGACATTCGAGAGTTGCAAGTTCTAGTTCTCTACCCATGCCATCATAGTCCCCCATTTTTAGGTGTTTCTCCTTGGACTACATGGAAATGGTATTCTTTTAACTTAACGTTCATTTTGACTGCATGTAATTGACCTTTTTTAACCAAGCCGGGCTCAGTCAACTATGATAGTACTTAATCAAGGTTTAATGATAACCTCATAATCTTATAAAATTTTAGGTTATCCTTTTATTTTTAATTAGACAAAAACTCAAGGCATTATTGAAATTAGTTAAGCGCACACAATTCCTTTAATTTGAAGAAATTGTGTTCATGGACCAAAATTTAAAACAAATACATAAAATTCTAGGGTTTTTAAAAGAACATTATTTAATACTCAAGTTGCAATAAAGTAAAAGAAATGCAATAAATTTTATTTTATAACATCCTTCCCTTCTATATGGATTTTTTTCCTCAAAATTCATCCTAGCTAGAAAAGAGATGCGATTTGCTTTATCCATATCTGTCTACAACTCCCATGCTGCTTCATCCTTGTTGAGGTGTTTCCAAATAACTTTAACAGTCACAATTATAATATTACGAAGCTCCTTCACCTTTGAATCCAAGATCCTTACAGGTGCCTAAGGATAGAACAACCTACCCTAAAGTTTAATTAGTTCAATGTTTAACATTAGACATGTAAACGGATCGGATACGGAGTGAAGACTACTATATCCCATATTCGAATCTAAAATAATATATTCGATCCAATATCCGACGGATATCAAGTATTAATATCTGAATTCGATCCCAACAAATAATATCTGAATTGAGATAAATATCCAATCCGGACCTAAAATCATAAATTTATTGTTAATTAGTAAATTATATATAGAAAATATTGATATTACTATGAATGTATACGATAAATTATCTATATTTTCATATTTTTATATATAGATAATAATTATTTAATAATATATGTATATATTTATCAGATTGGGATTTTTTGGGAGCCGGTATAGCCATATCTGATATCCTATCCAAAACTTTTGGATATGAAATTTGATTTTCTAAACTCAATCCGGATTATGCAAAAGTCAGGTTTTTTTTTCAAAATTTCAAACTCAAATCCGGATTGAATGTGCAAATTATGGATATCCATTTATAGTCCTATTCAACACATAGCCATGATCCTTCACATAGATTCAAGTTGGACACATGGGTCACATCATGTATCATATCATACTGAGGTGGAAGGGCAAGACAATAAGCAGCCACACCATTCCTTTCCATAATCTCAAACAAACCCACATATTGAGGACTCATGTTTTCTCGATTCAGGGGTCTGATCTTAAGAAACACATGATATCCTACCAAGAAGTGTAAACCCATGCAATTTGCATCCACATAAGACTTTTTTTATCATGTGCCTTAGTCTCTACTTGATCAAAGTGATGTTATTTGCATATAATTGTAACTCTTCTAATCTAAGCGGGGTCCTCTTAGTGACATCATCCCAATGAAGGGGTGGTCGACAAAGCTTTCAATAGAGATTCTCAAATGGAGGTAACTTGATGCTGGCTTGGTAGTTGTTATTATAGGCTAAGTCAGCTAATGCTAGATATTTCTCCCACAATCCATCCCCAATGTTGGACACATGCCCTTAAAAGATAGTCTAGGGTCTAGATTGTGTGTTCTAACTGCCCATCAGTCTAAGGGTGGTAGGCGGTGCTAAACTTTTAGCCTTGTGCAGAGTTCTTCTTGAACATGCTTCCAAAGATTGGTGGTAAACTTAGGATCATGGTTACATATTATAGAATTTAGAGCTTCATTAAATGAACTATCACCAAGATGTATAGCTTGGTTAGGTTAGAAACCCTAGAGGTAATTTTCAAGGTGAGTAAATGTTCTGACTTTATTAGGAAGTCCACCATGACTGATATTTTCGGGTGTCCTAATCTGGTATTAGGGATACCTATCATGAAATCCATGGTAATATGATCCCATTTCCTTTTGGGGATCTCAATGGATTGTAGTAAGCCACCTTGTTGTTGGTGTTCAACTTTCATCATTTACATGTGAGATAGTTAGCGACAGAAAAGGCTATGTCTCGTTTCATTCCTGGCCACCAAAAAGGTTGTTGCATGTCTTTGAAGATCTTATGGTGTAAGGTGTACTTCGATCCATGGGATTCTTATAGATGTGAGCCTTCAGTGGCGAGTCTTTGGGAACCTAGATACAATGTTTTTTACAAAATTCCTCCATACACTTCCACAAAGAGGTGAATTTGAGGCTTTGCATCTTATCGATGTGAGTGTTGGTCGATTGGGCTGCTACTAACTTAGACAACATGCCAAGGATGATGTGGAAGCTAGTCAGATAGATCTGACTTGTCAATAGTTCTGGGTTCCATCTGACAAAAATCTTCGAGTCTCCTTCATTGGGTGGCTAAAGTGGATGCACAACTGAGCTATTTGGGACTGATGGCATCAACCACCACGTTAGTATTACTGAGATGGTAGGATGTAGTGAAGTCATGCTTCTTTAGATACTCCATGAATCATTGTTATTGTAGGTTAAGATCGTTTGACATCAACAAGTACTTCAAGCTCTTCTGGTCGGTTAAGATGTCAAAGGTGGCTCCATACAAGTAGTGTCACCATATCTTCATGGCATAGAAGACTTTCAAGCTCCAAATCACAACTCAGGTGTTCAAATCATTTGTCTTGAGCTATCTCAAGGAAAAGGCAACAACATGTTGGTCCAACTCTAAGACCCACCCTAAGCTCATCTTTGATGTGTTGACAAAGATCATGAATCTATTATTACCCGAGGGTAGGGTCAACACTAGGGATGACGTGGGATTTTACTTTAGTTCATGGAATTGAGCTTCAAAAATGCCAGACTAAACAAATTTTTCATGCTTCTGGGTAATCTTGGTGAGAGGAAGAGCGGTCTTTGAGAAATGTGGGATAAACCAGTGGGAATATCCAACTAATCCCAACAAACTGGGTATCTTGAATGGTGGCATTCGTGCTTGTCAATCACAAATCACTTTGGATGGGTCCACCACAATAGTCCCTCTAAGTATGATGTATCCTAGAAACATGACTTGGTCTATCCAAAACTTGCACTTTGAGAATTTCCCACAGAACGTATGCTCTATTAGGATATCAAGGATCGTAGTTAGGTATCTCAATGTTGTTCTAGGTTGTCTAGTAAGATTAGGATGGCATCTATGAACACTATGATGAAGGTGTTAAGTAAGGGTTGAAGCACATTATTCATGTGACAGTGGATTTTCTCCTATTTGTGCATAATTACTCTTATTACTTTAAGTCCTCACTATTCATGTCTCCTTTGACTTCATAACTCTATAATGTCCACCAAAGTCAAAGATTCCACATTTTGAGTCAATATGATACACATATATGCATGAAATGTTAGTGTTGTTATACCCTTGAACCCTTTGATTAAATTCTTGATCATACGTGCTTATTTTAATTTGATATTTTGCACAGTTGTTCTTGACCCTATTATGAAGCTATGGTCCAAATTTGAGATCATTTGGACCTTGCTACGATTTTATATGAATTCTCTAAGATATACCCATGTTCTAGCCTTAAATATCCCTTTTCTTTCTTGTTGGGCCCAAAGTCCTAAATCTCGACCCATCAGTTGGATTCCTTTTGCCTTTCCTCTTTGGGGAAGAAACGTAGGGTTGGAAGCTCTGTCTCCCCCTGCAGCCAAATCGGGCAACGAGGGAGGCGTAGGATGGTTGGATCTAACCCTAGCACTTGCTCAATATATATAACTCGTCCCCATCTAACCCTGGTACGTCTCCTTCCTTACCATCTCCATCCTTTGCCCCTCTTCTCTTCTTTCCCCATGCTTGGTCGTACTCTACCCGCTCTGCTTCACGCCCAAATACCTGCTCCGACCTGGGTCTTCCACAACTGCCAAGGGAAGCAAGAGAAGGAGCTCCTTGCGACTCCACAGCACCATGGCCGCTCGTCGGCGATGCTCCAGTGGGGGGCTACCCCGATCGCTGGCAGCTCTCCTTCTTCCTCTTGTGCCGGCGTCTCTCCTGCCTTCTTGTTGCTTCCGCTCGGAACCACCTTAGGTAGATGCCAGTAGGCAGCCGCGAGCCCTCAGCGCCAAAATCCCGTCTAGCAGTCACAGAGCCGACACCGACCTCTGACCCGCTTCTTCGCGATCTTCCATGGGCGCAGCGGCCCCTGGGAAGGCTGGGCGCTGACCTGCAGGTCTCCCTTGTTCCCGTTCGGGAAATAGAGGATCGCGAGGAAGGGGGAGACGCCTGCTTGGGCTTGGACCAGCAAGACCGAACCCAACCAACATATACATGGGCGTCCAACGCCCAGTTTGCGTGGGAGGCCCAACTCTGAGGTAGAATCCCTCTACTCCCCAATGACTATGGTTGAAACTTCAAAAGCATGTAACATCTTGCTCCTTTGGTCAAAATCCACATATAATATATGAAAATTTATGAGAAGAAAAAGACCTACAACATGAGCATATTTCCAGACCTTGAATCTTCTTCTAGCTACCTTATATTGCTAAAGATGTAACCTTTGACTGCTTTGAATATGTTTAATACATGATTATGATTAATGTGTGGATCTTGATGCTCAACCTACCCCCTGATCCTTAAATCAGTATATTTTATGCATCCTTGAACTAATGAAGGTCCTACTCCCCCTAATGCTCATACATGACTCATTTATATACATATGTAACCATATTGGACTATAATGCTATACATTGCTCTTTTGATGCTAACCTTGCTACCTAATGACTCCTAATGCTTAACCGATCATGAGTCAATATTTTTATGCTATTGGGACCCTTTGGAAGTCGTATAACCTTCCTTGTACTCTTGATGACATAAGTATGCTATTATGATAATTGCATGTATGAGTGAATGTTGGTACCCCATGTTGGTGGTTTGATGCCTAGACCCTAGTGACATCACCTTACTTTGAATGTGTTTGTTATGGCCTATTCCTGCTGATCTAAACCATCCCTTATGCTTGGCTCTTATTCATTTATGATCTTTGACCTTGATTACTCTATTATGAGTCTCGTGACCTACTTTGAGCATAAGTGTCCTTATTCTTGTCATGTCCACATGAAACCTCGAAAGCATATGAAACTTGAACCACACTCTTATGATGACCTCTAGATCATTATAAGGTTATCAAATGAACTAATAAGAAACTTGGAACCCATCTTGGCCAAAACCCTAAAATGCATCTAAATAGGGTTAATGATGAGAATCTAATGTGTATATGCAATCTTATTCTTAATCAGGTTTGGCATGTGGCTAGATGGTGATGGATGAGTTAAGTTCAGAATCTCTTAACCATGTATGGGCCTTATCTAGTTATACGACTACCGCTTTCTTGCTTGAAAAGACATATATTGTATGCTTGTTTGTCTATTTGCTCAAATATTGCCATGTAGTATTGCTATGTCTTACTCGATGTTTGCCTCGTCAGTTTTATAACTTGAACACATATATAGATAAAAGTCCATTATAATATTATTGATAAAGGATTAGCTCTTGGCTATGGCCTTGAGGTCCCTCTCATATAAAAGGGTTAGCTAATCTTGAGCACCCTTACGGACCCTTCCGACGGGAAGATGGTCAAAGGCCTTAAACATGCTTGATATTGTTGGTATAATGGAGTGAAATGACATAAAATATGGTTTTGCATTTGTTAAATAATTAACATGTTTATTCTTGTTCGTTTAGTCTTGAAATCTTTTCAAAATTATGCAAATCTTATACATATATGTATCTTTCTGCCACATACTCAACACCTCGTGTGTTGACCCATTTCTCGTATTTTGTTTTTAGGTTCAGAGATGGCTAGAAGGTTGATGGGCTTGGTGAGCTATGTTAGGTGTACTTGTTGTAAGATTCAGATATAGTAGTATACATGAGCAGACTTGTACAAAGTGACTCTTGAACATGTAATTCAAATCGTGTAATATAATGATGTTGCTTAATATATCTTGTTGATTGTTGAGATTATGTTGGTGCCTTTATCTTGTTATCTGTTCATGTGTGCTAAGCTTTACGCTTCCGCATGTTGCCTTTGGTATATGTTTGGTTCATGGGATTGGGATTCCGGTTCCGTGACAGATGGTATCAGAGCATGAACAATAACTACACCAAACATTGCTCACATGAAACACAAACTAAACTCACCCTACATCTCAACCCTAGAAACTTAATGAAATATCATTGTGGGTTAGGTTGACTTAGCCTCTAGGTTAGAACCTAGATGCTCTAGAACTAGGTGTAGACTTGTGTAATTTACCTCCCTAGACATATGCTCGCGACATGTGCTTAGGATGTCTACACAGGTGTGCACCATGTTCTTGCTAGTTCACTAGGTGTCATGATACTAGACTGCCTAATGAGTGTGGTGACTCGTTTTGGTTTTGGTTTTAATTTGAATGGAGTATGGTGGTTTTCATCGTCTGTTTAAACGTTGGAGAAAACATATTTCAAGTATTATTATATGTACATATGAAAAATGTTACCACACACAGAAAGGCAGTGAGTTTCCATGCAACCTAGGAGAAAAAGATGTAACATCAAGTCTAGATGAGAGAGATTAGATGATAGTGATAGTCTCTAAAGTTGTCTAGAGCCATGATATAGGTTAGGCTAGTGAGTAACCTAGAAACCTAAGATGATGATAATGATATTGATGATGATGTTGATGTTGATAAGACCCAAGTTTGTCCTTAAGAGGGCCAAGTAGTTTGATGATATGAAATGAGTTTGACCATGCAACCCTAGCTAGACCTAGCACCTTGTTGATACATATGACTTGGTTGATGTGCTAAACATAGCTAGTGGGTTGGCATGTTTGCTTGTACATAGTCTTGTGCGTGTTGAGATATGATATGTGACATATAGTTTGAGACCAACATGGGCCTCAATCTCTTTACAAAGGAGGACCTCAATCTCTTTACAAAAGAGGACCTCTAGCATGGGACATATAAATAGGGTGACCTTTTGATATGAGTCGACCTGCCTTAGGGGAAGGTTAGAATACCTAAACTCCAAAATATTTGAAATGTTGAATAATATGAATGATGAAATACTCGATGACGAGTCCCTAGCTAGAATACTTCTAAGTTTATGAGTTGAGTCACCTATTTTGTGGTCTCTCGATAATGTTGAACCCTAGATGTCCTATGAAAATATCTAACCCTAGAAAAAGAGGCAATTGAATATTTGATGCTTGATATATAGGTGAGGGAGATGTTCCAAGACCCAAGATGATGTATATGATGTGTGATATCCATGATGAGCCTCATGCTCGGGTTAGTAGTTGCATATAAAGGAATCTAGTGGTTACCCTTGTTTCTCGAAAGGTGGGTAGAAAATTTTGTTATGGGTAGATGGTTGTGGTTAACAAGTCTTGTTGGACACATATATGTCTTAGCTTGAGTGGCTTGAAGCTCTTTCTAGATACAAGTGAGAAAGTTACAAAACCTCAATATTGATGATAATGTTGTCCCTCATATGATGCTTGATGCATGAAATAATCTCAATTACGTTTAAAACTTGAATATGCACTGTAAGCCACTCTCATAAGCTAGAACTAGCATGAAAACACACTATACAAGATGTAGCCTTGAAATCATGAACTTGATATGATGATGTCTAAAGATCTTACCTTGAATAATGAGGGTAGCATGCCTAATCTCATACCCAAATGAAAAATGATCAACTCGATATGACGATACTCTTGGAGGCATAACTCGAATAAACATACTGAATAAATTGTTTAATTTTAGTTTCGAAATGGAAAAAAAAAAGAGAACATAACTGAGTAGAGTTGGTAGAATTTTTGGGGAAGGCAAAAACTTGCATGAAATCTACTGTAAAGATGAGATACACACTGATTGATAGTCTCGCTTGAAGCCATGACCGTGCATATATTCATTTTAGAATTGATAAAATGGATTTTGATGATATCCCTTGGTCTCATATAAAGATATGAACAAAAACCCTAATGTGTTGACACTAAAGGATGGGAAAACCCTAATATCATGATGATGTCATGATATGATAAAACACTAAGTTATAGGTATATAATCGATATGAGTACGCCCTTGTTGATGATAACCTAAGTGTGCATCCCACTATACTAAATGTCATGATAACCATGGTTCAATACCTAGACCTGACGTCTTTGAATTGGACTCTTAACTATGATCTTGGATGAATTTCGGGGACGAAATTTCTTTTAAGGAGGGAAGGTTGTGACAAAGTGGATTTTCTCCTATTTATGCATAATTACTCTTGTTACTTTAAGTCCTCACTATTTATGTCTCCTTTGACTTCATAACTCTATAATGTCCACCAAAGTCAAAGATTCCACATTTTGAGTCAATATGATACACATATATGCATGAAATGTTAGTGTTGTTATACCCTTGAACCCTTTGATTAAATTCTTGATCATACGTGCTTATTTTGATTTGATATTTTGCATAGTTGTTCTTGACCCTATTATGAAGTTATGGTCCAAATTTGAGATCATTTGGACCTTGCTACGATTTTATATGAATTCTCTAAGATATACCCTTGTTCTAGCCTTGAATATCCCTTTTCTTTCTTGTTGGGCCCAAAGTCCTAAATCTCGGCCCATCAGTTGGATTCCTTTTGCCTTTCCTCTTTGGGGAAGAAACGTAGGGTTGGAAGCTCTGTCTCCCCCTGCAGCCAAATCGGGCAACGAGGGAGGCGCAGGATGGTTGGATCTAACCCTAGCACTAGCTCAATATATATAACCTGCCCCCATCTAACCCTGGTACGTCTCCTTCCTTACCATCTCCATCCTTTGCCCCTCTTCTTTTCTTTCCCAATGCTTGGCCGTACTCGACCTGCTCTGCTTCACGCCCAAATACCTACTCCAACCAGGGGTCTGTCGCAGCTGCCAAGGGAAACAAGAGCAGGAGCTCCTTGCGACTCCAACATATACATGGGCGTCCAAGGCCCAGTTTGCGTGGGAGGCCCAACTCTGAGGTAGAATCCCTCTACTCCCCAGTGACTATGGTTGAAACTTCAAAAACATGTAACATCTTGCTCCTTTGGTCAAAACCGACATATAACATATGAAAATTTATGAGAAGAAAAAGACCTACAACATGAGCATATTTCCAGACCCTGAATCTTCTCCTAGCTACCTTATATTGCTAAAGATGTAACCTTTGACTGCTTTGAATATGTTTAACACATGATTATGATTAATGTGTGGATCTTGATGCTCAACCTACCCCCTGATCCTTAAATCAGTATATTTTATGCATCCTTGAACTAATGAAGGTCCTACTCCCCGTAATGCTCATACATGGCTCCTTTCAATACATATGTAACCATATTGGACTATAATGCTATACATTGCTCTTTTGATGCTAACCTTACTACCTAATGACTCCTAATGCTTAACCGATCATGAGTCAGTATTTTTATGCTATTGGGACCCTTTGGAAGTCGTATAACCTTCCTTGTACTCTTGATGACATAAGTATGCTATTATGATAATTGCATGTATGAGTGAATGTTGGTACCCGATGTTGGTGGTTTGATGCCTAGACCCTAGTGACATCACCTTACTTTGAATGTGTTTGTTATGGCCTATTCTTGCTGATCTAAACCATCCCTTATGCTTGGCTCTTATTCATTTATGATATTTGACCTTGATTACTCTATTATGAGTCTCGTGACCTACTTTGAGCATAAGTGTCCTTAATCTTGTCATGTCCACATGAAACCTCGAAAGCATATGAAACTTGAACCACACTCTTATGATGACCTCTAGATCATTATAAGGTTATCAAATGAACTAATAAGAAACTTGGAACCCATCTTGGCCAAAACCCTAAAATGCATCTAATTAGGGTTAATGATGAGAATCTAATGTGTATATGCAATCTTGTTCTTAATCAGGTTTGGCATGTGGCTAGATGGTGATGGATGAGTTAAGTTCAAAATCTCTGAACCTGGTATGGGCCTTATCTAGTTATATGACTACTGCTTTCTTGCTTGAAAAGACATATATTGTATGCTTGTTTGTCTATTTGCTCAAATATTGCCATGTAGTATTGCTATGTCTTACTCGATGTTTGCCTCGTCAGTTTCATAACTTGAACACATATATAGATAGAACTCCATTATAATATTGTTGATAAAGGGTTAGCTCTTGGCTATGGCCTTGAGGTCCCTCTCGTATAAAAGGGTTAGCTAATCTTGAGCACCCTTACAGACCCTTCCAACGGGAAGATGGTCAAAGGCCTTAAACATGCTTGATATTGTTGGTATAATGGAGTGAAATGACATAAAATATGGTTTTGAATTTGTTAAACAATTAACATGTTTATTCTTGTTCGTTTAGTCTTGAAATCTTTTCAAAATTATGCAAATCTTATACATATATGTATCTTTCTGCCACATACTCAACACCTCGCGTGTTGACCCATTTCTCGTATTTTGTTTTTAGGTTCAGAGATGGCTAGAAGGTTGATGGGCTTGGTGAGCTATGCTAGGTGTACTTGTTGTAAGATCCAGATACAGTATACATGAGCAGACTTGTACAAAGTGACTCTTGAACATGTAATTCAAATCGTGTAATATAATGATGTTGCTTAATATATCTTGTTGATTGTTGAGATTATGTTGGTGCCTTTATCTTGTTATATGTTCATGTGTGCTAAGCTTTACGCTTCCGCATGTTGCCTTTGGTATACGTTTGGTTCATGGGATTGGGATTCCGGTTCCGTGACAATTCATGAGATTCATGAACATGCTCTAGGCATTAGATAATCCAAACGACATGACCGGGAACTCATAATGTGTAACGTCCCAAGATTTGAGGCCTCAGATAACATGATCTTAAAAGGAATTATTGGACTACCCATATCACCAAGGTGCACCTTCTTTTCCGGGACCCCATCACTAAAGAACTCCATAGTTAAGCGTGCTCAACTTGGAGTATTACTAGGATGGGTGACCAGTCGGGAAGTTGACCCTGGCTTGCGCGTAAGTGAGGAAAAAGCGTGCAGTTAAGGTTAGTGGTGGTCTATGGGGCCAGTCGTCATTCCTAAAACTCTACTAGAGCCTAGGGCAGTGGGCTCGGGCGTTACGAATGGCATTAGAGGCAGATCCCCTCCAGTAGGTGGGGCCCACATGGGCCTAAGGCATGCCAATTTTTGAGTTGTGCGGTCCAGGCATGTAGGAAAGGGCTATCCATGGTGATGGAGTCGCCCATGCGCCGGTAGCCGTGATCGGGGGTTGGGTGTACATGGCCATGTTGGGTATGCACTGAAATGGGAAAATATTATGAGGTCATATAGTTGAGCCTTAACGAGGATGTCAAGAGTCTAAGTTGAGGAGATTGTAACGCCTTAGGATTTGAGGCCTCAGATAACATGATTTTAAAAGGAATAATTGGACTACCCATATCACCAAGGTATACCTCCTTTTCTGGGAGGCCATCACTAAAGAACTCCATAGTTAAGCATGCTCAACTTGGACTATAACTAGGATGGGTGACCAGTCAGGAAGTTGACAATGGCTTGCGCTTGAGTGAGGACAAAGCGTACAGTTAAGGCTAGTGGTGGTATGTGGAGCCAGTCGTCATTCCTAAAACTCTACTAGAGCCTATGGCAATGGGCCCGGGCGTTACATAATGCCCATAACGAGTCCCTAAAGAAATTTTCAGGAGGCCTTCTTTCTAACTCATACTTGTGGTACCATGATTGTGGATTGATCTTTAAGAAGACTCAAGAGGTTTTAGTTGATCAAGCATGCCATCTATTTGGGGTAGAGGGTACATATTTTTAATCTAGCTTGGTTCAACATCTAGTAGTTGATACACATACAGAGTGACCCATACTACTTTTTCACAAAGAGGACTAGAGTTCCCTAAGGGGAGGTGTTGATTTGAATGAAGCCCTTGTATAGAATTTCATTTAGTTTTTTAAATAAACTAACCAACTCAGAGGGGGGCATTCTATAAGGGCCCTTAGAGATTAGGTTCATCTTGGGTGCTATCTCTATGGAGAATTGTACTTCTCTTTCTAGAGGTATGCCGGGACAATCATCTGAGAACACCTCAACATAGTCACTGATTACCTCTATTTCCTTGAGGGGCATTCTTTAGAATCTGGCTCGATTACTATGGATAGGAATTGCTTGACAACCCTTAGCTATTATCCTTCTTGCCTTGAACACTGTGAGTTTCCCTCATGTGCTAAACTAGGGAAATGAAATTGATCTCCTTATAGTAATCAGAGTATTATGAGAAGAATTTTTGGAGTGTGGATCTAGACCTTAAAGGTTAGACCACCAGGATTTAGGGATGAGTCATCTAGTGTGATTCTGATCCTAAATCCTCTGTTGTGATAGTCTAGTCCATGAGGAATAAACTCTAATAAAATGAAAACTGTGAAACATGTGAATGTGATGATAAGTGATATGCTAATATGTTGTTATGTTTGTTCCTATTTTGTGTACTCGAGATGAGGACCTGGGCCTCTTTAGGAAAACTTATAGTGGACGAGGGTCTATTGTTGATGTCTTAGGGTGGCTGACTAAACCCTAAGATAGTGACAGTGAGTCGTTGATACAAGCATCAGGTGTGGTGACTTCTACTTGGTGAGGTACAAGACAACTAGTTTCAGGGTAAATGAATAAAACATGACAAGCCGTGTAGAATACAAGTTGAATCATTCTTACATGCCTTTTATTGCTAGCTGATACACATGCTATTGTTGAATATATTTCTTGTTGCGGAAATTAATCAATCTTATATAAAGATAATATATTCCCATATTCTTATTTTTCTATTCTAGAACATTATCTTACAGGTTGAAAGGTGGTTGATGTTGGATTCAATATCCACTATGAATATAATTGAGAGAGTGCCCGCACCATGAGATCCCTTTGTGGAAGCTAGTTCAATCACTCTACTATGGTTTATCTCTAAAGAACCAAGACATAGTGGATTCTTCTTGTGGAGAGTTTTCATGGCTAGGCCACCTGAGGAAATATGGCCTTTGTTTGAGCAGTTGGCTGAAGGATCAAGGATTCGAGCTTCTAGCATGATGAATGATGAGGGCAACGCCTTTGGTGTGACACCTTCTACTCATAATGACTCAAGCCCGCAAGTGATGAAGATTCTCGGTGGCATGGTGAGCTTCATGAAGAACCAGGTGACAAATGCTCCTTGCCACCCGGTCAATTCTATTGAGTTCTATGGTGAGGAAAAGAAGACACCTCACTCCTATAGCTATCAAGAGCCACAAACTCTAAAATATAGCTCAAGGTTTGAGAAAGAGGTTCTTTCTAGATTGAAAATATTTGATGATGTCCAAAAAGATGTTGCAAGGCTAGAAGAGAAAGTGGAGAAGCTATCTTCCATAATTGCTCTCCAAGAAGAAAAATTGTCTTCAAAACCCATCATGAGCTACCATGAAGCAAGTGGACCCCCACCCCCTTCTCAAGTTTTCTATAACCCGCCTCCCATGCAGGCCATCTACCATTTCCAAGGCGATTCCAAGCCTTATACTCCACCTCCCCCTCCATCACCACCATTCTCCCAACAATTCACCTTCCAACCTCAATTTCCCCCTCTACCTCAATTTCAACACCAAGTGTCACCTCCACCTCCTCCACAACCACAACTAGCTCCCCCTCTCCACCATGAGCAAGGAAGTGTTGTGACAATTTTAAGGAGTGGTAAATCTTTTGAGCAATTAGCAAGTCAAAGAAAGGTTGATAAAGCAAAATAAAGGCAGCCAAGTGGTGATACTGTGATTGAAATTGTTGAAGATGATTCAGTGATGCATCCTGTTGATTTTGGGATACCATGTTCTCTAGTTCATACTCCATTTGCAAGTCATGCCATCCCTAGTGTTCCACCTCACATTGATGCAAGCAAGGCAAAATCCAATGATCCTCCATTCATTGAAGCACTAGATGAGCCACCAGAAATAAGGAGGAGGCAAAAGCACAATGTGGATATTTTGAGGTGTTTTTCCAAGTGAAGGTGAGCATTCCACTCTTGGATGCTATCAAGCAAATCCCATCATATGTCAAGTTCATCAAGAACCTATGCACTGTGAAGAGAAGGTCAACGGGAGGATTTAAAAAAAAATAAAGTTGACTAAACAAGTGAGATCCACCATACAACATTCACTTCTCATGAAGAGAAAAGACTCAGGAGCCCCACTCATACCTACATATATAGGGGGACATCGCATACACAGGGATCTCGTGTGAATTTGGTGACATACAATGTCTATGTTGAACTGGACTTAGGCAAGTTGAAGCCGGCACATTGCAGTTAGCGGATAGATCCATAAAAGTGACTAGGGGTAGAGTTGATGATGTCTTGGTGATGATAGATAAAGAGAAAGGTGTAGTGTTCCCAGCGGATTTCATTGTACTTGATATGAAGCCAGAGGATAGGAAGATTCTCATCATCTTGGGAAGACTGTTCTTATCTACAACTGATGCCGAGGTTCACGTACACAGCGGTACCATGATGGTTTCATTCATGGACATGAAGATCAAGTTCAACATGTACACAACCCCAACCTGGCGGGTCCGAGATAGGGATATTGGACATGATCACTTTACAAGTCCAAATGACTGTTTGAGAAAAGGAGATCAAGATGGAGCAATTGATGATGATTATTGTGATCAAATGGATGAGGAAAACAGATTGAGTGCAAATGAGGGATGCATGTTTTGCAAGAATGGACCCATGAGAATGTCAAACGGATGAATGAATGAAGAGCCACCAAGAAGGCAAGCTGAAGGCAAGAAACTCAGCACTTGTGGGAGGCAACCCACCTAGGTTTGGGGAATTTTTCACCCAACCTCTCATTTTTTATACTTCTACGTTATTTTTACACAAACCTAAAAACACACACACACACACTTGTGCTTGATAATTTTTATTTCAATTTTGATAAAATGACAGGTGAAACAGGTGTAAGTTTGGAAATGAGGCACATTTAGTGAAAAATGGTTGATACAATATCAATATGATCATTCAAAATGATTGGGTTATGAATGATGAAATGATTTGATGATTTATGAAGATTTTTGAACTGATAGAGCCCAGAACATTCGTTCTGGTGTAGAACGGTTGTGCTGGCAAAGGTGGATTTCATCAAGGAAAGTGCAAGGTTTAGCCTCCGGCAACACGGCCATTCTGGCCAGAACAGTCGTGTTGGCTTAGAACAGTCGTGCTAATTAAGTTAGATTTCAACAGGAAAAACTCAAGTTTTGGATGCGGCCAACACGACCGTGTTGGCCAGAACGACCGTGTTGGCATCCCTCCAGAATTGTTGTGCTGGCCAGAATGGTTGTTCTGGCCCGAATCCAGTACATAAGTCACCCGACTCTACCCGAGCCAGCACTGCCCAAAACTCATTTGTGCGACCCAAAACGGTCGTTCCGCACGACCTGGCGATTAGGGCTACCTTCCTTCACCCCCAAATCAACTCATCTTGCTCCCAAACTCTGGATTTGAGTTCCCCTTAGTCCCTAATCATCTTCCCTAACCTCAAGCTTCATTTTCCACCCTCCATCGCCACCGATTTCTCCACTTCCAAGCAAAATCCAACCCTACAGTCGGAGAGTTCGATTTTTGTTGTTTGAGTTCATTTTTCACCAAAGGACCTTGCAAAAATGAAGACCACGGGCAAGGTAATCAGGAAGGGAGTAGAGAAGACGATCGCCATCATCACTGGAGGAAAAACCCGGTCCAAACGGGTCGCCCGTTCACAGCAGTCTGGTAGTGTGTCGTCTCCGTCCAACTCTATTTCTCGATCCTTCAGACACTCGACATCGATCAGTGCCTCCCGAAACCACTCCTCCTACAACGACCACACCTCATTTCCAAGCTACCACAGCCCCAAAGAGGAGGAGGAGGAGGAAGAAAAAGAATTGGAAAATATAGTGGATTCTGTTAATGTTGATGCACCGACTCGAGAAAGGAGGGCCAAGAAATCAAATGATGCATCTTCCTCGCGCTTACCGCCACGACCAACTCCAGCAAGGTACTCCGCTTCCTCGGTTCGACCTAGTGCAAGCTATGAGAGAGTGCCCTTGTCGGGTCACGCACTTATGCAGAAGAGGAGGAAGACGATACTAAAAGTGAGGAGATGGAAGATGAACCGGTGGATATTGTGTCCAGACTAGAAGAGGATAGGTTGAAATGGGTGGGAAAGCAACCAGACGGAACCACCTATGGAAGGGGAACGACAAGAAAATCTGTAATGAGGCCTCTCTACCCCGAGTGCTTAACAAGGAGGGTGATCCCCACTAGATATGCATGTATGACTACCGTACAAGATCTAGGGATCAACTACACATTCAAGGGACAAATGCAACGTTGTGGGCTATATAAGATCTTGACTGAGGTTGAAGAAACCTACTTGGAGCTGATTCATGAGTTCTTTACAACCTTAGAGAAGGTACGGTACCAGGGAGAGGATGCCATTAGGTTCAAGCTACACAGCTCCACCCATGTGCTTAAAGCTTCCCAAATCAATTCTATCTTTGCCCCCAATTCAGAAATGACAGCGAAATTCAATGAAGGAAGACTTGACAAGAGTGGTAGAGAAGATTACTCTAAGATGTGGAAGACAATCACTGGTCAAGCTTCTTTTTCTACAGGAAAATCAAAGACCAGCAAGATTCACAACCCCGTCATGAGATACCTACAGAAGGTCTCAGCAAACACCTTGTTTGGCCGTTATGACAATCAAGGGTGTTGCTCGCAAAAGGATTTGTTTGTTATGACTACAATTACAAGTAGGGGATTTGTAAACATAAGTGCCATGGTGATTGACCACTTGAAGACAATTCCCTCTAAGAGTACAAATCCATTCATCATGGGAGGACTTGTCACCACAATGGCAAAGGCAGTGGGTTGCAGTCTAGATGGACTTACCAAGGTAGAAGGAAGCAAATATGTTGATCTAAACTATCTTGATAGGTCCCAAATGATCTCCATCAAAGATAGCTAAATCTTCTATGTTCTAAACCCTGGGTACCCTGGAATCACCTTGGAGCTTCCATACCACGCCACCCCCTACTCATGGATGTGGGGCCACCAGAGAACTTTTCTGAGGTGATAGCACAATATGAGGAGGAGCACCCAAGAGAGGGGTCCACTGCACAAAATGTGGATTTACAAGAAGGAGGAGAGACAAATGTGCCAGAACAACAACACATTTTTGAGCAGTCACACCGCACATGACTGAGAGGGGAGGACTTTGATGAGCAGCCACCTCCAACAAATGCATATGACATGTCAGCCATTCATGCAAAGTTGGAGGCAATTCAGCAGACACAACAGTCCATGTGGTTAGATCAGCAGCAGATGCATCATCATATTAACCACATGTACCACTATCAGCATGCGCCGGCGCAGAGGAACCCCCAATGGGGGGAGGATTTCTGGGGATTACTTTCTAGTTACTAGGAGACATACCTGCCTCCACATGCGGACTATTGGGGCCATTACTACCAGCACCCCCCCATCACAGGGAGGACCACCACCACCACATCCATGACTTCTACCCTATCATTCCTAAGCCTTAGTTTAATGTTGAGGACAACATGATTTAAAAGTTTGGGGTGGTAGGGCGGTAAGCCCATAGTTCTCATCTTATCTTGTTGATTACATGTCTCATCTGATTACTTTTTGTTTGTTTTTGCTATCTAGTTTAGAGTTTACCTGCTTCGCATAGTTGCATGCCATGTAGTTTGTTGTCTTATCATTTTTGCGTAATTTTCAAAATTTTGCTCTTTTTGCCATGCATTGCATATCATGTAAATTTTTGGTAATTTTTGTATATTTTAGCTAGGATGTGCTTGTTTATTGCTTTAAGTTCAATAATATAGGCTTAGATGTGATTGAAGACAACTTGGCACCGTTTTGGTCAATTTTGCCCAAATTTGAGATCTCTTGCCTAAAGGTGTGTTTCAACTCAATCTCTACTTTTTGGATTAAAAATGATAGACTTTTGAAAAATGCAAGTGAATTATCATTATTTATTACTAAATGGTATCAATTCTTGACTTTTTATATGTGCATCACCTCTCTTTTGTTTGTGAATGATTTGGTTAAATTGTGACTTGAGAAAGTTATAAGCGCTTCGTGTCTATGAAATCACTTGATTGAAGTATCAATTACAGGTTGTTCATTCATGTGGTGTGACATTTTGGATGAAGTGTTGGATTAATTTTCATGCAGGATACCTTATGTTGAGAATCACACCAATGACCCCTCTTTGACCCGACTATTCACTCACCATCTGCTTACCCCTCCGCCTCATGAAATGATGACAAAGTGCACATATCAACCGTGGCCACCTCCAAAAGTTTGGGGTGGCCACATCTACATCTCACCGCTTCACTCTCGTCACCATATGCCCTATCTACTCCAAGGGCAAAGAAAAAGAAAAGAAAAAAATGCAAAAAAGAATATAAAATGTGCTCCTGTTTAAGAGCATCTAAGTAAAAAAAAGATGAGTGCTCTATGTAATAGCACTCCAAAATCTTACCGCAACTTTTTCCTCCATTTTCATACCCATTGGTCTAGGAAACATTAAACCTAGCTCATTTTGCCCTTTTCCGCAACCACGTGGGTCATTTGGTGTAATTTGAAACATAAGGTTGAAAGCATGAAGGTGAAACAACACTCCTAGTCATCCTTGATTAACACCAGCATAAAACGGTTTATCCAGAACTACATGAAAGATATATGGATAACTTGTGTGTTTTATGCACTATACTTGAAGTTTGTATGTTTTGTGCTCTTTTCATGATTGGTTTGTGAGAGCAGGAAAGGAGAGATGTGGAATGCATGTATTTAGTCACTATTGATCCCATTCAACAATAATCATCCTTTACATTGCATTTGTCATTTCTTAATTGTGAAAAAATTGCAGAGCGATTGAGTTGGAGCATACTTGAAGACAAGTATGTTTCAAGTTTGGGGTGGTGATTCAGCCCTATTTTAGGGTTTCATCTTGTGTCATTTTGCATTTCAATCACATCTATACATGTTAGATTACATGTTATTTTCCTTAATATGCATATTTGTGTAAAATGTACTTATGGACATTATTTGCATATTTTTCAGACATTTGGACCACGATTGATGGAAGAGAGAGAGGAGTGACCCTAGGGTTTCTCTACCCTTGGAGAGACCCAAAGTGAAGCCCGATGCTCCCTCAACCTACCCCTAGTGGCCAAAGATCTATTGAAGCAAAGATGTCCAAGAAAATCCAAAGAATCAAGTCAAAGTGCTGATCCAGAACCCAGAACGGTCGTGCTACCACCAAAAAGGCTGTGCTAGGTCACTTGCAAATCAACAGAAACATCCTCAATTGAAGCTAGAATCTCCACAGTCGTGCCACACAGAACGGCAGTGGTGAACTGACCAATAATGTTCGTGCCACCCAGCACGGCCGTGCTACAGCAGAGGTAGAACGACCGTGGAGTAGAGAACGGCATGAGCATTTCGAGCCACCACGGTTGTGGTGAACACCACGGCTGTGCTACCCTTACTCCACCACGGTCGTCCCAGCTTCAGTACAGAATTGACCATCAACCTGTGATTTTCACATTTTAATTCACATGACCGTTCTAACCCACCACGACAGTGCTTACCTCTACCCACCACAGTCGTGCTACTCACAAAACCTAACTATTTCTGTACTATTTTTTCCATACTACCCCTATTTGACCTAGTGCTTCCCCCACACCTATATATACATAGGTGGCGGCTGTAGCACGAGGTTAGCTACCTTCTACCACCTCCTAGCTCCCCATTTTCACCCCTTAGCCATTCCACTCTATTTCCACCTCCATTCCACTCCATTTCACCATTTCCACCACCAAAACACTAGTTTATCCTAGTTTCTACCCATAATCTCCTTCATTCCACACCCCTACACCTTGGACAAGAGAGGAGGACGTCTTGCAGTAGTTGGAGAGGAGGATTTCTTCATCTACACCGAGCTCAATGGCTTCTTTTATCTCCTTCTCTTCTCTTTTTGTATTTTCTATTTCCATGAGTAGCTAGACCCTCTTGGGTGGGCTGTTTGAGGTGTAAAATGTTACTTTGATACCATGTTGGGGGGAAATGACATGTAAACTTTGTAATTCTGTTTGTTAATGATTATGTTCTATTTTCATCTTATTCTACATGAATTGTTTGTTGGTTTGTGTGTGAAATCACCTAGGGATTTAGGGATATTGCTTATATATGTGAATTTTGGGATTTACCCCTAGGTATAATTCTCAGATCCCTAAGATGTCTCCCATCTTCCTACATCCTAATCAATCTCCCTAAGCCTAAGTGAGAGATCTAAGTAGTTAGATTATGTGATTCTAGTGCAATTAGCATGGAGCCTTCTCAAGGCTAGAATGTGGGGGAATTGGGGTCCAAAACCCTAATTTCACCTCCCCATTACTACCATCGGCCCCTAATTGCCCTAGAAATGTCTAATCTAGAAATCTAGACTTGACTAGACTCTAATTGAATTGAACATAATCCCTAACTCAATTGAGTCTCGCAAGGGTAGTAGGGAGTGTTAGGGACTAGTTCCCCTATACACAACCTAGCATATCTACGGCCAGTTAGCAGCTTAGGTTAATTTATTAGACTCTACTTGTTGTTTGATTTGGATAATCTAAATGGAATCATAATGTTCATATGTCACCCCCCAACTTGAGTGATAAGTGCATCCCCTAAACAACCTACATCTTCCTTAATTGCTTTAAAATCCTAGTTTTGATCTTACTTAGCTAGTGTTAGCTTAATTAGCTCTTTTCTTGCTTAGATAGCTTCTTGCCCTATTTTTGTCTTGCTCTTGCTCGTTTAGCTCTTTACTTGCTCTTGTGCCTTTCTCTTGCTTGTCTTATTGTAAATTACCTTTTCATACCTAACTAAGTCTTTTCTTGCTTAAATAGTCTTAATCTAGTCCAGGGTTAACTTAGATTTCATTCTTGTCTTTAATTGCTTTCTTGCTCACATTAGTTTAACAATCAAAAACAACATTCAAACCCTTAACCCTAGTCTCCACAGTAGGAACCTAGTAAAACAAACCTAGCTCTATGCCCCCTTTTCTCCTTGTGGATCGACCCTATACTTATCACCCTCATATATTACGACACGACCATGTGCGCTTGCGAGATAGTGTTTTGGTAGACGTAGGTGTACTTAAGTGTAGATCCTTATAAATATTGAAAGTGAATCCACAATGTGCTCATATCTACGGGGTTGCATCTATTCAAACTCCAATTAAATAGTGTGTAACACTATCAACAGGAGTGCACCAAGAACCCCATTAGATTGTATCTTCTTGTTTTCCACATTAGAATAAGAAGTTAAAAGTATTCACAGATCTGTAGTTGTAGTATAAGGTTGACTATCTACAAGCTATCTTTATCTCATTGTTTCCACATTTTCCTTGTTTTCTCCATCTCTCCCCTTATTATTATTTTGTACACTTAAATGGTGATATTCTGTTGTGAAACGCAAGTATAAACCCATTTTCTTGGGTTGGGAGTATCCCTTTAGCACTCCCTACCATGTAAATACTTTTAAATCTACTATTTTACCATTCTAAACAAGATCACTCGAGATCACTCGTTTCCGTTCATGTATGTGTTTATATGTTTCTGGACTCCTTCCGTCTCCTATCACGCAAGCCATAATTTTTTGGACTCTTCGTATATTTCGGGAGTCCTTTCGTCTCTTACCACGCATGTCGTTAATTTTTGGAAAAGAGCGCTCGGTAATTAGGTTGTTTCTTTCCGTTGTGTCAATGTTCTAGGTCCTTCACGCTTCCGGCTTTGACAACCTAGCGGCGATCACCTGGCCAAACACGTGTACAACCAGTAGTTATGGTTCAAGGTCTTCAATCTCCTATTCCAGAAAAAGCAGTAGCCGGAGGTTATATGTCTCACTGTTATTGTGAATACGCTACAAATAATTAAGGCGTGAAATCGTCAGCCTTCCCTGGACCTGACAGAGGCGTGCGGCTGTGGCACTAATGCAAAGCTTGAAGTTATTGTTAGTCGTTCAATAATTCGAGGTGTTGTAGTGAGGACCTAAGATCCTGTCTCCAATGGCATTCGGAGTGCAAGAGCGGATCTTAATACTTCCTGGTATGAACGGTGCAGTTGTCCGAGGGTGGTTGTAAAAAGACGCATATTATGACATGGTTTTCCTTGCCAAAAAGGGCAATCAACATTGTTCTTATCGTAAAAAGACCCATATTCCAGTCATTAGAATCCAATTAGTTAAGTAGATTTATCAATGAGCTCTCCTTTACTCGATGTAGTATCAATTGAACTAGACCTCCTTCGAACGCCATCAAGTCTGCCATGGTTAAAGTGCAGATCCTCCTGGTCGCACTGTCCTATACATCAGAGTAGCCCGATGATCCTATGGTAGGAGAAGTGGATCTTTGCCTTGTGCAAATGAT
Source organism: Alisma plantago-aquatica (assembly GCA_963693085.1). Lineage (NCBI taxonomy): Eukaryota > Viridiplantae > Streptophyta > Magnoliopsida > Alismatales > Alismataceae > Alisma > Alisma plantago-aquatica. The sequence goes on from OY856415.1 coordinate 544,030,369, forward strand.
GTGTTAAGATTTGGATGCTAAATGGTGTGTTAAGATTTGGACGCAGGGAATTTCTCTCATCACGGTGCTTTTGCTTGTTGGCGTTAATATTGATGACCAATTCTCTCAATATATTGACTTACTCAGGTTTGTGTTTATCTCCAAATATTTATTCCACGTAGAATACTGACTGCAAAATCATTCACAGCTCAGTCCGGGTAACATTCACACTGAGGTATAACATCAAACATTCTAAGTATAGTTGGCTTACATTCGTATTGTGTTCATTGTTACGATTCTCACATCTATCGTTGGGTGCTTCTTGTCATTGTATAATAATAATTATAGTAAGTTCGTGAAAGCTGTTATATTTCGTATGTAATAATTTTTTATGTGCAGCACATTCGAAGTATCTTAATGTGATAAATGTAATATATGGAATTTGTTGGCAGTTTGTTGATAAAAAGTGTACAACTTGTCTTTTTTTTTGTCGGTAAAAAATCATGTTACTATATCTTGTGCCAAAACTTTGGGTTCAGAGAAAAAGCGCCCCCTCAAACCTGTGCTATAAGCACTTACAAACCAACACCAGGCTTCACGCAGGAAGCCAAGACCAAAGGAGAAAAGAAAACATATTAAACAATAACAGACACCCAAGACTGAGTACCAAAGTCATCCAACCTTCCAACACCACATATGCATTAAACTCACCCACAAAGAAAGGGTGTTGACAAGCAGATTAACACAGGAGTACATCAAACTCAGGTGACCTAATTGGTGAAAATGCAGACCTGACTCCTAGGAACCACAAGCCTGGCCTAAAACCAGAGATTAACCTGAGTAGATCGACTCTAAAGCTGAGCACCAGACCTCAGAAGGCAATCAACAAGCCCACTGCTAACAAGGCAAGCAAAATCTGCTAAACAGAACCAGAAACCCCTATTCAATTCAAACAGGAAAGCCAACCCGCCTTCTCTATTCCACCCACTTCACCACTTAGCAATAAATTCACCTTCAAAGAGTGGAAAAGGGCAGAACAAAGAAAGCAATTGCCAAACCCATATGTCAAGAACAACAGGATCTCTTTTTAGATAGCAGAATAGCAAGCAAAGGACTAGATCAGTCCTCCCTCTTCTTTCTTCCTGCCTTTTTCTTTCTCTTGGATCTTGGGTGATCGAGAACAGCAGAGTCAGAACCCCAGTGGTCGAAGTCGACCTCTGAGTTTGAATCTTCCTGAGACAAATCTTCAAACAGATTGACCTTTCTCTATTTATAATCAACAGAGAAACCACAGCTTTGCCATATCCTGTTGACTTTCCAAGACTCCGAGACCTCTTTTCCACTTCTCCTGTAGAGCTCCAACTCCCAATCCAAGTTTAGACTGTCTGCATTGAAGCTTGGAGAGGAACCGTACATATCAGGTTCCTTAAAGGAGGGGGAGAGGGTCGGCTGGCGATTCTCCAGTGTGGCATCAAGAACTGTGTTCATCACCTGCTGTGCAATCTCAACCATGGCTTCATCATCCTTCTCCTGATTAGCATCTATTTCGTTTTGTTCAGCAACAGGTGCTTGGATGTTTTTGGAACGTCGAACACCTTGCTTCCCAAATCAGAATTGAACCTCCTTGGGAGGAATCACATGTTTGCTAACCAGGGGGCACGAACCCTGCTTGTGACCAAAGCGTTTGCATCCTGAGCAGAAGAGAGGCTTCGACAAAACGTTAACCTTCAGCTGCTTTGTAGCTCCATCAACCTCCACCAAGGTAGTCTTGGGACTCTTGTCAGAGCCTGAAATTTCCACACACAAGGTGGCGGAATCCATACAACCGGCTGTGAGCGAGGATTCCACGAAGTCCAGTGGCCTCCCAATGGTGCTGGCCACACTGGCGATCCCATCGATTGTCCACGGGACTCCAGGGTTCTCCACCTCCAGCCAGATTGGGACACGATCAAAGGAAAGGGGCTGAAGCGCAGACCCTGGTTCCCAAGCTTGAGCAATGACGAGAGCACCGTCCATTGTCCACGGTGCCTCATCAAGGATACGATCCTTCTCTGTGGCCGACGGCATCTTGATAATGAACCCTTCATTCTCCTCAGCTACGATTTCGAAGGTCCCACTAGGTCTCCATTGTCTTCTGATCCAACCACTAAACTGCCCTTTAAAAGGCTTCCTGCTGGCGAATCTGGCGGACAGATATAGACTCCAGTTTGGGGACGCTCCTTCCTGGCTAGAGATCGAGCCACACTTGGCTCCATCTCTGATAGTTGGCTCAACGAAGTTGATGACCGAGACGTCTACAATCGATCTACCTTGACGGCTTGCACAAAGCCAATCCGCAAAGGAAGATGTCGCATTGTTTCCAGGGTTATCCTTCGAAGGACCTGCCTGCGGGGATTTGGGTTTAGTCGAGGACAAAGCCCCCAGCGTCGAGGAGATCTCTGGGATTTGAGGAATACAGGGGTTCCCTTGCACGCTCCCTTCTCCTTCGGCCACCCTTGAGCCTCCAGGAGGAGTCACCGTCGACTCATCGGCTGCCTTCCCACTGTTTCCACCTCCTCGACCGCTAGGGATTCGGCTGCCGCCGCGACCCCTCCCTCGCCCTCCTCGCCCGCGCCCCATCCCTATTTTGTTCATCCTTAGTATTCAAAAGTGTACAACTCGTCAATTGAAGGTATATAGTATATATCAATCTTAGGCCTTATGTATTTCATATTTAATGATTTAATGGTCCTTAGGTTAATTACCACACACCCCATTTCTGATCCTTAAAGAAATGTATTTTACAAAATGGATCTGACAGTTTTTCATTGTTTATTTTATTGATCTTTCAAATTATTAAATATTTGACCGCACCATGCATCCTTATCACAATTGTGAACAAGGATCCAGTTACAACAACTAATTAAGTTGAATCTTATAAGAAATAATATATACTGAAAATTATAATTTTATTATTCCAAGTATAGAGAACATCTATGTATAAATCAGGTAATAGGTTAAATTTTTTTGTTTATTTGTCATTCAATATGCCTTGCTTCCTTTTTTTCATGTCTAAACATGTATGAATGTGCAATTACAATGTGGTAGTACCACTCAGGATCATAGTTTCTCCTAGCTTACTTTTTATGTTGTGATCATTGGTCTGCATCATACGGCCATAACTTCTAATTCTTTCCTTGTTTTCCATCTATTACATGCTTTCAATTGGCTTGATTTTTGTCCCAGAAAAGATCATAGAGAGATGACTAATTTATGAAAACATTAGGCAACAAATTTTATGTTATTGGTATATATTGTCTATTTTTCTTCAATACCTATCTTCACTCTATATAATCTCTACATTTTAGAGTGTCTTATAGCAGTAATATCTATTCATGATGTATTGATGTTTTGAGTAAATACAATCTAATCTATAGAAGAGAAATAAACACAACTGTTGTATTTTGTGGAACCATAATTAGTTGAATTTCAATATAAATCATTTATTAGAATATATAATCTATCCACAAAACTTCATTTGATATTTTCCAACCACACCAAACTAGTTTATATAATGTGTAGGTATGTGTGCCAATTTGTGTTGTGTGTCTATCGTTTATGTCTTGAAGTTAACTTATAAAATATAAATGTTGTATATCATTGGGTATGATTCAATGAGATCTAATGCTTGATTTATTTAAATTATTGAATATTTAATAGATATTCATGATTCAAGGATGTGCATTAACATTCCTTTATCAACATAGATTATGTTTATTATTAAATATTACAAGGACATAAAACAACATTTGGTGGGTTGAACATTATACATGCATAATTAATATGTATGTTCTACTATGAACATATAACTAAAATAAAACCATTTTGCCAAAACTTAGAGGGATACAACAACCATGGGAAAGTGGAAAATGTTAAACTACTATACATGAAAGAAACCAATTACGAAAGCACATTAGATATATTTCAACATCAAAAGAAAGATTTATTTTTCATCCATTATATACATATATTATGGTAAAATATGAAATGGTCATAATTAATATCATCTCTAAAATAATGTCATCATTCCATTTGGGATGTACTTAATACCTACCTTAATATTGCTTAATAGATCTTGTCTTAGTAGAATCTATTTGACAGATATCTTATCAGTCTTGTGTTATAAAACAATTGCTTGTTAATGGCGTGAGGAGGAGAGGTCCAACTCTATCACACAACTGATATATATGTCATTTAATTGTTTTTATAAACTACCGCTTGGTGCCTATCGGGTTATCAATCATTTGTTACCGTTAAGTAAAGTAATATTATTTTATATTAAAAACAAAATCTAATACTAAAAACAAGATACAAGAATATAAATTTAAGTAATACTTGATAATTACAAAAAAAATATACATTTTAATCCTAGTACAAGTGATGGTTTCTCAAAGGAGGATCTAAAATATTGAATTAATGTTTCCATTGAAAGCAATCTGAAATTAGTTTTATTCCATTGATAACAATGAAAGTTGCCTAATCTTCAATGTCTACATCTAATAATCAACAAGTACTATATAGTGAAAGTATTCCTAGACATAATTATGATTCAAACATATTTTAACATTATAAATAATTGAATCACAGACTTACATGAATAATGTGTTTTTAATAAGTGCATTGCAATTTTTCGTTGATTATCTGTCGAAGCGTATTTTAAGAAGCGGTTACAAAGTTTAACAAGATGGCTTCAAATTTCAACGACATCATTTTTTCACTAACTAAAATTTATTTATTTTTTTAAATCTTTTATATTAAATGTTTTCAAAGTTGTTCAGATTACATGTTCAACAAATCATCTATCATTGGGTAAATATAATTCTCATGAATTAAATTACAATGATAATTAGTATATTTTTTTACACTGGAAGGATGAAATGTAATGACTATTTATGTGCACTAAATTGCAATTATTGATAACAATCAATAATATAGAATGAAATGGCATGAGGTAAAAGTGACTAAAATAAACAAATAAGTACATTGTTTTACATATAATATGGGAAAAGGAAAATTCTACTCCCAGTAACGGTACACTCATTCTTTCTTAAGTTATATAATATACAAGACATATTTTCTAAAGCATTATAATGTATTTCTTTGTATTGTCTACAGAAATATCAATTGCAAATACAATAATTACAAGTAAAAATTATCAAACGGTTTTATTTCCTACTGGTATATCATATATTTTATAAATGTTAGTGATACACACATATCTTCCGTTGCAATGTATTTATATTTTGTTGTTCTCACAGACATGTCATTAGATTTAAAATATAAAAAGGTTATATATACTTTAAAATTGTATGAACATAAAGAATTAAACCATTTGTTGTTAACATGTCATTGACATCTATTTAATAAGTTTCCTTTGTGGACACATGGTGAACGAGGGACCGGTCTAACATTCATAATATATGCTATACAAATACACTAATATTTATATGTATCACATATAAATTGATAATACATCCTAACAAACCTCTTTTACATCACTCTAATGGATCAGTCTAATATGTGGATTGTGCATGTTCTAATGGTGTAGGTTGCCCCATAATCTGAAGTATGCATATTCTTCACTCAAGAGAGTATAAGAAAAGGTATATCACAATGTTATGTTATGAACACTTGATTTTGCGATATAACTAAAATATATAATTAGAGTATCTACATGTTTTCTTATTTTATAAACATCATGATGTGTTATTAGAAGTATTATATAGGTGGAGTTATTAATTGCCCAATGAAGAATGTGTTCGAGTTCTGACATAAAACACATATATATGTTATACTATGATCAGAGTTATATCTTTGTCTCCTTCTGGTGTAAAGGTCAAATAGATGAAATGCCAACTACAATATTGATTAAGGTTTGCTGGAGTTGATGCCTTGATGGACACATTACAAATAATAAGTAGATAACCACATTAAAATGCATCATAAGTATACACAAGTAAAAAACCAATATGTTATCTTCAAAAGGTGTTTGTGAGGAAAATAAATAGATAATCGTCTACAATTAAGTTTTAAAAGTTATATAGAGTTCCTCAATTATTAGAAAGCCTCAAATGTATACATTATATTTCAATTAGATCATGATTGATAATCGACACCAAAAACATCATGGAGTTAGGAACTTTATACAGCTAAAATTATGATGAATTCATGAGTACATGATTGTTTATGTCGTCCCCTATATACCATTGTCCATTGATACTATTGTATGGGCACTGCGATATTTCTTGTGGAGGAAAAACATCCAATAAGTTACTAATAGCGGTGGAGGATAATGAGGAAATTGTTAACTTCTCTCTTATATTTCTTTTAATCAAGTGTCATTGAAAATGTCCACAACTTCACCATTACATTTAATTATGTGGCCAACTTAAACAAATACACAAGTGTGTAATATACATTAAATGCTATACCTCCAGAATATGTGTGATTGTTAGGCGGCTCACTCTTTTTGTTAGTCTAAATATATAGTTTCTATATGCACTTGTTCAATACTTCAATTTTGTATGAACTAATAATATACAAATGGAAATTATTAACATATAGGTTGCATCATTTTTCCTATATCAGAAGCAATAATTTATCTACCACAAGCTTATAATTAACATTCAACTGGGTAACATGGAACTGTAGAATTTTTAGTATAAATATCATGTTACTGAGTGTTGCAAGTTGCATAAAAGAAGGACGATCTGATTATATTCTATAGTAGATCAATTCCCACAAGTAAACAACATTATCCATTTTTAAATTATTAGTTTTTGTCAAATATTTTTATACATCTTATCGTTATGATAGTTTATTATACCAAAACATAAAAACTAATGTGTTAATAATTATGAAAATATTACAAGACAAAAAATGTTATAAAAATCAGTGATTTATTTATTATAATACTTTTCATAATGACTATTTATGCATTGCATCTTATTATATATGTATCATTTTTGTATGCGTATAAACTTGATTAATTCAAAAAATACTTGATTCGTTCATAATTCTCATATATGTACCCAAAGACAAAAGGCTAATATTTATTTTAGGTTTGATTTTTTCTTATTAATATAAATTAGATCTAAATTTCCCTAAATTGAAGCACATGCAGTAAAGGTATTGGAAAAGTAAACTAGGATTTTTGTGATTGCTTCAGTGATATTATACAAGATAATGTACAAATCAGTGAACTGAAAATCGGCATGAGCCGCCGATTAATCGGCCCAGCACTCCGACCGCTTGATTTTCCCCAAAATCGTTGGTTAGACGTTTTAGATTAAATCGCCCACTTAATGATTGATTTTCTAGATTAATCGACCGCTTAGAGGGGGAAAATTTGCCCTCTTTAACCTATTTTTAGAAGGAAAAAAATGTCCAGCTGAACCCCAAAAAGGCCCATAATTTACTAGACTTGTTCCTAATTGACTTTTCTACCTATCTATATGTATGCTAAAGTCTGTAAATCGAGGTATAATAGTTATATCTCTGGTTGTATATAGTTATGTATGTCATTATTTGTTGTTTGCATAATCTATATCTTCTACAAGTTTGTATTTTGTTTTTGTGAGAGACTTTTTTGGAATGAGTTATGCTCTGAAGTAGTGTGTAACTACGTTTATGTTCATCAATCACCTACTATCTTACTTCTATTGTATTAAATACTAATCTATTGCTGATTTAGATGATTAGAATATTGTTGTATCGTGTATCTACTGATGCTATAAGTCTATTGTTTAATGTTGAGCTATGTAAATGTATGATAAGTCTATTGTTTAATGTCTTAAATTTATGTAATTTATTTGTATTTGTTCAATCATAATTTTTTAGTTGTGTTATAAACTATTTGAGTGTTTCATATTGTTCCTTAGGTGTTTAGATATATATATATATAATTTCCTAAAAATATAATATTTGTATATATATATATGTGTGCTTTTTTATTATAAAAGTACATATAAAATTAAAACCCATTTGTTTTAAAAATTGCCCGCCTAATCGCCTTCTTACCACATAACCAATTACCAGGTGTTGTCCGCACGCTTACCGCTTATAAATTTTCTAAAACATTGGTACAAATAAATTCCACTCAAATTTTAGTCACATATATAAGAATTTTACTAATAATATAGTTCTTATTGGGGACACGTATTTTGTTAGTAAGAACTTCAATATTTGATATTAAATTTATATTACATAGTTGCACATGCTCAAGAAAACAAAAATAACATTATTTTATATGAAACTATAGTATATGTATATGTTAAGTAGATCACGTGCAAAGCACGTGCAATAGTATATATATATATATATATATATATATATATATATATATATATATATATATATATATATATATATATATATATATATATATATATATATGGATTGTTTCTCTTGACGTCCTTTTTCTTATATTTGCATGGCTTGTATGATTTGCTTCCATCTTTCTCTGTTTGATTTTTGTCAAGATTGAGTACTGTGAATACATGTGTATATTTGTATCACTAAAGCAAAAATTATCATGTTTGTGTTTTCATAGTTGTTGGTTGTATCTCAATAAGTTTGCAAAAATATTGTAATCATTATGTTTGACATCTTTTAATGTTTATGACCTAATATCAGTTTATGATCTTGATGATTCATGGTTTTACCTAGGTTTTTATTATAAACCCTAACGACGGCAATTTAGGTGTTTCAACCACTATTTTCCCATTGTACTACTTAATATTACAATATAAGTTCTATACATGTTAAACTAATTATTTTACCTTTTTTCATACAAGTTTCATGCATTATGGTATTAGTATGTCCATTTTGGGCCTATGTGGGCATTATTTGATACATTTATTGTTTATCAACGTGGTAGTTCAATACTTATAAGATTATTGCTGTGGAAGACAATTTTGATAGTATTTCCTATGACACCATAATGAAGTAAGCAATGCTAACATATATGAGTGAATTAAAGTTTTTATCTTAGTTAATGATGTATATACTCATATATTAGTACATGAAATGATTTTTTTAATATGAGTGGATCACTATACACTACATAATATGAGATTTTTTAACATCGATACTTGTAATGAATCATGGTGTTACATTGTAGTTTTATGATTCTAACTGATAATCCTAATTGGCATGTGTTGAAAGGATGGAATTAGGATCTCTAGGATGTAATTAAGGAATACTCATTGATTTATATGACTTTTTTTATTTCTTTGTAATTAGGCAGTGGATTAGGAACTCGAGACTACAATAGGAATGGCCTCAGTACCAAAGGTAGGTGGGCCATGTTGATGGAATCTCAAGATTATTATGATCTTGACCTTTCATGCATCCTTAGAAGGTAACATACAAGTTAAGTTACTTTTTGATATTCCATATTTAGATATGCTATTCATTTTTGGTCATTTTACAATTGCATATTTAGATTTAGATTAAGTCGTAAGAACTTCAAATTACATATATTTAAGATATTAAGTTACTTTAGGATGCATGATACTCATATATTTGGTTCGTGCTATGTCCTTGGCATTTTATACCTATATATCAAATCTCAAGTGTACAATAGCATAATCATATATTAAGTTGTATTATAAGAGATTCTATTAAGATTAAGTTTGGAGATAAAAATATGATATTTTAGATAATTTTTTTCAGTTATCGTGTTTATTCAAATGATACACTTTACTCAATATCCAACTTTTGTTATTCAATAGCTAAAATTCAGATTGAAATAATACCCAATTTATATAGTAATTAAGAAACCTAGAACATAACATTATAATGGACCCCCATAATCACCGATGACATAACATAGCTATGCCAAAGAGGGACATAGTGCCACAATAGATGCACACCATGCAAATGGTTGATGCTCTTGTACTAACTAGTTACAATTTAGTGTTAGGACGCTTAAATATCAACATGTTCACTTCCACGTCAATACAACACATAGTGCCATCTTTGAGGCATTATAGTGGCACCATATACACTTTATTGTCAATCATGACACATCATGCAAATAGAGAGGACATATCATATAACTACAATTACAATCAAATCATAGACTTAAACAAAAAAATACCTCAATTAAATTTTGGTGCAATTTTTTGAGTCTTTGGCTTCATAGCTATAACATATTCATATTTTTCTAGTAGAATATAAAATGCCACTTACTCAATGCATATCTCTATCTATGCATGGACGGGATAAGACGTCCACAACTACTGAGGTTCCAAGAAGTTTGGCCCAATACGACTTGAACTACATATTTGGGAGGTTTGCTTGGTGGTACACCATCCACGTGATTCAAGAGTTTAAGTCAGAATTGTAGGCTTTTAAATATATATTTAGTTTTCTTTTAGAAGGTTTGATTTAATAAGAATTAAGATGGCAGAGTGCTGGTGAAGGATGATGATGCCAAGAATCAATGGAGAAATTACTTCCATAAGCTTTTCAATGAAGATAATGAATAATGTAAGAGACTCATGTGACATAATACCAGAGATATCATTCCACATGACGAGTTTCACTATTTGAGGTCAAAAATTCTTTGAAAGAGATGAAGACGAGAAAGGCATGAGAATTGGGCATTATTTCAATTGGTGTATGGAAGAGTATGTGGGACAAAGGAGCTATGTGGTTAAATAATTTCTTTAACAAGATTATGAAAACCAAGAAGATATCAGGATTAGTGGAGAAGTAGTATTATAGTCTCCATCTACAAGAACAAAGGAGATGTTCAGATATGCACAAACTATAGAGGTATCAAGTTAATGAGTCACACTATAAAGCCTTGGGAGGACTATTGAGCAGAGCCTAAGCTCTATAACACAAATATCAAACAACCAATTTGGTTTCATACTTGAAGATCAAAAATATATGCTATTTTTCTGACAAGGAGGCTTATGGTTAAGTATAGAGAATGCAAAGAGAATCTTCTCTATTGATTTAGAAAAGGCTTATGATCGAGTACCTAGGGAAATGTTGTAGATAGTTTTGAAGAATAAGGGTGTACCAATCCAATACATTGACTTGATTATATACATGTATGATAGCTCAACTGCAAGTGTGAAGACTCCCGGAGAAGAGACACTAACATTTTCTATCATAGTTGGGGGTACACCAATGATCCATACTCAACCATGTCTATTCATTTTTGTTATGGATGAGTTGACAAAGGATATGTTCGGGATGATATTTTTTTAGGTATGTTATTTGCTGAGGACATTGTGTTGATTGACCAAACTAAAGATAAATGATAAAGTTGAATTTTGGAGAAACAAATTGGTATCAAATGGACTTATGATTATTAGGAGTAAAACTGAGTATATGCATTGCAATTCCAACCAATCTCACACTGTGAATGGTGGAGCCAAGTTGTGATAAATATCATGTTTGCGACACTCCTAAGAAAAAAAACAATTGGTCGCTTATGCTTCCACTCATGTGCTACAAGAATTGTGGTGTTGCAAGTTTTGTGCGGATCCATTATCAAAGGTAGTATATAAATGGGTGAATTTATGCTTAGCATTCTAAACCATGCCATACAATATTTCATTTTAGAGTTCGAATAACTGAATATCACATTTCGCAACTGGCTTAGTGTGTAGGAACATATGATCGTTCGATTACCTTATGTAATAAAGTGGATATCCTCGATATTAGGAACTTACTCATCATAATATCCACATTCAAGGGAGCAGAACAATTCGATATAAACCTGAGTCTAGAACACAAAATTAAGTTAAGTGATTTGTTTATTTGTAGCGTTAATCTTTGATGCACATTGCCAAGGTCATTAAAGATTGATATTATTTCATCAGATGATTGGACCGTAAGTATTATTCTCAGTTTGTCAATAGCGGCGTCCTCTGGTAAATCCATGTTGCCCTCTGTATGGCCTAATCAACTTATACCCTACATTCTTCCAACAGTCCAAAATGGAAGTATTGCCTTCTCCCCGATTCTGTTGAGGATGTCAAGATGAGGAAGTGCATCTTGGGTTCAAGTTGTCAGTGCTTGTTGCACAGCAAGTGCTACTACCCTGTTTGATCGCCTTTATGTTGCCCTCGTGATTGCAAAAGCTACCCTAAACAAGTCATATCCTGTAATATTCTAATTAGATGAGACGGACTGGGATCTGAGGTTTTAAAAAAACACATGTTTTGTATTTTCATACATTACTTACTGACACAATTCTACTTATAAGGCTGAACATGTCATAATCTAAATACCAATATAAGTATGTGATCGCAGAATAGTGCGGATCACATTACATGCATGGCTGATGGAATATAGACAACAACTTTTCCTTAGCAAAGTCAGTAGGATTTATTGTACATTCGCCCTCTACGAACAGGCAGAAACGAAATTTGCATTTGGTATAATATACATACATAAATAACAATTTAGGTTGTGTTTGGGCGAGCTCTTTGCTAATCCCGGTAATTAGTGCATTAATTCATAGCACATTACACACTGTGCGGAACTCATAACTGCCGTCCTGTGATTGACATAGCACAAAACTGCCGCTTTTCCAGTCACGCCAAAAACGGCGGTACTCGAACCAGTCACCCGCGACGGGTGTAACCATCGGCCTCCTCCTAGATTGCTTTGTTTTTAGGCAGCGACTGACAGATACGACCTGCAAGTCGCCCACAGCTCACTCCCGCTCCTCCTTCAATTAACTGGAGACTGTCGGTATTTAGAAGATCGGCGGCCAAACTAGGCTTAAATTCTTCCACGAAACCTGCAACAACAATGCCCGCAAAAACATCATTTTCAGACTTTACATTAACGGCAACATCACCTCTAACAAGCACACAATCACCAACCATATTGTCCAACACTTTAAGCGAATCTTCAACATTGGACACAAGCCCTCCTTTCTCAACACTATCAATTGGAAACACATTTGCAGCAAAACCGTCTCATATCCACGTCACACTATCAGGGAATTTAGCTATGAGGAATTTGATGACGCTATCACATCTCTTGGCAAAAACAAATCTCCTAGACTTGATGGTCTAAATATTGAATTCTACCTTGCCAACTAGAACCACATCAAAGGAGACTTCATGAAACTGCTTAGAGCCATCCAAAACAACATCAACGTCCACAGACATATCAAAACTATCAACCATACCAACATAACTCTTATCAAAAAGGTTAACCATCCCAACCAGATAACACAATTTAGACCTATCAGCCTCATCAACACTTCTTACAAGATCATTGTAAAAATCCTTAGCAATCGCATCAAACCACAGCTAGAGGATATCATATCCCACAACCAAAATGTCTTCCTAAAAAACCGTAGCATACACGATGCCTACATCATGGTAAATAAAACCCTCCAGCTGTGCTACAAAAACAAAACCCCGGTCATAGCTATCAAATTAGACTTTGAGAAAGCCTTTGATTACATAAATTGAGACTGCCTCCTCCACACCATGTCTGGCTACGGATTTCCAAATAAATGGAATAACTGGATACACGCTTACATCTCTACAAATTACTTCTCCACCATCATCAATGGATCCCCTTTTGCACACTTTCACAACACTAACAGGCTTTTGGAGTTAGTCCTAGAAATAACTTTTATGAACACAGAATATAATGTAACGAACTTGTCTTAGATTGTTAAACCATGTACAATATAGGTCAGAGATGTTGTTAAATGAGGCAGTTAACAGCGGCAGAGAAGGAACTGAAATAAGTACCGACATCAGAAAAACAGAGGTAGCACATGCAATGAAATAAAAAATCGAAAACAAGTTTTTCTATTTAGAAGAAGATATCTTCAGTTATGCTATATGTGCACTTAGCCTTACCTGATCATTCATTTTCTCAAGTAAAAGGGTATATACGACTGCAGAATCTTCTGCTTTGGAATATAAGTGCATGTTTCAGTGCCATGTGAAGGGGAACTTGTATATCGTCTGGTCTCTCACCTTGAACCTATAAGAATAATGAAACAGTAAGTACTTTGCATATTTCTACAGTAGGTTTCAAGGAAAGAGTCCCTCCAACCAATCAAACCTCAGACAAAAGTTATCAGAGACATTATAAGATAATATACATAGTGGTGGATCTAGTGATAACTAGGAAGCTTATCAGTTATCGGAGAGGTAATTACATTGTAGCAGTTCGAAGAGATTTTATTGTCTTAAACAAACATCACTGAGAAGGCTTTGATATAAATTGTCTCATTCACCAGTGTTAAAGAAAAGATAAATCCTAAAATGTATAAACTTCATATTTAAGAAGTAAAACAAACCTGTTTAAACTTGCATGAGTTCTTAATGCAAGAATGAATTGCACAAAGCCGTGCCATGTCTTCTCCTTATACAGAAGATCCACAAATTCCTGAGTCTTTGACGCAACTCATTGGAACAGAGGAAAGCAACAATTTCCACGATGATGTACAATAAGTCCTGGGAACACTGTAGTAATTTTGATCTACAGGGAACCATCATACTCTCAATGGCCGTTTAGCATGCTGATGCAACTTTTGCAAGTTCCACACAAGCCTATCAAAATGACTGAATAAGGTTGCATGGCTTGCGCAGCAGAGTGTAAGTCATTGCATGAATTCTTGAGAAACTGAAGTAATCCAATAGACATTGAGTTTTGTCCTCCAACACAGTAGGTTCAACCATTTCTTCAACTACTGCTGTCTCATGTGTGGTAGAACCAATGCACTGTTTGGTATCTGAAGCTGGTAATTCACAGAAGATCTCCGAGACTTCACAAGTCTTGCTGAACTTTTCATGCATTTCCAGCAAGGTACGGGAAATACAAACATCGGACCCATGGCCCAGCTTTAGAATCCAAGCATGGAGGATTTTTCCCATCACAGCAGCATCTAATTCTGTGCATACTCTAAGAATGCTAACTAAACCATTTCCTGTCTTGAGGGAGTCTCTCTGAATCATGTGCAAAAGAAGCCCATAAGCCATCCTTCTGCTTTCGTCCAGCACAAGCACATTATTAGGAAGAGGAATTGCCAAACCACTAGAATGGAAAAAATTTGAAGCACCAAGAACGTCTCTAGATCTGATATAAAGATTGATGAGTGTATTCCGTACGATGTCATCTGAACAGTCATGACCACTCTTGGTAACGCGTGAATGTATCTGCCCACCAACTTTCATCAACCTCAAATCAGAGCAAGCACACAGTACTGCGGAATAGGTAAAACCATCCCGAATGAAACCCTTATTGTACTCCCAATGAAAAACCTCAAGTGCCCTGCCTTGACAAAGGTTACAACAGTAACCAGCCAGCATAATATTTATCAGAACCAAACCACGAGGCGGCAGCATGTGAGAAAACAGATTAGCTGCTATACCAATCTTGCCACACTTACAGTACATATGAAGCAGAGAAGCTGCAAGGTGTTCTGAGTCATTGATATTGAGTCTCAAAGTAAGAGCATGAATCTGCATGCCCAAACTTACAGTCCTCAGACCGGAGCAAGCATTTATCACTGTAACAGCACAACGCTGGTCCAGAGTTATTCCAGCCCTCAGGAAATCAAAAAATATCCTAAGTGCTTTACTGAAATGAGAGTTGTGCACATAACCGGCCATGAGAACAGTCCACGAGACGATATCCTTTGCTGGCATGGTGCGATGTACTATCCCTGCATACTTCAACATCTTAAATCTGCAGTACATTGATATCACAGCATTGCTTACGGAGGTATACGCCTCACCACCAACTTTCAAAATTCGAGCATGAATTTGGGTACCCTCCTGCCTGTTTAAGGCCATGTTAAACAAATTGGCCAGTGTGCCTTCGCTCGGAGTTGAGCCAAAAGAGAGTAGTTCTTTTGCAACTGCTACAGCTTCCGCTCTGTCATTATTTACATTATAACCAGAGATAAGAAGGGAGAGGAGGCTGGGACCTGGTTTCTTGACCACCTTGAAGAGCTTCTCCATTTCGTCCACATCCCCATGCTTTGCCAGAGGTTTTGCAAGCTCAGTAACCACATAGCTGTCCTTATCCAATCCAATTTTGATAGAGTAAGCATGGAGATTCCTGCAAAAGAGATACATGTCCAGTGCAGATGCCGCATACGCCACAATTCTTAAGGTTGTCGAGTCCAAAAATGTCCCTGACCTGTAAAAATCAATAAACAGCCTCACTGTATCCATAAAGAATCCATTGTGCGCATATCCCGAAAGCATCGCGTTCCAGGATACGGAAGCCTTGATTGGAATTTCATAAAACACTCTCAAGGCGTCATCCAAAGACCCGCACTTGGAGTACATGTCGACCAGCCCTATTTGCACGTAGTAGTCAAATCCCGTCCCACACCTGGTTATATGTCCATGAACTTGAAGTCCTAGCTCCAGAGTTTCCGTGGCAGAGCACCCAACGAGGACAGATGAGAAGACAAAGCGGTTGGGTACTAGCCCACTCCGGATGATTCCTCTGAAAACCTCGAAGGCATCGAACCCCAACCCGTGCCTGGAAAGTCCCGAAATCAACGTGCACCAGGAAACCACGTCCCGTAGGGGCATTTCTTCGAACAGCTAGAAGCACTCCTGCAGTAAGCCGGACTTGCCGTAGAAATCTAAGAGTGCGTTTGGCGCCACAGGCTCGGCGAGGAGTGATCCAGACTTGACCATGAGAGCGTGGATGGAGGCTCCATGCCGTGTGTTCCTCCCTCGGATGCATTTTCGCAGGAGGCGGGTGTAGGCCTGGGAAGCTTGGGGAGGGAAGAGGGCGTCGATGGGCCCTAAGATCTGCAGGACGTCAAACATGCCGCTCCCTGGAAGTCGAGGGTTAGGCGGGAGGGTCAAAGCCCTACATTGGATTATGCGGGTTGGTAAACGGAGGTTTCTGCTCGGTGAGAGGGCATGGGCAAACAGAGGCCTCAGCATAACAGCGGCAGCTGAGGCGAGTTTCTGGTCGGAGTTGGAGCTGGCCGAGTTCGAGCATTGTCTTTCCGGTAGAAGGGGCCGTCGGCGTTAGTCGTGCTCATGGAAATACAGGCCAGAGTAGCCTGGGCCGTTGAGCTAGAGTAGGAAACTGGGCGGCGGCAGCCGGTAGAGGCGAATGCCGATGGCAAGTCTCCGACTCCGAGCCTTTCTGGCAGACTGGTGGACACGCGCTCTACGGAATAGGGATACCGTTCGTTAGAGCGGCGCACCCGGTGGCTCACCGCAATCGCGCGGTCACCTGCTGCTTGGATTTTAGGACAGCGGACAGTATTTTCTTTCTTTACGAAAATTCTATAGATATATCTATACAATTCAAAAATACTAAAATTCTTCCACGAAACCTGCAACAACAATGCCCGTAAAAACATCATTTTCAGACTTTACATCAACGGCAGCATCACCTCTAACAAGCACACAATCACCAACTATATTGTCCAACACTTTAAGCACATCTTCAACATTGGACACAAGCCCTCCTTTTTTTTTTTTTTTTTTTTAGAGCAAAACAGATTAAATACATCACTTAGCCATACGGCATCTACATAGAGAGAGAGAACAACCATCACAACATACAACGATCATAGACACACCCATAATCTTACAAAAACTCATATTGGAATGCGAATAAGACATTTCTGCATTGATCTCTTTTCTTCGATGCTGATATAAACAGCTTTCCTTAAGAGATTCCTTCAACACGAGCATACATTTGCAGACAAAGGGTAGTCTAAGACCTGTGATCCAACGGGAGTTCACCTCTACACGCGGAGACATACAGTAAAGCAACATATCTAATCTGGATCAAAATCCGAGCTCTAGCCGAGACTAGAAGCAACGACACTCTCACGAAGGAGAGACACAAAACGTCGATGGAATGACGAGTAACAAACACCGATTAAACGGTGAGAAACCAGACTGAGTACAGCCACCGGCCAATAACAAACAACTAAACTAAAGCGCAAAAAGGAAGAAGAAGAAGATAAGGAGGAGGAGCCCGGCGCCGTAGAACTTGGTAGCAGGAAGAGGATAGACAAACCGCTCACGCTTGGGGCACACCAAAACACCGCTTGGCCCCCAATCGCCGGCCAAAACCGAATAGCCTCTCACCAGCGCTACGGAAAAATAGGACCGGAAGGACCTGAAGCCCCAACGCTGGAGTCAACGGCGGCGCATAGGATCTGGCTACAGGACACAAGCCCTCCTTTCTCAACACTATCAATTGGAAACACATTTGCAGCAAAATCATCTCATATCCACGTCACACTATCGGGGAATTTAGCTATGAGGAATTTGATGACGCTATCACATCTCTTGGCAAAAATAAATCTCCTAGACTTGATGGTCTAAATATTGAATTCTACCTTGCCAACTAGAACCACATCAAAGGAGACTTCATGAAACTACTTAGAGCCATCCAAAACAGCATCAACGTCTACAGACATATCAAAATTATTAACCATACCAACATAGCTCTTATCAAAAAGGTTAACCATCCCAACCAGATAACACAATTTAGACCTATCAGCCTCATCAACACTTCTTACAAGATCATTGTAAAAATCCTTAGCAATCGCATCAAACCACAGCTAGAGGACATCATATCCCACAACCAAAATGTCTTCCTAAAAAACTGTAGCATACACGATGCCTACATCATGGTAAATAAAACCCTCCAGCTGTGCTACAAAAACAAAACCCTGGTCATATCTATCAAATTAGACTTTGAGAAAACCTTTGATTACATAAATTGAGACAGCCTCCTCCACACCATGTCTGGCTACGAATTTCCAAATAAATGGAATAACTGGATACATGCTTACATCTCTACAAATTACTTATCCACCATCATCCATGGATCACCTTTTGCACACTTTTACAATACTAACATGCTTATACAAGGAGACCCGCTCTCCCCTTACATGTTCATCATTGTTAACTCTATTCTGACCAATATGATCAAGCTTGGCACAACACTGGGCCTCATTTCCTCACCTGTTGAATGCTACGAAAATATTATCCAATTTGCGAACGACACCATGATCTTGGTTAAACCAGAAAAAAACACCATCATTAACACCATCTGCATCATTGGTATCTTCTCATACATCTCTGGCCTTAAAATAAACCTCTCAAAATTCTCCATCATAGGAGTCAACACTCCTACCGATCTTGTTAACGAATACAAATCTCTTCTTAAGTGCAAGATTGAGCAATTCCTGGTTACCTACCTTGATCTTCCAATTTTCTTCAGACCTATCACACACTCCCTATGAAAACTCACCATTGAAAAAATTAAACACAAACTTTTTTCTTAGACCAACCACTTCCTCAACCTTGTGGGATGCCTCACCCTCCTCAATAGTGTCACTACCCCTATAACCACATACTACCTCAGTTGTATTCCCCTACCGGGTAAAACCTTAAAAGACATTGATTCCATCAGAAAACAGTTTCTATGGAACCACTTTAACAAAGAACATCGGAAGCACAAAATTTACTTGGTCAACTGGGACACACTTCAAGCTCCTATTGAATTAAGGGGTTGGGGCATCATTAACATTAAGATTAACACTATCTGCCTCGTCACCAAGATCACCAACATCATTTCCACTAAATCAGACAAGATTTGGAAAGCCCTCATCCTTGACAAATACTATAAGCACACCCCACCTTGGCACAAAACTAGTAAGTGTAGAGCATCTTTACTCTAGAAATATATAAATAAACACTCGGACATCATTACTCACCTCATCAATTCCCCCCCCCAACACGCTTACTTAAACATTAACTTTTGGAGAGACCCTTGGTTCCAAAAAAAACTCCATACGGAACCTGGCATGCCACTTCCACATTATGCCTTCTTTGAAAATTCTAAATACTGCCAGAGCTTTGAAACTTTTTACCAGTAATCGAAAAAACTCTCTTAAGCTCTACCTCACTAACAACCTTCATGAGAATACTTTGCAGGACATCATTCATGACTTTGGATACAATACAACGAACTACATTTCATGTATCTGGGGACCGACATATTATCTAAAATATGCTCACTTGCACTTAACTTATAGAGGACACACATATGATATGAAAATCATATAGAAGGCAAAATTGCCATAAAATTCAAAATATTCTTCTGGCTCCTTTCAAACAACAAGATCTCCACTGACCATCTCATCTTTAGAAGAGGCTTCTAGGGACCTACCAGATGCTACCTCTATCTATCTGTAGAAGAAACCACGCAGCACCTCCTCACTTGTTATCCTTTCACTCTACGTTATATGTACAAATTCTTCCCACCACACAATATCACTAGCAACATACTCCTACCATACCATATCACTCGCATAAAACCTCTAACCCAACACCAACATCTTCCCCCTACAGATCTGATTATCAACACCCTCTAGAACATCTGACTAGAAAGAAACTAGAGAAAATTAAACAACACAAACCGACCAAAACATCTTGTACTAACTGACATTGAACATTCTTTGTATATAAATTTGTATTGTAGGACTGACTTCCACATCAACACAGGTGTTGGGAGTAGATGAAGATCGGAAAAACATCTTTGTTGATCAAAGTGGAGGAGGATGCTACTCATTGGAAGACATCATAGTTGATGACATAAGATTCCAAGATAGATCTTTGGGGGATTCAAATGGAAGAAGTACATCATGTCAGTCTTATAAACTTTTATTTCATCCTATTGTTGAGGCCTATTGTTAAGGGGTGCCTCTCCCACAAACACTATTTTCTTTCGATCCTGCTTGCTTATTTTATTGCTATCTACATTTGAACTCGGGTTTACATCATCGTATGTTTCCCCCGAGTGGAACACCTTGTTATCACATGCTTACAAGAGTCTTCATTTTTAAGAATTTTTATAATTAATGCATGGACTATTTATCAAAAAAAACTATTTAAGAAAGCCCACAAAGGGGGTTGGATGCAATTTTTTCTATTATTTTTTGATATTACATACCGGTCCATGTGTGTGCACACCACACGTTTGTCTTTAATTTTTAAATTATATATTATATTAGGAAACTCATCCATACTATATAAGAAAGCCCGCAGAGGGGGTTGGATGTAACTTTCTCCATTATTTTTTGATATTACATATTAATCCATGAGTGTGTACACCACACTGCTTTCTTCAACTTTTTAAATTATATATTATATTAGGAGACTCATCTATACTATATAAGAAAGCCTGTAGAGAGGGTGGATGTAAGTTTTCCATTATTTTTTGAAATTACATACTCGTCCATGTGTGTACACCATATTTTTTTCTTTAATTCTTTAAATTATATATATTAGGAGACTCATCTATTCTATATAAGAAAATTCACAGAGGGGGTTGGATTTCTACATTATTTTTTGATATTATATATTGGTCCCTATGTGTGTACACCACACTTTTGTCTATAATTTTTTAAATTATATATTATATGTAGAAACTCATATATGCCATATAAGAAAGCATGTGGATGGTTGGATGCATTTTTCTCCTTTATTTTTTGATATTACATACTGGTCCATGTGTGTGTACACCACACTTTTGTCTATATTTTTTAAATTATATATTATAGTAAGAGACTCATCTATAACTATATAAGAAAGCTCTCAAAGGGGGTTGGATGCAATTTTCTTCATTATTTTTTGAAATTACATATTGGTCCTTGTGTGTGTACACCACACTTTTATCTTTAATTTTTAAATTATATATCATATTAGGAGACTCATTTATACTATATAAGAAAGTCCATAGAGGGGATTGGATGTTATTTTCTTCATTATTTGTTGATTTTTACATATTGGTCCCTATGTACACCACATTCTTGTCTATAATTTTTTAAATTATATATTATATTAGGAGACTCATCTATACTATATAAGAAAGCCCACTCAGGGGTTGGATGCAATTTTCTCCATTATTTTTTGAAATTACATACTAGTCCTTGTGTTTGTACATAACACTTTTATGTATACTTTTTTAAAATATATATTATATTAGGAGACTCATCTATACTATATAAGAAAGCCTACAGAGGGGGTTGGATGTAATTTTCTCCATTACTTTTTGAAATTACATATTGGTCCCTATGTGTGTACACCAAACTTTTGTATTTAATGTTTTAAATTATATATTATATTAGGAGATTCATTTATACTATATAAGAAAGCCAACATAGGGGTTTGGATGCAATTTTCTCCATTATTTTTTGAAACTACATATTGATCCCTATGTGTACACCGCACTTTTGTCTTTAATATTTTAAATTACATACCATATTAGAAGACTCATCTATACTATACAAGAAAGCTCGCATAGGGGGTTGGATGCATTTTTCTCTATTATTTTTTGAACTTATATATTGGTCCCTATGTGTACACCACACTTTTGTCTTTAATTTTTTAAATTATATATTATATTAGGAGACTCATCTATATTATATAAGAAAGCCCACGGAGGGGGTTGGATGATTTTTTTTCCATTATTTTTTGAAACTCCATACCGGCCCTTGAGTATGAGAAGACCTCTTAATATGTGTATTTTACATATTTATTTATTCCATCTTAATTTCTTGAAGTTCAACCTATAATTTATTCATTGTTGTCTACTAAGGCACCCATGCTTAGCATGGGGTTATGCTTAGTAGATAAAATATTTGCATATAAAACTATATGCAAACATAGGTAAACAAGATTAGAACCACATCTAGACGACACCAGATGGGTGATCTATATGGGTATGATATAATCCGATGAGATGTTAGGCTAAAAATTCTAAGGAGTTGGGGGCACCCCTTAAACAATAAGCCTCAAGGATGAAAAACCTAGCATAGATAAAGAAGCATGTCGCCATAATAGGAGTAAAATAGTCTAGAATCTGTTGTTGTCTACTTGAATCTCCTCTATGGTAAACTTTCCACGTCTGTTGCTACCTCCTCCAAAGATGTTAGTATGAGCTTTGTTATCTTTATTCTCCATTTCTCCTTCATGTTGGTCATAGAAATTGCAATGCAAGAAAATCTTATATGTTTGATTGATCTTCTTAATGATTTTTTGGAGTATCTTTTTATGTTTGATGTATTTTCTATGGTTTCTTTCAGTCTATATGTTTCAAATAATGGTAGATGTAAGTGTTTTGTATAAAGAATGTTGTAGTAGTTTAGGTTTTTGAAAAGAAATGAGATTATTTAAGGGTGATATCATTGTTATTTCATGTGTAGAAAAATGATTTTTGAACTGAGTAGTGGTGGGACAGTGAACAAAAGATGCATGGTTGATTCTATGTTTCAGTAACACATATAGAATCTAGACGGACCATGGAATCCACATTTCATAAGGTTGATTTCTGTAAGAATTTTGTTGTCTCTGGTCAACTATAAGAAAATTTTAATTTAGAGTGATCCTATGATGTTCCATATCTCGGTTGTGGGACATGTGTATCCTCTATAAGAGAGCAAAAGATAGGCCTTGTGTGGGTAGTATTTTTTCCCCATATCCAAGAGATGTGATTATTTGAATCAATGTTGAGTTGGTGGAGAATGTCAAGGATATTATCTGAAGAAACTTGGTCGGTTAGGATTTTTTTGAGGCACTTTTCCTATGAATACTAAGGAGAGACATGGTTGTGGTAGTGTCAAGTTTAAACAGGTGGTGAGGCATGTGGATGTTGAGATTACGGTTCTGTATAATAGAGCCGTGATATCATGGGTTGTACCAAAAATTAATGTGTTTTGCAACATGTGGAGGAGTGCGGATTATGTTTTGGACAATGGAGATATGTTTGTTTTTATACTTCCATAGAGATGATGTGATTCTTTTGGTAATGGGCCACCAAGAGTTTTTATTTCCGTAATGCTTCTATAAGATGTAGCTTTTCCAAATACAGTTTTAGTTTGACACTAAAGATGTTATGATCTTAGTAACTAGATAGATGGTATGAGTTAAGGTTGATGACACCCCATCTTCCATAATATTCTGGCACTCATATGGTTTATTAGTTGAAGAAATGTATGTTATTTCTATTGTGGTTGTGTCCATTGAAGTTCCATACGAATCTTTTCTTAATTTTATCTATGTTATGTAGAACATTCATAGAAAGGGGGATGCAATTGAGGTAGTAAGTGGTAATAGTGGACAAGGAGCTATTGAGCAGAGTGAGTCTATCCACAAGATTAAGGAAGCATTTTTTTATGACTAAGTTTGTTGTGTAGTTTTTCAATGATAGGGTTTCATATGGATTTTAGGTGGGTGTGGTTAGATGGGTAGTCTAAGATATGTAAATGGAAAGGTTGCCACTTCCCATTGAAGAAATGTTTGGTATCTATTCATTAATGTGTGTTCAATATGTGTACCAATAATTAAGTATTTATGTAAGTTTATCTTGAGTCTTGTCATGTATGAAAATATGCTGATAATATGAATGGTATTGATGACACTAGTATCATCTAGTTAGATGAGGAGGATGGTATCATCATATTGGATTATGTTTTCTATGCATTCTATGGGCGTTTCAATCGGTCCAATATTGGTGCCCATATGAATCATGTTAGTAAGTATGGAGGTAACAATGATGAAGACGTAAGGTGAAAGTGGTTCTCCTTGTCTAAGGTCATTTGGGCTCTAAAAATAACCAAAAGGAGAGCTATTGATAATGGTAGAGAATTTGCACGTTGAGATGCATGCTTGTATCCATAATATCCATTTCTGTGGGAATCCATATCCCTTCATACAAAATAAAAGATAATGCCAATTGATGTTATCAAAAGCTTTTTTGAGGTCCAGCTTAAGGTCTAGAACAGGTGTATGGTTTTTGTAACATGAGCAAATAGTTTCACTGACCATAAAGTACACATCTTGAATATTTCTTTTTGTTAAACATTTGCACTGTTGTAGGTCAATGATATTGTTAAGTTTTAGTTTCATTCTATTGCTAAAGATTTTAGCAATGATCTTGTAAGTTGAGGTGATCATGATGACTGGTCCGAGTTGTTGAACTGAGTTTGGTTGACCCATCCTTTTTATTTACAATAATGTCAGCATGGTTGAGAACACTGATTTGGTTGTGGATGTGGTCGTGGGAGTGAATGTGTTTTAGGAGTTGTATGAATTTGGTTTTAATGTGTTTGTACATATGTTGGTAAAATTCAGTATTGATACCATATGGTCCAGAGAATTTATCTTTACCTAGTTTAAAAGTTGTTGTTTTGTATTCTTTTTCTGTAAAAGGCAAGGTGAGGTTGTGTGGTGAGTCAGTGAGTTTTGGACAAACCTACATTCACTTGGTATGCATATGGTTGGATGGGTTGTGTCCATTGTTGAAGAACATGTGGATGCATGAGACAATATGGGAAGTGATGGAGTGTATGTTAGTGGTACGGGTGCCTAGGATGTTTAGGCAGTGTATAGAGTTAGTTCTGGTGTTGTTGTTGCAGCATTAATGGAAAAAAAATGTGTTGTTTACCCCTTTTTTCATCCATTTAATTTTAGATCTTTATTTCTAGAGTATCTCATTATATGTTTGGATTTGGTGGATTTTTGTTTTGATGGCTAAAGTGTGAATAGGGTCTATGAAAGGGTCACTATGAGTAAGAAGATGTTGTTCTTTCAATGTGACTACTTTTTTGTGAATGTTTCCAAATATATGTTTGTTCCAAGTTTTTAGGCATTTTTTGATATTTTTTATGTTATTATGAATACGGTAACCTGGTGTGATTTGTACGTTGATATGGTGTCAGGATGGGTGCCTATGGTTTTGAATTTTGGGTCTTTCATCGAAAATTTTTCAATCTTCAATGGTTTGTGACCCCGTGAGATATGATTGGTGTTAACAATTATGGGAAAGTGGTCAGAGATGGTTCTGGAGGTAGCAATGGAGAAAGAGTGTGGGTAAAGGTTTTCCCACTTCTACGAACATAGGAAACAGTCTAATATGGACCAAGACGAACCATGATTCCAAGTAAAAAGGGTGTTAGATGGTCAAATATCTATCATCTGACACTATGTGATAAGTTTTTGGATGTTTGTCAAATCTGCTTGGTGTTGCAGAGGGACAATGGCCAGTGGCTACCCAAAACATGATCTAAGCATATTTGTACGGAACACTTATCAATCACCCCGAATTTGGGGTTATATTGAGATCTTAGGTTGCATCATTCCATCATTCTCTCGCATCTTACTCCCTTTACAATCTACTTCTTCTAAACTAAAACTCAAGGCATGTACGTACAAGAAAACATGTGTGTGTGTGTGTTTGTGCGCATGTATATATATGTGTGTGTGTATATATATATTTATTTATATATATGTGTATGTATATATGAGTTTGATATGAGTTCATGTGGTGGGTAGTGAATTAAGTTATCCTCAAGGTGAATTGTAAGTGAAATTCAGGTACTTATATTTATAACTTTATGACAAAGTGGTTGGCATCTTCTTCTCTACAAGTCCCCTTTTTGAGAAATCACACTGTCACATCGATTGGATTTGTCATGGCGTTGTCATGAAGACTCATGAATTTCCTCCCTCCCTAGTTCGATGTTGAGTAATAGTGAGTTAACTCCCACATTTGACAAATACATTGTATGGCATTCCTCCCCTGATTTGGCATCACATTGCTAGCCAGCCATCCAGATGTTATTACTGCAATTGACGTTCCTCACGAGAATGACTGGCAATTCCCCTATACAGTACTCTTCTCATCCATGTGTGTGATCTTCTCATTCATGAATGTATGTGTTTTTTCATTGACCTTATGAAAATGGTTACGGTAGAATAGGGACTAGGGCCAGTAATAGTTTGTCATATTCACAAGACAATAGCTTCAAAGGTTGGCATAACAGTTGATAGTTGACTTTATTTTTTTTCTCTAAAACCTATTCTTCTTCTTTGTTACGGTGTTATAGTTATCATTTATTGTTAGTGTGGCTTCATTACAATGTATTGTGCTTGTCATGTTCATGTTGTTGTTAATTCCTAAGAAATTATACTAGGCTTTCATGTATTGGGTTTGTTTTTAATGTAAATATGCAGATTTTTTGTGTGTGGTTGTTATTATTATGGATGCTAGTCTATGTATTGATTGTAGTGGTGTCAGAACTGACTGTGATGATAATATATGTTTCTCTTCATATGTTGATTATGAGATCAATTTTGGAGTTGATGTCCCTAAAATTGGACTTAATTTTTGAAAGTTAGGATGATGATGTAGTATTTTATTATTAAATATCTTAGTTTAATTGATTTTAATTTAAGGAAAAATGATAATCATTATCAAGTTCAAACTAATATTTGTTGACCTAGGCTTTGATTTGTGACAAGCAAGATCAAATTAGGCATTCTAAGAGACCTAATGGCCTTTCTAGTCATGTTTGTGATGATATTGTTGACCAACATGATAAATTCTCCAAGAAACAAAGATGTTTGATGATAAGGTGTGGGTGCACAACTATTATTATATTTTCATTGAGCAAGTCTCCTCTAGATGGGTTGTTGGTGCTTTTTTTAGGACCACACTCATTACAAAAAATGGTATTTAATTACAACAAAATGTAGCTAAAACTACATATTATGTAGCTAAGGCTTTTGATACATTTTTCTTTACATATGAAAATTGTAGCATATTCTCGTGTCAAGAATTTCTTTAACTATGTTTTTTTTAAATTTAGTTAAATAAAAATTTGGCTACATATGCATATGTAGTTAGGAATGTAACTAAATATTATATTTGCATTTTTAATGTAGATGCTATTAGCTAAATGTACAACCACAACTGCATTGTAGTCAATGTGTAGTAAAAAGATGAATTTACTATTATTGTATGGTGTAGTTAATATTTAGGCGAAAAAATAGTACTACACATATAAATGTAGTTAGATTATGCATTTAACTACATATGTACTGATAATTATTATACATACATTTGTGGTTAGATTATACATATAATGAGAAGCTTGTCAAAATATGAGCCTTTTTTATTAATAAATTTGGTAGTGGTTAGATCAAGTTATCCTTATAATACCAAAAATTATACTTTAATTTGTATTAAATAAAAACGTGTTGGGTCTATAGTGGGCTCTAGAGGGGGTGTAAATAGAACTAAAGACACTTAAACAAAAATTAGTAGTCCTTTAAGATATTTCCCAATATAATATTGCAAGTATGAAATTTGATTGCAACTAAACATTCAAAGTAGGGGTGAGAGAGATTGAACAAACACCAAATAACACATGTATCTATAGTTGTTACAACCTCCAAAGTACGAGATGTACATCCACTGCCCAGAGGGGTCAATATCTAGGTTTTCAACCATGCCTCACTCCTTATATTACATTATAGGAGATATAACATAAGACCACTCTTTTTTAGGTCAAGGGATAAAATAGCATTCCTTTTTGGATCAAGGAGTCAATAACCATTATAAAGGACTTTCCTATCTCAACCAAGAGTCTTCTTCCTTACCATGGACTTACATGTTCTTGCAACAAGTCTTTGACCTTCACCAAGGACTTAGCCACTCTTGCAATGAGTCTTCGTCCTTCAAGGTCTTACCCACTCTTGACTTGGATATTTTTCCTTTGATTTCACATTCACCAAGGAGAATCCTTCACTAAGAGACCCTTCTCTTCTTCTTTGAGTATCTTAGCCAAGAGAGAGAGAGAACCTTCATCTTAATGGTAGAAAGAGAGATTGGGAGGTAGAGGAAGTGAGAGGTTCACAACATATACATGTAGGACTAGCTCTCTTACATAACTCCTACTCACTCCAATGGATGTATCAAGTGATTAAGCTCATTACAGTGGATGGAGGCTCTATGGATGAAGATCTCTCTCAACTATAGTATAGAGACCTTAATAGTGCTTGTTAACTATGAGGTGAAGCCCAAGGGGTCCTATCTATAGTTGAGGATGCCTCCTAGCGGCTAAAACCATTTAGGATAAATTCTATTCATTTTTGGGAGAGTCAAATGGATGTGTTTCACTTTAACACTCTCTCCAACTACACAATAGAACTAGTTGTTGATCGAGTGAGGTCCAAGGACAACTCTAACGACAAGACTTCTTATCTTGCCAATTTCATTGGTCATCCAAGCTATCTACTAATAAGAAACTTGGCCGACCGAGGTTCCTATCAAGGCTAATATCAAAGGTTGTCGGCCAAGTTACCTCAAGGCAAACTCGACTGATAGGACCACCTCCCTTTGACTTTGCCAAGGCCTATAAAGTGTTATAGAATTCATCATAATTAGTTCTATTACACTTATTAGCTCAATTACAAGTCATACAATCATAATTAGTTTTATAAGGTCTCATAATTAGTTCTATTACACTTATCACCTCTTCTTTTCACTCTAGCAATGGAGGGGCTGACTACCCCGATTGATGAGGCTATGAACCAAGGTTTTTTGAGACCTTATAAAGTTCAAGGAGTGAAAGTTTTATCCCATATGATCTTTGTTGACGATGTGTTGCTCTTCATGTCGGGTTACATCAAGTACATGAAAGGGGTCCGAGCCGTGCTGAAGTCTTTTGGGAACCTCACTAGTTTGTACATCAGTGCCCTGAAGTCCAAGGTTTTATTCTCCAGGTCATGTGATGGAAGGAGAGGGAGGTTGAAGGAGGTGTTGGGTGTCCAGGAGGGGTCCTTCCCTGCTAAGTATTTGGGGATACCCCTTTCCGGTGGAAGAGGAAAAGAGGCAGATTATACAGAGGTGGTGGATGCCCTTCGCGCTAAGGTGGATAGATGGGCATGCCTAAACATCTCCATGGCTGGCAGAGTAGTCTTGATAAGGAGTGTCTTGGTGGCAATGGTTCACTTCTGGTGTCATCAAACTGCCCTTCCCCGGTTCATTATTGAGAAGTGAAAATCGGTTATGGGTGGTTTCCTTTGGGGAGGCAAAGGTCAGACCATTGTGTAGGAATAGGTGTGTAATGACCCCGCCTCCCGGTAACCCCCAATTAAGGGAGACCCGAAGGTCAGAGCCGTTATTCAATTAACAGGATCAAAGGTTTGACAAATAATCAATAACAATTAATAAACTTTACCAACTAAACTGAAAACTGATATAAAATAAAACTTTGTTTACCTTTTAAAATCTGGGATTTCTAATCTTCTATCCATGAAGATACTAATCTAACTAATCCTCATGTGCACGTTACTTCTCTTTTAATTCCACATATGCTACTTTACTGTTTGTTCTTTTCATTTGTACCTAAAACGCCGACAAACAAAACGTCGGTCAGCAAGAAGCTGGTATGTGGGGGAAACAATAATCATGCAACTATAATAACAAAGTAATCAACCAATTATCATTTAACAGCCAAGATTACGTTTTAAACCATACTACTCAATCCTTTCCTATCCCCTATCTCTGTGCTGTCCCTACAGCAGACTAAGATACTACCTTTCTCTAGGTAGATCCTTACTAAACCCCACATGATCCTACCTGGCAGGTAGATCAATATCTAGGGTTGAGTCGCATGGCACTACCCATAGGTAGTCCAATCTCTAACTCAATGTGACTTGATGGACCTACCCCATTGGTAGCCAATTACTAAGTCATTCAATGACCTGATGGGCCTACCCCCATTGGTAGCCTTTTACTAGGTCAACTCATTAAGCTACAGAGGGGACTAGGATCTGAGCTAGTAGGCATATCTCTTATGTGATAGTCATATTCACATTATACTTTGCATGAATTAAATACATTCAACAGTTTAATTCAAACCACGATGGAAACATCGATAAAAACCTCGGAAAACTAATTCGGGTAGTCATAAGCATAACCACATACCTGATTTGGTGAGTCATGTAGATTATTCAACATATACTTCATGTATATACAATCAAGCCAATCAACAGATCCAAGCAAGTAATTCAACCATCACATAATTCCTGAAAAGAAAATGTACTCTATTTATTACACACTTTATCAAGAATCTACTTTATTGACTTGGATTCTCTTTCTAGGGTTTCTAATCCGCATTAAGGTTTCATTAATATTCATTAGGGTTTCTTAGATCAATTTCTCAAACTTTATCCCTTTTAGGTTAACAAACCCTAAAATACTCTTTTCCATTTATACGGACCTTAATTGCTCAACTATCCATTTTAATAGTCTTTTATACCCACTTAACTTAGGATCATCATATCCTTATTTATTTATGGATTTGAACAATTAAAACAATTAAAAGACATATTCATCTAAATTAGGGTTTTCAAGCTCATGAATGCATAATCATGCACGAAACCCTAAATTAACCCAATTATATAAAAAGATCATCTTTTTAGATCCTATTTTTACTTTTACTAACAACAGGTTAATATCAGCTTGAATTATCTATCTATCATCAAATCTAAGGGTTTTTCCTTAATTAAATCATTAAAGATGATAGCTTTATGTCCTTATCAAATTTCAAGCATATTTAAGCACATAAACTCTAAATTAGAATAATCACGTGCAAAGTTCTTCCTTTTTGAAAATAATGTACCTTTTACATTTAAAAGGTTAACATCAACTCTAATGATCCATTAAACCCTATTAAACACTTTATTCATTTCAAAATAGGGTTTCTTAATCTTTAATTCATTAAAGATGATAATTTACACTACATTTCGAACTATGATCTGATTCGAGCTATAAAACTATTTTTATTGGATTCCTCTCATTCTCCTAATCAAAATTCATATATTATTTATGTCTATCCGAGTTACGGTTTGCTAGATATGATTTTTGCAAATAAAACTTAAAGTAACCAATCAAACGGCGCCACGTCAGCACTTACCATGCACATATCTCGCGTGCACGCCCAACTTCAGATAGAACGAAAAGACGAATCTTCCCTCCACTTGAACGGCCGGCTCCTGAGCGCGTGGAGGGGTAGAATTGCCAAAACGGCTAAGGTTGTCTTCTACCTCAGGTAACCCTATCTTGCCGTGAACTGCAGCCGTTTGTGGGCTCATCTCCTCCACCTCCAGGCCCCGAGCTCACCGGAAAACCTCTCCCTGACTCCGCCATGCTTTGGTGCCCACGGGGAGCCTCCATCTTGCGGCCACAGTTGTGGCAAACAACTCATAAAAACATAATTAACTAATGCGGAAGCGTTCATCAAACAGCGGATTAGCGAAAATCACTAAAAATTAAAACTTTTTGCAAAGAGATCCATTCACAAGAAAACTCTTTCATTCAGAACCAAAGTAAAACTTTACATCCTGGTTCATATATATACATCTCATGTATTTTTGCTTCTCGAGGAATATAACATTAACTACTCTGTCTTAACTATACACAGGTAGTATAAAACCCTCGAGGCACTAAGCCAAAATCTCAAAATCACTAACTACTACTCCGAGGACCTGAGAGTACAGAGACGACACATAGGACTCTATATACATCTGAACATGACATGACAGTCAATGTCTCCACCTGAGACTTCACTGCTGTCCATGCTACTGCTGCTGTCCTTCACCTCCTGAAGGATTCCTGTCTCCTCGTCCGCGTCCACCTAAAAATGTGGTTCCCACGGGGGTGAGACAATTATAAAAATTGCCCCAGCGAGAGATATAACTCTCCGCCAGTAACATTGTTATTGTAACTTATGAAGATAAATATGAACAAAGAAATCATATTTATTTGACAACAAAAACTTTAATGTCTAAGAGATTAGACATCATTCTCTATCAAAAGCATTGCAGTTAAAATAGAATCAACATATCATTTATCCTTTAAGGAATATGAAGAACAAGTATAACATCTATTCAAACTACATAATCATTACCACTACATTAACTCTCTTCAGGCTTAGATCATATATCTACAGCCTGGCATTATCATTGTGGAGTCATGGCCCGTAGCCACACTCTTTTCACAAGGTGTTGGGATCTTAATCCCTCAATTCACCACTGGAAATTTCTCATTCTTTCACACTTTCAATACCATAACCATGTAATCCTGGGTATTCAAACCCTTAGCTCATCACATGAGCATTGTTACCACTTTCTCAGGTAACTAACACCTTTAGGTCATCTAACCAAGGTAAACATGATACTTGTTATACAAGCATCCATCATGACACTTGAGGCCATTAACTCTCTTGCTACCTCTTACCAGGCAACAAGGTATATTATGGCACACAAGGCTCAATAAGCAAATTCAAACTAATAACACATCATAGCTCATACCTGGCTATGCTCATCATATCATGATACTTGTATGGTTAGCACATATGATAGCAGCACATTAATTATCCATCAATACCATGCAAAAACAATGTATTGATAATTCAAGGGTATTACCCTTAATCCTTTACTAGGATTTAGGATTTCCATCACACATCTCATGTATCATTCATCCAATCATATTGGACTTATATCACAACAAGGTATACCAGTATTTGGGGTGTTGGTTATGATATCTATCATATCTTGATGTATCACTTCCCTCAACACCATTAACTTTCTTATGTTCATACGTTTCGCTTGTATTAGGGTATTACCCATCCTAATACTTTATGCACTAGTTCATCACATTCAACATGTAAAGCAGTGATCATCAGTCACTCACTTGGAACATACAACCATTGCCAATACTATGGATTCACCCATAAGTCATGAATTAACAAAAAGACCATGCTAGGTCCTTTTCAAAACAACTCTAAGTAAGCATAGAGTACCACGGCCGTGCAACCAAAAATGGCCGTGCTAAGGGAAGCCACCACGGTCGTGCTACCTTGCACGCTCGTGCAAAGCGATGTCACCACGGCCGTGCAGCCTTGCACGGTCGTGCTACAGAAGATCACCACGACCGTGTTACATTACCATGGTTGCCATCATCTCAATTAGGGATTTCACATGTATTCAACTTAATTTGGGTTTTACATAGAATAGCCCTCAACTAGGGTTTCTCATGGAATCACCCTCAACTAGGGTTTCTCATGGAATCACCCTCAACTAGGGTTTCACATGGAATCAACCTCAACTAGGGTTTCTCATGGAATCACCCTCAACTAGGGTTTCACATGGAATCATCCTGAACTAGGGTTTCACATGGAATCACCCTCAACTAGGGTTTCACATGGAATCACCCTCAACTAGGGTTTCACATGGAATCACCCTCAACTAGGGTTGAGTTCAATAACCCTGTCAATTAGGGTTTATGTTCATGTTTAGGGTTTCATGATCTCTTTGCTTAAGGATCATAACCCTTAATCACCACATGAATCATATTCATGCATGAATTCATGCTATCAACTTCTCAACTTGATTAGGTTATATCAACCCTTCAGTTGAGTACATACAACTATGATTAACATAGTGTATCAAGTCATTGATCCTATAAGCAATTAGGGATTCATCCCTTAATTGGCATTAATCACTTAGGTACTATTAGGGTTCCAACCTTTGTACCTTCCTTGATTATCATTACTAATCATCATAGGATCAATATAACATTCATCATCTTAATTATCAAGAGATTATCACATTGAACCTCCATTACATAAGGAATCCAATTGAATTAGGGTTTCCAATGTTGATTCCTTCAATCATTGAATTCATGGAACCAATCATCAATTGGACCTATACTCATACTTCAATTGAGTTTAATAGGTCAACCTTAAAATGATTTGACCCTCATTTGACCCTCAATTGGTTATCAATTAGGGTTTGATTCAATTGAATTAGGGCTTGGAGTCGATGATCCTTCAACACTAATCAATGCAGAACTAGTTGCATTGAAACCAATGAACCATCATCCAAATTGGGTATGACCTGACCTCAAACGGTCTTGAGGTCGTTTGGATGACCTCCAAACGGTCTTGAGACCGTTTTCCCATCATATTACTCAAATACAATTCAACCATTTAGAGTTTGGGCCATTGGATTGATCACCAAATCAGTATTGCATTGTATATCAGCTTGGTACCTTTAGACCTTCAAACACCTAACCATACTCAACCCTAGACCTCCAAACGGTCTTGGGTGACCACCAAACGGTCTTGAGACCGTTTGGATGAGCTCCAAATGGTCTTGAGACCGTTTGGCCCATCCAAACTTTGGATTCTAGTGAAAAATCATCATGGATTGGTCTGTCGAGTTGATCAACAAATCAGCACTACATTGCAATATGATTGGTACCTTTGGACCTTCAATTGGTCAACTATACTTGACCCCAGACCTCCAAACGGTCTTGGGGTGACCCCCAAACGGTCTTGAGACCGTTTGGATGATCCCCAAACGGTCTTGAAACCGTTTGGGCTAATCAACCCAAAATCTCAACTTAACTCATTGGAATTTCAGCACTGTTTTCAATTAGGGTTTGCCTAATTGATTAGCCTTCAACTCACAATTCCTTGGGAATTAACCCCTCAAATTTGGTGAGTCATTATACCACATCATTAGGAACAGTAATATCAAACGGTTAACGCTTGGTCAACGCACTCAAATGGTCCTGAGACCGTTTTCCCAAAAAGGTCAAGTTAATCAGATTGAAAATCAGCACTTAATCCAATTAGGTTTCCCTAATTAATTAGGCTTCAACTCACGATTCCTTTGGAGTTAACCCCTAAAATTTGGAGGGTCATTAACAAACATCATTAGGAACAGGAATCTCAAACGGTCAACGCTTGGTAAACCATCTCAAACGGTCTTGAAACCGTTTTCCCAAACAGGTCAAGTTAATCAGGTTGAAAATCAGCATTTAATTCAATTCGATTTGTCTAATTGATTGGCCTTCAACTCACGATTCCTTTGGAGTTAACCCCTCAAATTTGTAGGGTCATTATCCTACATAATTAGGAACAAAATTCCCAAACGGTCAACACTTGGTCAACCGTATCAAATGGTCTTGAAACCGTTTTCTCTCAAACGGTTTGCTGAAACCGCATAGCCAATCAAATTAAAACGATTTGGAGTAGCTATCAAGACCATTTGGCTTGGTACTTTTCTTTGGATAAGCCTCTAGGATGATTTCATCATCCCCTTCCTTCGAACAACCAATAACAGCAACCGTTCTTGATGGAAATTGCAGCAAAGAAACAAGTATGTATCAAATTGAAGAAAACAATCAACAAAGCATAAATGATTGATGCAATAGCAATGATTAAGGGTTTGAGTTATAAAACCCGCCTCCAATTGAGCTCCAAAACTCCAAGATCACGCAATTAATGGTGGATTAAGCTCTTGCAACTCCCCCTAGGCTCGTCCTCAAGCTTTTGGATGAAAAAGTTGGCTAGGGTTGAAGAGGATATCAAATTAAGAAGGAATCCATAATTTATTTTCGATTTCCACCATGAAATCAAGGTGAAATGGATCAAGAACCTTACCTACAGGTTGGGGTTCGTCCTCCTGGTCCTCCCTAGCTTCCTTGGTTGGTTTCCAAGCTAAGAGAAGAAGTGGAGTCGAAATAGCCTTTCATTTGGCTAGGAAAAGGCCTTTTTATAAAAATTCAATGAAAGAGAAAATGCATTATTAAAATGCATTTAATTCCAAAATTGGTGCCGCCTCTTCCCCCTCATATTCCCCTCAAAATCCTTAAGGATGAGGCTATCTTCATTTCCTCTTATTCCTCTCCATTATCCATGATTTAAAGAAAATCAAATTAAGCACCTTAATGCTTATTATATTAATATCCATATGTGAGTGGGTTTTCTTTTCCTTATAATAATGGTGAGTGGAATTTCACCTCCTTAAGATATTTTCGTTCCTTATCTTGGCAAAAGAACGTCGATCCTTATTCAAAATAAACCAATAAAAGTTTGGTTGAAGGCCCTTTAATTAATACATTCATTTTTGCCCTAAATTGAATTATTTTAATCTTGATTATTTTAATATCAAGATTATCACTCCTCCAACTTAATTCAAATGAGATGCCCCTCTCATTTTCTTTGCTCTAAATGATGCCAAGAAACATTAAGGACCTAATTGAAGTGGTAATTTGCATATTGAACCCTAGGTTTTGGGTAAATTGCACATTACACCAAAATTGGGTTTTAATACACAAGGATTGCTTTGCAAGTTGAATCTTGGTTCCCAAGCTTGTGAGAACCATACCACTACATCATATTCATTCTTATGATGTCTCAACATCAGAGGAACATCTTATCATGAAACTTTTGCAAGTTGACCCCTCAACTTGGGTAATTTGCACTTTAGTCCAAAATAAGCAATCATTGCTTCAACATTGTTCAAACAGGACCAAAATTGAAACATAAGTTTCTCATGAGCCCTAATTACTTTTCCCAAGATAAGATTAAGAATCTACTTAACCTTATTAAGCAAAACATCTAGGGTTAATTCATAACCCAGGTCAGGGATGTTACAACAGTGGTCATCTCCAGCGCGTCCAACCAGCGCTGATTGGCATGCCGTACAGCCTGCTGCAGGCGGTTTGCGCGAGATGGTTCACTAGGGAAAGCTGGCCAACCCTCTTCAGGTCGACGGGGTACCACCAGGCTCTCACCAAGATGAGGCCATGGTCGTTCATGGCTCAGGAGTGCATCATCCCCCATGGTTAGGGTTTACATGATGAAGAACAAGAAGAAGATAGGAAAGATAGTGGGAGGTGCGGAAACTCTCTGGAACTCATCCCAAAGGGTCTACCCCTTTTATATAGGGTGAGAAACGAAGACGTGAGTTGTATATACATGGCTCAAAGAGCCCCTTTCCCAAAAGGAATCATATTCCTTCAAGGATAAGAAAACCTTCTCTCTCTTCTTAATCGTTTTGATATTCTTTTTTCTTTAAATATTAGGAATTCGAAATTCCTCTTAATTAATCTATTTTACACTTGCCTTCTATCCCATAGGCACGAATTTCTATTTCCTTTAATAGAAATTACTTTCCTTTTCAACAAAACCTCCTAATTCATTAATAATGTATCACATTATCTTTTTATATTGCAAATTTGGTATTTTATCTTTCTTTCCTTTTTATTGGGACTCCTTGGATCCCAAGACATTCCACTATTTCGAAATTCCTCCATAAGGATACTTATTATCCTTCTAGATGCATCTAAATGCATTATTTCACATTATCTTGTTTATTTCTCATTAAATTATTTCTTTTTGAGGATTTCTCTTTATTTCTCTTTTATTTTCCTTATTGGTATTCCTTTTATCATTAGGAATCTTTGGAATACGAAATTCCACCAAGAATAACTCGATTATACATCTTTTCACATATTTTCCACATTTCATCAATGTTTTCAATTTCTTTGTTAATAAAGAAATACTTATTTGATCTTCTCTTGTATTATTGCCTTTTCTTTGCAACTTTGGACTCCTTGGAATCCAAGGAACCCATGTGGCACGAAATACACCTTTGGATTATATTATCTTGCCTTCTACAGGTTTCCACATCTTTCTTTTCTCAATTTCTCAATTATTCATTAACTAATTGAATTTCCTGGTTATTGGGCCCAATAGCCAATAAAGCCCACAAAACAATCATCAAGGCTATTGTAAATGAAATCCATTTATTCAAAATAGATTATATCATTATTCGTTCAAATATCTTTAATAAGAGAAATTACATTTCTCTTCCAAAGGAACCCAAAATTTAGGGTTGTAACAAGGTGGCTCAACCTTATTCTTTAGGTGGCCTGAACATCAAGAATCCAACAGATATTGCTTACTATGCTAATGCTAAGAGGGTGGATCATCTCCTCTGACACCCTCTTAGTCCTTGGAGCTGCTGGATACACATCAGATATGGAGAGGAATGCTTGGAGATGGATGTTAAAAGACCTGATATCTCTAGATCTATGAGAGCCATGATCAACTGCTAGACCAGTCTGAAACATGATTACAGCTCAGTTGGTGGGTAGTAGCAGTTAGTTGTCCCACGTGCCAAGCCTTGAGTGTGGGTGGTTTTGTGACATGTGGCCCCTTGGCATGATTTGCAGTGGTTTAAGGGGCACCAATCGAAATGGAGCTTCAATGCTTATAGAGCTCTTCTTGGCAAACTCACTACAATGGATAGGCTCCTCAAGTGGGAGTTGGTGGTTAATCCTATCTCCGGTTTGTGAAAGAATGAATTGGATTCCAATAATCATCTTTTTTTGGAGTGTGATTTCACCAAGTATTGCTGGAAAAGAGGCATTCTGAAATGTGATTTGGGCAGTGCACCCCCGTGTGACCTCCAAGCTATCTTATTTTGGCTTCTTGACCAATCTAGATGCAACCAAGATTTCAGGAGCTTTTGTGGGCTGATTTTCTTTTCTATCATCTTCCATGTATGGGGGGAGAGAAATGCCAAGATTCATGGTAAAGGGGAGAGTGACCCCTAAATTTTTTTATCTCATTGTAAATAGAGTCAAGTGGATGTTTAAAGCTAAACCAAAATGGCTTGATGGTGTGGCTCCTATTATTACCTACATGTGGTGTAATTGAGCCTGATTGTACAGTATATGGGTGTTTGCCCTATACTTCTTTTGAGTTATGAGAAATATTTTACTTGATAAAAAAAATCATCACAAGTGTTCTACTTCAAAGATCTAAGGAGAAAATTGTCTATTCTCTAATGTTGATATTTGGGCATGTATGACTTGAATTTCACCATATTAGGATTTGCAAATTTAGGTATTTGGAGTGTGACTGTCTAATTTGAAATCACTCAACTAGATGAATTAGAGACAAATGAGTGGAATGGTTTCATCATCATCAAATCAAGGGTTTCAATATTCTCCCCTTTTTGAAGATGACAAGCCATTCCTCAATGTATTGAAAGCTTTTTAAATAAATAAATAAAATCATACTTTTGGAGAAACCTAGGAGTTTCAATGAATTGACTACATATGCTCCCCTTAAATTTATGCTAACAACTCACATACTCCCCCTCAATGTATGCTATCTCTTGTAAGGTTAGTTTTCATAACATCTATATAAATTACGTCTTATCCACATGTATGTCTTCTCCATTTTGCATAAGACATGTGTTCTCACCACTTGCCATTTCAAACAGTGGGATTTGAAGAGTTAAAATGCAACTTGTTTGAAAAGGGAGAGTAGAAGACAAAAAAAGGGCTTGTCCAAGTAATGTATCCAAAGTAAATCAAGACATGCAATTGAACAACCCTAGATGTAATTCTAGCAATAACCAAGGCAATGTTATGCAAGAAAGTAAATCAAGATATTAGATCTGGAAATGAATGAACAAGCCTAAGTAAGCATGAATAAGGATATAATCATAGCTTATAGTTGGATACAGATATATGATTAAAACTATAGCTACATGTAGATGGACTAGTAGTAGATGATATCACATGCTAGGACTATTAGTAGGAACTAGGTTATGGCAAAATATGTAGAAGTTAAAAATCTATGAGTATATGTAGAGAAATATCCATACAAAGAAATATGCAATTCAAGAAAGATGATTACCACTAAGAAAAACAAGGTTGCATCAAAACAAGATATACAACTAGATAGATATAGTGAGGACAACAGAAGCAAGTTAATCACAACCATAGGTTCAAAAGAGATCATCATCAAAACATGCAGAACAACTCAAGACAAGTAATTGAAAGATATAGAGATACCAATAGCAGGAGCAATAGAAAGATAAAGTTGTATGCAAGATAGGAAACTTAAAAGCATGGAAATAAGCATGTCACATAAAAAGGTACCAAGGGGAGTGCCAATAGAATAAGTCTATTGGTTGAGAAATCTAGTTGAGAGGGGAATTTTCATCAGAAAATACATATGCATATTCAGTACATAGTGTTGTCGGTCGAGTTTCTAGGTTGAACTTCTCAGTCAACAATAGTTGCTGGAAAAACCCCATGGTGTCTGTTAGTTGAGTTTCCTCAGGAAAAACTCAGTCGACAACAACTTCTCTCAAACTAAAGGATGTATATCAATCAAGTTTCCTCAAGACAAACTTGACAAACAACAGTTGTTGTCAAAACACACATTTTTTATAAAAACATGTCTAGAGGTATGATAAATATGTGAGCAATGTCCAAACATGTATATGCAAGTTATTAATGCACTATGAAAGAATAAGGGGTAGTTGTTGAGCAAGAAAGTGATGAGAATCACAATATGCCAATTTTAATCCAAAAATCATATGTAAAGCGCATATAAGCTTGACAAAACAAACAAAGTTTGGGTATGAAAAGAATATATCTACCTTTGGAGTACATGGATCTTCTTCACCTTGAGAAGATTTCTGACTTGATGAAGCATGGAAATCAATCACCTTCTCCTTCTTCCTTTGATTCTTTTCTTCAAGCTCCTATTCTTTTTGTTGGTTGAGTCTAACTTCATGTTCTTGAAGGTTTCCTATCAATTCTTAAATGGAAATAGAAGAAAGAGGTTTTGTTTTTTCTACGACAGACACCTTCCTATCCTATTGGCTAGGAAGAGAAAAGAGAATTTTTGGGTTCACCTTTTCTTGATCCATGTCATAACCTAGGAAGGAAAAACATTTGCAATGGTGTTTATCCTTGAGAACATTTCAACCACACTCTCCTCCTTTCCCACCTTGAATCCTTCATAAAGTTCATTGAGCATATACACTCTACTTCACTTGCTCTATCACCTGTTAAGTGATACATAGCTTTCTCCATATTGCATAGGGCGTGTCAAAGAAGAAATACAGTTGAACTCGGTGGGGGAAAGAGAGGAATAGAGGATGTTGATGACTCTTGCATTCAAGGTTGCTTTCTTCAAAATAACATCTTCCCTTCTTCTAGCTTTGTCTCATGTAGCATGTATGGAAGATCAACAATATTCTATAGCTCAAGACTTGATCCTTTAATGAGTAATTGCATACTTCTCTTCCAAATAGGAGGTTGCTCCCATCAAAAACCAAAATGTGGAAGTAGTATTTGCCTCCTTGATTATCACCCATCTTCTCCTACTTGTAGAAGTAATGTTTGGAGTAGACCTAGATCTGATACCAATTGTTGGATCAAT
Source organism: Alisma plantago-aquatica (assembly GCA_963693085.1). Lineage (NCBI taxonomy): Eukaryota > Viridiplantae > Streptophyta > Magnoliopsida > Alismatales > Alismataceae > Alisma > Alisma plantago-aquatica. The sequence continues at coordinate 544,072,289 of OY856415.1, forward strand.
AATGGGCTCTAGAGGGGGTGAATATACTACAAAAAAAGGTCTTTCTTCATGGGCTAATCCCATGGAAATATTCTCTCTAGAGGCTCTACCAAATAGGAACAACTATGGGCTTGTCCCTTAGAAATGGTCAGTGAAGAGAACCCATGTGACAAATACCAGTGGCCCTCAAAAATACAATTGTCACAAACTAGGTGACCCTCAAAAAGGTTATATTGAGGGACTATTTAGTCTTCACAAATACATTTTTGAGGTCTTGTTTAATTCTCAAAAATACATTTTGAGGGCTTGTTTAATTCTCACAAATACATGTTTGAAGGACTTGATGATCCTGACAAATACATTTTTGAGGGGCTAATACCTTCATTAATGTTATTTTTTCAGGGGCTATATGACCCTCATCAATACAATTTTGATAGATGGTTTATTCTTCATCACTAATTTTTTGAGGGACTAAAAACCTTCATTAATATATTTATGAGAGACTAATGGACATTATTTATTTATTCATTAATTTATTTAATTGTTTTAAGTTAATTGTTATTCTAAAAAATACCAATTATCAGATATTTTTTTAACTTTAAATCCGAAGCAATATTTATACAATATTCACATGACATCATAACAAAATTCACACACCAAAATTTCTCACACGAATGTCGAATAACCAAAATCAATATCTATAATTGAACCAAAATATTATCCATACACTACATAGTCAATGTTAATAGAACTAAAATTATATAAAATTTGATATTGATAACAATCAACACATCATGTCTGAAACTCCCATCATCTAAAATGTCTTCAAATTCCTTCAAATGGTGTGGTGCTCTTCATGAATGTCATCCTTCATACGATTACTATTAGTAGAGCAAAAACCACTTAAACAAAAATCATTAGATCTTCAAGATATTTCCCAAGACAATATTTCTAGTATAAAGATTGATTACAACTAAACATGCAAAGCAAGGGACACAAAGAGAGATTGCACAAGCACTAAATAACACATGTATTTATAGTGGTCCCAACCTCCAAACTAAGAGATGTACATACACTATATAGAGGGGTCAATCTCTAGGATTTTCAACCATGTCTCCTTGTATTTCATTATAAGAGTTACAACATAAGACCACCCTTTTCTAGGTCAAGGGCTAAACTAGCATTCGTTTTTGTAGCAAGAAGTTACTAACCATTACAAATCCACGACCAAGAGTTTTCCACCTTACCAAGGACTAACCTATTCTTACAACAAGTCTTAGGCCTTCACCAAGGACTTACCCACTCTTGAAATGAGTCTTTGACCTTCAAGGTCTTATCCAATCTTGACTTGGATCTTCTGCCTTTGACTTCATCTTCACCAAGGAGAAGCTTTTCACCAAGGGACTCCTTCCCTTCTTCTTCACCTCTCTTAGCCAAGAGAGGGAATCTTCATCTACATGGTAGAAAGAGAAACTAGGAGGTAGTATAAGTGAGAACCTCACAATATATACATGTAGCACTAGGCCTCTTACAAATATCCTCATCACTCTCATGGATGTAGCAAGTGATTAAGCTCATGAGAGTGGATGGAGGCTATTTGGAGGCAAACTCTCTCAACTATAGTATAGTGACCTTCATAGTGCTTGGTTAACCATTGGATGAAGCTCAAGGGTCTTATTTATAGTTGAGGATGCCTCCTAGACATTAGAACCATTTAGGATTAATTTATATCCCATTTTAGGGAGAGTCCAATGGATATATTTCACTTTCAGACTCTCTCCAACAGATACTTCTTGCACAACAAAATTGACAATCGGTTAAGTTAGGTCGAAGGATTACCCAACCAATAAAACTCCATGTCTTTCCAGCTACATTGGTCTCCCAACTTATCTATTGATAAGAAACTCAGTCGACATAGGTTCTTGTCAAGGCCTATATCAAGGGTTATCGGCTGAGTTACTCAGGGCTAACTCGGCCGACATGACTACCTATCTTAGACTTTTCGAAGGCCTCTAAAGTACAATATGATTTGTCTTACAAGTGTTTTACATCAAAGATGGAAGGAGAAAAACTATATGTTCTTCAATCTTAACCTTTGTGCATGTATGACTTGATTTTCTCCAAATTAGGATTTACAAGTTTAGGTATTTGGAATGTGTTAATCTATTAAGCCACTCAAGTAGAATCATTAGACACAAATGAGTGGAATGGTTCAGTCATCATCAAAACAATGATGTAATTTAGACCTTAGGTCAACATTATGTACATGAGAAGGATGTATACCTTTCCCTTATTACACAATGTACATGGAAAAAGATATACATATATTAATGATTTGGTGCAGTCTACAAGCATCTTGGAAAAAGAGTGCAACATCCTCCACCAATTCTTGCATCTCTGTTGTCTTCTCCTTAATTCTATGAGTTGGTGACTTCTTGGAGTTCTTGTGGATGTTGGACTGTCATGAATAAGACCATGCGTTCCTGCAACTGTTCAAGAAACATCTTCCTCTTCAACCTATCTGGTTATCCTCACACATGTCTAAGATGTCAAGCTATCGAAGAGAAGATTTTCCATGCTTTTTAAGACTTCTCGAAGGCAAAAGAGACTCAGGACCGTATGGCATGGATTAATGGACACCAACATTTATATAACTACAATCTACAAGCTTGGTTGAGAAAATATACAAAGGAAGTGATAGATGAAATCAATAGGTACCATGCCTTCAATCAATTTGAGTGCATAACTTGAGTTTCATACACATTTCCTATCTATGCACAAGATCATTCTGAAAAAATATGCCACACACTATGCCAATCAGATCTTAAAAGCACTACTTCTAGGCCTTCAACCCTTCTTACCCTTGCTTGCAATACCAAGGTAATCCTTTCTCTAAAGCCACCTTCAAAGATTTAGGAGCACTGCCCCTAACTGTTCTGTTTGATCACAAAGATATAAATAATGCTTATCCTACATGTTGTGAAACATTGAACAAGTAACAAAAATATTATTATCAAAAGGTTAAAATATGAAATTCAACCTCCTTCATATTCACAACTACAATTCTTGCTAACAAGGTTTGTACTTGTGATTGCAATGTCAACATTATCTACAATGGTATGTAATAGTTCCAATCACATCATAATTCCAAATGACACAAAATAAAATTTGAAAATAAAAAGTCAAAGGCATGTTCATAATGGGCATATCTTACAAAAAGACATTGTCAAGTACCTTTCTATTCTATGTCCAGTTACAATAGTTGATCAAATCAGTATTGAAGTAGACTTCATTTGTAAGGCATGCATAGTTAAACAATTAAGGAAATTAAATCATCTATGAGTGACTAATTGTGTACTACACTTGCATGAAATGATTTATAACTCTGTAATATAGTTCCATACACACAAAGTTAACCTTTGTGATTTGTCCATTCACACTAGATTTCATAAGTTGGTAGTTCTATAGATTTATCAATTCTATCTGGGAAAAACATGTTAACCATATCAAGTAAACTACAAAACTAATGTGCATTGGTAATTGATTTTCATTTTAAGTGTTTTAAAAATATATGTAAGTTTTGGTCTTTTTAGATGCCAACAAATAAACTTGTTTGACATATAATCATCCATACTAGTGAACTATTTCTTGCCAACAATTTGTTAAAAAAAACTTATGGACGAAATATGTAGCTAGCCTGACAGTATAAGTAGCTGTAAATTTAGCTTCACCTCATAATGTGTTTTGGCCACATTGATGAACTAGAACAACATATTTGTTGCATGTGCTTGCCAATTATTAGGATAATGCTTAATGTATGCATTTTGATGTGATGGTATGCATCTTTAACCTATCTTGATGGAGTATTTTGTTTCGATTCGGAAGTTCAAGTTTTAATTCATCTCCATAATAAGTTTTTTTATATGAGAAGTGCTACTTTTGTTTTAGCTCCAGGCATTTACAAATGTTATGTTTTTCTACAAGTTCCAAATATAGACTTTATCTCTATAGGGTAATACATGTGGGCATGACTATAATAGAGAATCTAAATTCACTTTCTTGATTGATATCATTACAGTCACATGAAAAGTGGTGATGAAAGAAATTCTCTTTATGAATTTCTCTTTCTGAATCCAAGTGGTCAATCAACATAGGAATACAATATCTCCGAACATAGCATTTGATTCTTACCCCTAGATTATGACACATTGATCATTTGACAAATATCAATTGGTTCATTAAAACTTGGATCTATGCCAAGAGTAAGACATTGGCTTACCAATGCATGTTAATGAGTATTCCCTTATAAATATGTAAGACTTATTGACAATTTCTACTTTGTCGCATAACAAAATCAAGCTATAACCACTACAAAAAATTGTCTCTACCATAAAAAATGTATCAAAAACCATGAATTTTGTAGCTATAAGATTTATCTACACTTATCCTTATATTTATATATGAAGCTAATACCCATGTAGCTAATTATTTTTTCTATATTTTTGTAAAAATATAATTAGTTATTGATTTAGCTACAAATTCATATGTAACCCTAACTATAGATAAAAGTTGTCTTTACACACAAAAATCTAGTTCAAAGGTGGGTGTGCATCATATACATATCTGTCTCATTTTCTCTACTCCCTTCGTATCTGACTCAACCATGTAGTTCAACCCCACATACGTACGATTTTAGTTGCCCATACTTATCACCAATACCGACTCTAATTATTCTAACAGTCAACTATTTTCAGCCTCTTCTACTATTCAAAATTTTCATTCTAGAATCATTCAAATGCCTTAATATAATAATTTCACATGTGATAGAAAATAAAAATATGAACAAACCCTTCTACAGTCAATGGAAGTCAATTTACAATGTTTCAATGGCATTTGACTCTATTCCACTTCATTGAACTAAATTACCATTGTCATTGTTTCCCGCCTACTAATCCTTATTGTCCTTGCTCTCATCAACATCATTCATGCATGTATTTATTATACAAATCATAACAAATGTGCAAAGTCTATAATAATAAATCAATTTTCTTATGGAGAGTGAATTATAACATTCCCTTTTAGCTTTCCCTGTTGTAGGGCTTATTATTAGTGGTTCTTGCTGACTCAATCATGTCAAGATATTTGACATTGGAGAGTTGCAAGTTCTAGTTCTCTACCCATGCCATCATAGTCCCCCATTTTTAGGTGTTTCTCCTTGGACTACACGGAAATGCTATTTTTTTTAACTTAACGTTCATTTTGACTGCAAGTAATTGAGCTTTTTTAACCAAGTCGGGCTCAGTCAACTATGATAGTACTTAATTGAGGTTTAATGATAACCTCAGAATATTATAAAATTTTAGGTTATCCTTTTATTTTTAATTAGACAAAAACTCAAGGCATTATTGAAATTAGTTAAGCACACACAATTCCTTTAATTTTAAGAAATTGCGTTCATGGACCAAAATTCAAAACAAATACATAGAATTCTAGGGTTTTTATAAGAACCTTATTTAATACTCAAGTTGAAATAAAGTAAAAGAAATGCAATAAATTTTAGTTTATAACATCCTTCCCTCCTATATCGATTTTTTCCCCTCAAAATTCATCCTAGCTAGAAAAGAGATGTGATGTGCTTTATCCATATCCGTCTACAACTCCCATGCTACTTCATCCTTGTTGAGGTGTTTCTAAATAACTTTAACAGTCTCAATTATAATATTAGGGAGCTCCTTCACCTTTGAATCCAAGATCCTTACAGGTTCCTAAGGATAGAACAACCTACCCTAGAGTTTAATTAGTTCAATGTTTAACATTAGACATGTAAACAGATTAGATACGGAGTGAAGACTGCTATATCCAATATTTGAATCTGAAACAATATATTTGATCCAATAGCCAATGGATATCAAGTATTAATATCCGAATTCAATCCGAACAAATAATATCTGAATTGAGATAAATATCCAATCCAGACCTAAAATAATAAATTTATTGTTAATTAGTATATTATATATAGAAAATATTGATATTACTATGAATGTATACGATAAATTATCTATATTTTCATATATAGATAATAATTATTTAATAATATATGTATATATTTATCAGATTGGGATTTTTTGGGATCCGATATAGCCATATCTGATATCCTATCTGAAACTTTTGGATATGAAATTTGATTTCTTAAACTCAATCCGGATTATGCAAAAGTCCGGTTTTTTTTTCAAAATTTCAAACTCGAATTCGGATTGAATGTGCAAATTTTGGATATCCATTTATAGTCCTATTCAACACATAGCCATGATCCTTCACATAGATTCAAGTTGGACACATGGGTCACATCATGTATCATATCATACTAAGGTGGAAGGGCAAGACAATAGGCGGCCTCACCATTCCTTTCCATAATCTCAAACAAACCCACATATTGAGGACTTATGTTTTCTCGATTCAGGGGTCAGATCTTAAGAAACACATGATATCCTACCAAGAAGTGTAAACCCATGCAATTTGCATCCACATAAGACTTTTTTTTATCATGTGCCTTCCTTAGTCTCTACTTGATCAAAGTGATGTTATTTGCATATAATTGTAACTCTTCTGATCTAAGCGGGGTCCTCTTAGTGACATCATCCCAATGAAGGGGCAGTCGACAAAGCTTTCAATAGAGATTCTCATATGGAGGTAACTTGATGCTGGATTGGTAGTTGTTATTATAGGCTAAGTTCGATAATGCTAGATATTTCTCCCACAATCCATCCCCAATGTTGGACACATGCCCTTAAAAGATCTTCCAGGGTCTAGATTGTGTGTTCTGACTGCCCATCAGACTAAGGGTGGTAGGTAGTGCTAAACTTTTAGCCTTGTGCAGAGTTCTTCTTGAACATGCTTCCAAAGATTGGTGATAAACTTAGGATCATGATTACATATTATAGAATTTAGAGCTTCATTTAAATGAACTATCACCAATATGTATAGCTTGGTTAGGTTAGAAACCCTAGAGGTAATTTTCAAGGTGAGTAAATGTTCTGACTTTATTAGGAAGTCCACCACGACTCATATTTTTGGGTGTCCTAATCTGGTATTGGGGAAATCTATCATGAAATCCATGGTAATATGATCCCATATCCTTTTGGGGATCTTAATGGATTGTAGTAAGCCACCTTGTTGTTGGTGTTCAACTTTCATCATTTACATGTGAGATAGTTAGCGACAAAAAAGGCTATGTCTCGTTTCATTCCTGGCCACCAAAAAGGTCATTGCATGTCTTTGAAGATCTTATGGTGTAAGGTGTACTTCAATCCATGGGCTTCTTGTAGATGTGAGCCTTCAGTGGCGAGTCTTTGGGAACCTAGATACAATGTTTTTTACAAAATTCATCCATACACTTCCACAAAGAGGTGAATTTGAGGCTTTGCATCTTATCGATGTTAGTGTTGGCCGACTGCTACTAACTTAGACAACATGCCAAGGATGATGTGGAAGCTGGTCAGATAGAGCTGACTTGCCAATAGTTGTGGGTTCCATCTGACAAAAATCTTCAAATCTCCTTCATTGGGTGGCTAAACTGGATGCACAACTGAGCTGTTTGGGACTGAGGGCATCAACCACCATGTTAGTATTACTGAGATGGTAGGCTGTAGTGAAGTCATGCTTCTTTAGATACTCCATGAATCATTGTCATTGTATGTTAAGGTCGTTTGACATCAACAAGCACTTCAAGCTCTTTTGGTCGGTGAAGATGTCAAAGGTGGCTCCATACAAGTAGTGTCACTATATCTTCATGGCATAGAAGACAGTTCCAAGCTCCAAATCACAACTCAGGTGTTCAAATCATTTGTCTTGAGCTATCTCAAGGAAAAGGCAACAGCATGCTGGTCCAACTCTAAGACCCACCCTAAGCCCATATTTGATGTATTAACTAAGATTATGAATCTATTATTGCCCAAGGGTAGGGTCAACACTAGGGACGACGTGGGATTTTACTTTAGTTCATGGAATTGAGCTTCAAAAATGCCAGACTAAACAAAATTTTCATGCTTCTGGGTAATCTTGGTGAGAGGAAGAGCGATCTTCGAGAAATGTGGGATGAACCAGTGGGAATATCCAACTAATCCCAACAAACTGGGTATCTTGAATGGTGGCATTCATGCTTGTCAATCACAAATCACTTTGGATGGGTCCACCACAATAGTCCCTCTAAGTATGATGTATCCTAGAAACATGACTTGGTCTATCCAAAACTTGCACTTTGAGAATTTCCCATAGATTGTATGTTCTATTAGGATATCAAGGATCATAGTTAGGTATCTCAATGTTCTTCTAGGTTGTCTAATAAGATTAGGATGGCATCTATGAACACTATGATGAAGGTGTCAAGTAAGGGTTGAAGCACACTATTCATGAGATTCATGAACATGCTCTAGGCATTAGATAATCCAAATGACATGACTGGGAACTCATAATGTGTAACGTCCCAGGATTTGAGGCCTCAGATAACATGATCTTAAAAGGAATTATTAGACTACCCATATCACCAAGGTGCACCTCCTTTTTCGGGATCCCATCACTAAAGAACTCCATAGTTAAGCGTGCTCACCTTGGAGTATTACTAGGATGGGTGACCAGTTAGGAAGTTGACCCTGCCTTGCTCGTGAGTGAGGATAAAGCATGCAGTTAAGGCTAGTGGTGGTATGTGGGGCCAGTTGTCATTCCGAAAACTCTACTAGAGCCTAGGGCAGTGGGCCCGGGCGTTACATAATGCCCATAACGGGTCCCTAAAGCAATTTTCAGGATGCCTTCTTTCTAACTCATACTGGCAGTACCATGATTGTGGATTGATCTTTAAGAAGACTCAAGAGTTTTTAGCTGATCAAGCTTGACATCTATTTGGGGTAGAGGGTACCTATTTTTAATCTAGCTTGGTTTAACATCTAGTAGTTGATACACATATAGAGTGACCCATACTACTTTTTCACTAAGAGGACTAGAGTTCCCTAAGGGGAGGTGTTGGTTTGAATGAAGCCCTTGTATAGAATTTCATTTAGATTTTTTAATAAACTAACCAACTCAGAGGGGGCCATTCTATAAGGGCCCTTAGAGATTAGGTTCGTCTTGGGTGCTATCTCTATGGAGAATTGTACTTGTCTTTCTAGAGGTATGCTGGGACAATCATTTGAGAACACATCAACATAGTCATTGATTACCTCTATTTCCTTGAGGGTCATTCTTTAGAATCTGGCTCGATTACTATGGATAGGAATTGCTTGACAACCCTTTGCTATTATCCTTCTTGCCTTAAACACTATGAGTTTCCCTCGTGTGCTAAACTAGAGAAATGAAATTGATCTCCTTATAGTAATCAAAATATTATGAGAAGGATTTTTGGAGTGTGGATCTAGACCTTGAAGGTTAGACCACCAGGATTTAGGGATGAGTCATCTAGTGTGATTCTGACCCTAAATCCTTTGTTGTGATAGTCTAATCCATGAGGAATAAACTCTGATAAAATGAAAACTGTGAAACATGTGAATGTGATGATAAGTGATATGCTAATATGTTGTTATGTTAGTTCATATTTAGTGTACTCGAGATGAGGACCTGAGCCTCTTTAGGAAAACTTGTAGTGGACGAGGGTCTATTGTCGATGTCTTAGGGTGACTGACTAAACCCTAAGATAGTGACAGTGAGTTGTTGATACAAGCATCAGGTGTGGTGACTTCTACTTGGTGAGGTACAAGACAACTAGTTTTAGGGTAAATGAATAAAACATGACAAGCCATGTAGAATACAAGTTGAATCATTCATACATGACTTTTACTGCTAGCCGATACACATGTTATTGTTGAATATGTTTCTTGTTGTGGAAATTAATCAATCTTATATAAAGATAATATATTTCCATATTCTTAATTTTCTATTCTAGAATATGATCTTACAGGTTGAAAGGTGGTTGATGTTGGATTCAATATCCACTATGAATATAATTGATTTTATTTTTCATTTCAATAGCCCCGACTTCGTAGACATGTCTTATGCGTACTTCAGAGGACTGCAGGATGTGTCCCTGGTCTGGCTGGTGGGGTGTCATAAAGATAATATTATTCTTATGTCTTGATTCTATTTTCTTAGATATTGACTTAATAATCCTACAATCAAGTTGTCATTCTAAAGTATTTAGCATCTACTGATCTATTACTATACATGCTCTGAAAAATGTTTTAGAGTTGTATTTGCCTAAGTGAATACCATATTTGATTAATCAGAATATTTGTCTTAAACTAAATTTGATCAATTGCTAGAACTGTGACGTCCCCGGATTTTCTAAAACTTAATATGATGTGTGACGTCCAAATTGAAACCCTCACCTCAGCGAGAAACCCAATTTAAACATCCCACACGAGGCTAAGAAGAAGAAACTCAAGGGAGTCAGAAGGAACATACATCAGTAGCACATGCACATGAACAATAAACAAACCAAAACACATGTTCACCATTCAACATATAATTACAACATGAATTGTTACAACATTTGATATTACATATTGAACAGCAAACTATACATATACATGTACTACAACTAAACTACAGGATCTTAAGACAACAGGTCCACCTGTACATCAGCTCGCCACACAACTCTCACTATCCTGGATCTTCAAGAGCATAACCACAACCTATACAAAAAAGATTACATGCGGTACACGTCAGCACAATATTTCATGAATATTGTACTGAGTACGCCTACGTGTCTTTTATATACCTCTCATCATATCTTGGCAATAAGATAAAACTAATATACTTGGCAGTAACAGAAGAATATAAGAAAAACATATACTTGCACGAAGATGTTCATTAACAAAAGAGAACACATATTTTAAGCTCATTTTCCATTATATCATCCATGCATTTACTACCTCAGAGTTGAATGCATTAAGGCCTTTATGATCTACTACCAAAGAGTTGGATCATTTCACAATGTGATCTACTACCAAAGAGTTGGATCACTTCCAAGTACTTTACTACCAAAGAGTTGAAGTACTTATTTCCAGCACTTTACTACCAAAGAGTTGAAGTGCTTAGATATAATGGAACAGACATATTATGTTTCATGTGTTCATAGCAATAAGTATCGAAGATCATGCAACATATCATACAAGAACAATAATTTCATCCAACATCATATGCCAAGTATTTTACTACACATATAACACAAGCATAATGTATAATAAGCCAAGTAAGAGGTAATAGCGTACCTTGATCAGGAAAGAAAACCTAAACATCATATTCCTCATGTCATCTATATCTTTGTTAAACCTGATCAAACAAGACCATATACTATCATTAGGTTCTCATCTTATTATATCTCATCTTAACCCTAATCGTGTTCATTAGGGTTTTCTTAACTCATTAGGATATTCCCATCATTACTTGCTTCCTTGTCTTAGAATCATCTTACTGATGCCATATTCCAAATTATTTACTCATTAGCTGATAATTGTATTTTCCATCATTATGTGAACCTATTAACCCTAGATTACACGCATTAACCTAAATTAGGGTTTCATGATATGTATTAAGGTTCATCTTCATATAACATCAATTATATGCATATAACTGATATCTGAGTTACATCCTAACTTCAGATTACTGATATGAACTTACACTGTGAATTTCATCATTTATTGACCATGTATGCATTTAATACATTTTATCTAGGGTTATTAGCCCTAATTAGCCATATTAAGCAAATTATATGATTTCGTACATCATCATGACCATAACTGACATCAGTGCATTATAAACATTATTATAGACTTATTGGAATTTTTCCACAATTTTAGAACATCATTTGACATTTATTATTCATCAATTAAGCATTTCACTACTATCAAGATATCACTAATATTAATGCATCAAAAGCAGGATATTATGATTCCATCTTGTTATACGCATTTTTCTGAGAAGTTTGGTATATTATATGTATTTTTCTGACATCGTATGCATTTTATACGAATTATACAAGATCCTAACTTATTTTGGGATTTTACCTTTTTCGGCCTATCAGCCATCGCCACGTGTCCTTGAGGAGGGCGCGGCTCCTTTGCTCGCGGGGACCCTCCTGATCCGGGTCTGCGGTTGGTCCTTCTCCTGGTTTGCACTGGGCCGGCCGGTTCACTTGGTTGACTAAGAGTCGGACCGGGTCCGCTCCATTCTCCTCCCTTCTTTCCCACGCGATCCAGGAACAGAGTGCCGCCGCGAGGCAGCCTCTCCGGTGAGCAATAGCCCATGCTCGAGAGCTCCTCGTCAGCTCCGAAGGCCTCCCTCACCTTCGCCGACTAAAACCACACCGCCACGGCTACTCGAAAGATCCCTACAACCTCTGGCTCTCCTGTTAGGTGGGAGCGCCGCCGCCACCTTTGGCTGCGGCGGAGCTAAGGGGAAGATCGCCTCTGCTCGCTCTCCTGTCGACTTGAAGCTTCTGAAATCTTTGCAGAACCTCCATGAACACCTCTGCACCCTCTAATTGCGGCGGGAACAACCTCGGATGGCCTCCGACCTTGGTCTTCTTCTCTGGCAAAGGTACCCTCGGCCACCTTCAAGACTGCCTTAAGGGCCTGCGGGAAAAGATGGGTCGAGTTCCCCTGATCTCGAGCTTCATTTCCGCCTGCTTAACTCTGATGGATTTCGTCTGAGCTCTCCTCTATCACCATATGCTACCTCCGCTTCCCACCTGCAAGTGGCAGTGGAGAAGCCCCGAAGTGGATGCACCTGAACCCACTCCCCTCTTGACGGAAAAATGCATATGAGGGGTTAGGTTGTAGGTCTCTACGAGGTGAATAAAACCTCCCACTCTTGTTCTCACTTTGGACCACGATGGTGATGTGCGGTCGTGGGAAGGATCGTGACCGCAGCTGTTCCCCCCCCACCTTGCTCTAACCGCAAGGTTAGAGACAAAACGACGACCCTTGATCTTCAATCCAACGGTGTGAGTCAGTCCTCCAGATGAGTCTATCCGCGGCTCACTCAGACTAATGGTCCCAGACACTAGGTCAGCTGTGGACGGCCCAGATTCGGCCACACGGGCCCAACCTAGACCAAGGGGCGTGACACTCTCATTGCCCTTAGACATTGGTCTAAATAATCCTCAAAAACCACATTAAATCACTATATTCAAACCTACATAACCTCTTATAGGAACCTCCGAATGCCACCAAAATTTGACCATAGGTTTTGTACCACTCAAGCTACCTTCTACTCAAATTTGGTGCAAAAACTCAAATGTTAGGTCATCCAATTAAATTCCTCAAGAAGGTATATAAAGAGAGATCTTAATCATGATACCAACCTCACATCAACATACTTACTTTATCAAAAGCTTGAATCTCTCAATCTAACTGAAACATATGCTTTCACTTAAGTCATTGGACATTTTAGGATTCCTAAAGTCCACTCTATCACATCCTACACACCTTAAAAGAAATTTCGTCCTCGAAATTAAGCCAGAAAACCCACTTTGTCACATCATATACATCTTAAAGGAACTTTCGTCCTCGAAAGTAAAGCATACTCATACTTCCAGGGAAAACTTTATCTTTCCTTCATCTTCATATAGGAACTATTCTAGGTGTATCATATCCGTAAAGGTTACCTAAAACCATGCATCCAAAGCACTATTAGGGGGGTTTACAACCATCTTGGGTGCACAAACACTCCATTCAATGATGAACTCAAGGTTTTGAAACTCAGATTATGTCATGACATATCTCATATATTACGTTTGCTTCCTTATGTTTAGCCATGCATTAGGGTTTTCACATCATATTACCATGTTCCCAAGGAGTTAACCCAAGTTAACCCATACATCAAGGTATCATCCACATTTTATTTAGTTCATTGTTAGAACATGTTCATCATTGACATATGCCTTTTAGGAGGGAGTTAATTATCATTAACTCACTTTATCCATCTGGATCATATTAAGGTGCCATCATCATTATGTTGTGCTAATTTTCAAACTATATATTTTCATCTTATTAAGCACTAAGATTAACACCTCATGTACATGTTTCATTCATTTGATTTTTATTTCATTGCTCACAACAATTGCAACATATACTAGTGATTTCATCACAATAATAACCAACATTATCAAATTATCATCATTATCATGTACATGGTTAGCCATTTATGCATTGATATCTATTAAACCATCTCTAGGTTTCCATCATATCATGTCTATATATCACATATCGAGATTAATCGCATTCTTACATATATTATATCGTGGTTGTGCTAGACCAACTTATACAAGTGGCTCATCAAACATATATCAAAAACTTTGTCTAGTCCAATTGAGGTTCTCCTAACCCATACCACGAGGGTAGTTTCATGCCCAGTCTCTCTGAGCTCACTCATCTCTTTGAGTATCTCATAAGCACATGCTTTATTCTCCCTCCTTGGTTTAGGGTTTTTAGGTATACCTCATTGACACTAGCGATTGCTTCACAAGCTCTAGCCACATGAGCGCAAACCAAAACATGATATGGCATACTATCATAGATCTCTACCCATGAAACATCTTACCCAAAACTCTCTTATATGCACCACTAGATTCCTATGTGGGAAACCACCAACCCGAGCATGAGGCTTCACAGAAACTAACATAGCTACCTCCTCCAGGGTCTTGGGCTCTCTCCCTCACCCGGATGGCAGGTACTCATATTCATGTTCACATATGCACATGTAACCAGCCTCTCTCTGTCTCTTGGGTTTGGTCCTCCCAAGGACATCTAGGGTTCCACAAAACTATAGGAATCATGTGTAAAGCAACTCAACTCAATTACTCAAGAGTAGTCTAGTTTAGGACATATCATATCACATCTCTCATATCATGGAGTCTAGGTTCTCTGACCTTCTCCCTGTGGGTCTCGCTCTCTCTTGAGCTAACCCCAAAACTGGTCCTAACACTAGAGGTCCTCCTTCATAAAAGAGATTGAGGCTCATGCTGACTCACAACCTTATCTTAACTCTACATAACTTATCTTAGAAAAGCACACATACTTTCATCATGATAACTTATCTCAAAACCTCAAAACTGAACTCATGTCCTCAAAGACAAACATAGATCATCATAACCATCTTATAACAGCTATATAAGACTTAGATCGTATCATCAAACTTATTCTATCTATTCCATCTATCATATATATATATTCTAACAAGGCTCTAGCCATCTAATCTAGAACTACTCTCTCTTCTAGACTGATGTCATTCACTTTCACTTAGGTTGCATGACCACCTCCTACTCGTACATGTGTGGGGACACATTTTTGTAATACATATACATAATAAGATATTATATAGTTTTTCTCCGATAAAACAAGCGTCAGAGAAAACTATCGAGGTTCGATCTGTTTGGAATCCAAAACCAAATCCTGAAAACGAGTGTCCCACACATAGTAGAGAGTCCAGTGTCATGAAAACTAGTGAAAAGGGTGAGAACAAGGGGTAGACCAGTGTAGCTACTCTAGACAATGTGCGCAATATGTCTAGGGTTTCTCTTCCCTTTATGCACGTCATTTCCAAATAGTGCAACGTCCCATACCGCTGCACTACCGGGAAAGAATGACATCTAAGGACTTGCTACTTAACAAGCACCAGTCTAGACCTAGTTCTCGGACATCTAGGTGCTAACCTAGAGGCTAGGTCAGATCTAGTCTCTAAAAGACGACTAATCTAACCCTAAAGATTATTAAGTTCAAGGTTTTATTGTTTTGAGTTGCATAATGAGCAAATGTGAGGCTTTGTTATTGTTCATGCTCTGATACCACCTGTGACGTCCCCGGAT
Source organism: Alisma plantago-aquatica (assembly GCA_963693085.1). Taxonomy (NCBI): domain Eukaryota; kingdom Viridiplantae; phylum Streptophyta; class Magnoliopsida; order Alismatales; family Alismataceae; genus Alisma; species Alisma plantago-aquatica. The sequence goes on from OY856415.1 coordinate 544,088,121, forward strand.
TTTCTAAAACTTAATCTGATGTGTGACGTCCAAATTGAAACCCTCACCTCAGCGAGAAACCCAATTTAAACATCCCACACGAGGCTAAGAAGAAGAAACTCAAGGGAGTCAGAAGGAACATACATCAGTAGCACATGCACATGAACAATAAACAAACCAAAACACATGTTCACCATTCAACATATAATTACAACATGAATTGTTACAACATTTGATATTACATATTGAACAGCAAACTATACATATACATGTACTACAACTAAACTACAGGATCTTAAGACAACAGGTCCACCTGTACATCAGCTCGCCACACAACTCTCACTATCCTGGATCTTCAAGAGCATAACCACAACCTATACAAAAAAGATTACATGCGGTACATGTCAGCACAATATTTCATGAATATTGTACTGAGTATGCCTACGTGTCTTTTATATACCTCTCATCATATCTTGGCAATAAGATAAAACTAATATACTTGGCAGTAACAGAAGAATATAAGAAAAACATATACTTGCACGAAGATGTTCATTAACAAAAGAGAACACATATTTTAAGCTCATTTTCCATTATATCATCCATGCATTTACTACCTCAGAGTTGAATGCATTAAGGCCTTTATGATCTACTACCAAAGAGTTGGATCATTTCACAATGTGATCTACTACCAAAGAGTTGGATCACTTCCAAGTACTTTACTACCAAAGAGTTGAAGTACTTATTTCCAGCACTTTACTACCAAAGAGTTGAAGTGCTTAGATATAATGGAACAGACATATTATGTTTCATGTGTTCATAGCAATAAGTATCGAAGATCATGCAACATATCATACAAGAACAATAATTTCATCCAACATCATATGCCAAGTATTTTACTACACATATAACACAAGCATAATGTATAATAAGCCAAGTAAGAGGTAATAGCGTACCTTGATCAGGAAAGAAAACCTAAACATCATATTCCTCATGTCATCTATATCTTTGTTAAACCTGATCAAACAAGACCATATACTATCATTAGGTTCTCATCTTATTATATCTCATCTTAACCCTAATCGTGTTCATTAGGGTTTTCTTAACTCATTAGGATATTCCCATCATTACTTGCTTCCTTGTCTTAGAATCATCTTACTGATGCCATATTCCAGATTATTTACTCATTAGCTGATAATTGTATTTTCCATCATTATGTGAACCTATTAACCCTAGATTACACGCATTAACCTAAATTAGGGTTTCATGATATGTATTAAGGTTCATCTTCATATAACATCAATTATATGCATATAACTGATATCTGAGTTACATCCTAACTTCAGATTACTGATATGAACTTACACTGTGAATTTCATCATTTATTGACCATGTATGCATTTAATACATTTTATCTAGGGTTATTAGCCCTAATTAGCCATATTAAGCAAATTATATGATTTCGTACATCATCATGACCATAACTGACATCAGTGCATTATAAACATTATTATAGACTTATTGGAATTTTTCCACAATTTTAGAACATCATTTGACATTTATTATTCATCAATTAAGCATTTTACTACTATCAAGATATCACTAATATTAATGCATCAAAAGCAGGATATTATGATTCCATCTTGTTATACGCATTTTTCTGAGAAGTTTGGTATATTATATGTATTTTTCTGACATCGTATGCATTTTATACGAATTATACAAGATCCTAACTTATTTTGGGATTTTACCTTTTTCGGCCTATCAGCCATCGCCACGTGTCCTTGAGGAGGGCGCGACTCCTTTGCTCGCGGGGACCCTCCTGATCTGGGTCTGCGGTTGGTCCTTCTCCTGGTTTGCACTGGGCCGGCCGGTTCACTTGGTTGACTAAGAGTCGGACCGGGTCCGCTCCATTCTCCTCCCTTCTTTCCCACGCGATCCAGGAACAGAGTGCCGCCGCGAGGCAGCCTCTCCGGTGAGCAATAGCCCATGCTCGAGAGCTCCTCGTCAGCTCCGAAGGCCTCCCTCACCTTCGCCGACTAAAACCACACCGCCACGGCTACTCGAAAGATCCCTACAACCTCTGGCTCTCCTGTTAGGTGGGAGCGCCGCCGCCACCTTTGGCTGCGGCGGAGCTAAGGGGAAGATCGCCTCTGCTCGCTCTCCTGTCGACTTGAAGCTTCTGAAATCTTTGCAGAACCTCCATGAACACCTCTGCACCCTCTAATTGCGGCGGGAACAACCTCGGATGGCCTCCGACCTTGGTCTTCTTCTCTGGCAAAGGTACCCTCGGCCACCTTCAAGACTGCCTTAAGGGCCTGCGGGAAAAGATGGGTCGAGTTCCCCTGATCTCGAGCTTCATTTCCGCCTGCTTAACTCTGATGGATTTCGTCTGAGCTCTCCTCTATCACCATATGCTACCTCCGCTTCCCACCTGCAAGTGGCAGTGGAGAAGCCCCGAAGTGGATGCACCTGAACCCACTCCCCTCTTGACGGAAAAATGCATATGAGGGGTTAGGTTGTAGGTCTCTACGAGGTGAATAAAACCTCCCACTCTTGTTCTCACTTTGGACCACGATGGTGATGTGCGGTCGTGGGAAGGATCGTGACCGCAGCTGTTCCCCCCCCACCTTGCTCTAACCGTAAGGTTAGAGACAAAACGACGACCCTTGATCTTCAATCCAACGGTGTGAGTCAGTCCTCCAGATGAGTCTATCCGCGGCTCACTCAGACTAATGGTCCCAGACACTAGGTCAGCTGTGGACGGCCCAGATTCGGCCACACGGGCCCAACCTAGACCAAGGGGCGTGACACTCTCATTGCCCTTAGACATTGGTCTAAATAATCCTCAAAAACCACATTAAATCACTATATTCAAACCTACATAACCTCTTATAGGAACCTCCGAATGCCACCAAAATTTGACCATAGGTTTTGTACCACTCAAGCTACCTTCTACTCAAATTTGGTGCAAAAACTCAAATGTTAGGTCATCCAATTAAATTCCTCAAGAAGGTATATAAAGAGAGATCTTAATCATGATACCAACCTCACATCAACATACTTACTTTATCAAAAGCTTGAATCTCTCAATCTAACTGAAACATATGCTTTCACTTAAGTCATTGGACATTTTAGGATTCCTAAAGTCCACTCTATCACAAGAACTATCTATTAAACTTTTCATGCAAGTTTGTTATAAGTTCAATATACTTAATCTAATGTTGATTCATGTACCTAGCTTGAGTTGGGGGTATTCACTCACTAGGGCTCTATATAACCCTCACGAGGTTGTTTCAAATATTTCTAGGTATAATGCTATCCAACAAAGAGGTCATGACAAAGAATATGTAAATAGATTAATCTAGACTATAATGTCCATGTACTCTCTCTTTCCCTAGATGGGTTGTAGGTCGACTTGTTTCTTTCATGTACATGTAGATGATGTAAATTGAACTATATATGAGAAATAAATTTTGATTCTAATTTTAATGGATCTAAATATGATTTTGATGACTGAATATGTTACAACCCGTTCCTAGCTTTGCTGGTAATCCTAGAGTTTTAAGATAATCTTAATACTTGGCATACTTTTGTTAGTAATATTCTATGTTGTGATTTATCTTAACTTTGGTAACCTTAAATACTTGTTTGGGCAACTCATAATCATAACTTAAGCATACTATAAAGATCTGAGTTGGGGTTAACGTAACATTAACCCATACATGTGTGCAAGAAGATAATTAATGACATTGGAGGAAATAAGTAATAAATGATTTTTCATTTGAGAATATTATCAAAATAGTATTATAGGATTGTAGAGAATTCAATTATGAATCCAACAAAAAAAAGAATGAACTAATTCAGAGTTAAAATGAGAGAGTTATGCCTTTTTTAGTAAATATATATAGAGCAACGCGACCGCGGCGGAGACTAGACCGACACTGCGTCAACACTGCGACCGCGATGCTGTGTCGACACCACGACCCGCGATGCTAGGACCGTGACCGACGCTGCATCGACACCGCGACCGTGGTCGATGCCGCCCAGGACAACAAATCGTAAAATGATCATATCTCGAGCAATACTTATCTATTTTCAACGAAACAAAGTGCGTTGGAACCGCGATTCGATTCTATATCATCCCAGATAACTTTGTCTACGAGAGGGCGACCTAGAGGGTGATTTCTGGGGCGATTTTTGGGGAAGAACGTGAAGAACGGCGGAAATCCAAAAGGATTTTTATAGATTCGATTTGGTAAGTAGTTTTAACCATCGATTACTCCTTCTCCTTGCTTCCCCATGATCGGAAATCCTAATACGATGAATTTGAGGTTTGGTTTAACCTCTAATCTTCATCTTCTACCTTCAGCAGACCATGTTTAGGGTTGAAAGGAAGAAGAAATTGTGGATTTTGCTAGAGATTTGATATGGATTCGAGATCTTCAGAGATGGGCTACATTTTTAGGGTGTTTTCACACCTTAGGGTGAGTGGGTACTTCCTTTAAACAATAGATTGCATAAAAATGAGTTAAATTATCAATAATCTTCAATTGCTTGGTTTGCGAGTACAAACACTAAGTTACCTTTTTGATCTAGTTTTTGCAAGATGATATGAAATGGATTATTTCTCTACTGTGATGGATTTCAGATTTTGAAATCACATTATAAATGATCAAAATACATCTAAATGAGAATTCTTAAATTAATTGTAGAGGTTACATGATTATACTGAAAAGTAGGATTTTCGACTATGACTGAATTCATTGTATAATTGAATAAAGAAGTTTGACTAGTTGAATCCCCTTGGTTATGAATGATTGTTTTATTTGTATGTGTATTACATATATGTCAGATAACATATTGGATTTCATTCGTTGATATCAATGTTTGCTTGATATATCAGTAAGGAGGGTGAAACCCTAAATGAATGGAAACTTGAAGGTTTGTAATTAGACATCTTGATTCAATGCTATTCATGATGTTACGATGTATACAATCCTTATGCAAGTTATGTGATAAGTGAATGAGGTAAATGAAACCCTAATGATAGGGTGTTCAGTGAAACAAGTATTGTGATATCAATGTTTCTCAGTTTGAGATGTGGTGATGCTTAACAGTTCAATTGTGGTAAATGTTATTAGATGGGTTATGAAATGAATGGTTTACAAAGCTGAACAAAGATATGTTGATGTGATGATTGAATTGTGAAATTAAAGAGTGAATTAGACATGTAGATGCCCTGAACACTATAGAATCCTCACAGGATGAATCCTGCGATGTGAGGAGGGAACGGTTTCTCGACTGGAGGTAGTCCAGATCGAGGTAAGCCGGAGCGCACTAGTAGGGTGCGGGGGTTTTGACTAGTAGGGCGGACTCCTTACAATTGTATAGTACCCAACACCAACTGGGGATTCCAGTGGTGCCTTTGTTACTTGTTGAGTGATTAGTGGTCAGTAGGTCCACTGATGCACAATAAGCCTGAGGGCTTTGACTCACCGCCTGAGTACCCAGGTTGAGAGGTGGAGTCTGAGATATTTGGTCGCTCTTATTAGCCACTGAGAGGCAGACGTGCCGAGGCCCACTATAGACGGGGTCTTACTCAAGGGATAGGCTTAGGAACCCGGGCATGCTTCTAAGCCTTGTACAGTGAGATCGTAGCTTGCTGTGATTCTTTCACATGTTGTGGTACACCTCATGTGGGTTCAGGGCATAATAAGATGAATGAGAGGTTAAATAAGTGTATGCAGTTATTCAAATATTCTTTGTTGTTTCTGAGTTATTAGCTCTCTTCGAGATTAATCAAGCATGTTCATATATTGATTCACTCTTGTAGATATCTAGGGTATCATGCCATATGTATGATTGTCAATGATTAGACTCTTTAAAGCTTGTTGTTGTTATAATTGATATCAGTTGTTTGGCAATATATCTATAATTATATAAGTGCTTTAAACTGTTTCTTTGAAGTACTCATTCACTGAGCGAGTAGGCTCACCCCTCTACCCACAATTTTTAGGGAAACTATGTGGACTTGAAGAAGGTCAAAGCAGCAAAATAGATCTACCACATGAGTTAAGTGTGAGATTAGTTAAGTTCAGTCAATCCCTGTCACTCTAGGTCCTTGTATAGATGTGAGAGAGTTGTAAATGAAGTTTTGTATCTTTGTTTCCTTAATAAGAGAGAATGTATATGATTGTCATGCTGTATGTACATGGAAGTGTGAGACACATAATGAATGTATGGATGTGTATCATTAATGTTGAGATCATATTAGAGTAATAAAGTTTAATTCTCTTGTAAAGTTTTTTTATGTGATTGGATGCGAGAAAACAAAGAGTTTGAAATGAAATAAAGGAAGAAAAAAAATAAGGGAGTGAACTTTATATTAAGTATAATCCTCAAACTTACGGCCACATCTCATGATTAGTGGTAATCGTGGGATGTGGGTGTGACAGAATACTTCTGTCGTTAATGTGGCATTGGTTATAAGGTTTTTTGAAGAAAAGAAAGGAAACAATTTACTTGTATTTTCCATATAGTGCATTAATCGTTTTTTCAAAGATTTAGTTTTTTTTGTTTCATAATGTGGGTTTAGTATAGAATTTCTCTCAAATGGTTGACAATCATGCTGATCAAAAGAGAGGCCTTAAAAACATGGTATCATAGATTAAGTTAGATGAGTCTACATGCACAATAGGATCTAGGGCTAAATGATAATATGGATATTGAACATAACATGAATGATATGCATACTGATTGAACTTAGTAATTGGATACTATGATCAAGTATTTGAGTATTGGGATAAGCTAGTTGGAGCTACTGACTGTAGTTTATTTTGTGATGTCCTGACCAAGCATCCTGATGAAGTCAGTTTGGGATTTTAACAAGATGAATCATGATAATAAGAAGGATACACTTGAGAAAGAGAATAAATTATATAATTAAATATGGAACTTAAGACAAGATGAAAATTTCATATAGAAGACGAATAAATCTAATATATTATGAAGTCAATCCCTAATGAATTTGAACTTGAGTATGAATGTAAATCATAATAAAAAGATGAGAGTTGAGAATGATGCCCAGTAAATGAAATTTTTTATGAAGAGAATAGATGGATGCAAATAAGAATACAAAATGAATTATAATCTTGATCCCTGAGATACATAATCAATTTTAAAAGAATATGAAAGGCGACGTGAATCACATCTTCATAAATGATGTATTACTAAGATTTTTGAAATAAGTATTTCAAATAATAAAAAGGGATATGATGATGATTAGGAATGAAATATCTGTCTAATGCTAGTAAATTCAAATTTACAATGTAAAAGATCCAAGAAGCGATAAAATGATGTAATATGAAAGAGCCATAAACTAAAATCTATATAACAAGATATTGAGAGAAAATCACAATTATATGCTATGATCTCCACATAATTTCTTGAATTTTGAGATGAAATCCCAAAAGGAGGGGAGATTTCATAACAACCCATTTTCAAATTAGCCATCTAATTAGGGTTTAAATGGATGTTTGCATGCTTAATAAATTGATCATTGATTATGCTTGATCAATGACGACAATCTAATTATGGTGCTTTAAACCTAATGAGAAACTCTAAACATGGTTTTACTTTGAATAACTAGGGCTTGAGAACTCAAAATCCTAATAGGAAAAAAATTAGGATTTTGGTAGCAAATGAATACATAATTTTATAAATGTAGTGGTGTAGTAAATGATTTCAGTATTTCAAATATAACTATGATTTACATAAAATTTAGATATTGTTTGGATAGTTCAATTTTAAGTTTTTTTTAATATCATAATATCATAATTGTTTTCTAGATCTATTGGTTGGTCAAGTTTCCCCAAGAAAAACTCAGGCAAACATGTATTCATGCTAAAATATAGCAGTATGGTATTTGATTTTAATCTATTAATTTGTACATGAAAATGAGTTGAAATTTTTACTTTAACTTGGTGACTAAATTTTATACACTAGGCTAAATTCATAATTTTTGGATGATATTGGAATGATCGAGAGAATGGTGTTGGCTGAGTTTCTTATCAAGGACAACTCAACTGATGAACCTGTCTGAATAAATAAAAAATGCAATGAAGGGCTTGTTTGTACTTGTTCTAAGCACCTCAATCGGTCTATATGATCAAATTAATTGTTATAACCTGGTTCTTTCCATGTAGTTATATAATTGAAATGCAATTATTTGAATAAATGGGACATTTTAGAAATTTGGTGTGCTTTGTTTTGAAAGTATGTTTTTCCCTTGCAAATTTCCCTTTGTGGTGAATTCCATGGTTTGTACTATTTTTGCTAATCCAATAATGGATATAAGGGAAAAAAGAGAAAAAAAAATAGAATATTAAGAAAAAGGGAAAAGATATTGGCTAATAAGTAATGTGTGAAATTCTCTAGAAAATGGTATGGATGACCACTATAGGTTGGATTTTAGTTTCACATGGTTTCTAATAAGAAAAGTAATCAAAATCAAGAAAATAGAAAAGTTTAGAAAGAGAAAAGGATTGAATTAATGTATACGATGTGCCTTATAAGAGGAAGATGGATATTAATAAAATCATATTTTCCTTTCGAGTTTTGGACTCAAACTCTACCCATGGTCAGATAAAGTCATTATAGACTAGCCCTTAAAATTTGGGAGAAAAAGATTAAAGATGAGGGAGTTATGGATTAAATGATTTTTCCTAAAGTGAGAAGGATATATAAATATATGCATTAAATGTCACATTTGTCAAATGGGAAACAATTTTGGCCTTTATATTTCACATGGCCTGCTGGTCGTCGGATTGGAGATCCACAATGTGAGGATCATCTCCTTGATCACGACTAAAGAGGAAATAGGACAACAATGCCGACCTGCTCCTTTCCTCACTACCTCTCTGTAACCAATATGGATACTTAAAAATGTTCCTATTGAATTCGGGATAGCAAGCCGAGTTCAACTGTCCCAACTTTCCTCCTATTTCACAAACTCTAGAAGGTTTCCCTAATTTGTTCCCTGGAGCCGGACCCCATTAATGGTTGGCTTACTATCCAAGACCTATATAAGGTGATAGATACCTCAGAGAGACCCTGAACCTCCGTTGGAGTTTCTGCTAGTTTCTAAACTTGCTTCATTTGCCTCCAATTTCCTCACAAACCATGTCCACTCTCTCAATTTATGCTTTACTTTTTGCCATGGTTTTTCCTTCATCGTTTACCCTGCTCTGGGCTGTTGTAGAGAAATTGACGACCACGGTTGAATCCACTGGGCCGTGGCAAATAAATGAGGACCCTTGTTGGCCTGTCAAGAGCCCTGAGGCCAAGGGTCAACACTAGAGTTGACTACGGCTAGGTGCTACTATGAGGAGAAAGTTGCTCATGAGGTTGAATAAGGGGACATGGGAATTTACCTACCTGCCCTCATGACGCGCGCGGACCAAGCCCAAGGGCAAGAGGGTGAAAAGGGTGCTTTGCCTCAGCTTGATGCCTGCCTGCATGGAGCATGACACACACATGGTCGAAGCCAGTTTGTAGGGCCCTAACTGCGTGGAAAAGGGTGGAAAAGAAAAGAAATTAAAATAATGATGTGGCTACATGTGATTGGTCCAAAGGTAATTAAATTGAACAAATCATAACTAATTACTGGTGACTTGAATTGCAATAAGTTATATATGAAAATTGATCAAGAGAATGTAAGGAATGAAATAACAATATAACCAAGACCTAGATTTGCCTCTAGTTAAAAAAGTACTTAAATATTCCATCTTTAATATGTTTAATGCATAAGAAGCCTAATTTCTAGGTTTTGATGATCTTAACATGTCCAACTGATCTTAATAATTAAAGATTTACCCTTTCTGATAAAAAGGATAACTTGGATCTATTTTGATAATTAGAAACCCATTAATTGATGAATAGGGTTTCCTTGAGACTAAAAGTGCAATTAATGTTAAGATTAGGGTTTGTAAACTGAAAAGGTATGAAAGGTGATAATTAAAGTTTAGGAAGCTAAAACCCTAATGGAACCCTAACTTGGAACCAAAGTCATGGTGAACCTTGGATGAATTAGTAACACATGGGTATTATTCTTTAGTTTCATGATAATTGATTGATTAGTTGCTCTTTTATCTTTTGCTTGGACATCAAGTACTTCTGAGAAAGGTATGTGGTTATGCCTAAAACTAACCGCATTAGTTTGCTGACGTTTTCTGAGGATTTTTGAAATGGATTGTAAATAAATTCTTGCTTGTTTATTTATTTCTTACAATATATAAAGTCACTATGTATATCACATTATATGCTCATAAGTTCCTTGAGCCCCTCATACCATCTCTAAAAGTCTAAGAATATTGAGAGTGACCACACCACGGATTTGGAAGGTCATATTTGGTCCGACCCCAGATTGGGAAGACCAACATGGCACCTAACTCCAGATTGAGGAGGTAGCCAACCAACATAGCACCTAACTCCATATTGAGAAGGTGGCCTAACATCCACTACATGGACAAAACCCAGAAAGGGTACCCCAGAGGTTGAGTAAAAATGGGTTGAGAAGTTATGAAGAAAATGTTAATTTTGTTTCTGTAACAATAATTGTTGTGAATATGTTGTTACAATTAGATGTGAATATTTTGTTTACCACACATACTAATATAACTTGTTATATTGACCATGTTTTGGATTCACAAAATTTTAGGTGAATCTACTCGTATCCTACAATTAATTATGAAAGATGGACACCCAGAGAAGAAGACACCAAAAGAAAGAATTTAATGTAATTCTTGGAGGATATAGTTAGAAGGTTTACTTCTTGTGGCAAACTTTAGAAAATCCATATTTTATACACCATATCGTAAAATCTATATTTTATCTTGTACTAAACTTGTTTCAATATAGTAGAAATCTATTAATTATTTCTGGTTATTTGATAAACCTTTGATCATGTATTTATGGAAATGGCCTTGCCCTCTTGGTCCACCTGGATAGAGGATAACTAGGGGAGGGGTCATTACACTAACACCCTAGTATCCCCCATAATTCATAATTCCCTATTAGAGATACAAAATATGAGAGAGAGAGGAGAGTTAGGGTTTTGAAAAAGAAAATTGCTAGAAGTGGTAAATTAGGGTTTTGACTTCCTATAGCTTGCAAATTCACATAATTTCTTCAAACCAAGATATGGTTTCATTGTAAATTTTATATCCTATATCTAGATTTAATTACTCCTATGATTTGAATCAAATGATAGAAAACCGCCATATGTTGATTAACTAAAATAATTTGAATCAAATTCACATAATTATGTCTGCCTAAAATAATCAAAAATTCTAGTTTGTATTTATATGCAATTGGTTAGCTAATTCAATAGATTAGGAATCAAATGATATTAATTTGGATTCTTAGTATTTATTTGTTTGTTAATTTTTAATATATTGATTCAATTTACATGGAATGTCTGAAGGATAGAGAACTACATTGCTTTACATCAATATTTGCTTAAAATCTAGCCCAATTGGCGATTTGTTTGGACATTTAGTTGACATGTATGTAATCATATTTGAAGACAATAAGCATATGACCAACAAAAATTTTGAATCCTTAATTAAATTTAATATGTTACTTATACGAGGATTAGTATATGAGGGTTTGATATGGAGGAAATCGATGTCTAGGGTTAATGTTGAGGGATAGACTCATATGAGTCAATGAATCATTATGTGCTTGTAAATGATTGGTTGATTGTGTGGAATGGAAACTAGGGTTTCCATGTGTCTTAAATAGAGTCAATCATCCCCTGTACAAACTGATGCGATTATTGAATAATATGATTCATGTGATGTATTGAACTAAGCTGACCCCTTAAAAACCCAAAAAATTCAGTATTGAGTCAAGCATGAGAGATAAAGCCTAGAGTTGTATATCATAATGAAATTCTCAATTGATGGTATTATTACTTCAATTGAAGATAAAAAGTCTTATTAAGATGATCTAAGCCTAATGCATCTATTATAGTATAATATATAGAATAGTGAGTAAATCCTACATGAATGCAAGACTTTTATTTAAGTCTCATAATAATGAATTGAGAAGATGATTAGAGGTTTAGAGGCAAGAAGAAGTAACCCTAATCCATCGTATCTTGTATTTGAGAGTTTTAAAAAGAATAGAAGAATTTCCTTTATTTACCAAAATGCCATTATCAATCCAATGACTTGTTACATGTATCTAAATGCAAAATAAGAAATGGAAAAAGGTGATGTGAATTGTGATAATATGTAATGAATAAAATACTAATAAAATAAGTACTAAAAAGTCTTTTATCTTTTTAATCTAAAATATCAAGGTTGACCTAAAATGCTGGAATACAATAAAATCAAACTATAAAGGATTTCAATAAGAGAGAAACTTTATGCATAACAATATTTTGAATGATATTTTACAAGAGTAGCAGGTATCATGAAATGAAGAAGTTGAGACTAATGAATATGAAATGAAAGGAAAATGATGAAAACTAGTAGATGCATATAAGAACCTAACTCTAACCATAAAGTGATGACCTATGTAATGCTAATGAATAGTGGTCTCAAATGAAGGATTAAGGAATGCATATAGGTATAGTTCAAATCAATTACAAGATAAGGTTCAAGAATGTCAATTGATTTACAAGAATGTGTTCTTGGATTGTAATTTTTATAGTATACTTTTACTCTAAGAATGGTTTTTTATGATGGACTTCAAACGAAAATAAAACATTTTTGTTGATTAGTAACCCTAACTAAAGAATGCTAAACAATAAAAGAGGAGAATTAGGTGTTTTATGCACATTTATGATTGAAATTTAATCACAATCTATTGAAATTGTATGGAATAATTATATATTGTATGGTAAACTTGTTCTGAACATGATGGATGACATAACATGGTCTATATGCCTATATTGTTGATAGTTCTAGTCTCTGTGTGAATACTTGATGAGAATTGTGATATGGAATGAATTGGTAAGAATAATGTTGAGATTGAATTAACATTCATTGATTATGTTTGAGGAACCCTATTTAGGGTAAATGCCAGATGATGAGATGATATATCAAGTTGATAGTCCACTTATGGTAAATTATAAGAAATGATGAAAAAATGGGAAAGAAACATGAATATTATAAATGGAGATTGTTTAAATTCTTGATATAATGCTTCTATTTCTTGTTAACCCTAATTTACTTTATGTATTCTAGTTGCATGATAATATACACATATGATATATGATGATCTGAAATTTCTTTAAGATGAGTAAAAAGGAATTAATAAGAAGTGAAATGATGACACATCTAGTTAGGTTCCTTAAACACAGTGAGTTTCCCCCGAATTCCAAACTGGGGAAATGAAACGTATCTCTTTATAGTAATTAGAGTATTATGAGAAGGATTGCCAAAGTGTGGATCTAGACCTTGAAGGTTCGACCACCAGGATTTACGGATGAGCCATTTGGTGTGAGTTTGACCCTAAATCCTTTGTTGTGATAATCTATGTCCATGAGGAAGAGGCTCTAATGAAATGAAAATTGTGAAATATAATGATATTTGATATTCTAATATGTTGTTATATTTGTTCCAATCTCATGTACCCAAGAGGAGGACATCATCCTCCTTAGGCAACCATTTGGTGGACCAAGGTCTGTTGTGGATGTATTAGGGTGGCCGACTAAACCCTAAGGTAGTAACGGTGAGTCGTTGACATGATAATCAGGTGTGGTGACTTCTACTTGGTGAGGTACAAGCCAAGTAGTTTTAGAGCAGATGAATAAAAGATGACAAGCCCATGTAGAATATGAATTACATGTCTTTTACTGCTAGCTGATACACGTGGTATTGTTGAATATGTTTCTTTTTGAGGAAATTAATCAATTTTATATAAAGATATTCTATTTCCATATTCTTATTTTCCCATTTTAGAACTTGATCTTAAAGGTTGACAAGTGTTTGATGTTGGAATTTAATATCCACTATGAATATGAATGAGATTTATTTGTCACTTGAATAGTACTAGTTTGGTAGACATATCTTATGTGTACTTCAACTTCAAGATTACAAGATGTGTTCCTGGTCCGGCTGGTGGTGTGTCACAAAGACAATGTTACTATTATGTCTTCATTCTATTTGCTTAGATCCTGACTTGTTACTCTATGATCAGATTTTCATTCTAAAGTATTTAGCATCTACTGATCTACTCATAGACATACTCTTAAAGTTGTTTTATAGTTGGATTGGCGTAAGTGAATACCATATCTGATTAATCAGATTATTTGTCTTAAATTGGATTAGATCAAATTCTAGAACTATCTATTAATATTTTCAATGTAAGTTTGTTATAAGTTCAATATACTTAATCTGATGCTGATGCATGTACCTAGCTTGAGTTGGATGTATCCAGCCACTGGTTCTCTATATGAGTCATGAGGGTGTTTCAAATGTTTATAGGTATAATGCTATCCAACAGAGAGGTCATGACAAAGAAGATGTAAATAGATTAATCTAGACCAAAATGTCCCTGAACTCTTTCTTTCTTGGGATAGGTTGTAGATTGATTTTCTTATTTCATGTGCATGTAGATGATGTAAGCTAAATTGCATATGGGAAATAAGGTTTGCTTCTGGTTTTAATGGTTCTGATTATGATTTTTGATGACTTAATATCTTTTTGTTGATGTGTCATTGGTTACAAGGTTTTATGATGAAATTAAAGCAAAAATTTACCTATTTTTTCTGTATACTGTGTTAATCATGTTTTCTGAGATTTAGTTGTTTTGTTTCACAATCTAGGTTTATTTAGGGTTTCTGTCTAATGGTTGGCAGTCATGTTGATCAAAAGAGAGGTCGTGAGAGTAAACTTGAATTAATTTCACACAAGCATAACAATCAAATAATAACTTTTGGGGACCATTCATGCAACAAGGATTCCATTTGAAATACTTAACTATGCATATAAGTCATCTTGATCATCATAATAAATTATTTGGTGATTTAAAAAATATTTAATACTCAGTGTATGGACCCACTTAGTTAAGCTTGGATGAGTCCCATATCATCATTCTTGTATCCAAATCTGATTCCCATTACCAAAAACCACATATCAATACATTCTATTGATTCCTTGATTAATTTAGGGTTGATAAGGGTTAAGGTGTGCTTAGAGGATAAGTTACAGATTATGGAGAACTAAATTGGTTACTTGATCCAATTATCACTAATATAGGTCTAAGTAATGATATTTTGCATATTATTAGGGTTTAAGATATATGTTTAGGGTTCCATATGAAAATCATCAAGATAGGAAGCAAAAAAAGGCTTGAAAGCATTAAAATTAGATATTAAAAATCCTTTAGAAAACATATTTGTTTGTAATTTTTTTAAACTTAAGTTCAATTGGTTATAGATTATCAATATTCAACCAATCATAAATATTAAAAAATCCACATTCCACTATTAATCTGAGTCACAAAACCTTGTAGACCTGACCCTGCATGCTGATGTGGCCCAATTAGGGCTAGGCACATGGCATTGGCCTGTGCAAGCAAGACATGCAATTTCTCAACCAAGTAAGGTGTGTGTGTTCCATGTTTTCCAATGGGAGAGTGACCGAGGAAAGGAAAAAATATGATGGAAAAATGGGAACTCAATATTCTAGATTGTCATCTTTTCAACAATGACAACAACAACGACCCTTGACAAAACCTACAAACATGAACTTATTGTGGTTATAGAAGATGACCACTTTGACATCATAGTAGGATTCTATGAGTCACCTCGGTCCCAAAGATTCTTTATACAAGGGCCACAATCATTAAACACAAGAAAACAACCCTCCTCCATGACTGGGTAGAGGTAGGGGTTAGGGGGAGCAACGAAATGAACATTGCAACCAAAATGGAAATAATAAACTCTTACTAGAACCAAGGAGAAATTGATGGAGCATAAAGCAAGTCAAATGGTAGCCTAAGTCATGTAGTTAATCTGAGGGATACTAGTATTATAAAAAGAGGGATGAAGGGTTACCTAAAAATGAGGCACAATTGATGTGATTAGAAGCTTCAAAGAGTTTGGGGAAGACGATGTGACTCCTTAACTGGAAATGTAACATTCAAAAGCATGACGTCGATCCCTGGTTTAAGAAAAAGTAAGAAGGTTCACATATATGAAGAAACGAAATGTAGTAGAGCAATATGAGGGTGGTTATGAGTTAATGGGTGCCCCTAAGGAATTTTAGTAGGCTACTTATACATATGGAGGTCATGATGGACATGGGTATCTCATAAAGATTGAAATGGGGATGTGACCGACCTGAATCACACATCTAAAAGGAGTAGATTCAGAGTAGTCAGACTTTTAAAGAGATAACCTGACTCTCATGCCCCCGCAACAATAAACGGGGTCTGATGTAGCGACCAGGGTCAAACACAGGGACAAGGTTGGCAGTGTTAAGCGCACAAAATCTAACACTCAAATACTCCGACTAAAAGGGTATATAAAAGGTGTTCCCTAAGGAACGGTAGCATGCAAACTAAAGTAGTTCAAAAGAAACAAGAACAATAAGAACAAAAGAAACAAAAAGAATAAGATGAAACAAGTATATGGGGGGAAACCCGGGTTGGGGTTCACCTACTAAAGCATCTCAATAACATGCAACATTAACTCTCTCTCTTGCACACTCTTACCAAGATTACAAGCAACCACCAAAAGCATCTATTCCACTCTTTCTCAATATGAGGATAGATCTAAGTCAAAGTGTAGTCTCTCTCTCGAGATGACCACACGTAAACCTCACAACAGAGCATATGGTTTTATAGCCTTAGCATTCCAACACTCTCGTGCATTCATACCACTCCATGACACGTGATAAAAGTGATATTACTCTCTCAAGATATCAACAATCAAACATCACAAGATGGTAGCTAAGCATACAAGTGAAGCATTAAAATAGGTGCATGGAGATAATCTTGATAAGAATATGTATATTCAATAGAAAGAGACAATATACATGTTGGGAGAGCCTTAGTGGATACTCCCAACCCAAGTTAAGGTGTTTAGCCGCTCATGCTTGCAGACAGCATAACGACATTACACAAAGATAGATCCATGGAGTCCCACGAAGAGAGAAGAGAAGTATAATGAGATGGAAAATGGTAGATTTAGAGAGAAGAGACGTGATACAACACAATACTTCTTCATATCTGAATCTAACACATGGATGGCGCATACGATCTTCTTCTCTCAACGGAGTCTTCAGTCTTGTCACTCCTCAACTTCTGCCTTTGGAGATCCAAGACTGATGGATGGGATGGTCTGGGATGAATCTGGAATGCAACATCACTTCATGGTCCTCGGGATCCGATCTATGATCTGATGATTTGACAAGAGAGGTGGGTGTTCTATTTATAGGCACATTCCGCCGACTTAGGCCTTGTGACACACCGTTCAAACAAAACATCATTAACTAAGTGGAAGCGATCATTAGCAGCGGATTACTGAAAATCACTAAAAATTAAAACCATTTTCAAAGAGATCCATACACAGGAAAACTCTTTCAAAAAGAACCAAAGTAATTCAATTACATTCTGATTCACAAGTACATGTCCTGTACCATCTCTTCTCGAGGATTACAAGCATCAACTGCCCTGTTAAAACTATACATAGGTAGTATAAGAACCTCGAGGCATCAAGCCAAAATCTCAGATTGATTCATTAAAAGTACTAACTACTAACTCTGAGGACCTGAGAGTACAGAGACGACACATAGGACTCTCTATACAAAATATGACAGCCAGTGCCTCCACCTGGAATATCACTGTTGTCCTTGTTGTTGCTGTTGCTCTTCCCCTGTTATAGGGTTTCTGCCTCTTCTTCCACGTCTACCTAAAAAGTGTTGGTGACCAACGGAGTGAGACCCAGTCCCATCGAGAGATATAACTCTCTGCCAAAAACATTATTATTGTAGTTTAATAGAATAAAATTGAGCAGAGGATATATATATATATATATATATATATATATATATATATATATATATATATATATATATATATATTCAACAGCAGATAAATCAATGTCTAAACAGATTAGAGCAATATTCTTATTCAAAGTATTTCAGCTATAACTTGATAAAGCAGCATGTCACTTATCCAATAAGGAATTGAAGAACATGTATAACATTTATCCATCTAGGATATGCTAAGCAAGGTAACATCAACCAATGATATTCGTATTTCAACCTTAAGCAAATACGCTACACTGCTGATTACATTTTACAATCATACTAAAGCCCTGAGGAGATGAGGTATACCGCTCATACTCCAACCGACCACGACGACGTAAAGCATCGGTTCCATACATAGGTCAAGGAAGAGCCGTATTTCCATGACCTCATCCTCCTCAGTCAGTGTGAGTACAAAATGCAGGACATCTTGTGTCTCTGCTAAATAGCTTTCCAGGGTATACTGGCAGCTTCACTATAGAGTTACAATGGCGGTTGTACTCTCTTCGCAATCGAGAGATTTCATGTTTATCTCACATCGATCCGGCATTAACATTATCAGAAGATTCGTGATACATCCATCCCGACACATATAATGAAGGATTGAAAGATTTAATGTTTATCTCACATCAATCCCACATTAGGGCATAAGGATATTTGCACCCATAACCCCCGCATACTCAACAGTATGCCCTCCAGGAGATCCCGTGGGAAAACCTATTTCACCATCACCAACTACTGACGATGATGGATCTATGGCCATGGCTCTACATGATAAGATTTTACTTGATTAATTAAGTACATTACCATATTCTTTTAGCATCAGTCAGGTTTTCAAACATAAATTATTATAACAAATGCTACAAAGAATATGTAATACTTCTATCAAGTACTTTTTATAGCTTTATAAAACATTGGGATCTCAATCCCTTGTCACATCATGGGCATTCTCATCCCTTAACATCTCATCATCATGATTATGGAATATGGGTATTCAAACCCTCAGTTCATCAAAGAACACTTGTTACCACTTATCAGGTAACTAATATCTTCAGGTCATCTGACCAAGGTAAACGTGATACTTGCTACACAAGCATCTCACATGGCTCTCAAGTCCCATTTAATCTCTTGTTACCTCTTACTAGGCAACAAAGCATATTATGGCTCACAAGGCCGATAAAACAATTTCAATAATAAAACACCATAGCTCATACCTGGCTATGCCCAACACCTCATGATACCTGCATGGTTAGTACACATGATAACAATTATATCAATTACATATCAGCACTATGCAATGTAAGGGTAACATCACTATTCCCTCATTAGGGTTAGGGTTTCATATAGCATTACATATCATCACCCTGGATTAGGGTTTCATATCACATCACTGCATTAGGGTTTCACATGGCATCACCCTAGATTAGGGTTTCACATGGCATAACCCTAGATTAGGGTTTCACACATCATTATCTTGAATTAAGGTTCCTTATAACTTTTCCCCAAATTAGGGTTTCCTGTAACTTTACCCAAAATTAAGGTTTCATATAGCATCCTCTTAAATTAGGGTTTTTCATTATATTACCCTGAATTGGGATTTCTCATATCATCACCCTAGATTAGGGTTTCACCTAGCATTGCCCTAAATTAGGGTTAGGGCTCATCAACCTTCTCGATTAGGGTTTCATGATCTCTTTATTAAGGATCATACCCTAATTACATATTTTATTAATGTTGAAAGTGTTGAGGCTTAACCACTACATGATTATTATACATGTATGAATTCCTCTCTCTCTCTCATCCTCTCTAGGATGTTGATTACTTCAAGCTTGATTAGATTAGGTCAACCCTTCATTCAAGTACATACATTTAGGATTAGCATAGTGTATTGAGATATTGCTTCCATAAGCATCAAAGGTTCACCCCTCTAAGGGTACTAATCACCCTAGTACCTTAAAGGTACAACCATTGTAATTATCTTTGATATACATCATTAACAATCATGGGGTTAATTGATCTTTCATCACATTAGGTCTTCAAACAGTTTTGGTTGCATTGGACCTCCAAACGGTTTTGACCCCTCAACCTCCAAATGGTTTTGAAACCGTTTGCCCTCCAAACGGTTTTGAAACTGTTTGGGCATCTAGGGTTGACACCGTTTGCCCTCCAAAAGGTTTTGAAACCGTTTGGGCACTCAACCCTTGAAACCGTTTGATCACATGTACATTGAAACCGATTGGACCCATCAACATTTGAAACTGATTGGATAAATCAACCTTGAAACCGATTGGACCTCCAAACGGTTTGAGACCATTTGATCTCAAATAGTTTGCAGACCGTTTGATTCCAAACCACCTCAAAACCGATTGGACCAATTAGGGTTTCCATCATCAAATCAATTTAGGGTTTTCAATCATGGAACCATCCATCTTTTGAACCATTGAAAGTACATCAGACTGTAGCCCTTTAATCTCCAATCAACCATGACTCCTCTCAACCTCCAAATGGTCTTGAGACCGTTTGCATCCAAACGGTCTTGAGACCGTTTGGGCCATCCAACCCTAAAATCAATTCCATCAACTAGGGTTTCAACATTTCCACCCGATTAGGGTTTGTAATTAGTGGATCATCCATACTTGGAATCATTAAAATCAAATCAATTGGAATCATTGTATCATTATCCCACCATCTCAGCATTTGACCTCCAAATGGTCTTGAGACCGTTTGATCCCAAACGGTCTTGAGACCGTTTGGTTTCAATCGGTCTTGAGACCATTTGGTCTCAAGTTGAAACCGTTTGCACATGTTCTTTGTTGAGGTGTGTGCTTAAGATGAAATCATCATCTTAAAACTGCAGACCTTTGAAATCTTCTGGGATTCTTGTGGTGATTTCAACAATTAATCAAAAGGAAATCGAGAAAGAAGAAAGGTTCAACACATGATGAATAAATGCAAGCAATAGTGACATTTAAGGGTTCAAGTTATATAACCCACCTTCAAAGTTGAATCCAAGATTCAAGCTTCACGTCTTTAATGGTGAATGAAGTTTTCTCAAATTCCCAAGGTCCATCCTCAAGTCTTTGAGTGAAAAGAACGACTAATGTTGAAGATTGAATGGAGAAAAGAAGAAAATAAGCATTGAATTTCGATTTCCACCATGAAATCAAGGTTGAAGATGATTAAGGAGCTCACCTATAGGTTGGGGTACGTCCTCCTGTTTCTCCTAAGCTCCCTTATGTTCGGCCAAAGCAAGGAAAGAAAGAAGAGTCAAAAAAGCCTTTCATGTGGGTGAAAGAATGGAGTGTATATAAGGGAAATTCAAGAGAGAGAAAGTGTTATAAAAATCCTTCAATTCCCTAAATTGGTGCCAATTATCCCCCTCACTTTCTTTCATATGAAGCCATCATCCTCCCCTTTGAAATACTCTTCTTTATCCATGAATTAAAAGAAAACAATTAAGCACCTTAATCAATTTAATAATAATATACAAAAATTAGTGGATATTACTTCTTCTTTAACTAATGTGAGTGGGCTCTCCACTCACTTTAGATATTTCGGTGCCATTAAAAGGCACAAGGACGTAGATACTTATATAAATTCAACCATCACATTTTTGTTTGAAGGGCACTTCCATTAATATATTTATTTTTTTGCATTAAATTGAATTAGGGTTTCAATTATGCTTAAATCTTGATTATTTTAATATCAAGATTCTCTCTCCCCCAAAGAGATTCAAATGAGACGCCCCTCTAATTTTCTTGTATCTAGTTGATACCAAGAAACATTTGGGACTCTCTAGAAGTGGTATTTTGCATATTGAACCCTAGGTTTTGGGTAAATTGCACATTACACCAAAATTAGGTTTTAATGCACAAACATTGCTTAATAAGCTCTTTCTTGGTGCTCAGGCTTCCACAAGCCATACACCTGCATCATTTTCATTATTATGATGCTTCAACACTTGAGGAACATTTTATCATGTAACATTTGCAAGTTAACCCCTCAACTTGGGTAATTTGCACTTTAGTCCAAAATGGGCAAAACATTGTTTTCAACATTATTCAAAAAGGACTAAAATTGAAACAGAAGTTCCTCTTGAGCCTTAATTACTTTTCAAAAGATAAGAGCAAGCATATAATTATCTTTCTTAAACAAAACATCTAGGGTTAAAGCATAACCCAGGTCAGGGATGTTACACGCTTGGACCGCGGTCACGGTCTTGGTTAAGTGAGGGGTGAGACCGCGGTTGGAGTCTGTTCTTTATTCATATTTCACCATGGTTGAGCTTAGTCATGGCCTGGTGACGACCGTGACTGAGGTCTGCTTGTACATTGCGTATGGGTGGTCGAGGTTGAGGTCTTCCCACTCGATCGCGGTTTGTAAGAACTCATCAGTAACCGCAGTTTCCAAGCTGATCGCGGTCCTTCTCGATCACGGTTTGTGTCCATACCGCGACCCCTTGTCTATATTTGGGGTTCATGTTCCGATCATGACCATCCTTGATGTCACATTTGAGTGATGACCACAGTTTGTAAACTAGCCGTGATCCATCCTTGACTCCTGATGATCTCGATCTCTAGAGAATTCTAAAACTGCGATCACAATTGAGATATAAGTGGACCGCGATCGCAGTTGAGGGGAATGAGGGACGTGGTCACGGTCAAGGACCGCAACCTGGGTTGTGAATATACCTAAAAGCATGTAAGTGAGGCTTTAGTAAAAAAGGTAGAAAAATTATGTGAAAAGCTAACAAAAGATATACTAAAAGTGTTGTAAAATATACACAGAAAGTACGTAAAATAGAGTGTTATCAACTCCCCCACACTTAGAATCAAGCATATCCTCAGGCTAAGTGTAGATTTGAGAACTCAGAGAGACAAAAAAGCAATATTAATTGACAAAATTATAACATGACTAAAATATCTCATTCTTGCATCAAGACTGTTGTAGCATGTTTTCTAAACCTTACGTCTCATTCCCTCCCCCTTTTCAAATAGAGTTGCATAACTTCATTTTCTTTCCATTTCCTTCAATTGTAAAAGGCTCCTCCTCAACTTATCACCCCTTCCCTTAGGTAATAACCATACTAATACAAGATCTTTTTCGAGGGGTAGCTTTCACACTGTTTCTTTATTTTTAATTGGCCCTATGCTAATGTGTTTGAGTAGGCTTAAGGCTTCAAGTGTTTTCCTCTTCCCTCTGAACTCCTCACCCACAACTATCGTAAGAATAGTGTTGCCCTTTTTGGGCTTCTGACTTTAGGTCAGGTGGTGTTGTCGCCAGGCGTTGTTGCAACTGTTCTTTTTCTCCTGATCTTTTGTCTTTTAGGATGTCATCCACCAGTAAGATGTATGCCATGTGGGCATTTGGCATGGTATCGCCTGGTAAGCTGACATCGTACTCATAGAAAGGTACCCTCCTATTTTCAACATTTCTCGGAGGTTGTCTTTTAGCACGCAAATTCCATATCTCTCAAAGATGACATCTCCCGGCAAATCATCTTCTTTCAATGAACTCATAATTATAATCACTTCTTCCAGAGACAGACTAAAGCAACTCCATCTGGCGAAATTCTTGAAAGAAGGTGTAATTTCTCCTGCCGGTCTGTCTGGTCTATCATTGCCCAGATCTTCTTCTTCAACCTCTCCTTCCTCAGGCTGTTCTCTTGGAGGTTGATTTTCAGGGACTTCTACTACTGGAGGTTGCTTTGTTTTGTAGTCTGACATTTGTTGTGTAGCTTCTCTAGAGCTTTCATGCCAGCCTTCTTTCCATGTTGCAACTTTGGCTGGCTCAGTTGGATCAACCCACATGGTTTTTATCTACTCCCTCCAGGTGACCTTTTCAGGTAGAGGGATATCCATGTGAAGCCTCCGGGGTAAAACTACTACAAGCATCGTCGGGTCGTTAAAGAACCGACGATCATAGATGACCTCCATAGCATACATACCCCATAGTCCATGTAGGTATTCATTGTCTAAATCCTCCAGGGGGTGCCCTTGTTGATGGCCTCCATCATTCGTAGTACTATGAAGGCGCAATCCCCCGAACCAGCCTCTTCTTGGGGGACTTTCTTATTGATCGAGAAGAGCTTCCATGACCCTTAAAACTTTTTGTCTACATCCTTGATTGCTCGTTGTAGGCACAACAATATTTTTAAGGCATCTCTGGCATCCTTCCTCTTGTAGACCAGTGGGGTGCTGTCCAGTTCAGCTGTACAACAATTGAGCACCGTCATTTTTTGTTGGTACAGATCGACGACTATCAATGCCCAATGCTTTACATTCCTTATAGGCAGCACCACATATTTTGTTTCTTTCCGCCGGACAGCTACCTTTAGTTTAGCTGCATCTGCTACCTTGTAGTCTTCATTGTAGAGGAGGCTAGCTAGATGTGTTGTCCCGTTGAAGATCGGCTACGGCTTGTCCGGATGCAGGAACTCTTACAGGAGGGTTGCACAGAGTACCTTGAATAGTCTTTTATGTACTCACGCCTTCTTCATGAATATCCCCCGGAAGTGGTCTCTAGACAGACGTCTACCTTTGTTGTTATATAGTATGTCTGACCCAGGTAGATCGTCACTGAAGACATTTGCCAAGATGTAGACATCTCTACATGTGATCCGTGATACCACATTCATGTCCATTTCTTTCATCTTGCAAGGTAGAGGGGGAGCTGCTCCAAGCATTTATGCTTTAGCTGGTGCACTCTGCTCCCTGGTGGGATCATTTGAGAAAATGGTTGCCAGCCCACCATCCTCATCATCGGATGTTCCTTCCTGTGCCAAGGGTGCCGGATTTTCCTCTATTAGCGGCATTGCCTTGGCCACTTGTTCAGCCACCTTGTGCAATAGTTGTGTGGTGGCCCTAGGTTCGGCTACTTCCGAGGAAGCTTCAACAACTATTTTGTCTTTGACATGGCTATCCTCAGAAGTTTACCCTAGCTTGGCGTCCGCCATCATTGCCAGGGTTGCCTCCATCTTCCCATCATAGAGATAGTCGCTATGCTCGTGATGTGGTTGGAATAGAAAGAACTCGCTGCTCTCCTTGAGTCTGCCCCCCAGCTCAGCTAAAATTATGTCGATCTCTACCACTCCTGTTGCACTGAGTTCAGCGACCACTTCTTCATGATGAGTAGCAACAATCTGCTCTTCTAGCGTCATTACATGTGTAGGCAGGGAGAATTGATGCTCTGCTAGTTTCCCACCGTCTTCAGCAACTTCTTCTTGAGCTTCTTCTGGATTGCAATTAAGGTCGAGCTCCCTTGACAATGTCACAATTTTCTTTGTGTGTTTGTCGTTGGGGGAGCTCGACTGCTGTGGTGGCTCATTCTTCCTTGGATCAACTGCTGGTGTCATTTTTGTGTTGGCACTTCCTTCTTTTAGCATGCCCACTCCCGTGCCCGTTCCTCCCACGTTGTCATCATCGTTGTCGTCATGGCTGGAGGGGCTGGTGGAGGAGTGCACCGGGCTTGCTGAGCACTTGGTCTTCTTCTTCTTCTGCCAGCTCTTGAGTTCTTCACGTTCCTTCTTGAGTTTCCAACGATCTTCTTCTAAGCGCTGGCGCTCTTCTCAGAGGTTAGCCATTGCTGCGTCGTAGCCCGGACGCATGTGCTCATTGTCAGCCTGGATGGCATGCCTCTCCTTTTGTAGATCTTCCATCTCGTCCTTCATGTTCTTTAGCATTCCCATCATCATCCATTGGTTGTTTATAACTTCTTAGATGAAGTCAGGGAGTGCTTTTGTCCTTTCATCATGAACTTGTACCTGCGTCGTTAGCGCAGAAAAAGAAGAAGAAATGGTGGTATTTATTGTGTTGGCTTGATGCATGTGTTCCCACATTACATCAAACCTTGTACCTAAGGCACCTATGAAGGAAGGTGCATGCTGGTGCAGCTGATGCTCCATGCACGTCGTTAATGAGCTTGGCACCGTAGGTTGTGGAGGCAGTGGTGGTGGGCCTTGTTCTTTCTCCTTTGTCTTGTCTTGTGGGCCCATCTCTGCTCCACTGAACTCTATATCCGCTATGGCCTGGGAGGCTTATCCTTCTGGCTCTGCCTCTGGTTCTTTTTTGGGCTGCAGGTCAGCTACTGCGCCTCCCTCTTTCTCTAAATCTGTCTCCACAATAGCTGCTTCTTTATATGGCTCAAGAGGTGTGGGTTCTGGAATTTACACTGGTTTTTCTAGAGGTGGAACCGTGGGGTGGGTTGTTATGCATCTATCAGCCTTTTGGTTGGCAGTGCAGTTGTATCTGTCATTTTCTTTTTCTGCACCACCAACTTATTCTGAGGCTCTATGCTCTTTTCCTTTTTCAATCCAGCTTGGGCACTACTTTCTCCAGTTGTAACTATTGGATATGTACTCGTGTTGGCCTGCAATGTCCTAGAGCACATCTTTTCAATGTCGTCGTGGGTTGGCCGCAACTTGTGGGCGTCATAGAACGCCATTTTAGGAAGGGGAAGTAGTTTTTTTGACTCGCTTGCTTGAAGTACAACTTCTCCCCCTTCTGCACCAGAATACCCGTGCTGATTAGGGACTTGATGTATATTATTTGTTGTCCCTCCATTTCTTTATACTTCTGGACCTCTCCTTCATCCATTAGGTATTCGACAATTTGTGTTATCTGGCCTCCCATTCAGTACACAGAGTTCCTCTTTGCGTCCCCACCTACTGCTGCTGATATATGATCGATTAGTATTTTCCTGATATTAATCGACTTTCTGTTGATCATTGACCAGATGAGGAACATATCTCCCTTGGTAACTGTTCTTATTTCTGACCTTGCGTAGATCGTGTAGGTAGTGATTTTCTGCATTGTGCGAATAAAGCACGATGTGATCAGCGAGGCCTTGGAGTTCTTTGAGTTGTGCTCCTCCTCCCCAGTCAACTCTTCCCACATCTGGTTGCTCTCATAGGTTACCTCTTCTTTTTCACTCGGGGTAGTGGGTAGGCTTTGGCTTGTTCCCTTGTCTCTGTAAATATTTTGTTCATCATTGCTTCTGTGATTATGTGAGACTCGCCTCCTAGCCTCACATGTTGTTTATAGACTCCTCCTCCTTCCCTTCTTGTTTCACTACTGGTAGCGACCTTCTTTAGTGAAGACATGAATTCTATGGTCAGCTTCTTGTAGGATTTCACCTCTGCTGCGCATAAGGTGCGTAAGTTTGCACCTTCCAGGAATTTCACCATCCTGTCGTAGATTCCCATGTTTTTGAAATCTTCTATGTCTAGGTAACGGGTAGGGCAGAACTCCTTATTTTGGTACATCCAGTCGTAGGTAGACTGATGCACGACGTTCTTGGGCACGAATGGGGGTTCTCCGGATTGTGCAGATGTCTCCCCTTTGAATTCCTTGGATTTGCTTGTCTTTTGTTCCCTTGGCTTCTCAACACCCAGTGGTTTTATCTTTTTGCTGCTCTGGGACCCCTTTGGTGCAGCCTTTCTCTTCTTCCCCTGGACTCGACTCTCTGACTCCCTAGGTTGATACTTGTAGGTCTCTATCTGCTCAGTTTATTCTGTTTCGTGAGTACAGTCCTCCGTTGTCATCTTCCCCAATATCCTTTGGTACTTTCTAACCTTAGTTGCACCTCAACTCGTTTGGCCTCTAGGAGAGAAGTATTCCTCTTGAGTACTGCTATTAAACCCTCCACTATCTTCTCCACCTCCTTTAGGGATGTTTACTTCTTGAAGATGGGGTCACTATTCTCTGAAGAAGACATTTTGCATGGTTTCAATAGTTCATTAGTTTATAATCTTATTGCAATTATCTAGGTTTGCATTCAACAACTTTTAATTATTAAGTTTATTAATATATATAGGGACCGCAACCCATGGTCTCGTTAGTAATTTAGAGGAAACTATGGTCGCGGTCTCTGAAGGAGATCGTGGTCGCGGTTTACTGAGAAGGGATCGCAGTTGCGGTTTATTGAGAAGAGATCATGGTCGCGATCTCTGAAGGATATCACGGTCACGATTGGGGCTGCGATCGCAGTCTTCTTCCTTACTGTGGCCAGGTCGTGGTTCAGGAGACCGCGACCTCGTGTAGTGCTCTCCTACACTGTGACCCACGGTGGAACTGGTAGTTGGAGTGAACATCGTGGCTTGGTTAGGGTTTACGAGCACACCGCGGTCGCAGTTGTAGAGGTGATGACCGTGAGCCGTAGTCTTTCTTCTTCCAACTGTCCCAATTCCTATCTCTATCCGTTCATCTGCTCTTTGCTATGCTGACGGGCAGTTGTCCATTATTGATGTTTTTAGGGTTTCTTTAGTTGTTGTTGCAAATGCCGCCTCTATGGCGGTTTAGGGAAAATAGGGAAACCACGAACAACTGTCGACAGCGCGACCAACCCGTCGAGTGAGACGAATCGGGAAAAAATAGTTCAGGCGGTGGTCTAAATCGGTGGTGACACGGTGTTTCAGCGATTAGAAGAGTAGAAGGGGGGTTTTCTTGTTACCTTATCATTGGTTGTGACATAGGAATCGAACAAGGTGGGCGCGACAATCTGCTTTGCTGCGGCGGCAGTTCGTCGGTTGTGGCGGAGTGGAGAATCAGGTTTATCTTAGACTCGGGGAAGCTAGAGGCAAAAAGAGTCTGAGAGACAAGGGTTTAAGGATATATATACTAGAGTGACCACGACCTGATGATCGAAGGGGGTGATCATGATCACGGTGTACTAGGACTACGATCGCGGTCACAGTCTCTTCCGTTCTAAGGATAACCACCGGTCGCAGTCGAGGTGTCTGGTTATGGAAACTGTGGGTCGCGGTCTTGCGTGATGCAAGGATATACCGCGACCGTGGTCCAGACCATGATCAGATCAAAACAAAGCTCGTTTCTTTAGTTAAATCATCAATTAATCAAAAGAAGATAGATATGTACATCACTTAAAAGAGCAGAAAACTAATCCAACAAAAAGGGAAGAGAAAACAAAGCTTAAGATAATAGCAAAACTTGGGTTGCCTCCCAAGAAGCGCTTGCTTTAAAGTCTCTAGCTAGACTTCATAATTCTTCACTCCTTGGATCCTTCGCCTGGATGTGGCAGCTCTTCATGCCTTTTCTCAAGTGGCTGACCTGGTTCCTCCAAATTGATCTCAAATCTTTGCACAAAACCCTCATCTTCGTAAAATCTTTTTACCCTATGGCCATTGACCTTGAAAATTCTAGTTTTCTCTCCTTGAATCTCCATCATTCCTAATGGGTAAATCTTCACCACAGAGAAGGGGCCTGACCATCTTGTTCTAAGCTTCCCAGGAAAGAGCCTAATGCTTGAATTGAAGAGAAGTACTTTATCTCCCTCACAAACATCCTTGTTCTTTAGGTGGGCATCATGCCACACCTTAGTCCTTTGTTTGTAGATTCTAGTGTTCTCGTAGGCATGCAATCTCATCTCCTCGAGCTCCTATAGCTACAGGAATCTTTCTGTCCTGCCTTCTCCAAGTCCATATTCAAAAACTTGATCGCCCAAAGGGCTTTATGTTTGAGCTCCAAAGGTAGATGACAGGACTTGCCATAGATTAATTTGTACAGCGTCATGCCTATTGGTGTCTTATAAGCTATCCTATAGGCCCAGAGAGCATCATCAAGCTTCATGGACCAGTCCTTCCGAGTGCGGCTGATAGTTTTCTCCAGAATCTGTTTAATCTGCCAGTTGGATACTTCTACTTGTCTCGAGGTTTGAGGGTGATAGGGTATAGCAACCTTGTGCTTTACCCCGTACTTCTTTAATAGCGCCTCAAACTACTTTTCTTCAAAATGTGACCCCCATCGCTTATGACAGTGTGAGGTACTCTGAAGTGTGAAAAAATGTTTTTCTTGAATAGCTTGATCACAGATTTAGAATCGCAAGCTTGGGTGGCTACAACCTCTACCCATTTTGACACGTAGTCCACAACCACTAAAATGTACCGATACCCATTTGTCCACGGGAAAGGAACCATGTAGTATATTCCCCAAACATCAAAGATTTCTACTTCCACCCAGTCTGCCATAGGCATCTCACTCCTCTTACTAATATTTTTAGTAAGTTGGCATTCCTTGCAAGCTTTGACAAAAGATGTCACGTTTTTAAACATGGTGGGCCAGTAAAACCCAAATTGAAGCACTTTTGCAGCTGTCCTTTCTCCACTGTGATGTCCTCCATTCGACAAAGAATGGCATTATTTTAGGATCAACATGACTTCCTCCTCTAGTATACACCTTCGATACAAAATGTCAGAACACCTCTTAAACAACACTGGGTCGTCCCAGTAATAGTTCTTAACATCGGAGAAGAGATTCTTTTTCTAGTTGTATGTTGTGTCTGGCGGAAGCTGGCAACCAGCCAGATAGTTACAAATATCTGTAAACCATGGCAGACTTGGCTCGTCGAACTGAGCCATCAGTAGGGCTTCATCAGCATAATTGTCGTTTACCGGTAACTAATTCACCTCATTGAAAACTATTCTAGACAAGTGGTATGCGACCACATTTTCTTATTCTTTCTTATCAATGATTTCATGATCAAATTCTTGTAACAATAGGGCCCACCTTAGCAGTCTTGGCTTTGTGTCCTTTTTTGCATGAGATAGCATATAG
Source organism: Alisma plantago-aquatica (assembly GCA_963693085.1). Lineage (NCBI taxonomy): Eukaryota > Viridiplantae > Streptophyta > Magnoliopsida > Alismatales > Alismataceae > Alisma > Alisma plantago-aquatica. Next base: position 544,118,713 of record OY856415.1, read on the forward strand.
CCCCGCGGTCAGTATAAACCTTAACCTTGGCTCCTATAAGGTATGATCGAAATTTTTCAAATGCAAAAACAAGCGCTAACATCTCCTTCTCGGTAGTAGTGTAGTTCACTTGGGCTTCATCTAACATACGACTGGCACAACATATAACATGGTGTTTCTGGTCTTTCTTCTGCCCTAGGATTGCACCTATGGCATAGTCACTTGCATCACACATTATTTCAAAAGGTAGCTCCCAATCTGGAGCTTGCAAGATCAGTGCAGAAGTCAAAGCCTCTTTTAGGGTCTCAAAAGCTTTTGAACACTCGTCATCAAACTCAAACACTGCATCCTTAATCAGCAAATTTGAAAGGGGCTTTGATATCTTCAAGAAGTCCTTAATGAACCTCCTGTAATATCTAGCATGACCCAGGAAACTTCTTACTCCTGTCATGAATTTTGGTAGCATGAGTTTGGATATGGCTTTGATCTTGCTAAGGCCCACCTCAATGCCCTTCTTGGAGACCTTGTATCCTAGGACAATTCCACTTTGAACCATAAAGTGGCACTTCTCCCAGTTCAAGACCAAATGTTTCTCTTCGCATCTTTGCAGAACCAGGGACAAATTTCTTAGGAAAGCATCGAAATATTTTCCATAAACAGAGAATTCATTGATAAACACTTCAACTATATCTTCTAAGAAGTCAAAAAATATGGAAATCATGCAATGCTGGAAGGTTGCAGGAGCATTGCATAAGCCGAAGGGCATTCTTCTAAAGGTGTACGTGCCATAGATGCATGTAAACGTCATTTCTCATGATTGTCCGGGTGTATCGGGACTTGATAGAATCCAAAATATCCATCTAAGAAGTAGAAGTAATCATGGTGGGCAAGTCTTTCAAGAACTTGATCAATAAATGGTAAGGGAAAATGGTCTTTCTTCATGGCTGAATTTAGCTTTCTATAATCAATACACATTCTCCAGCCTATGGCAATCCTGGTGGCGACTTCGTCACCATTATCTACCTTCACCACCGTCATTCCACCCTTCTTAGGTACTATGTGGATGGGGCTCACCCAATTACTGTCGCTTATTGGGTATATGATTCCCGCATCACATAGCTTCAATATCTCCTTCTTGACTACTTCCTTCAACATTTGGTTCAATTTCCTTTGAGGTTGCACCAACGGTCTCTCCGATTCTTCTAAGTTTATCATGTGCATGCACATAGCTAGATTCAGTCCCTTAATATCTTCAATAGAATATCTAATAGCTCTTTTATGCTCTCTCAACTCTTCTAGGAGTCTTTCCTGTTGTTCTTCTGTGAGGTTAGCATTGATGATGATGGGATTCCTTATTTCCTCATCCAGGAACTCGTACTTCAGCCCTTCTGGTAGTGACTTTAGTTCTGGCCTTGGCTTTAGAGCTTCTAACTCTTCGTTTGACTGTTCCAAAGAAGTGTACTTCACTATCTCTATCAGTTCTTTGTCATTACTGAGACTTTCTTCACCTTGGTTAAGATAATCTAGTATCTCAACCACTTCTGGGTCTTCTATCAAAGGATTTGGGTTGTTTAAGGCCCTCATAAGTGGGTCCACAATGGCTTTCTCTTCTTGAATCTCTTCACAATACTGGTTATAGCTGTCCATGAAGTAGACTGACTCAAAAAGAGATGGCCCCTTCATATCATCCTTCACTTTGAAGTCAATGTGGTCACTTCTGACTTAGAGAGTCATGATGCCTTATGAGACATCTATCAGGGCTCTTCCAGTAGCTAGAAAAGGTTGTCCAAAGATTATTGGACACTTTGGGTCCTCCACAGTATCTATCACAACAATATCACAAGGTATGAAGAACCATCCCACACGGATTGGGACGTCTTCCACTATACCCACTGGTCTCTTGAAAGTGTGATCAACTAATTCTATCCACATACTTGTCTTTACCATATTGGTCAATCCCAATCTTTGTGCTAAACTTAAGGGCATCAGGCTTATGCTGGCTCCCAAATCTGCCAGTCCCTTCCTTTCGATGTTGTCTCCAACGCAAGAAGGGATGTTAAAAGCCCTGGGTCTTTCTTCTTGGTAGGTAGTTCAACCTGAACAAACGCACTGGACATGTTTGCCAGGTGTACCGTTTCGACGTGGTTTCCTCTCCTTCTATTTGTGATAAGGTCCTTGAGAAACTTAGCGTATGTCGGCGTCTCCTCCAAAGCATCCAGAAACGGGACATCTATGTGCAGTTTCCTTACTGCCTCCATGAACTTTTCATATATTTTCTTTAGGTGGGCCTTGATAAGCTTGTATGGAAATGGGATTCTTGGTGTATATGAGCTTTTCTTCATAAATATTTCTTCAACGGGACCAGGATCCCTATCTCCTCCACTTTTCTCATGACTTTCTTCAATAGGCATCTCCCTTTCAACAGACTTTTCGGAAGAAACTTCCTTGTCCTGTTGGGGTTCCTCAACTTTTTCTTCCTCTTTGCCGTTTCCCATTCCAGAATTGGTCAACGTCCTCCCTGATCGGAGGGTAGCCATTTTTGCAGTCTCTGTGTTTGACGGGATCTTTCCTGAGGGATTCTTCACTAATTTAGCCAATTCTGCGAGCTATTGGTTGATCTGGTGTTGATGCATTTGCATATTTACCATATGGACTTGCATAGTTGTTAGGACGCTAGAATTGGCAAGGGCACTTTGCACCAGTTGGTCATTCACAGTAGCTTGCCTCTTAGCAAAATCAAACAATTGAGTTACCAAGTCTGGCTGGTTGTTATCTTTTCCTTGACCCTGTCCTTGAACTTGACTTGTTCCTTGGCTCGGTCCTGCCCCTTGGCGAGTTTGGTTCCTACCTTGTGCTGAGTAGTTATTCTTATTTGCCTGGTAATTGGTTATTCGAGTATACGACACTTGTCTGCTCCTCTTTTTGAATCCTGGTGGTGGCTTTTGTGAATTCCCCAGTTGATGTGAATTCTCAGCCGCATCTTTGTTTCCATAGTTGAAACCAGGGTGATCTGGACTCATGAAGTTGGCATAGGAAACATTTTGCATAGACTCTTCTTTACTTTCACTGTCTTCACTCTCTTCAGGTCTGGTGTAAATACAGTTATCGACTCCGTGTCCTCCTTCACAAAAGGTGACACACTTCATCACCTTTTTAGTGTGCTTCTTTCCCTTACCCCCAATATCTTTCAGTTGTTTGACATCAGTTGCTATTTTTTGGATTTGGGCGGTTATATTTTCTAAAGCCTTGGCTTTCATGGATGGTCCTTCAGATCCTATCTTCTTCAATGTGCCTGTCATAGTCTACTCCTGCTTGAAGCGCAACCATGTTTTCTATAATCTTCATAGTCCTGCTTGACTTTTTCCCTAAGAAGTCACTGCCTACGGTAGCATTCAGAGAAGTCTTCTCTGTATGAGTCAGCCCATTATAGAAGGTGGTTACCAGGAATCCCTTACGGTAGTTATGATGTAGGCAATCCCTCAAGTATTCTTGGTAACAGTCCCATGCCTCGTGTAGGTTTTCTCCTGGCTTTTGTGCAAAATATGTAATCTTCTGCATGTTACAGATGGTCCTCTCAATAGGATAAAACTTAGTGACGAAGGCATCTGACAAGGGTCTCCATCCATCTATAGTCTAGTGGGGAAGATTTAGATACAAAGAGAGAGCCTTATCCTCCAAGAAGAAGTTAAAATCCTTGCAGTAAATCACTTCTTATGGGACACCCCTAATCTTAATGGTGTCACAAATATTCTTGAAAGAATCAAGATGGTGGTATTGATTCTCCCTTGATTTCCCTCAGAAAGGTTTGTTCTGGATCATAGATATGACATCTGGTTTTAGCTCGAAGTTTGCTGCATTGAAATTCGGTACAACGATCAGACATCTTGACTCGTTGGCCCTCGTTGCTGCCAGCTCACGAAGGGTCTTCCCTTCCTCATCGTCCTTGCTATCACTGTCCCTATGGTCGCAATTCCTCTCAACTTCATGATTATGGTTTTTATTATTTCTTCTATGCCTGCGGTGATGACGATGTTCCTCATAGTGATGATCATCATCGCAACGATCATCATCTTATTGCTCTTCGTGTTCTTCCTCCCATTCTTCATATTGATGACCGTCATTATAACAGCCATCTCTATCTTCATATGTGTCTGGTGGAGGTGGGTGGTGCTCATTCCTTGCGTTCTGCTCATCACCTAAAAGGGTAACGTCCATGTGAGGCGACATGGTGAAAGGAGTAAATTCAAACAAGTTGCTTCTTCCTGGGTGCCTGAATATATCGTACAGTCGAGTTGGCAAACTGGACATGTCAAAACGAACTATTTTATACAAACTCAGGGTAGTAGGCTTAAAGTAACAATGTTGTCAAGCTTATTGCTAAGCTTGAGGCACATGAGTATAGTAACCAGACTCGGGTTCTTAATAGTGCCATTTTGCCTTGTCCCCGACAACGGTGCCAAAAAGTTGATCGACCTGAATTGCACGTCCAAAAGGAGTGGATTCAGAGTAGTCAGACTTTTAAAGAGATAACCTGACTCTCATGCCCACACAATGATAAACGGGGTCTGATGTAGCGATCGGGGTCAAACACAGGGACAAGGTTCACAGTGTTAAGCGCACAAAATCTAACACTTGAATACTCTAGCCGAAGAGGGTATATAAAAGTTGTTCCCTAAGGAACGGTAGCACGCAAACTAAAGTAGCTCAAAAGAAAAAAGAACAACAAGAACAAAAGAAATAAAAGGAATAAGATGAAACAAGTATATGGGGGGAAACCCGGGTTGGGGTTCACCTACTAAAGCATCTCACCAACATGCAACATCAGCTCTCTCTCTCACACACTCTTACCAAGATTACAAGCAACCACCAAAAGCGTCTATTCCACTCTTTCTCAAGATGAGGATAGATCTAAGTCAAAGTATAGTCTCTCTCTCGAGATGACCACACATAAACCTCACAACAAAACATATGGTTTTATAGCCTTAGCATTCCAACACTCTCGTGCATTCATACTACTCCATGACACGTGATAAAAGCAATATTACTGTCTTGAGATATCAACAATCAAACATCACAAGATGGTATCTAAGCATACAAATGAAGCATTAAAACAAGTGCATGGAGAAAATCTTGATAAGAATATGCATATTCAATAGAAAGAGGCAATATACATGTTAGGAGAGCCTTAGTGGCTACTCCCAACCCAAGTTAAGGTGTTTAGCCACTCATGCTTGCGGAAAACATAACGACATTACAGAAAGATAGATCCATGGAGTCCCATGAAGAGAGGAGAGAAGTACAGTGAAATGGAAAATGATAGATCTAGAGAGAAGAGACGTGATACAACACAATACTTCTTTAGATCTAGATCTAACATGTGGATGGCACGGACGGTCTTCTTCTCTCGAAGAAGGAGTCGTCAGTCTTCTCTCTCCTTAGCTTCCACCTTTGGAGATCCAAGAGTGATGGATGGGATGGTCCGAGATGAATCTGGAATGCAACGACACTTCATGGTCCTTGGGATCTGATCCATGATCTGATGATTTGACAAGATAGGTGGGTGTGCTATTTATAAGCACATTCCACCGACTTAGGTTTGGACGGTGGTCATGGTCTTGGTTAAGTGAGGGGTGAGACCGCGGTCACGGTATTCTCTTTATTCATCTTTCACCATGGTTGAGCTTAGTCACGGCCCGGTGACAACCGTTATCGAGGTCTGCTTATACATTGCGTCCGGGTGGTCGAGGTCGAGGTCTTCCCACTCAGTCACGGTTTTCAAGAACTCATCAGTAACCACAATTTCCAAGCTGATCGCAGTCCTTCTCAATCGCGGTATGTGTCCATACCGCGACCCCTGGTCTATCTCCGGGGTGCATGTTCCGATCACGACCATCCTTGAGGTTGTGGTTGAGTGATGACCACGGTCTGTAAACTAGTCGCGATCCATCCTTGACGCCTGATGATCTCGATATCTAGAGAATTATGAAACAACGATCGCGATTGAGATATAAGTGGACCGCGGTCGCGGTTGAGGTGAATGAGGGCCACAGTTGCGGTCGAGGACCGTGACCTGGGTTGCGAATATACCTGAAAACATGTAAGTGAGGCTTTAGTCAAAAAGATAGAAAAATAATGTGAAAAGCTAACAAAAGATATACTAAAAGTGTTGTAAAATATACACAGAAAGTACGTAAAATAGAGTGTTATCAGTATGGCAGGATGCCATGATATCACTAGGAGACTCTGAGGAAGGATAACCTAATCAATCAGGGATGGATCATATTGGAGATATGTGGCAAAGATAAAGGTGAGATCTATTAGTGTAAGGATTCAATGTAGCATGACATGAGAGCGGGTGGGAAGTCAGTCATCCTATAGGGTCCTACTGATGCAAGGACTCGAGCAATGGAGACACAACATATTTGTTTACCTGACCTGATCTAGAGTCCTAATAGGATTCCACTTCATAGAGCCACCTGATCTAGACCGAGACAGAAATAAAAGAGCACGTGACACGTTAATTTGGTGAACTTAGCTATATTCAACACAACATCAAAAATATTAATCAATTTAGTTTCTAAAGCTATATAACTTCTTTTACAATTTGCTATAGGGGTCAAATGAGGTCTGATTGGTCTCACATTTGAATTTGATTAGCAAAGAAAATGTTATTAAGACCCTTATACTTTTCTATTCAAATTTGGCATGTTATGATTCTACCCACCTTAACTAAATTTCTTCCTTGATATTTTCAACATGCTACACACCTTAGGGTTTTACTTATTCCTAATTTGCAACATACATCATGTATCTCAATTTGACTAAAACTAAGATTGGAAATAAATCATACCTCATTTGTTATGTTCTTCATCCTCATCATAAATCATTGCAAAGATTCTTGCTGGTCTCTTTTCTCATTGTTGGATTAGGGTTTTTCCTAGCATCCTTCTTTGCTTTGAGATTGGGACATTCCAACTTCTTATGATTTGGGTCTTCACAATAGTAGAAAACTCCCAATGCTTGCCTGTACAATTGACCATGAAGTCTACCACAAGTTGCAAAAGGTCCCCTAAAAGGTTGTTCTGATGGATATTTCCTCATCCTTTGGTCCTGATTGTTGGAAGGAGTGTAATGATGATGATTTCCATTGTGATTCTTCTAAGAAAACTCCTTCTTAATCTTCCTTCCCAGGCGATCTTCTAACTCCAACACAATATCTAGATCACCTTGTATTGTGGTGTGTCCTCGTCCATACAGTGTGAATTTAAGGTATAACTTGAGACCCCTAATGAAACTCTTCGCCTTACGTCATTCATCATAACCATGACCATACTTTTGCAAGATTATGAACTTTATAGCATACTGTGTGACATTTCACCAAGCTAGCAAAGATTGAAGAACTCTTCTTCTTTCTTCTCAACCATATCCTTAGATATGTAATGGTATCTGAAGGGCTATGGGAATTAATCCTATGATAGTGGAGGAGCATCATCTACACAAGATCCTAGAAAGTTCTCCCACCAAGTCCTACCTATACTTTTGAGCATGTGAGTCCCAAAATGAACCTTGGATTAGGTAGGGCAATATAGATCATGGAAACAATGTTCCATGTTCCACAACCAACTCTCAACTTTACCCACATCATCTAAATCTTTCTCTCTAGAATATGAGTCTGGCTTGATCTTTAAGAAGTCAACTAGGGAAAGCTAATGTTGACCCTAGGGTCTGATAGTTGATCCTCTCCTCTTCTCATGGAAGTGGTGATGACCCTGACCATGATGTTAAAGGGAACCATGGGAGTTTCTTGACATGGAGATTCTTGTTGGTTTCTCATGCTAAGAAAATCATCTTCTTCCCCATCCATGGGTACCTTGTCACTATCACCTCTCTTCTTAGGTGCAGTATGCATAAGAGGACAAAAACTAGATGAGATACCGAGAAAAACCTAGTAGTCAACTATATTTTTTGCTCTAACACCATATTGTAACACCCTAATGTTCTAATATATATACATTACTGAGCACAAGTTTAATTCTCATTGGGATTTCACAAAACTATAACATTGCATAAATATATAATATTATTTAACTAACACAAGAAAAGAAACACAATTGTCATGTCTTAAGTTCCACAAATAAAACTTAATCTTTGAACTGAGCTAAACTAGTACATGATCAGATACACTAAACTAAATGCAATAAGATAGTTGGCACCCCACCAGGGCTAAACTCCTAAATTGTCCTTGAGATCTGTAATACTTGGTTATGCTCCCTTATTCTTTCCTCCTATCGACATCACATCCCTATCCATGCATGCAATAAAACCAGATTTGAGTAAGCAACTTTGAGTATTGTTATAACAAAGTATCAACTTGGCAATATGGAAACATAATAACTATTTGAATAATGAATTTAGATTAACATATTATGTACCTTGGTGGTTGATTATAGTGTCCTCTATTCTTATGCACCAACTATTCTCATAAGGCCTGTAGGTGCAACTGGTATTCTACTTGAATTCATGATTTGCACATGAGTGGCACTATTTATGATCTGATTGAGCTCATGATTTGCACATAAGTGCCACTATGTTCTATCCAAACTCATAAGGCTCAAGGGCCCAATATTAGCATGATGACGAAAAAATAAGACAACCCATTACATGATTCATAATTAACTTGGAATAATTACCTTGAATTGATTTCACATGAACATGAAACAATTTTTTTCAAACAATATGGAAGCATAATGATCAATTAATAACTTTTGGGAACCATTCATGCAATTAGGATTCAACTTGAAATACACAACCATGCATAAAATTCATGTTGATCATCATAATAAATTACAAGGCAATTAAACCAATACGTAATTTTCAAAGTGCATGGACCCACTTAATCTTAGAGGATTCCTAACATAGCCATCTTACATCCGAATATAATTCCCTATACAAAAAAACCACATATCAAGACATTGTATTGATTTCTAGACTATTTTAGGATTAATTACATACTAATTATGAAAGACTAAATTGGTTACTTGATCCCTTTATCATTGATCTAAGTATAACTAATAATATGTTGCATAATATTAGGGTTTAAGATATAGGTTTAGGGTTCCATATCAAAAATATTGATATAGGAAAAAAACAAGGGTTCCATATCAAAAATATTGATATAGGAAAAAAAGCAGTGCTAGAAAGCATTAAAATCAGATTGGTTATTAAAAATCATTTCCAAAACATATTTGTTTGTATTTTTTTGACTTAAGATAAATTAGTTATGGAATTTTATTATACAACCAATAAAAAATTGAGAAAAATCCACATTCCACTACTAATTGAGTTAGAAAACCTTATATACTTGGCCCTGCATTCTAATGTGGCCCAATCAAGGTTAGACATGAGGCCTAGGCCCGTGAAACACAAGACATGTGATTTCTCGACCAAGTAAGGTGTGTGTTCCATGTTTGCCCATGGGAGCGTGAATGCGGAAAGGAAAAAATATGATGAAAAAATAGGAACTCGATTTCCTAGATTGTCATCTTTGCAACAATGACACGAACAACAACCCAAGACAAGACATACAAACATGACCCCATTATGCAGATAGAAGACGATCATTTTGACATCAACGTAAGATTCTCTAAGTCATCTTGGTTGCAGGGATCCCTTAATACGAGGGTCACAGTCATCAAACTTCAGAGAACAACCCTCTTCCATGATTAGTTGTAGGTAGGGTTAGGGGGAGGAACAAAACAAACATATCAACTAAAAAAGGATAAGAACACTTGCTGAAACCAAGGCAAAAAATGGAGCAGAAAGCAAGTTTAAGTCAAATGGTAGCCCAGGTTTGAGTAGTTGATGTGGGGGCTAGTGGTATGATAAAAAGAGGGATGAAGGATGACTTGATGATGTGTTGTTGTTTGCAAAACAAATTCACTAGAGAGAATTATCCCTAGAGTTTAACCTTTTAGTGACAAACAACCCACTTGTAAGAAAGAGACTTCTTATTATAGAAAGGTATCAGTCCTAATGAACAACATTTTAAGAGATCAAAATTGAACATGCAGTGACGAACAATATTCAAAATCCAAATTTTGAAGAGAGTGATTAAACTAAAATGACAAAGTAAAAGTGCAAAAGTAAAACTAGTTAAATTGGGTTTTAATTTGATATTAAAAGATACTGGGGGTCTGGGGGTTTACCACCACATGCCACATTTTCTTAATCGATTCAACTCATTAATTTTCATGATTAAACTAGGACCATGTGGGTTTGTGTCCTTACATAGCATAAATCTCACAAGGGTTAGACTTCTCTCAAACCTGGGGTCTCAACATTTCAGGATATTCGTCCAACCATCCAACAACATTCTATCAGGGGTCTCCTTAAGAAATTGTGATTTCCAATTCGGTGTCTGAACTCATGGATCATGTGGTCTCATCACCATAACTTATAACAAAAAAGATAAATTGGGTAAAAAGATCGCAAACTCCATTAGCAAGTCTTGTCAGGAGATTATGGGTTCATTCTTATTATGATTAGGGGTCTCATCATCCCCTAAAGAATATAATCTATCTAACTAGAGAACGAAAGTAAAAATGGATGGAAAAAATCTAACCACTAAAACAATGGAGTTCAATACAATCAAAGTTAGGAATGGGCTATGGGGCTACTCCCCATGCCCTAATATAGAAACTACTAAGATATAGTAGAAATAGATACAAAAGTAAAAGATGTAGTACAATATTATCCTTTGTGATTGGACTCCCCCTCCTTTATTGGAGGGAAGTGGGGACTGGAACCCTAAAAAACACAGTTGTGGGTGCTAGAAACTTTGGATTTGTGATGTCAGTTGGTCGTTGGGATGTCGGTTAATCGATTGGGCTAATTATATACTTTGATGGGCTTAAACCCTAAGATGTTTTTTGGTAGTGGTTGGAAGTTACTGGATTCGTAATGCCAGTCACTCGACTAGGATGTTAGTCGATTGATTGGATTAATTATTTGCATGGCTTTTAAGCACAACTATTAATTAAATATGAATTGATACTTTGGCTCCAAGGAAGGCCAAGTGACTAGTTCAAAGTGAGTTGATCGTTTGTCAGTTCTAGATTTGTCCGAGTCTTTACTAGAAAGTCGATTGACTAGGATCTTAGTTGATCAGTTGGAGTGCTAAGAAGTTGATATTTCGTGCGATTGAGTCGACTGACTAGTTGATTCAGTCGATCGATCGTAAGGTCCGGAAGGCCGAAAATAGGCAATTGTAGCCTTTGATTCTTGGATCCTTTTGGGCTTTAGATTGATTTTATCATTTCTATGCAAAAATCAACCAAATCTAGTAAAAACTCCAATTAACTAAAGAAAATCTAAACCAAGATAGTTTTATCTAAAACTAGAGAACAATAAATAAAGTGCTACTAAAGAGAGATATAGAAAATGCAAATAAGATGGATAAATATACATTTATCAAATACCCCAAACTTGAATGTTGCTCATCCTCGAGCAACACAAAATTCTAAACACCCACCAATTAGTACTGGCATCCAATCCTCCTCACTTGCATTTCACTATTTGTTTCCTTCCCACCTTTGATGGCTAAGAGATCCTGATTTCCTGGACCCATAAAACATAAAAAATTCACACTCTTCACTCAAATTTGGTTCACAACTTCGCTTCTTGATAATTGAGGTATGAATTTTTACGAACTATAATATGTCCCCTTGAATCGTTGCTTGACTACGATAATATGTTACATGAGCCCATGTAATTTGGGTACAATAAGAAAGATGTTGCTAGTTGTTGCTAAAAGTACAATGGATAATAAGAAAATATCTACTATAATTCAAAGTAATTATTCTTAAAAAGATAGAGGGGAATTTTTAAACTATAGTATCAACACTCAGACTTTTTAGGGAAGTAATACGTAAGTCTTGAAAATCAACACTGAAACTTTATTCATTGTTGAATATATTTGTTAAATTTTAGAAGAAAATGACTCTCATTTATTTATTTATCAGTTGGTTGTGGTTTGTGTTGTAGCTTCTTTTTCAAAAATCTTTCCATAATAAGTTTAGTGATTTATTGACATGTTTTATTTGAGTACATAATGTGATATTCTAGTCATTGTGTATAATAGATACTATTCACAAAATATAAATAAATTACATAAAAAATAACATGTGATGAACCCTTTAACAAACATTGTTTTCCATTGTGAGAATCGTGCATGCTATGATTATCAGTATTGCCACTAGAAGTCCAAAAATATGCATTACCTGAAAAGTGTGGATCGATATAGGAATAAAGAAAAAATCTCTAAAAAGTTTGCTGGTATTCATAACCTGATGCTTGAATCGATACGGTTTTGTAAATATACGTCATCTTTGGCTCATCCTTTCTTCTTCATTCTTTGTGGCAAATCGTACATCAATTCAATTTTTTTGCATAAAAAAGTACACATCATGAGCAAAAGCTAATAAGATTGCTTATCACATGGTATCTTTTATCTTTATATTCTAAGATGCAACATGTAAGTATGGGAATTGATAGAAAAGGATTCCTGGAAGAAGATTAGTGAGACTACTGAGAATGACCTGCAACATTGTCAGGCTTTATCGTCTATTGGTTTTAATCCTATGTTGTGTATTAGAACAAATGGGAGATATGAAAAGATAATTGCCTAAATTGAAGGGATAATTGTGAGAGAGAAAATTTTTTTAAGACTAAAGAATAAGAAAAGGAAAAAGAGTAATGAGACATTTTCATCTGACGTGGGCTAAAGCGGTACCTCATTATTGCAAAGGAGGTAGGGCACAAAATGTTTAGACTTTTCAGCTTATTTTTGAACAGCATTACATTTATTAATGATCATGTGTATTTGACCGTACTAGGTAGTGAATGTGCCCACCCATGCCCCAAAGTGGCTTCGCTACTGCCTCCAAAGATATAGATGTTATATCTCTTCTATTATTGGTAATCCCACATATTCTTAAAAGGGTTGGAAAAAGTTTAGGGTTTGCAAATTGGTGATTTTTGGGGTATGGAAGATTCCCTGGGTAGAAAAAATGGAGTGAAGGGAGGTATGGAAGAAAGCCGTCTCTCCTCTATCTGACTCGAGATCTTTTATTTTATTTGTTGCAATTACACTAATCACATATATTCGATGTGCACTTTGGCATCTTTTCTTGTTGGTATTCTCCTATTAAATTTTTGATGGGTATGGAAGAAGCAATAGAGGCAGAAGGATGTGCCACCTGAACTTGGAGTTTGTCACACCTTTTTTCTACTTTTGATTCTTTTTCTTTTGTCTACATGGAGAGAAAAGAAGGTGGTAGAAGAAGTGTAGAATAAACTGAACTTGTGCATTCTCATATTTTGAATTTTAGTGCTTTGGGAGTATTAAAACATTAGTTCAGATCATTCTAATAAGCAAAATCTTGAAGCTTTACAAGCTATTTCATAATTCAGATGAAGAAATATTGTTTTGATTCTTATATATCCATTAAGGTTTGCCAACTTTCCCAAGGAATAGTGCTAATTAAGGTCTTAGGTGACAAATGATTTCTAATAAAGGTATCATTATGAAAATGTTGTAAGAAACTTATTTCAATTGAGGGGATGCACTGATTACATCCATATGAAAGAGAGTGGATGGCTAGAAATAGGCATCGACTAAAGTAAGAAAGGAAAATTTTGAAAATTTTGAAGCTAAACTACATAACATAATGGAAATTGCTAAAAGGGAAAGATAGAGTGGGTGGAATGGGTACATACCGCCCACCTCCAACCCAAACTTAAAATTTTGCTCGTCCCAAGCAAAACTTAGATCTAGAATGGAGGGAAGAATTTCATGGAGATCACTTGGTGGCCCTGGTAACTCAAAAAATGTCCAGCTGAAGGGGTTGTTGCTGAGGGTTGGAGCCTTGAACAGTGGATCTTCATGGTACACCTAGTGATTGGATAGTCATGGAATTTCAAAGGGACTTTCTACTTGAGTAAAATGATGTTGCTTTTTATGTTGTAGTACCTCAAGTAGAATCCACATATCTTCCTTCATCAGTGGAGGAAGTGTGGTCAATGTACATGGATGGGTGGTATGATTTCACTCATTGGGTGTCTTTGGGGATAAACTCTTCCCCTAAGACATGTGGTAGATGACCTTTTTCAATAAAGAAAGTGGTATAGGATGAATCCACGTTGCGTAGTGCCAGCTGTGGTGGATTAGGTGGAGGATCTACCTCTGTTTTCTCCTTGTCACCTGGATATACATGTATTAGATATGATGTTGGCATGGGGATACCTATCTTATCATCATGGTACAACTTTGTATGCGGTTGAGTATCTTCCTCGTCTATCATCCCATCAATGTTAAGGTTAATGGGGGCATCATGGTCTTTTACCATGCCAAAAAGTGGGCCTGACTCCTTCATCAAGCATATGCCCAATTCAATGGGCTCAGAAGGAACCACATCACTGTTTAATAGTGGATGTATGCATACTTCTTGCAAATGTGGAATCGCCTCCTCAGGTTTAACCTGATATGGATCATAGGGTGGTTTGGGGGTGTAGGGCTCTTGATGAGGACTTCTCTCTTAATAAGGATCCACCAACACATGATCTAAAATAGACTCATCCAACAATGTTTGGTCATTGATAACATCTAGAACAATGTTTACAATAGGGGTGGTTGGTGGAGCTTCAGGTTCTGGAGGCCTTTCTATTAGATTTGGCATATCTTCATCAACATTGTTGTTAACTAAGATCATCCTTGGCTACTCTAGCTTATTAGGTTACTTTTTTATTAGCTCCGGTAGAATTCAACCATCCACCCAACTACCATCATCTCTATGGCATCAAGTTGCCCCTTTTTGTATTGGGCCTTCTATTTGGCAACAACAGCTGCTCTAGCCTCGCTGTTCTATCTTTTTTTATTGCCACGGGAAACCCAACCCCCTAAGGAGAGGCCCATATAGCAGGGATGGTAAACTTGGGAGACCCGTGCGCCCGTATATTGATATCTCAATAATTCGCATTAGAACCCGACAGACGCTGTGGGAAATTCATTTGCGAGCAGTGCTTCCAGTGGGAGTCAAACCCTGGACCCTTCGTGAGGGGCCCTGAGCAACGACCAGCTGGGCTACTACTCACCGACCGTTGTTCTATATTTCGGTTGGTTTCTTCCTCACTTAGAAGGTGTGATGCCTTATAAAATATTTTCTGGCTGCAACTCCTTGGGGGTTATAATATTATGCGCAAGGTAGAGTTGGCGCATGTTTACTTTGTGTGAAGAGATCTTGGGGCACTCCCATATCTCATGATAGAAGGAGACACACCTCTCACATCATATGCTTTTTTGCGACAAGCAATCCATTTTAGAATGAAATCTGATATTAAATATCAGGCTTCAATTTTTTTTTTCAATGATGATGTTTTTAAAGGGAAGAAAGCAAAAATCTAAGATGGAAGGAAAACATCTAGAATGAAAAAAAAATTACAAAAAAAAACTAAAAATAAAAAAAGCTAAGAAATAATGGAACAAACTAAAAATTGCAAAACAAACTAGAAATTATAAAAATAATTAGAAGAAAAAAATCCTAATTATTCAAAGCAATGGGGGATTGAAAGAAACTCCATTGTCCATGACAAAGGCGTCAAAAAGTGATGTGCTATCATTTGCACAACAAATTCACTAGAGAGAATTATCCCTAGAGTTTAACCTTTTAATGGCAAAAAACCCAATTACAAGCAAGCAAATTCTTAGTATAGAAAGGTACCAGTGCTAGTGAACACCATTTTTTAGAGATTAAATTGAACCGACTGTGACGAATAATATTTAAAATCTAGACTTTAGAGAGTAATTAAACTAAAATGAGAAAGTGAAAGTGCAAAAGTAAAACTAGTTAAGTTGGGTTTTGATCCAATATTTAAAGAATAATAGGGGTTTAAGGGATTACAACCATAGGCCAAATTTTATTGTACTGATTCAAATCCTTAATTATAATAATTAAATTAGGATCATGCAGATTTATGTCCTTACGAGCGCAAATCTCACAACACTTCTCTCAAACCCAGGATCTCAACATTTTAGGATCCTCGTCCAACCATCCAAGAACATTCTATCAGGAGTCTCATCAAGAAATTATGATTTCTACTCCAGTGTTTGAGCTCATGGATTAGACAGTCTTGTCACTAGAATTTACAAAAAACAAGATAAATTGTGTAAAAAGATCATAAACTCCATCAACGGGTCTCATCAAGAGATTATGGGTTCATTCTTGTTGGATCAGGGGTCTTGTCACCCCACGAAAATATAATATATCTGACCAGAGAATGAGTGAAAAAATAGATGGAAAACATCTAATCACTGAAATATTGAAGTTCAATACAATTAAAGTAAGGAACAAGATATGGGGCTACTATCTATTCCCCTGTAGAGAAACTACTCAGACATAGTAGAAATAGATACAAAAGTAAAAGATTTAAACATGTAGTACAATATGATCCTTTGTTCTTGGACTCCCCCTCTTTTTATAGGAGGGAAATGGGGACTGGAACCCTAAAAATGCGCCTGTGGGAACTAGAAACTTATGTATCCACCATACCGGTCGGTCTACTGGGATGCCAGTCAATCCATTGGAATAATTTTATGCTTTGGTGGGCTTAAACCCTAAAATGGTGGCTGACAGTGACTAGAAGTTACTTAGGGCTGTCCATGGGTTAGGGTAAGCCCATTTACCCTTCACCCATACCCTGTAGGGGAAGGGTAATGGTAAAGGATTTTCTTACCCTTTACCCGCCTACTCACAACCCTCTAACCATCTACCTTAGTGGGTAATGGTAAGGGAAAGTCATTACCCATACCCTCTAACCAGCTAACCGTAATATTTATGTATAATATATTAAATGTATGGTCATTGTGTTGTTTGAGTTTATGGAATATTTAATATTATGTGGTCATCATTTTATACAATATATGATATTCTTATTTACTTCTTATGTAGTTAACTTGGTTGTGTATGTAAAACCATTTTGGAAGTGCAAGAAACGTGTATAAAAATAGTCTATGTTCCATTATATACTTGTGCGGTGTAAGACACACATGTATAATAGTAATAAGATTTAATCTTTAATGTACCATTTAATACATATGTGAGGTGGTGTTATCTACTTTATTTGTGCTTTATTTTTTTGGACGCAAAAGCATTTTAGAGGTATAAGATATGTATGTTTCCAACAATAACTCTTTGTGACATATTGTCATGTAATATAAATTTAACGTAGTAGTATTTATCTTTGGGAACAATTTATTTGTTAACACACCAATGTTAGGGTACTACCATTTGTATATGCATTCAATACAACACAAACCATTTATATAATATTGTAGGAGGATACTTAGAATCATTTTGGATATTTAAAAGCCATTTTAGAGCATCTTGATATTTCACTCAAATATATAAATGTATTAGCCAGACAATTATTATTAATATTAGCACAAATTTGAAGAAGACATATAATTCACCCGCTTCACCCTTACCCTCCCTATTTACCCTATGGGTAAAAGGGTAAGGGTAAGGGGAGGGTAAGGATATTGGTGGAGTGAGGAATTACCCATACCCTTACTCGCCACACTTGGTAGGTAAGGGTAAGGGTAAGGGTAAGGTTTTCCCTCCCCATACCCTCCCCATTGACAACCCTAATTAGTTACTGGATCTATGATGCCATTCGTTCGAC
This sequence comes from Alisma plantago-aquatica, assembly GCA_963693085.1. Lineage (NCBI taxonomy): Eukaryota > Viridiplantae > Streptophyta > Magnoliopsida > Alismatales > Alismataceae > Alisma > Alisma plantago-aquatica. The sequence goes on from OY856415.1 coordinate 544,136,428, forward strand.
TGGGAAGCCGACCGATTGATTGGATGATTATTTGCATGGCTTTTAAGAATGACTATTGACCATATCCGAATTGATACTTTGACTCCAAGGAAGCCAGTCAACCTATTTGAAGTGAGTCTACTAGTTGGTGGTTCTGTCTTTGACTGAGTTTCTTTGGCGAATCAGTTGACTAGGATCTTAGTTGATCGGTTACAGTCATGGGAAGTTGAGATTTTGTGTACTTGAGTCTACCGACTGGTTGAGTCATTCAATTGACTAGAAGGTCTGGAAGGCTGAAAATAGGCAATTGAACCCTCTGATTCTTGGATATGTTTGGGCTTTGGATTGATTTGATCATTTCCCTACAAAAGTCATACAGATCTAGTAAAGCCTCCAATTCACTAAAGAAAAGCTATACTAAGACAATTCTATCTAAAACTAGAGAATAATAAACAGAATGCTTCTAAAGAGATATCAAGAAATGTAAATAAGATGGAAAAATATGCATTTATCACCTGAAAATGGGGAAAATTGATGGGAGCAGAAGCTTCAAAGAGGATAAGGAAGATGATTTGACTCCTTAATTGGAGATGTAATAGTTACGAATGTGACACAAATCCCTAGCTTTGCAACATCTATAAGGTTCATAGATATGAAGGATTGAGATGTAAAGGAGCAAGATTGAGGTTGTTATGAGTACCTAAATGTCCATTAATTAATTTTGGTAGGCTACTTATATAGATGGGGGTCGGGCTGAATATGGATATCCTGCAGAGACTGAAAATGGGATGGCACACTGTCATGGTTGTGCTAGGAGTCTTTAGGGAAGGAAACCCTAATAAATTAGGGATGTATGGGATTGGAGAGATTTGGCGAAGGTAAAGGTGATATTTGTTAGTGTTGGGATTCACAAATAGCACGGCTTGCGAAGGGGCATGATTTCTGACTCTTTGTAGGGTTTTGTTGATTCAAGGAATAGGGCGAGGGAGACACGATATAGCTGTGTACTTGACCTGATATGGAGTCCTAATAGGACACAACCTTAGACAATTGTTCGGTCTAATATGAGAAGGAAATAAGATCTCATGTGATGCATTGACTGCGGAACTTAGTTGTATTCAACTTCTTTCCTTCATTTATTTCTTTGTTATCCTTCCTCCTACCCTTATATAGGTCAAAACCTTGCTGTTCCATGGTAGAAATTTCTATAAAGCTCTAAAACCCTACCTCTCTTGCTCCTTATGCTTAGGGTTTGCTCATTTGATAAAGAAAGGTGCTAGATGGACGAGTTCATAGCTTATGCTTGGATTTCCTACCCTACCTGCTCATGTTTTCTTATATTTGGGAGTTTATCTTGTAATTAGAGGCAAGTTTTATAACTTTCTCCTCGTTTATTGCTTACCATAAGTTGTCTAGCTCACGTTCTTGCTTGAAAATGATGATCCATGCACTAAAAAGCTATGCTTGACTTGGATTTCGATTTTTATAATGTTCCCTATTCTGATTTCAGTTCTATATGAACCTGTGATCATGAGTAAATTATTCCTAAGGTATAATATGACTTGTATCAGGTTAGTTTGATAACCTATGGTGCTAAGCACCTATCAACCAATGGTCAATTTTAGGGTTCTAAGCCGATTTCTTCTATAAACCCATGACCTGATGATGGTACCATTGCAACAACCCTATGATGTTGTCTTCTTGACAATTGATGGTGGTAACCAAGGGTGTCAACTGAAGTTCACCCCTTAGGTCATGTTTTGGCCTAATTAGAAGCCTAGTGATTAACAACTAAGTACCCTAATGATGATATCAATCAATGATGATATTTGTTTGATATTTAATGTTGATTAATGAATATAGTGCTAATCTAACAACCTATGGTGACTTAATGGTCACTAATGATGGTGGATCAGGTTTCCAAAACCTATGGCGAGTTAATCATATAGTTGTAGCATAAATTAAGCCTTAAACCAATGGTTTTATGGGTCACTTGATGCAGTGGTCGGACCTATACTGTAATTGATGGTTTTAACATATGAACTTGACCCAATGGTCAAGATCTAATGTTTATTGCTCCAATATAATGGAATGATGGCTAATGTAATATTTTGATCTTAATAATTTGATTTAAATGGTTTTCTTTATGAGATCAACTTAAGAAGATCATTTGTTGACGACTTGTTTTAAATAAACAATCACTTATGGGTTTTACCTTACTCTCAATGGATTTTTTTGTGTTGTTAATCAAGGGATGTCTAGGGTTAGATGGTGACTCTTTCTAGAGCACAAATCAAGGACTTCATAGGTGGTTTATCCAAGGTGTTTACTTATGTAAACAACCAATGGTCTTACCTTTTAAACATCCAATGGTTCTGGGTGACATTGTGGTATGGTGATATGGGTTGAATGATGATGGAACAAATGGAGGGTTACCCTTAATAAGGTATTCTTACCTATTCACTCATATGAATAGAAGGGATGATAACCATATTGTGTTGATATGTAACCCTAATGAGGTATAGCTTGTTATACCCAGCTTTAATATAACTAAATGATGGTAATTGGGTATGAATAGTCCTTGAATGATTAATACAATCATGGAGTACTCTCTTATTGTTGTTGAAACCCTAGTATTCTATAACCCGATGGTTACACCTTGATTTATGCGTGGTTTCATACTTGAAAATGGTATGGAATGTGATAGTGATGCTTCACCTTATGCATCCATGATCTGATGGGGATGCCATGAGTTAGGGTTTGGGTATAAGTGTTGATTAGTAACATTAATATAATTTATCTTGTTGAACCTAACTCTAATGCAAATAGATAAATATGAGTATTCATGTTTAACATTATTATATGATGGAATGATGGTGGAATAACCTCCTTAATATGATCATAACCTTAATATGTTAATTGGTGGTTATCATAGCCACATGGTTGATACTTTCTAATGCTAAACATGTGCATTATGAATATGATGAGGGTTAATCATATCTAGATTCCTTGCATGTTGATGTAATAAATGAATGTTCTTAATGTTAATATTACCTTGCTATGATTGTTTATGAATATCTCCTAGCTCATTAATGTAATATTGTATTGGTCCAATGTATTATATGTAAGTGATGTTGTTGAGCCTTGTTATAAGGCATGCAAAGATAATGATGATCTTGTAGGAAATATTATGATGGTCTTAATGACATTTGGGCATGGTTGAGCCTTGAATGAGGTGTAATCCTCTTGTGTTGATAAGGGTTTATACCTTGTGATATTGTGAAAAGGATTTATATCTTGTGATAGTATGATGGTCTTAATGACCTTTGGGCATGGTTGAGCCCTGAATGAGGTGTAATCCTCTTGTGTTGATAAGGGTTGATACCCTATGATATTGTGAAAAGGATTTATATCTTGTGATAGTATGATGACTAGTGTGGTCTCATGAATGGAAAGTGAATAGTACCATGGGTTGATGAGATGAGAAATTATGTTCCACACATTTTATATCTTTTAAAAGTTGTGATATTTATATGCTTGCTAGAAGTGAATTTTAGGGTTTGTATGTCCACTTGTTTGATGTAGCCTTAATTCACCCAATTGGCATAACTAATCAAGTGAAACTCTAATCATGTAGTGCCATGTGCCATAGATCCATCTGAGTGTTAGATCTTGCCAGATGGTGAAACAATATTCCTAAGTGAAACTCAGAGCGCATACTGATGAGTATGCGGGTGCTTGTCATCCACAATGCATATTGTGGAGGATGGCTATGGTGATGGGTCATACATCTGATGTGATTGAGAATGACTACGGTCCTGTCTCAGTGATTATATATGTGACAAGATTGGAGCACAACTACAGTTGTACCTCAGATGGAAGGGTATGCGTACCCACCTCCTCTCACTAGTGTCGTGACCTGTACTAAGGACGGACTAGTCTGTTAACAGCTTGACCTTATGTGTCATTGTGGTGGACCCGTACTGACCGGGGGCAAAGAAGATCTTAGGATTCGGGCTCTTCCTAGATCTTATATGGCACTGATTGTGACCAAGCGGTGGTCAGTTGGAACTTGAGTGGAATCCTAAAATTCCTCAGGGCATAATTATAGATGTAAGATACCTGTATAGCGTATCTGTTTAGGGTTATACACAACGCTTCCTATTGGATGATAACCCTTGTTTACTTTCTTTTCATTGAGATCATGTATAGTACAATAAGAGAGAATACATATACTTATGATTTAGTTATGCTCATGTTGTAAACATGCTTATGTTGTCAAATATACTGACACTGATGGTTAAGATGTTGTCGTCTTCAGTGTTAGAACTTGTTGGATGGTGAAATGAGTATTCCTATGGGAAACTCAGAGTGCATAATATTGAGTATGGGGGGGTGGCAAGTTGAGGATATATCCTTGTCATCCACAATGCAAGTTGTGGAGGATGACTATGGTCATGCCTCATACATCTGATGTTATTGAGGAAAACTACGGTTGTACCTCAAATTAGAGGGTTTTGTATGCCCTGGTTTCTAGTGCCGTGACCTGTTCCAAGGGCAGACTAGTGGTTAGAAGCTTGACTATATGTCATTATGGTGGCAGCTTTGACTGATATGTCACTGCCTTTTTACTCATACTGATTGAGGGGAAGAGATCTTAGGATACTGACACTCCTAGATTTTGTACAGAACTGAATAGCCCTTTGCAGGGGTCGGTTGGACTTTGGATGGTACAATTCAAATTCCCCAGGGCATAATAAAAGATGTAAGACAGCCGTGTAGCATATCTATTTAGGGTTATACACAAGGCTTCATATTGGATGATAAACCTTGTTTGCTTTCTTTTCACTGAGATCATGTATAGTACAATAAGAGATAATAGATATACTTATGTTTTAGTTATGCCCATGTTGTCAAATATACTGACACTGAAGGTTAAGATGATGTTGCTAGCTATGTTTAATATTGCTAGCCATGTCTATGTAATTAGAAATGCTTAAAATGCTAATCATTCCTATGTGGTTCATTATGTTATGATGTTAGTTCTACTTATGATGTAGATTTGTTCCCTTTATTTGAGATGCCAATATTGATAGCCATGTTATGTTACTAGACATATTCATGATGTCAGGTATGCTTATGCTACTAGATTGCTTGTTCTGTTAGTAAGGAATATGATGATAGTCAGATTAATGATAATGATTATTATTAGATTCAATTTGATGATATTTGAGTAGATATCTATCCAAAGAAATTGATTTATTTGTTATCTATATATGCATTGATGATCATACTTGTTGCTAGGATTAATTTCTTAATCTGTTTAGCATACTTGAACTGTTCAATCTGTTCAATTGATTATTAAATACTCCAACTGCTTAGTTATCTACTATTTAAAATGTTGTAATCAATAAGCATTGTTGATGGTTATATCTCTTGCTGGGACATGGGTCTCACCCTTGTGGTTCGCCACATCTTTTTAGGTAATCTGAAGTGATAAAAACAAACATGTGGCAGCAAAGAGGAGTTATAGTAATGAATCTTTGAGAAAGTTAATTAGATGTCTAGTGTGTCCTAGAGTCATCCATGTACTCTCTATTCCGGGCAAGAAAAGTTTGTATACGGTGTTTCAAATGAATCAGGATTTTGTTAGCATGTTAATGTTTGTTGTGTGGCATACACAAATATTGTTCTCCTGTGTATATATGTTGTGGATAAGGCGCTAGAACAATTTGTATCAAATTCATGGCATAGTATGGATATAAGAAAGATGTTGGGCTCTTATGAAAATGTTTCTGAGTGGGTGCTGACGTTGAAATCAGTTTTTGTTTACCCATATTTTTGGGTATGTGATTAATTTGTGATCGATTGTGCTTTATGTTTTGAGTAATCTCGTTGAGTGTAACAGGTTCTCACAGGTTGGTATCAGAGCTTTAGGTTCACTGAGTCTATAGGGACACTAGGACTTAGGACTAGGATGATGCCAAAATTAGGAATATGACATAAAAATATGGTGCATACTGCATAATCTTAGTGTTTGGGTGCCCTGGCCAGGTATTCAGTCATTGAAGAAAGGTAAGTATGGAACTATTAGATTGTTATCTTTCTGATTACTCTGATCAAGTAGTCATTTTGAGACAATCTATTGAGCATAATGAATAAGAAATCATGGTGTGAATATCTCAATCCTACCTTAAAGAAGATGAGAATTGCATCATAATCTATCAAAACATGAATGTTTGGTAACTATAAGAGAAAGATATAACACCATGAAATCTAAATCTGAATACAAATTAGAAAAAGTGGAGTTCTTGAGGATGTGATTCAAGAAGATAATAAAGTAAAAGACAGATAAGTCTATGCTTATAAAGTGATTCAAGGTATGAAATCAACATAAGATGGAGAGAACTCCAATGATAAGTATAAAATGAGAAGATAAATGAGAACACTCACAAAGGAATAAGGTGGAACCTGAGTTAATCTCAGACCAACCTATGTGTATAAGAAAGTGTTAATGTAAAATCAGCATAGCATGTGAAATAAATTAAGGCAGGTGATCCATGTTAATGAAGAAAATATGGAATATGATGATTTACCTATTGATAAGTGGTTGAAGAACATAATAAAATAAGAGAACATACACGAGTCTGATAAATAGTCATCAAGGAAGGAGTAATGAGATATGTTAATCATGATGATTTCTATGCTAATGGCAAGGAACCTAAAATGAAAAGGGTAAGATGATACATAAAAAGCTATAACTTGCATAATGAAAATAGAATTGGTTACCTTTTTGCTAGTGACCCTTGAACAATACTGCTATGATGTGGGAAGTGTGTTTCCCTTTATGTCTTTCCTTTCCAGGGCACAACTTTCAAGTGGATCATTGCCACTTGGTATGTGTAGATTTGTTGTAAACATGAGGGTGGATAGCTTATTATAGCATAAGGTTGTTTGGACTATGATTCCAAGATCATAAAGTTTGTGATGAGTTTTGTTTTGAGCCTTCCAATAATTAGGAAGACTCCTCTTATATTTCTTGATAATTGTTATGTTGATAAAAGTGGATGAGATAATGATGTGAGTTACTTATAGCACATGAGGTGGATACCAAGGTAATGAATCCTAGTATCCAACATGTATCAACAATATGAGAAATATGTGAAAATTAGAGATGTTTATTAAATGAACATTCCAAGTATTCCTCTCCTGTAGAGAGAGAGAGTTGATGATGATCCTATAAATGTTGTTTGGAAGGAAAAACAAAAGTGACTCTATAATGTTGTGTATGATCTAGTGATAGCTGGGAAAGACCACTATCAAGGATAGATGGTTTGTTGATACAATAGATATAATTTCAGGATGATAGCTAGAATTTAAAGTTGAAAGTTATTATTAGATTTGTACAGGTGGCACAACAAGTTTCTATGTTCCATATTTGCAAATGTCTTATTATGTGGGGTTTTTTCTGTTGACCCAAGATGAGATATGTATGAATGATGTGACATCACCATGATATGCAAGTAACCATGTGAAGGTAATAGGATGAGGTACAAAGGAAGTACCCATCTTTGTTTATTTTGGATTTCAGGGGCGAAATCCCTATTAGGGGTTTATAGTTGTAAGGCCCCTAAACTTGCTTAATGAGTTGAATAATATAACCTTTTGATATGCTCTGAAATCATAAGATAAACTTAAGTTTCAAATTTGGTCAAATTTGGACACTGTTTGAGCAAGTTATGCAATTTTATGCACATTTTGGACTTTACTGCAATTTACCCAATTGAGAGGTTTTCTTTGAAATTTATCACTTGCATTATGTTCGTTGGATATTATCTCATCTTTCTTGAGCTTTCTGAGCCATGGGGCACCTATTTAATCCTTGGTTTGAAGGTGTTTTCTCCAAGGGTATTTTAGGGTTTACCCCTTCATGTATGAGCCACCTTTAGTAGCTATCAACTAATGAATTATTTGTTTTGCTTGGAAATTAAATAAATGAGGGATAAGCATGTATATATGGATGGTGGGAGAGCTTCTTGTGTGTGTGCTTGTATATTCTTAATAGTTTAAGGCCATGGACACTTGGAAAGATACTAGAACTTCAACCTTTTCTTTTTCTTAATCTTAAAGTTTCATATACTTATCCCTAAGCACCAAAATGAGCCATTTGCTCTCTACCACTTCCCTCCTTCTATGAAACTCATTCTCCCTCTATTCTTCTTCAAATTTCCTATCCAAGGAAGAAGAAAGAGGGGATCTTCTTGGAAAAAGAATCTAGGGTTGCAATTGACTTCCTTTTAGGGTTTGAAAAGCTTCCTTCTAGTAATCTTGACCTAAAAGAGTGAGAATCAACTTATTTCCTTCGTTTATTTCTTTGTTATCCTTCCTCCTACCTTTCTCCAGGTCGGAACCTTACTGTTCCATGGTAGAAATTGCTCTAAAGCTCTAAAACCCTACCTCTCTTGCTTCTTATGCTTAGGGTTTGCTCATTTGATGAAGAAAGGTGCTAGATGGATGAGTTCACATCTTATGCTTGGATTTCCTACCCTACCTGCTCATGTTTTCTTATGTTTGGGAGTTTATCTTCTAATTAGAGGCAAGTTTTATAGCTTGCTCCACATTTATTTCTTACCATAAGCTTTTTAGCTCATGTTCTTGCTTGAAAATGATGATCCATGCACTAAAAAGCTATGCTTGACTTGGATTTCGATTTTTATAATGTTCCCTATTCTGATTTTAGTTCTATATGAACCTGTGATCATGAGTACATTATTCCTAAGGTATAATATGACTTGTATCAGGTTGGTTTGATAACCTATGGTGCTAAGCACATATCAACCAATGGTCAATTTTAGGGTTCTAAGATGATTTCTTCTATAAACCCATGACCCGATGATGGTACCATTGCAAAAACCCTATGGTGTTGTGTTCATGACAATTGATGGTGATAACCAAGGGTGTCAACTGAATTTCACACCTTAGGTCATGTTTTGGCCTAATTAGAAGCCTATTGATTAACATCTAAGTACCCTAATGATGCTATCAATCAATGGTGATATTAGTTTGATATTTGATGTTGATTAATGAATATAGTGCTGATCTAACAACCTATGGTGACTTAATGGTCACTAATGATGGTGGATCAGGTTTCCAAAACCTATGAAGAGTTAATCATATAGTTGTAGCATCAATTAAGCCTTAGACCAATGGTTTCTTGGGTCACTTGATGCAATGGTCAGACCTATACTGTAATTGATGGTTTTAACATATGAACTTGACCCAATGGTTTCTTGGGTCACTTGATGCAATGGTCAGACCTATACTGTAATTGATGGTTTTAACATATGAACTTGACCCAATGGTCAAGATCTAATGTTTATTCCTCCAATAAAATGGAATGATGTCTAATGTAATATGTTGGTCCTAATAATGTAATTTAAATGGTTTCCTTTATGAGATCAACTTAAGAAGCTCATTTACTGACGACTTGTTTTAAATAAACAATCACTTGTGGGTTTTACCCTACTCTCAATGGATTTTTGTGTGTTGTTAATCAAGGGATGTATAGGGTTAGATGGTGACTCTTTCTAGAGAAAAAATCAAGGACTTAATAGGTGGTTTATCCAAGTTGTTTACTTATGTAAACAACCAATGGCCTTACCTTTCAAACATCCAATGGTTCTGGGTGACATTGTGGTATGGTGATATGGGTTGAATGATGATGGAACAAATGGAGGGCTACCCTTAATAAGGTATTCTTACCTATTCACTCATATGAATAGAAGGTATGATAACCATATTGTGTTGATATGTAACCCTAATGAAGTATATCTTGTTATACCCAACTTTAATATAACTAAATGATGGTAATTGGGTATGAGTAGTCCATGAATGATTAATACAATCATGGAGTACTCTCTTATTGTTGTTGAAACCCTAGTATGCTATAACCCGGTGGTTATACCTTGATTTATGTGTGTGTTCATACTTGAGAATGGTATGGAATGTGATGGTAATGCTTCACCTTATGCATCCATGATCCTATGGGGATGTCGTGAGTTAGGGTTTGGGTATAAGTGTTGATTAGTAACATTAATATAATTTATCATGTTGAACATAACTCTAATGCAAATATATAAATATGAGTATTCATGTTTAACATTCTTATATGATGGAATGATGGTGGAATAACCTCCTTAATATGATAATAACCTTAATATGTTAATTGGTGGTTATCATAGCCACATGGTTGATACTTTCTTATGCTAAACATGTGCATTATGAATATGATGATGGGTTAATCATATCTAGATTCCTTACAGGTTGATGTAATAAAGGAATGTTCTTAATGTTAATATAACCCTGCTATGATTGTTTATGAATATCTCCTAGCTCATTAATGCAATATTGTGTTGATCTGGTGTATTATATGTAAGTGATGTTGTTGAGCCTTGTTATAAGGCATGCAAAGATAATGATGATCTTGTAGGGAATAGTATGATGGTCTTAATGACCTTTGGGCATGGTTGAGCCCTAAATGAGGTGTACTCCTCTTGTATTGATAAGGGTTGAAACCCTATAATATTGTGAAAAGGATTTATATCTTGTGATAGTATGGTGGTCTTAATGACCTTTGGCCATGGTTGAGCCTTGAATGAGGTGTAATCCTCTTGTGTTGATAAGGGTTGATAACCTATGATAGTGTGAAAAGGATTTATATCTTGTGATAGTATGATGACTAGTGTGGTCTCATGAATGGCAAGTGAATAGTACCATGTGATGATGAGATTAGAAATTATGTTCCACACATTTTATATCTTTTAAAAGTTGTGATATTTATATGCTTGCTAGAAGTGAATTTTAGGATTTGTATGTCCACTTGTTTGATGTAGCCTTAATTTACCCAATTGGCATAACTAATCAGGTGAAACTCTAATCATGTAGTGCCCTGTCCCATAGATCCATCTGAGTGTTAGAACTTGCCAGATGGTGAAACGAGTATTCCTAAGGGAAACTCAGAGCACATACTGATAAGTATGTGGGGTGCTTGTCATCCACAATGTAGGTTGTGGAGGATGGCTATGGTCATGCCTCATACATCTGATGTGATTGAGAATGGCTGCGGTCATGTCTTAGTGATTATATATGTGACAAGATTGGAGGACAACTACGGTTGTACCTTAGATGGTAGGGTATGTGTACCCACCTCCTTTCACTAGTTCCGTGACCTGTACAAGGGACAGACTAGACTGTTAGCAGCTTGACCTTATGTGTCACTGTGGTGGACCTGTACTGACGAGGGGCGGAGAAGATCTTAGGAGTCCGGCTCTTCCTAGATCTTATATGGCACTGATTGCTACCAAGCGGTGGTCAGCTGGAACTTGAGTGGTATCCTCAAATTCTTCAGGACATAATAAAGGATGTAAGATAGTCGTGTAGCATATCTATTTAGGGTTATACACAACGCTTCATATTGGATGATAACCCTTGTTTACTTTCTTTTCACTGAGATCATGTATAGTACAATAAGAGATAACAAATATACTTATGATGTAGTTATGCTCATGTTGTAAACATGCTTATGTTGTCAAATATACTGACACTGATGGTTAATATGATGCTGTCTTCAGTGTCAGAACTTGCTGGATGGTGAAACGAGTATTCCTAAGGGAAACTCAGAGCGCATAATGTTGAGTATGTGGGGGTGGCAAGTTGAGGATATATCCTTGTCATCCACAATGCATGTTGTGAAGGATGGTTATGGCCATGCCTCATACATCTGATGTGATTGAGGACAACTGCAGTTATACCTCGGATTAGAGGGTTTTGTATACCCTGGTTTCTAGTGTCGTGACCTGTACTAAGGGCGGACTAGTGGTAAGCAACATGATTATATGTCACTATGATGGCAGCTTTGACTGATATGTCACTAGATTTTTAGTCGTACTGACCGAGGAGAAGAGATCTTAGGATACAGGCACTCATAGATCTTGTACGGAACTGAATAGCCCTTCACATGGGTCAGTTGGACTTTGGATGGTACAATTCATATTCCCCAGGGAATAATAAATGATGTAAGACATCCATGTAGCATATCTATTTAGGGTTATATACAACACTTCATATTGGATGATAACCCTTGTTTGCATTCTTTTCACTGAGATCATGTATAGTACAATAAGAGACAATAGATATACTTATGATGTAGTTATGCTCATGTTATAAACATGCTTATGTTGTCAAATATACTGACACTGATGGTTAAAATGCTGCTGCTAGCTATGTTTAATATTGCTAGCCCTGGCTATGTAATTAGAAATGCTTAAACTGCTAATCATGCCTATGTAGTTCATTGTGTTATGATGTTAGTTATACTTATGATATAAATTTGTTCCCTTTATTTGAGATGCCAATATTGATAGCATATTCGTGATGTTAGGGATGCTTATTCTACTAGATTTCTTGTGTCGTTAGCAAGGAATATGATGATAGCCAGATTAATGACAATGATTGTTATTAGATGCAATTTTATGATATTTGAGTAGATATCTATCCAAAGAAATGGATTTATTTGTTATCTATGTATTCATTGATGATCATACTTGTTGCTAGGATTAATTGCTTAATCTGTTTAGCATACTTGAACTATCCAATCTGTTCAATTGATTATTAAATACTCCAACTGCTTAGTTATCTACTATTTAAAATGTTGTAATCAATAAGTGTTGTTGGAGGTTATATCTCTTGTTGGGACATGGGTCTCACCCTCGTGGTTCGCCACATCTTTTTAGGTAATCTGAAGTGACAAAAACAAACATGTGGAAGCAAAGAGGAGATATAGTAATGAATCTTTGTTAATTAGATGTCTAGTATGTCCTAGAGTCATCCCTGTACTCTCAGGTCCAGGCAGGAAAATTTTGTATATGGTGTTTCAAACGAATCGGAATTTTTTTTAGCATGTTAATGTTTGTTGTGTGGCATATACAAATATTGTTCTCTTGTGTATATATGTTGTGGCTAAGGTACTAGAACAATTTGTATCAAATTCTTGGCATAGTATGGATATGCGAAAGTTGTTGGGCTCTTATGCAAATATTTTTGAGTGGGTGCTGACGTTGAAATCGGTTTTAATTTACCCATATTTTTTGGTATGTGATTAATTATTGATCGATTGTGATTTATGTTTTGAGTCATCTCATTTAGTGTAACGGGAGTGTTAGGGACTAGTTCCCCTATATACAACCTAGCATATCCATGGCTAGTTAGCAACTTTGGTTAATTCATTAGATTCTACTTGCAATTTGGTTTGGATAATCTAAATGGAATCATAATGCTCATATGTCACCCCCAACATGAGTGATAAGTGCATCCCCTAAACATCCCACATCTTCCTTAATTGCTTTAAAACCCTAGTTTTCATCTTGCTTAGCTAGTGTTAGCTTAGTTAGCTCTTTTCTTGATTAGATAGATTCTTTCCCTATTTTTGCCTTGCTCTTGCTAGTTTAGCTCTTTACTTTCTCTTGTGCCTTTCTCTTGCTTGCCTTAGTGTAAATTGCCTTTTCATACCTAGGTTAGTATTTTCTTGCTGAAATAGTCTTAATCTAGTCTAGGGTTAACTTAGATTTCATTCTTGCCTTTAATTGCTTTCTTTCTCACCTTAGTTTAACAATCAAAACAATCTTCAAACCCTTAACCCTAGTCGCCGCAGTAGGAATCTAGCAAAACAAACCTAGCTCTAGTGCCCCCTTTTCTCCCTGTGGATCGACCCTATATTTTCCACCCTCCTATACTGACATGACCCCGTGCGCTTGCAGTATAGTGTTTTGGTAGACGTAGGTGTGCTTAAGTCTAGGTCCTTATAAATATTGAAAGTGAATCTACCATGTGCTCTTGTCCGTGGGGTCGCATCCAATTGAGTAGTGTGTAACACCATCAACAGGAGCACACCAAGCTTTCTGGCACCGTTGCCAGGGACAAAGGCGCTCGACCTAGCTAGTTAGTTTTGCTTTGATTTTTCCTACTACCCTCATCATTGCAATTCTTTATTCATTATTCTTTTCATTCTTTGTGTATATTGGTTTACTAACTTATTTTCTTTTGTTTGGTTGTGCTTTGTGCATGTGATAAGCCATTCGGGGGAAAACAAGATGGAAGGCCAAAATGCACCCCACAACCCGCTTCAAGACTACTTCATGCCTAGAAACTATAAATCACCAATTGCTAGCAGGGTTGATCAAATGTCAAGGGAGCAATTCTCTATTCCTCCAGGTTTTCTTGGGATCCTACCCATCTTCTACGACTCTGAGAGTGATAACCCCTACAAGCACTTGAACTTCTTTCTTGAAGTATGCTCCACCTTAGGGACGCCGATGGCTAGTGATGATACAATCCAGTTGACTTGGTTCTCTTTCTCCCTTAAAGATAGAGCCAAAGATTGGTATGATCAAGAAGGGACATCATGAGTTGGGAAACAATGAAGAATGCCTTCTTGAGACAATTCTACTCTATAGCAAGATTAACACAAATGTGGCATGCCATGACAAGTTTTAGCCAAATGGGCAATGAGTAATTTCACAATGCATGGGAAAAATTTAAGAAGCTTTTGAGAGAGTGCCTGTACCATGAGATCCCTTTTTGGAAGCTAGTTCAATCATTCTACTTCGGTTTATCTCGAAAGGACCAAGACATAGTGGATTCTTCTTGTGGAGGAGTTTTCATGGCTAGGCCACCTGAGGAGATATGGCCTTTGTTTGAGAAGTTGGCTGAAGGATCAAGGATTCAAGCTTCTAGCATGATGAATGATGGGGGATACACCTTTGGTGTGACACCTCCTATTCATAATGACTCAAGCCCGCAAGTGATGGAGATTCTTGGTGACATGGTGAGCTTCATGAAGAACCAGGTGACAAATGCTCCTTGCCACCCAGTCAATTCTATTGAGTTCTATGGTGAGGAAAAGAAGACACCTCACACCTATAGCTATCAAGAGCCACAAACTCCAAAATATAGCTCAAGGTTTGAGGAAGAGGTTCTCTCTAGATTGAAAATATTTGATGATATCCAAAAAGATGTTGTAAGGCTAGAAGAGAAAGTGGAGAAGCTATCTACCATAATTGCTCTCTAAGAAGAAAAGTTGTCTTCAAAACCCATCATGAGCTACCCACGAAGCAAGTGGACCCACACCCCCTTCTCAAGTTTTCTATAACCCACCTCCCATGTAAGTGCAACCCATCGACCATTTCCAAGGCGATTCCAAGCCTTATACTCCACCTCCCCCTCCATCACCACCATTCTCCCAATAATTCACCTTCCAACCTCAATTTCCCCCTCTACCTCAATTTCAACACCAAGTGTCACCTCCACCTCCTCCACAACCACAACTAGCTCTCTGTCTCCACCATGATCAAGGAAGTGCTGTGACAATTCTAAGGAGTGGGATATCTCTTGAGCAGCCTGCAAGTCAAAGAAAGGTTGATAAATAAAAACAAAGACAGTCAAGTGGTGATACTGTGATTGAAATTGTTGAAGATGATTCAGTGATGCATCCTGTTGATTTTGGGATACCATGTTCTCTAGTTCATACTCCATTTTCAAGTCATACCATCCCTAGTGTTCCACCTCACATTGATGCAAGCAAGGCAAAAGCCAATGATCCTCCATTCATTGAAGCACTAGATGAGCCACCAGAAATAAGGAGGATGCAAAAGCACAATGTGGATATTCTTGAGGTGTTTTGCCAAGTGAAGGTGAACATTCCACTCTTGGATGCTATCAAGAAAATCCCATCAAATGCCAAGTTCCTCAAGAACCTATGCACTGTGAAGAGAAGGTCAACGGGAGGATTCCAAAGAAAGTGAAGTTGACTGAACAAGTGAGATCCATCATACAACATTCACTTCCCATGAAGAGAAAAGACCCAGGAGCCCCACTCATACCTACCTATATAGGGGAACATCGCATAGATAGGTCCTAACTTGATTTGGGATCTCGTGTGAATTTGATGCCATACAATGTCTATGTTGAATTGGGCTTACGCAAGTTGAAGCCGACACATTGCAGTTGGCGGATAGATCCATAAAAGTGTCTAGGGATAGAGTTGATGATGTCTTGGTGATGATAGATAAAGAGAAAGGTGCAGTGTTCCTAGCATATTTCATTATACTTGATATGGAGCCAGAGGATAGGAAGATTCCCATCATCTTGGGAAGATTGTTCTTATCTACAACTGATGCCGAGATTCACGTACACAACGGCACCATGACGGTTTCATTCATGGACATGAAGATCAAGTTCAACATGTACACAACCCCAACCTGGTGGGTCTGAGATAGGGATATTGGACATGATCACTTCACAAGTCCAAATGATTGTTTGAGAAAAGGAGATCAAGATGGAGCAATTGATGATGATTATTGTGATCAAAGGGATGAGGAAAACAGATTGAGTGCAAATGAGGGATGCATGTTTTGTAAGAATGGATCCATGAGAATGCCAAATGGATGAATGAATGAAGAGTCGCCAAGAAGCCAAGCTGAAGGCAAGAAACTCAGCACTTGTGGGAGGCGACCCACCTAGGTTTCGGGATTTTTTCACCCAACCTCTCATTTTTTATACTTCTGCTTTATTTTTACACAAACCTAAAAACACAAGCGCACACACTTGTGCTTGATAGTTTTTGTTTCAATTTTGATGAAATGATAGGTGAAACAGGTGCAAGTTTGGAAATGAGGCACATTCAGTGAAAAATGGTTGATACAATATCAATATGATCATTCAAAATGATTGGGTTATGAATGATGAAATGATTCGATGATTTATGAAGATTTTGAACTGACAAATCCCAGAATGATCATTCTGGTGTAGAATGGCCGTGCTGACAAAGGTGGATTTCATCAAGGAAAGTGCAAGTTTTAGCCTCCGACAACATGGCCATTCTGGCCAGAACAGTCGTGTTGGCTTGGAACAACCATGCTAATTAAGTTAGATTTCAACAGGAAAAACTCGAGTTTTGGATGCAGCCAACATGACCGTGTTGGCCAGAACGGCCGTGCTGGCATCCCTCTAGAATGGCCGTGCTGTCCAGAATGGCTGTTCTGGCCCAGCTCCAGTACATAAGTTGCCCGACTCTACCCGAGCCAACACTACCCAGAACTCATTTGTACGACCTAGAACGGCCGTTCCGTACGACCTGGCGATTAGGGCGACCTTCCTTCACCCCCAAATCAACTCCTCTTGCTCCCAAACTCTGGATTTGAGTTCCCCTTGGTCCCTAATCATCTTCCCTAACCTTAAGCTTTGTTTTTCACCCTCCATCACCACCGATTTCCCCACTTCCAAGCAAAATCCACCCCTACATCTGGAGAGTTCAATTTTTGCTATTTGAGTTCATTTTTCACCAAAGGACCTTGAAAAAATGAAGAGCATGGGCAAGGTAATCAGGAAGGGAGTAGAGAAGATGATGGACATCCTCACTGGAGGAAAAAGCCAGTCCAAACGGGCCACCCATTCACAGTAGTCCGGTAGTGCGTCGTCTCCATCCAACTCTATTTCTCGTTCCTTCAGACACTCGACATCGATCATCGCCTCCTGAAACCACTCCTCCTACAGTGGCCACACCTCATATCCAAGCTACCACAACCCCAAAGAAGAGGCGGAGGAGGAAGAAGAATAATTGGAAAATACAGTGGATTCTGTCAATGTTGATGCTCCGACTCGAGAAAGGAGGGCCAAGAAATCAAATGATGCATCTTCCTCATGCTTACTGCCACGACCAACTCCAGCAAGGCACTCCGCTTCCTCGGTTCGACCTAGTGCAAGCTATGAGAGAGTGCCCTTGAACTTAGACACAATTTTGGGTCACACACTTATGCAGAAGAGGGGGAAGATGATACTAAAAGCGAGGAGATGGAAGATGAACCGGTGGACATTGTGTCCAGACTAGAAGATGACAGGTTGAAATGGGTGGGAAAGCAACCAGAGGGAACCACCTATGGAAGGGGAATGGCATGAAAATCCATAATGAGGCCTCTCTACCCCGAGTGGTTGACAAGGAGGGTGATCCCCACTAGATATGCATGTATGACTACCGTACAAGATCTAGGGATCAACTATACATTCAAGGGACAAATGCAACACCGTGGGCTATACAAGATCTTGAATGAGGTTGAAGAAACCTACTTAGAACTGATTCATGAGTTCTTTACAATCTTAGAGAAGGTACAATACCAGGGAGAGGATGCCATTAGGTTCAAACTACACAGCTCCACCCATGTTCTTAAAGCTTCCCAAATCAATTCTATCTTTGCCCCCCATTCAAAAATGGTAGCGAAATTCAATGAAGGAAGATGTGACAATAGTGGTAGAGAAGATTACTCTAAGATGTGGAAGAAAATCATTGGTCAAGCTTCTTTTTCTGCCGGAAAATCAAAGACCAGAAAGATTTACAACCCCTTCATGAGATACCTATAGAAGGTATTAGAAAACACCTTGTTTGGCCATTATGACAATCAAGGGTGTTGCTCGCAAAAGGATTTGTTTGTTATGGATACAATTACAAGTAGGGGATTTGTAAACATAGGTGCCATGGTGATTGACCACTTGAAGACAATTCCCTCTAAGAGTAAAAATCCATTCATCATGGGAGGACTTGTCACCACAATGGCAAAGGCAGTGGGCTGCAGTCTTGATGGACTTACCAAGGTAGAAGGAAGCAAATATGTTGATCTAAACTATCTTCATAGGTCCCAAATGATCTCCATCAGAGATAGCTAAATCTTCTATGTTCTAAACCCTGGGTACCATGGAATCACCTTGGAGCTTCCATACCACGCCACCCCCTACTCATGGATGTGAGGCCACCGGAGAACTTTTCTGAGGTGATAGAATAATATGAGGAGGAGCACCCAAGAGAGGGATCCACTGCACAAAATGTGGATTTACAAGAAGAAGGAGGAGAGGCAAATGTTCCAGAGCAACAACACATTTTTGAGCAGCCACGCCGCACATGACCGAGAGGGGAGGACTTTGATGAGCAGCCACCTCCAACAAATGCATATGACATGTCAGCCATTCATGCGTAGTTGGAGGCAATTCAGCAGACACAACAGTCCATGTGGTTAGATCAACAACAGATGCATCATCATATCAACCACATGTACCACTATCAGCATGCGCAGGTGCAGAGGAACCCCCAATGGGGGGATGATTTCTGGGGATCACTTTCTGGTTACCAGGAGATATACCCGCCTCCACAGGCAGACTACTGGGGCCATTACTACCATCACCCCCCATCATAGGGAGGACCACCACCACCACATCCATGACTTCTACCCTATAATTCCTAAGCTTTAATTTCATGCTGGGGACAACATGATTCAAAAGTTTGGGGTGGTAGGGCGGTAAGCCCATAGTTCTCATCTTATCTTGTTGGTTACCGTTCTCATCTGATTACTTTTTGTTTTTTTTGCTATCTAGTTTAGAGTTTACCTGCTTCGCATACTTGCATGCCATGTAGTTTTCTGTCTTATCATTTTTGCGTAATTTTAAAAAATTTTGCTATTTTTTCCATGCATTTCATATCATGTAGATTTTTGGTATTTGTTGTATGTTTTAGCTAGGATTTGCTTGTTTATTGCTTTAAGTTCAATAATATAGGCTTATATGTGATTGAAGACAACTTGGCACCGTTTTGGCCAATTTTGCCCAAATTTGAGATCTCTTGCCTAAAAGTGTGTTTCAACTCAATCTCTACTTTTTGGATTAAAAATGACGACCTTTGACAAATGCAAGTGAATTATCATTATTTATTGCTAAATGGTATGAATTCTTGACTTTTTACATGTGCATCACCTCTCTTGTGTTTGTGAATGATTTGGTTAAATTGTGACTTATGAAAGCTACAAGCGCTTAGTGTCTATGAAATCACTTGATTAAAGTATCAATTTTAGGTTGTTCATTCATGTGGTGTGACATTGTTGGATGAAGTGTTGGATTAATTTTCATGCAGGATACCTTATGTTGAGAATCACACCAGTGAACCCTCTTTGACCCGACTATTCACTCACCATCTTCTTACCCCTCCGCCTCATGAAATGATGACAAGAAGCACATATCAACCGTGGCCACCTCTAAAAGTTTGGGGTGGCCACATCTACATCTCACCGCTTCACTCTCATCACCATATGCCCTATCTACTCCAAGGGCATAGAAAAAGAAAAGAAAAAAATGCAAAAAGAATATAAAAGGTGCTCCTATTTAAGAGAATCTAAGTAAAAAAAAAAGATGAGTGGTCTATGTAATAGCACTCCAAAATCTTACCGCAACCCTTTCCTCCATTTTCATACCCATTGATATAGGAAACATCAAACCTAGCTCATTTTTTCCTTTTTTGCAACCACTTGGGTCATTTGGTGTGATTCGAAACATAAGGTTGAAAGCATGAAGGTGAAATGACACTCCTAGTCATCCTTGATTAACACCACCATGAAACGGTCTACCCAGAACTACATGAAAGAAATATGGATAGCTTGTGTGTTTTATGCACTATACTTGAAGTTCATATGCTTTCTGCTCTTTTCATGATTGATTTGTGAGAGTAGGAGAGGAGAGAGGTGGAATGCATGTACTTAGTCACTATTGATCCCATTCAACAATAATCATCCTTTACATTGCATTTGTCATTTCTTGATTGTGGAAAAATTGTAGAGAGATTGAATTGGAGCATACTTGAGGACAAGTATGTTTCAAGTTTGGGGTAGTGATTCAGCCCTATTTTAGGGCTTCATCTTGTGTCATTTTGCATTTCAATCACATCTATACATGTTTGATTACATGTTATTTCCCTCAATATGCATATTTGTGTAAAATGCACTTATGGACATTATTTGCATGTTTTTCAGGCATTTGGACCACGCTTGATGGAAGAGAGAGAAGGAGTGACCCTAGGATTTCTCTACCCTTAGAGAGACCCAAAGTGAAGCCCGATGCTCCCTCAACCTACCCCTAGTGGCCAAAGATCCATTGAAGCAAAGATGTCCAAGAAAATCCAAAGAATCAAGTCAAAATGCTGATTCAGAACCCAGAACGGCCGTGCTACCACAGAACGGTCGTGCTAGGTCACTTGCAAATCAACGGAAACATCTTCAATTGAAGCTAATATCACCATAGCCGTGCCACACAGAACGACAGTGGTGAACTGACCCAGAATTTCTATGCCACCCACCATGGCCGTGCTATAACAGAGGTAGAACGACGTGGAGTAGAGAACAGCCTGAGCATTTCGAGCCACCACGGCTGTAGTGACCACCACAGACGTGCTACCCTTACTCCACCACAGCTATGCCAGCTTCAGTACAAAATTGACCATCAACCTGTGATTTTCACATTTTAATTCACACGACCATTCTAACCCACCACGACCGTACTTACCTCTACCCACCACATCCGTGCTACTCACAAAACCTAGCTATTTCTGCACTATTTTTCCCATACTACCCCTACTTGACCTAGTGCTTCCCCCACACCTATATATACCTAGGTGGAAGCTCTAACACAAGGTTAGCTACCTTTTACCACCTCCTAGCTCCCCATTTTCACCCCTTAGCCATTCCACTCTATTTCCACCTCCATTCCACTCCATGTACCATTTCCACCACCAAAACACTAGTTTATCCTAGTTTCTAAACATAATCTCCTTCATTCCACACCCCTACACCTTGGACGAGAGAGGAGGATGTCTTGCAGTAGCTGGAGAGGAGGATTTCTTCATCTACACCAAGCTCCATGGCTTCTTATATCTCCTTCTCTTCTCTTTTTGTATTTTCCATTTCCAGGAGTAGCTAGGCCCTCTTGGGTGGGCTGTTTGAGGTGTAAATGTTACTTTGATACCATGTTGGGGGGAAAATGACATGTAAACTTTGTAATTCTATTTGATAATGATTATGTTCTATTTTCATCTTATTCTACATGAATTGCTTATTGGTTTGTGTGTGAAATCACCTAGGAATTTAGGGAAATTGCTTATATGTGTGAATTTTGGGATTTGCCCCTAGGTCTAATTCTTGGACCCCTAGGATGCCTCCCATCTTCCTACATCCTAATCAATCTCCCTAAGCCTAAGTGAGATATCTAAGTAGTTAGATTAGGTGATTCTAGTGCGATTAGCATGGAGCCTTCTCCAAGCTAGAATGTGGGGGGAATTGGGGTCCAAAACCCTAATTTCACCTCCCCATTACTACCCTCGGCCCCTAATTGCCCTAGAAATGTCTAATATAGAAATCTAGACTTGACTAGACTCTAATTTAATTGAACCTAATCCCTAACCCAATTGAGCCTCGCAAGGGTAGTAGGGAGTGTTAGGGACTAGTTCCCCTATACACAACCTAGCATATCCATGGCCAGTTAGCAGCTTAGGTTAATTTATTAGACTCTACTTGTTGTTTGATTTGGATAATCTAAATGGAATCATGATGTTCATATGTCACCCCCCAACTTGAGTGATAAGTGCATCCCCTAAACAACCCACATCTTCCTTAATTGCTTTAAAACCCTAGTTTTCATCTTACTTAGCTAGTGTTAGCTTAGTTAGCTCTTTTCTTGCTTAGATAGCTTCTTGCCCTATTTTTGTCTTGCTCTTGCTAGTTTAGCTCTTTACTTGCTCTTGTGCCTTTCTCTTGCTTGCCTTAGTGTAAATTGCCTTTTCATACCTAGCTTAGTCTTTTCTTGCTTAAATAGTCTTAATCTAGTCCAGGGTTAACTTAGATTTCATTCTTGTCTTTAATTGCTTTCTTGCTCACCTTAGTTTAACAATCAAAACAACATTTAATCCCTTAACCCTAGTCTCCACAGTAGGAACCTAGCAAAACAAACCTAGCTCTAGTGCCCCCTTTTCTCCATGTGGATCGACCCTATACTTGCCACCCTCCTATATTACGACACGACCCCGTGCGCTTGCGGGATAGTGTTTTGGTAGACGTATGTGTGCTTAAGTCAAGGTCCTTATAAATATTGAAAGTGAATCCACAATGTGCTCCTGTCCATGGGGTTGCATCTATTCAAACTCCAATTAAATAATGTGTAACACCATCAACATGAGTGCACCAAGAACCCCATTAGATTGTATCTTCTTGTTTTCCACATTACAATAAGAAGTTAGAAGTATTCACAGATCTGTAGTTGTAGTATAAGGTTGACTATCTACAAGCTATCTTTATCTCATTGTTTCCACATTTTCCTTATTTTCTCTATCTCTCCCCTTATTATTATTTTGTACACTTAAATGGTGATATTCTGTTGTGAAACGCAAGTATAACCCCATTTTCTTGGGTTGGGAGTATCCCTTTAGCACTCCCTACCATGTATATACTTTTAAATCTACTTTTTTACCATTCTAAACAAGATCACTCGTTTCCGTTCATGCATGTGTCTATATGTTTCTGGACTCCTTTCGTCTCCTATCACGCAAGCCATAATTTTTTAGACTCTTCGTATATTTCGGGAGTCCTTTCGTCTCTTACCACGCATGTGTTAATTTTTGGACTTATAAATCTATACTATATATATGAAAGCCCGTCTGGGGTTATTGTTACAATTTTCCCATTATTTTTTGAAAATACGAACCGGTGCTTATCATTGATGCTTTTTGTTTCATGTATATAAAAATATTGTTTTAGGGTTGTCTGTAATTTTCACATACTTTAAACGTCGGCCACCGCCGCTACTCTCCAGAATTCGCACCACCGACTTGCTTGTGATAGGGCTTCGTATGCAGAAAAATTGGAGAAAATCGACAGTTCCTTTGTCAAGTGGTGGCAAGTGGAGCAGTTTGGCAAAGAAGGTTGTGGTATCAGGTAAATCTCGGATTGTCTTTTTTGTCATAAGCTATCCAAGAGTAGAGGATTTCCAGTCCATGTTTTCACTCTTCTCGCCTTAGCTATAAACCCCCTTTTCAGAAAACCATAATCGTTGTTTCCCTTCCATCAAAGATTTCACCTTTGCTTACATCTATATATGATACCCGGGCCCGTGAATCGCCGCCGCGCGGCCGCATCTTACTTCACCCTCGCATCATTTTCCTTTGTGGTTCAGGATACTTGACTGCTAAAGGGCCAGCTTAGTAACCACCTCGGCCCCAAATTCCAGAGCATGCTTTGCAAGCAATGGCGTTCGTTAGTAATATATAATAATCAGAAGAAAGAAAGGTGTTCCGCCGTGATGGTAGCAGATAGAATCAGCAGCTTGAGGATACAGGGTCGAAAGAGGGTTTAGGCAGTAAATCCGTCCACTTGACTTCGGCACTCACCTTTGTTGGGGCCGTTGCAGCTCATTGTCGTCAGTCAATAGGTCGTTGTCGTCATCTACGAACTCCACCTGGAGATCTTCATCGTCGAGCTGCCGTATCACCTCGATTAAATGCCTTTTGTTCTCAAGCACCCGGTTTCGCTCCATATCGCCTTGCTCCCCTCTCTCCATGGCCTGCTTGTGGGACAGCTGATACGGGTTGAAGGCGGGATGGGGCAGACGACCTGTGAACAGTAAGTAAGGCAGCTTCTGCTGCCTTCGGTGACCCTGTCATTAAGACTGCCCCCTCGTCGCCTCGGGATGCCTACGCATTTATTTACCCACGGTCCCCCGGCTGTCTCTGGAATAGTCGTCGTCTTTTGCTTTAGTGCCGCAGTCCTCCTCCTGCTCCTCTTTGGTGGATTTAGGTGCATTCCCATCCTCTGATGCCGCAGCAGCCACCTTGCTCATCCAGTTCCTCTGTACAGGAGACCTCGCAAAGAAATCCCTTTATTGCTTGGTGTGGCTGCCCATATCCTCTTCTACAGCAGCATCTGACTCCAGAAGCTGCTTCTGCTCCTTTCACTCCCTGCACCTCCCCGAGTTCTGGTTAATTATTTTGCATTTGATTTTGAACCCCAGAAGATGCCGCTACACCCATGGGCCTAGCCATTGCAACAATGGAATTTGCATCAAATCCAGTTCGATTTCCAATAATGTCACATTGGTCAGTGATAATTTCTAGGCTAAGAATAATGATGATCCTGAGAATAAAAATAGACAAACTGACAGAGAACTTGAAATGTAGGAAAAAATAAAATTTGGGGAGCTGTAAGTAGTTTCCCAAATTCTGCCTTTGATTCTCTGGTATCAGCCTTGCCATCTCTGCCGTCTTTACAGTTTCTTTGTTCTATCCTACTCTCATAAGAAAATGCATGGTCCAGATAGGAACCATTAGCAGGAGAAGATATGCATCATCTAGAAACGGAAAATCTGCAAAATATTAATAATAGAAAGAGACAAAATTTTCCTCGCCTGGCTAGAGAAAGAAAGTAAAGTAGCATCTAATGTGTATAACGAGCGATGAAAAGGATCCTAAAAGTATTAGTTAAGGACAAAAACATTAAATTCCCAAACCAAAAAGGAAAAAAAGAAGTAAGCATTCTCCTACATAGCAACTGTACTTCTACAGATATGTATAGTATGCTATTTAAGCAGTTTATTAGCCTATTTTCTTGCTGATTTACCTTGTATAGACATCCTCTATGTTAGAATCTGTCATTAATGCTTATGAGTTACAGAAAAATTTCATAAAGCTACTTTTGTGTTGTTTTTTTACGTATTATAATAAGTTTATAAACTCATCTTGCTGTCACCAATTTATAATAATAATTTAATGAAATCTAAATAGTCAATCAAATCAAACCTAAAGCTATAACTCATCATTTAAATTTTAGACGTAACGTACAACTCATTATACTCAAAAACCCAATAGCATTTAGACTAATCTCTCTAGAAACATAAGCTCCATTCTTAATTCATTTTGTTTGTACTGATTATACGTATAAATCTAAAAATGTTATTTATAGTTATCCTTGACATATTGGTAGTGACTGCATGTTTTATTGGGCTTGTCACACCCTTTGCTAGCTAATTGACAATCGTGTTTCTTAACATGCTTATGAAGGAATGTTTCATGATTTATTTCTTAATTGTTGAATAGTTATATATGGAACTAATATGTTGCCATTCTTTGGTCTTATATGTTGCATACTTAGCAAAATATCTATAATAAATTCAGTTAATATATTCTCATCTAAGCAACTTACTTATGCCTGTTATATCCGTATGCATGTCTACATACTTAAAAAGAACTCCTCAGATTGAACCATCTAATTAGCTATATGCCTATTAAATTACTATACAAGTCTCATGACTCAGAGTCAGTTATCGTGCATGTTAGCTCTGTAGTAGTTTGTTGAAAAATGGATAACACAACTTGATGATGTCAAGAAGTTGGAACGACATATGCTTCGTAAATAAATAGTAAATACCAACATCGTATATATCTATGTAATAAAAATATATTGTTACTAAACGTAAAATAATGTTACAATTAACTAACTATTTTGAAATTTTTTGTAATAGGTTAAAAGTTGATTTCACTCATGGCAAGCTCATCTTCTCAAAGTTTGTATTTTTAAAACTTACATATTTTTGTTAGTACAAAAGCCATATGCAAAGCATGTTCAATAGTAGGATTTTTTAATTGATTTCTTATTGTAGAATTTTCATATGTAAGTTAATAGTTCATTATAAATAACAAAAAATAAATGTAATAAATATATTTACATTGGTTGTAGGTGGTTGTAATAATGAAAGAAGTAAGAAGCGATTACAGAGTTATCTATCGGATGCTAGAATTCCACAAATAGATCAAAGTAACTTCCACGTAAATCTACATATATTCAAATAAAAGTAATATTTAATTATAAATGATGGGTTACACATATGCAGATTTCAAAGAACGACATTACTTACGATTTCCCTCATGTATTTGCATACATTGTGGTGCATATATGTGGTTTGAAGAAAGAGTTATAAAAAAAGGTGACCGAATTCCACATTTTCATTCATGTTGTTGGGATGGAAAGTTTAAATTACCAATGTTGCACTTTATCCCCTCTTACCTTGATGATTTACTAAAAGGAAGTTCTAAAGTAGGAAAACATTATCGCAAATACATTCGTCAATACAATAATGCTTTTGCTTTCACATCGATGGGTGTATTGCAAGACACATCAATTATTGATGACAGAGGTCCTCATAATTTTCGAATTCATGGACAAATTTATCACCTTATTGGTTCACTTTTACCTTCTAATCACAATCAACCTCTATATGCTCAACTTTATGTATATGATACAGAACATGAAGACATCAATAGATGTAATGTGTTTTCAAATAATAAAGAATGCTCAAAAGTGAATAGATATATAATTATTAGATTGTAAAAAATGATTAATGATATAAATCCTTATGCTATGATATTTCGTTCTGTTAATCAGTGGATACAAAATAATTCTATTAATGAACTTTCATTACGTTTGATTGCTAGCAGAAACAATGTTAATACTCAATATTCATTACCTACTGCAAATGAATTGACAATATTAGTTGTTGGTGGAGATGAAGGGATTTCTGAATGTAGAGACATTATTGTCTGTCTAAAAGATAACACATTAAAAAGAATTAGCAAAAAACATCCTGTGTATATGCCATTGCAATATCCACTACTTTTTCCATATGGCAAGGATGGTTGGAGACCTGAGATTCAATGTAATCAAATTAGAAATAACCGTAAATGGAAAACAGTCAGCATTCTAGAATTTT
The DNA here is from genome assembly GCA_963693085.1 of Alisma plantago-aquatica. Classification (NCBI taxonomy): domain Eukaryota; kingdom Viridiplantae; phylum Streptophyta; class Magnoliopsida; order Alismatales; family Alismataceae; genus Alisma; species Alisma plantago-aquatica. Next base: position 544,164,076 of record OY856415.1, read on the forward strand.
ATTCATATCGATTGCATGATCGTGATGCTGAAAAAAATAATGCTTTTCCTAGAAGTGGAAGGCTTTTGCAACAATTTATAGTTGATGCTTATGCCTGCATTGAATATGATCATTTATTATGGTATAAAACAACCAGGATAAATTCCTAGTAGATACATATGCCAATATCAAAGATTCATATTCTTCTGGGATTAATAATGCAATGAGTATAGACAAACACATTATCTTGCCGGCATCATTTACAGGAGGACCACGATATATGAAACAAAATTTTCATGATGCAATGGCTTTATGTGCATGGGCATGTCCACCTGATCTTTTCATAACATTCACATGTAATCCAAAATGGCCTGAAATACATGAATATATTCAATATTTTGGTGGAAAATCCAGTGAAGATCGGCCATATATTGTATCTAGAATCTTTAATATAAAGCAAAAACAATTAAAAGATGATATCATCAAGAAGCAACTCTTTGGAAAAGTAATTGTAGGTATACATATTTATAGTCATTATTTTATTCATATAATATAATAAATATTTTTTTTATTTAGATCTTTCAGTTATAGAGTTCCAGAAATGAGGATTACCACACATGCATTTGTTGATCACTCTTGATCATCACAAGTAAAATTAGATCTGCAGAACATGTAGACCGCATTATTTCGGCTGAGATACCTGATATTCATGTCCATCCTTTGGCATATGAAACTGTTTGTAGATGTATGGTTCATGGTCCTTGTGGTATTTACAATGAAAACTCTCCTTGTATGTTTAAAAAAAGATGCAGCAAATTCTATCCAAGAAAATTTAACGAAACCACTACTTTTGATTCAGATGGTTATATAATATACCGAAGAAGAAATAATGGGAGACAATTCACTGTGAACTCAGTAAGTATAGATAATCGTTGGATTGTACCTCATAACATTCAGTTGTTAAATAAATATGATGCACATATAAATGTAGAAATATGTAATCAGACACAAGCTATAAGTATCTATACAAATACTTACATAAAAGCCATGATAGAGCTACCGCTGCAATACAAAATGGGAATGACACAAATATTGATGAGATAGCTGCCTATCTAAATTTTCGATATATATCTGCTTCTGAAGCATCATGGAGAATATTTGATTTCCATATTCATCACCGTAATCCTTCTGTCTTACGTTTAGATATACATTTGCCTAATGAAAATCATGTAACTTTTATAGATGATGAACCAATTGAAAGTGTAATGAAATGACCATTTGTTGAAAAGACTATGTCGACTGAATGGTTCGAAACAAATACAAAAACAAATATTTCTAGAAATTTGACATATGTAGAATTTCCACAACAATGGACATGGGATAGTAATAAATTTTTTTGGTTAATACGCAAGGGTATTTTTTCAATTGGTCGACTACCCCATATTAATCCATGTGTTGGAGAATTATATTACTTAAGATTGTTACTGTGTAAAGTTCCTCGTGCAAAAAATTATACATTATTAAAAACAATAAATGCTCATCAATGTAATAATTTTAAAGAAGCATGTCATGAGATGAGTTTGTTATCAGATATGTCTGAATGGGAATACGCTTTCATTGATGCTATTACATGGGCTACAACTTGGCAACTACGACATTTATTTTGTTCTCTACTACTATGCACTGAAATAAACAATCTAAAAAAGATATGGAATGATCACTGGAAATATTTAACTGATGATTTTAGAAATAGAATTCCTATTGATTCTAATGTGCCAAAAGAAATAGATGATGAATCAGATTTGAAAAACAAATCATTACTACAAATTGAAGAAATCTTAAAAAAAATGGAAGGTCTTTAAAAGACTTTATTGGGTTTCCATTGCCAATACTCTTAGATGAAAGATTATCAGATAATAGACTAATTCACGAAGAGTTGATGTATGATCGTATAAATTTATGTGCTGAATTTAATGAAAGATATAAGAAGTTAAATACAAAACAACTTCTAATTTTCAATGATATTATTCGATCATGCTATTCTCCTATCGGTTTATTTTTCTTTGTGAGTGGTCGTGGAGGTACGAGAAAAACATTTTTGTGGAATATATTGTCAGCAAAATTGCGAAGCGATGGAAAAATAGTTTTGGTTGTTGCTTCTTCAGGAACTACATCATTATTATTACCAGGTGGACGCACCGTTGAAGTCAGATTTAGCTAAGTTGATTCAAAAAACAATGTTGATAATTTGGGATGAAGCACCTATGATGAATAGATATGCATTTGAAGCATTGGATAGAACTTTAAAAGATATTATGTATCCTATAAAAGAAAATTCAAAAGATCATTTATTTGGAGGCATAACTGTTGTTTTAGGTGGTGATTTCAGACAAATTTTACCTGTTATACCTAAAGGAGGACGATCTGATATTACCAATGCAACTATTAGTCAATCCAAACTTTGGAATCAATGTCATATTTATACACTGTCAACAAATATGCGTGTTGAATATACAAGTACAAACTTTAATGATAATAGAAATTTTTTTATTGAATGGTTACTAAAAGTAGGTGACGACAATATTCCATATGTACATGTAAATGATGAATATCATGATAGTTGGATTGAATGACCTCAAGAACTATTGCTAAATGAGCCAACCACTATACAAACTTTTATTGAAAATACTTATCCAAATTTTGATGTGAAGCATACAGATCTAAACTACTTCAAAATGCGTGCTATACTTTCACCTAGAAATGATGAAGTTGATGATTTAAATTGTTTATTGTTAGATCGTTTACTAGGAATTTCATCCTTATGTTATAGTTTTGACACCGCAGAGACACTTGATAATAGCAAAACAATTGATCGTACTTTATATTCTGATGAATATTTACACTCTTTGAAATTTTTAAGTATTCCAAATCACACTCTATCATTAAAGATCGGAGCTCCAATTATGCTTATTCGAAACATACATCAATCAATCGGACTTTGCAATGGAACTAGATTAATAGTAAGAATGATTATCCTTCGTGTTTTAGATGCTAAAATTATTACAGGAGGTCATATTGGTGATCGTGTTTATATCCCCCGTATTACTTTTACGGAAAAGAAAACTGGAGCACCATTGATTTTGAAAAGAAGACAATTTCCTATCAGATTAGCTTTTGCTATGACTATAAATAAAAGTCAAGGACAAACCTTACAATCTGTTGAGCTATATTTAAAAACACCTATTTTTTCTCATGGACAACTATATGTTGTTGTTTCTCGAGTTACATCAAGAGAAGGTTTGGAAATTATGACATACAATTTCAATGAAATTCCAAAAAACCTTACAAAAATATAGTCTACAAAGAAATATTTCAAAGTGTTACAGACAAATATACAATTACGTAAAGTTTATCCATAATATAATATAAGTAATCATATCATATTAAATTATATCCTTATTATTATTGATTATGAAATCATTTATTTTGTCATATATTGTCAAATTTTTTCAGTCACACATCCAACTAAAACCTTCCTTTTTTAAATGTATTTTTCTTATCTTTGATTTTATTCTATCCATATGAGATTCACATCAAAGTATGGATGATAAATACACTTTCAAAGTAGATGATGATACTTTGGTAGGTAAAAAATCAAGATTTATCATTCAGATTTTGGACTACTTACTTTTTTCTTTATATAATTCTAATCTCTACTTTTTTTCTCTACAGGTGATGAAATACAAGCTATGAGTGATTTCAAAATCAAACAATCAACTTGTGATATTCCAAAAGGTAAGATAACACACAACATCAAAAAAAAATCAAATGACATGATAAAAAAATCAAAGAAATCAGTCTGAAAGAATTTTTTAAATAACTTATTCATTTTAATCTATTTTGTAAATAATTTTTTAAACAATAATTTGCAGGTACTAAAAGTTCCAATCTGAAAGAAATCAGTCCCAAAACACCAGCAAAAGAAATGGTTCTATCTAAAAGAATTCCATAATTTCAAACTGATAAACCAAGTGGAGATATTAAAAAGCTAAAAATTCCATCTGATCAGTTTTCTTCAATAACTTCAAAAAAGACTTCTATACCTCCACAAGACGGTACAATATATTATCATCATTTTGATTAGTTATTACAAATGAAATTATGATCTTATATGTAAATAATCTTATATATGAAAATTTATATAGAAGGGATGAAGAAATCATTACCTGTTGTCTTACAAGGACGCTAGCCATCTTTATTTTGTATGATACGTCCAAGTCAACAGGAAGTAGTACTTTTTGTTCATGTTGCAAACAAATGGAGACGTACAATTGACAAACCAACTGGAAAAATGGATTCATTTGTAGTTATTCTCATAGATTCTGAGGTATTTCTAAATTTACTTTGCATTATGTTATTTTAACATTATCTATATATTTTATAAGCAAATGTGAATTTCTCTAGGGTGGTGAAATGCAAGCAAGAATTGTTCATTCAAATCCAACTAAATGGGATCAGTTGCTTACTATAGGTAATGCTTTGGTGTTGAAATCTATAAGCATTAGAAAACTCCAATTTGGATTTCGGATTCTGCCTCATAATTATATCATATTCATCAATGACCGTTCAATTGGTATTGAGGTGCAAGATGATCAAACAATACCATATCCTTAATACCACATCACACCATTGGATGAAATTAGTTCATTAAAACCTGAAAATTGAGCTTTAATTGGTAAGTTAAATTATAACATTGTTTGGTATTTATTGTATATGAACTTAACTATTTTCTTTATTAGATGTGGTTGGAAAAATCTGAAAATTAGAATCAAGAACTATGTCAAGCAACTCCCGTATCAGTCTCCATATTGTAGATCAAAGGTGATTTACAATGATTACCTCAAATAAATATGTGTTTCTAATTTAAATAATATGTATTCATTTGTGATATAGTAATTGTTGCATCCGATTAACCGTATGGAATGAGCTTGCAAAAAAAATATGACGATGACTTGGTCATTGCTGCAAAGAATAATGCTGTTCTTCTTGCAACGAAAGTCAAAATTGATACATACAATGGTATATAACAACATATAACTTCATTTTCATTCTAATAAATATATTTCTAACAAAATTTCCTTTCATAGATGAGTACTGCATTGCAAGCACTGATTATTCAGATCTCTATATAGAACCAGCTGGCCTTAATGAAATTGAAAAATTGAAAAAGTGGCTAGTAATGATTGACGATGTCAAACAAATATTCATATTTCAAAAAGAAATAAGATAATATAATTTATAATGCCTTTCTAAATATCATTTTACATATTGTAGGTTTTCTAAGGATAAATTGAAGGGCGAATTTTCAACATCAATCCGTATATGTAGCAACAAACAAACGGAAAGAAGCACTCAATTTGTAACTATTAATGATGTTGTTCTCCATGCACAATCTATCATTGATAAGGTAATTATATAATTTAGTAAAATTACTATTTCAAACTCTTATATTCATGATGTAAACTCATAGATTGAATTTATTTTTATTTTTTAATTACAGTATCTTTACTTCACAATAAAAGGCACAGTTGCAAATGTATCTTCTGAAGATGAAATATTCTATGATTGCTGCCAATCATGCTCAAAGAAGTACAAATTAGCAGTAGACAGTACAAGATGCTATCACTGTGGTGTTATTGATTGCGTTCCAATAGTAAGGTAATATCGTTAATGTACACTCAATTGACATACAATATTCCAACAAATATGTATACTTATAAAAAATGTTTCATATTAGGTTGAAAATAAAAGCCAAGATCCTTGATGAAAGTGGAGACACATACGTTACTCTATTTGGAGAAAATGCAAATTTGTTTCCATATGTCACCACTAAAAGACTGTTACAACTCTTCACTGAGGTTCGTCGATAGTTTAGCATAAAAACATCTACACAAGTAATTATAATCAAATCTAAAACTAAATCAAGTGATATTTGTTACTAATGAATATTCTGTTAGGATGAAAGCCAAAATATTATTGACAAAATATTTGAGGAACCAGTTGGAAAAACATTTACTTTTCAGTTACAATTGAGTAGAGAGAACCAACGCTACACAATGAATGGAGACTTTATAGTCACTTCTTTTGATCAATGGAGAAAAAAATGACATTCTGGTACAAGGTAAAACACGCTAAATAATTGCTTTTTAATTTACAAAATACTCATTCTTAAAGAATAATTCATATGATAAAAAGTAAAATATATTCTCAAATCATCATCACTTTATTATGCAGGAATAATACTTTTTGAATGAAGTTACTATCATAATGTACATATATGTATATATGTATGCATGCATATATAGCTATGGAAAAGCTCCTCCTACATGAAAATGTTACTTTTTGTCATCTAAAGGGTGCTCATATGAAAAAGATATTGTCCATAGACATGCCTTTTAATTTAAAAACTTTATTTCTATTGTTATAATTGTTTTCACATACTTTTTTCCTATATAATCGTTTTAAGAAATTGTATCTGTAAAATAATCATTATTTTTGAAAATATTAAGTAGTCATTATTTAAGTACAATTTACAAACTTCATAAGAGACAGACATTCCAAAATTCATATACGTTTTTTCTTCTTAAGAAAATATTCATATCACTCTTTACAACCAACTAGCTTTGCTGAAATTTAGATGTTAAAGAATTTGCAAGTAATGATACCATATAAACATTCATACTAAGAAAATGAAAATATGAGTCATGATGCTTAATATGAACAATTCAGTAATTCATTTCAATACTTCTTATAGTTTGATAGAATCTATATAGAACTTATTATTAACATTAAATTAACTTACAAATGTTCTTCATTTTTAGATCAAAGGCATGACTTTATTTTAATAAGTCAATATAGAAAAGTCAAGCTACCTTCTGAAAGGAGCCTACTAATCATGTTGACCATCTTTTTCTTTAATGGAATAAAGGAGTAGATTTTGACTGGTACGTCTTCTTTCTCCTATATCATTAAAGATGATAACATATAGTATATATTATGTTTTTATATAATTCAAACATTTTATCATTTTGCTTATTCAAAACCTTTAATTGCATTGACTTCATCAAGATAACAAGTATACAATTATTTTCTAAAATAAAGAAAATAAGATTCCATATGGTATCTTTTTTACACTTCTACACTTAAGAATAGAAAATGTTAATTAAACTCCCCAAGATGTGAGAAGTAGATTAAAATCAAAATACTGTTTCATTAACATGTTTTTCAAAATAACAAATACTGGTCATAGATAATGTTAAATTTTTCTACTTCCTTGCCTGATATCATTTCCAACTTTATATTCTTCACCTACATGCATGTTAATTTTTCCTGGCGAGATCCGTTCATATGCAATCTTGGTTGACAACAGTTGTTCGTCTGCGATGGTACTACCTAACGACAACTGAAAGTTGGACTACTAGGGTAATCGAAAGTAAGGCAACATTACTGGCATCCACCTGTAAGTACATTTCTTTTTTTCTTTAAACTTCCGTTGTATGATTTTTAGTTGACTCTGTTATATAATTTTAGCACTCGGTTCTTTACCTCATATCCTTAATATTGCGGCATCAGGAGGTAAATCAATCATAAAAGATGATGAATATACTAAATATCAGTGATGTTGATTTTCACAAACATGTCTTAATTAAGAACATATTACACAACACTTGACTTCCATACCCAAAAAAACTCTATAAACAAAACTGTATGTTTTTAGGATAAATATTTCATCTTATATTCTACACTAAGAATCTTACATTCACAAGGAATAAAATGATAATTATTATTGATATTTCATCTCTCTATTTAAACTTGCTAATATGCTAATTAAATATATCCATCTCCTCATCATGACTCATTTTGAAAATTTAAATATGGAAAAAAGTGTTGTCTATAGACAATTTTAGAATGCTCATCTTATCCCTAAGAAAACTATAGTGCTTGCAAGTCCTCTTTTTACAAGCATGTCGATTTTCTACTTGACAAATTTGTGACTACATTCCAATAACTCCATTTTTATATAAAATAGATACAATCTAGGTCTCCTTTGTTCATAAGATTATGTATCACTTTCTAACAGTGACGTCAATACTTCAAAGGCTACCTCATTTAAATCTACTAAACATATTATATTACAAACATCAATAAAAAAAATAGATCCTTGATATATGTGGTTGACATATAACTCAACACCACATGTGAAATTGATGATAAGTTGGTTGAACAATAATAAAGAAGCTACTTTATCGCAATGGTAGACAGATATTATGGTGCAACCCATATGATGCCACAATCCTTCAACAAGTTGAACCATTTAGAATAAAATTAGAATCAATTACACAAATTTTGTGGAAATATTATCACTGTCATTATTGTTGTTCCAGCCATTACAATTTGAGCCCTACCTAACATTTACACATAGCTTGTGCTTACCTATTTCTGAAAATTTGAATTCCATTAAAATATGAAATACTGTCTTTTATTTTCATCTTCAAAATTAGGTGGTTTCTATTAAGCAAACTGACCGACTCACATATCTAAACTACGACTGGTGCTTCTGCACTTTGCGCTGACCATGATTCTTTCTACACTGTTGTATGCCTGTAACCTCCTACTAAGACACCACGCTGATATCTGATTACTGTCCCAAGTCTCACCTGTTTCAATTTGCATCTGTACTACCTTTAGCAGGTATTTTCCACGGACAGTTTGCAATTTGCAAGTTTGCGACATGAATGAACACCGACCTTGGTGGTCAACATCATGTATATGTATGTTTGAAACTGCATATCATGGTTTATAAATCTGACAGTCTGTTGGTAAATTGGACAAATTGAACGAAAGGAACATTAAGGTTCCAATTGTGCGCCAAATACCTATTCCATTATTTGTTATATCGCATAGACAGGAACATAGAACCCTCAATAATAAATTCCGTTATGATCTATCATTAGGATCTCTACAGTTGCTTACTCCATCCAATTGTTTATTTTATACTCTATATCTTTATCTCGTGACGTACATACATTACTGATGTTTTTTTACCGTTTTTTACATATTCTGCTTTAGGAAGGATTTAATGATGGTAATTCTTCTGTGATTCAGCAAACTTGTGACGTCTTTGCCAACGGACAACTGTACTTGTGTCTGTAATCTTGAAGATTCGTCTTACTAATTAGTAACGAAAACATGTGCCTCATAATTACATTATTTCTCAGTTGCAATTTATTATTGCTGTTTTACGTCCACATTACTGGTTTTTTCTTACTTGATATTGCTTGCACTTGGTACCATGAAGAATTCTGGAACTTGGGAAATACAAAATAAAGATCTGCAGTTATTCTTTAACCCATGCAAAACACAGGTTACGTTTCACACCACTTGAGAGTGCATATGATTTTTTACGTATATATATGTGACGACCCTAATTTCTATATACTTTCCATAATGACATAAACAGATACGCGTGCACTCATATCTTATAAATGTCAAAAGGGAAAATACAAGAAATTAGTGAAGTCAACTAAAACCAGAGATATGCCAAGATCTAGTTCACAAACAACAATTAATAGCCACAATAACCACCATTCATTAAGGATAAATAAAGTCATACATAACTTATTCGAATGGAGAGAAGAGATATAAATAGTTCTAAAGAAATAATAGAGATACATAGGATATTATCATCCTCAAAGTACTAGAAAGGGAAAGACTACATCTATCATGAAATAGATAAGAAGAACAGAAATCTATCTAATATATATATATCCTCCTTGCTCATTTATTATGCCTTCAAGTACTTTGATCATCTCTTTTACTCCATTGTTTCACAAGTTCTTTGTACCTAAAAATACGGGAAACAAAACACGAGTCAAAAGAGTACATGGTAGAAAAAGATACTATAGTATGGTTGCATAAGAAAAGTAACTTTTGAAATCAAAACGTGATAAGCAGAAATCATATTCTTTAAGCGAAACGATAATCAAGTAAACATTTCTTTTAACATGTCATTTGATGCGATTGTACTACTTCAAGCACCTTTTCAACATACATCTAATGTGGGCCATAGAGAAGAAAAAGAGAGGGATACATACATCTAACATGGGCCAGATTTCATACATCCATGTTAGGCACATACATCCAGCATTAGGCAGTGCATGTAGCTACAATCCATCTAACCTTTCATCCTATATTTAGAGTTTTTGTCGGCAAAAGAAAATACACTATAGTATTTCATCCAAGCACATTTATAAAGTAGTTGCATCCAAGTACAATACTTGTAACAACCATGGAAAAACTAGTCATATACTTATAACCACGTACCTGCTTGTTCAATCAAAAGTCCACAGATCTAGATTCAAACAGGAATTTAGTCACCCTGCAAAGAAAGCAAGGGTACAACATTACTATTGGTCCATGTGACCAGGACTAAGATATGTTCTTAGTTATTATTCCTTTTATGTTATCTTAATTTAGATCAGGGTTTTCCCCATGTTCTAATTAGGTTCACAATTATTATCAGGTCTGATCTATTATAAATTATTTGGATTAAAGATAATAATTAATTGATTAATTAGAAGATTTTCTCAAAATTAGGGTTTCTAAGATGATTACGGAAAAAGGGAGGGTAATCCTTAACATGTTAACCATTCATAACATCATGGTTCGTTTTAAAGATTCAGACCAACTAATAAACACTAATTATCATCTAATGATATTAATTTTGACATAAGAAATATATCTTTAAATTCATGTAGAAAGGGGAAGCTAAATTAGGGTTTCTTCTAATCCTTTGATCACTCATCAACTTAGAATAGGATTTCGAGTTAGTCTGAAATCAGGGTTGGATCTAATGGTTACAAGCATTTTAGAAGTCATATATCATCAAGAAAGCCATTTTTAATAATTAATTATGATTAAGGATGCCCTTTTGGCTTTAGGCAATTATTTTTGAAATAGGGAACGGATTCAGGTATTGATAATATTTTATATGGATAGAGCATATTTTCCTGATCAAAATGGTATATTGGTTCGCTATTATCTGATAATCCTAGCATTTCCTAGAAATTTCCTAAGATAGTTCATTTCTTGGGTAAAAGAAAATAAAAAGAATTTCTACCTTGATCAACGGCCGGATCCGACTGGATCGACGACTCTCGTTGATCCCAGAAATTTGCAAGGAAGCCTGCGGACTTTTGAGCGGGAGTGCTGACCCGCGGCTCCTCTAGCTGAGGTGGCAAGAGCCTACTGGCCCAACTCGGCCTCTCTCTCTCTCTCTCGCTCTGTCGTTCCTTGTTCGCTGCTAGCCTAAGTGGCTGGATCGAACTCCGGCGAGGGCCTGCCTCGTGGAGCAAGGAAATCGTGACGGGTTGTGGGCACGATCGACTTGGGTAGACCTCTCCGCGTCCAGGCGTCAAGGTCCCACGCTCAAAAGCTTCCTGCAGCCCCCTTCCGCCGCAAGGATGGTGGAGGTCGTCGGAGTAAAGGAGGCTCCGGCTGTAGAGGCGTTTGAGGTGTCAGGGATTGGCCGCGAAGCACCCCTGGGTTGGGGTGAACGTGATGGTGAAGGGTAATTGGTGGGACGGGGTCTGTGGAGGTGCCACTAAGGCAAGGTAGCGACGGGGGGGAGGTGGAGTTGGTGGCGGTGCTCGGAGGTCAGACGACTAGAATCGGGTCTTGTAGGAGCCTAAGGGGGGTCGGGCGGAGCTGGAGGAGACATTAAATAGGCGTTTGGAAGGCTGGGCGTCATAGCCCTAAATTCAGCCACCGCCGTCTGGAAAGGGGCGCAAAGTCGGGAGTTCGTTCTCCCTGTTCCGTGGATAAGGGAGGTTAAGTGTGGGCTTGTTGAACTTGTCTCAGTGAGACGAGTCTTTCCTCCAAATATCTCACGCTGAGATGGCGAGATTCGGGCGCTAGCCGTTTGGAGACGTTGCTGCGCTATGAAGGGTGGAGACCAGGTCTTTGTGGAAGGTTAGGGATGATCCGATGACCTTTGGATCTCGCTCGATCCCTGATCAGTCGATCGGACGGTCGTGGTTGATCCCTGGTTCATACATCCGCCCCCAACCAAAGAAAGGGTGCGTGACATATCATTTGTCAAAAAAAACGGAAATCCTAAGTCCTAGGGTTAATAGATGGAATTATACACGAAATTAAAATGGGCATAACTCCCAATTGGTTGACCCAATTGTTACCAAATTTTAGGGGCTTGCTAGTGAGGTCAAAGTGTACCTTGTGTACAAATTTGGTAGCAAAAATCGATCTGTAGATAGGTAAATTGAGCAATTGCCTCAAAGCATTAGTTTAGGTTATCAAGTAAACTAGGGTTTGCTTTCTTTTTGCCAAAAGTGTCATTTTAAGCTTTGTCATGCAATGATTAAGTTGAGGGTAGGTTTGTCAACAATAAATTGAGAAAAGAAAATAACAAGAGAGAGAAAATAAAGTAAAAACTCACTCCATCACATTCTCCCCTTCTTAAAAAGAATTTTGTCCTCAAAATTCAAGAAGCCTGAAAGAGATGTGGATACTTCCGCTCGACTTCAGACTTGAGCTCCCAGGTAGCATCGGTTGGATCATGGTGGCTCCAGAGAACTTTCACCATATCTATACTCCGATTGTTGTGAAGCTCCTTTGTCTTTAGATCGAGAATTATGACTGGTGACTCAGCTAATGACAGATCATCTTTCAGCTCGAGGGGCTCATGATTCAGAATGTGACTAGGATCTTTGACGTACGGCTTCAGATTGGATACGTGGAAGACATTGTGCATGGCACTGTACTAAGGTGGCAAAGCAAGACGATAGGCACATTCTCCAACCCTTTCAAGGATCTCAAAGGGTCCCACATAACGAGGACTGAGCTTTCCCTTATTCTTGGCCAAAGCTCGAATAGGTCGGATCTTCAGGAATACGTGATCACCTTCCTTGAACTGTCGTTCTCGTCAGTGAGCATCTGCATAAGATTTCTGCCTATCCTGTGCTCGCTTCATTCTTTGCTTAATCAGTGCAACTTTGTCTGTATACAGCTGTATCTCCTCGGATTTCATCAAAGTGCGTTCTCCAACATCATCCTAGTGTAACGGAGATCTACATGGCCTTCCGTAGAGAGCTTCGTATGGTGGCATCCCAATACTCGCCTGATAGCTATTATTATACGCGAACTCAACCAATGGCAAGTAATGATCCCACGAGCCTTCCCAATCGAGCACACAAGCTCGTAGAAGATCTTCCAAAATCTGTACGGTACGCTCTGACTGTCCGTCCGTCTGCGGGTGATAAGCTGTGCTGAAGTTCAACTTGGTGCCCAGCTCCTCTTGGACTTGCTTCCACAGCTTCGACGTAAACTTTGGATCCCTGTCCGAGACAATGGATGCTGGAATCCCATGCAGACATACGATCTCTCGGATGTAGAGGTCAGCCAACTCAGAAACCTTCGCAGTAGTCTTCACAGGCAGAAAATGAGCTGACTTGGTGAGACGATCCACTATGACCCATGCAGCGTCGTACGCCTTCCTGGTCTTTGGCTAACCCACCACGAAATCGATGGTAATGTGCTCCCATTTCCATTATGGAATCTGAAGGGGTTGTAGTAGACCGCCTGGCCGCTGATGCTCGGCCTTGATCCTCTGACAGGTAAGACACCTAGACACGAAATCGGCAATATCGCGCTTCATGCCTCTCCACCAAAACTGACGTTGTAGGTCTTTGTACATCTTTGTCGTGCCTGGATGAACTGTGTACTTGGACCCATGTGCTGCATTTAGGATTGATGTCTTTACAGTTGACTGCTCAGGAACCCACATACGGTTCTTGTATCGAAGACCACCATCAAGACCCACTGACAGATGTGTATGAGGTTTAGCCAGGAGAGAGGAGAGCTCTGCAAGCTCATGACTAACTTTCTGTGCCTCTAGAAGTTCAGAATGCAAGTTGGATGTGATAGAGATGTTATTGACATGCATACGATCAACCAGGAATTGTGGTCTCCAGCTTGCTAGGTCCTCCATGTTCCTCCATTTGGGTACAGACAGGGATGCACAAACAACTCTTTTCCTACTAAGGGCGTCTGCAACCACATTGGCCTTACATGGATGGTAGCCAATGGTGAAGTCGTAGTCCTTCAAGTACTCAATCCACCGTCGTTGTCGGAGATTCAAATCTTTCTGCGTCAGAATGTACTTGAGGCTTTTATGATCAGTGAAGATATCGAACGTTGCCCCGTACAAGTAGTGCCTCAAGATTTTTAGAGCATGGATGATAGCAGCCAACTCCAAATCATGTGTAGGGTAATTCAACTCATTGGGTTTCAGCTTTCTGGAAGCGAAGGCCACTACTTTTCCGTTCTGCTGCAGGACACAACCTAGACCATGCCGGGAAGCATCAGTGAATATCACAAATCCTTCATTACCAGAGGCTAGAACAAGGACAGGTGCTGATGTCAACTTCTGTTTGAGCTCTTGGAAACTAGACTCACAAGCAGCTGACCAGATGAAATGCTCGTCCTTCCGAGTAAGCTTAGTGAGAGGGAGTGCCACTTTGGAGAAATTCGGAATAAAACGACGATAATATCCAGCCAGACCCAAGAAACTCCGGATTTCAGAAGGATTACGAGGAGGTTGCCAATCAAGTACAGCAGACACTTTAGCGGGATCAACAGATATGTTACCCCCAGAAATGACATGACCAAGAAACATAACTTTGTCAATCCAGAATTCACATTTAGAAAGCTTGCCGTAGAATTTCTGGGCACGAAGAATCTCAAGGACAGACTTCAAATGCTCTCGATGCTTCTCCATAGAATCAGAATAGATCAGAATATCATCAATGAAGACGACCACAAACTCATCAAGATAAGGTTGGAAGACTTTGTTCATCAAGTTCATGAATACGCCAGGTGCGTTAGTTAACCCGAACGGCATTACTAGAAATTCATAGTGTCCATAACGAGTTCGGAAAGCAGTCTTAGATATATCAGAATCTTTGACCTTAAGTTGATGGTAGCCAGAACGAAGATCAATTTTTGAGAAAACTTTAACAGTACGAAGTTGATCAAAGAGGTCGTCAATACGAGGGAGAGGATACTTGTTTTTAATGGTAGCTTGGTTCAACATGCGATAGTCAATACACATCCGCATCGAACCATCTTTCTTTTTAACAAAAAGGACAGGTGCACCCCAAGGGGAAACGCTAGGTCGGATAAAACCCTTATCAAGTAGTTCTTGTAATTGTTTCTTCAGCTCCATAAGTTCAGCAGGTGCCATCCTATACGGTGCCCTAGAAATCGGAGTGGTTCCAGGAAGAAGATCTATGGAGAACTCAATGTCCCGGTTTGGAGCCAGCCCAGGAAGATCCTCCGGAAATATGTCAAGAAAATCACGTACCGCCTCCAGTCTTTCTACAGGTCCGTTGTCAGGACTGGTCTCTGATACGAATGTGAGGAAGACTTTACATCCTTTAGATATGAGCTTTTTAGTTTTAAGAGAGGAAATTATTATATTATTACAGAATCCACTTCCCCGAGGGATCACTACAGGAGAGGAATGAGGTTGAGAGAGAACTACCATCTTGTTTCTACAGTCAATATAAGCATGATATGTGTACAACCAATCCATGCCAAGAATAACATCAAAGTCTTCTATGGTTAAGAGAATGAATTCAAAGGGCATGTCATGATTTTCAAATTTTAGAGGGAGAACATCAGTTTTCTGCAATGTAGTGAATATTTTGCCACTTGGGGTTGACACATCCAGAATGTATCCCAAGTCCCTGATATGTAAGTGCAACATTGAGGCTAGATTGTGAGAAATAGACGTATTTGTGGATCCAGAATCAAACAATTCTTTAACAGGGTGTCCATTCAAGAAAACAATGCCTACACATGATAATTACATTATAAATAATTGAAGGCATTGAACAAGATATTAGATATATGAAAAAGATTTAAGGTTACCTTCGACAAGCTGGTTCAGATTTGCCCTAGCCTCCTCTGCTGTTACTGCGAACACCCTGGCATTGCGGTGTCCTTGAGGGGGCGGAACACCTACTGGAGGTTTGCCAAGGATAGATGCATTGGGGGCACTTGGCAAGGAAATGTCCCTCTTTCTTGTAGTTATAGCAGACGGGCTTGGTGTAGTGACAAGGTCCATCGTGTCCTCGTCCGCAGGTTTTGCACTTGTTGCGATAATCTATCAGCTTGCTGTTTCTTGGACCTTTCCTTCCTGAACCTCCTCCCTTTCCTGATCCTTTATTGTGGCCGGGGTGGAACTTCTTGAACTTCTCCTCTTCAGTGGTGGTTAACCCCAGGTACCCCATGCTAGGTGGCTTCTGTAAACCCTGCTCTCTCTCCTGCTTAAGGGCCATATCTAGGGCTTCATCCATGTTTCGAGGACGGGAGGCTATGACTAGGGTTTTTAATTGTGTGGTAAGACGGTCCACAAAGTGCTCAGTGAGACGCTCTTCAATACGGATGGGGGCATAGCGCTCCAAAAGCCTGAACTGTCTAGTGTAGTCGGCCACTGACAGCTTGCCTTGCTTGAGCTCCATGTACATCACCTCCTTCCTCTTCCTTTCAGCTATGGGCATGAAACGGTCGGTGAATAGGGTTTTGAAGGCTTCCCAACCCATGGCATCCACCTCTCCTCCCCTATTCCCGCCATAATTCTCCCACAATATCCTAGCCCCTCCCTTAAGCATATGGGCTGCAAAGGTGACCTTCTTCTCTTCAGGGACTCCTAGGGTACGGAATCCGTTTTCCATGGACAGAAGCCAGGCTTCGGCCTTGTCCATCACTTCGGGTTGGTCTTCCCCCCAGAAGGAATCAGGGTTTAACTTGATGAAATCTATCACCGTTACTTCTCTTGCCCTAGGGTTACTGGGTTCTGGGATGGCTCGGTTGACTAGGGCTTCCATGAAGTCAAAAAGAGCCTTCTTCTGTTCTTCCCATCTCTCTTGGCCCGTAGGATCAGGATTTCCGGAGGTTTCAGGGTCCTTCCTTTTGTGAGAGTGAGATTCCTCAGAGGATCTGGAGTTTCTGGTTTTTGGAGGCATCCTGAAACTAATTTAAACAAATCAGGGTTTATCTCTCAAAAGTTTCATTATTATCATCATTATCATGATTATCATTTCAATTATCATTTTCATTCATATTTTTTTTCTCATTATTAAAGTTCTTAATGTTACAATTTGCGGAGGATATCCTAAGAAGGTCCTTATAAGTCAGTCCTTAAGACTTGTCTAAATAGAGAGACATTTTCTTAGCCTTATAAGGTGAGAAGGAAATTTCAAAGTCGAGATGAGAGGGAAATATTCCTAGAGAAAGAGGTAAGAGGGAATTTTCTAGAGATGAGAGGGTCCTAAATAGGATAATCCCAAAAGTAGGGGAACTTAGAGTATCGACCAAGTAGACTCACACTGCCTTATAGGTAGCCTTGTGATTGCCAAGCAAAGTGGCTCGGAGACTTTAGCCAGACCTTAGGCAGATGCTATCCTAGTCACCTCAACCCTTCGTATCCCAAACTCAAGGACTACCCTAGACTCACAATAGAGTGAATGGGTTCATGTGACTATGTTGTGTGAACCTTGGCTCTGATACCAACTGTGACGACCCCAATTTCTATATACTTTCCATAATGACATAAACAGATATGCGTGCACTCATATCTTATAAATGTCAAAAGGGAAAATACAAGAAATTAGTGAAGTCAACTAAAACCAGAGATATGCCAAGATCTAGTTCACAAACAACAATTAATAGCCACAATAACCACCATTCATTAAGGATAAATAAAGTCATACATAACTTATTCGAATGGAGAGAAGAGATATAAATAGTTCTAAAGAAATAATAGAGATACATAGGATATTATCATCCTCAAAGTACTGGAAAGGGAAAGACTACATCTATCATGAAATAGATAAGAAGAACAGAAATCTATCTAATATATATATCCTCCTTGCTCATTTATTATGCCTTCAGGTATTTTGATCATCTCTTTTACTCCATTGTTTCACAAGTTCTTTGTACCTAAAAATACGGGAAACAAAACACGAGTCAAAAGAGTACGTGGTAGAAAAAGATACTATAGTATGGTTGCATAAGAAAAGTAACTTTTGAAATCAAAACGTGATAAGCAGAAATCATATTCTTTAAGCGAAACGATAATCAAGTAAACATTTCTTTTAACATGTCATTTGATGCGATTGTACTACTTCAAGCACCTTTTCAACATACATCTAATGTGGGCCATAGAGAAGAAAAAGAGAGGGATACATACATCTAACATGGGCCAGATTTCATACATCCATGTTAGGCACATACATCCAGCATTAGGCAGTGCATGTAGCTACAATCCATCTAACCTTTCATCCTATATTTAGAGTTTTTGTCAGCAAAAGAAAATACACTATAGTATTTCATCCAAGCACATTTATAAAGTAGTTGCATCCAAGTACAATACTTGTAACAACCATGGAAAAACTAGTCATATACTTATAACCACGTACCTGCTTGTTCAATCAAAAGTCCACAGATCTAGATTCAAACAGGAATTTAGTCACCCTGCAAAGAAAGCAAGGGTACAACATTACTATTGGTCCATGTGACCAGGACTAAGATATGTTCTTAGTTATTATTCCTTTTATGTTATCTTAATTTAGATCAGGGTTTTCCCCATGTTCTAATTAGGTTCACAATTATTATCAGGTCTGATCTATTATAAATTATTTGGATTAAAGATAATAATTAATTGATTAATTAGAAGATTTTCTCAAAATTAGGGTTTCTAAGATGATTAAGGAAAAAGGGAGGGTAATCCTTAACATGTTAACCATTCATAACATCATGGTTCGTTTTAAAGATCCAGACCAACTAATAAACACTAATTATCATCTAATGATATTAATTTTGACATAAGAAATATATCTTTAAATTCATGTAGAAAGGGGAAGCTAAATTAGGGTTTCTTCTAATCCTTTGATCACTCATCAACTTAGAATAGGATTTCGAGTTAGTCTGAAATCAGGGTTGCATCTAATGGTTACAAGCATTTTAGAAGTCATATATCATCAAGAAAGCCATTTTTAATAATTAATTATGATTAAGGATGCCCTTTTGGCTTTAGGCAATTATTTTTGAAATAGGGAACGGATTCAGGTATTGATAATATTTTATATGGATAGAGCATATTTTCCTGATCAAAATGGTATATTGGTTCGCTATTATCTGATAATCCTAGCATTTCCTAGAAATTTCCTAAGATAGTTCATTTCTTGGGTAAAAGAAAATAAAAAGAATTTCTACCTTGATCAACGGCCGGATCCGACTGGATCGACGACTCTCGTTGATCCCAGAAATTTGCAAGGAAGCCTGCGGACTTTTGAGCGGGAGTGCTGACCCGCTACTCCTCTAGCTGAGGTGGCAAGAGCCTACTGGCCCAACTCGGCCTCTCTCTCTCTCTCTCTCTCTCTCTCTTGCTCTGTCGTTCCTTGTTCGCTGCTAGCCTAAGTGGCTGGATCGAACTCCGATGAGGGCCTGCCTCGTGGAGCAAGGAAATCGTGACGGGTTGTGGGCACGATCGACTTGGGTAGACCTCTCCGCGTCCAGGCGTCAAGGTCCCACGCTCAAAAGCTTCCTGCAGCCCCCTTCCGCCGCGAGGATGGTGGAGGTCGTCGGAGTAAAGGAGGCTCCGGCTGTAGAGGCGTTTGAGGTGTCAGGGATTGGCCCGCGAAGCACCCCTGGGTTGGGGTGAACGTGATGGTGAAGGGTAATTGGTGGGACGGGGTCTGTGGAGGTGCCACCAAGGCAAGGTAGCGACGGAGGGGAGGTGGAGTTGGTGGCGGTGCTCGGAGGTCAGACGACTAGAATCGGGTCTTGTAGGAGCCTAAGGGGGGTCGGGCGGAGCTGGAGGAGACATTAAATAGGCGTTTGGAAGGCTGGGCGTCATAGCCCTAAATTCAGCCACCGCCGCCTGGAAAGGGGCGCAAAGTCGGGAGTTCGTTCTCCCTGTTCCGTGGATAAGGGAGGTTAAGTGTGGGCTTGTTGAACTCGTCTCAGTGAGACGAGTCTTTCCTCCAAATATCTCACGCTGAGATGGCGAGATTCAGGCGCTAGCCATTTGGAGATGTTGCTGCGCTGTGAAGGGTGGAGACCAGGTCTTTGCGGAAGGTTAGGGATGATCCGATGACCTTTGGATCTTGCTCGATCCCTGATCAGTCGATCGGATGGTCGTGGTTGATCCCTGATTCATACATCCGCCCCCAACCAAAGAAAGGGTGCGTGACATATCATTTGTCAAAAAAAACGGAAATCCTAAGTCCTAGGGTTAATAGATGGAATTATACATGAAATTAAAATGGGCATAACTCCCAATTGGTTGACCCAATTGTTACCAAATTTTAGGGGCTTGCTAGTGAGGTCAAAGTGTACCTTGTGTACAAATTTGGTAGCAAAAATCGATCTGTAGATAGGTAAATTGAGCAATTGCCTCAAAGCATTAGTTTAGGTTATCAAGTAAACTAGGGTTTGCTTTCTTTTTGCCAAAAGTGTCATATTAAGCTTTGTCATGCAATGATTAAGTTGAGGGTAGGTTTGTCAACAATAAATTGAGAAAAGAAAATAATAAGAGAGAGAAAATAAAGTAAAAACTCACTCCATCACAATATATGTGTGTGTATGTACATATAAAAACTCACTCCATCACAAAATAAGCCTCTACTTTATGTTCTTCCTTACTCTTTTGTTTGGTATTATGTCTACCCATTTCCCTTAAGCAACACAACGTGATATTTCCCTGCCATATTCACACTAATTTAGAAACTTCAGTAACATAGTATGACATCCGAAACCAGAAGTTTATTGTACAACTTGCATATCATACATACTATGACATTGATCAAGTTAACATCATAATAGGTTCACTCTATATTGTATGCTCTTAAACTTATACTATAAATCCCTCTATCTCAAGCCAATATGGTTAATATATGATTCTCTTTTTTCATATAAAAGGCTAATCATGTTGACGTGCCGATGTTTTTATTCTGATTTCTATATTTTTTGTTTCAGCAAAAAGAACTCAAGGATGATAACTCTTCAGCAATTTGACAAACTTACAATCTATCAAAACATGCTGGTGATAGTTGCTACTTATATTAGACCTAGCTGTATATAACAAATGTTTCTTTTTGGTGTAAACAAAGGCTCTTACAAAGTCATGTTACCTCATCTTGGGTTGTAAAAAATAACTATGTTTAGTAATATATATATATATATATATATATATATATATATATATATATATATATATATATATATATATATATAGAGTCAGGCTAGAATACACTCGAGTGTACGGATCATACGAATACACTCAAGTGTGTTTGCATATCAAGATTATTTTTTGCAAAATGTAAACCGTTGATCTTCACAGTCATACTATAACTAGGCTACATACAAATTTTGAGTCCATTTGGATGAGTGTAAGTCACTCATCCAAATGCAACAAAATCGACGCGCGAAACTAATTTGAAATGCATAATTTTTGCGGTCTTCATAACATGAGCTATACATATCCAAATGTGCTCAAGTTTTGCGTATGAGTTGTTCACGAGATGTTTAAGAAGATCAACGGATTAAATTTTCAAAAAAAATATTGCATCATCAAAAATTACTTGAGTGTATTCCACTCCGGATATATAACTTACGTCTTCTTTAGTTCATTTCAAACTTCCCTTTTTTGAATGTATACATTCATTGCTTCTGTTTAAACTAAAGTTAATGTGTCATTCTCCAGCCATTTCATACGATTGGAATGATAGCTGTATGTATAAGAATTATTTGTTCTCGATTATACCTTTAAAAATGCTAATGTTTAGATACAAGCCATACTTTGTAAGATAATTGATCGTTCACACGTCCCTGCATAGTACGGGTTTTAGTCTAGTGTAAAAGAAGAGCGCTCGATAATTAGGTTGTTTCTTTCCGCTGTGTCAATGTTCTAGGTCCTTCACGCTTCCGGCTTTGACAACCTAGTGGTGATCACCTGGCCAAACACGTGTACAACCAGTAGTTATGGTTCAAGGTCTTCAATCTCCTATTCCAGAAAAAGCAGTAGCTGGAGGTTATTGTGAATACGCTACAACTAATTAAGGCGTGAAATCGTCAGCCTTCCCTAGACCTGACAGGCCTGCGGCTGTGGCACTAATGCAAAGCTTGAAGTTATTGTTAGTCGTTCAATAATTCAAGGTGTTGTAGTGAGGACCTAAGATCTTGTCTCCAATGGCATTCGGAGTGCAAGAGCGGATCTTAATACTTCCTGGTATGAACGGTGCAGTTGTCCGAGGGTGGTTGTAAAAAGACGCATATTATGACATGGTTTTCCTTGCCAAAAAGGGCAATCAACATTGTTCTCATTGTAAAAGAAAAATTCTACGTATAACTGGCCACATCTCCGGGAGCCTATCCGGTCTTTGGGATTGGCCTCCTGCTGTGCTAACTACCTGTTGCGCCAGCTGTCAGCATCAATTAAAACAATAAAGGATGATGGAACTTGAAGATAGAAAATTTTTTGTCCATAACTTTTAATATGGAGCGTATTTTTTGATAAAATAAATTGAATTAGAATCCTTGTAGAAAATACTTTCCAACGAGACTAGTGTTGACATATTTTGAAATAATTATAATACGCGAGAAATATAGTACCATATATTAGGATACCATACACATGTTTTGGGTACATACGTACAATACTCGTGAGTATTGTACTTTTAAATGAAAGAGGATCAACAATACTCTTGAGTACTGTACTTATGGATTCATAAATACTATATTCATTTGTTAATACTCAAGTATAAGTACAGTACCTACCATATTACAAAACCAGGCATAATCGTATAACTGATGTAGAAGTATAAGTACAATGCCTACATAATCGCATATCAACATTAGTCATCTGGACATTTTGTTTTACAAAATGCAGACATAAGTTGAGTACCCACTTGTTAATGACTTCAAAAGTACAATGCACATCAGATCAAGAATCACATATAAAATGCAACCATAAGTATTGTACCCACTTGTTAATTTAAACTCAGTTACTGACGCATAAGTACAATACCTAATAAATTATAAATTAAGCATAATTGTATAACTGGTCTAGAAGCACAAGTACAGTACCTACGAATTGCCATAGCAACATTTGTCATCTGGACATATTTTTTTTAATACAAAATACAGACATAAGTTGAGTACCCACTTGTTAATGATCTCAAAAGTACAATGTACATCAGATCAAGAATCAGCTGTAAAATACAACCACAAGTACTGTACCCACTTGTAATTTCAACTCATTTACTCAAGCATAAATACAGTACCAAACAAATTACAAAATCAAGTATAATTATATAACTAGTCTAGAAGCATAAGCACAATACCTACAAAATCTCATAGCAACATTGGTCATCTAGACAAATATTTATTTCAAAATGTAGACATAAGTTGAACACCTACTTGTTAATGATCTCAAAAGTACAATGCACATCATCTCAAGAAATCACCTATAAGATGCATCCATAAGTACGGTACCACTTGTTTATTTAAACTTAATTACTCAAGCATACCTAGCAAATCATAAAAGCATGTACAATTGTATAACTGGACTAGAAACATAAGCACAATACCTATGGAATTCCATAACAATAATATGAATGTTTGTATATGACGTACTGTACATCAAAACACAATTACCGTACCCAAAACATATGTATTGTACCTTAAAATACGAATATTATATTTTTCTCATGTTATTATTACTCCAAAATATATCAAGATTGATCTAGTTAGAAAGTATTTTTTTATAAGGAATGTAATGCTTTTTATTTCGTAAAAAAATTCATTGAGAATTAAAAGTTATAAAAAAAACAGTTTTCTCTCTCATCTTTTAATTCCCATTTTAGTTTTAAATTAGGCAGTTAAGCCACATCAGCAGCAGCACCAGCCTCCCAACCACCGGGTGGGAGTCCGGGTGGGGGAGCGGGCATGGGTAGTGTAACTCATCGTAAAAAGACCCATATTCCAGTCATTAGAATCCAATTAGTCAACTAGATTTATCAATGAGCTCTCCTTTACTCAATGTAGTATCAATTGAACTAGACCTCCTTCGAACGCCATCAAGTCTGCCACGGCTAAAGTGCAGATCCTCCTTGTCGCACTGTCGTATACATCAGAGTAGCCCGATGATCCTATGGTAGGAGAAGTGGATCTTTGCCTTGTGCAATAATGTGTTAAGATTTGGATGCTAAACGGTGTGTTAAGATTTGGACGCAGGGAATTTCGCTCATCACGGTGCTTTTGCTTGTTGGCGTTAATATTGATAACCAATTCTCTCAATATATTGACTTACTCAGGTTTGTGTTTATCTCCAAATATTTATTCCACGTAGAATACTGACTGCAAAATCATTCACAGCTCACTACGGGTAACATTCATACTGAGGTATAACATCAAACATTCTAAGTATAGTTGGCTTGCATTTGTATTGTGTTCATTATTACGATTCTCACATCTATCGTTGGGTGCTTCTTGTCATTGTATAATAATAATCATAGTAAGTTCTTGAAAGCTGTTATATTTCGTATGTAATAATTTTTTATGTGCAGCACATTCGAAGTATCTCAATGTGATAAATGTAATATATGGAATTTGTTGGCAGTTTGTTGATAAAAAGTGTACAACTTGTCAATTGAAGGTATATAGTATATATCAATCTTAGGCCTTATGTATTTCATATTTAATGATTTAATGGTCCTTAGGTTAATTGCCACACACCCCATTTCTGATCCTTAAAGGAATGTATTTTACAAAATAGACTTGACAATTTTTCATTGTTTATTTTATTGATCTTTCAAATTATTAAATATTTGACCGCACCATGCATCCTTATCATAACTGTGAACAAGGATCCAGTTACAACAACTAATTAAGTTGAATCTTATAAGAAATAATATATACTGAAAATTATAATTTTATTATTCCAAGTATAGAGAACATCTATGTATAAATCAAGTAATAGGTTAATTTTTTTTTGTTTATTTGTCATTCAATATGCCTTGCTTCCTTTTTTCATGTCTAAACATGTATGAATGTGCAATTACAATGTGGTAGTACCACTCAGGATCATAGTTTCTCCGAGCTTACTTTTTATGTTGTGATAATTGGTCTGCATCATACGGCCATAACTTCTAATTCTTTCCTTATTTTCCATCTATTACATGCTTTCAATTGGCTTGATTCTTGTCCCAGAAAAGATCATAGAGAGATGACTAATTTATGAAAACATTAGGTCACAAATTTTATGTTATTGGTATATATTGTCTATATTTTCTTCAATACGTATCTTCACTCTATATAATCTCTACATTTTAGAGTGTCTTATAGCAGTAATATCTATTCATGATGTGTTGATGTTTTGAGTAAATACAATCTAATCTATAGAAGAGAAATAAACACAACTGTTGTATTTTATGGAACCATAATTAGTTGAATTTAAATATAAATCATTTATTAGAATATATAATCTATCCACAAAATTTTATTTGATATTTTCCAACCAAACCAAACTAGTTTATATAATATGTGTAGGTATGTGTGCCAATTTGTGTTGTGTGTCTATCATGCATATGTCTTAAAGTTAACTTATAAAATATAAATGTTGTATATCATTGGGTATGATTCAATGAGATCTAATGCTTGATTTATTTAAATTATTGAATACTTAATAGATATTCATGATTCAAGGATGTGTAGTAACATTCCTTTATCAACATAGGCTATGTTTATTATTAAATATTACAAGGACATAAAACAACATTTGGTGGGTTGAACACTATACATGCATAATTAATGTCTGTTCTACTATGAACATATAACTACAATAAAACCATTTTGCCAAAACTTAGAGGGATACAACAACCATGGGAAAGTGTAAAATGTTAAACTACTATACATGAAAGAAACCAATTACGAAAGCACATTAGATATATTTCAACATCAAAAGAAAGATTTATTTTTCATCCATTATATACATATATTATGGTAAAATATGAAATGGTCATAATTAATATCATCTCTAAAATAATGTCATAATTCCATTTGGGATGTACTCAATACCTACCTTAATATTGCTTAATAGATCTTGTCTTAGTAGAATCTATTTGACATATATCTTATCAGTCTTGTGTTATAAAACAATTGCTTGTTAATGGCGTGAGGGGGAGAGGTCCAACTCTATCAAACAACTGCTATATATGTCATTTAATTGTTTTTATAAACTACCGCTTGGT
The DNA here is from genome assembly GCA_963693085.1 of Alisma plantago-aquatica. Taxonomy (NCBI): domain Eukaryota; kingdom Viridiplantae; phylum Streptophyta; class Magnoliopsida; order Alismatales; family Alismataceae; genus Alisma; species Alisma plantago-aquatica. The sequence continues at coordinate 544,190,448 of OY856415.1, forward strand.
GCCTATCGGGTTTTCAATCATTTGTTACCGTTAAGTAAAGTAATATTATTTTATATTAAAAACAAAATTTAATACTAAAAAAAGATACAAGAATATTAATTTAAGTAATACTTGATAATTACAAAAAATATATACATTTTAATCCTAGTACAAGTGATGGTTTCTCAAAGGAGGATCTAAAATATTGAATTAATGTTTACGTTGAAAACAATCTGAAATTAGTTTTATTCCATTGATAACAATGAAAGTTGCCTAATCTTCAATGTCTACATCTAATAATCAACAAGTACTATATAGTGAAAGTATTCCTAGACATAATTATGATTCAAACATATTTTAACATTATAAATAACTGAATCACAAAATGACATAAATAATGTGTTTTTAATAAGTGCATTGCAATTTTTCTTTGATTATCTATCGAAGCGTATTTTAAGAAGCGGTTACAAAGTTTAAAAAGATGGCTTCAAATTTTAACGAAATCATTTTTTCACTAACTAATTTTTTTTTCTTTTACATTAAATGTTTTCAAAGTTGTTCAGATTACATGTTCAACAAATCATCTATCATTGGGTAAGTATAATTCTCATGAATTAAATTACAATGATAATTAGTATATTTTTTTACACTGGAAGGATGAAATGTAATGACTATTTATGTGCACTAAATTGCAATTATTGATAACAATAAATAATATAGAATGAAATGGCATGAAGTAAAAGTGACTAAAATAAACAAATAAGTACATTGTTTTACATATAATATGGGAAAAGGAAAATTCTACTCCCATTAATGGTACACTCATTCTTTCTTAAGTTATATAATATACAAGACATATTTTCTGAAGCATTATAATGTATTTATTTGTATTGTCTACAGAATTGTCAATTGCAAATACAATAATTACAAGTAAAAATTATCAAAAAGTTTTATTTCCTACTGATATATCTTATATTTTATAAATGTTCATTGTAGTGATACACACATATCTTCCGTTGCAATGTATTTATATTTTGTTGTTCTCACAGACATGTCATTAGATTTAAAATATAAAAAGGTTATATATACTTTAAAATTGTATGAATAGAAAGAATTAAACCATTTATTGTTAACATATCATTGACTTCTATTTAATAAGTTTCCTTTGTGGACACATGGTGAAGGAGGGACCGGTCTAACATTCATAATATATGCTATACAAATACACTAATATTTATATGCATCACATATAAATTAATAATACATCCTAACAAACCTCTTTTACATCACTCTAATGGATCAATCTAGTATGTGGATTGCGCATGTTCTAATGGTGTAGGTTGTCCCATAATCCGAAGTATGCACATTCTTCACTCAAGAGAGTATAAGAAAAGGTATATCACAATGTCATGTTATGAACACTTGATTTTTTGATATAACTAAAATATATAATTAGAGTATCTACATGTTTTCTTATTTTATAAACACCATGATGTGTTATTAGAAGTATTATATAGGTGGAGTTATTAATTTCCCACTAATGAAGAATGTGTTCGAGTTCTGACATAAAACACATATATATGTTATACTATGATCAGAGTTATATCTTTGTCTCCTTCTGGTGTAAAGGTCAAATAGATGAAATGTAAACTACAATATTGATTAAGGTTTGCTGGAGTTGATGCCTTGATGGACACATTATAAATAATAAGTAGATAAGCACATTAAAATGCATCATAAGTATACACAAGTAAAAAACCAATATGTTATCTTCAAAAGGTGTTTGTGAGGAAAATAAATTAGATAATCGTCTACAATTAAGTTTTAAAATTTATATAGAGTTCCTCAATTATTAGAAAGCTTCAAATGTATACATTATATTTCAATTAGATCATGATTGATAATAGACACTAAAAACATCATGAAGTTAGGAACTTTATATAGCTAAAATTATGATGAATTCCTGAATACATTATTGTCTATGTCGTCCCCTATATACCATTGTCCATTGATACTATTGTATGGGCACCACAATATTTCTTGTGGAGGAAAAACACCCAATAAGTTACTAATAGCAGTGGAGGATAATGAGGAAATTGTTAACTTATCTTTTATATTTCTTTTAATCAAGTGTCATTGAAAATGTCCACAACTTCACCATTACATTTAATTATGCAGCCAACTTAAACAAATACACAAGTGTGTAATATACATTAAATGCTATACCTCCATAATATGTGTGATTGTTAGGCGGCTCACTCTTTTTTGTTAGTCTAAATATATAGTTTCTATATGTACTTATGCAATTTTGTATGAACTATAATAATATACAAATGGAAATTATTCACATATAGGTTGCATCATTTTTCCTATATCAGAAGAATAATTTATCTACAACAAGCTTATAATTAACATTCAAGTGGGTAACATAGAACTGTAGAATTTTTAGTATAAATACCATGTTACTGAGCGTTGCAAGTTGCACAAAAGAAGGACAATCTAATTATATTCTATAGTAGATCAATTCCCACAAGTAAACAACATTATCCATTTTTAAATTATTAGTTTTTGTCAAATATTTTTATACATGTTGTCATTATGATAGTTTATTATACCAAAACATAAAAACTAATGTGTTAATAATTATGAAAATATTACAAGACAAAAAATGTTACAAAAATCATTGATTTATTTATTATAATACTTTTCATAATGACTATTTGTGCATTGCATCTTATTATATATGTATCATTTTTGTATGCGTATAAACTTGACTAATTCAAAAAACACTTTATTCGTTCATAATTCTCATATATGTACCCAAAGACAAAAGGCTGATATTTATTTTAGGTTTGATTTTTTCTTATTAATATAAACTAGATCTAATTTTCCCTAAATTGAAGCACATACAGTAAAGGTATTGAAAAAGTAAACTAGGATTTTTGTGAACGCTTCAGTGGTATTATACAAGATAATGTACAAATCAGTGAAACGAAAATCGGCATGAGCCCCGATTAATCGGCCCAACACTCTGACCGCTCGATTTCCCCCAAAATCGCTGGTTAGATGTTTTAGATTAAATCACCTACTTAATGATTGATTTTATAGATTAATCGACCGCTTAGAGGGGACAAAAATTGCCCTCTTTAACCTATTTTTAGAAGGAAAAAAGTGTCCAGCTGAACCCCAAAAAGGCCCGTAATTTACTGGACTTGTTCCTAATCGACTTTTCTACCTATCTATATGTATGCTAAAGTCTGTAAATCGAGGTATAATAGTTATATCTCTGGTTGTATATAGTTATGTATGTCATTATTTGTTGTTTGTATAATCTATATCTTCTACAAGTTTGTATTTTGTTTTTGTGAGAGACTTTTTTGGAATGAGTTATGCTCTAAAGTACTGTGTAACTACATTTATGTTCATCAATCACATTCTATCTTACTTCTATTGTATTAAATACTAATCTATTGCTGATTTAGATGCTTATAATACTGCTGTATCGTGTATCTACTGATGCTATAAGTCTATTGTTTAATGTTGAGCTATGTAAATGTATGATAAGTCTATTGTTTAATGTCTTAAATTTATTTATTTATATTTGTTTAATCATAATTTTTTAGTTGTCTTATAAACTATTTGAGTGTTTCATATTGTTCCTTAGGTGTTTAGATATATATAAAATTTCCAAAAAATATAATATTGTATAGATATATGTGTGATTTTTTTAATTATAAAAGTACATATATAATTAAAACCCATTTTTTAATAATCGCCCACTTAATCTCCTGCTTACCACTTAACCAGTTACCAGGTGTTGTTCGCACGCTTACCGCTTATAAATTTTCTAAAACATTGGTACAAATAAATTCCACACAAATTTTAGTCACATATATGAGAATCTTACTAATAATATAGTTCTTATGGGGGAAACATATTTTGTTAGTAAGAACTTCAATATTCTATATTAAATTTATATTACATAGTTGCACATGTTCAAGAAAACAAAAATAACATTATTTTATAGGAAACTATAGTATATGTGTAAAGAGGTGAAATCAATCAACCTCTCTACTAATAACAATGGTAAATAAAATCCAATTTGGATAGCCACGGAAGATAAAATTTTGACTATATTTAATTTAAATAAAGTGTACATAAAAATTTCCCCAATATGGGTGTACATGTTTTATACAAAATGAGGATCTAAGTAGAGGGAACTAGACTACAACAACCTTGTCTCCCAAAGCATAACTCCATCGGCTAAGTCCAAGCCAAGCTAAGATCTTCAAGTCCTATTCATCACCTCGCTCCACATCTGGGTGGTTGGGAAGGCACCCAGCAAAAGGGAAAGGAAAATAAAAAATATGTGTTACAAAAACTGTTCTAAGATGGCAAGATAAGAAAAGTATGTAAAAGCAGGATATGGTTCATCATAAGAAGAAGATAATCAAGAGAATGAGATCATATACAAAAGAATATTTCAATAGATGCTTTCCATAATCAAAGTAAAACAACCACATTGCATGTATGATTAATATTGACTATCTTAACTATGTAGGGTTGAGGCGCCTACCAGACCTTCAACCAAAAAGGTGAGAGGAGAATAACACATTCCCAGTCACCTGCACATATTTCATGTGCGGGGGAGAATAACACGTTCCCCAGGGGAGAAATAACACATTTTCCAACTATGGGTGGTTGTACATATAAGTACCACTACACTAGTTAACTAGTCCAATAAAATCAACATGCTAGAATAGATGGCAAGTAACATCAATGTCAAATAGAACAAAGCAATGGGGCACCATGACCCAAGAATAATATTCCAAAATGATCATGAGGCAAGTATAGCAAGAGAGTCATGAAGATATGATATAAGGTACAAATAAGCCTCATTATAGAAAAGCATAGGTGAATGAACAATTAATTCCCAACCGGGGTGTATTAAACACATACCTTTAAGATTGATTCCAATTATCAACTTGTACCACTTAATCAATTCAATGTTCCACTTTTCCTAATATCAAGACCATATTTATGTATTAGAACAATATTCATTCATTAAACGCTTAAAATCCTAAAGTTACTAACTTTTTCTACAAACCACCGATTTAGGTCTCGAAAATATCATCATCGTCTTAGTTAGGGTTTTCTGATCAAAATAACATATAGGTTTGTATATTTTCGAGATACTGACTTTTTAGGCTATTTTCCATATTTTTTTTATTAGTTAATTAATTCAACTCGAAAAATACATATTCGAAAACCTCAAAATTAGACTAGAAAAGTATTTTTGTTAGATAGATCTCGTTCTCCCGATTTCAAAACATATTTCAGTTTCAAATTTAGACAACCGAGTAAGAAGTTATCATTTTTCTAAATCTGACCAATGAGACGATGCCACGTAAGCGCTTAAAACCGTTGAAAAAAAACAAAACAAAAGATCATCTTCTACCTCACGCGCACAGTGCAGTCGGTGAGCTGCTTGCTGCGTTTTTGGGCAAATCTTCGTTTCTTGACCAAAATCGAAACCGAAAGTTGTGCATGAAAGCTTAAGCAACGAGGAACTCAATCCTACCTTCGATTCGACCAATAGACCAGAGTGGAGGAGGAGGAAGGCGCCGCAAGCTTGGTGACTTCGGCGGCTCGGCGGCAGTCGAAACAGCAGCAAACCTTGAAATTGGACGGTGCGTTGAGTTGAAAATGTGCCAGCGCACGTAGGGGTAGGGGTATTTATAGGTTAGTGGCCTAGGTTTAGGATTTAGCCATGTGAGGTGAGGAGACATCTCGGCTGTTTTGGGAGTTTCCCCAAAGTTCAAGAAAACACAAAAACCTTAGGTTAATTAGAAGCGTAATCTCACGACGAATCCGTAGAACCAAAAATCACTGAATTCCATCGAGTAAATCTCGAGAAAAGTGGATTCGAAAATTTGAAAACAAAGCACCTGTTGCTCAAAACAATCCGAGGAGGAAGAAGATCCGTGGTTCCTCAGATCGCGATCCAACGGTCGTCGATCAACACGATATAACAGTTCATTACTATTCAAAATCGATTAAAGGACATATACATATAAATGTTTTTCTCTCTCCTCGTTTGGAGGCCCAAACGTTATCTAAAAATTACCAAATTTTATATTCTTACTGATTTTGACGTGTATAATCCGAATGTGAAATTAGTTTTGCCTTTTGAGAACCTTTAATGTGTTAATTAATTCAAAATATATTTTCTCTTTCCTCCTTTATTTATGACATTACGATTATCCAAAAATTACAAAACTTCACCCATAACTCATATTAAGTATGTTAGTCACGAATTTGGTATTATTTCCATTTGTTGGAGTGGTTTGTTATTTTAAATAATGATTAGAAAGTTTTGTACACTTTCTCTCTCCTTAATTTATGTTCTCATCAAACATTTTCCAAATTGATTCAAAATTCATACAAAGGTCTATTTTAACATGTATAACACGAATTTGGAATTATTATATTTTTTTGAAGACTTTTATTATTTTATTTAATTCATTTAAATTTTATCACTTATTTAACCTTTTAGTTTATTAGAGGCATCTAGAAACTTTCTAAAAATATAAAACTTGGTCTACAAGTAATAATAAACGTTAGGAACACGTTTTGGACATTAATTAATTTTTTATCAACATATATTTAATATTTTTGGTCTTTAAGTCATTTTCTCTCTCCTGAATAAAATAAAATATTAAATATTGACCAAATTAAATGAAAATTTGCCCAAAAGATTATTTTTGTGTTTCGAATACGAATTTGGAGTTATTTTTCTGATTTGAGAGCATTAAATATTTTATCTCTCTTTCTTGGCTTATTTCCCATTATCTTGTATTAAAGGCATTATATATTTATTTATTGTCCAAATTAGATGATACTTGGCCATTAAGTTTTTTTTAATTCAAGAAAACGAAATTGATATCCAAATTATCTTCTTGGATTTCTATTTAGGATTTTTGGAACAATATATTCCTCATTATCTTCTTTTATCCAAAATATTCCATATTATCCCCAATTATTGCATTTATCATCTCCTTTATTTATATTTCAGGATTTTCTTTCTTTTTCATATTCTAAAAAGCACTAGAAAGTTCTAGGACAAATTTCTTTATTCTTTTTATCACTTAAGTGGACATTTTACATATTACACCCATTATTAAGCTTTTACTGAGGTATTTGTGCATAAACCCAAATATTGAGAGAAAAGGTGAACAAATGTTCATTAGGCCATTATATTGTTCACAAATTAAACATAAAGGCCAAAGAGGATATAAATGAAAGGAAAAGATGGAAAAGAAGTCCAAAAGGCAAAATGCCCAGATTTCGGTATGTTACAATATGTATATGTTAAGTAGATCACGTGCAAAGTACATACAATTGCTAGCATATATATATATATATATATTTATGGATTGTTTCTCTTGATGTTCTTTTTCTTATATTTGCATGGCTTGTATGATTTGCTTCCATCTTTCTCTTTTTGATTTTTGTCAAGGTTGAGTACTATGAATACATGTGTATATTTGTATCACTAAAGCAAAAATTATCATGTTTGTGTTTTCATAGTTATTGGTTGTATCTCAATAGAGAAACCAACATGTAAACATATATCTACTCCAATATCGAGAGAGGGAGGGAGTACAAATCTTGATCACTACTCATGAGATATGTACTTGATATCTAAGTCATGAGAGGTGTTTGCATGAGATGCGAGTGTTCATGAGAGGTGAAGCCCAATCTAAGGTCCATTCCTATAACATTCCAAACTTTAGGTAAAATAAGATTGGAGTATAATTAGAAATTTATCCACTAATTAAGTTCAAATATTGGGACCTCAATGCAAATAAACCCTAATGAGAAACCAAACATTCAAATTCATAACTAAATTCTTCATCTAAACTCTAATGTGGTGATGAGACCCTAATATAAAGTTTGAAGCATGTTAAACTAAAGTAACTGATGATTAAACTTATTTTAATTAGTTTGAGATTCCATTGCATAAAACTTAGCCTTAATTGATGAGTAGGTTCTACATGAGGGTTAAAGACAAAATGGACCCAATTACTATGCATGTTTCAAATAAGTAAAATTTTTTATAAGATTAATATAGTAATAGGTTCCTCCCCTTTAAATAAGGGCCTTAAATCCTTTTCAGATAATTCTAAATAATTAAATTAAGATTTTTCTTAAATATACAAGAATGAGAATTTAGGATTTTCAAAACTAAAATCTAATTAATTATTTGAAATCCTTATAGTTTATTCAGTTAACACACCAATTTTAGTTAGGTTTGAACCTTTGTAGGTGTCCCAATTTGAATTGGAAAGGAGTCAACTTAAACACAAGAGTTCCCTTAAATAATCAGACCCCTTCTATTTTGGACTTTGGTTCAATAAAGCCACAAAATGTCACGTGGCCTGTTTTCTTTTTGAATTCCCCACCAAGTCAGATTCATGGTTCCTAGGGATATCTGTGAGATGGGGCTATCCCACTTGCCCGACTCCTCCTAGCAATGAGACTCTAAGCCCTGTCACCCTCTCCCTCTTAGATATCTCTTTCCATAAGGTCTCTAGGTGAGAAAACCTTTCAAGAAACTTCACGTCATCCTTCCAAAGTTATCCATACCCAACATGAAGGATTCTGGTGTCTGAGATCTCCATGGCTCTCTAAGTCACCATAGCCTTCCCTTGTTTCATCCTTCATAAGAGACCCATGCTTCACCATAACCTGAAACATATAAAGGAAACTGTCCCCATGATCCAGAGATACTCAAAAAGTGATCCCTACCCTCCGTTTATCATTCTTTCCATCCATGCATTTCTTCCCCAATCAACCACTATTAATGACCAAGTTTAAACTTGACTCCAGACTTCAAAGCTTTGGGTCAGATTCTGACAATTTGTAACTCTTTAGAGAGTCACTAGGATGCACTTGGTGGACTTAATTCCACTTTCAAGCCTATAACTCTCTTTCCCCTCTTTTTACTTACTTCTTGAACAATATGTTCAATTCGAGGTGTCTTGCCATGTTTCCCTTTGGTGTCTGCTCCAGCAGCTTCACCATGGAGTTTTACATCAATCACCAATCTTATAGTGAATTTTGGTTTTGTATTTATACTTCGTTCTGGCTTGCGTTTCTCCTTTCACAACCAATTATGGCGGCGGTAGGTTTTTGGGCCATTGACCACCCTGCCTATCCTTTTTAGGCTCATGGCAACCACAACAACATCATGAACCCAGTTATGAGGATGTGTGCTTTAGATTGATCCCAGAAAACAAAGCTTAATCTATGTTTCTAATAATCATCATTGTGTCAGATCGTCTAGGTTAAAGATAATCAATGGAGGCTTGAATGAGACATTTCTTCCCTCATTGCTATTTTGATGCATAACACATTACACATGTATTGGGGACTTTTCATCATTTTTAGATGATTTTGGTTGCACAGCTGTTGTGAGCGGGTTGGATCCGATTGGCCAAATCAAATCGGTCCACCTAGCTTTGCAGATGTTATTTTGGATATAATATGCCAACATGGATTGATTTTGCCTTATGATTGGTCAGGACTTCAGTAAATCACAATAATTTAAGTGCTCATCATAAACATTCATAAAAGTAGTCGTTAGAAAGTTTTTTGAATAAAGAAGATGGTTTTCAAGGTTTTAAACCCTAAGTAGTTAATATCAAACCATGTTTTACCACAGAGCCCAAGTTGGGGTTTAGATGATATTGAGAACGAAGATTAATTGGAATAATGTTGATTTCAGGAGATATAGGGTTTCATCAACCTCAAGATAATCAGAAAGAGTTTCTCCAAGTTTAGGTAAGTGGATCATGCACTCTGATAATCAAGTATGGGTCGAGGGTTGTTTATTCAATTGTGGTTATGAAAATCATTTATAATGATAATACATACATAGTTCCAATCAACACTTGCAAGATAAGTTCTTACAATTCTGATTATGGATTTTTAGTATATTGTTCTTATCTAAGATCATACTGATAACACATCTTTGTTAAGTTATATTTAATGGTTCAAGTTATTTTGCTATAGATTAATGTCAAGTAAAAGATACTTGATTTACAATTGTTCCTTCCAAGTTATTCACCGTTGTGGCATAGATCAAGATCTTGAGAGCAATGTTATTTATCATGCTCATGAGAGTAATGTATTTTATCAAGATCCTAAGAGAAATGATTACAATTTCAAGCTCTTGAAAGAAATGTTATATGTTAAGATCTTGATAAAAATAAGCACTTTGGTGCATGTATATTCATGCCCCTGAGAGCAAGGTTATGGAAGAAAGACAATATAGTCAACCCAAGGCAGTAATGTCAATGATAAATAGAAATCTAGATAAATATAGATGGTAAGAAAAGCATTCAATGTTTATAATGTTTAATTCACATTTTCTCAAAAGTATAGTTTAATCTTAGTTCATATAATGTTTTTCAGTGCCAGTTACTCTAATGTATATTCCATTTTTCTTTGCATGGCTGGGGATGCGATGTACGCAAGAGAAAAGGATAAGAAAGCATAAATAAGGAGCTTATACCTCAAGAAGAAAGTTAGAAGTCTAAACCTGGTGGGGTGCCAACTATAATAGAATAATTAGTTTGGTTTTACTTTTAAGTTGAGAGAATATTGTATTAATTTGAGGTACAAACTTTCCATTATGGACCTTGGGAACGAGAACTGCTATTTTATCATGTGTTGGTTCAATAAATTATATTTTTTATGCAATGACCATCAAGTTTGTGACTTCCCCAATAAGAGTTATGCTTCCGCTCAGTAATGCACATATTTTAGAAAATTGGGGTGCTACGAACTCCGTCATTCTTGAGATGCATCATATACTATTTTAATTTAGTTAACATAGGTTTTATTTTATGCCTATACCATGATGTGATTCAGTTCATAACAACAACCCATTCATTAAACTGATTGGTGTAGATCATCAAAGGCTAAAGGTCCTAGAGTCCTATCACATTTGTCCCTAAGTTCCATCCTATTACTACATCCCCATACTCTTATGCAAGTCCTTTCGAGTTAGTTATTAATTTATAGTTTGACTTATGAGGCATGGCCTATTGGTATATTTTATCATAGTGCACTACAACCAAGTCATACAAAGTCATATTATACCCGCCTCATATTTTAGGAGAGTAACCAAGGTCTTGTGAAGTATTCTAGTGTTTCACCCAACTTTTGGGTGGAATAAAGGACTCCAATGTCTCCCACTTGATAATAAGGGTACACATGTTCCTAAAAATGGTGAAACAAACTCAATATCAAAATGGCAATTGGATTCTCAATTTAACAGCTACCAGAAGCATGTACATTATAACCTTCAATGGGTATTTATGGATACCTCTTGAAGAATATGCTATTTATATATAAATATCTTTGAAGTAATTACATATCTACATGCAATTTTTTGGTTATATTGATTATGTTTGTGTGTTTTTATTATTTGATGTTACATGGTAGAATTAGATACCTCTTTCTCCAAAGAGGTGCAGTAGTGTGTAATTGATCCCCTTTTGCTTTTCTATGACATGTATGCATATATGGTTATAGGTTATGTTCCCAAACACGTAGACATAGTTAACGAGAATGCTAGTGGAAGCTGATACAGTTGTCGAGAATGGTTTTTGCTATGCATCTACTTCTTATTTTTTTTATTGATTCTGTACGTATGTGTGTATGTAGTAAGAGTACAAAAGAACTATCTTTTACTCTCTAGATAAGGGTGAATTATTTTCATGCTTGACTTTTTTCATTCCCTTCGTGCTTGGTTTATCACTCATATGAAAATTGTCACTTGATCATTTAAAATCACACATGCATGCATTCATGATTTAAAAATTCAATATATCATCTTATATTATACAAGTGGTAGATTTAGCAAATAGAATTACTTGTTATGATTAATCAAATAATAAAGTTTTAAAATGAATCATACTTCCTTGAACCACGTATAGTATGATACTTTCATCATCATGCTTTACTTCTGTACCAAAATGAGCCCATTTGGTGACATGGGAACTACAATGGTAAAAGGGCATCTTTCATTGTTCTTCATTATCAAACCGTAATAAAAATTACTCATATATTTTGTTCGTTTTGGAGTTGTGATTCATGACTATGATTTTTTTTATAATCCTAGGAAAGATCTTATCAAGTGACAACAATTCTAAAAGTGACAATTCAAAGTTAATATATGAATGGTATTTCTTACATTAGTTTTTATTATTCAAAACCATGTCGTAGCTTATTTCATATCATAGTTCATATAATTAAGTCATGTGCCTCCCAACTGGGGGTCCAAATCTTCTGTACCCAACCTCTATGCCCACCTCTGTACCCACATGATCTGATCCATACACTTGTGGGGCCCATAGGGAAGTATATGGCCAGGATGTGCTGGGCACATTGTCCCGGGGACCAATGATTTCAACCTCCCAATAGGATACGTAGGAACTGAGGACCATCCACATACCTTATTTAGTAGAGTTGATATCCTCCTTACAGAAGTTGGATTTCACAGTCTCTACATTTAAAAGAGCATAAAAATTCTTTATGAATCTAACTCTAGATTTGTTTATCTATATCCTTAATAAATTATATATATGCTTTGGTCATTCAGGGATTTACATAATTTCATTATATTATTGGTTGGTAGAAATTCTTTATAGTCTATCCAATGTGGTGTTCTTAGGTGAACTCCAAGGCCTTCCTTATGGTCTATTGAATTGGTACCCATCATTCTTTAATAACTCTATATTGGATGGAATGCCTTTTGTCTTGTTACATTGAGGATCTAAAGATGATGAGGTGCTTATTGTTTGATTAGTGCGACTTCTTGTTGTAGTGCAAGTACTATATCCGTTTCTTACCACCTTCGTGTTGACTATAGGATTAAATAAACCATCATAAAAAGGTCAAATACAATAGGATTCCACATAGGTGGGGCATGTTTTAACCTTTAGCGCTTCTTTTCTCATCTTTTAGTGCTTTATCGATATCTAATCTAGTGTATTTTTCCTTATTATTATAGACATTTTATTTAACAAATTATGTGTTGAGGTTAATACCAATAGAAAGAACTTAATTGAAGTAAAAATAGAGGAGAATAAAGAGAAATATTTGGGAGGTTTTTGGATCACGTTTCAATAGTTAAACTTTTGGTCAAAGTAGGGTGTACAAGTTGGTTCTTTTTTTAAGGAAAATAGGGGTTGCGGTGCTAGTTGGTGGCAAATTAGGAGAGAACCTTTACTTAATCAAGAGGAAATCTCTCTGAGAACCAAGGAATTGAGGCTATAAAATCATGAAGGAATCGATTGCTGGGGGAAAATGGAGAGGCTTTTATTATAAAGATCAAAAGGTATATGAGAGGCAAACAAGGACATGAGTGGGTCAATAATGAGTCAATGCAACTCCTAGGTAGAGAAAAGAGGAAGATTTTTGGGAATTCCTCACCATTAGGCCACATAAAATCGAGTGTAGGTGGGGGAAGCATTGATGTGTGCTAGGTCAGCTAGAAGAAGAAGAAGAGCTCAACCATTTGGAGATGTTGGTGCTGTGGCGATCAATGCATGTGAATCATGGGAGATGTACCCTCATCTTTAGTAAAAGAAAAAAGAGGGAGTCCCCACCCCATCATAACATGTGGTGTGGTTGGCCGTCCTCTTAGCCATGTAGACTCAACCTTTGGATCAAGATCTCGATGACCATGATTGTTTGAAATAGGTACAGTTGAAAAACAATAATTCTTGATAGAAAAGTCCAATTAGGAATAATGAGGTAATGTTGGAAATGGTATATAGTCTAGAGTTTTGTAGGAATTATTTGAATCAACATTTTTGATCTTTCCTGATTAATATCATATTTGTACAAACTTTATACATTCTCAATATTTAATGTTAATAAATAGTAGTAAGTTTGTAAAAATATTGTAATTATTATGTATGACATCTTTTAATGTTTATGATCTAATATCAGTTTATGATCTTGATGATTCATGGTTTTACCTAGGTTTTTATTATAAACCCTAACGACGGAAATTTAGGTGTTTCAACCACTATTTTCCCATTGTACTACTTAATATTACAATATAAGCTCTATACATGTTAAACTAATTATTTTACCTTTTTTCATACAAGTTTCATGCATTATGGTATTAGTATGTCCATTTTGGGCCTATGTGGGCATTATTTGATACATTTATTGTTTATCAATGTGGTAGTTCAATACTTATAAGATTATTACTGTGGAAGACAATTTTGATAGTATTTCCTATGACACCATAATGAAGTAAGCAATGCTGACATATATGAGTGAATTAAAGTTTTTATCTTAGTTAATGATGTATATACTCATATATTAGTACATGAAATGATTTTTTTCATATGAGTGGATCACTATACACTACATAATATGAGATTTTTTAACATTGATACTTGTAATGAATCATGGTGTTACATTGTAGTTTTATGATTCAAATTGATAATCCTAATTGGCATGTGTTGAAAGGATGGAATTAGGATATCTAGGATGTAATTAAGGAATACACATTGTCTTATATGACTTTTTTGATTTCTTTGTAATTAGGCAGTGGATTAGGAACTCGAGAATACAATAGGAATGACCTCAGTACCAAAGGTAGGTGGGCCATGTTGATGGAATCTCAAGATTATTATGATCTTGACCTTTCATGCATCCTTAGAAGGTAACATACAAGTTAAGTTACTTTTTGATATTCCATATTTAGATATGATATCCATTTTTGGTCATTTTACAATTGCATATTTAAATTTAGATTAAGTCGCAAGAACTTCAAATTACATATATTTAAGATATCAAGTTACTTTAGGATGCATGATACTCATATATTTGGTTCGTGCTATGTCCTTGGCATTTTATACCTATATATCAAATCTCAAGTGTATAATAGCATAATCATATATTCAGTTGTATTATAAGAGATTCTATTAAGATTAAGTTTGGAGATAAAAATATGATATTTTAGATTTTTTTTTTCATTTATCGTGTTTATTCAAATGATACACTTTACTCAATATCCAACTTTTGTTATTCAATAGCTAAAATTTAGATTGAAATAATACCCACACTAGTACATAACCGGCCTTTAGTGTCGGTTATTTAATCCCTTTAGTGTCGGTTTTAATGCGACACCTATGTGGGCACTGCTAAAAGGCAGATCGTTAGGCGTCAGTTTTGAAACCGACGCCACAACCCTTCGCGCGCCACCAAAAACGCGCCAGCAGGGGGTATATGTGTCGATTATTAGAATGTAAACCGACACCATAAACCTTCGCGCTACAGAAAGGGTGCCATCTAGGGCACTATCAGCGTCAGTTTATTAGTGAAAATTGATGCCATATCACCATCTGCCACGATGGTGCTGGCCAGCACGGTCGTGTTGTCTGGCCCGCTGCCACGGTCATGTTGTCTGGCCCGCTGCCACGGTCGTGCTGTCCAGCACGGCCGTGGTGTCTGGTCCGCTGCCACGACTACTCTGGCCACCACGACCGTGGTGTCTGGCCTAATTAGGGAAATAGACATCGGTTACTAATATGTCAATGACGGCAGAACCTTCAGCGTCGGTATTTTACTTATAACCGACGCCATATTTACTGCCTTAGGCGTCAGTTTCTTTATTTATCCGACGCTGTAATCGTTAGTCGTCAGTTTTATACAAATAACCGACGCCGATTGTATGTTTTTTTTATCAGTTTGCAGGCCTGCTGTGGCTGGTCACAGGATGAGAACCTGCAGTTCAGTTATGAACTGTAGGTTTACGACATCCATTGATAACAACCAACAACAAGCCACAAACCTACAAAATTAACAACATTAATTTTCACACATTTAGCAACCTACAGTTCCATTCGATTTTCACACATGTAGAAACATTCATGTAGCAATCTACAGTTCCATTCATGTTCCCATTCACACATATAGAAACATTCATGTAGCAACCAACAGTTCCATTCATTTTCACATTCACACATGTATAAACATTCAAACACATGTAGAAACATTCAGACATGTAGAAACATTCACACATGACAATTCAGAAAAATTCATTTACAAAATATCATTCTTTAGTCATTATTCGTTATCAATATCCCAATTATATTATAAAACCCCCACTACTTGTATGGCTTTTGCCCATTCTTCTCTTACATCATTTAATTCTTCCCTCGTATAGGGAACATGGACATCTAACAAGGCCTTTCCTGTAGTTGGGTCAGTTTTAAACACCTGCAAATAGAATGATGTATATATATAATTAATAATATATAAATAAGATTGATATATTTCATATTATCTAATGAGACTATATATAATACCTCATGTATGGTATCGATGTCCACTGCGGCATGTTGGATAATCATGTGTATAAATCGCATCACATAGTATGCACATGCCCATCCATTATCTTGTGTAGCACACTATAAATTGAAACATACAAAATATTAAAAAAATAAAACTAAGCATAGTTCACATAAATAATATATACATTGGAGTTGGGAACTTACTTTCACATTTTCCCAAATTATTGGCTGGTTATTTTTCCTGGGGACATTTCCTCCAGCCTTTTTGAACTCATCCAAACCCCTACATATTAATGTAACACAGTAAATTGCATAATTAAATAGTAATGTAATAACATATGTTAACGGATATGAAAATGAAATATTTCTCACCGGAATAATGCCATTTTCATTGTGTGTCCATATGTTGGATTCAATTTAGTCCCCTTAGGATCAAGATAATAGACAGTGAATGTCTTGGGGACAATAACTAGTAACTCCCAATGCGTACTCCTAGAGGTAAAAAAGTTAAAAATTAATAACTCAAAATCCACAAAAAAAATGTAATTTTCTTAACTCCAAATTATAAGCAAAGTAAACTTACTCCACATTGAATGGAGCTAGCATCACCGTCTTCTTATTTTGACCAAAATTTTTAAAAGCATCACCGCAGTAATGTTGAACTGACGAAGGGTCTTTAGCTACTAGACTAATCAAAGATGGAATAAAAAACCCTACATGTTCAAATGAAAAATCTGCAGATATCTTGAATAGGTAGCTGCAAAACATGTATTACATATGCATTAATATATAAGAAACCAGATCACCAAATCCTACACAAGGTATATGGATGTATAAAGAAGATCTTACCTTATCCATAGCTCTATCATAGATGTATTCAGCCAATCATAGCGAAACAACTCCAAAATATCTTATATAAACAATTTGTTTTTGTATGATTGACCTGCAACATCCGCATCTATAGAAATAGTTATAGGGCAATTTATATCATGCCCACCTAGCCATATTGCCATACCCCTACAATTAGGACCTAACGAGTATGGTAGGTCCTGTGGAACCCAACTTGGTAATGTAGGAGGTGGAGGTGGAGGCCTAGATGCTCTGAGTGTCTTCTTTTTAACCTGTATATATAATTTCAGATCAATTGACCTCATATACACACACTAATAATTTAACGTAATGTAAATTTACCATACAATTTCAGTATAGACGACATCCGCTTTTGGCCACAATATCACTCCGCCTTCTGCCTCACCAAGCGTTTCACAATCTGGGTGGGCATATGGCAAAACTATCTACTCTATGACTGACAATTAAATTGCAGTCATGAATCACTTCTCAAGTGATAAAAGAGTGCATAGAACCAAGGTTAATTAACACAAATACGAAGCAGGATGTAGACTAATCAAAATAAAATAACTCCATCTGACCTGTCACAACCCGAGGGTTGACTACTGCTTCAGGCTGATTCATAGCATAGAATCTAGTCGTTGCTTGTTGACCCTGGGCCTGATTGTTGGGTACGGACGATCCAGCTTGGGACGCTTGTCCACGTCCTCTTGCGTCACTTGGAAACTGTCGTGTCTGTGAGCCTTGTTGACTCTGCCTCGGTGGTTGAGTCACATTACTCACTCTTTCAGGGCAATCTCTCTTCAGATGTCCTGCCCTTCCACATTTGTAGCAGTTAAAATTTTCTAAACTCTGTCTAAGTGGTCCTGTCACAGATGTCAATGCTGTGCTAGGATCTCTCCTCGGTGGTAAACCACAATCTATACCCTTACTTGATGTCCACTGCGTCTGGGTATTAAACCTTGGTGGCGGTGTAGGCACAGAATACCTCGGTTTCTTAAAACTTTCGGAACTTCGTTCTTGGAACTGTGGGTACTCTTTCTTACCCTTGGTCTGTCTTTTCTCAATCACAGACTTCTCTATTCGTCTTACCGACTCTACAAAGGTAGCGAACCTCTCCCAGTTCTCCAAAGAAGACACCAGAGTGGTCAATTCAGCGTTCAGCCCTATCTCGAAACGCTGAATCCTCTCCTCATCTGTAGATGCCATATGCAAACAAAACCGCAATAACTCCATGAACTTAGCCTCATACTCGCTAATGTTCATTAAACCTTGCCTAATTCTCTCAAATTGAGAGATCTTCTCATCTAGATACGTTTTTGGAAAGTATCTAGCGACAAATTCCCATCGGAATTCACCCCATCCGACCTCAACTCCAGGTCTCTTTCCTTCTTCAATGGTCCACTAGTGCCCGACACTCCCCTTTAATAGATAAACATCATGTCTCACCTTTTCATCTTCAGGAATCATAAGGATTCTGAAGGCTTTCTCCAGCTCAGTCAGCCACTTGTCAGCATCTGCTGGGTCAGCTGTACCAGCATATTCTATGGATCCTACCCTTCTAAGCCGTTCAAAGGTCTTTCCAGCTCCATGTCTTTCATCATGGACTGGTGCTCTTGGTGCAGGCATTGCCATTCTATCTGTCATATGGGTCATGGCAGCCATGAATTGTCCAAACATGGTCTGAAAGGCTGGGTTCCCCATGTCAGCCGGGTTGAACTGGGGTTGTTCAGGTACAAGTTCCTCCCTAATTCGACCCCTTGCACCTTCTCCTGGTGCAGGTACGCTGCTCTCAGCAACATGTTCATCATGTTGTCCAAACATCTTTAAGTTCTTCTCCTCCTATATGAGCAGAAGATACTTATCAGATAAACTGGAAAGCACTAGAACAGACTCAACAACCTAAATCCTATGTCTCTGTAGACTCAGTGAACCTAGCGCTCTGATACCACTAAATTTGTGACATCCAACTTATAAAACACAAGATTAACTAATGCGGAAGCGAATCATTAGCAGCGGATTACTGAAAATCACTAAAAATTAAAACCATTTGCAAAGAGATCCATTCATAGGAAAACTCTTTCATTCAGAACCAAAGTAAAACTTTACATCCTGGTTCATATATACATCTTATGTACTATTACTTCTCGAGGAATACAAACATCAACTACTTTGTCTTAACTGTACACATGTAGTATAAAACCCTCGAGGCTTAAAGCCAAAATCTCAGATCGAATTTTCAAAACATTACTCCTAGGACCCGAGAGTACATAGACGACTCATAGGACTATCTATATACAACTTGACAGCTCATATCCCCACCTGGGATTTACTGCTGTCCCTGCTACTGCTGCTGCTGCTCTTCCTCTGTAATAGGTTCTTTGCCTTTTCGTCGGCGGTTACCTAAAAATGTTGATCCCACGGGGGTGAGACAATATGTAAATTGCCCCAGTGAGAGATATAACTCTCCGCCGAAAACATTGTTATTACAGTTTAATGGAAATAAACTGCACAGTGGAATCATATGTAATCAACAACATATAACTCAATATCTATGCAGTTTAGAGCAACATTCCTATGCAACTATATCAGTTATAACTTGATTAAACAACATGTCACTATTCAATAAAGAATTGAATAATACAGATAACATTTATGCATCTAGAACATGCTAAGCAGGATAACATCAACCGGTGATTCTCGTATTTCAAACTTATGCAAATACACTACTCGGCTGATTACGTTTTACAAACATAACTTAAGCTCTGAGGAGATGAGGTATACCCCTCATACTCCAACCGACCACTTTTAGGAGTCGAAATCGGTACCATACAAGGTCAAGGAAGAGCCAGGTTCCCATGACCTCACTGCCTCCTGGTCAGTGCGAGGAACCTGTAGGACATCTCGTGTCTCTACTAAAATAGCTTGCCAGGGTATAGTGGCATCTAGCTATAGAGTTACAGCCTCAACTGCACTCTCTTTGAGATCGAGATTTTTACCCCATCGACCCAGTATCCTCAGGAGATTTGTGATACATCCCTCCCGAAATCCTGAGTAATTGAGAGGTTTGTTATTAACCTTTCCCTCAATTTCCTCAAATCCAGACGTACAAATATTTTCTCCCATTTACCCCCGTATATTCAAAATATACGAACTCCAGGAGATCCTTCAGGAAAACCTATTTCACCATCACCTGCTTCTGACGATGATGGATCTATGGTCAGAGCACTACATGAATAGATTTCACTTGATTAATTAAGTACATTATCATATTCTTTTAGCATCAGCCAAGTTTTCAAACATAACTTATTAACACAATGCTATAAAGAAACATGTACTTATTTTTAGGAATATACTTCTTAATCTTTGTAATACATTGGGATCTCAATCCCTCATTTCAACACTGGGAATTCTCATCCCTTCACAATTTCAATACCATAACCATGTGATCCTGGGTATTCAAACCCTTAGCTCATCACCTGAGCATTGTTACCACATTCTCAGGTAACTAACACCTTTGGGTCATCTGACCAAGATAAGTATGATACTTGCTACACAAGCATCCATCATGGCACTTGAGGCCCATTAACTCTCTTGCTACCTCTTACCAGGAAACAAGGTATATTATGGAACACAAGGCCCAATAAACAATTCAATTTAATAGCACATCATAGCTCATACCTGGCTATGCCCATCATCTCATGATACCTGCATGGTTAACACATATGATAGCAATACATCAATTATCTATCAACACCATGCAAAAACAAATATCATTAATTCAAGGGTATCACCCTTATTCCTTTACCAGGATTAGGATTTCCATCACACATCTCATGTATCATTCATCCAATTATATTGGACTTATAACACATCAAGGTATATGATCATGTTAGGTCACTTTCAAATCATCTCTAAGTCAAGCATAGAGCACCACGACCGTGCAACCAAGAACGGCCGTGCAAAGGGAAGCCACCACGGCCGTGCTACCTTGCACGGTCGTGCAAAGTGAAACCACCACGGTCGTGCTACCTTACACGGTCGTGGTACAGGAGTTCACCTCATAAATCATATTCAAGTATGAATTCTATTCTTTCATTAGGGATTAGGGTTTCACATACCATTTCCCTTCTTTAGAAAAGGGATTGCATATAGCATCACCTTTCATTAGGGTTTCATATCACATTGCTCATAATTAGGGTTTACTAATCATTCCCAATTAGGGTTTCTCATGAAATCACCCTCAATTAGGGTTTCACATGGATACACCCTCAGTTAGGGTTTCACATGGATACTGTTACAACCCCAATTTTTGGGTTCCTTTGATGAAGAAATATAATTTTCTCATATTAAAGATATTGGAACAAATAATGATATAACTTGTATTGAATAAATGAATTCCATTTACAATGGTCTTGATTGTTTGCTTTGTGGGCTTTATGGGCTATTGGGCCCAATAAAGAGGAATTTCAAAACAATTGAGGAATAATTGAGTTCTTGAGAAAAGAAAAATGTGGAAACCTCTAGAAGGCAAAATAATGTAATACCAGGATGGATTTCATGCCATTTGAGTTCCTTGGATTGCAAGGAGTCCAAAATTGCATAAAGAATACAATAAGAAAAGAAAAGAGCAAAGAAATATTTCCTTGTTAATAAAGAAATTGAAAACATTGATGAAATGTGGAAAATAAGTAAAAAGAGGTATAATTATGCTATCCTTGGTGGAATTTCATATCCCAAGGATTACTAATGTTAAAAGGAACACCAATGAGGAAAATAAAAGAGAAATAAAGAGAAATTCTCAAAAGAAGATATTTTAATAAAGAAATAAGTGAGATAATGAGAAATAATGGATAAAAGATAATCAAAAGGCTAAGGAACAGTCCCAAGATGGGAATTCGAGCCATTAAGGTTCCTTGAGGTCTAAGGAAATCCAAGATAATAATTTAATAGCATAAGAAAGAGAAAATAGGTGATAATTACACATTATTGAGTAATATCTTGCACCTAAAGAAAAGGCACGTTTTAGTTTATATAATGATCCCAAATTTGGCAGAGATGAAGGTTAATCCATTATTAAGTTTCCCTCAAAATTTGGGATTAAATGGATAATCGGTTTGAGAGTTATGATTTTTACAAAATCTCCTAAAGTGGGAAATATATATTAAATGTCACGATTTGTTTCCATATCTTTTTGGGCGCATGGCATGACAGCCGTTGGATCTGAGATCCAACGGTGGCTGCTTTCTCTCCTAGCTTGGGTAGGAAAAGGAAAGAAGAATAGTAATACGAGATTTGTAGATTCAATTTCCTCTCCATGCAGTTAATGTGCAAAACCGAGTTTCACTCCATTAGATTCTGGAGAGAAAACCGCACCCATAGATCCCAGGTTTTACATACTTTGGAAGTCCCTTGGGTAAACCCCTAATTTCAGTTCCTCTCTGGACGTTCTCCATGGCTATGGCCTATATAAGGGAACGATCCCCCTTCTGTGAGGCTGAGTATCCCTTCATGATTAGTCGTTGCGGTTTAAGCAACCCAACCCTACCTCCAACTCCTCTTCTCGTTGCCCCTTTCACCAACTGGTACCTTGGATCAGGCGGCAGCCGCTCTCCTAGGTCTCCAGCGGCTCCGGCCAAGTTAGGCCGCCTTTGAGTTCGCAAGGGCATGGCGGAGGTAATGGGGGTTTTTTCGAGTGCTGAGAGAGATTGCATCTCGAGGTCAACCCTCCAGTTGACCAAGCGTGGAACCAGGTTCACGGGACAGAACGACAAGCGGAGGTTGAAGATAACTAGGGGGAAAAGACTTTGTTGCCCCCGACGTATGTGAAAGACGGTAAGGACAATTCTGACTTTGGCTTCTATTTAATCGTGAAGTGAGGCGCGTCTCTATATACCGTAGGATTTCGCGCGGTCCACTGGATCACAAATCGAACGGCCCAGTAAAATTGGTAAATAGCCTTCTCTATCGAATATTCAAGAAAACTGATGAATCTTGCATAAATCGCTAAAAATAGATCCTTTGGTAGAAAAATACAAATAAGTAGTGCTTTTTTATCAGAAAAATTCAAGGAATGCAATGGAAATATAATTGACGCCTAATTATGCTTGCAATTCAAAAAGTATATAAAGATGCTATCTTTTATAGTGTAATCAATGAAAAATCCTAACCTTTGATGATTAATGAATTAGATAAAGGTTATATGGGTGTTTAGAGTAGGTATTAACCTGTTGTTAATGAAAAGTCATATTAGATCTAAAAGGGTGATCTTCATGTGTAACTTGATTAATTTAGGGTTTCATATGCTTTAATGAACCTTGAACCCTAACATTGGTAATTAAGATACTTAATGATTTTAATTGGTCAGATCCATGTACAAATCTGAGATATAATGGTTCTAATATATTTTGTGAACAAAGGTTCCTAATTGTGGATAAATACCCTTAATGTAGAAATTAGGGTTTTTGAGTGGATAAAAGGTAGAATTAATGATAAATAGAGTTCATATGTGAATTGAACCATATTGAATTATGAGTTGTTAATCCGAAAGAAACTAAAGGTGATAATTGAGTCTAATGACCTTGAAACAACTTAAAAGGATAAAGATGGTAGTTTTGATATAAAAGAAAAATAATCGACTTTAATTGAGCTTATGATGTTGAAAATTAGGGTTTGTGAACTAAGAGAGCATTAAACGTGATAAAAGTATTATGGAGGCTAAAACCCTAATAAAACCCTAAAATGGCCTAGAGAGCCTAAGGTGGAATCCAAGTCTAGCTTTAGAATGTTCTGGATAAACTATAACACTTGGATGCCATGTATTAATTTCAGGATATGGTTGATTGCTTGTTGCTTGTTCTTTATCCTTATTGCTTGGACACCAAGTTGCTCTGGATCAGGTATGTGGTTACGCTTATGAATAACCGCTTTAATTTCACGAAGATTTCCGAATGTTTCCTCACATTGAATGCAACCTAAATAGTTGGATGTTCATACTTGCAAAATTATAAAGTCACTATGGTTATCAAAATTATAAAGAAGTGTGTATTCTCGCACCTACATGCCACCCTGATGGATGATGCCAAGAGAGTCAGGACCAGATGGGTAGACCAATGGGCACCATGAGTGGTGACCCTAGGCACCAAGAAGGTGGCCTATGATATTGCATGACTAGAGGGCACCATGAGTGGTGACCCCCAGGCACCAAGCTCGGGATTGAGAAGGTGGCCTTAAGTCATTGGCAAAAGAAACCCTAAGGTGGGTATGCCAGGGTTGGGGCAAAAGCGGTGGAGAATGTCATACTGGAAAGTGTAAATTGGCTTGTTAATTAACTTGATTGTGATAATTAGATTGTTATCCATATGTGCAAACTTTTGGTTGTCCTCACATACCAATATATTTCGATATAGTGACCGACGTTTTGTTTTTCGGCGTTTTAGGTACAAGTTTGAAAAGCACAAACAGTAAAGTGACACATCGTGAAAATAAGAAGTAAAGTACAAGGAGGATTAGATAGAATAATTCAAGCTGTGGATAGATAGATTTCCAAAGTTTTAAAAAGGTAAGTAAAGTTTTATTTTTATACCAAATTCCAGTTAGTTAGTAGAATTTCATAATTAGTATTGATTATTTGTTGAACCTTTGATCCTGTTAATTGAATAACGGCTCTGACCTTCGGGTCTCCCTTAATTGGGGGTTACCGGGAGACGGGGTCGTTACAGATACACCCTCAGTTAGGGTTTCACATGGATACACCCTCAAATAGGGTTTACTATTCATCCTAATTAGTGATTTCATATGTAGACAACCTCTTATTAGGGTTATACATGGAATCAGCCTCAATTAGGGTTTACATCATGTATTGGATCCATGCATTTGTTATGCATTATTGATTAGTACCATTAAGGGTATCTCTCACCTAATTACATTAGGTTTCCAAAAAGGTTTGATCAATTGGACCTTCAATAACATGAGTATCCAATTGAATTAGGGTTTTCAATGTTGATTCCTTCAATCATTGAATTCATGGAACCAATCATAAATTGGACCTATACTCATACTTCAATTGAGTTTAATAGGTCAACCTTCAACTGATTTGACCCTCAATTGACCCTCAAATGGTCATCAATTAGGGTTTGAATCAGTTGAATTAGGGTTTGGAATCGATGATCCTTCAATACTAATCAATGTAAGACTAGTTACTTTGAAACCATGGAACCATCATACAAATTGGGTATGACCTGACCCCAAACGGTCTTGAGGTCATTTGGATGACCTCCAAACGGTCTTGAGACCGTTTGCCCATCATATCATCATAATCCAAGTTAACCAATTAGAGTTTGGGTCATTGGATTGATCACCAAATCAGCATTGCATTGTATATCAGCTTGGTACCTTTAGACCTTCAAACACCTAACCATACTCAACCCTATGTTGGCTGCTCAATGTCCCGTACGGATTCATCCCATATGTACAAAGCCCAAGTCGTAGATTCCTGACTTCTTCACCAAATTTAGGGTACAATAGATCAATCTTCTTCCACTGTGGGGAATCATACACATGTCGTAGGATCCCATCATTATTTTTCTTAACATCTGCATGCCACCTCAAATTCTTCGCATCTATCGGATTGGAAAACAAGCGTTGAAACCGTGATATTATAGGTAGATACCACATCACCTTGGCAGGAGAACCAGTTTTGGACTCCCTCGAAGTCGTCAATTCATACCGTGACGCACCACATTTTGGACAATCTTTCAAATCCACATAGTCCTTTTGAAATAATACACAATCATTCGGGAATGCGTGTATCTTCTTGGCATTCATTCCCATTGGGCACAACAATTTATTTACCTGGTATGTTGAGATTGGCAGCTCATTTCCTTCAGGAAGCATTTCTTTCAACAAAGACAACAATGACGTGAAGCTTTTGTCGCTCCATCTATTGTTAGCTTTCAACTTATACAATCTCAACACAGCGCTAAGCTTCGTAAACTTAGTACAACCTGTGTATAACGATATCTCAACATCGTGCACAATGTTTCTAAAAATGAGAGGTGGATCGGTGTGCTCTACCCCACAACTATCCAGCATCGCATCAACGATGTCTAATGGAACTGGTTCATTCACATCTACATCATCAGAGGAAATTTCTTCTTCTACACAAGCAATGCTATCGACATCCACTGGTTTCAGGTTTGAAATCTCTCCATGCCAGTGCCATTCTATATAGCCTTGTATAATCCCATTGCACATGACATGACTTTTGCTTTCGTCACCAGTGCTGACTTTCAAGTTATTACCGCAATGCCTACATGGATAGTAGAACCTATCTCCTGGTTGTTTCCTATGTTCCTCAGAAAATCTAATAAACTGGTCAAGACCAGAAATAAACTTTGGGGTGCAGCGATTGCGAATGGACATCCATGATCTATCCATTCTATGATCAAAGAGAAAACAAGTATATATTACAACAATATTAGGGTCTAGGGTTAACAGATTAGAGTTTTTGCATGGGTAAAACTTTATGCCAACAAATACATGTGCTGTCATTCTTATATATAATAAATGTGTACCACCTATCCCATTCTTGAACACCTAATCTCACTAGTAAGTGTATAATGTGTATTGGGTTTTTAAGAAAATTTCGGCAGCATTTCCCTGTTCTCTAAGTACATATGTACTTAGAGAACTAACGGGGAAATGCTACCCAAATTTTCAAGAAAACCAAATACACATTATACACTTACATCCTAAGTGAGATTAGGTGTTCAAGAATAGTCCCAAACAGGGGACTATCCAAGATTTACTCCTAATGAGTAAATCTTAGACGGGTTTCTAGGCCAACAAATACATGTGCTGTCATTCTTATATATAATAAATGTGTACCACCTATCCCATTCTTGAACACCTAATCTCACTAGTAAGTGTATAATGTGTATTGAGTTTTCAAGAAAATTTCGGCAGTATTTCCCCGCTGTTCTCTAAGTACATATGTACTTAGAGAACAAACGGGGAAATGCTACCAAAATTTTCTTGACAACTGTAACATCCCTGACCTGGGTTATGAATTAAACCTAGATGTTTTGCCTAATAAGTCTGAGTATATTCTTAATATTACCTTGGGAAAAGTAATTAGGGCTCATGAGGAACTTATGTTTCAATTTTGGTCCTTTTTGGACAATGTTGAAGCAATGTTTGCTTATTTTGGACTAAAGTACAAATTGCCCAAATTGGAGGGGTTAAATTGCAAATGTTGCATGATAAGATGTTCCTCTGATGTCGTGACATCATAAGAAAGAATATGATGTAGTGTTAAGGTTTCTACAAGTCTGGACACCAAGATAGAGCTTGTTGGACAATGTTGTGCATTAAAACCCAGTTTTGGTGTAAAGTGCAATTTACCCAAAACCTAGGTTCCAATATGCAAATTACCACTTCAATAAGGTCCCTAATGTTTCTTGGAATCATTTAGAGCAAATAAAATGAGTGGGGCATCTCATTTGAATTAAGTTGGAGGAGAGAGAATCTTGATATTAAAATAATCAAGATTTAATCATAAGTGAAACCCTAATTCAATTTAGGGCAAAAATGAATGTATTAATTAAAGGGCCTTCAACCAAACTTTTATTGGTTGATTTTGAATAAGGATGGACGTTATTTTGCCAAGATAAAGAACGAAAATATCTTAAGGAGGTAAAATTCCACTCACCTTATTATAAGGAAAAGAAAACCCACTCACATATGGATATTAATATAATTAGCATTAAGGTGCTTAATTTGATTTTCTTTAAATCACGGATAATGGAGAGGAATAAGAGGAAATGAAGATAGCCTCGTCCTTCAAGGTTTTTAGGGGAATTTGAGGGGGAAGAGGCGGCACCAATTTTGGAATTAAATGCATTTTAATAATGCATTTTCTCTTTCATTGAATTTTTATAAAAAGGCCTTTTCCTATCCAAATGAAAAGCTATTTCGACCCCACTTCTTCTCTTAGCTTGGCAAACCGACCAAGGAAGCTAGGGAGGACCAGGAGGACGAACCCCAACCTGTAGGTAAGGTTCTTGATCCATTTCACCTTGATTCCATGGTGGAAATCGAAAATAAATTTTTGATTTCTTATTATTTCGATCTCCTCTTCAACCCTAGCCAACTTTTTCATCCAAAAGCTTGAGGACGAGCCTAGGGGGAGTTGCAAGAGATTCATCCACCATTAATGGCGTGATCTTGGAGCTTTGGAGCTCAATTGGAGGCGGGTTTTATAACTTAAACCCTTAAACATTGCTAATGCATCAATTATCTATGCTTTGTTGATTGATTTCTTCAATTTTATACACTTTGGTTTCTTTGCTGAAAATTCCATC
Organism: Alisma plantago-aquatica; assembly: GCA_963693085.1. NCBI lineage: Eukaryota > Viridiplantae > Streptophyta > Magnoliopsida > Alismatales > Alismataceae > Alisma > Alisma plantago-aquatica. The sequence continues at coordinate 544,219,027 of OY856415.1, forward strand.
AAGAACGGTTGCTGTTCTTGGGTGCACGAAGGAAGATGATGATGACATCATCATAAGCAAGCACCTCACCAAATATCTTGGGAGCAAACGATCTCAAAGGTTGGGACCAAACGGGTTCACCAAAACCGTTTGGTGACTAAACGGGTTGCAAACCGTTTGGTGGCAAATGGGTTCAAACCCATTTGAAGGAGTTGACCAAGCGTTGAAAGTTTGGGAATCTAGTTTCTAATTATGTAGGATAATGACCCTCCAAATTTGAGGGGTTAACTCCAAAGGAAACATAGGTTGAAGGCCAATCAATTAGACAAATCGAATTGAATTAAGTGCTGATTTTCAACCTGATTAACTTGACCTGCTTGGGAAAACGGGTTCAAGACCGTTTGAATGAGTTGACAAAGCGTTTAACATTTGGGATTCCTGTTCATAATGATGTTGGTTAATGACCCTCCAAATTTTAGGGGTTAAATCAAAAGAAATCATAGGTTGAAGGCTAATCAATTAGGAAAACCTAATTGGATTAAGTGCTGATTTTCAACCTGATTAACTTGACCTGCTTGGGCAAACGGGTTCAAGACCATTTGAGTGAGTTGACCAAGCGTTTACCGTTTGGTATTCCTGTTCATAATTATGTTGGTTAATGACTCTCCAAATTTGAGGGGTTAAATCCAAAGGAATCGTGAGTTGAAGGCTATTCAATTAGGCAAACCCTAATTGAAAACAGTGCTGAAATTCCAATGAGTTAAGTTGAGATTTTGGGTTGATTAGCCCAAACGGGTTCAAGACCATTTGGGGATCATCCAAACGGGTTCAATACAGTTTGGTGGTCATCCAAGACCGTTTGGAGGTCTAGGGTTGAGTATGGTTAGGTGTTTGAAGGCCTAAAGGTACCAAGTTAATCTGCAATAAATTGCTGAATTGGTGAGCACTTCAATGATCCAAACCCTACTTGGATGGCTTGGTTTTGAGTGATTTGATGGGAAAACGGTCTAAAGACCGTTTGGAGGTCATCCAAACGACCTCAAGACCGTTTGGGTTCAGGTCATACCCAATTTGGATGATGGTTCAATGGTTTCAAAGTAACTAGTCTTACATTGATTAGTGTTGTTGAATCATCGATTCTAAACCCTAATTCAATTGAATCAAACCCTAATTGATGACCAATTGAGGGTCAATTGAGGGTCAAATCAGTTGAAGGTTGACCTATTTAACTCAATTGAAGTATGAGTATAGGTCCAATTGATTATTGGTTCCATGAATTCAATGATTGAAGGAATCAACATTGAAAATCCTAATTCAATTGGGTATCTTATGTAATGGAGGTCCAATGTGATTGAATCTCTTGAGATTTAAGATGATGAATGATCCATTGATCCAATTATGATTAGTAATGATTATCAATGAAGGTACAAAGGTTGAAACCCTAATAGTACCTAAGAGATTAGTGCCAATTAAGGGATGAATCCCTAACTGCTTATAGGATCAATGACTTGATACACTATGTTAATCATAGTTGTATGTACTCGAATGAAGGGTTGATATGACCTAATCAAGTTGAGAAGTCGATAGCATGAATTCATACATGAATATGATTCATGTGGTGGTTAAGGGTTATGATCCTTAAGTAAAGAGATCATGAAACCCTAAACATGAACATAAACCCTAATCGACAGGGTTATTGAGTTGAAACCCTAGTTGAGGGTGTATCCTTGTGAAACCCTAGTTGAGGGTGTATCCTTATGAACCCTGGTTGAGGGTGTATCCTTGTGAAACCCTAGTTGAGGGTGTATCCTTATGAACCCTGGTTGAGGGTGTATCCTTGTGAAACCCTAGTTGAGGGTGTATCCATATAAACCCTGGTTGAGGGTGTATCCTTGTGAAACCCTAGTGGAGGGTGTATCATTGTGAACCCTGGTTGAGGGTGTAACCTTGTGAAACCCTAGTGGAGGGTGTATCATTGTGAACCGTGGTTGAGGGTGTATCCTTGTGAAACCCTAGTTGAGGGTGTATCATTGCGATTGTTTATAGGCAACTTTATAATAAAGTTATGCCTTAAACTAAGATAAGTCCATATCATGTGACATAGCTGGACAATTCTAATGTGTGGCCTATGCATTATATGCTAAGGGTGAGTATTCTGTGATGGAATGTATTAAGAGGGGAAATACCTTAATACAAGATAAAGTTGGTTAACTCAAGAGGGTCTGAATTAATGAGAAATGGGGAACCCTAACCCTAATTTGGGGAAAAGGAAATGATAAGCCCTGTTTGATAGTGAACCCTAATTACTGGTTAAGGAATGATGGTGTTACTATTGTATCACATGATGTGATGAATATCTTGTATGACTTTTATCATGCCTAATAACCATGTAGGTATGATGAGATGATGAATATAGCCAAGTTTGGGCAGTGGCATTTATATAATAAATGTTGATTGGCTTTTTGTGCGTTGATGTTGTTGTTGCTTAATAAAAGTAACAATGTGTATGGATTTTATGAACCATGTGAATAAGTTGTTGCCTAGTGAGAGGTGACAAGATGTGAATGGTCTTATGAACCATGTGAATAAGTTGTTTCCTAGTGAGAGGTGACAAGATGTGAATGGCCTTGTGAGCCATGTGAATAAGTTGTTGCCTAGTGAGAGGTGACAAGATGTGAATGGCCTTGTGAGCCATGTGAATAAGTTGTTGCCTAGTGATTGGTGACAAGATATGAATGGCCTTGTGAGCCATGTGTGATGCTTGGGTAACAAGTATCATGTTTCTTTGTAGCATTTGTGTTAATAAGTTATGCTAGAGAACTTGGCTGATGTTACATTTATGTTATATATCTATAGTTCGTTGATGATTATTCATATCTGTTGTATTCATTACAAGTAGATGGATGAACTATGAGTCTACCATGGGTAGATGCAATGCTCTTATTGAAAATGGAGATTTTCTTATTCTGTCTATGATGAATAATTCTGCCTAATAATGTAAAAGTAACCCCTGCTCAGTTTAATTTCATAATCTGCTATAACAATGTTTCTGGCGGAGAGTTATATCTCTCGCTGGGGCAATTTACAATTGTCTCACCCCCGTGGGAAATATTTTTAGGTATGCATGAAAGGCAGAGCAGAAACCCTAGAACAGGGAAAGAGCAACAACAATAGCAACAATAGGGACAACAATAAGATCTGAGGTGGAGATATTGTCTGTCTAGTCATATAGATAGTAATCCTATGTGTCGTCTCTGTACTCTCAGGTCCTCGGAGTTTTTAGTCAGTGTTTTTGATATATCAGTCTGAGGTTTTGGCTTGATGCCTCGAGATTTGTATGCTGCCTGCATATATGTTTATAAGGCAGCTGATGATGTAGTCTCTGGAAAGAGATGGTACATGATATGTACGTTGAAACAGAATGTATATGATATACAATGGCATTTGTTGGAAAAGATTTCCTATGTGTGGATCTCTTTGCAAAAAGTTTTAATTTTTAGTGATTTTTGCTAATCCGCTGCTTGATGAACGCTTCCGCATTAGTTAATCTTGTTTTCACGAGACGGTCGTTACAATTTAGTGGTATCAGAGCTCTAGGTTCGCTGAGTCTACAGAGACATAGGACTAAGGTTGTAGAGTCTTTTCTAAGTGTCTTCCAGTTTATCTGATAGTATCTTCTACTCACATAGGAAAAGAAGAACTTGAAGATGTCTGGACCACATGAAGAACATGCTACTGAGGGCAGCACTGCTGCACCAGGAGAAGGTGCAAGAGACCAGAATAGGGAAGGGCCTGTACCTAAACAGCCCAGATTGACCCAGATGTGATAGAAAATCCAGCTCTGCATGCTCTATTTGAGAAATTCCTGACAGCCATGACACATATGGCAGACAGGATGCCACCACCTGCACCTAGGGCACCAGCCCATTATGAGGGTTATGGAGCCGACAAGACTTTCGAGAGACTTTTCCGGGTTGGAGCCATAGACTATGCTGGTACATCTGATCCAGCAAATGCTGATCTATGGATGAAAGAGCTGGAAAAGGCTTTCAGGATCCTTGATATTCCTGAAGCTGAAAAGGTAAGACATGTTGTATACCTCCTAAAAGGAAGTACTGGCCATTGGTGGATGATAGAGGAAGATAAGAGACCAGGTGAAGAAATTGGATGGGAGGTTTTTTGATGAGAATTCGTCACTAGATACTTTCCTAAGACATATCTAGATGAGAAGATATCTCAATTTGAGAAGATCAAACAAGGACAGATGAACGTTAGCGAATATGAAGCTAAGTTCATGGAGTTGTTGCGGTTTTGTCCGCAAATGGTAGTTAGTGATGAGGAAAGAATTCGGCGTTTTGAGAAGGGATTGAACGCTGAACTAACCACTCCTGTGTCTTCTTTAGAGAACAGGGAGAGGTTTGCCACCTTTGTGGAGTCGGTAAGGAGAATATAGAGGTCTGAAATTAAGAAACGACAGACTAGTGGTAAGAAGGTGTACACCCAGACCCAAGAACAAAGGTCTGAAAGGTTTAAGAAACCGAGATTTTCTACATCGGTAGCATCATCAAGATTCCATACCCAGACACAATGGATGTCAAGTAGGGATAGGGATCATAGTAGTGTTCCAAAAAGAGCCTCTGACATAGAATCAACAGCAGTGACTGGATCTCACCGACAATTTCTGCCCAGGACCTGTTACCAATGTAGACAATCGGGACATCTGGCAAGGGATTGTCCAGACAGGAATTTGAGGATGACTCAACCTCAGGGGCAGAGTCAATATAGCTTACAAAGGAGGCAATTTTCTAGTAACAATAGAGGACGTGGACAGACGTCCCAGACAGGTCAGATAAAATAGTTTTGTTTTGATACTACATTTCATGATTCTGTGTGCTAAAGATATGAAAGTAGTTGTTTTTGAACCTCCTTTGACTAGTCCTATAAGGACACAAGGCAGATGAGAATTTATATCTTACTCAGTGTTCCTTAAAATGTTTCATAATCTTCTCTATCTGCGTGTTGAAAGATGAGATATAGAAATGATGCCTGAAGAAAAGTCAAGAATGGAAAATCCTATGTGTGTAATGATATGAAAAGTGAGGAATATGATAGAAAATAAAGTGCATACTTCCTAATCTCAATACTTATATACCCTGGCCAGGTATATGATTATTGTAGATAAGGCAAGTATGAAACTCTTAGATTGCTATCTTTTTTATTACTCTGATCAAGTAGTCATTCTGAAACAATCTAGAGAGTATAATGGAATTAAAAAGGAAGAGCTTAGTGGATATTTTCAACAAACTGTGTGAACTTGCTCCGTGGATATTTTCAACAAACTGTGTGAACTTGCTCCGTGGATGTTTTCAACAAACTGTGTGAACTTGCTTCGTGGATATTTTCAACAAACTGTGTGAACTTGCTCCGTGGATATTTTCAACAAACTGTGTGAACTTGCTCCGTGGATATTTTCAACAAACTGTGTGAACTTGCTCCGTGGATATTTTCAACAAACTGTGTGAACTTGCTCCGTGGATATTTTCAACAAACTGTGTGAACTTGCTCCGTGGATGTTTTCAAAACAAATTACTCAGTGAACTTGCTCAGTGAATATTGAAATATTTGTGTTAGGACATATATGATTCTCTTTTTATTCTTGAGTGATGTTGGAAGTATGTTCTTTTATGCTTCTTCCTTTCAATAATAGGATCATCACATGTTAGGGGTTTATGCTCTGCGTAAACATTGATGAGGTTGAACTAATGAAAGGAACTTTGTGTGGAATCACAGAGTTCATGATATCTCCATGATATTAAGATGATATGTGGAGACTTGAGGACATGATTAATGAATAATCTGTCCCTCCTTTTCTTGGGATTTTGAGGACGAAATCCTTGTTAGGGGTTTATAATTTGTAACATCCCTGAACTGGGTTATGAATTAAACCTAGATGTTTTGCCTAATAAGTCTGAGTAGATTCTTAATCTTACCTTGGGAAAAGTAATTAGGGCTCATGAGGAAATTATGTTTCAATTTTGGTCCTGTTTGGACAATGTTGAAGCAATGTTTGCTTATTTTGGACTAAAGTGCAAATTGCCCAAATTGGAGGGGTTAAATTGCAAATGTTGCATGATAAGATGTTCCTCTGATGTCGTGACATCATAGTAATGAATATGATGTAGTGGTAAGGTTTCTACAAGTCTGGACACCAAGATAGAGCTTGTTGGACAATGTTGTGCATTAAAACCCAGTTTTGGTGTAAAGTGCAATTTACCCAAAACCTAGGTTCCAATATGCAAATTACCACTTCAATAAGGTCCCTAAGGTTTCTTGGAATCATGTAGAGCAAAAAAAATGAGTGGGGCATCTCATTTGAATTAAGTTGAAGGAGAGAGAATCTTGATATTAAAATAATCAAGATTTAATCATAAGTGAAACCCTAATTCAATTTAGGGCAAAAATGAATGTATTAATTAAAGGGCCTTCAACCAAACTTTTATTGGTTGATTTTGAATAAGGATGGACGTTCTTTTGCAAATATAAAGAACGAAAATATCTTAAGGAGGTGAAATTCCACTCACCTTATTATAAGGAAAAGAAAACCCACTCACATATGGATATTAATATAATAAGCATTAAGGTGCTTAATATGATTTTCTTTAAATCATAGATAATGGAGAGGAATAAGAGGAAATTAAGATAGCCTCGTCCTTAAGGTTTTTGAGGGGAATTTGAGGGGGAAGAGGCGGCACCAATTTTGGAATTAAATGCATTTTAATAATGCATTTTCTCTTTCATTGAATTTTTATAAAAAGGCCTTTTCCTAGCCAAATGAAAGGCTATTTCGACCCCAGTTCTTCTCTTAGCTTGGAAAACCGACCAAGGAAGCTAGGTAGGACCAGGAGGACGAACCCCAACCTGTAGGTAAGGTTCTTGATCCATTTCACCTTGATTCCATGGTGGAAATCGAAAATAAATTATTGATTTCTTATTATTTCGATCTCCTCTTCAACCCTAGCCAACTTTTTCATCCAAAAGCTTGAGGACGAGCCTAGGGGGAGTTGCAAGAGCTTCATCCACCATTAATGGTGTGAGCTTGGAGATTTGGAGCTCAATTGGAGGCGGGTTTTATAACTTAAACCCTTAAACATTGCTAATGCATCAATTATCTATGCTTTGTTGATTGATTTCTTCAATTTTATACACTTTGGTTTCTTTGCTGCAAATTCCATCAAGAACGGTTGCTGTTCTTGGGTGCACGAAGGAAGATGATAATGAAATCATCATAAGCAAACACCTCACCAAATATCTTGGGAGCAAACGATCTCAAGGGTTGGGACCAAACGGGTTCACCAAAACCGTTTGGTGACCAAACGGGTTGCAAACCGTTTGGTGGCAAACGGGGTCAAACCCGTTTGAAGGAGTTGACCAAGCATTCAAAGTTTGGGAATCTCGTTCGTAATTATGTTGGATAATGACCCTCCAAATTTTAGGGGTTAACGCCAAAGGAATCATAGGTTGAAGGCCAATCAATTAGACAAATCGAATTGAATTAAGTGCTGATTTTCAACCTGATTAACTTGACCTGCTTGGGAAAACGGGTTCAAGATCGTTTGAGTGAGTTGACCAAGTGTTGACCGTTTGGGATTCCTGTTCATAATGATGTTGGTTAATGACCCTCCAAATTTGATGGGTTAACTCAAAAGGAATCATAGGTTGAAGGCTAATCAATTAGGAAAACCTAATTGGATTAAGTGCTGATTTTCAACCTGATTAACTTGACCTTCTTGGGAAAACGGGTTCAAGACCGTTTGAGTGAGTTGACCAAGCGTTGAAAGTTTGGTATTCCTGTTCATAATTATGTTGGTTAATGACTCTCCAAATTTGAGGGATTAAATCCAAATTAATCGTGAGTTGAAGGCTATTCAATTCGGCAAACCCTAATTGAAAACAGTGCTGAAATTCCAATGAGTTAAGTTGAGATTTTGGGTTGATTAGCCCAAACGGGTTCAAGACCGTTTGGGGATCATCCAAAAGGATTCAAGACCATTTGGTGGTCACCCAAGACCGTTTGGAGGTCTAGGGATGAGTATGGTTAGGTGTTTGAAGGCCTAAAGGTACCAAGTTGATCTGCAATAAATTGCTGAATTGGTGAGCACTTCAATGATCCAAACCCTACTTGGATGGATTGGTTTTGAGTTATTTGATGGGAAAACGGTCTCAAGACCGTTTGGAGGTCATCCAAACGACCTCTAGACCGTTTGGGTTCAGGTCATACCCAATTTGGATGATGGTTGAATGGTTTCAAAGTAACTAGTCTTACATTGATTAGTGTTGTTGAATCATCGATTCTAAACCCTAATTCAATTGAATCAAACCCTAATTGATGACCAATTGAGGGTCAATTGAGGGTCAAATCAGTTGAAGGTTGACCTATTTAACTCAATTGAAGTATGAGTATAGGTCCAATTGATGATTGGTTCCATGAATTCAATGATTGAAGGAATCAACATTGAAAATCCTAATTCAATTGGGTATCTTATGTAATGGAGGTCCAATGTGATTGAATCTCTTGAGATTTAAGATGATGAATGATCCATTGATCCAATTATGATTAGTAATGATTATCAATGAAGGTACAAAGGTTGAAACCCTAATAGTACCTAAGAGATTAGTGCCAATTAAGGGAGGAATCCCTAACCGCTTATAGGATCAATGACTTGATACACTATGTTAATCATAGTTGTATGTACTCGAATGAAGGGTTGATATGACCTAATCAAGTTGAGAAATGGATAGCATGAATTCATACATGAATATGATTCATGTGGTGGTTAAGGGTTATGATCCTTAAGTAAAGAGATCATGAAACCCTAAACATGAACATAAACCCTAATCGACAGGGTTATTGAGTTGAAACCCTAGTTGAGGGTGTATCCTTGTGAAACCCTAGTTGAGGGTGTATCCTTATGAACCCTGGTTGAGGGTGTATCCTTGTGAAACCCTAGTTGAGGGTGTATCCTTATGAACCCTGGTTGAGGGTGTATCCTTGTGAAACCCTAGTTGAGGGTGTATCCTTATAAACCCTGGTTGAGGGTGTATCCTTGTGAAACCCTAGTGGAGGGTGTATCATTGTGAACCCTGGTTGAGGGTGTAACCTTGTGAAACCCTAGTGGAGGGTGTATCATTGTGAACCGTGGTTGAGGGTGTATCCTTGTGAAACCCTAGTTGAGGGTGTATCATTGCGATTGTTTATAGGCAACTTTATAATAAAGTTATGCCTTAAACTAAGATAAGTCCATATCATGTGAGATAGCTGGACAATTCTAATGTGTGGCCTATGCATTATATGCTAAGGGTGAGTATTCTGTGATGGAATGTATTAAGAGGGGAAATACCTTAATACAAGATAAAGTTGGTTAACTCAAGAGGGTCTGAATTAATGAGAAATGGGGAACCCTAACCCTAATTTGGGGAAAAGGGAATGATAAGCCCTGTTTGATAGTGAACCCTAATTCCTGGTTAAGGAATGATGGTGTTACTATTGTATCACATGATGCGATGAATATCTTGTATGACTGTTATCATGCCTAATAACCATGCAGGTATGATGAGATGATGAATATAGCCAAGTTTGGGCTGTGACATTTATATAATAAATGTTGATTGGCTTTTTGTGCGTTGATGTTGTTGTTGCTTAATAAAAGTAACAATGTGTATGGATTTTATGAACCATGTGAATAAGTTGTTGCCTAGTGAGAGGTGACAAGATGTGAATGGTCTTATGAACCATGTGAATAAGTTGTTTCCTAGTGAGAGGTGACAAGATGTGAATGGCCTTGTGAGCCATGTGAATAAGTTGTTGCCTAGTGAGAGGTGACAAGATGTGAATGGCCTTGTGAGCCATGTGAATAAGTTGTTGCCTAGTGAGAGGTGACAAGATATGAATGGCCTTGTGAGCCATGTGTGATGCTTTAGTAACAAGTATCATGTTTCTTTGTAGTGTTTGTGTTAATAAGTTATGCTAGAGAACTTGACTGATGTTACATTTCTGTTATATATCTATAGTTCGTTGATGATTATTCATATCTGTTGTATTCATTACAAGTAGATGGATGAACTATGATTCTACCATGGGTAGATGCAATGCTCTTATTGAAAATGGAGATTTTCTTATTCTGTCTATGACGAATAATTCTGCCTAATAATGTAAAAGTAACCCCTACTGAGTTTAATTTCATAATCTGCTATAACAATGTTTCTGGCGGAGAGTTATATCTCTCGCTGGGGCAATTTACAATTGTCTCACCCCCGTGGGAAATATTTTTAGGTATGCATGAAAGGCAGAGCAGAAACCCTAGAACAGGGAAAGAGCAGCAGCAACAGCAACAACAGGGACAACAATAAGATCTCAGGTGGAGATATTGTCTATCTAGTCATATAGATAGTAATCCTATGTGTCGTCTCTGTACTCTCAGGTCCTCGGAGTTTTTAGTCAGTGTTTTTGATATATCAGTCTGAGGTTTTGGCTTGATGCCTCGAGATTTGTATGCTGCCTGCATATATGTTTATAAGGCAGCTGATGATGTAGTCTCTGGAAAGAGATGGTACATGATATGTACGTTTGAAACAGAATTTATATGATATACAATGGAATTTGTTGGAAAAGATTTCCTATGTGTGGATCTCTTTGCAAAAAGTTTTAATTTTTAGTGATTTTTGCTAATCCGCTTCTTGATGAATGCTTCCGCATTAGTTAATCTTGTTTTCACGAGACGGTCGTTACAATTTAGTGGTATCAGTGCTCTAGGTTCGCTGAGTCTACAGAGACATAGGACTAAGGTTGTAGAGTCTTTTCTAAGTGTCTTCCAGTTTATCTGATAGTATCTTCTACTCACATAGGAAAAGAAGAACTTGAAGATGTCTGGACTACATGAAGAACATGCTGCTGAGGGCAGCACTGCTGCACCAGGAGAAGGTGCAAGAGACCAGAATAGGGAAGGGCCTGTACCTGAACAGCCCCAGATTGACCCAGCTGTGATAGAAAATCCAGCTCTGCATGCTCTATTTGATAAATTCCTGACAGCCATGACACATATGGCAGACATGATGCCACCACCTGCACCTAGGGCACCATCCCATTATGAGGGTTATGGAGCCGGCAAGACTTTCGAGAGACTTTGCCGGGTTGGATCCATAGACTATGCTGGTACATTTGATCCAGCAGATGCTGATCTATGGATGAAAGAGCTGGAAAAGGCTTTCAGGATCCTTGATATTCCAGAAGCTGAAAAGGTAAGACATGCTGTATACCTCCTAAAAGAAAGTACTGGCCATTGGTGGATGATAGAGGAAGATAAGAGGCCAGGTGAAGAAATTGGATGGGAGGTTTTTTGACGAGAATGCGTCACTAGATACTTTCCTAAGACGTATCTAGATGAGAAGATATCTCAATTTGAGAAGATCAAACAAGGACAGATGAACGTTAGCGAATATGAAGCTAAGTACATGGAGTTGTTGCAGTTTTGTCCGCAAATGGCAGTTAGTGATGAGGAAAGAATTCGGCGTTTTGAGAAGGGATTGAACACTGAACTAACCACTCCTGTGTCTTCTTTAGAGAACAGGGAGAGGTTTGCCACCTTTGTGGAGTCGGTAAGGAGAATAGAGAGGTCTGAAATTAAGAAACGACAGACTAGTGGTAAGAAGGTGTACACCCAGACCCAAGAACAAAGGTCTGAAAGTTTTAAGAAACCGATATTTTCTACATCAGCAGCATCATCAAGATTCCATACCCAGACACAATGGATGTCAAGTAGGGATAGGGATCGTAGTAATGTTCCAAACAGAGCCTCTGACATATTATAAACATCGGTGACTGGATCTCACCGACAATTTTTGCCCAGGACCTGTTACAATTGTAGACAACCAGGACATCTGGCAAGGGATTGTCCAGACAGGAATTTGAGGATGACTCAACCTCAGGGGCAGAGTCAATATAGCTTACAAAGGAGGCAATTTTCTAGTAACAATAGAGGACGTGGACAGACGTCCCAGACAGGTCAGATAAAATAGTTTTGTTTTGATACTACATTTCATGATTCTGTGTGCTAAAGATATGAAAGTAGTTGTTTTTGAACCTCCTTTGACTAGTCCTATAAGGACACAAGGGAGATGAGAATTTATATCTTACTCAGTGTTCCTTAAAATGTTTCATAATCTTCTCTATCTGCGTGTTGAAAGATGAGATATAGAAATGATGCCTGAAGAAAAGTCAAGAATGGAAAATCCTATGTGTGTAATGATATGAAAAGTGAGGAATATGATAGAAAATAAAGTGCATACTTCCTAATCTTAATACTTATATACCCTGGCCAGGTATATGATTATTGTAGATAAAGCAAGTATGAAACTCTTAGATTGCTATCTTTTTTATTACTCTGATAAAGTAGTCATTCTGAAACAATCTAGAGAGTATAATGGAATTAAAAAGGAAGAGCTTAGTGGATATTTTCAACAAACTATGTGAACTTGCTCCGTGGATATTTTCAACAAACTGTGTGAACTTGCTCTGTGGATATTTTCAACAAACTGTGTGAACTTGCTCCGTGGATATTTTCAACAAACAGTGTGAACTTGCTCCGTGGATATTTTCAACAAACTGTGAACTTGCTCCGTGGATATTTTCAACAAACTGTGTGACCTTGCTCCATGGATATTTTCAACAAACTGTGTGAACTTGCTCCGTGGATATTTTCAACAAACTGTGTGAACTTGCTCCGTGGATATTTTCAACAAACTGTGTAAACTTGCTCCGTGGATATTTTCAACAAACTGTGTGAACTTGCTCCGTGGATGTTTTCAAAACAAATTACTCAGTGAACTTGCTCAGTGAATATTGAAATATCTGTGTTAGGACATATATGTCTCTCTTTTTATTCTTGAGTGATGTTGGAAGTATGTTCTTTTATGCTTCTTCCTTTCAATAAAATGAGCATCACATGTTAGGGGTTTATGCTCTGCGTAAACATTGATGAGGTTGAACTAATGAAAGGAACTTTGTGTGGAATCACAGAGTTCATGATATCTCCATGATATTAAGATGATATGTGGAGACTTGAGGACATGATTAATGAATAATCTGTCCCTCCTTTTCCTGGGATTTCGAGGACAAAATCCTTGTTAGGGGTTTATAATTTGTAACATCCCTGACCTGGGTTATGAATTAAACCTAGATGTTTTGCCTAATAAGGCTGAGTAGATTCTTAACCTTACCTTGGGAAAAGTAATTAGGACTTATGAGGAACTTATGTTTCAATTTTGGTCATGTTTGGACAATGTTGAAGCAATGTTTGCTTATTTTGGACTAAAGTGCAAATTGCCCAAATTGGAGGGGTTAAATTGCAAATGTTGTATGATGAGATGTTCCTCTAATGTCGTGACATCATAAGAATGAATATGATGTAGTGGTAAGGTTTCTACAAGTCTGGACACCAAGATAGAGCTTGTTGGACAATGTTGTGCATTAAAACCCAGTTTTGGTGTAAAGTGCAATTTACCCAAAACCTAGGTTCTAATATGCAAATTACCACTTCAATAAGGTCCCTAATATTTCTTGGCATCATGTAGAGCAAACAAAATGAGTGGGGCATCTCATTTGAATTAAGTTGGAGGATAGAGAATCTTGATATTAAAATAATCAAGATTTAATCATTAGTGAAACCCTAATTCAATTTAGGGAAAAAATGAATGTATTAATTAAAGGGCCTTCAACCAAACTTTTATTGGTTGATTTTGAATAAGGATGGACGTTCTTTTGCCAAGATAAAGAACGAAAATATATTAAGGAGGTGAAATTCCACTCACCTTATTATAAGGAAAAGAAAACCCACTCACATATGGATATTAATATAATAAGCATTAAGGTGCTTAATTTGATTTTCTTTAAATCATGGATAATGGAGAGGAATAAGAGGAAATGAAGATAGCCTCGTCCTTAATGTTTTTGAGGGGAATTTGAGGGGGAAGAGGCAGCACCAATTTTGGAATTAAATGCATTTTAATAATGCATTTTCTCTTTCATTGAATTTTTATAAAAAGGCCTTTTCCTAGCCAAATGAAAGGCTATTTCGACCCCACTTCTTCTCTTAGCTTGGAAAACCGACCAAGGAATCCAGGGAGGACCAGGAGGACGAACCCCAACCTGTAGGTAAGGTTCTTGATCCATTTCACCTTGATTCCATGGTGGAAATCGAAAATAAATTATTGATTTCTTATTATTTCGATCTCCTCTTCAACCCTAGCCAACTTTTTCATCCAAAAGCTTGAGGACGAGCCTAGGGGGAGTTGCAAGAGATTCATCCACCATTAATGGCATGATCTTGGAGCTTTGGAGCTCAATTGGAGGCGGGTTTTATAACTTAAACCCTTAAACATTGCTAATGCATCAATTATCTATGCTTTGTTGATTGATTTTTTCAATTTTATACACTTTGGTTTCTTTGCTGCAAATTCCATCAAGAACGGTTGCTATTCTTGGGTGAACGAAGGAATATGATGATGACATCATCATAAGAAAGCACCTCACCAAATATCTTGGGAGAAAACAATCTCAAAGGTTGGGACCAAACGGGTTCACCAAAACCGTTTGGTGACCAAACAGGTTGCAAACCGTTTGGTGGCAAACGGGTTCAAACCCGTTTGAAGGAGTTGACCAAGCGTTGACCGTTTGGGAATCTCGTTCCTAATTATGTAGGATAATGACCCTCCAAATTTGAGGGGTTAACTCCAAAGGAATCATAGGTTGAAGGCCAATCAATTAGACAAATCGAATTGAATTAAGTGCTGATGTTCAACCTGATTAACTTGACCTGCTTGGGAAAACGGGTTCAAGACAATTTGAGTGAGTTGACCAAGAATTGACCGTTTGGGATTCCTGTTCATAATGATGTTGGTTAATGACCCTCCAAATTTTAGGGGTTAACTCAAAAGGAATCATAGGTTGAAGGCTAATCAATTAGGAAAACCTAATTGGATTAAGTGCTGATTTTCAACCTGATTAACTTGACCTGCTTGGGAAAACGGGTTCAAGACCGTTTGAGTGAGTTGACCAAGCGTTGACCGTTTGGTATTCCTGTTCATAATTATGTTGGTTAATGACTCTCCAAATTTGAGGGTTTAAATCCAAAGGAATCGTGAGTTGAAGGCTATTCAATTAGGCAAACCCTAATTGAAAACAGTGCTGAAATTCCAATGAGTTAAGTTGAGATTTTGGTTTGATTAGCCCAAACGGGTTCACGACCATTTGGGATCATCCAAACGGGTTCAAGACCGTTTGGTGGTCACCCATGACCGTTTGGAGGTCTAGGGTTGAGTATGGTTAGGTGTTTGAAGGCCTAAAGGTACCAAGTTGATCTGCAATAAATTGCTGAATTGGTGAGCACTTCAATGATCCAAACCCTACTTGGATGGCTTGGTTTTGAGTTATTTGATGGGAAAACGGTCTCAAGACCATTTGTAGGTCATCCAAACTACCTCAAGACCGTTTGGGTTCAGGTCATACCCAATTTTT
Source organism: Alisma plantago-aquatica (assembly GCA_963693085.1). NCBI lineage: Eukaryota > Viridiplantae > Streptophyta > Magnoliopsida > Alismatales > Alismataceae > Alisma > Alisma plantago-aquatica. The sequence continues at coordinate 544,234,574 of OY856415.1, forward strand.
ATGATGGTTGAATGGTTTCAAAGTAACTAGTCTTACATTGATTAGTGTTGTTGAATCATCGACTCTAAACCCTAATTCAATTGAATCAAACCCTAATTGATGACCAATTGAGGGTCAATTGAGGGTCAAATCAGTTGAAGGTTGACCTATTTAACTCAATTGAAGTATGAGTATAGGTCCAATTGATGATTGGTTCCATGAATTCAATGATTGAAGGAATCAACATTGAAAATCCTAATTCAATTGGGTATCTTATGTAATGGAGGTCCAATGTGATTGAATCTCTTGATATTTAAGATGATGAATGATCCATTGATCCAATTATGATTAGTAATGATTATCCATGAAGGTAAAAAGGTTGAAACCCTAATAGTACCTAAGAGATTAGTGCCAATTAAGGGATGAATCCCTAATTGCTTATAGGATCAATGACTTGATACACTATGTTAATCATAGTTGTATGTACTCGAATGAAGGGTTGATATGACCTAATCAAGTTGAGAAGTGGATAGCATGAATTCATACATGAATATGATTCATGTGGTGGTTAAGGGTTATGATCCTTAAGTAAAGAGATCATGAAACCCTAAACATGAACATAAACCCTAATCGACAGGGTTATTGAGTTGAAACCCTAGTTGAGGGTGTATCCTTGTGAAACCATAGTTGAGGGTGTATCCTTATGAACCCTGGTTGAGGGTGTATCCTTGTGAAACCCTAGTTGAAGGTGTATCCTTATGAACCCTGGTTGAGGGTGTATCCTTGTGAAACCCTAGTTGAGGGTGTATCCTTATAAACCCTGGTTGAGGGTGTATCCTTGTGAAACCCTAGTGGAGGGTGTATCATTGTGAACCCTAGTTGAGGGTGTAACCTTGTGAAACCCTAGTGGAGGGTGTATCATTGTGAACCGTGGTTGAGGGTGTATCCTTGTGAAACCCTAGTTGAGGGTGTATCATTGCGATTGTTTATAGGCAACTTTATAATAAAGTTATGCCTTAAACTAAGATAAGTCCATATCATGTGAGATAGCTGGACAATTCTAATGTGTGGCCTATGCATTATATGCTAAGGGTGAGTATTCTGTGATGGAATGTATTAAGAGGGGAAATACCTTAATACAAGATAAAGTTGGTTAACTCAAGAGGGTCTGAATTAATGAGAAATGGGGAACCCTAACCCTAATTTGGGGAAAAGGAAATGATAAGCCCTGTTTGATAGTGAACCCTAATTCCTGGTTAAGGAATGATGGTGTTACTATTGTATCACATGATGTGATGAATATCTTGTATGACTTTTATCATGCCTAATAACCATGTAGGTATGATGAGATGATGAATATAGCCAAGTTTGGGCAGTGGCATTTATATAATAAATGTTGATTGGCTTTTTGTGCGTTGATGTTGTTGTTGCTTAATAAAAGTAACAATGTGTATGGATTTTATGAACCATGTGAATAAGTTGTTGCCTAGTGAGAGGTGACAAGATGTGAATGGTCTTATGAACCATGTGAATAAGTTGTTTCCTAGTGAGAGGTGACAAGATGTGAATGGCCTTGTGAGCCATGTGAATAAGAGTTTGCCTAGTGAGAGGTGACAAGATGTGGATGGCCTTGTGAGCCATGTGAATAAGTTGTTGCCTAGTGATTGGTGACAAGATATGAATGGCCTTGTGAGCCATGTGTGATGCTTGGGTAACAAGTATCATGTTTCTTTGTAGCATTTGTGTTAATAAGTTATGCTAGAGAACTTGGCTGATGTTACATTTCTGTTATATATCTATAGTTTGTTGATGATTATTCATATCTGTTGTATTCATTACAAGTAGATGGATGAATTATGAGTCTACCATGGGTAGATGCAATGCTCTTATTGAAAATGGAGATTTTCTTATTCTGTCTATGATGAATAATTCTGCCTAATAATGTAAAAGTAACCCCTGCTCAGTTTAATTTCATAATCTGCTATAACAATGTTTCTGGCGGAGAGTTATATCTCTCACTGGGGCAATTTACAATTGTCTCACCCCCGTGGGAAATATTTTTAGGTATGCATGAAAGGCAGAGCAGAAACCCTAGAACAGGGAAAGAGCAACAACAATAGCAACAATAGGGACAACAATAAGATCTGAGGTGGAGATATTGTCTGTCTAGTCATATAGATAGTAATCCTATGTGTCGTCTCTGTACTCTCAGGTCCTCGGAGTTTTTAGTCAGTGTTTTTGATATATCAGTCTGAGGTTTTGGCTTGATGCCTCGAGATTTGTATGCTGCCTGCATATATGTTTATAAGGCAGCTGATGATGTAGTCTCTGGAAAGAGATGGTACATGATATGTACGTTGAAACAGAATGTATATGATATACAATGGCATTTGTTGGAAAAGATTTCCTATGTGTGGATCTCTTTGCAAAAAGTTTTAATTTTTAGTGATTTTTGCTAATCCGCTGCTTGATGAACGCTTCCGCATTAGTTAATCTTGTTTTCACGAGACGGTCGTTACAATTTAGTGGTATCAGAGCTCTAGGTTCGCTGAGTCTACAGAGACATAGGACTAAGGTTGTAGAGTCTTTTCTAAGTGTCTTCCAGTTTATCTGATAGTATCTTCTACTCACATAGGAAAAGAAGAACTTGAAGATGTCTGGACCACATGAAGAACATGCTGCTGAGGGCAGCACTGCTGCAGCAGGAGAAGGTGCAAGAGACCAGAATAGGGAAGGGCCTGTACCTGAACAACCCCAGATTGACCCAGCTGTGATAGAAAATCCAGCTCTGCATGCTCTATTTGAGAAATTCCTGACAGCCATGACACATATGGTAGACAGGATGCCACCACCTGCACCTAGGACACCAACCCATTATGAGGGTTATGGAGCCGGCAAGACTTTCGAGAGACTTTGCCGGGTTGGAGCCATAGACTATGCTAGTACATTTGATCCAACAGATGCTGATCTATGGATGAAAGAGCTGGAAAAGGCTTTCAGGATCCTTGATATTCCAGAAGCTGAAAAGGTAAGACATGCTGTATACCTCCTAAAAGAAAGTACTGGCCATTGGTGGATGATAGAGGAAGATAAGAGACCAGGTGAAGAAATTGGATGGGAGGTTTTTCGACGAGAATTCGTCACTAGATACTTTCCTAAGACGTATCTAGATGAGTAGATATCTCAATTTGAGAAGATCAAACAAGGACAGATGAATGTTAGCGAATATGAAGCTAAGTTCATGGAGTTGTTGCGGTTTTGTCCGCAAATGGCAGTTAGTGATGAGGAAAGAATTCGGCGTTTTGAGAAGGGATTGAACGCTGAACTAACCACTCCTGTGTCTTCTTTAGAGAACAAGGAGAGGTTTGCCACCTTTGTGGAGTCGGTAAGGAGAATAGAGAGGTCTAAAATTAAGAAACGACAGACTAGTGGTAAGAAGGTGTACACCCAGACCCAAGAACAAAGGTCTGAAAGTTTTAAGAAACCGATATTTTCTACATCGACAACATCATCAAGATTCCATACCCAGACACAATGGATGTCAAGTAGGGATAGGGATCGTAGTAATGTTCCAAACAGAGCCTCTGACATAGCATCAACATCGGTGACTGGATCTCACCGACAATTTCTGCCCAGGACCTGTTACCAATGTAGACAACCAGGACATCTGGCAAGGGATTGTCCAGACAGGAATTTGAGGATGACTCAACCTCAGGGGCAGAGTCAATATAGCTTACAAAGGAGGCAATTTTCTAGTAACAATAGAGGACGTGGACAGACGTCCCAGACAGGTCAGATAAAATAGTTTTGTTTTGATACTACATTTCATGATTCTGTGTGCTAAAGATATGAAAGTAGTTGTTTTTGAACCTCCTTTGACTAGTCCTATAAGGACACAAGGGAGATGAGAATTTATATCTTACTCAGTGTTCCTTAAAATGTTTCATAATCTTCTCTATCTGCGTGTTGAAAGATGAGATATAGAAATGATGCCTGAAGAAAAGTCAAGAATGGAAAATCCTATGTGTGTAATGATATGAAAAGTGAGGAATATGATAGAAAATAAAGTGCATACTTCCTAATCTCAATACTTATATACCCTGGCCAGGTATATGATTATTGTAGATAAGGCAAGTATGAAACTCTTAGATTGCTATCTTTTTTATTACTCTGATAAAGTAGTCATTCTGAAACAATCTAGAGAGTATAATGGAATTAAAAAGGAAGAGCTTAGTGGATATTTTCAACAAACTGTGTGAATTCTGTGGATATTTTCAACAAACTGTGTGAACTTGCTCCGTGGATATTTTCAACAAACTGTGTGAACTTGCTCCGTGGATATTTTCAACAAACTGTGTGAACTTGCTCCGTGGATATTTTCAACAAAATGTGTGAACTTGCTCCGTGGATATTTTCAACAAACTGTGTGACCTTGCTCCGTGGATATTTTCAACAAACTGTGTGAACTTGCTCCGTGGATATTTTCAACAAACTGTGTGAACTTGCTCCGTGGATATTTTCAACAAACTGTGTGAACTTGCTCCGTGGATATTTTCAACAAACTGTGTGAACTTGCTCCGTGGATGTTTTCAAAACAAATTACTCAGTGAACTTGCTCAGTGAATATTGAAATATCTGTGTTAGGACATATATGTTTCTCTTTTTATTCTTGAGTGATGTTGGAAGTATGTTCTTTTATGCTTCTTCCTTTCAATAATATGAGCATCACATGTTATGGGTTTATGCTTTGCGTAAACATTGATGAGGTTGAACTAATGAAAGGAACTTTTTGTGGAATCACAGAGTTCATGATATCTCCATGATATTAAGATGATATGTGGAGACTTGAGGACATGATTAATGAATAATCTGTCCCTCCTTTTCCTGGGATTTCGAGGACGAAATCCTTGTTAGGGGTTTATAATTTGTAACATCCCTGACCTGGGTTATGAATTAAACCTAGATGTATTGCCTAATAAGGCTGAGTATATTCTTAACCTTACCTTGGGAAAAGTAATTAGGGCTCATGAGGAACTTATGTTTCAATTTTGGTCCTGTTTGGACAATGTTGAAGCAATGTTTGCTTATTTTGGACTAAAGTGCAAATTGCCCAAATTGGAGGGGTTAAATTGCAAATGTTGCATGATAAGATGTTCCTCTGATGTCGTGACATCATAAGAATGAATATGATGTAGTGGTAAGGTTTCTACAAGTCTGGACACCAAGATAGAGCTTGTTGGACAATGTTGTGCATTAAAACCCAGTTTTGGTGTAAAGTGCAATTTACCCAAAACCTAGGTTCCAATATGCAAATTACCACTTCAATAAGGTCCGTAATGTTTCTTTGCATCATGTAGAGTAATGAAAATGAGTGGGGCATCTCATTTGAATTAAGTTGGAGGAGAGAGAATCTTGATATAAAAATAATCAAGATTTAATCATAAGTGAAACCCTAATTCAATTTAGGGAAAAAATGAATGTATTAATTAAAGGGCCTTCAACCAAACTTTTATTGGTTGATTTTGAATAAGGATGGACGTTCTTTTGCCAAGATAAAGAACGAAAATATCTTAAGGAGGTGAAATTCCACTCACCTTATTATAAGGAAAAGAAAACCCACTCACATATGGATATTAATATAATAAGCATTAAGGTGCTTAATTTGATTTTCTTTAAATCATGGATAATGGAGAGGAATAAGAGAAAATGAAGATAGCCTCGTCCTTAAGGTTTTTGTGGGGAATTTGAGGGGGAAGAGGCGGCACCAATTTTGGAATTAAATGCATTTTAATAATGCATTTTCTCTTTCATTGAATTTTTATAAAAAGACCTTTTCCTAGCCAAATGAAAGGCTATTTCGACCCCACTTCTTCTCTTAGCTTGGAAAACCACCAAGGAATCCAGGGAGGACCAGGAGGACGAACCCCAACCTGTAGGTAAGGTTCTTGATCCATTTCACCTTGATTCTATGGTGGAAATCGAAAATAAATTATTGATTTCTTATTATTTCGATCTCCTCTTCAACCCTAGCCAACTTTTTCATCCAAAAGCTTGAGGACGAGCCTAGGGGGAGTTGCAAGAGCTTCATCCACCATTAATGGCGTGAGCTTGGAGATTTGGAGATCAATTGGAGGCGGGTTTTATAACTTAAACCCTTAAACATTGCTAATGCATCAATTATCTATGCTTTGTTGATTGATTTCTTCAATTTTATACACTTTGGTTTCTTTGCTGCAAATTCCATCAAGAACAGTTGCTGTTCTTGGGTGCACGAAGGAATATGATGATGACATCATCATAAGCAAGTACCTCACCAAATATCTTGGGAGAAAACGATCTCAATGGTTGGGACCAAACGGGTTCACCAAAACCGTTTGGTGACCAAACGTGTTGCAAACTGTTTGGTGGAAAACGGGTTCAAACCCGTTTGAAAGAGTTGACCAAGCGTTTACCGTTTGGGAAGATCGTTCCTAATTATGTAGGATAATGACCCTCCAAATTTGAGGGGTTAACTCCAAAGGAATCATAGGTTGAAGGCCAATCAATTAGACAAATCGAATTGAATTAAGTGCTGATTTTCAACCTGATTAACTTGAGCTGCTTGGGAAAACGGGTTCAAGACAGTTTGAGTGAGTTGACCAAGCATTGATCGTTTGGGATTCCTGTGCATAATGATGTTGGTTAATGAACCTCCAAATTTTAGGGGTTAACTCAAAAGGAATCATAGGTTGAAGGCTAATCAATTAGGAAAACCTAATTGGATTAAGTGCTGATTTTCAACCTGATTAACTTGACCTGCTTGAACAAACGGGTTCAAGACCGTTTGAGTGAGTTGACCAAGCATTGACCGTTTGGTATTACTTTTCATAATTATGTTGGTTAATGACTCTACAAATTTGAGGGTTTAACTCCAAAGGAATCGTGAGTTGAAGGCTATTCAATTAGGCAAACCCTAATTGAAAACAGTGCTGAAATTCGAATGAGTTAAGTTGAGATTTTGGGTTGATTAGCCCAAACGGGTTCAAGACCGTTTGGGGATCATCCAAACGGGTTCAAGACCGTTTGGTGGTCACCCATGACCGTTTGGAGGTCTAGGGTTGAGTATGGTTAGGTGTTTGAAGGCCTAAAGGTACCAAGTTGATCTGCAATAAATTGCTGAATTGGTGAGCACTTCAATGATCCAAACCCTACTTGGATGGCTTGGTTTTGAGTTATTTGATGGGAAAACGGTCTCAAGACCATTTGGAGGTCATCCAAACTACCTCAAGACCGTTTGGGTTCCGGTCATACCCAATTTGGATGATGGTTGAATAGTTTCAAAGTAACTAGTCTTACATTGATTAGTGTTGTTGAATCATCGATTCTAAACCCTAATTCAATTGAATCAAACCCTAATTGATGACCAATTGAGGGTCAATTGAGGGTCAAATCAGTTGAAGGTTGACCTATTTAACTCAATTGAAGTATGAGTATAGGTCCAATTGATGATTGGTTCCATGAATTCAATGATTGAAGGAATCAACATTGAAAATCCTAATTCAATTGGGTATCTTATGTAATGGAGGTCCAATGTGATTGAATCTCTTGAGATTTAAGATGATGAATGATCCATTGATCCAATTATGATTAGTAATGATTATCAATGAAGGTACAAAGGTTGAAACCCTAATAGTACCTAAGAGATTAGTGCCAATTAAGGGATGAATCCCTAATTGCTTATAGGATCAATGACTTGATACACTATGTTAATCATAGTTGTATGTACTCGAATGAAGGGTTGATATGACCTAATCAAGTTGAGAAGTGGATAGCATGAATTCATACATTAATACGATTCATGTGGTGGTTAAGGGTTATGATCCTTAAGTAAAGAGATCATGAAACCCTAAACATGAACATAAACCCTAATCGACAGGGTTATTGAGTTGAAACCCTAGTTGAGGGTGTATCCTTGTGAAACCCTAGTTGAGGGTGTATCCTTATGAACCCTGGTTGAGGGTGTATCCTTGTGAAACCCTAGTTGAGGGTGTATCCTTATGAACCCTGGTTGAGGGTGTATCCTTGTGAAACCCTAGTTGAGGGTGTATCCTTATAAACCCTGGTTGAGGGTGTATCCTTGTGAAACCCTAGTGGAGGGTGTATCATTGTGAACCCTGGTTGAGGGTGTAACCTTGTGAAACCCTAGTGGAGGGTGTATCATTGTGAACCCTGGTTGAGGGTGTATCCTTGTGAAACCCTAGTTGAGGGTGTATCATTGCGATTGTTGATAGGCAACTTTATAATAAAGTTATGCCTTAAACTAAGATAAGTCCATATCATGTGAGATAGCTGGACAATTCTAATGTGTGGCCTATGCATTATATGCTAAGGGTGAGTATTCTGTGATGGAATGTATTAAGAGGGGAAATACCTTAATACAAGATAAAGTTGGTTAACTCAAGAGGGTCTGAATTAATGAGAAATGGGGAACCCTAACCCTAATTTGGGGAAAAGGGAATGATAAGCCCTGTTTGATAGTGAACCCTAATTCCTGGTTAAGGAATGATGGTGTTACTATTGTATCACATGATGTGATGAATATCTTGTATGACTGTTATCATGCCTAATAACCATGCAAGTATGATGAGATGATGAATATATCCAAGTTTGGGCTGTGACATTTATATAATAAATGTCGATTGGCTTTTTGTGCGTTGATGTTGTTGTTGCTTAATAAAAGTAACAATGTGTATGGATTTTATGAACCATGTGAATAAGTTGTTGCCTAGTGAGAGGTGACAAGATGTGAATGGTCTTATGAACCATGTGAATAAGTTGTTGCCTAGTGAGAGGTGACAAGATGTGAATGGCCTTGTGAGCCATGTGAATAAGTTGTTGCCTAGTGAGAGGTGACAAGATGTGAATGGCCTTGTGAGCCATGTGAATAAGTTGTTGCCTAGTGAGAGGTGACAAGATATGAATGGCCTTGTGAGCCATGTGTGATGCTTGGGTAACAAGTATCATGTTTCTTTGTAGCATTTGTGTTAATAAGTTATGCAAGAAAACTTGGCTGATGTTACATTTCTGTTATATATCTATAGTTCGTTGATGATTATTCATATCTGTTGTATTCATTACAAGTAGATGGATGAACTATGAGTCTACCATGGGTAGATGCAATGCTCTTATTGAAAATGGAGATTTTCTTATTCTGTCTATGAAGAATAATTCTACCTAATAATGTAAAAGTAACCCCTGCTTAGTTTAATTTCATAATCTGCTATAATAATGTTTCTGGAGGAGAGTTATATCTCTCGCTGGGGCAATTTACAATTGTCTCACCCCCGTGGGAAACATTTTTAGGTATGCATGAAAGGCAGAGCAGAAACCCTAGAATAGGGAAAGAGCAGCAGCAACAGCAACAGCATGGACAGCAATACTATCTCAGGTGGAGATATTGTCTGTCTAGTCATATAGATAGTAGTCCTATGTGTCATCTCTGTACTCTCAGGTCCTCGAAGTGTTTAGTCAATGTTTTTGATATATCCGTCTAAGATTTTGGCTTGATGCCTCGAGATTTGTATGCTGCCTGCATATATGTTTATAAGGCAGCTGATGATGTAGTCTCTGGAAAGAGATGGTACATGATATGTACGTTTGAAACAGAATGTATATGATATACAATGGCATTTGTTGGAAAAGATTTCCTATGTGTGGATCTCTTTGCAAAAAGTTTTAATTTTTAGTGATTTTCACTAATCTGCTGCTTGATGAACGCTTCCGCATTAGTTAATCTTGTTTTCACGAGACGATCGTTACAATTTAGTGGTATCAGAGCTCTAGGTTCGCTGAGTCTATAGAGACATAGGAATAAGGTTGTAGAGTCTGTTCTAAGTGTCTTCCAGTTTATCTGATAGTATCTTTTACTCATATAGGAAAAGAAGAACTTGAAGATGTCTGGACCACATGAAGAACATGCTGCTGAGGGCAGCACTGCTGCACCAGGAGAAGGTGCAAGAGACCAGAATAGGGAAGGGCCTGTACCTGAACAGCCCCAGATTGACCCAGCTGCGATAGAAAATCCAGCTCTCCATGCTCTATTTGAGAAATTCCTGACAGCCATGACACATATGGCAGACAGGATGCCACCACCTGCACCTAGGGCACCAGCCCATTATGAGGGTTATGGAGCCGACAAGACTTTAGAGAGACTTCGCCGGGTTGGAGCCATAGACTATGCTGGTACATCTGATCCAACAGATGCTGATCTATGGCTGAAAGAGCTGGAAAAGGCTTTCAGGATCCTTGATATTTCTGAAGCTGAAAAGGTAAGACATGCTGTATACCTCCTGAAAGGAAGTGCTAGCCATTGGTGGATGATAGAGGAAGATAAGAGACCAGGTGAAGAAATTGGATGGGAGGTTTTTCGACGAGAATTCGTCACTAGATACTTTCCTAAGACGTATCTAGATGAGAAGATATCTCAATTTGAGAAGATCAAATAAGAACGTTAGCGAATATGAAACTAAGTTCATGGAGTTGTTGCGGTTTTGTCCGCAAATGGAAGTTAGTGATGAGGAAAGAATTCGGCGTTTTGAGAAGGGATTGAACGCTGAACTAACCACTCCTGTGTCTGCTTTAGAGAACAGGGAGAGGTTTGCCACCTTTGTGGAGTTGGTAAGGAGAATAGAGAGGTCTGAAATTAAGAAACGACAGACTAGTGGTAAGAAGGTGTACACCCAGACCCAAGAACAAAGGTCTGAAAGTTTTAAGAAACCGAGATTTTCTACATCGGCAGCATCATCAAGATTCCATACCCAGACACAATGGATGTCAAGTAGGGATAGGGATCGTAGTAATGTTCCAAACAGAGCCTCTGACATAGCATAAACATCGGTGACTGGATCTCACCGACAATTTCTTCCCAGGACATGTTACCAATGTAGACAACCAGGACATCTGGCAAGGGATTGTCCAGACAGGAATTCGAGGATGACTCAACCTCAGGGGCAGAGTCAATATAGCTTACAAAGGAGGCAATTTTCTAGTAACAATAGAGGACGTGGACAGACGTCCCAGACAGGTCAGATAAAATAGTTTTGTTTTGATACTACATTTCATGATTCTGTGTGCTAAAGATATGAAAGTAGTTGTTTTTGAACCTCCTTTGACTAGTCCTATGAGGACACAAGGGAGATGAGAATTTATATCTTACTCAGTGTTCCTTAAAATGTTTCATAATCTTCTCTATCTGCGTGTTGAAAGATGAGATATAGAAATGATGCCTGAAGAAAAGTCAAGAATGGAAAATCCTATGTGTGTAATGATATGAAAAGTGAGGAATATGATAGAAAATAAAGTGCATACTTCCTAATCTCAATACTTATATACCCTGGCCAGGTATATGATTATTGTAGATAAGGCAAGTATGAAACTCTTAGATTACTATCTTTTTTATTACTCTGATCAAGTAGTCATTCTGAAACAATCTAGAGAGTATAATGGAATTAAAAAGGAAGAGCTTAGTGGATATTTTCAACAAACTGTGTGAACTTGCTCCGTGGATATTTTCAACAAACTGTGTGAACTTGCTCCATGGATATTTTCAACAAACTGTGTGAACTTGCTCCGTGGATATTTTCAACAAACTGTGTGAACTTGCTCCGTGGATATTTTCAACAAACTGTGTGACCTTGCTCCGTGGATATTTTCAAAAAACTGTGTGAACTTGCTCCGTGGATATTTTCAACAAACTGTGTGAACTTGCTTTGTGGATATTTTCAACAAACTGTGTGAACTTGCTCCGTGGATATTTTCAACAAACTGTGTGAACTTGCTCCGTGGATGTTTTCAAAACAAATTACTCATTGAACTTGCTCAGTGAATATTGAAATATCTGTGTTAGGACATATATGTTTCTCTTTTTATTCTTGAGTGATGTTGGAAGTATGTTCTTTTATGCTTCTTCCTTTCAATAATATGAGCATCACATGTTAGGGGTTTATGCTCTGCGTAAACATTGATGAGGTTGAACTATTGAAAGGAACTTTGTGTGGAATCACAGAGTTCATGATATCTCCATGATATTAAGATGATATGTGGAGACTTGAGGACATGATTAATGAATAATCTGTCCCTCCTTTTCCTGGGATTTCGAGGACGAAATCCTTGTTAGGGGTTTATAATTTGTAACATCCCTAACCTGGGTTGTGAATTAAACCTATATGTTTTGCCTAATAAGGCTGAGTAGATTCTTAATCTTACCTTGGGAAAAGTAATTAGGGCTCATGAGGAACTTATGTTTCAATTTTGGTCCTGTTTGGACAATGTTGAAGCAATGTTTGCTTATTTTGGACTAAAGTGCAAATTGCCCAAATTGGAGGGGTTAAATTGCAAATGTTGCATGATAAGATGTTCCTCTGATGTCGTGACATCATAAGAATGAATATGATGTAGTGGTAAGGTTTCTACAAGTCTGGACACCAAGATAGAGCTTGTTGGACAATGTTGTGCATTAAAACCCAGTTTTGGTGTAAAGTGCAATTTACCCAAAACCTAGGTTCCAATATGCAAATTACCACTTCAATAAGGTCCCTAATGTTTCTTGGCATCATGTAGAGCAAAGAAAATGAGTGGGGCATCTCATTTGAATTAAGTTGGAGGAGAGAGAATCTTGATATTAAAATAATCAAGATTTAATCATAAGTGAAACCGTAATTCAATTTAGGGAAAAAATGAATGTATTAATTAAAGGGCCTTCAACCAAACTTTTATTGGTTGATTTTGAATAAGGATGGACGTTCTTTTTCCAAGATAAAGAACGAAAATATCTTAAGGAGGTGAAATTCCACTCACCTTATTATAAGGAAAAGAAAACCCACTCACATATGGATATTAATATAATAAGCATTAAGGTGCTTAATTTGATTTTCTTTAAATCATGGATAATGGAGAGGAATAAGAGGAAATGAAGATTGCCTCGTCCTTAAGGTTTTTGAGGAGAATTTGAGGGGGAAGAGGCGGCACCAATTTTGAAATTAAATGCATTTTAATAATGCATTTTCTCTTTCATTGAATTTTTATAAAAAGGCCTTTTCTCTTTCATTGAATTCAACATGTATCAAAATTTACAGAATTAGGTCAAGAATTAGTATTCAATCACAAATGTATCCTGCTCCCTCCTTACCAATTGGATAAAAGCAAGGCCACGACCGTGTGGGCTGGCCACGGCCGTAGCTGTGTTGGCCTACCACGGCCGTGTTGGCCAGCACGGCCGTGGTCAGCCAACACAACCACAGCCATGACCAGCCCACACGGTCGTGGCCTTGCTGTAATCCATTTGGTAAGAAGAGGGAGCAGGAAGAAGAAGAGGTGGAGGAAAAAGAAGGGCATTAGCCTACCTGGGCAGGAAAGGAGCGACTTGGAGAGCAGGGGCAGGTGCCAGAGCAACGCACGAACGGCGAGAAGGAGAAGGAGCAGGAGCAGGAGAAAGCTCAGGCAGCTGGCGAGGATCTCTAGAGAGCGGCAACGTCGACCAGTAGGTGCAGAGCAGGCGCGGCGAGCAGAGAGGGTGGGCGAGTATCTGATCGAGCTAGGGCGGCGGCCGGCCTGGAGCGCAGTGGCCGGAGGACCAGCAAACGGCGGCGATGGAGACGAGCGGCGGCACAGGAGCGGTGAGCAGAGGAATCATTGTCGGAACTTAAACCTTCAATCGAGATGAATGAAACAGAGAAAGGGGAAGAGTCGGGCTCGCGCGGGTGCTATTTAGATAACATTAGGTGTCGATTATCAAATAAAACCGACACATAAAACTAAAGGTGTCGGTTCTACAGAAAAACCGATACCTATTCTCAATGATAGTCATCGATTTTAACTAGAAAAAAACCGACGTCTATCTACATATGCCGATTAAAAAAATTGTTCTCGATTAATGACCATAGTCGTCAGTTTCTTTCAAAAACCGACGCCCAAAGGGTGTGAAAATTTTCCCGCGAATAGCGCGGGAAAACCCATAAGCGTCGATCATTGTTCTAAAACCAATGACCAAAATGTGCCCAATTTTTGTCTCGCGAATAACCTTTAGTCGTCGGTTTATTAGTTAATAACTGACGCCATATGTTAAATTTTAGAGGCAATTTTTTTCGCTGGAAATTTTGGATTTGGCGGTTATTTTTAGGCGTCAGTTTTTTATTAAGGAATCGACACTGAATAAAAGCGATACCCGTGTCTGGTCTCCCTTCACAGATTGATGTCGGTTTATTTTATAAACCGACACTTTATTGTTTAGGTGTCGGTGTATTTATACAATCGATGCCTTTAAAAGTGACGTTATAAGCCATTTCTGTAGTAGTGCCAATTTATATAGTAATTAAGAAACCTAGAGCATAAAATTATAATGGATCCCCATAATCATCGACGACATAACATAGCTATGCCAAAGAGGGACATAGTTCCACAATAGATGCACACCATGCAAATGGTTGATGCTCTTGTACTAACCAGCTACAATTTAGTGTTAGGACGCTTAAATATCAACATGTTCACTTGCACGTCAATACAACACATAGTGCCATCTTTGAGGCATTATAGTAGCACCATAAACACTTTATTATCAATCATGACACATCATGCAAATAGAGAGGACATATCATATAACTACAATTACAATCAAATCATAGACTTAAATAAAAAATACCTCAATTAAATTTTGGTGCAAATTTTTGAGTCTTTGGCTTCATAGCTATAACATATTCATATTTTTCTATAGAATATAAAATGCCACTTAGTCAATGCAAATCTCTATCTATGCATGGACGGGATAAGACGTCCACAACTATTGAGGTTCCAAGAAGTTTGGCCCAATACGACTTGAACTACATATTTGGGAGGTTTGCTTGGTGGTACACCATCCATGTGATTCAAGAGTTTAAGTCAGAAGTGTAGGCTTTTAAATATATATTTAGTTTTCTTTTAGAAGGTTTGATTTAATAAGAATTACGATGGCAGAGTGCTGGTGAAGGATGATGATGCCAAGAATGAATGGAGAAATTACTTCCATAAGCTTTTCAATGAAGATAATGAATAATGTAAGAGACTCATATGATATAAAACCAGAGATATCATTCCACATGATGAGTTTCACTATTTGAGGTCAAAAATTCTTTGAAAGTGTAACATCCCTGACCTGGGTTATGCTTAACCCTTGATGTTTTGTCTTAATGAAGTCGATTATATGCTTGCTCTTATCTCTTGAAAAGTAATTAAGGCACAAGAGGAACTTATATTTCAATTTCAGTCCTTTCTGAAAAATGTTGAAATAATGTTTTACTTACTTTGGACTAAAGTGCAAATTACCCAAGTTAAGGGGTTAAATAGAAAATTGTGCATGGTGAAATGTTCCTCATGAGTTTAAGCATCATGAGAATGAAGATGATGCAGAGGTATGGCTTGGGAAATCCTGAGTACCAAGAGAGAACTGATAAAGCAATGTTTGTGCATTAAAACCTAGTTTTGGTGTAATGTGCAATTTACCCAAAATCTAGGGTTCAATATGCAAAATACCACTTCTAGAGGGTCCCTAATTATTCTTGGCATCATGTAGAGGCAATAAAATCATAGGGACACCTCATTTGAATCATTTTGGAAGAGAGAGAATCTTGATATTAAAATAATCAAGATTTAAGCATAATTGGAACATTATTTCAATTTAATGCAAAAATAAATATATTAATTGAAGTACCTTCAACCAAAAACAAGATGGTTGAATTTGCATAAGTGTGAACGTCTTGGTGCCTTGCAAAGGCCACGAAATATCTAAAAGCAAGTGGATAACCCACTCACTTTAAATAAAGAAAAGTAATATCCACTAATTTTTGGATATTATTATTATAAGGGTTAAGGTGCTTAATTTGTTTTTCCTTTAATTCATGGATAATGAAGAGGATTGCAAATTAAAAGAAGGTGGCTTCGTGGGCAAGGAGTTGAGGGGAGTGTGTGGCATCAAGTTGGGGAGTTGAAGGAATTTTATAAACTTTCTCTCTCCTTGAAAATCCTTTATATGTATCCCATTTTCCACTCAACCAAGGACTCTTTTTCGAAAATTCTTTCTTGCTTGCCTTGGGCGAGCTCAAGGGGACTAAGGAGCGACAGGAGGACGAGTTCCAACCTGTAGGTAAGCTTCTTGATCACTTTCAACCATGATTTCATGGTGGAAATCGAAAATAAATGATGGATTTCTTCTTTTCTTCCATCAATCTTCAATTCTAGCCATTCTTTTTCACTCAAAGCTTAAGGATGAGCTTGGGATAGTGGAAGGTGTTGCTTTCACCATTAAAGACGTGGAGGTTGAGGCTTTGAATCTCAATTGAAGGCAAGTTATATAACTTGAACCCTTAATATAATTATTGCATTCAATTCCTTATCTATTGATGATTCTTTCTTCATTCTCGGAATTGTATTTGATTGATTGTTGCAATCACCATGAAAATTACAGCAAGCTTTGTGGGTTTATAGCTTGATGATGATGACATCATCATAAGCACACACCTCCACAAATATCCTTTGCAAACAGTTTCATGAACTTGAGACCAAACGGTCTCAAGATCATTTGAAATCAAACGGTCTCAAGACCATTTGGGATCAAACAATCTTCAGACCGTTTGGAGTTCAGTGATGGATGAAATGGATGATGATCCAATGGCTTGATTTGAATTAGTTTCAAAATATTCAACATTTGAAGGTCCATCAATTATCAACCCTAGATCGGGTTATTGTTGAAACCCTAATTGGTTTCCATGTGTTTTCATTGTTTGGTTTGGGTCAAACGGTCTCAAGACCATTTGACACCAAACGGTCTCAAGACCGTTTGGGGCCAAACGACCTCAAGACCGTTTGAGGTCAGGTCATGCCCAAATTGAATGATGGTCCATTGATTTTAATGCAGTTAGTTTCATAATATCATCAATTAAAGGTCTATCGATTACAAACCCTAATTCAATAGGGTTTTAAAACCCTAAGTGATGTTCAATTGAAGGATGAATCAATTGAAGGGCGATTCATTAATACAATTGAAGGATGATACATAAGTGCGGATGATGAGTGGTTTAATGGTTCAATTGATGAGAGGATCAACCATTGAAACCCTAGAATCAATTTGATGGTTGAGACCATTTTTGGTCCATTCGGTTTTGAGGTAGTTTGGACCAAACGGTCTCAAGACCGTTTGGGACCAAATGATCCCAAACCGTTTGGGGACTCAATCGATCTCAAGAACATTTTGTTAAACAGTTTCAAGGGTATGTGTTAAACGGTTTCAAACCGTTAAGGACTCAGACGACCAAGACCGTTTGGAGGTCTAAACGGTCTTAGACCGTTTGGAGGTCATTCAAGTAAGACCGTTTGGGGTCTGGTTGGTCAAGATCATTTGGAGAGTAATTAACCAAAACCGAGTGAACACATAAGTTGATTAAACGATTTCAATATTGATTGGCTTAAATGGTTTCAAAGTATTTAAGGTCAGTGTGACCAAGACCGTTTCGGGTCTAAGTGACCAAGACCATTTGAGGGTCAATTGGTCAAACCAAGTTGGATACCTAATGAGATCAAAGGTCAATTAACAATGTGATTATTAAATGATAAAAATCAAAGGTGGTTTCAGTGGTTAACCCTAACTGTGTGTGCTTAAATGATGAATTGACCTAGATCAGTCCTGAAGTACCCAACATCATAGAGAGAATGAGGGAGAGAGAGAGGAATGATTAAGCTCCAATTCTCTCATTGATGAATAAAATATATAATAAGGGTCTGACCCATGATGATGAGATCATGAAACCCTAATTGGAAAGATTAATGAATCCTAACCCTAATTTAGGGCAAAGCTGAGTGCAACCCTAATCTAAGGTGACGGTGTAACCCTAATAATGGGTAATGGAATATGAAACCCTAATTGGGATGAATAAGTAAACCCTAATTATGGGTAATGAATGAGAAACCCTAATTGGGATGAATAGTGAACCCTAATTTCGGATAAAGCTATGTGAAACCCTAATTCAGGGTTATGATGTGTAATCCCTAATATAGGGTGATGAATGTGATACAAAACCCTAATCCATGGTGATGTTATGTAATGCTACAGTAAACCCTAATTTGGGTAGAAGGACATGATAAACCCTAATCTGATGTGAATAGTGCATTCTAACCCTAAATTGGGTAAGAGGATGTAATAAACCCTAATACAGGGTAATGCTATGTGAAACCCTAACATAAGGTAATGCTATGTGAAACCTTAATCAATGTAATGTTATGTGAATCCCTAAACACAAGGTAATGCTATGTGAAACCCTAATACAGGGTAATGCTATGTGAAACCCTAACATAGGGTAATGCTATGTAAAACCCTAATACAAGGTGATGCTATGTGAAACCCTAATACAAGGTAATGCTATGTGAAACCCTAACATAAGGTAATGCTATGTGAAACCTTAATACAGTGTAATGTTATGTGAATCCCTATACACAAGGTAATGCTATGTAAAACCCTAATACATGGTGATGCTATGTGAAACCCTAATACATGGTGATGCTATGTGAAACCCTAATATAGGGTAATGCTATGTGAAACACTAACCTAAGGTAATGCTATGTGAAACCTTAATAAAATGTAATGTTATGTGAATCCCTAAACACAAGGTAATGCTATGTAAAACCCTAATACAGGGTAGTGCGATGTGAAACCCTAAAACATGGTAATGCTATGTAAAACCCTAATACAGGGTGATGCTATGTGAAATCCTAATATAGGGTAATGCTATGTGGAACCCTAATACAAGGTAATGATGTGTGAAACCCTAATACAGGGTGATGCTATGTGAAATCCTAGCACCAAGTGATCCTATGTGAAACTCAAATATAGAGAGATGAGTTATGAATGTAATAAGAAAATCCTAAATTGAAACCCTAACCCAAAACAGGGAATAGTGGTCTTACCCTTGTATTGCATGGTACTGATATGTAATGGATATAATTGTTATCATGAGTACCAATCATGCATGTATGTTGAGATGATGAGCATAACCAGGTATGAGCTATGATGTTCTATATATTAAAAATGTTTTATAGGCCTTATAAGCCTTCATATGCGTTATTGCTTAGTGAGAGGTAACTTGAAATTAATGAGTCCTGTGTGCCATATGATGTTTTAATTATTGAAATTATTTATGGGCTTCATAAGACATAATATGCCTTGTTGCCTATTAAGGGGTAACAAGAGGTGATATGAGCTTTGTGAACTATGTGGAATGCTTGTGTAGTAAGAATCATAATTTCCTTGGTCAGATGACTTGAATGTATTAGTTACCTAATAAGTGGTAATAAGTGTTCTATGATAAACTGATGGTTGAATACCCATATTCCATAATTAAGGGTTGATGTTACTCTGCTTAGTGAATCCTAGAAGGATCAATGTTATACATTGTTTTAACTCCTTATGGTATAAATGATAGACTAATTTATCAAGATTATAGCTGAAATGCTTTGAATAAGAATATTGCTCTAATTGATTTAGAGACTGAACTAGCTGCTATTAAATATAAATTTCCTTTGCTCAGTGTTAATCAAATAACTGTAATAATAATGTTCTTGGCGGAGAGTTATATCTCTCGCTGGGGCAATTTACAATTGTCTCACCCCCGTGGGATCCACATTTTTAGGTGGACGCCGACAAGGAAATAGAGATCACATAGCAGGGGAAGAGCAGCAACAACACCAGGAATAGCAGTGAATTTTCAGATGGAGACACTGGCTATCAAGTTTTGTATATGTGTGAATAGAGTCCTATGTGTCATCTCTGTACTCTCAGGTCCTTGGAGTCCGTAGTTGGTTTTAATGAATCGATCCAAGATTTTTGTCTTGGTGCCTCAATGTTCTTATTCTGTCTGTATACAGTTTAACAGAACAATTGATGTTGTAATCCTCAAGATGAGATAATGCAAGATATGCACTAGTGAACCAGAATGAAATCAAATTACTTTGGTTCTTTTCGAAAGAGTTGTTCTTTGTGGATTTCTTTGAAAAATGTTTTAATTTTTAGTGATTTTCAATAATCCGGTGTTAATGAATGTTTCCGCTTAAGTAAATCATGTTTTTGTGATCGGTGTGTCACAGAAAGAGATGAAGACGAGAAAGGCATGAGAATTGGGCATTATTTCAAATGGTGTATGGAAGAGTATGTGGGACAAAAGAGTATGTGGTTAAAAAATTTCTTTAACAAAATTATGAAAACCAAGAAGATATCAGGATTAGTGGAGAAGTAGTATTATAGTCCCCATCTATAAGAACAAAGGAGATGTTCAGATCTGCACAAACTATAGAGGTATCAAGTTAATGAGTCACACTATTAATCCTTGGGAGAGGACTATTGAGCAGAGCCTAAGCTCTATAACACAAATATCAAACAACCAATTTGGTTTCATACTTGAAGATCAAAAACATATGCTATTTTTCTGACAAAGAGGCTTATGGTTAAGCATAGAGAATGCAAAGAGGATCTTCTCTATTGATTTAGAAAAGGCTTATGATCGAGTACCTAGGGAAGTGTTGTAGATAGTTATGAAGAATAAGGGTGTACCAATCCAATACATTGACTTGATTATATACATGTATGATAGCTCAACTGCAAGTGTGAAGACTCCTGGAGAAGAGACACTAACATTTTCTATCATAGTTGGGGGTACACCAATGATCCATACTCAACCATGTCTATTCATTCTTGTTATGGATGAGTTAACAAAGGATATGTTCGGGATGATATTTTTTGAGGTATGTTATTTGCTGAGGACATTGTGTTGATTGACCAAACTAAAGATAAATGATAAAGTTGAATTTTGGAGAAACACATTGGTATCAAATGGACTGATGATTATTAGGAGTAAAACTGAGTATATGCATTGCAATTCCAACCAATCTCACACTGTGAATGGTGGAGCCAAGTTGTGATAAATATCATGTTTGCGATACTCCTAAGAAAAAAAACAATAGGTTTCTTATGCTTCCACTCATGTGCTACAAGAATTGTGGTGTTGCAAGTTTTGTGCGGATCCATTATCAAAGGTAGTATATAAATGGGCGAATTCATGCTTAGCATTCTAAACCATGCCATACAATATTTCATTTTAGAGTTGGAATAACTGAATATCACATTTGGCAACTGGTTTAGTGTGTAGGAACATAGGATCGTTCGATTACCTTATGTAATAAAGTGGATATCCTCGATATTAGGAACTTACTCATCATAATATCCACATTCAAGGGAGCAGAACAATTCGATATAAACCTGAGTCTAGAACACAAAATTAAGTTAAGTGATTTGTTTATTTGTAGCGTTAATCTTTGATGCACATTGCCAAGGTCATTAAAGATTGATATTATTTCATTAGATGATTGGACCGTAAGTATTATTCTCAGTTTGTCAATAGCGGCGTCCTCTGGTAAATCCCTGTTGTCCTCTGTATGGCCTAATCAACTTATACCCTACATTCTTCCAACAGTCCAAAATGGAAGTATTGCCTTCTCCCCAATTCTATTGAGGATGTCAAGATGAGGAAGTGCATCTTGGCTCTTGGGTTCAAGTTGTGTCATTGCTTGTTGCACAGCAAGTGCTACTACCCTGTTTGATCGCCTTTATGTTGCCCTCGTGATTGCAAAAGCTACCCTAAACAAGTCATATCCTGTAATATTCTAATTAGATGAGACGGACTGGGATCTAAGGTTTTAAAAAAAACACATGTTTTGTATTTTCATACATTACTTACTGACACAATTCTACTTATAAGGCTGAACATGTCATAATCTAAATACCAATATAAGTATGTGATCGCAGAATAGTGCGGATCACATTACATGCACAGCTGACGGAATATAGACAACAACTTTTCCTTAGCAAAGTCAGTAGGATTTATTGTACATTCGCCCTCTACGAACAGGCAGAAACGAAATTTGCATTCAGTATAATATACATACATAAATAACAATTTAATGCATCTGGGAATGTCCTTCGACGGCCGTTATCGGTAAGGAAGCTGGCGGCAAATGTTGGTAATGCTTAACAAAGTTTCTGAGGGTGAATTTTGTGTAGATGCAGATTACAACCATGGTTCCGGCGCCTGTCAGGAAGTGGCACAGTAAGGCCGGGAGCATCCCCACAACTGCTCCATGGTACAATGCGCTGATGCCGGCGAAGCAGCAGGTAGTGAAGAACCCGGTTGCCATGTCTTCCCTTACGATCGCCTCCGCGAAATTCATACAAGGCGACATCAACCAAAACCCGGCGACGGGTAGTTGCTGGCCCTGGCTGACTGTGTCGAGTATGGCAATGGCGAGAAACACAAGGCAGACGGTCCAGACCATCTCTTGGCGGAGGAGGAAGATATGGATGAAAAGCCTGGTCGGCTTCTCAATGGCATCAAGCCACCACAGCCACGACGGGAGGACGGCGGAGGCAGCGCCCAGAGCCTGGAGGACGAGGTGGTAGCCCTGGCGAGCTAGGTTCTGGTAGAAGATAGCGCTTGCCATATGCCGCCAGGTGAGGCGGGTGTTGCAGAGGAGTGTGGAGCGGGTTAAAGGGTGATCGTAGACGATGATGTAGACATTTGTGAGAAGGATGGTAGGGAAGAGCATGCTCGAGAAGTAGGTATAGACTGGGAGAACCCCGAACCGCATCCACCATGAGTTGGAAGCTCCGGCGAGGCTGTCGCGGATGTAGGAAGTGGCTACAAGGAGGAACAGGATCGTGCAGAGAACTTCCCTCGGAGTCGCTTGCCATTGCCGGCGACGCAATCTAGCTGAAACGCTGTGAACGAAGTCCATCATATGTCATTCCGGCTCCTCTTTAGTGGGTGATCGATTTTGAGGATCGGAAGATTTGGAACAACACTATAAACCTCACCTTTCTGCGAGAAACACAGGAAACCAAGACGCGTTGCAGCGTTGGGTTTGTGGCGAAAGGATTGCGAAATTAACGGATGCATGAGTTGACTTTAATTTCTCGGTGGCTGTATCTGGCCAGACTGAAACTGGTTGCGTGGGAGGGCCGTCAAGTTGACTTTCTTGAGCAAATGATATGTGCTAGTTTGGTATCGAGAGGTACGAGATCAACTGATTCCGTTTTCTTAGCTATTCAAAATCATGCTACGGCCGGTGCTGACTTTAAACGACGAATGGAGGGGTCTGCAAGCAATGGGTCACTGTGGGAACCTGGAGGTTGCGTTGGAGACAAAGCTATAGCATTGACTTTCAGAGTTGCCTGGACAACATGAATTTCTCTATCAAATGATTGTTCTTCAATTTTTACAGACTTTTTAAAGGCTAGTTGGAATTGAGAGAAAAAGATTTCTCTCCCACTCTCATCTGTCCCACAACCAGTAAGGAAGGATAGATGTTCGAGAAGGTAGTAATCGGTAAAGGTTTCTTCGTTTTGTTCGAAACAGGGCCTCTTCACGGGCTAATTTAGTTGGGATAAAAAGTTGTATGCATAGTCCAAATATATAATATTAAAATTAATTGAATTAATATCAATTTTCTGTAAAAAACGTTCGCATATCAACTTGGAAGCGGTTAATTATCCGCGCTGCTGTTTAAGCGGATTTCTTCAATAAATCAATTTCTACTCAAACAGTGTGACACGCAACACACTTGTCCACAGTGTTTATGTATTCCCAGCTACCACTTAAATTCATGCAATGCAACACCTTGAACTACACGATACACAATTGAAATATTTAAATTTGATTTACCTGCAGCGAAATAAAAGTAATGCAGCTTTACTTGAATCATTCTAACTGTTTGTTTTGGAATTCCTACCATCGGTAAACCTTGCACCTAATAAAAAAAGCATGGGCAGACCTAATACCAAACTTTTACTATTCGACCAGACCGACGCCGCAGTGCACATAGAGGGATCACCTATGGTAAACTTCTTGATATTTGTTTCTGGACCACCGCACCACACTATATAGCCATCGTTAGACATGTGGAAGTCTAGACTACATATTCATAAAAAGTGATACCCATATTTAGATTTGCACTCACAAACATACCTGATTAACAGTTCACGAGCAGTATGTAAATTTTGACATTGTTATGCCCCTTTTCGTGTAATATTTTGCGTATTGTTTACACATTTTATGTATTCATCTTTATATAACTGTGTACTATGGATATTCATACCTTACACACACACACACACACACACACACACATATATATATATATATATATATATATATATATATATATATATATATATATATATATATATATATATATATATATATAAAGTAACTCTCCTAGCTAAGAAAGTAACTCTGCTGTAAAAAAAGTAACCATGGTGTCAAAAAAGTAACTCTGCTGGCAAAAAAAGTAACTATGTACAAAATATACAACAGATATATATAAGGACGGGTTTTTTTTATTTTGGAGGGGCAAATGATATTATTTTTGGCTCAAATTTTTTGGAGAGCTAGAAAAAATAGTCCTCTACAATTTCAAAATTTTTTTTTGAAAAAAAGTGATCGGAAGGGTGGGCGGGTAGCTACCTGCGCGGGCAATAAAGATGGGCCCTATATATATATATATATATATATATATATATATATATATTTACGACCAATACTAAGAAACTTACAAAGAACATCAAGTTTAAGAAGTCTAGCAGATAATAGAAATGTTAGAAACTATAAACTATATGAAAAATATATTTTAATGGACAAGAATGGATTATGACTACAATATTAATAGATTCAGGAGCAAGAGTTTCATTTATCCATTAGGAAATGATACCTTATATAGAAAAAATACCCATAAGAGCACCCTACACATATACGAATTTTGATGGACAAGAATATGAAATCACACAACAAGTTATTGTTCCAAGTGAAATACAAAATATAAGGATAGACATAATACTCTATCTGCAATCAGATAGTCACAATGATGATATAGAAATTATATTAAGAATGAGTGCATTACAACAAATGGAACCATTTTCATTACAAAGTGAAGGATTATATTTTACACATAATAATCAAGAGTATTTTTGGAAAAAAGAAAATGACTAGTATATATGGCGTCTACATTGTTACATGAATTATATATGAAGAATATAAAACGGAATACTTTCATGCATTCCTCGATACTGGAGCAGGAACTTGCATTGCTCGAAGACAGTTCTTTTCATAAAGCTATATTACTACATTACCTATATTATATAGAAAGGATTTTACAGGAAAAAGACATGCATTAACTCATGGAGTTAAAAAACCTAAAATCATCCTAGGAAATTACATAATAACATGTCCACCATTTTATACTTCTGAATATGCACAACAAGACATATTAGAAGGAAATAATTATATACAAAAATTCAAACTATATATACAACACCAACAATATATTCAATTATTAACACCTTGTGATCACTAGATTACAGTAAAAAGAGTCCAAAAAGCTTATAAAAGAGACAAATTTATTTTCCGCAGCAAACATTGTGATTATAATAATCAACAATAAAAACCAATAAAAGGAAATATCATTGCACAATTAAATATGCAAAACATAGAACCATTATTTGAAAAGAACTACATTGAGAATTCATTAGCCCTCTGGGATATTAGCCAAAAATGGGCTACAATAGAATTAATAGACACTACCAAAATAATCAAGAGTAAAACCTATGAGATACAATCCTGTTGATATAGAAGAATTTAGAGTCCAATTGTAAGAATTAGAAATATCACAACTAATACAAAATAAAAAAGCCCTCATTCTAGTCCAACATTTATTGTGCGAGACCATGCAAAAATTAAAAAAAAGGAAAAGCAAGAATGGTAGTTAATTATAAACAACTAAATCAATATACTAAATTTGATGGATACTTTCTTCCACACAAAGAAACATTAATAAATATGACAAGAGGAAAAAATATTTATTCAAAATTTGACTGTAAATTAGGATTTTATCAAATACGACTAGATGAAAAAAGTGTACCTTTGACGACATTCAGTACCCCACAAGGACTATGAATGAAAAGTTATGCCTTTTGGATTAAAAATATTCCACAAATATATCAAAGGAGAATGGATAAGGTATTCGAGCCCTATAATTCTTTTTGTCTAGTATATGTAGATGATATTCTCATAGCCTAGTAAAAATGAAGAAGAACACTATAAACATCTACAAATATTTTCCCTTCTTTGTCAAAAAGTAGGAATAATACTCTCTATAAAGAAAACAAAAATCTGTAAATCTAAAATAGAATTCTTAGGACTAAAATTAGACTCAAGCGGAATAGAATTGCAAGAACATATTGTAGAAAAAATCGTTATGTTTCCAGACAAAATAGAAGACAAAAAATAACTTTAAAGATTTTTAGGATGTCTAAATTATGCAGAACAATTTATAGAAAATTTAACAAAACTAAGGAACCCTCTACAAAAACTATTAAAGAAAAATACGATCTTCTTCATGACAGAAGAACTTATAAATCATGTCAGATTTATAAAAAAAATGTAAAAATCTACCAAGATTAGATCTCCCTTTAGAAGGAGATGACTTAATAATAGAAACAGATGCCTCTGAAGAATTTTGGAGAGCAGTCCTAAAGAAAAAAGATGAATAAAAAGAAAAAATATGTAGATATACTTCTGGAACATTTACAGAAACAGAAAAAAGATACCACTCGAATGAAAAAGAATTATTAGCACTTAAAAAGGGAATTAAAAAATTCTCCTACTTTTTATTTCCTAAAAAATTCCTAGCACGAGTAGATAATACTCAAGTTAAAGCTTTTGTTAAAAATAACTTTCTATCTACTCCAGAATATAAAAGGCTAAGTAGGTGGCAAACATTTTTTGCAGAATATATTTTTGATATAGAAGTTATTAAATGCGAGGCTAACTTTCTTGCAGATTTCCTATCAAGAGAATATAATGGAGCAAGTTGAAAAGAAACTTGCAAAACTAGAAGGTCGATTACAACGTAATTATAATATACTACAAGACAATTACGTAGAATTGATTGAAATAATCTAAAAACAAGATAAAATTATTGACAATATAGAAGAAAGCAAGCAAGATATTGCAGGTATTATTGCAGATATGAATTGTTTCAGAAGAAAAATACAGCAAAAAGGATCAGAATCAGTAAGAATGGATAAAGCGACAGGTAAACACCTAATCGACATATCCCTCCAAATATCTGGTTCAATCAGTAGTAAAAAAACTACTGATAGTTATAGCCTAACGGCAAGAGAAAGCAGTTTTAAAACTGCAAAAACCAGCCTCACGGCTGAAAGTATTATCTCTTCGGAGAAAAATGATAGCCAAACGGCCAGAAGTAGTTTTCAAACTGTAAGAACAAGCTTAATTGCTAAAGATAATATCTCTTCAGAGAATAGTTCCCGTCTAACAGTGGAAAATACTATCCCTTTGGAGAAAAATGATAGCCAAACGGTCAGAAGTAGTTTTCAAACTGTAAGAACAAGCTTAATTGCTAAAGATAATATCTCTTCAGAGAATAGTTCCCGTCTAACAACGGAAAATACTATCTCTTCAGAGAAAAATGATAGCCAAACGGTCAGAAGTAGTTTTCAAACTACAAGAACAAGCTTAAGTGCTAAAGATAATATCTCTTCAGAGAATAGTTCCCGCCTAATAGCAGAAAATACTATCTCTTCAGAGAAAGATACCCGTAATGCAGCGGATAATATAAAATTGATGCCTGATTTTTTTTTAATTCAGAGTGTCTCAGATTGAGCAGAAACATGACATGCAATTGAGCCTTACAGAATTCTCAACAAAATGTGAAACTGAATACATATCTCTACTTGAAATTGTTTACAATATTAAAACAACAGAAACTTATGTTCCAGATCATGAGAATTTATCCCAGAATTAACTTTGATAAAGGAGCATATCTTAGAATTATTAGAGATTGCTTTAGAATTGGAACCGCAAATCTAATATACCTAAGTCCTGATCTTCGAGAAATTCAAGGACTTCCCTAAGAAATTATCAAAACAATCAAAGAGTTCATAAGTAACAACCCACTAGTGAAGCCTACTAGTGAGATTTACGTCAAAATCTTCTCAGCATTTGAAGACTGGAAAAAATAAAAAAAGTTCAATCCGGTTCACTGCATTCAAATTGGAGTATCATCTCCAGATTACGTCAAAGAAATAGAAGGAAGTTTCTGAAAAGAATTTGAAGGAAATAAAATTGACAAAGAATTTGTTGAAGTCAGAAGAGCTATAGGACTAAGAGTTCTCTGTCAAGTAATAGAAAAATTAATTAATCATAATCGAAGCTGGTTGCATAAAGCGTCAGACAATATAATCATTCTTTCTACAACAAGAAGAGACAATGTATCGACAAAGATTAATCTAGAAAGATTTCTAAAGAAAATAGAAACGGGACAAATAAGATCGAGTTGCAGATGTTAGCAAGTATTCTGCCAGCTCAGAAAGCACGAAGGAAGAATATGCCCGGTATGCTAAGAAAAAATGGATAAAGACAACAATAACAGTAGTAGTCGCTGAAGATGACTGCCAGAAAACTCCAAAACGTCAACAATAATGACCAAGAGCAATTATACACCAGACAGATCATCCATGATGAAAGAAAGCATCAACAAAGCAGAGCATCCTCAATCAGACAAGTGTTCGTCGAAGGAAAGCATCAACAAAGAAGAGCATCCTCAATCGGACAGGTGTGTGATTGCAATGTAAAGAGAAACAGTAGCAATGTAAGCATCCTTGTAAATGAGGGTGTCTAAATAAACCCTCACGGAGTTGTAAGGGGACTATCTCAAAGTCAGAGAGAGCCCTGATAGTGTATGTAATCATAAGTGTTCTAGTGTTCCAAGTTCAATAAAGAGAGAGCATCATCTCTATTTCTATTCGATTCTAATTCTTTTCAAGAAATGTGCGGTGTACACTAATTCTCTTAGTGTAAGAAATCAGCTTTAGCAAGTGATTGTAGTCCTTGTACTACTATAGAAGAGAAAAATCCGTGTGTAACCTGTTACACCCCCATTACAATATATCTTCACCTGTTGAGAGTTATCTCTACCTTAGATTATCCCGGAGGCCATTGTCCAGAAAAGTCTGATTAAGCAAGGAATGCGCAAGGACGTGGGGACATCCAGGCTATAGAATAATGATAAGGAGTTTGAGATCTGAAACATCTAGGTCCAAGGATTGCTTCTCTTAGGAATCGTTAAGAGAAGATCGACTGGCACTGAAGATTAACGGAAACAAGGTGGGCAACACATGTATACAGACTTCATTTTTCTCTTTATAGTACTCATAGTGTTACAATTTATCTGCTAAAAGCTAGTTTCTTATGCGCCAAAAGACATATCAAGTATGAAGATACTAAAAATTCTTGATAAAATAAGTAATAAACATAGACAAAATGACAAAGTCAAGAAGGCATACAACACTCATATGGGCAATTCGAGTATGTTTTCAAAGCATGATAACAGAATCAAAATTTTCTGCCACCAGAAAATGGTGTCAGAGCCAAGCAACAATATAAGAAAGTACATATCACAAGATAAGTTGAAATACTTAGACAATAATATATACAAAGCTTTAGACTTAGAGTTTGAAGTAAACATAGAATAATATGTACAAAACACTAGAAGTACAGGTTCATGAAAATAATTCAAAAAACTTTCAAAAGATTCAAGAAATGATAGTAGAATTATAGAAAATGGTGGAATATCTATATAAAAAATAAAATACCGATTGTATATCAAAAATAAATCTATTTCAAATGAGTAGAAATGAAATAAGCTTATGCCCCCTCCATATAGAAGAAACGAATGACTTTAAAATTGAACAATTAGAAAACAAATATTTAGAAGTAGATGCAGAAGAACTAGAAAACTTAAGCCAAGAAATTGTTAAATTAACAGAAAAATTCAGAACTATAAATTTAAAACCTATAGAAGGAGAGGCTTCTAGAAGTCAAGTAACGATGCCTATTCCTACAACTGTCCCTAGAGGACAAGGTAGTAGAAATGAAATGCCAGAACATCAAGGAGCTAGATACTGGTTAGATCCTAGTTTTTAAAGAAAACCCACTGACAGAAATAGTTACGAAGGAATAAATTGGGCATCAAACAGAAGACCAAAAGATATTGCTCTAGAAACCCCAGTAGATTATAAGAATGAAGAATATATTAGTGCAAATGGAAATTATTTAAACCTAAATTGTGTTAGAAATATAGAAGAGGCAATAACAAGATGGGCGAAAGCAAAAAAATTATTCTCCCAAACCCAGAATGAAGGAATCACGTCAACGTCTATACAGTAGGAAGGATGGTTTGTAGAGACATACCTTGTCCCGAGGCTCAGCGACGTTACCTCACGGCTTGCGCGGTCTTCACCTCCGGTCTTGGACGGTGTCTGTGCAGCTCCTAGTCTCACCGGGACTGTCGGGATTGGCAGTTGTCCTCTGAGTGGCAGAAGTCTCCTTCCTATGAAGTAGTCCACACGAACCACCTGGAACTCCGATCACCTTGTCCCACAAGGAATTAGAAGGAGTCACACCCTCTTGTCAGCGTACTAGCCACCGACACACTCTCCTGCCACTAATCACTTTTCTGCAGTTGTCTTTCCCTTACTGTGCCTCCCTTATCGGGTAGCACTTGCTCGGGCTCTCTCGGTTACCACAATCAGAGAGAACGACAACTTTATAGAGCAACTGGTGTTCTGAGTTATACTTTGAGAAGCCCCCAATACCCCTATATATAGGAGGGTCATGGGACATGGTTCTCTACCCCGGGCAATGCAGGATTAAAGGAGTAGAAGGGTTTGAGATTTCCACAAAAATATACATACTGCGACAGTTGAACTGATCAGTTCACACCCTGAAACGATCGTTTCGGGCCCTGAGCCGATTTTTTGGGACCTGAGCCGATCGTATGGGGCTCTGAGCCGATCAGTTCATTCCTGAGCCGATCGGTTCGTGGTCCTGATCCAACTCAAATTTGCTTTCCATGTCCGTTTCTGACTAATCAAATATTAGTCATTGTCCAAATAAAATTTGTACAAGTGGAACAAATATGTATTTGCAAAAAGAATTTTCTGACTTTTCAAACGATCTTAGTTGGTCACATGAATCGACCGGTTCAACAATTGAGCCGATCATCTCATTGATACATGAGCCGATCATCTTACCAGTTGAGTCGATCGGTTCACCAACCTGAGCCGATCGGTTCATCACATGAGCCGATCGGTTGGGAGTGCAGATTGTGCCAAATCAGTCAATTATAGTTTCAATCAATCTGATACTCTAATCAATCAGTCCAACACCTTGAACACTATGATATTGAGCTATCAATTGATTGAATGTTTAATTGAACTACTAAACTCCTTTAGTAATCAATCTAAATATCATTTGCGGATAAACTCCTCTTCTAGGTTAAATTCTATGTGTGTGACCCTGTAGGTCCATTTC
Organism: Alisma plantago-aquatica; assembly: GCA_963693085.1. Lineage (NCBI taxonomy): Eukaryota > Viridiplantae > Streptophyta > Magnoliopsida > Alismatales > Alismataceae > Alisma > Alisma plantago-aquatica. The sequence goes on from OY856415.1 coordinate 544,266,046, forward strand.
ACGTTGGCAGTGAAAGTCTATAACACTTATGACTTCACAAGCAAAGAGCAGTGCCTAGTCACACATCAGTGCTACCCAAGTGAAAAGGAAAATTGGAGAACAACTTTCAATCCTACAATCCGTGAATGGTGTTACAGTGAATGTATAATTCCTTTGCCACTGATAACTCGAATGAACTCAAGGCATGGAACAATCATCCTTTCAACATTCATTCACTTTCTTGATCTCAGAGTAGATTGGAGGAGATATGTATGACATCAATATCACATACTGATTCATACATGCGTGCACGCCTATCTCAATCCTACTCATCAAGTGGCCATCGATATCAAACTCCCTCAGAAGGGACAAATCCCAAATCTATCTCTCACCCCTCAAAAGCCCCATGTGTCAAAGCCACCCAATCATCACCTTTATAACAACCCATGTTTCAGGACTGCATTTGATGATGTCAAGGTGTACCCAACGACATGTGTTGAGTGTAGTGATTTCAGGTCAAAGAATCACACTCACCACCATCATTGTGAGAACTGACTGTGACTACCATGTCATGGTTCCATGTGTCAAACTCACGGTGGGTTTGCCCGGTACACTTATTCTCTAACAAGTACCTATGTGTTTGGTTTGATATCTCCATATCATGACTAATGAGATTTTGTCATCAACCAACACCACAATCTATCTTGTGTGTCATTTTTGTCTATCTACCTTCCACAATGACATCCAACTAGGGACATAATTAGAATGTACAAACTCTTAGTATCTGTATGATCTCATCGTTCAGGTCCTTAACCTGAAAGCATACGTCATTGAGTATTGTCATTATCTCAACATTCAATATGTTCTATCATTATCGCATATGACTAAAATAGAAAGAATTGGAAGCTTGCCTTTGATGTTTATCAATCTTAATGTATCCCACCAATCATCCCATGACTGGCTCTCAGGGCATACATTCCAACAGACTCCCACTTGCACTGTGAACCAATCACCCTTGAATCATATTCATAGTGATCTTCAAACATGTCCCACATGTTACTGTACTCTAGTGCTAACATAGTGAGTTATGGCAACACCTTGCCAAAGTCGGTATTAACTGCATGTCTCTCATCTCTTTGTTGTACATCACACATATGAGATGGAGTTTCCATAATATGCGATCTAGTATTCCTTTGCTAACCTTTAGCCACATTGTATGACCAACTACAGGAAAAATTAGCAATAACGGTGGAAAAAGTTGGTTGTAAATGTGAATAAGTTTGCCGTTAAAACTATTAGCGATGAGAAAAAAAAGTCATCGCATCTTGTTGTTATTGGTCTTGCCGTTAATAAAAATAACGGCGAAAAATTTCAGTTCGTCGCTAATACAAATCACGACGACTTATATAGTTTGTCGTTAATAGTTTTAACGATAAAATTAAATGTCTGACGTTGATACTATTTGTGACCACACAAACTTGTCGCTGATACTAGTAATGACGACTAACAGGCTTGATCACAAAGGTCAACAACGACGTCTTTTTTCCTTCGTAAATAGCTATAGTGACAAAAAAATACTAAATTCCTAAATTTGTCCATCACGTTTGCAACACACTTGGATCCTCTCCTAAGAAACATGAACACGTACACATGCATGGATTTCTCCATAGACAAGAGGGACCACAATTTCCAAAAATGCAGGACATGACACTAGGAACGAATAATTTATAAGTATACAAATATGTCGATTTATATATAAATATTTTGACATATATTAAACTTTGTGCATAAACACACAAATTGATATAAATAAATAATCCATGAAGGCAATCTCTATGGAATCCAGCCAACAATCAACATATACAATATATCCACAAGTCAGAGTACAAATTAACTCAACAAATATATTAAGGTCCTTAATTATAAAATTGTTGCAATAAGAATATATGGAATGGTAAAATCAAGGGAAGCAAAATTTTGTAGGCAATAGTTTTCTTTGTTTATGTAAGTAATGGTGAACATGTACTATTTGGAGGAAGAATGAGAGGGGGTATAGAAATATGTTGGCGGTGATGGAGAAGATGAAGAATAAGGTGTCTTGGAGGTTGAGAGGGAAGAAAGAGAAGAGGAATACATTCAAGTGTTACTTAAGCTGCATGGACAAGAGAAGAGTAGGGGAGATGGAGATGTAGAGAAGCAAGGAAAGAGGAGGCATAAGGATGAACTTTTTACTACTTTTGTTGAGATAAGCAAAAATGGATGACAACACTTTTCTATTAAGTGGACATGTCAGAGGCATGTTCTCTGAGTTGTACGGGCGGGCGCCTAGGCGCGCCCAGGCGGCCCAAGGCGCGCCCAGGTGGCCCAAGGCTCACCCATATCCAGGCGCCCAGGTTTGAATATGAGACCAGGAAGTCTAGGCGTTCAGGCGGTCGACTAGGCGAGCCAGGTGGGCCGCCCAGGCGTGCGGCCTAGTTCTACTGTTAAAAAAAGGCTTCAAGCCCAACAAAATAAGATAATTAAATTATAAAATGAAAAAGAAAACTTTCCTAGATAATATAACTTAAACATCTATAAATACAACCCTAATCTAATGTAAACTAATCCCTCAAAGCCCCCTCATGCACGGATGTCTGCTTGTTTCCGTCCAAGACTTCCCGCGGCCCTATTCCCGCGGTCCTGTTCCCGCGAGCGGCAGCCCGACGCTGCAACTTTCAGGCACCGACCAACCTTAGCGCAGGTACACTTCCTTGCCGCTCCCCTCCGCCTCCCCTCCTCTTCTTGCATTCCCCTCACCCTCCCCCTCTCACCTCCTTTGTTCCTGACATGGCTACTCCTGCTGATCCTTCTCTTCGTTAGTCCGTCGATTGCGGACTCCGACTGCCAAGTGCCAACTGCCGACGACGAGAAGCAGCCACTGTGTGTCTTCCTCACGGATAATTGCGGACCGTCAGGTACTGTTTCCTCCCCCTCCCATCCCCTCTCATATGATCATCCCCTCCGGCTTCCCCTCCCCCCTTTTCTGTTCCTCTCCGCTTGCTCTGTTTTCTGCATTTTTATTTTATTTTTTTGTACAACAAAATAGGGACTACGATCACTGCGCAAGTGTGCCTCTTCTCCTCTGTCTTCTCCCTATCCAGTGCTTGCCGCCCACTATCCATTGGCCGAAGTACGTATTGCATCCTTTGTTGTCTTTTTTTGTATTGCAAGTATTTGCAACCTGTACGTATTGCTGAATGCTGATGTGCGTGTATTGTGTAACTGTAAGTTTAATAGAAATAGACCAAATCCAATCTGACACTTCAAAGCTTACATAATGCCAGGAACACCTTGGGTTCCTTGTTTCTATCCAATCTGACACTTCAAAGCTTACATAATGCCAGGAACGCCTTGGGCACCTTGTTTCTATCCGATTTGTGGACAACAAGTAAATGGGCTAAATCAAATTCTGGGGATAAGGTTGCGAGGACTGCGTTATCACATAAGTTCTAAGAGGCGGTGGATAGCTATCTGAGGGCCACTACGCCACTTGTGCAATTGTTAAGGCTAGTTGATTCTGATTCCAAGCCATGTATGGGATACATAAGCAGAGCTATGCAAACCACAGTTGACAACATTCAGTTGAATTTAGGACGGGATGAGAGAAAGTATGGTCATGTTGTGTCCATTGTTAAAAAATGATACAAAGATCATATGGTATCAATATTGCACGATGCAGCTTACTTCCTCAATCCCAATGGGAGGTTTCGTTCTGTAATCCAAGAGAAAAAAGTTCCTAGTGAGGTTTCACTTGAGGAATCAGACGAGTTTGATGATGATGATGCAACCGAGGAGGAACAAGCAGAGGAAGATTTTGAATTAGATGATGATAGTGATGATGATGCAAATCTCAGCGATGATAGTGATGATGATGCAGATAGTGATGAGGAATATTTTAAAATTATTGAAGTAACATATCACCTTTCCTTTAGGGTAATACCTTGTCATACATTTTAAGAACAAACAAGGAGTAATACATTGCTTTGAATGAAGAAAATTATGAAAAAAGAGAATTTGTGTTGCATTTGAGGTTGAATTGACAACTATGACATAAACAAAAAATGCCTAGATAATGCATGACATGTAAGATATAATTTGTATGTTTACTATGAATTGTCAAATCTATTTTATATATCTATTATGAATAGATGAAAAATACTTACATTCACATATTTAATATGTATAAATGAAGGGCACTTACTTTGTTTGATTTTTTTTGCACCAAAGAAATGAGGTGACCATAGAAGTGAAGAACTAACAGAAGAAGACAACCATATATAGTCCAGTCCCACAAGTACATGCCACATATCATGTGAATATCAATATTCATCATTTAACAATAAATGAGAACCTACAAAAGAAAGTTCAATGAATTAGAAACATTATACATGAAATGTACATATCTCCGGATGTGTGTCGGACACATAAAGCCGAATGTGCAACGGACACATATCTCCGAATGTGCAACAGACACATTTTCCGCATGTGCTACGGGGCATATTTTCTATATGCTCACTCGAAAACCAAAACAACATATACATTGTGCGTTGAAAAACAAAACGACATGCATTTATAAGTTTAGGGGATAGGGAGGGGTTTCCAAGAAGTGTTTCAGTACAAGACTCCACTCGGTCTTTTTCCATGTAAATCATCAAAAAAACCTAAAAATGGAAAGAAACATATGAACATATAGTGAAAGTAACTATGAATATATATATGTATATATATATATATATATATCAAAGAAATATAATGAGTTAGTTCATGATTGAAAACTCACTTGTTTGTAATAGAAGGCCATCACAAAAGGGGAAGCATCTCCATATATATCAGATTTATAATAATTTAATTCGTTGATAGGTGAAATGATAATTTGATGAATCATGACATTGATAGAAGACCCATCATAAACGTGTGCTTGGTTTATTTTTTACCAATGAAAAGGAACTTCTTGTAATAGTGAAGAGTAAATAGAAGAAGAAAACCTTGTCTAGCTTAGTCCCATAACAAAATATGCAATATATTAGTCATCATCACTTAATGAGAAATGAAACCTACATTAAAAATTCAGATGCATTAGAAACACTATTTACGAAATGCACATAAAAATTCAGATGCATTAGAAGGTAAATAATTTCTTTCATAAGTGATCACCTCCTTTGAAATGACATATGCTATCAGTAAGGAAGTCTTTCGAGTGAAGAATACATTATGGATTGCCAAGATACTCATACAAGCATGATAGAGGAAGCATCTCCATATAAGATTTATCATAATTTGATTTGCAGAGAAAGTAATACTCTTCTTTGGAAGAAGAAAACGGTCAAAAGCAAGAAACACGTTAGATTGAAACACATAATAAAAATAAGGTTGGACTCTATTACCATTATCTTTGTATGGATAAGATATCAACTGATTCTGATTGTATAAATGTGTAAGTTCTCAACTTCCAGTGAAAGGGTCACCTTCAAGCTTGCTTCTCCCAAGGGTTGTTGGTCTGTGAGATAGATAATCAAAGGTTGTTGGTCTACAAACCAATCCCACCTCTAGGACATAGCAAGGGCTACAAGACTACCCTTCAAGTGACAGTCCGGGAGGATGTGTTCCTTTTACTACAGCCTGACGTCGATGAGCCTCCATGATGGTATATATATCTGTATATATACATATATATATGTATATATGCACACACACATATATATATGTATATATACATATATATATATGTATATATACATATATATATATATATATGTATATGTACGTATACATACATATATGTATACCTATATATACATATATGTATACATACATATATAAATATATTTGTACATATGCGTATATGTATATATACATATATGTACATATATATATGCATGTATCATGAATAGATGAAAAATGCTTACGTCCACATATTCAATATTTATAAAAGAAGAGTACTTAATTTTTCAATGCCCATGCTTGATTTTTCTTACACCAAAGAAATAAGGTCCAATAAGTGGGACAACCATGTGTTGTAATACATCTACATGGTCGTTCTATTTTCACCTCGCCCCAAGTTAATTTTATTTATACCCTTACGTCCATGCATAATTTTTCATTACCTTAGTCGCAATAAGTTATAAATAATTATCTTTAATGTGTAATGCTCATCAATAAATGTATCACATTGTTGTTTATTTAAAATCCATGTAAAACTCTTAGTGTCATATAATCCCTACACTATCTTCTTTATGAAATAATCGATTTGAAAATATAGACATCATATGCAATGATATCATAATATGTGTCGATATACTTTATAAGGACATGGAAAAAACATAACATTTCTTTGATAACTATTTCTAACATTTGCATGTCATGTTTCAAAACATATAGTTACATATAAATTGTAATAGGAAAATAAACAAGGATATACTGAATAAATCTATGTGATAATAATAATCTACATAACATGTGATATTTACCTATATAATACGCATTTGACATTGGATACTATTAGACTTCACAAAAATTAGACCTATATTATTTGATTTGGTGTATATCTTTACAAGACAACATTTCTTCAAAAATAAATATTTATAAAATATTATGTTGTAATCTTGGAAGAAGTACAAAACTAGGTAATAAATCAAGAAATTAGATAGACTTTTAATGATCCAATATCATCATTAAAAGCATTTGCATGTGTGGAGTATGGTGTATCTAACATTCCATATTATCCACTACACTATTAAATTCTTAATAACCTCAATTTAGATCATTTGATCATTTATGTAACAAACACATAAGAGAGTTGAAACATGTATTTAACATTTATTATGTAATATTAAATTAATTATCTCATTGTCTACTACTAAGTTATAGTATGATACCAAAAGTTCATACAACATTACGAAAAATATATCTAAGCTTTTAAATTTTGAATAGAGTGTTTCTTAGGGAAAAGCAAATAGCTAACATGTATGATTTTTCCATGGGGGATCAAGTTTCTAATACTAAAATATTATAAATAATTTTCCAAATAAATCTTAGTGTGCATATTACTTTTGTTGCAACCATGCCGTTTAATACACTAGTCCTAATAACCCACAACAATGGCAGACGAATCCACTGTAGCCCGTAGAAGACTATTATGGAATTGTTAACGCATTGAGCAGGTGGACTACACCCCACGTTATTTTAACATAGTAAACTTGAATCTACCTAGCTAGTTGTGTGTATATATAATCAAAATTCAACAAATATAGTTTATTCATCGTTGAATACTTTACAGGGTTGCATGCTAAAATGTAATTGAATATCCCACGTTATTAATTAGCAGTTTTTATGAAAATATTAATTACTACTTTTAATAAGGCACTGACAGTTGGTATTTCATGCAAAAGTCCCATACTTTTCAGCACTAGATTTCTCGGTGCTTCCATTAACAAAGGTATGCATGCATAACTTATACTAGGATCTTTTATGTCTTTTGTCGAAAAGTATCAATATTGAGTTTGATTTTAGTTTCTGGGCTTTTAAATAACATTTATATCATTATATTATTTATCGCGATACGATTCATATGCCTCTTCACAAAATATAAGTATAATATTAGTATTTTTTCCATTTAGAATTGTTATAGACAAGCTTATCATGACCAAACACCGGTTAATTGATAATGAGGCATTCTCTTCGTCATGTTAGCTTCATGATTCAAAAGCAACTAATAGAATGACTGAGCAGGATATACAGTGAAGAAACCTAGCATCTTTATATTTTACTTTATACGTACTTAGTACCTGAAAACGTGCACAGGCCACAACCGAACACCGGTGGCAAGAACACTGGAAGCGACACTGAGGAAGCCATCCTCTCTTGGGTTGTTGAAGACCTCCACATGAAGATGACCATATCTTGAAGCAGGGTGTCGCAATATTCAAGCATTTCAATTACCCAAAAAAGCACAACAGTGTCCTGATTAAAAAGGGCAATCTTCAACTGCAGCTACGTTAGAAAGGACCAACTGATATCATCTTGAAAGGTGTATGAAACAAAAAACCAAACACTTGAAAGGTGTCCGGAAACTTCAGTTCATTGTCAATTTACTCAAATGGAAAAATCAAGCAGACCATGAGAAAGGATCTTTAGATATACCTTTTTAAGGATGCTTTCTAGAAGATGATGATCTTAATCCTTTCAAAAAAAATGGCTTGGCTGGTGGAAGGTGGGAGACGACGAGGCAGGGAAGGTAAAGTGGAGCTAAAGAAATTGTTTGTAGTCGTTGGAATTGTGTCACTGCACTAGAACAAATGTCGTTTGGACACCGTTTATCTTGGCAAGAACCAAAAATCTGGGCACATTGACCTGGGCGAGGAACAACGCCTGGAGCCAGCAGACGCCTGACTTGGGATCTCCTTGTCATCAATGACTAGAATATCTATAAGTTCATCTCATGAACTTCCTGATCCACATAGTATTCACTAATGTTGTCTAACACACGGATACACGACTTTTCCTTTTAAACAACTTTATTGGAACGTTTCCATTTATCAACAAACATTCAATTTATATATATCCCATATATATTTTGTGATTAATTTTCTGTCCTTTTCGGAAGTTCACATCAATGTAATTCTTTACAGTGAACCTTTCCTTATTTCCATAGAACTACTACTTCTCAAGTTCTCATGGTATTCCAGTAACCCTTACTGGAACTAGACATATATCCACTCGTCATGTCCCACATAAGAGTTATCAGGATGAGCATATCATATTGTCATGTCCTACATACAAGATGATAAATGTGTTTTATTCTTGCCATGTCCATACATGCAAGATGATGGAATAATTACATACATGATAGATCCTTATCTATTCTTAGTGTACCCATTCTTTATAAGAATTGGACTCTTGGCTCTGGGATACTAACTCCATGTAACATGGATAAGTTTTCTCCCACTGATTTTTGCATACTGAACCTTTGAGTATAGCTTGCCAATGTATGCTCTCTCTTTTCAGGTCAAGAGGTTTTCGAGAAATATCTCTATAGATCTCTATTCCTATCATAGGAAACATCTCTATCTTCCTTAAAGATAATTTCCACTTTGGATTCCATTCTAGAACATATCATTCCTCATCGACATGTGGAATGCAAATACGCTCCCACTAAATCAAAGATCCCTTCTTTATCTTTGTCATATCAGTCAAACCCTTTAACTATATTATCAAAGTAAAGATCCCAGCTCTGAGTTGCTTGTACTTAATCAATCACATTGATTAGTCCATTGTAACTTATAGACTTCATTTGCATTAATGGATTTATAAACCTTATAGGTTGTGTCACGTACACATCCTTGTCTTATTCCTCATAGGAATGCAGTTTTAGTATCCGTATGCCAAATCTTTTAGCCATTAAGTTGCAATCAACAAGCATCATCCTTCACAAAATGTTATCCATGTGTCTTAACACTTAAGACTCATTCACACTTATGGATTTCATCCCAATGGGTGCTACCATCAAGGTTATGCCTTATGGTTCACATGGAAGTCATTTAGGATGTAATGGTCATAAACCATAACTGAAAATCCGGTTCCTTATCGATCATCTAGATAGTTGATTCATCACATGACCAACTCATCACATAGATAATCGAGATGTATCTGTCAAGGATATAAGAACTCACAACCCCTTATGATTCTTAATGTCCTTTATTAGTGTGGGGTATTCTTTATTTAAGAAGAACTTAGTTATTTGATAATCATCCTCTAACTCCTTAGAGTATGACTCCTTTTGATTTAGACATCACCATGCCTTAATCACGAGCCTACTATTATACACTATCATAATCACTCATAAGGATCTCAAACATTTGGTTCAAGTATTTCATTCATTGATCTCATCAAGAATTAACACTTTACCAAATTCGTACTTCATCTATGATATTCTTGAACACTTCAAGATATTCATATTGGTATTTCTCTAAACACCGCTTGAAGTATTAGCATTAACTCTAATAGGTATGTAAATACATCACATGTATTATACCTAATAGGATAATCATTCTCCCACTACCTTAGTGAAGATTGATTAATCATGTCCAAGAGATTCATGTCTCTTACTGGTTCTCTAACCAAAAGATTCTAGATTTATCCATCATATGGAAACTAGAAATGAATTTCTCATGATTTATGCTAATTTGATTGTTTGAGTTATCAATAACTTTTAGGTATCATTTTATCTTATGCATACCAAGTACCACAAGATAAACAAGGCATTGCCATAAAGATCATATCTTTGAAATTGAAACATCCACTTTATTAATTACTATCATTGTCATACAATATGCAAAAATAATGTGTTTCTATCTATTGGAAAATATGAAATAGCAGTTCATAACTCTATTACACGCCTTCAAGGCTGAAAATAAACTAATGTACTCCTTATTTATTGCAGCAACACTTGCCCCATGTATTGGGTGCTTTACACTTTATATCTTGGTATCATATACCTTAAAAGTGTTATAAGTTTATTTAATGACACCTTCAGGTGGAGACATCTGTCGCCTCCTTCTTCTTTAGTTCTTCCAGATAGAGTGGAAAATTCCTTTTCCAATGTTCTGGCTTTTGACAATGGTGGCAATTGCCTCTCTTAGTCACACCTCCCTTGGCCTTGAGAGTTGAAGATGACTTGGGCTGCTGGCTAGCATCAGAACCTTTCTTAGCCTTGCCCTTGCCCTTGCGCTTGGACTTGCCTTTCTTGTTGCTGATCATCATCACAGACTTAGGCTTGTCCTTCTTCATTTGTGCCTCGGCTGTCCTCAACATGCTCAACAACTCTGTCAACAGCTTGTCAAAGTTGTTCATATTGTAGTTCATCACAAACTGACTGTAGGATTCTAGCAATGATTGCAGTATCACGTCAGTAGCCAACTCTTGGCTTAGAGGAAATCCCAGTCTTGTCAGGTTCTCCACATACCCAATCATTTTGAGCATGTGAGGACCAACTGGATCTCCTTCTATCATGACACACTTGAACAATGCCCTGGAGACATCATATCTCTTTTGCCGTGCTTAATCTTCATACATGTTCTTGAGATGCTGAATCATCTCAATGACTCTCATGTTCTCATGTTGTCTCTGCAACTCGTGGTTCATGGAGCACAACATTAAGCACTTTGCATCAATGGAATCTTCAGAATGCTTCTTATAAGCATCCCTTTCTGCCTTTGGTGCGGTAGGAGCAGGTTCCTCTGGAGCTAGAGTATCCAGGACAGAGCTTTTGCTCTTGAGTGAGAACAATTCTCAATGTCCTAAACCAGTCGTGGAAGTTAGTCCCATTCATCTTGTCCTTTTCAAGGACTGATCACAATGAAAAGTGATTGTTGTTTGTTGTCATTTATACTACAAAAGGAAATATATGCAATTTAGTCCAAAACTCAATTTTGACTCATTTGATTGATTTGAAAAGTTGACGATATAATTAGGACTTTAATTAATTATCGCTCCCACTATTTTTTTTCTTCAAATTGATAGCCCTCACCATCAATTCGGAAGATTGCAGCGTACAATCTTCTAGTGGATCAAGATCTATATTTCATCAAGTTGTGAGTCAGCTTTGGCTGATCGCCCACAATCTTGACTATTTAGGTAGGCCATCATGCCAATTGCATCATATGCAACTCTTGATGAATGAACATGCGCAACACCTTGCCATGAACATTCCGTGTCTCTAGGCTTAGACACTCTAAGAATCACTGGTTAAGTCTAACCCAAAAGCCGACACTATAAACATGTACCCTGCTTTGGCAGAACCTACATGTTTACCCTTCACACTTCCGTGAGATAGACGGCGCACCACGCTTTGGCGTAACCTACACTTGTTCGATCAAGTTTTTCATGTGTGCCACTAATGGAAGGCGTAAAAGACTTAATATTTAGATGAGGGATTTGGTTTTTATAGGTACATATACATATCCAATCACCACAATACATAATACGTATCATATACATGCTATATCCCACAGAAAACATGCGAAACGATAAAAGCGATGATTATGGCCATCCTAATGTGATTCCTCGAGCCAAGAGGAATCATAGTCATCTAGGTCTACATCACATGCAACCTGTCCATGATGAAGTGTTATAGCCGTCCGAGTTGATCAACTCATCACATGAATGACCTGCTCACCCTGGTCGGTCGTCTGGGTGCCACCAGCCGATCAGTTGGCTCCTCCAACCGATCAGTTCACTGGTCATCGTGCATCTCCTCAGGTCGCCACCCTCTCATCTCACTCCTCGAGCCGGTCATTTAGAACGCCAACCAATCAGTTCACGCATTGAACCGATTGTCTCAGTTGTCGTCAAGTTGTCTGCCATTCTTTGACATAGCAGGAAATAAAAGATCTATCCTATTTTACATTTGAATAGGGAAACCCCGAGTTACATTCGGGGGGAGAAAAGGTAGGAAAAAATCTCGAGTTACATTAGGAATAAAAGATAGGGAATCGGTGCACAGACCGAGATGCAAGCAACCACATTCAACCAAGCACACATACATAGGGTTTATTGGCCATAACCACGCTATACATCCACCACAAAACTCGTTTAAGAGCAACATGTATCAAGTGCATTCATATTACATATCATATATGTATATTGGGATTTGTGGATTTAGGATTGGACATGCATAAAGCCAATTTTATTCACATCGTATGCAATAAATAAAGGCAACAAACCAAAATTGATCCCATCGACAATCCTAAAGTATAGAACAGTTGACGTGGCTCTAATACCACTATTGGGTTTTAGAGGGAGACAAAGAAGGCAGCGGAAACAAAAAATTTATTCTCCCAAACCCAGAACAAAGGAATCGCGTCAACGTCTATACAATAGGAATGATGGTTTGTAGAGACATACCTTGTCCTGAGGCTTGCTCGGTGACGTTACCTCACGGCTTGCGCGGTCTTCACCTCTGGTCTTGGACGGTGTCTGTGCAGCTCCTGGTCTCACCGGGACTGTTGGGATTGACAGCTGTCCTCCGAGCGGCAGAAGTCTCCCGCCTCTGAAGTAGTCCACACTGACCACCTGGAACTCCGATCACCTTGTCCCACAAGGAATTAGAAGGAGTCGCACCCTCCTGTCGGTGCACTAGCCACCGATACACTCTCCTGCCACCAGTCACTTTTCTGCAGTTGTCTTTCCCTTTCTGTGCCTCCCTTATCGGGTAGCACTTCCTCGGGCTCTCTCGGTTACCACAATTAGAGAGAACGACAACTTTACAGAGAAACCGGTGTTCTGAATTGTACTTTGAGAAGCCCCCAATACCCCTATATATAGGACGGTCATGGGACATGATTCTCTACCCCAGGCAATGCGGGATTAAAGCAGGAGTATAAGCGTTCAAGATTTCCACAAAAACTGACATACTGCAGCAGTTGAACCGATCGGTTCACACCCTGAAACAATCATTTCTAGCCCTGAGATGATCATTTGGGACCTGAGCCAATCGTTTGGGGCTCTGAGCCGACCGGTTCATTCCTGAGCCGATCGGTTCGTGGTCCTAATCCAAGTCAAATTGACTTTCCATGTTTGTTTCTGACTAATCAAATATTAGTCCTTGTCCAAATAAAATTTGTACAAGTGAAACAAATATGTATTTGCAAAAAGAATTTTCTGACTTTCCAAACGATCTCGGTTGGTCACATGAATCGACCGGTTCAACAATTGAGCCGACCGTCTCATTGATACATGAGCCGATCGTCTCACTAGTTGAGCCGATCGTCTCACCAGTTGATCCGATCGGTTCACTAACCTGAGCTGATCGGTTCATCACATGAGTCGATCGGTTGGGAGTACAGATTGTGCAAAATTAGTCAATTGTAGTTTCAATCAATCTGATACTCTAATCAATCGGTCCAACACCTTGAACACTATGATATTGAGCTGTCAATTTATTGAATGTTTAATTGAACTACTAAACTCCTTTAGTAATCAATCTAAACATCATTTGTGGATAAACTCCTCTTCCAGGTTAAATCCTATGTGTATGACCCTGCAGGTCCATTTCACGTTGGTAGTGAAAGTCTATAACACTTATGACTTCACAAGCAAAGAGCGGTGCCTAGTCACACATCAGTGCTACCCCAGTGAAAAGGAAAATTGGAGAACAACTTTCAATCCTACAATCTGTGAATGGTGTTACAGCGAATGTATAATTCCTTTGCCACTGATATCCCAAATGAACTCAAGGCATGGAACAGTCATCCTTTCAACGTTCATTCACTTTCTTGATCTCAGAGTAGATTGGAGGAGATATGTATGACATCAATATCACATACTGATTCACACATGCATGCCCACCTATCTCAATCCTACTCATCAAATGGCCATGGATATCAAACTCCCTCGGGAGGGACAAATCCCATATCTATCACTCACCCCTCAAAAGCCCCATGTGTCAAAGCCACCCAATCATTACCTTTATAACAACCCATGTTTCAGGACTGCGTTTGATGATGTCAAGGTGTACCCAACGACATGTGTTGAGTGTAGTGATTTTAGGTGAAAGAATCACACTCACCACCATCACTATGAGAACTGACTGTGACTACCATGTCATGGTTCCATGTGTCAAACTCATGGTGGGTCTATCTGGTACACTTGTTCTCTAACAAGTACCTATGTGTTTGGTTTGATATCTCCATATCATGACTAATGAGATTCTGTCATCAACCAACACCACAATCTAGTCTTGTGTGTCATTGTTGTCTATCTACCTTTCACAATGACATCCGACTAGGGACATAATAAGAATGTACAAACTCTTAGTATTTGTATGATCTCATCATTCATGTCCTTAACCTGAAAGCATACGTCATTGAGTATTGTCATTCTCTAGACATTCAATCTGCTCTATCATATAGTGATTGTATAATTCTTTTGTCTCTGATATCCAAAATGAACTCAAGGCATGGAATCATCATCCTCTCAATGTTCAATCCACGTTTGTTGATCCAAGAGTCGACTGTTTGAGATATATGTGACCTTAATATCATATATTGATTCACATGTGCATAATTTTCTTAGTTTCTCTTATCAAGTAGCCATAATATCAAACTCTAGTAGGAGGAACAAATCCCATGTACATCACTCACAGTCAATCCCCATGTGTCACAACTACCCAATCATCACTGTTATGGAAATCCTTATTCATGATTATGTTGGATGATGTCAAAGTATACTGAACGACATGTGATGAGTGTAGTGACTTCAGTTCTAAGTTGTTTCGTGCGTTCCTTATAAATCTGGAAACTCTTGTAGGCGTTTATTCTCAACTCATCTAACTCATTGAGCTCGAGCAACCTTTGTTTCCCAGCATCATCAATGTTCACATTTAACTTCCTTAGCGCCCAATGCACCTTGTGCTCCAGTTCCACCGGCAAGTGGCACGCACGCCCGTAAGCCAACCTAAACATCGTAGTGCCTATAAGACTCTTAAAGGTGGCCCGATACGCCCAAAGTGCATCCGGTGGGAGCATGCTTCAGTTCTTCCTTTATGTGTTGACAATACGTTCTAGAATTTTCTTTATCTCCCTATTGGAAATTTCTACTTGACCCTGTGTCTGCGGATGGTAAGGGGTGCCCACATTGTGCTTTACCCCATACTTGCTCAAAAGTGTAGAAAACTTCTTGTTTGTGAAATGCGTGCCTCCATCACTGATGATCATGCGGGGCACTCCAAACCTGCAGAAGACGTATTCCTTTACGAACCTGCACACTACCGCAACATCATTAGTCCTAGTGGGTATCGCTTCTACCCACTTTGAAACATAATCAACAACAAGTAAAATATACAAATTGAAATTAGAGGACACAAAAGGACCCATAAAATCTATACCCCACAAGTCAAAGACTTCAACCTCTTGAAACACATTCAGGGGCATTTCTTGTCTTTTTGAGATATTGCCTGCCCACTGACATGAATCACATTTTCTTACAAACTCATAGACATCTCTAAAAAGCGTGGGCCAATATAGGTCGCTCTCTAACACCTTCGCAACTATCCTCGAGCTAGCATGATGGCCGCCGGTGGGCATTGTATGACAATGACGGAGCACGTTGTCATACTCAAACTCTGGCACACACCTGCAGAGAACACCATCCCTGCACTGTCTCAAAAGAATAGGGTCATCCCAAAAATAAAATCTCAATGAATGGAAAAACCACTTCTTCTCTCGATAATTCCAATCCTCGGGTAGTTCTTTGCATGCAAGATAATTCACTATGTGTGAAAACCACAGATATGTGTATTTAATTGAAATAATCTATTCATTCGGAAAAGTCTCAGTAATGGGTATATTAGTATCTTTCTCATCTACACTCTCAAGGTGAGACAAATGGTCCGCAATCACATTTTCAGTGCCCGCCTTATCCTTAACCTCAATGTCAAATTCTTATAAAAGAAGTATCCACCTAATGAGTCTAGCTTTTGCTTCTTTCTTTTCCATTAAATATTTTATCGCGGCATGATCCGTCCATACCACCACTTTAGATCCCACCAAGTATTGCCTAAATTTCTCAAAAGAAAAAACTACGGCAAGTAATTCTTTTTTAGTGGTGGTATAATTTAATTGTGCATCATTTAATGTTTTCGACGCATAGTAAATGAATGTGGGTTTGTTCTCAAGGCGTTGCCCAAGAACGACCCCCACGACAAAATCAGATGCGTCGCACATGAGCTTAAATGGTCAACTCCAATCCGGAGTCTGCACGATCGGTGCGGTAATCAAGAGTTGCTTGAGGATCTCAAAAGCATTCATACATTTTTCATTAAAATAAAAAACCACATCCTTCTCAAGCAACTCATAAAGAGGCTTAGCGATTTTGGAGAAATCCTTAATAAACCGGCAATAAAATCTCACGTGACCAAGGAAACTTCTAACTCCCATCACCGAGTTTGGTGGAGGCAATTTGGAAATAACCTCGATATTTACTGGATCCACCTCCAGTCCCTTACTAGACACCTTGTGTCCTAGCACGATCCCCTCGCTAACCATCATGTGGCATTTCTCCCAATTGAGGACCAAATGAGTGTCCTCACATCTTTGCAAAACTTTATCAAGATTATAAATACATTCATCAAAAGATGCACCATAGACTGTAAAATCATCCATAAACACCTCTAAACAACGTTCAACCATGTCAGAGAAAATGGCAAGCATACAACGTTAACAAGCGGTCGTCGCATTGCACAGTCCCAAAGGCATCCAACGATATGCAAAAGTACCGTAAGGGCAAGCGAAAGTAGATTTCTCTTGATCCTTAGGTTCAATCGAAATTTGGTTGTAGCCGGAGTATCCGTCTAAAAAACAAAAATGAGAGCAACCAACCAGTCGCTCTAAAATCTGATCAATGAAGGATAAGGGAAAATGATCCTTTAGCATTGTAGTGTTCAATCTACGGTAATCTATACAAACCCACAACCCGGTAACTAACTGGGTGGTGACTGGCTCATTCAACAAATTTTTAGTTACCGTAATTCCCCCCTTTTTAGGGACTACCTGTGTCGGGCTTACCCACGTGGAGTCTGAGATGGCGTAGATAATTCCCGCTGAAAGCAACTTGATCACATTCTTCTTGACAACCTCCATCATGGTAGGGTTTAGGCGGCGTTGGGGCTGAATCACAGGTTTAACTCCTTCAACAAGTTGGATCTTGTGTTGGCATAGAGTAGGGGAGATCCCCTTGATGTCAGAGACTGACCACCCGAAAGCATCACGGTGGTTCTTCAACACGACCATCAATTGTTCTTCTTCAACAACACTCGCTCAGATATGCCGAGATAATGACCGGTAGATTTTCATCCACTGCTAAGAATGGATACTTCAAATGAGGGGGTAACGACTTTAGCTCCAACTCCGGCGGATCCACCAACGAAGGCTGCAATGGGAGCGGTAGTGGTCCCAAATATTCAAAGTGCCTAGAATAGTAGTAGGGAAAAACTTTAAGCATCTTCACACATTCATGTAGTGATGTGCTCCTCATCGAGTCATCAATAATATTAAACAGGCAAGCTTCAATAGGCAATTGAGGATAAGATTCTTACATTGAGATCTCCACAACATTATCCTCAGTGGACAAACAAACTTCTTCGTCTTCATCATTTGGATATCCCACTGCCTTAATAAGAGAAATTACCTTGGTTTGATCCATGATATCCACATCAAGTGTCCCCCTATCTATCTTGGTCATGACATGTGCCATGTTGAGAAAAGGTTTCCCTAGACAAATGGAAACATTGTGCTCAAAGTGTCTGACTTTATTACACTGTCCTTGCTCTTGTGATGATTTTGGGTTAGTTGGCATCTTTATTTCAAACCTGTCATCAACTATGCCCATGGTTAGACGGCCTCTACCCATTTTCAGGATCATGTCAACTGTAGCCTGGAAGGGTCTTCCTAGAAGCAGCTCATTCCCTTGCTCATCTTGTATCTCCATCACGACGAAATTTGCCGGAAAAACAAATATGTCCACCTTTACTAGAACATCCTCACAAATCCCATAGGGCCTTACGACTGAATTATCTGCAAGTTAGATCATCATGTTGCTCCTCCAAGATTCTTTAAGACCAAGTTTCTTGAAAGTGGAGAGAGGCATCAAGTTGATGCTCGCTCCTGAGTCACAAAGGGCCTCTCCAAATCTCATCTTTCCAATGTAGCAGGAGATATTGAAACACCCTGGATCTTGTCTCTTAGGTGGCAATGTCCCTAGAATGAATGCACTCACCTGTTCTTTGAGCACCACCACTTCCGTATCTGGAATCTTCCTCTTCTTGGTAATAATGTCCTTCAGAAACTTACCATAAGAAGGTATCTTCTCAATTGCGTCAAGCAGTGGGATATTGACATATAGTTTTCTAAAACTGTCCAAGAACTTCTTAAATTGTTGATCCACCTTCTTCGCTTTAAGGCTGTTCGGATAGGGAACCGGGACTGTCTGTGCTCTCTAGTGTGGCGACATGTATGGCATCCTCTTCTCGGCGTCTTTCTCTGCAATGGGCTCCTCTGCAACGATCTCTACACTGTCCTCAGCAGTTTCTATGACTTTGGCTTCCTCTATGGCCTCACATGTAACTTCTGGCGGTGATGTATTTAGTTCATCAGCCTTAGAGTTTAAAATTTTCTTTCCACTCCTCAGCAAGATAGCCTTGGCTTGATGGTTATTTCCGAGAACATCAGTATTTCTTGGAAAACCGTGTTGTGCTGGCTTCTTTAAACTTGCAATTTCAGCTCCCATCTGCACTAAGGACGTCTCAAGCATCCTCATCTGTGCCCCATTGCTTTGTAGAGTCTGACCAAATTGGTTCATAAATTCCTCTTGTTCCTTAATTTGATTGCCAAATGTGCTCATCAACTCTTGATTTTGCTTTATTACTTGATTGAGCAACACATTGCTCTTGTCCTCTGCACTTGGTTGTGGCTTCTGATCCGAATCCTACAGAAAATTGTTTGGATCCTTCCATGAGAATTTCTTATCTTTCCTCCACGAATAGTCATTGTTTCTGTAGCCCTGTTGTTGGCGCATGAACTTAGCTTGTGCCTCATCATCAGATCCTTCATCATCTTTTGCTAAAAGTCTCTTCGCTATCAAGTCCATCTTCTCATTTAATTCTTTAATGGCCCTTGCATCCCCTGCAACTTTGACATGTTCTGGTGCATCTCTTTCACCCCAAGACTTCTTCTTAGCCATATTATTTAAAATCTCTCGACACTTGGAACCTTTTTTGTTTAGAAAGAACCCTGTTCCAGCCGAGTCTAGATTTCTCCTATCATGCTCGTTAAGAGCAAAATAAAAAATCTTCGCTTGGGTTTCTAAATCTAACCCATGATGTGGACATTTCCGCAACATGATATTAAATCACTCCCATGTCTCTGAGTATGTCTCACCGGCTTGCTGTTTAAAGTTGTGTATCCTCCTCATGAGATGATTTGTCTTTTTGGGCAGAAAATACCTCTCAAAGAACACTTCAATCATCATGTCCCAAGATTCAACATATTTATCATCCAGATTGTAGAGCCACTCCCTTGCATTTCCTGCTAGAGATGATGGAAATAATTTCAGATAAATGGCTTCCTGTGGAAACCTATCCACCTTCACCGTGTCACAGTTCTCCACAAACGTGCTGATGTAGGCCACTGGGTCCTCATTTTTAAGTCCATGGAAAGCTTGTGACTTGACCAACTGAATAAGCCCTGGATCAATCTTGTAACTGGGTATATTGATAGCTTGTTTCTTAATTGGCCCCTTTTTCGCAGAAGAAGAAGAAGCCTTAATCTTCTCCCAAATGGTCTATTCCTCGGCCATTGTGAAAACCTCAAGTTCCTATTCAATGTCTTCGGGTGGTGCATTTATCCGCTCGTCTGCAGATCCCGATGGCGGAATCTCATGTGTCGATTGTGCGTAGTCTGTACTACGCGTCTTCACCATACACTAGTACCTGCACTATGAATAATCAAGTAAGTACAGTGCTAGAACGAACAAAGAATTTGAAAGATAGACAATTAAGCTCAAAAATTAAAATTGCAATAGAAAGTGGTCTAGAATGGCCACTTGCAGCACTCGTAGTGCTAAAATTTGTCATTTCCCCGACAACGGCACCAAAAACTTGACACGCTTGAGCCGTGCGTTAAACACAAGTGCACATATCGAAGTAATATAGGCCTTGTAAGGCCCGAGTCGAACTCAGGGAAATGTAAATTTCAGTAGACTACTACTAACTGGTCGCGATCATCTAGACCGATTGGAAAAGTTGATTATTGGTTTTGAGACAAAAATGGAAACAAAATAAAAATAAAACAAAGAGAAAACAAAAGTGAGCGATGATTAAATGTTTAGTTTAATCAAATGGAATGGGAATCCTTAGGGTTACGATTTTACCACAAGGTCTCGCTGCATGCAATTCTACACAACTACCATAATTCGTGCCTTATCCCTGATTATGGCCTGTAGTTAAAATTGCTTGCTTCTGTAATACAATTTACTACCTAGTTCTAGGTCAGTTCCATGCCAGTAGTAACTTATACACTAGATCTAAGTGCTTTAATAAATTCTCTGGGTATCCACCATTAACCTTACATTACCTTGTCTAAGGAATTTATTAGTTAATGTGTTAAATCGTGCCTTTTCAACCACTAATCCTCCGTCAAGAGTAATTAACAGTATTAGAAATCAACTACGGTGATCAAGCATAGCAAATTGTGATAGAAACACGATAACATATCGGGGAGATTGAGACAAATTAATTATGATAATCAATATAAAATTGTCATACAACGATTCCCCGGGCTACTCCCAGTCCTAAGGACAATGGGGATTAGCCCCGCATGTTCATCTCAACGATATACATGGAGAAGAAAGAGGAAAACATGGGGAAATAAATGAGAATATGATGTAACCCCTGAAACAGAGAAGATCTAGGTGATCCTCGGTGCGTCACGTCCGTTCTGCAGCCTTCCGGTAGTAGAATCGCCCATCTACGGCTCTGGAATCGTCCGGGGCATAGCTCTGGGCTCCGTTCTTCGCTCTCCTTCCTTTGGGACTCGTGCGGCTGAGTGCAACGTCCTCCTTCCGTCCAGGACGTCTTTTCTTAGGTATAGGTATGACTTACGACCACTAAAAGATCGCGGCCGCTCAATCGTGGCAATTCTGGGCAAAATCCTGATCCGACGGCGTCAATACCATCGACGGGGTGTCGATGGTATCGACACCTTAGGATGCACTTCCTTCTCTAAAAACTGGGATCAACCTGGATGCTTTTTGATACTATCGACCAGATCGCTGATGGTATCGACAGATCGATGTTCTCTCTGTTGTGCTGATCTCGCGACCATCGACAGTTTGGTCGATGGTATCGACCTGGAAGCTTCCTCCGACTTGGTTACTGTTGCCATGTCGATAGTAGCGACGGGCCGGTCCATGGTATCGACAGGTTCTGGAATACAAAGTACCTGAAACTGAGAGAAAAACACAAGTCAATCAATGGAGTTTCGTAATTCATTCAAAATAGGATAAAATAAGATAAATTTGATGCATGTAATGATTATAGGCTAAAGGAAATGAATCATGCCATTATAGTCACCAAAATGACAATTAAACGCATAAACAAGTACAAAATTAGCCTATAAATGTGACTCAAAAACCCTGCATCAACGACCATATAAAAAAATCTTATTCTGGTTCGGTTTTGGTTTGGGCTATTTTGCATCAATTCGGTTGTTGTGCAACCTGACACTTATTTGAAATCAATTTTTTGACATCCCTACATATTAGTTCCACGTGTAGTGACTAGGTTTACCCTTTTTTTTGTATTGGCCTAGTAGGTCAACACGCAAAGCTTGTAGGGGTTTTCTTAACCTAGATCTTTTTATGGAAGCAATATATCAATTTTTTTCGCTAGAAAAAAAACATCAACATGAATTCTTGACAATACAGGGTCCAAGTGATACAAACCGATATGCTATGCTAGCGTTAATACATAAAAAAGCCACATTACCTAGAACATCAAAGATAAATAAAAGTTGAAACCGGTAAGAAAACGGTCTAAGTTGAAGAATAAAAGAAGCTACCATACCGATCGATCAAAAGAAAAGAAGTTACCATAAATGAGAAGAAAGCATGCGCAGTACAAGACCTGTCGGCATTGCAGAAGAAGTTGCCTTCCTCGTCGTCGAGTGAATCTCATCATTTCTTATCGGAGTCTGCCGTGAAACATGGCTTGCAATCAAAAGACGAGTTACAAGCTGAAACTTTTCTAGGAACTGAGTGTTAAAATTTGTAAATCCATTCATTAGATGATTCCGAGTGAGTTTGGTCTTAAGAACGGGCAGTTATCCAAGATATGGGGTTGTATATTCTATTCATGAAATCAAATTATATTTTGGTCAACCCCATAGTTTGGGTTGTATTCAGGGTTCTTCATGACGAACTACCGACCGATCGGCTTATTAAGTGAAACGTAAAACATTAGATGTATATATTTAATTTTGTATTTATACCAGATCTCACATATGAAAGAAAAGGTCCCAGAGAACATAAACCACGAGATGAGTTATTTCTAACAGCGTGAGTCCAATGATACCGTCGAGATAAACGCTACAATTTGACCTCTTGCTCTAGACGATCAACACATTCTTTTGATTCCTTGAATCGCCTCCCTTGAATCGAGCCGCCCTATCGAGTCTGGGAAGTCAACTCGTGTATAGAGATACCCAACGCGTTTGGTTTTCGTGCACATTGCGCCATCGACAAACTCTCAGTTTCAATTTGGCATTTATAATGAACCTTCTTCCAGACCACCGGTCCCTATAATTGATGATCACCTATTCACCTCGCAGCATCCAGTTGACCAGAAGCAATTACGATGGGTTTCGTTCACAGCCTGTCAGCTAAACTGCTCAGCCGGCAGATGACCCGGAAGGAGGCGTATTCGGCCATCGTCTTCCTCCTTGCAGCTTCAGCCCACATCGGCGACTACCTCACCGGAGTAGTGCCCAGCTCATGGTGGACGCGCTACGGGCTTCTCCCTGTCTATAATTACTTTTCTGGCGTCATGCTCCCCAACATCCTCGTCATCAATGCCTTCATCATCTTCAACGACAACTTCCCCTCAACCCCCTCCACGCTCCTCAGCAACACCCGCCTCAACTGGCGGTACATGGCCAGTGCCATGTTCCAGCAGAACAACGCCCGCCAGGGCTACCGCCTCACCCTCTGGGCACTAGGAGCCGCATCCGCCGTAATCCCTGCGTGGCTCTGGTGGCTTGACGCCGTCGCCAAGCCCGCCAGGCTCTTGATCCACATCTACCTCCTTTGGCAAGAGGTGGTCTGGGTCGTCTGCCTCGTTATCCTCGCCTATGGCGCTGTCAGCCAGGGCCAGCAGCTCCCCGTCGTCGCTGGGTTCTGGTTCGACATCGTGCCGTGGATGAACTTAGCCGGTTCAATCATACGGGAGGAAGGTGCATCCGGGTTCATCGTGACATGGGGCTTCGCCGCCGTCTGGGTGTTGTACCATGTGGTGGTTGCCGGGTTGCTTCCTCCCGTGCTGGGCCACCTGGTTACATCCGCTGCGACCATGTTTGTGACCGTAGTTTACTCTGTCTTCGCGAGCAAGATATATAGTCATATAAAAGCCGACCTTACTGAGGATGAAAGCCAGCAGTTGCCGCCAGATCCTCGAGTACCGGCGATGAAAGGGCCGCCGCAGATGCACTAAAGAAGTTCCGCTGTCTTATAAATAAATATCTATTTTTTATCTGGCTCAATTCTTAGCAGTATTCTACAGCTGTAGTTGTTAAGAGAGAAAAAAATGTTGCCTTGCAAAACTTTGTATAAGAACATTCATTGTAGCACATTTAGGAAAATGATTCTTCCATGATCTGTCTCTCTTCGGAGCAAGTCATCTCTTTCTACAAAACGTTGTGCTACGTGGAATTAAAATCAAACTCAAGCTGTTTGTTTTTATCGCAAGGGATCGGGATGGTGGCTGGGTGAGTAGTTGAGGCGCTACTATTATATCTTCGTGTGTTATGGATGCTGAGCTACCAGGTATACTGTTAATTATGGAGTTCACAACTAGCGAATCAAATAGAGTGAGCCATTTTCGAGCTGGATAGTAGCAGTGCAGTGGAAGTTATTGGGGAACCTGTGGACAAATATCAGAGATATTCTCAATGGACCATCAAGATTAATAAGTTGATGAAAGATGTTTGGAGGATAAATCATATATATACGAAAATCAATGATGCTGCGGATAAGTTGGCGAAATATTACCTTAAAAACAAATATATGTTTTTTTCATTATGTGGTCCCATCACATGTTTAAAATTCCATGATCAATAGTGAAGCATGCCGTGGTAGTAGTATTACTAGATTTGATTCTGCAAGCATAAGTAGGAATTGTAATAATGTTTTTAATTAACTTACACGAAGAAAAATAAGATGAATGAGATACCTTCCTGACTTAGAAAAAAATAGTCAAGTGGATCAAAACTGAAAGCGGCAA
This sequence comes from Alisma plantago-aquatica, assembly GCA_963693085.1. NCBI lineage: Eukaryota > Viridiplantae > Streptophyta > Magnoliopsida > Alismatales > Alismataceae > Alisma > Alisma plantago-aquatica. The sequence goes on from OY856415.1 coordinate 544,291,106, forward strand.
GCGAACTGATAGGTCGGACCCAAAGTGTTCTATTGGAGGAATTGTTTGCACACGGGTGCTAGCTTTACCATATGAGTTTTTCTCCTACCATCAATATCTCGGCTATGTTAAATTAAAAGGTAATTGGAACAATAATATAATAAAAAAGTTCTCTAAAACTACCGCAATAAAGACGATATTGCATGAAGAAACGATAGGAAAAGAAAAACTTTGGTACATTTCTAAGGGATGCATCGATTCAAGACAAAAACCAATTGAAGAAACATATATATATCCGACGAGACTCGTAGCCGTGCGAGCATGCGAAATTGTTTTTCAACCGCTTATTTATTCTGTGTTTGAGTTGGGAAACATACCGTACTATGGGCATATGTGACAAGACGCTCGCAAAAACTGGGCTATACGCACAAATATATCCGGCGAAAAGACGATGGCTCCACACTAATTAACTAATTAAATATCAGATTACCCATCTAGTCCCATCCTCTCACCCTGTGTTAGCTATTAAAGGTTATCAAATCACACCTCTTATCTCCTCCCACCCTCGTTTGATCATAAAAAGATTAATGAAGACAAACGGCCAATTTGGTTCTATGATCACTAAGGAGAGTCAAACGAACTCAGGTTCTTGTCCCTGTTACCGCTACAAGCAACATAGACCCCTCTACAGGACTACTATTTGCTGAAATCTGATGTGCTAAGTAGAAATGCATTAGCAAAGATCGCCCTAGTTGAAATCTGATGTGAGATAGTAGGACTATCTATTTCACTGATCAAAGAGCTGAGGGAATCAGGGTCATGCCAGTTCCCATTACGTTTCCACGGACAAGTCGTAGTAGTTAAACCAACATTTTTAGAAAATGAATCCAAAATAGATAAAGGCAGTTAACGATTGTAAAATAAAAACCAACCCAGTTAACGACCGCATGACAGTTTAGCGAAACTCATTACCAGCAATTTGTATGTTTTGATGTGTGAATGTTCGCTAATGCCAGGTGAGATCAGGTCGGGTCTACTTTTATCAATGTCGGTTCAGGCCGGGTCGAGAGCTTGTCTAGTTTGAGTCGGATCAGATCGAGTTTCTGAGTTGGCATTTTCTTACTAATATTTATAATAGAGTATTTTTTTTATTCTGGATTAAGTCAAATATGGTCAATTTTTGGTCGGGTCTATGCGGGCCCGGGTCTGTTCAGGTTCATTTTGATCCAACTGGCCGTCTCAAATTACTTAAAGGTCAATATTTGAGAAATTTGTATTGGTCAAAATATTTTGATATGATTTGATTTGAATTGAAAAAAAAATTAATAGTATTTGTTTAGATCTTTAGTTATTTACCACTCTCACTATTTTCTTCAAATTGATAACCCTTACTTATCAATATAAAAGACTACATCGTACAATATTCTAGTGAGCCAAGATCCATATTGCATTAAATTATGACTCAGCTTTGTCTGATCGTCCAAAGCCTGACTATTTAGGTAGGCAACTTTTGCCACTTGCATCTAACTGCAACTCCTGGATAGATGGTGTGCACAACTCTTTGTCACATTCTATCTTTATGCTTCTGGGTACTTAATCTCATTCAGATACCTAGTTAAGCTTGATGCAAATGCTAACATGATAGGACATGTACCTTACTTTGGCAGATCTACATATCTATCATCACATTTCCACTAGATAGATGATACACCATGCTTTGGCGTAACCTATGTTTGGTCAAAAAAGCTTTTTATGTGTGCTGCTTATGGAAAGTATCTTAGACTTAATATTTATTGAGGAATATATATATATATATATATATATATATATATATATATATCCAATCACTACATACTATATTACATATCATATACATGCTATATTCCACAAATGTAAACGTGCAATAAAACTTAAGCAATGGTTATGGCCATACTATTTATAATTTCTTAGAGCCACAAGGAATTATTACCACCTAAGGTCTACATCACATGCATGAGTATATTTTTGATGAAGATCTATGCTTGAACCAATCTGGGTTGATCGGTTCAACCCTTAAACTGATCGAATCACCTCTTGATCTGTCATTTGGTCGTCTCCCCAATTGTTTGGTCTTTAGTCCACCATCTTCTGGATCTTCTTGATGATCGATTGGGTTACCAGCTGATCGGTTCAACTCCTCATATTGTAATTCCTCATTTTTCATCTGGTCTAGAGTGTCTTCTTTGTCATAACGAGGAATAAAATTGTCCCAATGCTATTTAACCTATTACAAAGTGATAGGGAAAACCTCAAATTACATTCACAGGGAGCATAGGAAGGAGAGAATACTATTTTTATATTTAGAAGAAGAAGAGGCTTATAATGCAAACAGAGGTGTAAGAAGGAGAAAACATCCCCATAGGAAACATGGACAGATATCTAGGTTATTGTCCATAACCATGGTACACATCCACCATTGAAACCAATTTTAAGGTGACGCATGTAAATTGCATATATATCATACTTTATATATATATATATATATATATATATATATATATATATATATATATATATATATATATATATATATATTAGTTGGGATCGTATGTGATAGTTGATCGGATATGCATATTAATTATTTTAAATATTTGCATCATATGCTATAGATAAATGATGAAAACTAAAAATATGATCACTTCGATTATCCTAAAACATGGTAAATTGATGTGACTCTAATACCACTGTTGGGAAATATGACATTAAATAGGCAGTAGAAATAAAAAAAAATGCCATATTTCCCTATAACTGACAATCGCATCAATAACTATATAATGGGAAAGATGATTTGCGAGGTCATACCTTGTCCTAGAGCAAGTGTAGTGATTATTCCCTCACAAATGTATTCACCTTTCTTCAAGTCGCACCCGAACAACATAAACAATATCTCTTGGTTGATCACCACAAATAGCGGTTGACCTTGCCTCCTAAGCAGTAGGCGCATCCTGCTGACCTTGATAGTAGTCCACACGGATCATCGAGAACTCCTAACATTCTACAACAACATACAAGAAGGAGTTGTCCCTTCTCATTGGTGTACTAGCACCAACTTGCTCTCCCACAATTGTTCTCCCTTAATATCCCTCCCTTTATCGAGTAGGACTTTCTCAGGTTATCTTGGTTACCACAACTAGAGAAGACAATAATTGTCAGAGCTAATTGATATATCTGAGAATCCCCCGATATCCCTCTGTTTATAGGAGAGTTAGGATCAGAGTTCCCAGTCTGAGTGGGAGCAAAAAGGACCAAAATTTTATGAATTTTGACATCTTGCAAGAAAAAAAATAGTGAGTTCACATGTGAACCGATCGGTTGGCATGTAAGCCGATCGGTTGAACCCTTAAACCGATCATTTCATCTCTTGAACTGGTCGTTTCATCATGCTTCCCAATTGCAATTATATTGGCAATTTATATTCAATTAATTCTCAATATGACTTCAACACTAATCCTTGATGCAATCGAAGTTATCAGTCCAAATGGTCAGTTCATAATCTGAACTGGTATGTTCATGGTCTTGAGTTGATTAGTTCACTTCCTGAACTGGTCAGTCCATATCGCCAAAGTTGGTTCAATTTCCTTGCAATATGAAATGATTGGTTCAACACTTGATTCAGTTGGTTCACAATTAGGTCAGTCAACATTCAACCAATGTCGTTTAAATTGAATACCTAAGTCTTTAGTAATCAAGCTTAAACTATATTCATGAATGAACTCCTAATCCAAGTGTATCCTATGTGTGTGACCCTATAGGTTTCAAGTACGTTGGTAGTGAATGTCCATAACTAACTTATAACATCACAAGCAATGAACGGTATCTAGCAACACACCAGTGCTACCCAAGTAATCTAGAATGCTGGAGAACAACTTCAACCTATAATATGTAATTGGTGTTACAATGAATTTAAAATTCCTTTGTCTCTGATATCTAGATTGAACTCAAGGCTTGGAATCGTCATATTCTTAACATTCAATCCATGTTTGTTGAACCAGAGAAGACTACTTGAGAGTTATGTGACCTCAATATCTTATATATTGATTCACATGTGCATGCACATGCTTTTCCTAGTCTCACTTATCAAGTGGCTAGGATATCAAACTCCTGTAGGAGGGAAAAATCCCATCTACATCACTCACATTCATCCCCGTGAGTCATAATGTACCCAAGAACCACATTTATGGTAACTCTTATTCAAAGTCACAGTGGATGATGTTAAAGTACATTGAACAACATGTGATCAGGTCTAAGAACCACAATCACCATTTTCACTATGATCTTTTCTCTTGATACCCACTTGAGTGGTACTTTTCTTTTCTATGGGAAGCTTATAATTATTTGTTATCCTTTTTTCCATATATTTCTTAACTTACTTTTTAGTATGCACATACCAACCTTTGTTGATGTCATCTATTTTTCTCTTCTTGCTTGGATATGCTTCCAACCCTAGGTGGAGGACTTGGATGATATGACATGAAGACATGGACATAGCTTAAGGAGTTAAAGCTTGGAGACAAAGTTGTTATGGTTTAGACTTTCCTCTATCCTAGATCCTTATGTTGTATCATAAATGTAAAACCCATGTGAGATATTTAGATGTTCTTTTGTAACCTTATGAGAAATTGAATGTAGTCAATATTTTTCTTCCACTGTTATACTTTGGTTGTTTTGAACGCCATTACTAAGATTTAAAATTTTTACACCCACTCCAAGATACCTTAAAAGTGTGTTTGGACTGGAGGTTTTATTGTTCAAATTTTTAGTAGGGAATGGTCCCCCTCTGGGATCCCACTCCTTATAGTGGCTTAAGGCTACAATCAACATGAAGGTATAGATTTTGATGAAATACATGCATCTGTAGCTAGACTTGAGTCCATTCGTATGTTGCTTGATTTTGCTAGTTATAAAAACATTCTTCTTTGTCAAATGGATTTAAAAGTGCATTTTTGAATGGTACAATTGAGGAGGAAGTGTATGTTGCACAACTCCCAGACTTTGAACATGATAGTTTTCCTAACCATGTTTATTTGTTGCAAAAAGCTCTTTATGGACTCAAACAAGCACCTAGAGCTTGGCATGAGAAATTAAAGAACTTTTTGTTAGATCATGGGTATATCATGGGCATATCATGGGCAAAGTAGATTCTACCCTATTTCTTAAACACACTTCAAACAATTCTCTTATCATTCAAATATATGTTGATGACATCATTTTTGACAGAAATAATCTTGATCTTTGTAAGGATTTTGGTGATCTTATGCAGAGTGAATTCAAGATGAGCATGATGGGTGAGTTTACATTCTTCCTTGGTTTTCAAATCAAGTAAACTAAAGATGTGAACTTCATCAACCAAGGCAAGCACACAAGTGAGCTACTTAAGCACTTTGGGGTGGAGAACACCAAGTCGATGGACACTCCCATGTAAAACACTGCCAAACTTGATAAAGATGAAGAAGGTGAGAAGGTAGATGCAAAACTCTATAGAGGTATGATTGGAAATTTACTTTACTTAACTGCCTCTAGACCTGATATACTATTTAGTATTGGCATGTGTTCTCACTTTCAATCAAATCCCAAGAAATCACATCTTAGAGATGTTAAGAGGATTTTAAGGTACTTAGCCAAAACTCCAAATTTTGTACTATGGTATCCCAAGTCAAGGGACTTTACTCTTACAGCTTATAGCAATGCGGATTACGCAGGATGCTTGATTGATAGAAAGTGCACAAGTGTCAGTTGCTTTCTCCTAGAACCATGCTTGGTGTCTTGATTCTCTTAGAAACAGAGCACAATGACATTATCAACCACCGAGACTAAATACATTGTAGTCGGGAGTTTTTGTGCCCAGGACTTATGGATGAAGCAAATGCTCCAAGACTTTAACATTCATTGTGATGATACTAGTGTAATTAATTTGTCTTACAATCCTATAATGCATAGTAGAGCCAAGCATATAGAGGTTCTTCAGCATTTTCTTTGTGATCACATTTCCAAAAGGGATATCTATATCACACATGTAGACACAGAAAACCAATTGGCGAACATTTTCATAAACCTCTTGCTAGAGAGCAATTTAATTTTATTAGATCTAAATTGCTCATAACTGCTTTAAATGAATCTAATATTCCTTCTAGCTAGTTTTCATCTATTCTATATGCTTTGTTTATATCCTGATCACCCTTGCTTGTTAAGTGTTAAAATGTTAAGTTTTTCATGTTCATTTGCCTTGTTTTTCGCTTGTTTTGGGTTATTTTTGCAAACGCTTGTGTTATCGAAAAATAGTACCCAGTGACGAGTGATATGTGCTTAAGCATGTTTAAAATATAAAATGGACTTGAAAAATAAATTTAATTAGAACTCAAATTTCTAGAATTTAAATTTTCTAAAGTTGGTTCAGGTTGACCATCGTCGAGTTGCCAACTCGACCGATCAGTGGCCGATGGCTTATGTAAAGACCCATTCGGTCGAGTTTCTTAGTCACAAAACTCGACGGATGGTCGGGCTGAAGCAAACTTAAGTATGGTTTGGCCGACTTTTCTCCCTCTCAACTAGAGAAAAATGGACCGATCCATTCTCTAGCTCCCTCAAGCTCTCAACCCTAGCCCTAACCTTCCTCTCCCTAGCCCTAGTTCGACCTAGCTTGACCTCCCTTAACCTCTTGCTGATCAACCATAGGTGTTTGGTTAGTTTTTAGTGGTGTTTCCTACATCTTTGATCTCTCCATCCTACATTTTTTTATCTCTCCATCCTCTTGTAATAGGAGAAAGAGAGCTGCCCCAGCTGGAGCACCATCCTATTCCTCCAACTCACACCTCACATCCTTTGATGATACCTTCTTTGTCACCAATGATGCTCTAAATAGGTACAAGGAGATCCTTGCTAGGAACCCCTTTCCATTTTGTGCCATTTCTGAGCCAAGACCTCATAGATAAAATGCTATTGATCAAGTACCCGAGTTTTGGTACAACCACCACCACTCTACCTTGAGTGTTGAACGCATGCACTAGTACAAGAATGGTATGTAGCGTCGGTTTTTTTAAGCCTGTAGCATCACTTTATAACCGACCCCTAAGTGGTCGTCGCTATAGAATTTGCTCTACAACATCGATTTTTTTGACCAAAGATAACCGACCTTACAGAGTAAACACTGACACAAAAGGTTGTAAAAAATATGGCCCAAGCGAGAAAAAGGAGCCTGTTAGGTCAGTTATTCCAAAAAAACCGACCCTGTAAACTCTCTCAGTCGAGAAAATTGTCGACTGAGATTATTTCAAGCGTGAAAAAAGGGCCTGTAAGGTCGGTTATTCCAAAAAAACCGACCCTGTAAACTCTTTCGGTCGACAAAATTTTCGATCGAGATTATTTCAAGTGAGAAAAAAGAGCATGTAAGGTCGGTTATTACAAAAAAACCGACCCTGTAAACTCTCTCGGTCGAAATTTTTTTCGACCGAGATTATTTCAAGTGAAAAAAGAGCCTACAAGGTCGGTTATTCTAAAAAACCAACCCTGTAAACTCTCTCGGTCGAAATTTTTTTCGACCGAGATTATTTCAAACGAGAAATAAGAGCCTGTAAAGTCAGTTATTCCAAAAAACTGACCCTGTAAACTCTCTCGGTCGAGAAAATTATCGACCGAAAAAATTTCGGTCGACAAAATTGTCGACCAAAAAAATTTCGGTCGACAAAATTGTCGACCGAAAAAATTTCGGTCGACAAAATTGTCGACTGAGGGTGTACACTGAAATGTTTATTCAATCAGTAGGGTCGGTTTTTTATAAATAACCGACCTTATAGAGGACCTATTAGGTCGGTTATTTAGTAAATCCGACGCTAGAAGGTATAATACCTTTAGGGTCGGTTATTCAAAAAACCGACGCTAGAAGTTACAATTTTTTTTTAAAATTTCTACAGAAATAGAAATAGAACAGAAGAACAAGAAGATTCATATATTCTGGGAGAGAGGAGTATTGATGCTCAACCGTCACCATTTAAAACCACATATTCATAACAAAAATGATTCTTAATCACATCATAATTTATAAAATGATAGATTGTAAGTATGAGATGATATTAAAATGTCATATACAAAAGTAAATATAAAAGAGCACTAAAACCACATACATAAATGGAGATGACATATTTAATCCAATGCTATTATGACTTCATTTAGAAAAGCATCTGCCCACTCTTCTCGGAATTCATTTAAGTCCTCACGTGTGTAAGGCTGAGTTGTAAAGATCTGTAACAGAAAAATGCACATGCTAATATTTTATAAAATGACTACAATCACTTGTAAATTTATGATGTTATTATTTATTACCTGACTTATAGTCTGAATGTCATGTGATGCTTGTTTGACAATAGCTTGCATATATTTCATTACATAGTAGCCACAAGCCCAGTCATTATTTTGCATAGGACACTACAAATAATGAATTATACTTAATGTTAGTAAACTACTATAAATAGTAGTTGAGATAAGACTATAAGAGTTGAAAATTTACATATAAGACTATGCAGTTGTCAAAGTAGCTACCTTGATATTTTTCAAAGTCAATGTCTTTAATTTTGTGGGTATTTGTCCTCCAGCTTCACGAAAAGCCTTTATACCCCTATCAATTAAACGATAGTTGGTAAAATATAAATTCTAAATAGAAATATCATGTTGAATCATTGACTAAATTTATGCTTACTCCATAGCTGACAATTTTAGTTTGTGACCCCTTGTTGTTTTACCCATTGGGTCAAGATAATAAAGAGTCATCAATTTTGGGACAATCACCACTAATTCCCAATGTCTAGCTTTGAGTAATAATAAAACAAACATTAAAATAAATACTTTTATTCATTATTAAAATTATATTGAATAATAATACTTACTAGACGTTAAAAGAAATTCGGATAATTTCCTTCCCCTCACTAGCAAAACATTTGAATGCAGCAGAGAAGTACTCGTTCACATCCTCAATATGTGTCTCCACTTGACTAGTGATTGAAGGAACTAAGAATCCAACATTCCTTATATCAAAGTTTGTGGTCTCGATATATAAATGGCTGTAAAACATTTGTAATTATTTCCATATATAGAAATAAGATAAAAATGTGTATTGGAATTTTCTATATTGATAGATCCTTACCTTATCCTTACTTCTAATATCAAAGTATTCAGCCACTCATACCGGAACAACTCTATAATATCATCAAGAAAAATATAACTGTTGAAGTCCCTCCCAGTTGCATCTTCTATTAAATTGATCAACATTTGTAATCCAGAGCTTTGGTTGGCTAAATATCGACACAAACATTTACATTTACTTCCCAACTCATCGAATGTGGATTCTGGAAAAAAAGATGGCTTGGGCATAGGAGGATGACTAGTAGAATTTTTACTTTTTGGTTTGCAAACCTGTTAATTAAATTATATACTTATATTACATGAGTTCATATATACAGTCAAATATAAAAATATGGTAGAAATAAGGTATACCTTGTCATTGATAACCAAGTGTCTAGGCCAACCCACCATAGCACCCTCAGCTTCTTCAACTGTACTGTATTCATGATTAGATATGGGTAGTGGTTTGTCCCCCATTCCGTCATACACAAGATGGATGGACACACGACAAATGTCATAAGTAATTTGTTGGCAATGCAATGTACCACCAAGGTTATATACCTTGCCCACTGCCACAACATTATATTCTGGAATCTCCACTGCAAGTTTATAGTTCATACCAACCTAGTATTGAAATAATATAAGTTATATACGAAGCGGTAAACGAGATACCTATTACAACTATATATATATAATATAATATAATATAATATTATATTATATATATATCATATATATATCATACTAATAACATAACATATAGAACAAAAACTTACTACAAATTGTTGTGGTGGGTCATTGGGAGTGCTCCCATGACCTTCTACAACTGGAGTTTGGGCTTGTACCTCATCACTTGAGAGACACACAGTATGAATAGGTTGAGAAGGTTGAGTAGGCTGAAATGAAGACATTATTTCTTTTACTTTCTGTGCTACTAATGTTTCAACCTCCTCTTGTGTAAGACCTCCTGCACGACCTCTTTTAGATTGCGAAGGGCCAAAATAAGACTTGAATCCTGTGCCAGCTCCTAATCCCCTAACATGGCCAGGATGCTCCTTCGTACCAAGAGCAACTGATAGTTCATCCATGTGGCCAGTTGGGATGAACTTTCCTTCCTTTCTTTGCTTGTGGAGATCAATCTATTCATAGTTAATAAAAATATTAAATCACAATATCAAATAGATATAAATAAATCTAAGTTTCTAGGAGTTACTCTTTACTTAGTTAGGATAAACCTACCATCTTTTGTGCCGCCTCCTTAGTTACAGGGTTGAAAATTTCACCTGCTCGATACTGTCTAGCATCAATCCATGCCAAGTGTCGGGGTGGACGCTCAGCTTGAGTTGTACTAGACTCTTCTCCAGAAGAGGATTGCTTCTCTTGTAATTGGCGGCGAAAGGCATAACCACCGAGCCCCAAGCGATGGTCATGCACATTTTTGGCCCATCTTTCCTTTTGGGCTTGGTGAATAGCCTGATCATTTAAAATGAGGTATTGCAATTTAGACTTCACAAACATATATAAAAAGATTCAACTCCTTAATTGTATAAAATTAAAGATTCATACAATACATCACAATCTTTATTACCTAAAACTGTTCTGATCTCCTAGCTGCAACAAATCTTTCCCACACCTAAGGATCTATAAAAATATATACATCTGTTGCTTTCTTCTTTTGTTTAGGATTATCTATAAATTCCCTTGTGAGATATGTCTTAAAACCCCTCCATCGTACACTACAACGTTGTAGCACTCTTTTCTTGTGATCTTTTTCATTTAGATGAAAAACACCCTATACATACAAAAGAAGCAATTAATAATGTTGTTTTGAAAAGGAATTAATTCCAAGCAAACTAAATTAGAATCAATAAATAAAAACATATTAAAATAATATCACTTCCACTCATAGATATATCTTTCCATATGAGGTCTTTTAAGGCATTAGAAACATCATGCCAATTTTCTATATCTATTGCCACCTTACTGCATGTGGTCGCCCCTACGTAATGCTTGAAAGCACTAGCATGTTCCCCAATAGGTGGTCCTGTGATATCAAACTGGACTGGAAATTTGTCCCCTTTAGCCCTGAGCTCCTGCAGCCTACACATCAGTGTGGGACCTCTACTTTTCTTAGCATCACCACTACCATCCTCATGGTGCTCATGCTCATGCTCAGAATGTTCATCTTCACTCACCATTTTAGAACCTGCAAGTATACATGATAAAAAAAATATAAGTGATAATAAAAGCACAAGTGATAAGGTATACATGATATATGATGTATATTTAAAATATTACTTGCTTGAATGATAATAAAATAAATAATTCAAAGAATACATGTCTCTAGTATTGGTTGAGTTGTTAGTCAAGTAAAATTCCTTCAACATGGTCTTAATGTTTATAATATTCATTGGTGTTATCATCAACATTTACACTTGGCAAACCAACTGAGAATGGACTACAATCATCATACTTTTCGTAGTATTGTTCTTCATTTATAGGATCTACAGTAAATTGTCTTTTTTCCATGAAGAACGACAGACCAATTTTTATTTGCTGGGTCATCAATATAGAATACTTGTTTTGCTTGGTTTGCCATGATGAATGGCTCATATTTCTCACCAATCTTTTCAAAATTCACCAATTTGAAACCCAACTCATCCACTAAAACTCCTTTGTTGTTGTCAACCCAATTACACCTACAGATAGGAACTCTAAAATTTGTATAATCCAATTCCCATATGTCCTCAATGACTCTGTAATATGACATCTCAGCTTCACGTGGTCTTTTATCTTTGGCACTAGCAAAATACAAAGAACAAGCTTGAACAGTGACCCCACTATTTTGAACTACACTACTTTCATCTTGATGCTTTCTGTAGTATGAAAATCCATTTATGTCATAACCTTCATATGGCGACATCCATTTTTGGCTTAAGGGCGAGCCATTTTATGTTCTCAGCAACATTATTCGGTGATTCAGATAGTTGATTAAAAACTTTCTCTTCAAACCACCTAATAAATGTTCGATTATGCTCTCTTGCAAGCCACATTGAACTGGATCGCAGATGATTTCTCTTGATAAGATCATTGTGTTATGTGATGTGGCTACTAACTTCATCGATGTTGTGTAAAATATACAAATGCGCTTGTTCCCACAACTCACAACTGATTCCTTTCACTCATCCTCCCAGAGTTCCTTTGCCACAATAAGATTCAGTGTGATGGGAATTTTTTAGATCGCTAGAAGTTTCATTGCAATTCAAAAAATCATTGCAAAAGTCCATCACCTCCCTAGCCACGTAACCCTCAACAATACTCCCTTCAGGGTGATAACGATTCCGAACATCACCTTTAAAAACACTCATGTAGCGTTCAAATGGATACATCCAGTGTAAGAAAATTGGACCCAACATCTTCACCTACCTTGTAATATGTACTACAAGATGAACCATGATATCAAAAAATGAAGGAGGAAAGTACATTTCAAGCTGACACATGGTAACAATTACATCTTTCTGTAATTTATCGAGAGTATCAGGATGTATCACTTTGTTGCATATTTCATTGAAGAAGAAACATAGTCTTGTGATTGCAAACCTTACATGCTTTGGAAATATAGATCAAATAGCCATAGGTAAAATTTGTTGCATCAAGGTGTGACAATCGTGAGATTTGAGACCTATCAACTTCAGATCCTTCATTGTTACCAATCTAGAATATTAGAAGAGTATCTTTGTGGAACCTTAATATTATACAAGCACTCACAGAAATTCTTTTTCTCCTTCTTTGACAAAGTGTAACAAGCTGGTGGTAAATATGTGCGGCGACCCCTGATCTCCGCTGATAATTCTTTTCTTATACCCATTAATTCTAAATATTTTCTAGATTTGATGTCATCTTTAGTCTTTCCTGGTATGTTCAATATCATACCAATGATACTATCACAAATATTTTTTTCAACATGCATGATGTCAATGCAGTGTCTAATTGCCAAAGATCTCCAATAAGGAAGATCCCAGAATATTGACCTCTTCTTGTATAGAGATTTGTCACATGCGAGTGTACGACTACTTGAACTCTTTCCAAATTCATTAACAATATGTTTCACCCTATCATAAACAACATTTCCTGGTATAGGTTTAGGAGCACTTCGTTCCTCAGTTGACCCATTAAAGGTTTTGCATTGCCTTCGATAAGGATGCACTGGTGGGAGAAATCTCCGATGACCAAGATATATGATTTTACCACCATGTTTTAGTCTGATTGAATCAGTATTTTCCTCACAAATAGGACATGATTTGTATCCTTTTATGCTATATCCAGACAAATTTCCATAAGCTGGAAAGTCATTAATCGTGCAAAAAAGCATATCACACAAACTAAAGATCTCTTTACGTGAAGCATCATATGTCATAATACCTTCTTCCCATAGTTTCATTAGGTCATCAATTAGAGGTTGAAGGTAAACATTAATATCATTTCCAAGTTGCTTGGGCCCAGATGTCAATATTGACAACATGACATACTAATTTTTCATTCACAACCAAGGAGGAAGATTGTATATAAAAATCATAATAGGCCACGTGCTATGTTGGCTTCTTAATGTACCATAGGGATTCATTCCACCTGTACAGAGTCCAAGTCTTAAGTTTCTTGGTTCTTTACCAAATTGAGGGTATAATAAATCAATTTTCTTCCATTGTGGTGAATCGAATGCATGTCATAGGATGCCATCATCATTGGCCTTTAACTCCCCATGCCAAGACAAATTTTGCGCATCTTCTGTATTAGCAAATAAGCGTTGAAATCATGGTATTATTGATAGATACCACATCACCTTGGCAGGAGAGCCTTTTTTAGCCTTAGCTGAATTTGTGGTCTTATACCTTGACGCACCACATTTTGGACAATTTATCAAATTAACGTAGTCCTTCTGAAATAACACACAATCATTTGGACATGCATGAATCTTCTTAGCCTCCATTCCCATTGGGCACATTATTTTCTTTTCTTGATATGTTGAATTTGGAAGCTCGTTGCCTTCAGGAAGAATTTCCTTTAACAAAGATAACAGTGAAGTGAAACTCTTATCTCTCCACCAGTTTTGAGCTTTAAGAGTATATAATCGCATCACAACACTCAACCTCGTGAACTTAGTACAACCCTTATATAATGGTTTTTCAGCATCATGGACAATGTTTGCAAATAAAGAAGGTGGATCAATGACATTATCCCGACAACTACGTAGCATCTCATCAACCATATCATCCTGAATCCGGTCATCCTGAATCAATCATCATTGACATTATCATCATTATCTATATCTTCTATGCCACAACTATTAGTATCGACATTTTCTGATCCATAATTAAATTTCTCTCCATGCCAGTACCATTCATTATAACCTTGTATGATCCCATTGCATATGACATAATTCTTAATTTCCTCACCAATATCAACTTTCAAATTGTTACCACAATTTCTACATGGACAATATAGCCTACCTGTAGGTAGTTTCCTATGTTCCTCAGCAAATCTGATAAATTCATCAAGACCTTTGGCAAACTCTAGACTGTAATGGTTCTTGATAAACATCCAACTTCGATCTATTTTCTATATCACATTAAAATTAATTATAAAACTAAGTGTTTAATATTGATACTATAAGCTGTAAGTTTTATTGATAGGAATTTAATTACTTTTATACTAAAGTGTACCACCTATCCCATTTTTGAATATTTAATCTCACTAGTAACTGTATAATGTTTGTTTAGTTTTGAAGAAAATTTCAGCAGCATTTCCCCTAAGTTCTCCAAGTACACCGATGTAAATGGAAAATAACCACTCACATATGTACCCAGAGAATAAATGAGGAAATCTTATTGAAATTTTCTTCAAAACTAAACATACATTATATAGTTACATCCTAAGTGAGATTAAATATCCAAAAATAGTCCCAAACCGGGGACTATCCAAAGTTTACTCCTAATGAGTAAATTTTGAATGGGTTTCTAAGTTAATATATAAATGTATTATTTTCATATTTATATATTAAGTTAAACATCATGCATCAACCCTAAAGTGTCAATGTGGGAGTACACATGTCGAATCTCGTATTAATTTCTAGAATTTATATAATGATTACATATGAAAAACTACATGTTTTTATTATTGGTTGGGTTATCAATCATATAAAATGGAAAAACAATATAACTGTCCAGTTAAAGGCACGCAGGTCCACTCTCGGTCGAGAATTCGTCGACCAAGAGCCCACTTGCGTGCGGAGTCCAGGTCCAATATCGGTCGACAAATTCTCGACCGAGAGTGGACCTTGACGTTGCGCACAGGTGGACTCTCGGTCGACGAATTCTCGACCGAGAGTGAACCTGGATGCTACCGTGGCGGCGGGAACGAGGTGGCGACCTTACTTGGAAATGGTGGCGACCTTCTTGGAGGATGCAACAACCTTCGCGGAGAGGTGGCGACCTTCAGAGAGAACAATAGGGCAACACCTACGGAGAGGAATGACAGAGGATGGCGAGAAGTAGCAGATCCCTTTGGGCACTGGACGTAGCTGGTCGCGCGGGACGTAGCTGGTCAGAGATGGCGGTTGGGGTAGCAACACGATGGTCACGATGGCGACGTCGGAAGGGCATGACTTCTTGGACACGATGACAGAGAAGGGGGTCTCTAGCGTTGTGCTCTCGAACAAAATGAAGTGAAACAAAAATGAAAGAAGCTAATATATCCCCCGAGCCTGACCTTTAGGGTCGTTTAAAACAAAACAGCGACCTAAGAGATAAGCGGTGCCCGTGTCGGATTATTTAAAAACACCCAAATTCCTACTCGGTCGAGATTTTTGTCGACTGAGAGAAAGTCGGTCGAGCTATTCGTCGACCGAGGGGACCTCTAGGGTCAGTTAAAAGGAAAAAACTGACCCTAGAGGTGCTTATACATGCACGAAGGCAAACTAGATCCAAAATCCAACTCGATCGACAAATTTCTCGACCGAGGGACCTACAAGGCCGATTAAAAGGAAAATACCGACCCTAGAGGTACTTATACACGCACGAAGGAAATCTTGATCCAAAACCCTAAACACCAAACTCTTACTCGGTCGAGAATTTTGTCGACCGAGCGAAACTCGGTCGACAATATCGTCAACTGAAGTGACCTCTAGGGTCGGTTAAAAGGAAAAAACTGACCCTAGAGGTGCTTATACATGCGCGAAGGAAAACTAGATCTAAAATCCAACTCGATCGACAAATTTCTCAACTGAGGGACCTACAAGGTCAGTTAAAAGGAAAAAAAACCGACCCTAGAGGTATTTATACACGCACGAAGGAAATTTGGATCCAAAACCCTAAACACCAAACTCTTACTCGGTCGAGAATTTTGTCGACCGAGTGAAACTCGGTCATCAATATTGTCGATCGAAGGGGCCTCTAGGGTCGGTTAAAAGGAAAAAACTGACCCTAGAGGTGCTTATACATTCACGAAGGCAAACTGGATCCAAAATCCAACTCAGTCGACAAATTTCTCGACCGAGGGACATACAAGGTCGGTTAAATGGAAAAAACCGACCCTAGAGGTATGTATACATGTGTGAAGGCAAACTGGATCCAAAATTAAACTCGGTCGACAATATCGTCAAACGAAGGGAATTTAGGGTTGGTTATAAGGAAAAAACTGACCCTAGAGGTGCTTATACATGCGTGAAGGCAAACTGGATCCAAAATTCAACTCGGTCGAGAAATTTGTCGACCGAGTGGACATCTAGGGAAATCTAGGGTCAGTTATAAGGAAAAAACCGGCCCTAGAGGTGCTCATACATGGAGAAGGCAAACTGGATCCAAAAATAAACTCGGTCGACAATTTCATCGACCGAGAGGACCTCTAGGGTCGGTTAAAAGGAAAAAACTAACCCTAGTGGTGCTTATACATGCGTGAAGGAAAACAGGACCCAAGATGTCTCCCGCTTTTTTTGAAGACATAGAAGGTCGGTTATTTGGAAAAACCGACCCTATAGATCGAGGCGCGAAGCTAAAATCAAACAAATTTTTGCCGCGGGAAACTGTAATTTGTCTTTCTAATCCCATTGTCTATAAAGTCGCTTATTTTATGAAAACTGACCCTATAGAGATACACTACAAGGTCAGTTATTTTAAGAAAACTGACCCAAGAGGTATTAAGTGGTGCTCATGTTTTTTATAGACATATATAGTCGTTTATTTGGAAAACTGACCCTATAGAGTTACAGTACAAGGTCGGTTATTTTAATAAAACTGACCCCAGAGGTCTTAAGTGGTGCCCGCATTTTTTGTAGACATATAAGGTCGGTTATTTTGAAAAACTGACCCTATAGGTAGCGACGTTATTGACCAAAAATGTGGTAGTGGTGCTATTTCAATTCCATCACAAGCTCCAAAGCTGTTCATAAATTCTATGCTAATTTGTAATGGAATTATGACACTCTTATACCCTCACCTAATGCTCAAGTAGTCCTTACTTCCATGATAGCTAGGAAGAAATTCCAAGTCTTCGAGGATACCTTGAATATCTTTTTCTCTAGTACTACCGTGATGTCACTTGGAGGAAGGATTACCCTGAGTATTTTGATCTAGTTGACCCTGAGGCCTTCTACAAGCAATATAATCTCACTCTTCCTAATGTTCATGAATTCTTGAAAAAGCCTCAGTTTCCTTATAGGAAGGAGTGTACCCTTCCCTCCTCAGCCTTAGACCTCAAGAACTGCATACTCAACCTAGTTGTCAACTACAATATTAATCCAAAGAAAAACCAGAGTGAAATTGCCGAGAACACCACGGTGATTATGTTTTGTATCTTGAAGAACATCAGAGTCAAGTGGGAAAGATATGTTCTCCACCACATGACCTGCTTTGACTCTGGTAAGAACACCTGTGGCACCAACCCATCCTACCCATCCCTGATTTGTGGTCTTTTTTAGACTACCATTAGCAAATCTCTTTTCCATGACCTTCATTACAAACCTACCCAGAAATGAGTTTGCATTAGTGAGACCACACTTTAGAAGAGTGTTCCTACCCCTTCCTATACCACATATAGAGCCTCCACCTTCACCCATGCACCTCCACCACCTTAGCCATCCCGACCTGCCCACGCCTCTTTTCATGTATCAAATGAAACCCTCATGGGTTACATGATGCATCAATAGGCGTATAACCTTCAGGTTCATGAGCATATGCATCAGGATCTCTGTGCCATCATGTCTACCATGAACTTATCATGTACACATCCTTACCTTGACTAGAAGCCCTACCTAAGAGGTGACTATGCATCCTATGCATATGATAACTTTTACCACACTCATCCACCTGCTACTTCTACTGCTACACCCTCTGCGGTTGTTGGATCTACTCTTGTTGTGCTACCTCTCCCTACCGGTCCTATATCTACCTTGCTTGCAGGACTTAGAAATTCTACTCCTTCTTATCCTCAAGTCCAGGAGCTACATGACCTTGGTATGTCTTGGGCTGAGCAAAATGCCTGGTGGCCCGGTCATGGTTTCGGTTCCTCTGTCGATGAGGAGATCCCAGATCAGGCTAATGAGGAAGTTGTTGTTGATGAGGAGGCATCTAAGGATGATGGTGATGATGGTTCTGATGGCTCTTCTGGTGGTTTTGGTGATAAAGGTGATGTTGTTGTCTCTATTGTACCTTCAGACGAAGATATTGACTATGAGCCAGAAGCCTCTACTAATGATGTTGATGATGGATGTTGTGGACATAGATGGCATAGATGTTTAGATATTTTAGTTTTAGTTTGTAGATGT
This sequence comes from Alisma plantago-aquatica, assembly GCA_963693085.1. Classification (NCBI taxonomy): domain Eukaryota; kingdom Viridiplantae; phylum Streptophyta; class Magnoliopsida; order Alismatales; family Alismataceae; genus Alisma; species Alisma plantago-aquatica. The sequence goes on from OY856415.1 coordinate 544,310,052, forward strand.
TGATCATATATATCTTTCTAGACTATTTTGTACTAAAAATATATGGGCACATTATTTGAGCTATACTATTGATCATCATGTTGTTTACATCATTTTGTCTTGTAGTTGTTTTTTAGGAGATGCTTTTTGTGTTGTAATCTTAATCTTATGTATAGTTACTCTTTGATTTGATATATCTCATGAGTTGGTTCCATGTTCCCCATATTTTGATTATGACTTAGATTACATTTTTCTTTCTTATCTTTGTTTGGTGTATGCTTTGAGATTGCATGTTTAATTTATGTTGTGGATGTATGTTTTGGTTGTATTTGGAGAAGACTTGTTTTTGTGCTCTTCTACCCCACCTTCCTTTTTGATAATGTCAATAGGGGGAGAGAAGTTCAATGTTTGAAGCTCAACCATATTGCTTTTACTGCATATGTGGTCCTTTTCTTGTTCAATACATGCTTTATCATGCGACTTGCTAAAGTACCATATGAAATACATGTTGTGTTATTTTGTGTAGAAAGACTTAACAATGCAGGTACTAGTAAGCATAGATTGAGGGGGGAAATTCACATTGTAAAAATCATGAATCCCCCTACAATTCACAAGGAAAAGATATAAATATACATATCCTTTTCAATATAATTGAGGAATGGTTTGTCATTGTCAAAAAGGAGGAGAATGTTGACTTGATAGTTATACCTTGCCCATAATTTAATAATGACTTAACCATTCCATTCCTATGTATCTAATATGTTTGTTCAAGATTGATTTCAGGCTTTAGGTACATGAAAAGGATCAAATTACACAAGCCCTAGCTTGTCCAGGTTCAAGTCAAAAGCAAAGCAAGTGCGGATTTTGGGAAATCACTCCAAACCACATTAGATTATTTTTGTAATCACTTGTATTGATGATATGACTTGTAACTTAGATGAGAAAAATTAGGGACACGAAATTCCAATGTTTGGTCGTTGAAAGTCAAATTGGAAAATTTATCACAGGCTGTTTATCGGTCGAGTTGGAATATTGACTGATCCATTGATGAATTTTCTTAAATGACCTATCGACCGAGTTGCAGACTCACAGAATTTGACTGATCGATCAACTAAGAAAAACCAATTTTGACTCATCATTCGAGTTTCCCAGAACAAATTCGATCGATAGTATAAAATCTGGCTTTGTCATTTAGTGGATCGATCGAGTTATCTTTATTGCAACTCGATCGCATGTAACTAGAGACACAAAAAAAGTGATTATAACTATTGGAGAGTTTTTGTGAGCAAAAATAGATCCTCTACAAGTTCTAAAATGGCTATATTTCATTCTTAAGTGATCCCACACTCAAAAGAACACCACCAGCTATAAATAGGACCCCTTGGAGTTCATTCCAAGTTTGCTCATTCATGCTATATTCTAAGTCCTTGCTATAGTTGAGTGTGTTGCAACCCTTTGAGCCCCTTTTTCTCTATATCTCTCTTTTACAAAGAATTTTGTGATTATGAGTGAGATAGGTATGTTGTAAGGGAGCTACCTTCATGTACTTGTAAAGATCTCATTCCTTCTATCTTCGCTACCCCCTTTCTCAAAGAGCAAATGTTGAAGCAAGATACTCCGAGTGGAGGTGAAGCTATTGCTAGTCTTCTTCAAGGTTGAAGAAGAGGTGAAGATCTTCTCTAGGTGTAGGAGAAGGGCAAGGACAAGATTCAAGAAGAGTGGGTAATTCCCTCAAGTCCAAATATTTGATGCAAGTGTGGTTAAATCCTTGTTGAAGTCTGAAGACATCTTGATCAAGTGGGTAAGTCCTTGTGTAGGTTAAAGACTCTTGTCTTGAGTAGGTAAGTCCTTGGATGTATGGTGGTCTCCTTATATCTCTTATGATGGAATATAAGTATACATGAATTGTAAAGTCCTATAGGTTGACCTATCTAGGTAGTAGATTAACTATCTCCTAGTTTGGAGATTGAAACCACTGTAAACCACCTTGTCTAAGTGCATGTTTCAATTTCTCTCATCCTTGTTGTTCTTGCTTAGATAGGACTTCAAATTTTTCTTAAGCTATTGGTTTTTATTGATTAATTTGAAGGTATAACTTATCTTTTGAGAATTTTGAAGCTCTATTCACCCCCCTCCAGAGCCCTAGATCCAATAGCTAGCATGTTGATAGCATGAGGATCAACTCCTTCCCATCAAGTTTAGAAGAACGACATGAGTTTACAGTGGTCTGTAGGATTGGATAAAGACATGGAGGTCATTTCCACCACGCTAGGAGGACATTGTCAACTTCCATACATGGTGCTACACCATGAGGCCACTATCGATAACCATTGGGTGCTGCTTGAGAAAGAAGCACATCACTGTAAGGATTGTTGTTGGCCTTGCTCCAGGGCCAGGTATATGCTTTGAAACCTTCCTTCCCAATCCATAATTGTTGACACAATCCACTGATTATGGGGAATATGGCTATTTTTTTTCTTCAACTACCATCTTTGTCGTCATATTTCCTTATTGTGGTATCAGAGCCATGCCAATTTACTATGTTGGTATTTATCTATATGATCGAATTTTTGTTCAATTATTTTATAGCATGTGATGTGAATAATTTAAATAATTAATGTGCATATTATATTAAATACCACATACCCAAGGAAATATTCCATATATCCTTTATATATATCATATGATATATAAGAAATTTATACATGTCACCCTAAAATCATTTTGATGGTGAATGTATGTGTGGTTATGGCCAATACCCCTTTGGTTGTGTGTGAATGGTTGAGTGTTTAATTGCCATCTTTTAAATTCAATTTGCATACTGAACCTCTCTCTCTTTCTCCATATGTAAGTTAATGATCTCCTCTCTATACTCCCCTTGAATGTAACTCGAGGTTTCACCTCTTACAAATCTAATAAATTTATAGGTTTAGCTTTGATTTTTGCTTTGTTAAAATAGAAGACGTTATGCACCAAGAAAGTTAACAACTAGGAAGTTCAGTCGATCTATCAAAGGTATAAAGAGACAATAGAACAGAGGATCATATCTATCGAATGGAGGCCCAATCGACCAACTAGAGTAGTCCAGACAGCCGCTTGAACTAGGAGTCAGTCGACTGATAGATGGAGGCCAATCGACTAATAAGAGGACTGATAGACTGCCTAGAAGAGTCTAATTGATCGATCGACCTGTTCTAACACAACACTTTTTCCTTTAAAGGTTGTAGGATGTGATGTTTAACCTTAGATTGAAGCAATTCTTTACCTATCTCCAAAGAATTGCATTAGTACAGCCATAATCATTGCTCATATGTTTGTGATTGCATATTTTCTTTTGTGGATATAGCATGTACATGATACATATTATAAGTATGTGGTGATTGGATATGTATATGTATTTATATATGAAAACCCTCAATAAATATTAATTCTTATATGCTTTCCATAAGAAATGCACATGAAATTTTTGATCGACTAGTGTAGGTTACGCTAAAGTGTGGTGTTTCGTCTATCTCGTAGAAGTGTGATGGTAGATATATGGTTTTTCCAAAGTAGGGTGCACATTCTATTGTGTTGGCACTTGGGTTAGGCTTAATAGGGTGGCTTTAATGGGAGTAAGTTCTTAGAAGCATACACATGAAATCCAACAAGGAGTTGTGTGCACCATCTATCCAATAGTTGCATTTAGATGCAAATGGAAAAAGTTCCCTACCTAAGTAGTAAAGTTGTGGGCGATCAACCAAAGCTGACTCATGATTTGAAGAAATATGGATCTTGGCTCACTAGAAGGTTGTACGCTGCAATCTTATGAATTTATAGTGAGGGATATCAATTTGAACAAAATAGTGGGATCAATAATTAATTAAAGGTCTAATTAGTATCATCGATATTATCAAATCAAATTAAAAGTGTTTTGACAAATGCAAATTTTTCTTTTGTAGAAATAAATAGAAAACACACTCTTATTATGATCGGTCCTTGAGAAGAATAAATTAAACATTACCAACTTCCATGATTGGTTCAGGAATTTGAGAAACATTATCACTCATGAGCATGAGATCTATGTCCTTGAAACACTAATGCCAGAGGAACTTGCTCCAAATGTGCCTAATACTGAAATGGGTGCTTACTTGAAGCATGCCAATGATGTCATTGACATTAAGCACCTTATACTGAGATGTACAAACTATGCGCTTCATAACCAACATGAAAACATGGTCATTCTTGATCACTTCTTAAGAATAATGCAACACAAGAAAGGTATAACGTATCCAAAGCACTTTTTGAGTGAAAAGTGATAGATGGAGATCCAGTAGAGCCCCATGTGGTCAATATGAGTAGGCTTGTAGAACATCTAGAGAGATTGGGATATCCTATAGGCCAAGAGTTGGTGATAGATATGATTCTGCAATCATTACATGAATCATATATCCAATTTATCGAGTGTTATTGCTTGAGTTACTTGGCCAAAATATTGTCGAAATTCTTGGCATGTTGATAAATACCAAAGATTGAATGAAAAAGGATAAACACATTATGGTGATTAGTGGAAGGGAGTCCAAGGGAAAATTCAAGGCCAAGAAAAGTTCTAAGGCTAAGCTAAAGTCCAAGTCTTATGCACTCAAGATAAGGAGAAGGGTAAATGCAAAACGAATATGTCCTTTTCGGTTATGGAAACTAAGGAAGATAAGGGATAGATATCTCTACTTCAGGTGTATACATAATTGAGATTAACATCTCTACTTATTCATCTTGGGTACTGGATATTGGATGTGGATCACACATTTTTTCAAATGTACATGATTAGAAAAAAAAGTAGACCTATAAAGAAAGGTGAGGTTGCACCACATGTTTCTAATGGAGCAAGAGTTTATACTATTTCTATTAGAACCTATGAGTTATCTCTACAAAGTGGGCTTGTAATAGAGTTAGAGAACTTCATTATGTGCCCACCATTAATAGGAACATCATATCTGTATCTTGTTTGGACAAAAATGCATTCAAAATTCTTATGAAGAATGGTCCATATTCTATTAGTAAAGATGAGATCTTTTATGGAAGTACCCAACGTGTATGATGTGAATACCAAGAGGGTAAAATCGATAAATAAAATCAAACATACCTTTGGCATTGTAATCTAGGGCACATAAATGAAAAACACATTTCAAGACTCCATAAAGATGGTTATCTGGACTCTTTTGATTTCGAGTCAATCGAGACATGTGAATCTTATTTGTTGGGAAAGATGACAAAATCTCTATTCACTGGTAATAGTGAGATAGAAAGTGATCTATTATGACTCATGTGTACTGATGTATGTGGCCCTTTTAGAAAAAATGTTTTAGGTTGTCATCAGTAGTTTTTTTTTTTTGAGGAAGGACGGGAAGTCCTATGATTGGGACTCCCCGTCATATATTAGCTAAATCACTAATTACAAAAGACATAATGTTCGAAGGGAAATGCTGAGAAAAGGAAAACCTATCTACTTGGCCCCTACGTGCAGCATTTGCTACCTCGTGGGCAACCTTGTTACAACTACGTTTAACATAACTAAAACTACAAGAAGAAAACAAATGCTTCAGATGGATAACATCTTCAACCATGGAGCCAATGTAGTCTTTCCTGAGGCAGCTGTTGTTACATGCATGGACGATTGTAGTGGCGTCTGATTCAACTTCGATCCTATCCATGCCTTTTTCCTTTGCTATTGACTTCAGTATGTATGACTACCTTCAGGTGGAGTCCATTGTGATAGGTTGTCATCAGTAGTTTATTACCTTTGCTATTGACTTTAGTATGTATGACTATGCATACTAGATGAAACATAAGTTAAAAACACATAACAAATTTAAGGATTTCACAAATGAAGTACATAACAACTTGGTAAAAGTAATAAATCACCATTTTCTTGATTGTGGTGGAAAATACTTAAGCCATTAGTTTGAGGAACTTATGTGAGACTATGATATCCTATCACAATGGACTCCACCTGGAACACCACAACATAATGGTGTATCAGAAATAAGGAATCATAAATTACTAGATATGATGCGATCAATGATGAGTTTTTCTGATCTTCAGACTTCTTTCTAGGGACATTCTCTAGAAACTATAGCCTTTACACTTAGCTGTATACCCTCTAAATTAGTTCAAAAGATACCATATGGGATATGGACTGGGAAGCACCCTAAAATACCTTTTATGAAGATTTGGCGATGTGAAGCTTATATGAAAAAAAATGTTTTTTGAAAAGCTTGGCCTTAGATCAGATAAATATTATTTTTTTGGATATCCCAAGGAAACCAAGGGATGCTACTTGTATAACCCATATGACAACAAAATATTTTTCACCAAGGATGTTTTATTCCTAGAAAAGGAATTCATTTACAAAATAAATTAGTGGGAGTAAAGTAGAATTTGAAGAGGTTCAAGACCATCAAGAAAACATTGAACCTATAAGGTAAAAAATGAACAAGGAGACTCGCAAATTGTTGTGGAATCTCAAGTTCCTCATATAACACAAGAACCTCACATATCTAGTAGTATACACCTTGAGCCTGAAAGATTTTGTTATCTTGTGACTCAAGAAGGCGATGAGTTGGTCATAGATGATAAGCCAACAACCTACCTAGAAGCTATTGAGGGACCATATTCAGAGAAATGGCTTGAGGACAGAGATCTAACATGGACTCCATGTAGGCCAACACGGTATGGACCTTGGTGGATTCAACTGAATGAGTAAAACTCATAGGGTACAAGTGGGTCTTCAAGAAAAAGACCAACATAGATGATATTGTACAAACCGATAAGGAAATATTGGTTGTGATGGTTTTGAGGCAAGTTCAAGGTGTTGGCTATGCTGAAACCTTTTCACCAGTTGACATGGTTAAATCCTATAGGATTGTGCTTTCTGTTGCAGCGTGTTATGACTATGTGATTTGATAGATGGATGGTAAAACTGCTTTCCTTATAGAAATTCTCTTGAGGATGTATACATGACACCACCTAAAGTTATAAATACAAAGGATGGACATAAAGTTTGTAAGAAACAAAGGTCAATATATGGATTGAAGCAAGCATCTTGGAGATGGAATCTCCAATTTGATGAGACAGTCAAAGAGTTTGGCTTTAGTCAAAATGAAGATGAACCTTGTGCATATAAGAAGGTTTGTGGGAACATAGTTTTATTCCTCATATTATATATCGATGACATACTATTAATGCTGAATGAAATCCCTACCATAGAAATGCTAAAGAACTGGATAGGAAGTACCTTCTCTATGTAGGATTTAGGTGAAATATCTTATATCTTAGGAATCAAGTCTATAGAGATAGATCCAGAAGGATTCTTGGACTAAGTCAAAGCACATACATTGACAATGTGCTGAAAAAGTTCAACATGTAGGACTAAAAGAGAGAATTTTCCCATGTCCCATGGAATTAGTCTCTCTAAAGCCCATTGTTCTAGTTCTTGTGAGGAATAGTAACCCATGAGTAATATGTCATATGTGTCCGTAATTAGATATATCATGTATGCAATGTTATCCACTCGTCTCGATGTCTCGTATGCCTTGAGAATGACAAACAGATGTCAGTCTGATATAAGTGAAATTCACTAGATTGCCATAAAGATCATCCCTAAGTACTTGAGGAGAACTAAGGATTAGCACCTTTTATGGCGGTGAGGAATAGTTGGGTGTAAAGGGTTACACCGATGCAAGCTTCCAAACTAAAAAAGATGATTACCCATTAAAATATGGATCAGTGTTTTGCCTTAATAATGGAGTTGTGAGTTATAAAAGTTTCAAGCAAGAAATAGTTGTTGATTCTACAATGGAAGTCGAGAACATTGTTGTTGTGATGTCCCCAGATTTTCTAAAACTTAATCTAATGTGTGACGTACAAATTGAAATCCTCACCTCAGTGAGAATCCCAATTCAAACACCCCACACTAGACTAAGAAGAATAAAATCAAGGGAGTCAAATGGAAATAATAGTAGCACATGCACATGAACAATAATAAAACCATACAACACATGTTCACCATTTAACATATTATTATAAAATGAATTGTTACAACATTTGAGATTACATATTGAACAACAAACGTTTACATATACATGTACTACCACTAAAACAACATGATCTTAAGACAATAGGTCCACCTATACATCAGCTCACCACACAACTCTCAACTATCCTGATTCTTCAAGATCATGTATCCTCGACCTAAACAAAAGATTACATGTGGTACACGTTAGCACAATTTTCAAAAATATTGTATTGAGTACGCCTACGTGTCTTTTATATACCTCTCATTATTAAGCTTGGCAATAAGATAAAACTAGAACTTGGCAGCTACAAAGAAATATAAGAAAAAGCATATACTTGCACAAAGATGTTCATTAACAAAAGAGAACACATATTTAAGCACATTTTTCATTATATATCCATGCATTAACTGCCGAAGGTTTTGATGCATTCTCTTGACACTCAATGAGCTCAAGATTAAGGCCTTTATGATTGACTACCAAAGAGTTAGATCATATGTACAATGTGATCGACTACCAAAGAATTAAGTCACTTCAAAGAAGTGTACTACCAAAGAGTCACTAGTATATAACTGACATTTAGCGTCGGTTATTTAAGGCCTTTAGTGTCGGTTTCTAAGCGACACCTATGTGGGCGACGCTAAAAGCCTAGCCGTTATGCGTCGGTTCAAAAACCGACGCCAAAACCCTTCACGCGCCACCGAAAACGCGCCAGCAGGGCACTATAGGCGTCGGTTATTAGATCAAAAACCGACGCCATATACCTTCGCACCACAGAAAGGGCGCCATCTTGGGCACTATTAGCGTCGGTTATTAGATAAGAAACTGACGTCATATCATTACCAACACGGCTGTGGTGTCTGGTCCACTGCCACGGTCGTGCTGACCAGCACGGCCGTGGTGTTAAGGAAATAGACGTCGATTACGAGTAGAAACCGACACTGTAACGATGTGGCGTCGGTTTTATACAAATAACCGACGCCTATTTTTTGTTTTTTTTTTCTGTCAGTCTGCAGACCTGCTGTATGGCTGGTCGCAGGATGAGAAACATGCAGTTCAGTTATGAACTGTAGGTTTTACGACATCCATTGATATCAGCCAACATCAGGCCACAAACCTGCAAAATTAACAACAAAAATATGCACACATTTAGCAATGCAACCTGCAGTTCCCTTTGATTTTCACACATTTAGAAACATTCATGTAGCTAGAAATCTGTAGTTCCATTCATTTTCACATTCACACATATAGAAACATTCATATAGCAACCAATAGTTTCATTCATTTTCACTCAGACACATGTAGAAACATCCAGACATGTAGAAACATTCACACATATATTATAATTCAGAAATTCATTTACAAAATATCATTCTTTAGTCATTATTCACTATCAACATCCCAATTATATCTTAAATCCCCCACTACTTGTATGGCTGTTGCCCATTCTTCTCTTACTTCATTTAATTCTCCCGTCGTATAGGGAGCATGTACATCTGGTAAGGCTATTCCTGTAGTGTGGTCAGTTTTAAACACCTGTAAAGAGAATGATGTATATATATAATTAATGAGCTATAAATAAGATTGATATATTTCATATTATCTAATGAGACTATATAATACCTCAGCAATACAATCGATGTCCATTGCGACATATTTGATAATCATGTGCATAAATCGCATCACATAGTATCCACATGCCCATCCATTGTCTTGTGTAGCACATTATAAATTCAAACATACAAAATATTAAAAAATACAACTAATTAAGCACTGTTCACATAAATAATATATACATATATTGCAGTCGGGAACTTACTTTCACGTTCTTCCAAATTATTAGCTGGTTCTTTTTTGTGGGGACCTTTCCTCCAGCCTTTTTGAACTCATCAAAACCCCTACATGTTAATGTAACAAAGTACATTGCATAATTAAATAGTAATGTAATAACATATGTTAACGGATATGAAAATGAAATATTTCTCACCGGAATAATGTCGTTTTCATTATGTGTCCATATTTTTTATTCAATTTACTCCCCTTAGGATCTAGATAATAGGCAGTGAACGTCTCGGGGAAAATAACCAGTAACTCCCAATGCATACCACTAGAGGTAAAAAAGTTAAAAATTAATAACTCAAAATCCACAATAAAAATGTAATTTTCTTAAGTCCAAATTATGATAAGCAAAGTAAACTTACTCTACATTAAATGGAGCCATTATCATCGTCTTCTTATTTTGAGCAAAAATTTAAAAAGCCTCACAGCAGTATTGTTGAACTGACGGAGGGTCTTTAGCTACTAGACTAATCAAAGATGGAATAAAAAATCCTACATGTTCGAATGCAAAATCTGCACATATCTTGTCTAAGTAGGTGCAAAATATGTATTAATTATGCATGCATTAATAAATAAGAAACCAGATCACCAGATCCTACACAAGGTATATGGATGTATAAAGAAGATCTCACCTTATCCATAGCTCTATCACAGATGTATTTAGCCAATCATATCGAAACAACTCCAAAATATCTTGTATAAATAGTTTGCTTTCGTATGATTGACCTGCAACATCTGAATCTATAGAAACAGTTATAGGGCAATTTATATCATGTTCGCCTAACCATATTGCCATACCCCTACAGTTAGGACCTAACGGGACAGTTAGGTCATGTGGAACCCAACTGGGTAATGTAGGAGGTGGAAGTGTAGGCCTAGATGTTGTGGGTGTCTTCTTTTTAACCTGTATATATATAATAATTTCAGATCAACTGACATCATATACACACACTAACAATTTAACGTAATGTAAATTTACCATACAATTTCAGTAAAGATGACATCCGCTTTTAGCCACAATATCACTCCGCCTTGTGCCTCACCAAGCGTTTCACAATCTGGGTGGGCATATGGCAATGGAAGATCCATCCACTTGGGGAATATATGTACCGGGCTCACATGAATCCAACCAGCTGGTAATGGAGACCCGTGAAATATTTCCCCTGGTAGGGATGGGTAAGCCGACGCCTCTGCAACGACATATTCATTAACTTTTAGGCGGTATGGCTTCAACCCCTACAAATTTTTGTGTAAAGAATGTTATATACATATATACATATCATCTTGAATTAAAAAACTAGTTACTATGTCATAAAAATACTTACAGTGGATTTTCTAGGTGGTGGGTCTACATGATTACTCCCAACCTCTGCAGTAGGAGTAGAGCCTGCAGTAGGAGACACCATAGGTACTGTCTGGTAAGTGGCAGTCTGAGATGCCTGCCACTTTTTCATTGCTTCTTCGAGTTTCCTATCAAATAACTTATCTACCTTTACATGGATAAAAGAAACGTCAAATTCTAATTATTGAATTCTCTTTTACAGTAACATCTACAAGGAAAAAATATGTTACCTCTTCTTGTGAAAGTCCCACTTTTGGGACATGTTTGCGCTGGGATGGCCCAAAAAAGCTTTGATGCCCACACCAGCGCCTGCATCCCTAACACATCCAGGATGCTCTCGGTTACCCAGAGCAACTGTCAATTCATCCCTTGTTCCCTCAGGGATGAACTTGCCTTGTTTCCTCAGCTCGTACAGCTCCCGCTAATCGCCAAAACAAAAATTTGTAATTAAGTAAACACCACAAATAATCAATATTCGAACGATTGCTATAAGAGTTGTATTTTACCATTTTTGCAGCCGCCTCAGTAGTTGCGGGCTTCCTTATTTCTCCCTTCTTATTTTGCCTCCCAGCTATCTAGACATCATGGCGAGGCAGAGGTGTGCTACCTATAGTGGAGGACTCCTGAGTAGCAGCAGACTGAGCAGTAGCCTCAGATTGTAGTCTTTGGCGAATGCCTGCATACCCCTTTGGACCCATTGTGTGGTCATGCACATTCAGTGCACGCCTTGATATTTGTGCCTCACAGAGGGCCTAGTTAGTATGCACATTAATGATTTGGTTAGTAACAGTAAATGTTAATCTTGAGTAGGTGAATACAACATATATTAATGAGATTGGGACTGACGCCTAATACCTTGAATTCATCCGTTTGTCTTGAAGCAACAAACACATCCCATTCTTCTTTGTCCAGGAAGTTCCACTGTTCAGTGGCTGTCTTCTTCCTCTTGTCAGCTTCTTTTATGTATTCTCAGGTGAGATTTGTCCTATAGTTCCTTAGGACTCTCCCACAGCGTTGCATCACGTATTTACGATGCAGCTTTTCATCCAATTCAAATATACTCTGCAAAATAGAATTGCTATTAACTAGTATCCAAAAAATTAGTAATCTACAAAATAGAATTGCAAATTAATAATAACTCATGCATAAATCCTTCCATATTATGTCTTTCTTCTCCTTAGAAACTTTATGCCAAGAATCTATCTTACAACCGCAATGGCTACGAGTAACATACCCAAGATATGAAACAAATGAATTGTGATTCACACCAGATGCATTTCCCGCATTATCAAAATCAACAACAAGTTTGGGCCCATTGCCCTTTTGTGCTATTAACTTCTTCATCATAGTGATGCCCCTTCTCTTGTCAACTTTTTGGTGTTGCTGATCAAGTGCCTCAAGTGCTTCAGATGGTACATGTGCATCATCAACCTAAAATTTGACAAAATAAACACATTTACAAGATATAACTATAAATGGACATATAAATATAAATATATGATATATTTTTAAAACTTACATTATGAGGCGGCGCATTGATGTCCTCACCCTCACGGTAATCATCAGCACGATCATCAGGAGAATGCTCAGCCATCTGAAAATTCACATTCACATTTTAAAGTTCACATTGTAAAGTAATTCACATTGTAAAATTCACATTGTAAAGTTCACATTCACATTGTAAAGTAATTCACATTGTAAAGTTCACATTATAAAGTAATTCACATTGTAAAATTCACATTGTAAAGTTCACATTCACATCGTAAAGTTCACATTCAGAAAAATAAAACATATAAAAAAATATAAACATGCCTCTAATATTGCGATTTTTTATCAATTAACAATCCTTCATTGTGATCTCCGCGCACATACAAGTCATCATTAGCTTCAATATTTGCTGGTGTTGGCAACCCAACTGAGAATGGACTGGAGTCATCATACTTATCATAGTACTATTCTTCATCTATAGGATCTTCAATGAACTATCTTTTACCATGAAGAACAACCGACCATTTATTATTGCAGGATCATCGATATAAAATACTTGTTTCGCATGTGATGCCAATATGAATGGTTCATCCTTCTTTCCAATCTTTTCAAAGTTCACTAAAGTGAAACCCAATTCATCCACTATAACTCCTTTGGTGTTATCAACCCAATTACATTTGAAGAGTGGAATTCTGAAATCTATGTAGTCAAACTCCCATATGTCTTCAATGACACTGTAATATGACATTTTAGCTTCACGTGGACTCTTATCCTTTGCACTTGCAAAAAACATAGTCGATGCTTGAAGGGTGACACCACTGTTTTGGACGATACTCTTATCATCTTGGCGCTTTGTGTAATATGTGAATCCATTAATGTCATACCCTTCATAAGACATAACAGTCAATTTTGGTTTAAAGGCGAGGCATTTGATAGTTTCAAGAATATCATCTGGTGTTTGAGATAGTTGATGTAAGACTTTATTTTCAAACCACTTAATAAATGTCTTGTTATGCTCTCTAGCAAGCCACATTGTATTGGCTCGAGGATATTGTCTCTTGATGAAATTGGTATGTTCCTCGATATAAACGTTCACTTCATCCATGTTGTGTAAAATATACAAGTGACCTTGTTCCAACTGCTCACGGCTGATTACTTTCACACGTGATCCCAAAATTCCTTTTCCAAATTGCTCATCAATATTCTTGTCATTATCAGGAGTGTCATTACCACTGAGAAAGTCATTGCAAAAATCCATAACCTCTCTCGCCACATAACCCTCGACAATACTCCCTTCAGGCCGATAACGGTTTCGAACATCACTTTTAAAAACGCTCATGTATCGTTCAAAGGGATACATCCAATGCAAGAAAACTGGTCCCAACATTTTCACTTCCCTAGTCAAGTGGACAACAAGATGTACCATGATATCAAAGAACGACGGAGGAAAATACATCTCAAGCTGACATAGGGTAACAACCACTTCTCTTTGCAATTTATCGAGAGTATCAGGGTCAATAACTTTGCTGCACAAACTGTTGAAAAAGAAACAAAGTCTGGTGATTGCAAACCTTATATGCTTCGGCAATATAGATCTAATTGCCACAGGCAATATTTGTTGCATTAGAGTGTGACAATCATGAGATTTAAGACCCTATCAACTTCATATCTTTCATTGATACCAATCTACGGATGTTGGATGAGTAACCCTGTGGCACCTTAACATTTACCAAACATTCACAAAAAGCTTTCTTCTCCTTTCTAGACAATGTGTAACAAGCGGGAGGTAAGTATGTTCTCCGATTTTCCCATTCACAAAATTCTGTTAATTCTGACCTTATTCCCATTTCACGTAGGTCCAGTCTGGATTTTATCCCATCTTTAGTCTTACCTGGTATATTCAACAAAGTACCAATGACACTATCATAGACATTTTTCTCAACGTGCATGACATCGATACAATGCCTGACTGTCAAAGAACTCCAATAAGGAAGATCCCAAAATATTGACTTCTTCTTGAATAAAGATTTGTCACTCCGTGTGGCCATAGTACATTGTGATCTCTTACCAAATTCATTGACAAAGTCTTTTACTCTTTCATAAACAACCTCCCCTGGTATAGGTTTAGGTGCACTGCGTTCCTCATTCAATCCATTGAATGCTTTGCGCTTCCTACGATACGGATGGAATTTTGGAAGAAACCTTCGATGACCGAGATATACAGTCTTACCGCCATGTTTTAGTCTTGTTGAATCAGTGTTATCTTCACATATAGGACACGCTTTAGCTCCTTTGACACTATATCCAGACAAATTCCCATATGCTGGAAAGTCATTAATAGTGCAAAACAACATAGCATGCAAACGAAATGTCTCTCTTCGTGAAGCATCATAGGTCATCACACCTTCACCCCAGAGTTTCTTTAAGTCATCAATCATAGGTTCAAGATAAACATCGATGTCATTTACAGGTTGTTTAGGGCCCGATATCAACAACGACAGCATTACGTACTTATTTTTCATACACATCCAGGGAGGAAGATTGTATATAACAAGCATGACTGGCCAAGTGCTATGTTGGCTGCTCAATGTCCCGTACGGATTCATCCCTTCTGTACGAAGCCCAAGTCTTAGATTCCTGACTTCTTCACCAAATTCAGGGTACAATAGATCAAGCTTCTTCCACTGTGGGGAATCAGACGCATGTCGTAGGATCCCATCATTATTTTTCTTAACATCTGCATGCCACCTCAAATTCTTCGCATCTATCAGATTGGCAAACAAGCGTTGAAACCGTGATATTATAGGTAGGAACCAGTTTTGGACTCTCCCGAAGTCGTCAATTTATACCGTGACGCACCACATTTTGGACAATCTTTCAAATCGGCATAGTCCTTTTGAAATAATACACAATCATTCGGGCATGTGTGTATCTTCTTGGCATCCATTCCCATTGGGCACAACAATTTCTTTACCTGGTATGTTGAGATTGGCAGCTCGTTTCCTTCAGGAAGCATTTCTTTCAACAAAGACAACAATGACGTGAAGCTTTTGTCGCTCCATCTATTATTAGCTTTCAGCTTATACAATCTCAACACAGCGCTAAGCTTCGTAAACTTAGTACAACCTGTGTATAATGGTATCTCAGCATCATGCACAATGTTTCTAAAAATGGGAGGTGGATCGGTGTGCTCTACCCCACAACTATCCAGCATCGCATCAACGATGTCTACTGGAACCGGTTCATTCACATCTACGTCATCATAGGCAATTTCTTCTTCCACACAAGCACTGCTATCGACATCCACTGGTTTCGGGTTTGAAATCTCTTCATGCTAGTGCCATTCTGTATAGCCTTGTATAATCCCGTTGCACATGACATGACTTTTGATTTCGTCACCAGTGTTGACTTTCAAGTTGTTACCGCAATGCCTACATGGACAGTAGAACCTATCTCCAGGTTGTTTCCTATGTTCCTCGGCAAATCTAATAAACTGGTCAAGACCAGAAATAAACTCTGGGGTGCAGCGATTGCGAATGGACATCCATGATCTATCCATTCTATGATCAAAGAGAAAACAAGTATATATTACAACAAGATTAGGGTCTAGGGTTAACAAATACATGTGATGTCATTATTATATATAATAAATGTGTACCACCTATCCCATTCTTGAACACCTAATCTCACTAGTACGTGTATAATGTGTATTGGGTTTTCAAGAAAATTTCGGCAGCATTTCTCCGCTGTTCTCCAAGTACATATGTACTTAGAGAACAAACGGGGAAATGCTGTCGAAATTTTCTTGAAAACCCAATACACATTATACACTTACATCCTAAGCGAGATTAGGTGTTCAAGAACAGTCCCAAACCGGGGACTATCCAAGATTTACTCCTAATGAGTAAATCTTGGACGGGTTTCTAGGCCAAAAAATAATGTGTTGTCATTCTTATACCTAAAATCCTAGTTCTTCAAGTTAGGGTGATTATTGATGTCTTTAAAAGCATGATTGGCAATTTAGGGAAAAGTTCATCATTTACATTCCAAGCATGTCACATGTGTGCATTACAGTTCATCATTAAGCAAGAAGGGTGATTAAGATTCTCAATATACTCAACAATGAAACCATTAGTAACCATTGCAAATGAAACCATTCTCAATATACCCAATATCTACCAAAATGTTGGACCAAAACCATTGCAAATGGATCCTAAGAAAACCCAGTTTGTGATTGTGTGTACATGGCATGATGCAGAATTCTCAAGAAATTAGGAGAACTCTAGGCTATAACATTAGTAACTACCTTTCAGTATAGTAATCTGACTACATTGTAGATTATCATCAATAATCATTTCAATTTTGCAATAGAATGTTCTAACCAAATCAGTACCTAAACCCTAAACACAAATAAGTAAATAACTTTAAAAAAAATAAAAAAACGCCCAGCAGCTGCTTGGGCGTGCCTTGGCACCGCCCAAGCAGCCGCCAGAGCAGAGGAAGAAGGAAGAAGGCAGGGCGGGCATACCTTAAGGGTAGAGGAGAGCAGCGGCCGGAGCAAGACCTAGCAGCAGCTGGCAGCCGGCGCCGGCGGCGAGGAGAGAAGATGAGCGGCGACGAAGGCGGCGAGGAGAGCACAACAACCACCGGTGGGGGCGACGACAAGGAGAGGAGAAGCACCGGCGAGGAGCGGCGGCGAAAGGGAGAGCAGCAGGAGCGGCGGCGAGGGCGCCGACGGTGAGTGGTGGTGGCGCAGGGGAGCAACGGCGGCCGGGGCAATGACGGTGGCAACGACGGGGAGCAGAATCGCCATACCTAGTAGCTAGAGTCGCAATGAAACAGAGAACAATGGGGAAAAGTTCTGTTTGCGGGGCTATTAATTGTACCATAGGCGTCGGTTATTCAAAAAAACTGACAACTGAAACTAACAGTGTCAGTTCTCAACAACAACCGACACCAATACTTGATTATAGTCGTCGATTTTAAGCTACAAAAAAACTGACTTCTATATTCATATGCCGATTAAAAAAATCGTTCTCGGTTTATGACCATGGTCGTCGGTTTCTACTTCAAACCGACGCTTAAAGGGTGTGAAAAATTCCCCGCAGACAACGCGGGAAAACTCATAAGCATCGGTAGTTGTAGTAAAACCGACGACCAAAATGTGCCCAATTTCTGTCTCGCGAATAACCTTTAGTCGTCGGTTTTTTATTTATCAACCGACGCCATATGTCAAATTTTGGAGGTAATTTTTTTCGCTGGAAATTTTGGATTTGGCAGTTAATTTTAGGTGTCAATTTTTTATTAAGTAACTGACACTTAATAAAAGCGGTACCCATGTCTGGTCGCCCTTCATAGATTGGATGTCGGTTTATGTTATCAACCGACACTGTAGAGTTTAGGTGTCGGTTTATTTATACAACCGACACCTTGAAAAGTGACTTTATAAGCCATTTCTGTAGTAGTGAGTTTAGTGCTTTCATATAATGGAATTGATATACTATGTTTCATATGTTCATAGCCATAAGTATGGAAAATCATTTCATACAAGAATAATCATTTCATCCAATATCATATGTCAAGTATTTTACTACACATATAACACAAGCATATTGTATAATAAGCCAAGTAAGAGGTAATGGCATACCTTGATCAAGATATAATCTAATCACATCCATGATTTCACTCTAACCTTGGTCAAACCCTGATTAAGACAAGACCATACATTTCACCATTAGATTCTCCATCACTTTTATAACCCTAGTTATGCCCATTAGAGTTTATCCCAGTTCGTTAGGATATGTGCATGATTACTTGCATTCTTGTCTTACAATTATCTTACTAATGTCATGATTTGGATTATTGTAACGACCCTGACCTGGGTTATGAGGTAACCCTATTTGTTTTGGATAAGTAAGTTTCTTATAAGTCTAATATAATCCTCTAAGGAGTTTTGTTATCACGTGACACACTTATGTTTCAAGTTTGGTCCTGATTGAATGTTGTTTGAGCAATGTTCCTTTGTTTTGGACCAAAGTGCAATTAACCCAAGTTGAGGGGTTATATTGAAATATGTCACATTTTGAACGTGCCTTATATGTTTTATCATCATAAGAGAGAGAATGATTCAAGGTGGTGGCTTGTGGAAAGCCTAAATTCCAAGTTTGAACTTGTTTGAACAATGCTGGTACCTTGTGCACCAATTTTGGTACAATTTTTAATTTACCCAAAATACGGGATTGTTATGCAAATTACCACCTCTATAGTGTCCCTACACCATCCTAGTATCATGTGGAGTATAGATAAAGAAGGAAACACCATGTTTGAATCAATTATGAGTGATGGCAATCTTGGTGATGAAATGACCAAGAAAAGGGTTGAATATGAAAGCTTAACTTGAGTTGTACCAAGTTGAAAAACTTATATATGAGTGCCTATCGGCCAAGGAGCCATAGGACAAGCCTCATATCATTTTGTGGACTCTTATAAAAGGACATATCATGCAAATAACCTCAAGGAGGGTAGGTATGTTGGGTTACAACTTCCTTAGAAAATTTGTATCCGGTTGTGAATAAAGTGATGAATTAATTGATATATCCTATTCAAAAGGATATGTATTGGACAGATCCTTATCCCTAAACGATTCTCAACCATTTTGCAAGGAAATATAAATGTTTATGCATGCATGCACACATGTCATCCATGCATGGACACGTGGTACCTACTAGCTCAAATTGATGACACCTCATTTTTACCTTCCTTCATGAGCAACAAGTATATATACCCCTAGTTTCCCCCCTTAGTGAAAGTTTTCAACCCTTACCACCATCCTTCCCTAAGTTATAGTTCGTAGAGTCCTTGTATCGTGCATGAGTGATGTGGTATCGTGCATGGGCCTTGGGTATCGCCCATGGCAAGATCATATCGCCCAAGTAGGGTGATATCGTCTAAGAAGGGTGATATCGGCCATAGTGAAGTGTTTTTGGCCACAAGAGAGGGGAATATCGGACAGAAGTGGTGGCATATTGTGAAAGGGTTGTGAGGTATCATGAAAAGGTGCTAGAGCAAGAAGGATCTCAACTCTTAACCCTAAGGTGAGGCCATGATCATATTCAACCTTGGATTGAAGCATGATTTTAGGGTTTGGATCTTCCTTTCTTTTCTTCTTCACCAATTGCTTATCCATGGTGATTCCTTGTATATGAAGGAGTTGTGAACGAACCTTGGACTTTTGATAATTCATCTTCAACCTTGGTAATGTGTAGCTTTGGAGCTTTGAAGTTGTTCTTAAGGTGGGTTATATAACTTGAACTCAACCATGTTATTATTCATCACCTAAATTTCTATACTTAATGAATTACTTTTCATTCCAAAATTTTCTGAAATAGTTTATGAAATTATGAGTTCTAGTAGTTTCTTAGACCTGTTTCCATGCACTATAACAGTTAGAACAAAGGTCTAGAGCTTTAAGATGATGGTATCACTTTATAAAAGTGATATCGGGTGCAAGCACACGAGCAAGCACCTCTAACCCAATATGATGATGCACCTACTTCACTAAAACGATATGGATATGATATTATACTTTGTTGCACGATATGGTGTAGTAGTATACACCTGTTTCACAATATGAGGTCAAGCATACACCTCAAAAGTGATATCAGGCATAAGCATACACACACACACACCTCTCTGCCTGATATGGTGTGAAGCATACATGCACACACCTCTAAAGTGATATGGTGTGAAGCACACACACACCTCTAAAGTGATATGGTAAGCAAGCACGCACCTCTTTGCCCGATATGGTGTGAAGCATACACACACCTCAAAAGTGATATGGAAGCACACATACACCTCAAAAGTGATATGGAAGCATACATACACCTCAAGGGTGATATGGTAAGCACACATACACCTCAAACCCGAGATGGTAAGCATACATATTCCTCGAGGGTGATATGATAAGCACACATACACCTCAAACCTGAGATGGTAAGCATACATACACCTCAAGGGTGATATGATAAGCACACATACACCTCAAACCCGAGATGGTAAGCATACATAAACCTCAAGGGTGATATGATAAGCACATATACACCTCAAACTTGATATGGTAAGAACACATACACCTCTAGGTGATATGGGTAGCAAGTATACACCTTTAAACTGATATTGGGTTAAGTATATACCTTTTGGACAATATGGTGTTGAGCACATATCTCTAAAATGATATGGTGGGTAACCCAATACACTAGATGACAAGAGTGGCAAGGTGGTTAGTACCCTAGTACATGTGATGGCCAATACACTAAAGTAGGGTGTGGAAAATAACTTCAAGTTAGGTGAGGATGTTACACCCATGAAGGGTGAAGTTGATACACTATATGAATGGTAAGGTTGATACCCTAATGGGTATGAGTATGAGGGATATGATGATGCCTAGTTTGACATACACCTAACCCAATACATGTGTTCAACTTGACATACATGGTTTAACCCTATACACCTTGTAAAGGTGAGGGCAATACACTCTTAGGAGTGATGAGGGTAACACCAAGTAATGGGGTGGCTAATACCTTGATAGGTGAAACACCTAAAGTAGATGATAATGGTTAATCCTATATCAACAATGCCTTAACTTGAGATGAGTTCATATCACTTGAAGATAGTTAGGTAATTCAAATGTGTGACTTATGGCCAATACATTATAGGATACATGTGATGGGCTAGTATATAAAGTATTAGGATGGGAAATACCCTAATACAAGATAAGTTGATGAACTTAAGTAAGTTAAAAGTGACGAGGGAAGTGATACACCAATGCATGGTAAATATCACATCCATCACTTCAAGGTTGATGCACCTTGATACACCTTAAATCCAATATACTTGGATGAGTAACACTTGAAGTGTGTTATGTCAATTATTACATTGAGATGTAATGAGTTTAATGCACATTGATAAGTGTAGGGTAACATACCTTTAGAAAGGGTTAAGCCAAGTTAATAAAGTATGATGTAATCATACTCTGGTAAGGATGAGAGAGGAACTCATACCTTTTGTTGATGATTCATTTAATGATAAATGATGAGAATAAATAAGTATGATTGAATACTTATGATATCAATGTATGCTCCTAGATGTGTGGAGCATTGAATTAGGGTTTGAATTAATATTATGAAACAATATTCGACTATAAAGGAAAACCCTAACCCTAATGATGGGAAGGTTGTATTTCTCTTATTGCATAAGCCTTGTAAGGCATGTTAAATACTTGTATAACAAGTATAATGATTAATGGCCTTGTGAGCCATGTGAATAAGTTGCTGCCTAGCGAGAGGTGACAAGATGTGTAATGTCCTTATGAGCCATGTGAATAAGTTGTTGCCTAGTGAGAGGTGACAAGATGTGCAAAGGGCCTTGTGAGCCATGTGAGATGCTTGTACAACAAGTATCATGTATACCTTGGTCTGAGGACCTAGAGGTATTATTTTCCTGATAAGTGGTAACAATGTTCTGTGATGAACTAAGGGTTTTAATACCCAGATCCAGCAATCATGACAATAATGATGTGAAAGGATGAGAATTCCTAGTAATGTGATAAGGGACTGAGGTCCCAAGTATCATGTGTTTTAAAAATTTGAAAATACTTGATAGATGTATTATACCTTTCTTTGTAGCATTTGTCATAATAATTCATGTTTGAAAACTTGACTGATGCTAAAAGAATACGGTAATGTACTTAATTAATCAAGTGGAATCTTATCATGTAGAGCCATGTCCATAGATCAATCATCATCAATAGCTGGTGATGGTGAAACAAGTTTTCCCATGGGATCTCCTGGAGGGCATATTTTTGAATATGTGGGGGTGATGGGCGCGAATATCCTTACGCCCTAATGGAGGAATTGATGTGAGATAAACATTAAATTTCTCAATCCTTCATTATATGTGCCGGGATGGATGTATCATGAATCTCATGATGATGATAGATGCCAGATTGATTAGAGATAAACATTAAATCTCTCGACTGCAAAGAGAGTGCAGCCGCCACTGTAGCTCTATAGCGAAGTTTCCAATATACCCTGGAAAACTATTTAGCAGCTGATACGAGATATCCTACTTGTGTTCTCACACTGACCGAGAAGAGGGAGGTCATGGCAGCTGGCTCTTCCATTCACCTTGTATGGTACTGATTTTGACTTCACAGTGGTCAGTTGGAGTATGAGTGGTATACCTCATCTCCTCAGGGCATAAGTGTGATTGAAAAATGTAATCAGCCGAGTAGCATATCTGCTTAAGGATCGAATATGGAAAACATTGATTGATGCGCACTTCAGTTATACATCTTATTTGATAGATGTTATTTATGCTCTTTACATTCCTTGCAAATCAGATAGATGATTTATAACTCTACCATGGGTAGATGGAATGTTCTCCTTAAGAAAGGAGATTACTTCATTCTATTCATACAGTGATTTATCCTGCCTGTTAATATAAAAAGAACCTATGCTCAGTTTATAAATGCTTAATCTATGATAATAATATGGTCGGCGGAGAGTTATATCTCTCGCTGGGACAATTGTCTCACCCCGTGGGATCCACATTTTTTTAGGTGGACATGCACGAGGTGGAGAAGAATATTTCTACATAGGAGGAACAACAACTGAGGTAGTAGTGACAACTCAGGTTGAGTGTACTGTCTGTCGTGTCTTGTAGATAGAAGTCCTATGTGTCGTCTCTGTACTCTCAGGTCCTTGGAGTTGGATCGTACTGGTTTCATGAATAATCTGAGATTTTGGCTTGAATGCCTTGAGGTTTTATGTTGCTCTAGTATGTGTTTTGATAGAGAAATTGTTATATGTTATCCCCGAGAAGAGATGGTACAGTGTATGTACAATGTGAACAATGATGTATATAAAGTTTTGGTTCTTCCTTAAAGAGTTTTCCTAGAAATGGATCTCTTTGCAAAATGGTTTTCATTTTTAGTGATTTTTGTTAATCCGCTGCTTATGTTTATTCATCTTAAATAAATGACGATTTATTTGTCAGTTTGATGACATTCGTTTCAATTTTTGGTATCAGAGTGAAAGGTTCACTGAGTCTATAGAGACATATGACTAGGGTGTTGAGTCTGTGTTAGTGTCCTCCAGTATACCCTATAGTGACTTCTGCTTGTGCAGAAAAAAGGGTGAAGTTTAAAAATGACTGCAGAACGCGAGGAACACATTGTTGAGGGCAATGTTGTTGCACCAAGAAGAGGTGTAAGGGATCAGGAAAGAAAAGAATGAGTGCCTGGGAATTCCCATCATGACCCGATCATGATAAAGAATCCTATGTTTGTGCTCTTATTGGGCAGGTTAGGACAATAGTGATGCATATAGTAGACTCGATATATACTAGCATTACAACCTAGGTTACCAGTCCTTAATACGAAAACTTTGGGCTTTGAAAGGGTTCCTGAATGACATAGTCATGTTGGAACAGTGGAAAATGTGGGAAAGATTAACATATGGTGAGAAAGTAGACTCTGCCATAAGTTTAGATAGATAGTATATCTGTGATGGCAGTGCTCAAGGAGGGGAAATAAGATGAGAATTAGGGAGAGGTTTCTACAATTCTAGAGACATTTGCCTAGTTGTTCTATAAAGCCAAAGTTTTTGGTGCCACCAGTGCAATAAACGCCGAGTGCATCAGGGTAGTAATCACTATGTAAAGGTAAAGGACCTAAATTTCCACCTATAAGAACCCATGGCTAAGTCTCTACATCGGCAATAAGACTGATAAGACCATGGTATGAGGACAAGACATGTTATAGATGTGTACATGTTGAGCATACTAAACTCCTTTCTTTGAAAAGAAGGGAGGAAATGACTCAACAACTGAGGGAGGCTCGGTAGGGCTTACGAAAGTCACAACCCAGTAGTGTAAAAAGTCAAGAGCAACAACATGAAGTAACTAGACTCTATGTGTTGAGTCAACCTAAAGTGGTAGATGACCGCGAGGGGTAACAGTCAGTTAGAGCCTTTTCATTTTGATATGCCTTATCTTGATGTTATCTGATAATCATAAAAAGGATTGCTGTTATGGATTTTCCTATTGATTGCCCTATGGGGACATAGGGAAGAAATGATGAGAACTAGAATTTATATTCTGTTCAGTATTCTTTTAAATGCTCTATAATTGCTCTTATTTGTGTGGAAGAGGATGAGATATAGAAGTGACGCCTAGAGAAAATATAGGAATGTTAAATCTTGTGTTTGTGATGATACGAAAAGTAAGGAATATGAAAGTACATAAAGTGCATACTACCTAATCTCAGTACTTGTATGCCCTAGCCAGGTATATAATTATTGGAGATAAGGTAAGTATGGATCTCTTAGATTGATATGTTTCTGATTGCTCTGATCAAGTAGTCATTTTGAGACAATCTAGTGAGCATAATCAAACTGGAAATATGGTATGGACATTTGTATCACATCCTAAGTGCAGTAAAGGGGAATCTGAGATGATCTTAGATCAATCTGTGTATGAGGAAATAAAAAGTATAATCCTCATGATAAGAGAATGAGAACAAGGGAGATGATCCCTGTCTAATAAAGTCTGTGTGAATAGTAAAGATCTTTTCCCATAATGTGGAAATGGGAAATGTGATGAAAACACAAAATGTTCATGAACATGTTAAACAATAACAAAGAAAGGAGTGATGACATGTAATCATCCTTCTAATTCCTATGATGATGGCAAGGAACCTAGGATGAAACAAGGGTAAATAACTCATGAATAGTGGAAAGTTCATGCAATAATCAAAGGAGATGATAATCTCTTCTCTTTGATAAACAACCCTAGGTAATGATGGGGTGATAAGAGTAATATGTTTCTTTGTGTTCTTTCCTTGCAGGGACATGGCAATCAAGTGAGTACTATGACATTGATGTGCATGGATTAGAAATAATCCATTGATGGATACTTAGAAAAGTATCAGTTCGTCTTGGACTTTGATTCCAAGATTAAGATATGTATAATAAATAATGTCCCAAAGATGAAAGAAAGATCCTTTTATATGTGTGGCTTTGGTAATAACAATACAGAGATGCAAATGATGAGGATGTGATGTGTTTTCGACACATGTGACGGATACCAAGGTAAGAAATTTTGGCATCCAATAAGTGTCAGGTATGAGAAAGTGAAAACATAACTCCTAATTAGATGATTTATGTTGGTTACCTAGAATGGCCAACTGTGAAATCAGTCTAGTTACATAAAATAGTATGGACATCATATTTTAGGGGTTTATGCTCTGCATAAACATAACATCGATAAGGATGTACTAATTGAAGGAACAATTGTAAAATCATTGTGGGGAAAAGCTTATCAAGTTAAAAACAATTCCTTAGAATACCCCTATCTAGATCTATTAAGGAAACTTATACATAACATCTAAAGATACCTCTAAGATAAGTTCTTAATTGATAAGTAACCTCCCCTTATGACAAAAGAATGTAAAACTAATGAGATAGTTCCGACAAAAAAAAACTAATGAGATAGTTGGTACAAGTAGTAAGAAAGATTAATGTTATGTCAACAGATTAGATGGCACAACAGATGAATGATAAGACTTGTAAGCCCAAGTGGGTGAAAGAATGTAACTCTGGTCTTTCCTTGAAAGTGAAATGCTAAACTAAATGAGGAGTATGGAAGACTCCCCAGAATCAAGAATCTTGTCACATAAAGTTGTAAGTTGAGAAAGGTGATGAATTAGTGAGGTTTGACACCTGAGTTAAATAAGGTATGTATAATGTTTCTCTGACCAAGAAAAGTGTTACCTGACATAGAGTTGACTCTACAGTCAATAATGAAAAGGACAGTGGAGTATGTGTCCTGTGTGACCGATTCTATGATAACCTTGTGTGGAAGAACTTTGTGTTGATCAAAGTTCTATGACATCTCCATGACATTAAGATGTTATGTGGAGACTTGATGATATGATGAATAAATAATATCTTTTTCCCTTTACCTGGGATTTCGGGGACAAAATCCTTGTTAGCGGTTTATAACATGTAACGAACCTGACCTGGGTTATGAGGTAACCCTATTTGTTTTGGCTAAGTAAGTTGCTTAGAACTCTAATATAATCCTCTAAGGATTTTTGTTATCATGTGACACACTTATGTTTCAAGTTTGGTCCTGATTGAATGTTGTTTGAGCAATGTTCCTTTGTTATGGACCAAAGTGCAATTTACCCAAGTTGAGGGGTTATATTGCAATATGTCACATGTTGAACGTGCATTATATGTTTTAGCATCATAAGAGAGATAATGATGCGAGGTTGTGGCTTGTGGAAAGCCTAAATTCCAAGTTTGAACTTGTTTGAACAATGCTGGTACCTCGTGCACCAATTTTGGTACAATTTGTAATTTACCCAAAATATGGGGTTGTTATGCAAATTACCACCTCTAGAGTGTCCCTACTCCCTCCTAGTATCATTTAGAGGAGAGATAAAGAAGGAAACACCATGTTTGAATCAATTATGAGTGATGGTAATCTTGGTGATGAAATGACCAAGAAAAGGGTTGAATATGAAAGCTTAACTTGAGTTGTACCAAGTTGAAAAGCTTATATATGAGTGCCTATCAGCCAAGAATCCACAGGACAAGACTCATACCATTTTTTAAACTCTTATCAAAGTCCATATAATGCAAAGAACCTCAAGAAGGCGAGGTGTGTCATGTTACAACTTCCTTAGAAAAGTTGTATCGGGTTGTGAATAAAGTGATGAATTAATTAATATATCCTATTCAAAAGGATATGTAATGGACGAATCCTTATCCCTAAATGATCCTCAACCATTTTTCAATACAATATAAATTTTGATGCATGCATGTACACGTGTCATCCATGCATGGACACATGGCACCTACTAGCTCAAATTGATGACACCTCATTTTTACCTTCCTTCATGAGAAACAAGTATATATACCCCTAGTTTCACCCCTTAGTGAACGTTTTCGACCCTTACCACCCTCCTTCCCTAAGGTATTGTGCATAGAGTCCTTGTATCGTGTAGGAGTGATGTGCTATCATGCATGGGATTTGGGTATCTCCCATGGCAAGATCATATCGCCCAAGTAGGGTGATATCGGCCAAGAAGGGTGATATCAGCCATAGTGAAGTGTTTTTGGCCACAAGAGAGGGGGATATTGGCCAAAAGTGGTGGAATACCGTGCAAGGGTTGTGAGGTATTGTGAAAAGGTGCTAGAGCAAGAAGGATCTCAAGTCTTAACCCTAAGGTGAGGCCATGATCATCTTCAACCTTGGATTGAAGCATGATTTTAGGGTTTTGATCTTCCTTTCTTTTCTTCTTCACCAATTTCTTATCCATGGTGATTACTTGTATATGAAGGAGTTGTGAATGAGCCTTGGACTTTTTATAAGTCATATTTAACCTTAGGAACGTGTAGCTTTGGAGCTTTGAAGCTGTTCTTAAGGAGGGTTATATAACTTGAACTCAACCATGTTATTATTCATCACCTAAATTGCTATACTTAATGAATTACTTTTAATTCCGAAATTTTCTAAAATAGTTGTTGAAATTGTGAGTTCTAGTAGTTTCTTAGACCTGTTTCCATGAACTATAACAGTTAGAACAAAGGTCTAGAGCTTAAATATGATGGTATCACTTTATAAAAGTGATATCGGGTGCAAGCACACAAGCAAGCACCTCTAACCCGATATGATGATGCACCTACTTCACTAAAACGATATGGATATGATATTATACTTTATTGCACGATATAGTGGTGTAGTATACACCTCTTGAATGATATGAGGTCAAGAATACACCTCAAAAGTGATATCGGGCACAAGCATACACACACACCTCTCTACCCGATATGGTGTGAAGCATACATGCACACACCTCTAAAGTGATATGGTGTGAAGCACACACACACCTCTAAAGTGATATGGTAAGAAAGCACACACCTCTTTGCCCAATATGGTGTGAAGCATACACACACCTCAAAAGTGATATGAAAGCACACATACACCTCAAAAGTGATATGGAAGCATACATACACCTCAAGGGTGATATGGTAAGCTCACATACACCTCAAACCCGAGATGGTAAGCATACATATACCTCAAGGGTGATATGATAAGCACACATACACCTCAAACCCGAGATGGTAAGCATACATACACCTCAAGGGTGATATGATAAGTACACATACACCTCAAACCCAAGATGGTAAGCACACATACACCTCAAGGGTGATATGATAAGCACACATACACCTCAAACTCGATATGGTAAGCACACATACATCTCTAGGTGATATGGGTAGCAAGTATACACCTTTAAACTGATATTGGGTTAAGTATACACCTTTTGGACAATATGGTGTTGAGCACATATCTCTAAAATGATACGGTGGGTAACCCAATACACTAGATGACAATAGTGGCAAGGTGGTTAGTACCCTAGTACATGTGATGGACAATACACTAAAGTAGGGTGTTTCCAATAACTTCAAGTGAGGTGAGGATGTTACACCCATGAAGGATGAAGTTGATACATTATATGAATGGTAAGGTTGATACCCTAATGGGTATGGGTATGAGGGATATGATGATGCCTAGTTTTAATATACACCTAACCCATTACATGTGTTCAACTTGACATACATGGTTTAACCTTATACACCTTGTAAAGGTGAGGGCAATACACTCTTAGGAGTGATGAGGGTAACATCAAGTAATGGTGTGGCTAATACCTTGATAGGTGAAACACCTAAAGTGGTTGATAATGGTTGATCCTATATCAACAATGCCTTAACATGAGATGAGTTCATATCACTTGAAGATAGTTGGGTAATTCAAATGTGTGACTTATGGACAATACATTACAGGATAAATGTGATGGTCTAGTGGATAAAGTATTAGGATGGGAAATACCCTAATACAAAATAAGTTGATGAACTTAAGTAAGTTAAAAGTGATGAGGGAAGCAATACACTAAGGCATGGTAAATATCACATCTAGCACTTCAAGGTTGATGCACCTTGATACACCTTAAATCCAATATACTTGGATGAGTAACACATGAAGTGTGTTATGTCAATTATTACATTGAGATGTAATGGGTTTAATGCACTTTGATAAGTGTAGGCTAACAAAACTTGAGAAAGGGTTAAGCCAAGTTAATAAAGTTTGATGTAATCATACTCTGGTAAGGATGAGAGAGGAACTCATACCTTGTGTTGATGATTCATTTAATGATAAATGATGAGAATAAATAAGTATGATTGAATACTTATGATATTAATGTATGCTCCTAGATGTGTGGAGCTTTGAATTAGGGTTTGAATTAATAATATGAAACCCTATTCGGCTATAAAGGGAAACCCTAACCCTAATGATGGGAAGGTTGTATTTCTCTTATTGCATAAGCCTTGTAAGACATGTTAAATACTTGTATAACAAGTATAATGATTAATGGCCTTTTGAGACATGTGAATAAGTTTTTGCCTAGCGAGAGGTGACAAGATGTGTAATGGCCTTGTGAGCCATGTGAATAAGTTGTTGCCTAGTGAGAGGTGACAAGATGTGCAATGGGTCTTGTGAGCCATGTGAGATGCTTGTACAACAAGTATCATGTATACCTTGGTCTGAGGACCTAGAGGTATTAGTTACCTGATAAGTGGTAACACTGTTCCGTGATGAACTAAGGGTTTGAATACCCAGATCCAGCAATCATGAAAATAATGATGTGAAGGGATGAGAATTCCCAGTAATGTGATAAGGGACTGAGTTCCCAAGTATCATGTGTTTTAATGATTTGAAAATACTTGATAGATGTATTATACCTTTCTTTCTAGCATTTGTCACAATAATTCATGCTTGAAAACTTGAATGCCTCGAGGCTTTATGTTGCTCTAGTATGTGTTTTGATAGAGCAATTGTTATATGTTATCCTCGAGAAGAGATGGTACAGTGTATGTACAATGTGAACAATGATGTATATAAAGTTTTGGTTCTTCATTAAAGAGTTTTTCTAGAAATGGATCTCTTTGCAAAATAGTTTTAATTTTTAGTGATTTTTGTTAATCCGCTACTTATGTTTACTCTGCTTAAATAAATGATGATTTGTTTGTCGATTTGATGATGTTTGTTTCAATTATGGTTCATTATCTGAACATTAGGTTCCATATACTTTTTGTGCACATATTACCCTAGTTTATATACACTATTCAAATTAGGGTTACAACCCATGTATTAAGAGTCATCTTCATATAGCATGAATTCTATGCATCTAAATGATATCAAAGTTTCATATTAACTTCCAGTTACATATTTAAGCTAACTCTATAATTTCCAGGGTTTCTTGAGCATCTTTGTAATTATTGCATATCAATTAGGGTTGTTAGCCCTAATTATCCATATGGAGCAAATTACATGATTTTTTGCATCAATATTACAATCTCTTACGTCAGATGCATTATAAACATGATTATGAATTTACTGATATATTAACATGATTTTTGGTCATCATTTGATATATATTATCCAAGAAACAAGAATATAACATCTTACATGATATTACTAGCATTTAAGCTTCAAAAGACTGATATCATAGTCCCAATGTGGTTCTACTCATTTTTTCTAAATATTTTGGTATCTTATTTGTATTTTTGTGAGAATCGTACTAATTATTGTAAATTATATAAGATCTGAGAATTTTTTAGATAATTACCTTTTTTCTGGCCAATGACACACTGCCACGTGTCTCATGTGGGGGCACGAATCCTTTACTGGTGGTTTTCTATGAGCCAGATAGTTTTCTTGGTCTGGAGCCGGTTCAACGGTCTGGTTTGAGTGTTGGATGGACCCAGTCTGCCCTCTCTTCCTTTCTCAAGTTCTCTCCCTTGCGATCTCACGTGCGTAACATGGACACCCAATGCCCGCATCCTCTATTCAGTAGGGCACCTCCATAATGGTAGACATCTGACGAGTAATCAACCGTCCTCCAGTGCTCCTCACGGAAGACTTAACCTTCCATTAGCTTCAATGTCATCCTCCACACCTCCATGACTACCCAGGTCTTCAGTTGTGCCTATGAATCTACACCGCCATAAGCTCACCATCGCTTGCTCCCACTACGGTGGAGCAAAATAGGCATAACACTTCTTCTTATTGTATCTCTGATAAGATACCTCTAGGATCTATAGACAAACTTCACGAACTCAAAATCATCTTCAAAACATGGCAAGGAGTTTCCTAACACATCCCCCGAGCTTCATCTTCATCTCCGGCAAGGTGCCCTTCGACCACCATCAAAACCACCATGATAGTCCTTAGGGACAACTGGGTTGGACTCCCATTAGATCAAACTTGATTTTCTACTTCTCCTCTTCTTATGTTATCTCTTCTACCTCTACTTCCTCCTCAAAGCCCGATCTGCTCGCTACGATGGAGAATCAACGAGGCACAATAGCTTGTTATCCTTCATGTTTTCTCCAACTAATCCAATTGAGGGTTCGTCACACTGCTCTCTACAAATCACACACGTTTAGCTACTCCAAACTGCTCCTCACCCCCACACCCTTGTTGGTCATGGAATCATGGATGGCAACCCTTGCAACTAGTTCTAACTGCAAGGTGGGGGACAAAGTTGTAGCCATTTGATCATTTCCATCCAATGGCTAGGGAAGCTTAATCTGTGGCACCCTCTAAACAAGGTGCCTTGGGTGCGTGAAACTGAATCTAAATCAAAACTTTGGCTAGACATGAATATCTTGATCAATAATACACCTTATTTCATAATTTTTAAATCTTAATAACTCCCTTTAGGATACTCCAATTTCCACAAAATTTTTACCATAGCTTTACTACCTCTCAAGCTACATTATATTCAAATTGGTTGACAAAAATCAGCTATTTAATTATCCAATCAAATACTCCAAAAAGACATGAACTTAGGGATCTTAATCATGATATCAACATCAATCAAAAATCAAACTTTACCAAGACACTTGGAACTCTCAAGACAACTCAACTTATGAATTCCAATATGTTATTGGATATTAAAGATTTCAAAAGAGCACTCTATCACAGTTTCCTCGAGCACATTAAAGGAAGATGTTTGGATCAAGAAGTTCATCAGTGAACTTGGAGTGGTCCCAAGCATTAGAAATGTAGTAGAATTGTATTGTGACAACAATGGAGCACTTGTACAAGCTAGGGAACCTAGATCACATCAGTATTCCAAGCATATACTTTGAAAATTCCAACTCATATGAGACATTATACAATGAGGAGATGTGACCTAAGTGGTCATGTTAGATCACTTGGAATGCCGAATGAAAGCATATACTTTGAAAAGTTCATCAGTGAACTTGGAGTGCCGACTGAAAGCAATATTCTTGACCCATTGAGAAAAGAACTTTCGATGCAGAAGCATGATGGTCATTTTAGATCACTTAGGAAAGATTCATGGGTGATTGGCTTTATGTGAAAGTGGGATTATTTTAGTATGTATGCCTAGAGATCCAATCATATGATGATTGTAATGAGGCACAATGTACTTGATTTGATAATAAAAAAGACAAACCATTTATTCTATTTTGTTCAGTTATGAGGTAGTGATATAACAAAATAGATGTCTAGAGTATGATGTTACTCAATGACATATGTATTTAGGTTTAGGATCTATAAAATGAGATCATATTTATGATAAGAATACATACGTTCTTGTTATGTCCCTAGTTGGATATTACTATGGAAGAAAAATAGATGAAAATAATACATAAGACAAGAATGTGTATTAGCTGATGATAGAATCTCATTAGTCATAATATATGATATCAAGCCAAACATAGAGGTACTTATTAGAGAACAATGTACTAGAAAGACCCACCTTTAGAGTGATACATGGAACCATTGAGTGGTAGTTAGAGTCAGCTCTGAAAGTTATAGTGGTGATTATGGTTCTTAGACCTGAAGTTACTATACTCATCACATGTTGTTCATTGAACTTTGACACCATTCATTGTGACCTTGAATGATGTTTTCTATAAAGGTGGTGCTCGGTTATGTTGCGACACATGGGGATTGACCGTGAGTGATGTAGATGGAATTTTTCCCTCATATCGAAGATGATATCCTTGCCACTTGATAAGTGAGACTAAGAAATGCATGGATATGCTCATGTGACTCAATATGTGATATTGAGCTCATGTGTATCTCAATATTCTGCTCTGGTGTAAGAAGTAGATTGAGTATTTAGAGGATGATGATTCCATTCCTCATGTTCAATATGGATATCAGTTATAAAGGAACTATACAATTATGGTAACATTGATCATGTATGTAGGTTGAAGTTGTTCTCCAACTTTCCAATTACTTGGGTAGCGATGAAGTGTTGCTAGATACCAAATGATGTCATAATCTAGTTATGGACATTCACTACCAATGTAGTTTGGGAGCTATAGGCTCACACTCATAGGATGCACTTGGAATAGGATTTTACTCATGGATATGGTTTGATTTGGTTACTAAAGTGTTTAGGTATTCAATTTGAACAACATTGGTTGCCCGTTACATGACTCGAGTGTCTAGTCAACTGACTGGGAATGCTAGTCAACTGATTGGGAATGCTTGTCAACTGACTGGAGTGTCCAGTCAACTGACTGGACAATTAATAAGACTAGATCAAGGATTCATGTTGACGTCATGGCGTGCATTATTCAACACATTGAAAGACAATGTGTTTGAGAATGGGAAAAAATCCAATCGACTAACTAGAGTGTCCAGTAGGGCAACAGGAGTGCCAATCAACTAATTGGGAGACCGATTGACTGACTCTGATTTGCAATAGCCAAAAATTCATGAAATTTGACTCTTTTGTCCCCGAGTTTGAGGAAACCCTAGCCCATCCACTCCTATATAAAGGGGGTGGGGTGGCTAAGGATCTTAGGACAAGTCTCCTAACTCAACATTGTGGTAATGTGAGATCCAGAGGCATCATGCCCGTAATAGGGAGAGATAGACAAAGGGGAGAAAGTTGATGCTCACATGTTGACAACACATGGGACAACTCCTTCCCCCCAGTTCTAGAAGAATGATAGGAGTTCTCAATGGTCCATGTAGATTGTGTAGAGGTGTGAGGCCATTGCCACTACATTATGAGGATGTCATCAACTGCCATCTATGGTGTGATACCAAGAAGTCGTGCTGACAACTGTTTGGGTGCTTCTAAAGAAATAAGCACATCACTACAAGGATTTTTACTGGACTTACTCCAAGATCAGATATATGCATTGCTTCTGTTACGACCCCGTCCCGGTAACCCTCAATTAAGGGAGACCGAAAGGTCAGAGCCGTTATCCAATAACCCAGATTAAAGGTTCGACAAATAATCAATAACAATTAACAAATTTTACCAACTAAACTGAAAAATGGTATAAAATTAAAACTTTACTTACCTTTGAAAACTTTGGAAATCTATCTATCCCGAGCTTGAATTATTCTATCTAATCCTCCTTGCACTTTATTTTGTATTTTCACAATGTGTCACTTTACAGTTTGTTCATTCCAGGGTTGTACCTAAAATGCCGACAAACAAAATATCGATCAGCATACGGAGATATGCTGGTATGTGGGGACAACCAAAATTTCACAGATATGGCTAACAATTTAATAATCACAATCAAATTATTTAACAAGCCAATTTACATTTTCAATGTGTCATTCTGCACCGCTTTTGCCCTAACCCTGGCATACCCCTCTAGAATTTGTCCTTTGCCATTGACTTAAGGCCACCTTCTCAATCCCGAGCTTCGTTCCTGGGAGTCACCTCCCATGGTGCTCCATAATCATGCATCATAGACCACCTTCTCATTCCCAAGCTTGGTGTCTGGGGTCACCTCTCATGGTGCCCATTGGTCTACCCTCCTGGGCCTGAGCTTTATGGAATCTTCCATCAGGGTGGCATGTAGGTGCGAGAATTCACATGTATATATATAACTGTAATAGACATAGTGACTTTATAATTACAGTATGAACATCCAAACTGTTTAGGTTACATTCAATGCGAGGAAACATTCGGAAAACCCTTGGGAAACTAATGCGATTAATCATAATTAACCACATACCTATCAGGCAGACTTAGGTGCAGGAATAATCCAAACAAGCAAGTAATCCAGAATCAAGCAAGCACACAATTCAGTCCTAAAATTACATTCAATACCTTTTTATCAAAATCTATCCAAACCATCTTGCTACTTATGGTTTCTATTCCTTTTTAGGGTTTCTTCCTCTTTTTAGGGTTTACTTGCAATTAGGGTTTTGACTCCATTTTACTCTTTTAAACCCTAATTTCTCATCTACCCTTTATGAAAGTTATAAAGGTTACCTTTTAACAACATATAACCTTAATTCCAAATTAATGCACAACTAACCATCAATTAAGTCCATTAATCCTCTT
Organism: Alisma plantago-aquatica; assembly: GCA_963693085.1. NCBI lineage: Eukaryota > Viridiplantae > Streptophyta > Magnoliopsida > Alismatales > Alismataceae > Alisma > Alisma plantago-aquatica. The sequence goes on from OY856415.1 coordinate 544,346,242, forward strand.
TATATTAAGGATACCATTTTTATCCTTTTTAATCTATGACAAAGACATTATGCTCGTTTATCATCAATTCGTAGTTCATTATGCTCTAATTCACATATGAATGTTATTTATCATTAATTTTACCTTTTATCCACTAGGTAACCCTAATTTCCACATTAAGGGTAGTTAACCACAATTAGGGACTTTAATGCTCGTAATATCTTATAATCATTATATCTTAGCTTTATTCACGATTTTGAATAATTAAAGCCATTAAGTGTCGCATTTACCAATATTAGGGTTTCAAGGTCCATTCAAGTATATTCATGCACATGAAACTCTAAATTAAACCAATTATGTGCAAAATTCATCTTTTTTGATCTTAATGTAACTCTGTATGATTAATAGGTTAATATCAACTTTAATAATCAATTAAACCCTACTAATCACATTAATCATATCAAAATAGGGTTTCTTAATCTTTAAAGTATTAAAGTTGATAACATCCATTACTTTTCGAATTTTAACTAGAATTAGACTCCAATTATATTTTTAATGGATTCCCCTCATTTTTTGAGCAACTTTCATATTTTATGCGTGCTAATCCGAGCTACCGATTATTAGATATGAATTTTGAAATAAAACCACTTACTTTGGCCAATGGGAGGCTGCCACGTAGGCCTTGCCATGCGACGTTGCTTGGTTACTTTGGGAAACATTTCAAAAGGTCTCTTTTACCATTACTTAGCCAGACGATGTTTCATACCCCAGGAGGGCAAAAGTGTCCAACCGCCAATCATCTTCAACCCAGCGCGTGTGCTCTAACGCAGCCGCTACTGGTCAGTTTTGGTGCGGCCCTGCCGCCCTTCCTCAGCCTCGTCGGCCACCCAGGAAGGTGCCACCACCTCCTGGGAGTCCCTACGCCCAAGGGGTGCCGTCCCCCCACGACCAAGGTGGCTCTCCCAAACCTGCCGAGCCCCGGATGCACGGCCAACCCTGCTGACCTGCTGCAGATGTTGCACCGGGGTCAACCCTCCTTCTGATGGATGTGGGAGCAAAGGAAAAGAAAGCCAACCATCCCAGATCTCTGGGTAGCTTCGTGCCCCCACCGAGGTCTCACCACAACTACTTATTGCCCCCGAGATAGCCCTAGCTTCCTTGGTTAGGGTTAGGAAGAAGAAGAAGAAGAAGAAGAAAGAAAGGGATGGCTTCGTGGAACTTCCTATTGACTCGGCCAAGGGCTCTACCCCTTAAATAGGAGATAGTATCCACACCCCACAGTGTTCATCCATGAATTAGTAATGCACTTTCCTAATAGGAATGTAATTCCTTCATTAAGAAGCTAGCTTTCTCTCTCTCATACTTCTTTATTATTCCTTCTTCTTTTGATATTAGGATTTCAAAAATCATCCCTCTTATTCTCTTTGTTCTTTCTTTTTAAACCATTGGCACAAAATTCTATTTTCCTTTAGTAGGAAATACTTTCTTTTTAGCAATGCCACCAAAATTCATTAATAATGTATTACATTATTATCTTATTTTGCAATTTTAGTATTTTCTCTTTCTTTCCTCATTATTTCTCTTTTATTTTCCTCATTGGCATTCCTTTTAACATTGGTAATCCTTGGGATACGAAATTCCTCCAAGGATAACTCAATTATACCTCTTTTCACTTGTTTTCCACATTTTACCATTGTTTTTAATTTCTTTCTTAATAAAGAAATAATTAATTCATATTTTCTTTTCTTATTACTTTCTTTTTGCAACTTTGGACTCCTTGGAACCCAAGGAACCCAAGAGGCACGAAATCCATCTTTGGATTACATTCTTTTGCCTTCTAGAGGTTTCCACATCTTTCTTTTCTCAAATTCATTAATTAATTGAATTTCCTTGTTATTGGGCCCAATAGCCAATAAAGCTCATAACAGAATCATCAAGGCTATTGTAAATTGAAATTACATCATTATTTGTCCAAATATCTCCAATATGAGAGATTACATTTCTCATCAAATGAACCCAAAAATCGGGGTTGTAACATCCTTCCCCTCTTATAGGAATTTTGTCCTCAAAATTTCATCAAGCAAACAAACAAACAGGATAAGCCTTTCTTTTGTCCATCATGGCTCCCATGTGGCTTCACCCTTTCCATGGTGCTTCCCAAGAACCTTCATGATCTCATTTTCTTCCATATGAGTTCTTTCTTACCTTCGAATATCGTACCCTCATAGGTGACTCAGGACATTTCAGCCTCTCATAAAGCTGAATAGGTTCAGGGCTCAGCACATGGCTTCGGTACCTCACATAGTGCTCTAGATCAGACCCATGGAACACATTATACATCATGTTATCCTGAGGGGTAAGGTTAAACCTAACCATCTCCACCAATCCATCTCCAATGGACCCATATATCGGGGACTCAGCTTTCTCAACTGTAGCTTAGAGGGGTCGGATTTTCACATCACATACTTTCCTACAGTGAACTATATGTCAGTCTGCTTTGCATCAGCTCACGACTCATGTCGTCTCTGGGCTCTCTCTCTCTCAGCCATTGCACGATCAAAGTGACTTCATCTACACCCACTGTGGTTCTTTTCTGGTCTTCATGAGGCCTCCTTCACCAACATCATCTTAATGAAGTGGTACCGACACAACCTCCTTCTAGAACTTCTTGCATCCCGATAAAGGCTATGGTGGTTATCATCACATCTTAAGAACCGTCTCTTTGTATCACCCTGAATGAGCACGCATGCTCTCATCAGACCCTCTAGTCTGGATCATACTAACCATTAGTAAGGGGTGATAAACTGTACTAACATCGAGTTCTTCACGCATCTGCTTCCACCTTATGGAAGTGAACCTTTAGGCCCTACTCAAGAACTTTTGAACTCGCATCATGTTGTAGTTGAACCATCTCTCTCTCATATGTAGTTCAACCGGATCTGTCCCTTGACAATACTCTTTCTTTCTCATGTCATCTAGGTAAGGTTATCTACCATAACCCATTTTGCATATTGACCTTACTTGGTCTAGGGGAGACTCACAACATCCATAGTGATGAACTCCCATTCCCTCTTGGGAACTCTTTATACTTCTAAGTCAAAGCACGGGGTTACTGGTGTTCGTCCTTCACCCTTGGCTTGCATGGCTACATGCTATAGGCAACTTCACATCAAGCAGCCAAAGTGCTACTATCACTTACTATCTTTGTAGTATCACGGTGTTTGGTGATCTTAAAACCATGATCTCCGGTATGTCATGATTCTTCAAGATCGATACCTCGAAAACCCTAAACTACTTTCGTTAGGGTTTCATCACTTTCCTTTCTAAAGAAGTACATCTGAGGTTCTACAACCATCCTTTCATTATATCACGGACTAGACTGGCTAACCAAACAATCATTTACTTGATTAACATATCTTATTACATCCGAGTGTTAGACAAAACACATCTTCTTCCAAACTTAGGGTTAGCCTAACAACCTCAACTTCTTCTAGCTTCCAGCTAAACTAGGCAACTATATCTCAACCAGAGCATTCATTACCACTTCACCTCCTTAGGTGTTAGGTAATGTTGAAGACATACACCTCCAGGTATTCCACTTATTATCTCATCTCAACTTTAAGTTGGTCTTCATCAAGAAACTCTGAGCTCATCCTCATGGTAAAACATCTTCACAAGATGATTTCCTTAATACTCTTAGTGTTTGTAAACCATCCATGTATCATTCATTCCACCAAGGTATGTTATCATCTCTGTCCTCATACCTTGTAGCAACGTTCCAACTCGCATCATCTTTTATCCTTGGTGTATGGCATGCGTACTGTCCCATCTCTCCCTCCCATAACAAGAGGAAATAAGCATTTGTCGGCCGTCCAAACACAAAGTTCTTCCTATTCCAAGAGTAGAGATGGTACATCCCACATTGCCAGTACACCTTCAAATCTAGATTGAAACATGCAACTTATGTCTCTACATCACAAACATCATGATATCAAAATTTCTTCCATGAAAGACTGGCCTCGAACCTACTTGGGGCAAAACACACAATCCTTGGTCATCTCCTTTAGGTCCATAGGGTGCCGACACTTTTGGAGTCATCCCTCTTCTCTTATGCATCCAGAGAGTGCCCTACTCATCTGCCCTTTGGGTCTCATGAGTTCATGAAGGTGATCAATCTCCTAACCCATGGCCCTCAGACAATGATAGTTGTTACCTCCCGACCCTATGGTCATGTGCAACTAGGGAATTAGGCAACTCCTACTTTCATCGGTCTTATCCCTATCTGACCCTAGGATTGACTTAGGATTCCATTACAATACTTGTCCAACATAGAACCTTACCCAAGCCTTCATCATCTCTTTCTACATTCATGGGTTGTCTTTCATCCTTTCACAGGGGTCATGGCAACTTGCCTACCCTGGTCAGGCCCCATACCGGTTACCTCCATGGTAACACATTCACATGCATGTAGAGATAGTTATCTATGAGTCTACAGGTTCATTCTCTTACCATGTACTATTCACTTAGCTTCTCAAGATTCTCTGAAACCTCTTTAGGTTACCTCAAAACCAACAAAAATGGTATACACCCTACAAAAGGGTCCCTCTCCCAGGATGGGAGGAAACTAAAACTCTTGACAACCAGGTCACAACCGTCCTTAGGGTTTACATTCACATGAGCATGCCTAACCCAACAGCTACTAAGGCACAAGAAGACCACCTATTAAACCATGCTAGGTCATACTTGTTCTCTTTCCTCAACATTAGATCAACTTAGTTGTGAGGGGCTCATCAAACATACCCTTAACTTAAGGGGTTTCCTTTACCTCTACACATGAGGAGTACCATGCTCGAAACTATAGAGACTCAAATCTTATTATGAGCATCAGATATACTACTTCCCCTCTTAGGTCTAGGAACCCTAGGTTCACTTTTAGGTGTCCAACTGCATGCTAATTCTCTTAACCACGAGTCAAGCATGTCCCAGGCATGTCATGTACTTCCCTGATCCTTTTATATAAGCAACACCTCAGAGTTGAGTCCTCTTCCAGGACAACCAACTAGGTATAAAGCCTCACAACTTGCTACTTAAACCTCCTCAGGGTCTAAGGCACTCTTTGTCTCATCTCAGCAGGTAACCACTTATACCATAGGCACATAGGTACCAGAAGCATCAACCTCTCTCTAGGGTTTGGTTCCTCTAAAGGCAACCAAGATATCATCAACCTCCAGGGGTCAAGCATAAGGTAACCACTATCATCCACTTATGTCGCATCATCCTCATCTCCCCACTATTCCTCATGTCTTGGAATCTAAGTTTCCAACCTTATTGCTCGGGTCCTACTTTCTCTCTCCAGAGCTAACTCCACATCCAACCTTACAACTAGAGGTCCTCTTTCCATGAAGTTGGATCAAGCTCACAAGCATATCCCTACATGGTGAAGCCTATGTTCACGCTTATGTTTACTCATGATTATCCATAGCCCCTTATGCTTATCTCATAAGTCATGTGTAACATCCCAGGATTGAGGTCTTGGATAACATGATCTTAAAAGGAATGATTGGACTACCCATATCACCAAGGTGCACCTCCTTTTCCGGGAGCCCATCACTAAAGAACTCCATAGTTAAGCGTGCTCAGCTTGGAGTAGTACTAGGATGGGTGACCAGTCGGGAAGTTGACCCCGGCTTGCACGTGCATGAGGACAAAGCACGCAGTTAAGGCTAGTGGTGGTATGTGGGGCCAGTCGTCATTCCTGAAACTCTACTAGAGCCTTGGGCAGTGGGCCTGGGTCGTTACAATTGGTATCAGAGCATAGGTTCCTCATCTAATCATTAATAACTATTAAATTTTACAAATTCTATAGAACCAAGGGAGTTATTAGAGGAGTGTCTAAAAGATTGAGGTGTCTAGAAAAGGATCACTTTCGGGGGCTGGCAATATTTTCCTCCGCACCGCTAGTCGAAATACGAGGATTCCCGGATTGTGTGACTGCCTGGCCGATGTCTTAGGATATGACTCGAAATAAGATACCTTTAGGACTCTCTCATCTTGTTCATCCTTTCTCAACTCAAATTCTATTAAGGACCTTAAGGATTAGGGTTTTCTCTCCTTTCCTCGCCCTCTTGGGGTATGGGTAAGGTCGATAAGGTTTAAGGGATCCTCCATCAAATTAATGAAAGTCATGTAAATAAGATGTCATGGATATAAGCTTAATAGGTTAAGCACAAATTAAAGAATAGATACATGCTTAGGTTGTATGACACGAGTTGTCCTTGTCCTCAGGAGAGACTTGAGGATAGACCTCCTTGGCAGGAGGATGAGTGGAGAGAGTTAGTCTTGGAGGTAGAGACCTCCATTAAAAGTAGAAACCTAGCAAATCCTTTGAGGATGATGTTAACCATAACCCTAAGTGAAGGTTAGAGGGAGAGATGACATGGGAGTTAGATGGCATGGTTGACCGAGTGTTTGGTTGGACATGCCTTTGGAATGCCATAAGAGGGTTGATGACCTAGTACCTTTGGCGACCCAACCCTGGAGAGGGTCATGCATGCCATAGCGAAGGATAGCTCCTTTGTGGATGAGGTTAGGGGAGGACCTATAGTTACCCTATGGGCTTAGGCAAGTGGGGTATAGCTTGATGACATCCTGGTTAAGAGATCAAGATGGATGGCTTATGGAAGGGCTATGGATGATCTTGAGCAAACCTAAGTTCGAGCATAGGCCTCACCCATGTGGAGATATGCTAGTAAAGCTTGATCCTTCATGGAGAAAGTACATCTGGTAGTAAGGCTGGATGTAGAATTACCTCTAAAGAGAAAAGCTGGACTCAAGTAAGAAGGTTGGAAGCTTAGGTTCCAAGACATAAGGAACATTGGAGAGTAGAGGATGATGCGACCTAAGTGGATGATAGTGGTTGCCTTATGGCTGATGATGTCTTGGTTGCCTTTAGAGGAACCAAACCTTAGAGGGAGGATGACGCTTCTGGTACATATGGTTTAAGTGAGTCCCTACTGGATGAGATAAAGAGTGCTTTAGACCCTGAGGAGGTTTAAGTAACCAGTTGAGAAGCTTTATACCTAGTTGGTTGTCCTGGAAGAGGACTCGACCCTGAGGTGTTGCTCGAGTAGAAGGATCAGGGAAGTACATGACATATCTTGAATATGCTTGATTCATGGTTAAGAGTTTGAACATGCAGTTGGATACCCAAAAGTGAACATAGGGTTCCTAGGCCTAAGAGGGGAAGCGGTGTATCCAATGCTCAGGGTGAGATTTGAGTCCCCATAGTTTGAGCATGGTACTCTTAAGGAGTAGAGGTAAAGGAAACCCCTTAAGCTAAGGGAATGTTTGAGGAACCCCTCACCATGAAGTTGGTCTAATGTTGAGGAAGAGAACGAGGGTGACCTAGCATGGTTTAGTAGGTACGCTTGTGCCTTAGTAGTTGTTGGATTAAGCATGCTCATGTGGAGGTAAACCCTAAGGACGGTTGAGACCTTGTCGTCAAGAGTTGTAGTTCCTCCCATCCTGGGAGAGGGACCCTTTTGTAGGGTGTATACCAGTTTGGTGGGTTCTAGGGTGACATAAGGAGGTCTCATAGGATCTTGAGAAGCTAAGTGAAGAGTACATGGTATGATAATCAACCTATAGACCCATAGATAGCCATCTCTAAAGTGCATATGGACGTGTTACCATGGAGGAAACCGGTATGGGGCCTGACCAAGGTAGGTAGGTTGCCATGACCCCTATGAAGGGATGGAAGACAGTCATGAATGCAGAAAGAGAGATGATGAAGACTTGGGTAAGGTTCTAAGTTGAACATGTACTATGATATAATCCTAAGTCTATCCTAGGGTCAGGTAGGGATAAGACCGATGGAAGAAGGAGTTGCCTACTTCCCAAGTTGCACATGACCATAGGGTCAGGAGGTAACAACTATCATTGTCTGAGGGCCATGGGTTGCGAGATTGATCACCTTCATGAACTCATGTGACCCAAAGGGCAAATGAGTAGGGCACTCTCTGGTGCATATGGGAAGGGGGATGACCCCAAAAGTGCTGGCTCCCTATAGACCTAGAGGAGATGACCCAGGAATGTGCTCAGACCAAGTAAGTTCGAGGCTAGTTTTCCATGGAAGTAACTTTGATATAATGATGATTGTGATATAGAGACATGAGTTGCACGTTTCAACGGAGATTTGAAGGTGTACTGGCGAGGTGGGCTGTACCATCCCTACTCTTGGAATAGGAAGAACTCTGTATTTGGACGGCCGCCAAATGCTTATTTCTTCTTGTTATGAGAGTGAGAGATAGGACAATATGCATGCCACACACCAAGGACAAGGATGTTGTGAGTTGGAACGTTGCTATAATGAATAAGGATAGAGATGTGGAAGCAATGATACATGGATGGTTCACAAACACTATGAGAGGTAGTGTAGCCAGCTTATGAGGATGTTTTATTAGGAAATATGTGGAATTTGCAGATTAACCAAGGTCGAGTTCGATCACAGTGAGTATGAGCTTAGAGTTTCTTGATGAAGACAAACGTAGAGTTTGAGATGAGATGATAAGTAGAATACATGGAAGAGTATGTCTTCAACGTTACTTAATATCGAAGGATGTGAAGTGGTAATGGATGCTCTGGTGGAGATAGTGCTGCCTAGTTTGGCTAGAAGGGAGTTGTTAGGCTAACCCTATGTTTGGAAAGAAGATGTGTTTTGGCTAACACTCAGATGTAATGAGATAGGTTGAACAAGTTAATGATGGTTTGGTTAGTCAGTCTAGTCCTTGACGTAGTGAAAGGATGGATGCACTTCTCTGGAAGGGAATGTGATGAAACCCTGATGGTTTAGGGTTTCCAAGGTATCAAGCTTGAGGGATCATGACACACTGGAGATCATGATTTTAAGATCACCATATACCCTGGTATTATTGAGATTGTAGCACTTTGGATGCTTAAGATGAAGATGCATGTGGCATGTGGCCATGCATGATAAAGGTACAGGAAGAATACCAGTAACCCAGTGTACCAATATAGAGGATAAAAGAGTCCCTGAAAAGGAATGAGAGTTCATCACTATGGATGATGTGGAAACTCTCCCCTTAACCAAGGAAGATCAATGAGGGTTATGGTAGATCACCTTACCTAGATGACAGGAAAAGAAGAGTACTGTCAAGTGACAGATCGGGTTGAACTACTTATAATAGAGAAAGAAATGGTTCAACAACACCATGATGTGAGTTCAAAGAGTTCTTGAACATGAAGGTTTACTTCCATGCGGAAGCAGAAGGTACATGAAGAACTCGTTTTAGTACTGTTTATCACCCCTAACTAATGAGTAGTATGATCCAGACTAGAGGGTCTGATGTGAGCAAGTGTGCTTGTTCAAGGTGATACAAGGAGACAGTTCTTAAGATGTGATGTTAACCACCATATCCTTTATCGGGATGTAAGAAGCTATATAAGGAGGGTGTGTCGGTCACCACTTCATTATAATGATGTTGGTAAAGGAGGCCTCGTGAAGGTCATAAAAGAACCACAGTGTGTGCAGATGAAGTCGCTTGATCGTGTAATGGCTGAGAGGGAGCCAAGGGTGACATGCGTCACGAGTTAATACAAAGCAGACAAACATGCAGTTCACTGTGGGAGAATATGTGATGTGAAAATCCGACCCCTCTAAGCTACAACTAATAAAGCTGAGTCCCCGATAAATGGGTCCATTTGAGATGGATGGGTGGATATGATTGTGTAGCTTTGCCCCACGAGATAAAATAATGTGTAATGTGTTCCATGAGTCCGATCTAGAGCACTATGTGAGGTACCCAAGCCATGTGTTGAGCCCAGAACCTATTCAGCTTTTGAGAGGCTGAATTATCCTGAGTCACCTATGAGGGTACGATATACCAAGGTAAGAAAGAACTCAGATGGAAGAATATGAGGTAATGAAGGTTCTTGGAAAACACCATGGAAAGGGTGAAGCCACATGGGAGTCATGATGGACTTATGAGGGGCCTATCCTGTTTGTTTGCTTGCTTGATGGAATTTTGAGGGCAAAATTCTCATAAGAGGGGAAGGATGTTACAACCCCAAATTTTGGGTTCATTTGTTGAGAAATTTAATTTCTCATAATAAAGATAAATGAACAAATAATGGATGAATGCATGGATTTCATTTACAATAGCCTTGTTGTTTGATGTGTGGGCTTTATTGGCTATTGGCCCAATAACAAGGATATTCAATTAATTAATGAATAACTGAGATTTTGAGATAAGAAAGGTGTGGAAACCTCTAGAAGGCAAATCCAAAGAAGATTTCGTGCCTCTTAGATTCCTTGGGTTCCAAGGAGTCCAAAATTGCAAAGAAAAGGCAATAAGAAAAGAAAATATCGATTAAGTATTTCCTTGTTAATAAAGAAATTGAAAACATTGATGAAATAGGGAAAATATGTGAAAAGAAGTATTTTTGAGTTATCCATAGTGGGATTTCGTATCCCAATGATTCCTAATAATAAAAGGAATATTAATGAGGAAAATAAGAGAGAAACAAAGAGAAATCCACAAAAGGAAATATTTTAATAAGAAATACACGTGATAATGAAGAAAAATACATATTGATGCATTTAAGGATAATGAATATTCCTTAAAAAGAAATTTCGAAATATTGGAATGTCTTGGGATCCAAGGAGTCCCAATAAAAAGAAAAGAAAGAGAAAGTACCAAATTTGCAATATAAAATGATAATGTGATACATTATAAATGAATTAGGAGGTTTTGTTGAGAAGGAAAGTAATTTCTATTAAAGGAAATAGAAATTCATGCCTATGGGATAGAAGGCAAGTGTAAAAGAGATTAATTAAGAGGAAGTTTGAATTCCTAATATTTAAAGAAAGAGTATATCAAAATGATTAAGAAGAGAGAGAGGGTTTTCTTATCCTTGAAGGAATATAACTCCCTAATAGGAAAAGGACTTGGAAAATCGAGAATAGCCATCTTAAGACTTCATTTCACCCTCTATAAAAGGAGAGAGAGCTTTGGGCAGAGTCCAGGGGGAAGAGATCCCATGAAGACCCCTTTCTTCCTCTTCCTCTTCTTGTTTTGACCGTAAACCCTAGCAAAGATGAGAAATGGGTTTGTGTAGATAAGAGACGACCACTGTAGGTTGAGAAGATCCCTGGATGTTACATGAAGCCCTCAAGCTACATTGCAACTGGGGCCACACCTCAACTAGAGCACAACAGCAGCCGATCAGCTGCTTCACCTTCTGCATGTCGTGGGTAGATTTCTCTTGATCTAGCCACCTCAGCCGTGCGCTGGGCGGCGCCCCAGGTGCGGCTGAAGGCTGCGGAGCTAGGGTAGGGTCAGGCGACATCTTTCATGGACCCTGAAGGAGAGAACAGGCAGCCCAGGGCGCGCCTAGGGCTGCGCTCGACGGCAGCTGGAGCTTGAAGATGAAGGGAGAACGTTGGACGTTTCTACCCCCGTGGGCTAAAGAGACTGGTCGACTTAACCGAGGGCAAAAGAGACATTTCGAAATGTTTCCCAAAGAGAGAGCCGCGCCAACGTTGCATGAGCCTGATGACGTGGCATCCTCTGATTGGTCCGGGTAAGTTGATTTTGCAAAAATCATAGCTCATGAATCGTAACTCGGATTAGAACAAGTTATATATGAAACTTGATCCTCAGAACGAGGGGAATTCAATAAAAATATGTTTATAAGCCAATTCCTATTGCAATTTGAAAAGTAGTGTAATTTATCAACTTTAACATAATGATGATTAAAGAAACCCTATTTTGATGTAATTATGCGGTTAGTGGGGTTTAATTAATGATTAAAGTTGATATTATCCTGTTAATCATAAAGAGATACATTAAGGTCGAAAAGGGTGATCTTTTTACGTAATTAGTTTAATTTGAAAATTATGTACATAAATATGATTAAAAATTGAAAAGTACATAAAGCCATCATCTTTAATGATTTAATTAATGAAAAACCCTTAGATTTGATGATAGATGGTTTTAATGATGATCAATGGATAAGTTAAGCCTATTGTTCATAAAAGTGAAAATAAGATCTAAAAAGATAATCTTTCTATATAATTTGCTTAATTTAGGGTTTCGTGCATGAATATACATTAATGAGTATGAAAACCTTAATTTTGGTGAATATGACTTTTAAATGTTTTAATTGTTCAAATCCATAAACAAGTAGGGATATGATGACCCTAAGTCAATCTGAGTATAAAAGACTACTAAATGAATAGTTTGAGCATTAGGGTTTATATAAATGGAAAAGAGTATTTTTAGGGTTTGTTAATCTAAAAGAGATAAAGTTCGAGAATTTGATCTAAGAAACCCTAATGGATACTTAATGCGGACTAGAAACCCTAGAAAGAGAATCCAAGTCGATAAAGTAGATTCTTGATGAAATGTGTAATAAATAGAGTACATATTCTTTTCAGGAAATATGTGTTGATTGAATTACTTGCTTGGATCTGTTGATTGGCTTGATTGTATATATATGAAGTAAATATTGAATAATCTGCATGACTCATCAGATCAGGTATGTGGTTACGCTTATGACTAACCGATGTAGTTTTCCAGGATTTTGTCGATGATTTCATCATGAACTGAATTAAACTGTTGGATGTTTTAATTCATGCAATTGGTAAAGTGAATATGATTATCACATAATAATTTTTGCCTACTAACTCAGATCTCAGTCCCTTCCGTAGTTTGATGGGTGACCTAGTAAAAGGCTACCAATGGGGTAGGCCTTCAGGTCCATAAATGACTTAGTAAATGGCTACCAAGGAGGTAGGTCCATCAAGTCATATCGAGTTAGAGATTGGACTTCCTACGGGAAGTGCCATGCAACTCAACCCTAGGTATTGGTCTACCTGTTAGGTAGGATCATGCAGGGTATAATGAAGATCCACCAAGTGAGGATGGTGGTATCCATGTCCACTGCAGGGACACTACAGAGATAAGGGATAGGAAGGGATTGAGTAGTACTGCTTAAAATGTAATATGAATGTTTAATGATAATTGGTTACATACATTGTTAATATAGTTGAACCAATTTTTGTGATCCCCCACATACCAACTTTGTGCTGATCGTGTTTTTGTTTGTCGGCGTTTTAGGTATGAACCCTAAAGGAACAAACAGTAAATTGACACATTGCAAAAATAAAAAAAGAGTAAAGTGCCAGGAGGATTAGATAGAGTAGATTCAAGCAGTGGATACTTAGAATCTCCAAGTTTTTCAAAGGTAACAAAGTTTAAATTTTTTGCCAATTTTCAGTTTAGTTTAGTAGAATTTCATAGTTATAAGTGATTATTTGTTGAACCTTTGATCCTGTAATTGGTTAACGATTCCGACCTTCCGGTTTCCCTTAATTGGGGGCTACCGAGAGGCTGGGTCGTTACAAATGGTATCAGATCCATAACCCCTCCAGTAGGTGGGGCCCACATGGGCATGTGGCATGCCAGTCTTGAGCCGTGCGGTCCAGGCAAGTTGGAAAGGGCTATCCGTAGAGACGAGATGGAGCCGCCCTTGCGCCGGTAGCCGTGGACGGGAGCTGGGTGTCCATGGGCCATTGTGGGTCTGCACTGAAATGGGGTCAGATTATGAGGCCATATAGTTGAGCCTTGACGAGGACGTCAAGAGTCTAAGTGGGGGAGATTGTAACATCCCAGGATTGAGGTCTTGGATAACATGATCTTAAAAGGAATGATTGGACTACCCATATCACCAAGGTGCACCTCCTTTTCCGGGAGCCCATCACTAAAGAACTCCATAGTTAAGCGTGCTCAGCTTGGAGTAGTACTAGGATGGGTGACCAGTCGGGAAGTTGACCCCGGCTTGCACGTGCATGAGGACAAAGCACATAGTTAAGGCTAGTGGTGGTATGTGGGGCCAGTCGTCATTCCTGAAACTCCACTAGAGCCTTGGGCAGTGGGCCCGGGCGTTACATCATGCATCCTGTCCTTCTGACCTCAGTTTTAACTCACTGCTCGTACTTATGATGTACTATGGGTGCACGCTATATCCTACTAGCAACAACCCATAAGGTTTCCAAAGGTTCTTCACTAACCTCATCAATGAAGGAGCTATCCTTCACTCTAACATGAACGACCCTTTCCAGGGTTGGTTCGTCAAGGGTACTAGGTCATCTAACCTCTCATGGCTCGTACGACATCCCAAGGTGTGTCCATCCAAACACTCGATCAACCATGACATCTAACTCATCATGTCTTCTCTCTCATACCCTCACTTAGGGTTATGGTTAACATCATCCTTAGATGATGTACTAGGTCTCTACTTTAATGGAGATCTCTACCTCCAAGACTAACTTTCTCTACTCATCCTCCTGACAAGAAGGTCTAGCCTCAGGTCTCTCCTGAGGGAAATGACAACTTATGTCATACGACCTAAGCATGTATCTATCCTTTTACGCTTACTCTATTAAGCTTATGTCCATGACATCTTATTTACATGCTTTTCATTAATTGGGTGGAGGATTCCTTAGACCTTATTAACCATACCCATAACTCAAGAGGGTGAGGAGAAGAGAGAAAACCCTAATCCTTAAGGTCCTTAATAGAATTTGAGTTGAGAAGGGATGAACAAGATGAGAGAGTCCTAAAGGTATCTTATTTCGAGTCATATCCTAAGACATCGACCAGGAAGTCACACAATTCGGGAGTCCTTGTATTCTGACTAGCGGTGTGGAGGAAAATATTGCCAGCCCCCGGATGTGATCCTTTTCTAGACACCTCAGTCTTTCAGACAATCCTCTAATAACTCCCTTGGTTCTATGGAATTTGTAAAATTTAATAACTATTAAAGATTAAGTGAGGAACCCATGCTCTTATACCAATTGTTACGACCCCGCCTCCCGGTAACCCCCAATTAAGGGAGACCGAAAGGTCAGAGCCGTTATCCAATAACCCGGATCAAAGGTTTGACAAATAGTCAATAACAATTAACAAATTATACCAACTAAACTGAAAACTGGTATAAAATTAAAACTTTACTTACCTTTGAAAACTTTGGAAATCTATCAATTCAGAGCTTGAATTATTCTATCTAATCCTCCTTGCACTTTATTTCTTATTTTCACAATGTGTCACTTTACTGTTTGTTCATTCCAGGTTTGTACCTAAAACACCGACAAACAAAACATCAATCAACATACGGAGATATGCTGGTATGTGGGGACAACCAAAATTTCACAAATATGGCTAACAATTTAATAATCACAATCAAATTATTTAACAAGCCAATTTACATTTTCAATGTGTCATTCTCCACCGCTTTTGCCCTAACCCTGGCATACCCCTCTAGGGTTTCTCCTTTGCCATTGACTTAAGGCCACCTTCTCAATCCCGAGCTTGGTGCCTGGGAGTCACCTCTCATGGTGCTCCATAGTCATGCATCATAGACCACCTTCTCATTCCCGAGCTTGGTGTCTGGGATCACCTCTCATGGTGCCCATTGGTCTACCCTCCTGGGCCTGACCTTTATGGAATTTTCCATCAGGGTGGCATGTAGGTGCGAGAATTCACATGTATATATATAACGGTGATAGCCATAGTGACTTTATAATTGCAGTATGAACATCCAAACTGTTTAGGTTACATTCAATGCGAGGAAACATTCGGAAAACCCTCGAGAAACTAATGCGATTAATCATAATTAACCACATACCTGTCAGGCAGACTTAGGTGCAGGAATAATCCAAACAAGCAAGTAATCCAGAATCAAGCAAGCACACAATTCAGTCCTGAAATTACATTCAATACCTTTTTATCAAAATCTATCCAAACCATCTTGCTACTTATGGTTTCTATTCCTTTTTAGGGTTTCTTCCTCTTTTTAGGGTTTACTTGCAATTAGGGTTTTTACTTCATTTTACTCTTTTAAACCCTAATTTCTCATCTACCCTTTACGAAAGTTATTAAGGTTACCTTTTAATAACATATAACCTTAATTCCAAATTAATGCACAATTAACCATCAATTAAGTCCATTAATCCTCTTTATATTAAGGATACCATTTTTATCCTTTTTAATCTATGACAAAGACATTATGCTCATTTATCATCAATTCATAGTTCATTATGCTCTAATTCACATATGAACATTATTTATCATTAATTCTACCTTTTATCCACTAGGAAACCCTAATTTCCATATTAAGGGTAGTTAACCACAATTAGGGACTTTAATGCTCGTAATAGATTAGAATCATTATATCTTAGCTTTATTCACAATTTTGAATAATTAAAGCCATTAAGTGTCACATTTACCAATATTAGGGTTTCAAGGTCCATTCAAGTATATTCATGCACATGAAACTCTAAATTAAACTAATTATGTGCAAAATTCATCTTTTTCAATCTTAATGTATCTCTTTATGATTAACATGTTATTATCAACTTTAATCATCAATTAAACCCTACTAATCACATTAATCATATCAAAATAGGGTTTCTTAATCTTTAAAGTATTAAAGTTGATAAATTCCATTACTTTTCTAATTGCAATTAGAATCAGGCTTCAATTATATTTTTAATGGATTGCCCTTATTTTTCTGAGCAACTTTCATATTTTATGCGTGCTAATCTGAGCTACCAATTATTAGATATGAATTTTGAAATAAAACCACTTACTTTGGCCAATGGGAGGCTGCCACGTAGGCCTTGCCATGCGATGTTGCTCGGTTGTTTTGGGAAACATTTCAAAAGGTCTCTTTTTCCCTTACTTAGCCAGACGATGCTTCATACCCCAGGAGGGTAAAAGCATCCAACCGCCAATCATCTTCAACCCAGCGCGTGCGCCCTAACGCGGCCACTGCTGGTCAGCTTTGGTGCGGCCCTGCCACCCTTCCTCAGCCTCGACGGCCACCCAAGAAGGTTCCACCACCTCCGGGGAGTCCCTATGCCCAAGGGGCGCCGTCCACCCGCGGCCAAGGTGGCTCTCCCAAACCTGCCGAGCCCCGGATGCGCGGCCAACCCTACTGACCTGCTGCAGGTGTTGCGCCGGGTCAACCCTCTTTCTGGTGGATGTGGGAGCAAAGGAAAAGAAAGCCAACCATCCCAGATCTCTGGGTAGATTCGTGCCCCCACCGAGGTCTCACCACAACTACTTATTGCCCCCGAGATAGCCCTAGCTTTCTTGGTTAGGGTTAGGAAGAAGAAGAAGAAGAAAGAAATGGATGGCTTCGTGGAACTTCCTCTGGACTCGGCCAAGGGCTCTACCCCTTAAATAGGAGAGAGTATCCACACCCCACAGTGCTCATCCATGAATTAGTAATGCACTTTCCTAATAGGAATGTAATTCCTTCATTAAGAAGCTAGCTTTTTCTCTCTCTCATACTTCTTTATTATTCCTTCTTCTTTTGATATTAGGATTTCGAAAATCATCCCTCTTATTCTCTTTGTTCTTGCTTTTTAAACCATTGGCACGAAATTCTATTTTCCTTTAGTAGGAAATACTTTCTTTTTAGCAATGCCACCAAAATTCATTAATAATGTATTACATTATTCTCTTATTTTGCAATTTTGGTATTTTCTCTTTCTTTCCTCTTTATTTCTATTTTATTTTCCTCATTGGCATTCCTTTTAACATTAGGAATCCTTGGGATATGAAATTCCTCCAAAGATAACTCAATTATACCTCTTTTCACTTGTTTTCCACATTTTACCATTGTTTTTTATTTCTTTCTTAATAAAGAAATAATTAGTTGATCTTTTCTTTTCTTATTACTTTCTTTTTGCAACTTTGGACTCCTTGGAACCCAAGGAACCCAAGAGGCACGAAATCCATCTTTGGATTACATTCTTTTGCCTTCTAGAGGTTTCCACATCTTTCTTTTCTCAAATTCATTAATTAATTGAATTTCCTTGTTATTGGGCCCAATAGCCAATAAAGCCCATAACACAATCATCAAGGTTATTGTAAATGAAATTACATCATTATTTGTCCAAATATCTCCAATATGAGAGATTACATTTCTCATCAAATGAACCCAAAAATCGTGGTTGTAACAACTTCCTTCGTTCCTAATTCACACTTGTTAACGTGATCTGTTGGTTATGGAGGAACATTTCCAAAAAACATTTTATTTCCATTTCTATCTCAGACACCATATTTCCCTACACATATGATAGACTACTGACCCATTGCATGTTTCTTGGTTCAATACAAAATCATAGACACACTTCTTGCTAATTGTCTATAGAAATTATTATCCACAATGTCTAGAAACCAATGCACATTCATCAAAGGTAGATGTATCACTAATTTCTCCCTCCTTGATTGTGAAATTTTGACTAACTTTAGAAACAAAATATGCAATGTGTAATCATGCGTCAATCATGACACATCCAAAGTTGATGACCACGTACAATCTAGAGCACTATACTTTATTATGATATCCATTGGCTTCATGGAGAGATGTATCCTCATGATCCAACAATGTGTAAATACCCCTTTATTGTATGTCTTGTATATGAGGTTTCCAATATGGATTGTCCATGCAAGTAATGACCATCTCTTGGGTGATCCTCTCCCCCCTTCTTTTAACGTCAGTAACGGAGGGCCTCTCCAACATGTGAAAAGAACCAGAATCCCACAATAGGACTAAATCATTCAAAGTGAAGGGAGTCAAAATAATTTTATCTCATCTTCTCTTATGATGTCCTTTTCTTCTCTGTAGGACTTTATCAAAGATTGGAGGAGTTTGAAAAGGTCATGTGTGTGTTTGGAAAAACTATGAGATACTACATTCATGAGATAAAATCTAGGATTTACCATCTATAGTATGTGATTGGAGAATAGGTAGACCGAGAAGATCCTTTGGGCTCAAACAAGGTATTTACCCTAGATACCTAGGTATCCCAATTCCAAGTGGGAAAGAGTATCCAAAGAATACTAGGCGTGTCTCGAAAATATGAGAAAGAAGACACAATGGTAGTTAAGGCTTAATATTTCCATGGAAGAAAGGATGATCTTGATCCAATCTATTATTTAGAGTATGGTGATACTACATTATACTCTTTGCGGGCTCTAAGGTCCAACATTTGAAAGGTGAGAAAATTGGAAACAAGTTTTTTAGGGGAAGCAAATATCCCTACATTTATTGGGATACAATCTTCAAACCTCTCTCATCAGGATTATGGAAGTATAGACTTTGATGATGTCACTAAACAATGCAACCTCCTCATAATTGAATGTTTCCTACTTCACTAACATGGTATTTACAACTCTTTGCTTAAGATGATTTAGAATGAGGACTTGGAAGGGTCCACTACCACCACTAATCATGATTGTTGGGTTTGCATGCAATTGAAACAAGAGTGGGACGATATAGATTGTATAATCATGATGTTTATGGGAGTTGTAACCTAAAAAATCTCCATAGGAAGCCATGGAATCCTGACCCTTGGGTGGAGGTCCCCTACTTTACTCTTGTGTGATATAAAGGCCATGTCACAAAATGGATTACACTTGCTTACAAAGTGATCCTCGACAAGCTTCCTCTGAAGGATAACACGATCAAGTGGGGGTAGTTCTACACCCACCTCTTTTTCAGATGTTCATTTGCCACTTATCTTTAATGAGGATCAACTTCAGAAATGGTTGGGGTTCCCCTTCGATTGATTTTGTGATGCTTTGAACTTGGTCAGTAATTAGGGTATGAATGGGTATTAGAGGACATTTTGTCTCCACCATATTGTAAGAAATTTGGCATGAGATATACAACATACTTCATAATAGATTTAAAATTGATGTACTAAAATTTCTGGGAAATGATAAATAGAGATTTCTACTATAGTTAAGCCTAAGAACATCATAGCCAGCATAATACATATAGCTAGAGTGCACTTTGATTTTGTAGATCAGTAGGAGTGTCAAATTCTGTCCAAAGTTGTGAACCCCGTCCTATCCGTCCCAAAATAAATGACTTAGATTTTGTATTTTTGGGTCGGTTTCAGATCTAGACGTGTATGTTCAAATTGAAATTGGGTCTGTTCTAGGTGGTGATTTTTTCCAACTAGGATCAAATCCGGGTTAACAAATGGCAATCAAGTTCTAATCATATATAAATTTTATATCGTGAGTAATTAACAAACTTATATAATCTGGGTTTAGTTTCGAGTTACACATTAGGAAATCGGGTCAAGTTTCGGACATACGACCATATAAAAAAATCTTATTCCGGTTTGGTTTTGGTTTGGGTTATTTTGCATCAATTTGGTTGTTGTCCAAACCGAAACTGATATGAAACCCGTTTTTTGACATCCCTACATATTAGTTCCACATGTGTAGTGACTAGGTTTACCCGTTTTTTGTATTGGCCTATTAGGTCTACACGCAAAGCTTGTAGGGGTTTTCTTAACCTAGATCTTTTTATGGAAGCAATATATCAATTTTTTTCACAAGAACAAAAAACACCGACATGAATTCTTGACAATATAGGGTCCAAGTGATACAAACCGATATGCTATGCTAGCGTTAATACATAAAAAAACTACATTACCTAGAACATCAAAGATAAATAAAAGAATATATATAAGTTGAAACCGGTAAGAAAACGGTCTAAGTTGAAGAATAAAAGAAGCTACCATACCGATCGATCAAAACAAAAGAAGTTACCATAGATGAGAAGAAAGCATGCGCAGCACAAGACCTGTCGGCATTGTAGAAGAAGTTGCCTTCCTCGTCGTCGAGTGAATCTCATAATTTCTTATCGGAGTCTGCCGTGAAACATGGCTTGCAATCAAAAGACGAGTTACAAGCTGAAACTTTTCTAGGAACTGAGTGTTAAAATTTGTAAATCCATTCATTAGATGATTCCGAGAGAGTTTGGTCTTAAGAACGTGCAGTTATCCAAGATATGGGGTTGTATATTCTATTCATGAAATCAAATTATATTTTGGTCAACCCCATAGTTTGGGTTGTAATCAGGGTTCTTCATGACGAACTACCGACCGATCGGCTTATTAAGTGAAACGTAACACATTAGATGAAAGAAAAGGTCCCAGAGAACATGAACCACGAGATGAGTTATTTCTAACAGCGTGAGTCCAATGATACCGTCGAAGTAAACGCTACAATTTGGCCTCTTGCTCTAGACGATCAACACATTCTTTTGATTCCTTGAATCGCCTCCCTTGAATCGAGCCGCCCTATCGAGTCCGGGAAGTCAACTCGTGTATAGAGATACCCAACGCGTTTGGTTTTCGTGCACATTGCGCCATCGACAAACTCTCAGTTTCAATCTGGCATTTATAATGAACCTTCTTCCAGACCACCGGTCCCTATAATTGATGATCACCTATTCACCTCGCAGCATCCAGTTGACCAGAAGCAATTACGATGGGTTTCGTTCACAACCTGTCAGCTAAACTGCTCAGCCGGCAGATGACCCGGAAGGAGGCGTATTCGGCCATCGTCTTCCTCCTTGCAGCTTCAGCCCACATCGGCGACTACCTCACCGGAGTAGTGCCCAACTCATGGTGGACGCGCTACGGGCTTCTCCCTATCTATAATTACTTTTCTGGCATCATGCTTCCCAACATCCTCGTCATCAATGCCTTCATCATCTTCAACGACAACCTCCCCTTAACCCCCTCCACGCTCCTCAGCAACACCCGCCTCAACTGGCGGTACATGGCCAGTGTCATGTTCGACCAGAACAACGCCCGCCAGGGCTACCGCCTCACCCTCTGGGCACTAGGAGCCGCATCCGCCGCTCTCCCTGCGTGGCTCTGGTGGCTTGACGCCGTCGCCAAGCCCGCCAGGCTCTTGATCCACATCCTCCTTCTTTGCCAAGAGATAGTCTGGGTCGTCTGCCTCGTTATCCTCGCCCATGGCATCCTCGGCGCTGTCAGCCTGGGCCAGCAGCTCCCCGTCGCTGGGTTCTGGTTCGACCCCGTGCCGTGGATGAACTTAGCCGATTTAATCGTACGGGAGGAAAAAGCATCCGGGTTCTTCCTGACATGTGGCTTCGCCGCCGTCAGGGCGTTGTACCATGTGGTGGTTGCCGGGTTGCTTCCTCCCGTGCTGGGCCACCTGGTTACATCCGCTGCCACCATGTTTGTGACCGTAGTTTACTCTGTCTTCACGAGAAAGATTGTCATACAGACACTGCAGAAAGCCGCCCTTGCTGCTGAGGATGAAAGCCAGCAGTTGCCGCCAGATCCTCGAGTACCGACGATGAAAGGGCCGCCGCAGATATGCATTAAGGAGTTCCTCTATCTTACTAGTAATAACATATAAAATTTGTTGGAAATGTGCGGGAAAATAATTCGTCCGTGAAAAGGTTCTTATGTTAAAAAATATTTGTGTTGCTTGTTTGAAAGGAGAGAATTAATGAACCGTTTCCGTGGGATGAAGAGAGAAATACTGAATTAAAAATAATAAAAGTTAATAAGAGAGTGTAAAAATAAATATTTGTAGGAACAAAATTCCTTGAATAAATGAGAGAAGAAAGTGAATCAAGGAGAGCACAACATCAAACTCGTTCTTTTTATAATAGTATAGATAAATGACTTTTTTTTATTTGGCTCAATTCTTAGCATTCTACAGCCGTAGTTGTTAAGAGAAAAAAAATGTTGCATTTGCAAAACTTTGTATACGAACATTCATTGTAGCACATTTATAGGAAAATGATTCTTCCATGATCTCTCTCTTCGGAGCAAGTCATCTCTTTCTACAAAACGTTGTGCTACGTGGAATTAAAATCAAACTCAAAGCTGTTTGTTTTTGTCTATCATAATGTCAAGTGGATCAGACCTCCGCAAGGATTGGGAGGGGCATGGCCTCAGCAGTTTTTATCGCAAGGGATCGGGATGGTGGCTGGGTGAGTAGTTGAGGCGCTACTATTATATCTTCGTGTGTTATGGATGCTGAGCTAGCAGGTATACTGTTAATTATGGAGTTCACAACTAGCGAATCAAATAGAGTGAGCCATTTTCGAGCTGGATAGTAGCAGCGCAGTGGAAGTTATTGGGGAACCCGTGGACAAATATCAGAGATATTCCTAATGGAACATCAAGATTAATAAGTTGATGAAAGATGGTTGGAGAATAAATCATATATATACCAAAATCAATGATGCTGCGGATAAGTTGGCGAAATATCACCTTAAAAACAAATATATGTTTTTTTCATTATGTGGTCCCATCACATGTTTAAAATTCCATGATCAATAGTGAAGCATGCCATGGTAGTAGTATTACTAGATTTTTTTTTTTTGAAAATTGGAAAGTGTATTGCCAAAAAACAGATAGCTAAGCTACCCTGTACATCTTACAAAAGGTGTGGAGTATACAGAGTGTACTCTACAAAAAGCCCCAGTATAACCTAGCTGTGGGACTCATTCCCTTACACAAGCCTCTCTTGGCCTTGAACGCCATACCCAAGTCTATTTTAACAAAATGGAAAATGTCCCTAGTATTAGCACGCCCATGAACAACATGGTTGCGTACTTTCCAAATGTTAAAACAAATGTTGGTACAACAAAGCCCAACAAAGCTCTCCTCATGTCTGTTTCTTGCTTTGTTTCTCAGCTGTTCTATCATATCTTCAAAACTAGCAGCTACAAGTTGGCCCCATCCATTCTTCAGCCACATAAGCGCCCACACGTACTTTGCCTTGGAGCATTCGAAGAAAAGGTGTGCACACGTCTCCTCCTCATCACAGAAAGAGCATTTCGGATTAACAGGGATCCCCCATCTTACAAGTCTGTCCTTGGTAAGGTGTTTCCCAATTACAGCCTTGTAACACGCCACACTCCACTTAGGAACATGGCCTTTGCCCCAAAGCAGTTTGAACCAGGGAACAAGAGCCCCCAAAGCCGTGTGGATCCACGGTTTTTGTTGGCTAACCAGCGAATGACAACCGTTGCCATCCACACAGTATAAGTGCCCCGTTTGGTTCCACGCCCGGACCAAGCCTACCCAAGTCCTTGACGCGTGGTTTTGGGCTATAGGCAAGCTTCCATATCTGGCCTTCATCCACCTCACCCAGACCCCCTCACGGTCAGTGAGAAATCTGTGGAGTCTACGCTGGTTCCTTTGGAATACCGTGTCTTCGACCTTCATTAAGCTAAGACCTCCTTCTTTATAAAATTTAGTCATGGTATCCCAAGCGATGCCCCTTGCTTTACCACACCATATGAAGCTCGTGATCAGTCTAGTTATTCTGTTGATAGTAGGATTGGGCAAGATGCTCATCTCGCACCAGAACCTCACCATGGCTTGGATCACAGATCTAGTGAGTAGGAGACGCCCCGCCATCGACATACGGATCCCTGACCAGCCAGCGATCTTCTGCCTCACTCTATCAAGACACATATGGAAGTCCTTCGAGTATCCTCTGCTTCTTGCAATGGGCACGCCTAAGTACCTGGAAGGCAATAGGCCAACTTGTAGTCCCATAGCTTCCTTTAGTCTACCCCTCCTGGGATCACAGGATTTCGAGAGAAATATGCGTGACTTGATGTCACTGATATAGAGCCCTGTGGACCTACCAAAATTCAAGAGCAACTTCTTGTACTCCCTTAGTCACTTAGCATGGCCTGTTGAGAACAACATCATGTCGTCTGCGAAAATGAGATGGGTTTTCACTTTGGTTCCCCTAATCTTGTAGGGTCTTATGATCTGTCTTTCCTCAACATCCTTGATCATGGTTGAGAGTCCTTCCATGGCTAGGGTGAAGAGAAGGGGTGAGAGGGCGTCCCCCTATCTTAGCCTGTTTGAAGCTCTAATCATGCCCACAGGACCTCCATTAAGTAGGATAGAGAACGAGGTTGTAGTGATGCACTGCTTGATCAGATCCAACCATCTAACATTAAACCCCATAGCCCTCATGATCCTCCACAGGGTGTCCCATCTTAGATGGTCGTACGCCTTTGTTAGGTCAATCTTGATACAGGCTTTGGCATTAGCGTTCTTGTTGTTGAAGCCAGTAAGGAATTCTGCTGCGAGCAAAGAACAGTCCGCAATCTTGCGCCCTTCTATAAACGCACATTGTTCTTCAGACACTATCTTAGGAAGCCACTTCTTGAGTCTACAAGCAAGAATTTTTTCCCATATCTTGTACACCGTGGAGCAACATGATATGGGTCTGTAGTCGTTGATCGTCCTTGGCCCCTCCACCTTTGGAATTAACTTGATAAACGTATGGTTTGTAGCTCGGACCATGTTACCCCCTGATGGAGCCACCTCATAGCCTTCACAAGATCATCTTTGGTATGGTCCCACATAGCTTGATAGAACTTACTATTCATTACATCAGGCCCTAGCGCCTTGGAAGGGCTGATAGAGAACAAGGCTAGCCTAACCTCCTCCTCCGTAACCTCCCTGCACATGTCTTCATTTATTTCTGTTGTGACCACTGCCCTAGGGTAGATGCTACCATCAATGCTTCTACTATTGTTCACTTCCTGGTTGTATAGCTTCTGAAAGAAATTAATGGTGTGGGCAGATAAGTCTTCCCTATTCTCAGCTACTTCTCCATGCTCATTTATGAGTTGATGTACCGTCTCCTTCATTTCCTTTTTGCGGACGGCTGAATGATACAGTCTAGTGTTTAGATATCCATCATTGATCCACTGCATTCTGCTCCTTTGCCACAGCTGCACTTCCTCGGCCTTGAGGAGTCTTCTGAGCTTGATCTCGGCTTGGTTCCATTTCTTTGCCTTGTCCTCATTCTCAGGTTCTTCTCTGGCTTCCACCGCTGCTTCCTCGAACTCCTCTTTAGCTTCTGTCATTATGTTCTTCAAGTTAATGACTTCTTTGGGCCACTATTTTAGCATTTTCTTAACATTTTGGGTCTTCTTCATGACCACGAACAAAGGATTGCCTTCAACATGCAAGTCCCAAGCTTCGTTGGCCACTCTCTCGAACCCATTCCAGTCACACCACCAATTACAAAACCTGAACGGTTTGATGATGGTTGGCATGTTCACGAGATCCACTTTCATCCAGCAGTGATCACTGAGGGAGTCATCACCATACTTGATGAAGGTGTTGGGCCAAACCTTCAGCCAAGCCGAGTTGACAAGGCCTCTGTCAAGCACACTAGAGATGCGCCTTTTCCCCTCCTGTTTATTCAACTGTGATGTGCTTCCTCTGACCGTGCTCAGCTCCACCAAGCCTGCCTCATCCATGGTGCTATTGAACGCTTCCATAACTCGATCGTGTACTGGAAGGCCCCCATATTTCTCATGTGACCTCCTGACATTGTTGAAATCACCCAGACGATCCAGGGTTCTACATCCTGGGTCGTCGCTCTGATGTTATCCCACATCCTCTTCCTGTCCACCTCCAGGTTTTCGCCATAAACCCCAGATGCTATGAAGGCCATCCCTCCATAGTTGCAACAACTAAGAGTAAACACTTGGTCTGAGATGTTGATCGGCTCAACATCCCAGACCTGTGGGTTCCAACCCACCACAATCCGTGCTCCGTCTCTGAGCTCCAAGTTAGACAAGGAGGACCAACCCACGGGGAAGAGGGAGGCGATGTGATCCACAACCGTTCTTCTGATTCTCGTCTCGTAGCAGAAAACCAAGGTCACCTGTTCCTGCGCTACGACGCTCCTTAACCTCCTTTGCTTTTCAGCCTGGGAGGCTCCTCGCACATTCCATGCGAGGACAGACATCTTAATTCCGGTTGGAGCCGCTCCCTTCAACGGAGCCACTTCTGTTCTTCTTCTTCTTGTTTGTGGTGTGAGTAGCCCTGGGGCTCCTGCTCCTGACATTGGTATCGCCCTCCGTCATCTCATCTTCGCCATGAATCGCCAGGGCATCGAACGAGTTCACAATTACCGCTGACCCCGTTGCCAAAGGGTCCCTGGAATTGGGTCCGCCTCCTCCACCTTCTGTCCCTACCAGAGTGGTGTTGGTGTTAGTCACCTCCGTTGCTTCCCTTTCTCTCTCGGACATAGTGTCAAACACCTCCTCCTCACCTCCTTGTGGAGGCAACTCCCCCATGGTAGCTGTCTCGGTAGGCACCACCTTGTTTGAGTTCAAAACCTCCACAATTACTGCTTCTTTTCTTTTTCCTTGTGCTAATGGGCCCTTCGACTTGCCCCGTTTGTTTCTTCCACGAACAGGCTCGGGGACGATAGGTGGTGAACCATTGTTCGCACGCCTCTCCCCCGGACAGTGCCCTGTTTCGTGTCTAAAGACACAACAGGTGGAGCAACGATCTGGTAGAGCGTCGTATTTCACCCTCACTTCCCGCTCTTCACCGTTAGGTAGCTCGATCATGACCTCTGACGGTGGTTTCTCCGCGACTGAGATGTCAATGCAGAAACGTGCACACCCCATGGTAGTGCCATTGGCTTTCCTGTTGTAGGCCCTGGGAGTACCTATGTCGTTCACAATCAGGGCAATAGCTCGAGGCGTCCAGTGCATCCCAACATCAGGCAGCGACACCCAGACCGGTGTCGAGGTGAACGCTGCGCGTCTGGTGTCAGCTTCCCTGGTCCATTTTCGAACCAACACAAGCTGGTCGTCAAAGAACCATGGACCCCGCAACATTGCTCGATTGAGGTCAGCTTCAGAGACGGACCTCACCAGGTAAAGTCTGCCGTCGAGGGTGAAAATCTCAAGCTCGCCTTTTGGACGCCAGGTCCTAATCATCCATCCTCGCAACTGGATCGGATTGCTCTTCTTGCCGAGGATCGACTGAACGATTGCTGAGTGCTTATGACAGTCTTCCATCTCTCCCATGATAGAATCCATCATCTTCATCCATTTCCTCGAATCCCCTTCCTTCATGAAAGGGGTCTTTGGATCTGCCTGAGCCGCGCCTCTGAAAGTGGGGAGAGGATCGGCCACTGCACGCACCCAGGCACCCACCACCGTCACATCTGCCTCCCATGCAAACCAACCATCTTCTTCGGGGGGGAGGGCGATCACCCCCAATCGCCATAGTCGCCTTTCTGCTGCCCTAGATTCGAAATTATCTTACTGATTTCGTATTACTAGATTTGATTCTGTAAGTATAAGTAGGAATTGTAATAATGTTTTTTAATTGACTTA
This sequence comes from Alisma plantago-aquatica, assembly GCA_963693085.1. Taxonomy (NCBI): domain Eukaryota; kingdom Viridiplantae; phylum Streptophyta; class Magnoliopsida; order Alismatales; family Alismataceae; genus Alisma; species Alisma plantago-aquatica. The sequence goes on from OY856415.1 coordinate 544,374,283, forward strand.
CACGAGAAAAATAAGATGAATAAGACACCTTCTTGACATAGAAAAAAATAGTCAAGTGGATCAAAACTGAAAGTGGCAAGCGAACTGATAGGTCGGACCCAAAGTGTTCTATTGGAGGAATTGTTTGCACACGGGTGCTAGCTTTACCATATGAGTTTTTCACCTACCGTCAATATCTCGGCTATGTTAAATTAAAAGGTAATTGGAACAATAATATAATAAAAAAGTTCTCTAAAACTACCGCAATAAAGACGATATTGCATGAAGAAACGATAGGAAAAGAAAAACTTTGGTACATTTCTAAGGGATGCATCGATTCAAGACAAAATCCAATTGAAGAAACATATTATTTTGGCCTAGTTGTCAAGGTAGGAATCTCTTCCTTCAATAGTGATACAATAGAAATTATAAAAATGAAGTCGACTAAAATTATACGTTACATATCATTGAAAACACACACACACACACACACACACACACACACACACACACACACATATATATATATATATATATATATATATATATATATATATATTTATATATATATATATAATCAGGCTAATGTACACTCGAGTGTACCGGAGCCACCGTACACCTCAGTCATTTTTGAAGATGCAATAACTTTTTAAAAAATCTAAACTATTGATCTTCTTAATTATCTTAAGAAACATACTATGTAATAAATTTTAGCTTATTTGGACACTTATAGGTCCTGCATCTAAAAGAGGCAAAAATCATGCATTTTAAATTAGTTTTGTACGTCGATTTTGTTGTCCTTAGATGAATGACTTACACTAATCTAAATGAGTTCAAATTTTGTATGTGACATATTATTATTGTAACCATGAAGATCAATGGATTAGATTTTGGAAAAATATGGTTTAGATAGACAAACACTATTGGAGTGTACGGCGTGATCTGTACACTCGAGTATATTCTAACCTCTCTCTCTCTTTATATATATATATATATATATATATATATATATATATATATATATATATATATATATATATATATATATATATATATATATATATATATATATATATATATCCGACGAGACTCGTAGCCGTGCGAACATGCGAATTTGTTTTTCAACCGCTTCTTTATTCTGTATTTGAGTTGGGTGGCAAAGACTGGGCTACAAGCACAAATATATCCGGCGAAAAGACGATGGCTCCACACTAATTAAATAATTAAATATCAGATTACCCACCTAGTCCCATCCTCTCACCCTGTGTTAGCTATTAAAGGTTATTAAATCACACCTCTTATCTCCTCCCACCCTCGTTTGATCATACAAAGATTAATGAAGACAAACGGCCAATTTGGTTCTATGACCAGTAAGGAAAGTCAAATGAACTCAGGTTCTTGTCCCTGTTACCGCTACAAGCAACATAGACCCCTCTACAGGACTACTATTTGCTGAGCTAAGTAGAAATGCATTAGCAAAGATAGCCCTTAGTTGAAATCTGATGTGAGATAGTGGGACTATCTATTTCACTGATAAAAGAGCTAAGGGAATCAGGGTCATGCCAGTTCCCATTACGTGTCGACGAACAAGTCGTAGTAGTTAAGCCAACATTTTTAGAAAATGAATCCAAAATAGATAAAGGCAGTTAACGGTTGTAAAATAAAAACCAACCCAGTTAACGACCGCATGACAGTTTAGCGAAACTCATTACCAGCAATTTGTATGTTTTGATGTGTAAATGTTCGGTAATGCCAGGTGGGATCAAGTCGGATCCACTTTTATGAATGTCGGATCAGGCCGGGTCGAGGGCTTGTCTAGTTTGAGTTGGATCAGATCGGGTCAGGTCTGAGTTGGCATTTTCTGACTAATATTTATAATAGAGTATTTTTTTATTCTGGATTAAGTCAAATCTGGTCGATTTTTGGTCGGGTCTATGCGGGGTCGGGTCCGTTCAGGTTTGTTTTGATCCAGCGGGCCGTCTCAGATGACTTAAAGGTCAATATTTGAGAAATTTGCGTTGGTCAAAATATTTTGATATGATTTGATTTGAATTGAATAAAATTTGATAGTATTTGTTTAGATCTTTAGTTATTTACCACTCTCACTATTTTCTTTAAATTGATAACCCTCACTTATCAATACAAAAGACTGCAACGTACAACCTTCTAATGAGTCAAGATTCATATTTCATTAAAACGTGACTCAGCTTTGGCTGATCGTCCAAAGCTTGACTATTTAGATAGACAACTTTTGCCATTTGCATCTAAGTGCAACTCCTGGATAGATGGTGTGCACAACTCTTTGTCACATTCTATCTTTATGCTTTTGGGTACTTAATCTCATTCTGATACCTAGTTAAGCTTTACCCAAATACGAACACGATAGAACATGTACCTTGCTTTGGCATATCTACATATCTACCATCACATTTCTACTAGATAGACGACACACCATGCTTTGACGTAACCTATGTTTGGTCAAAAAAGCTTTTTATGTGTGCTACTTATGGAAAGCATCTTAGACTTAATATTTATTGAGGAATTTTTATTTACAAATATTTTTATATATATCCAATCATTACATACTATATTACATATCATATACATACTATATCCCACAAATGTAAACATACAATAAAACTTAAGCAATGGTTATGGCCATACTATTTGTAATTTCTTGAAGCCACAAAAAATTAATACCACCTAAGGTCTACATCGCATGCATGAACATGTTGTTGATGAAGATCTATGCTTGAACCAATCTCGGTTGATCGGTTCAACTCTGGAACCGATCGGTTCGTCTCTTGATTCATTGATTGGTTGTCTCCCCAGTTGTTTGGTCTTTAGTCCACCATCTTCTGGATCTTCCAGACGATCGGTTGGGTTACCAGCTAATTGATTCAACTCCTCCTATTGTAATTCCTCCTTTTTTCGTCTGGTCTAGAGTGTCTTCTTTGTCGTAATAAGGAATAAAACTATCCCAATGCTATTTAACCTATTACAAAGTGATAGGTAAAACCTCAAATTACATTCACGGGGAGCATAGGAAGGAGAGAATAATATTTTTATATTTAAAAGAAGAAGAGGCTTATAATGCATACAGAGTTGTAAGAAGGAGAAAACATCCCCCCAAGCAACATGCACAGATATTTAGGTTATTATCCATAACCATGCTACACATCCACCATTGAAACCAATTTTAAAGTGGCGCATATAAATTGCATATATATCATACTTTATATATACATATACACACACACACACACACACACACACACACACACACACACACACACACACATATATATATATATATATATATATATATATATATATATATCAGTTAGGATCGTATGTGCTATTTGACCGGATATATATATTAATTATTTTAAATATTTGCATCGTATGTCATAAATAAATGATGAAAACTAAAAATATGATCATATCGATTATCCTAAAACATGGTAAATTGATGTAGTTCTAATACCAATGTTGGAAAATATGACATTAGATAGGTAGTAGAAACAAAAAAAAAATCTGCCATATTTCCCTGTAACAGACATCACATCAATAACTATATACTGGGAAGGATGACTTGTGAGGTCATACCTAGTCCTAGAGAAAGTATAGTGATTATTCCTTCATAAATGTATGCACCTTTCTTCAAGTCGCACCCGGACAACATCAACAACAACTCTTGGTTGATCACCATAGACAGCGGTTGACCTTGTCCTCCTAAGCGGCAGGAGAAGCCTCCTCACCATAATAGTAATCTACACAGATCATCGAGAACTCCTAACATTCTACAACAATAGACAAGAAGGAGTTGTCCCTTCCCGTTAGTGTACTAGCACCAACTTTCTCTCGCACAATTGTTCTCCCTTGCTATCCCTCCATTTATCGGGTAGGACTTGCTCGGGTTATCTTGGTTACCACAACTAGAGAAAACAACAAATGTCAGAGGTAATTGATGTATCTGAGAATCCCCCAGTATCCCTCTTTTTATAGGAGTATTAGGGTCAGAGTTCCCAGTCTGAGTGGGAGGGAAAAGGATCAAAATTTTATGAATTTTCACATCTTGCAAGAAACTAAATAATGAGTTCACAGGTGAACCGATCGGTTGACATGTGAGTCGATCGGTTGAACCCTTGAACCAGTCATTTCATCCCTTAAACCGGTCGTTTCATCATGCGTCCCAATTGCAATTATATTGGCAATTCATATTCAATTAATGCTCGACATGACTTCAACACTACTCCTTGATGAAATCAAAGTTATCAGTCCAAACGGTCAGTTCATGGTCTTGAGTTGATCAGTTCACTTCCTGAACTGGTCAGTTCATAGTCCATATCGCCGAAGTTGGTTCAATTGCCTTGACACTATGAAACGATTGGTCAACACTTGATTCAGTTGGTTCACAATTCAGTCAGTCAACATTCAACCAATGTTTTTTAAATTGAATACCTAAGTCTTTAGTTGTCAAGCTTAAACTAAGTCTTTAGTAATAAAGCTTAAACTATATTCATGAATGAACTCCTAATCCAATGTATCCTATGTGTGTGACCCTATAGGTTCCAAGTTACGTTGGCAGTGAATGTCCATAACTAACTTATGACATCACAAGCAATGAGTGGTATCTAGAAACACATCAGTACTACCCAAGTAATCTGAAATATTGGAGAACAACTTCAACCTATAATATGTAATTGGTGTTACAATGATTTTATAATTCCTTTGTTACTGATATCTATATTGAACTCAAGGCTTGGAATCATCATATTCTTAACATTCAAATCTGTATTCGTTGAACCAAAGCAGACTGTCTGAGATTAATGGGACATCAATATCTTATATATTGATTCACATATGCATGCACATGCTTTTCTCAGTCTCACTTATCAAGTGGCTAGGATATCAAACTCCTGTAGGAGGGAAAAATCCCATCTACATCGCTCAGAGTCATCCCCGTGAGTCATAATGTACCCAAGTACCACATTTATGGTAACTGTTATTCAAAGTCATAGTGGATGATGTTAAAGTACATTGAACAACATGTGATCAGGTCTAAGAACAAGAATCACCAGTTTCACTATGAATGATGATTCTGACTACTAATTATGTCTTCCATGTGTCACTATCAAGATGGCTCTATCTGATACACTATTCTCCAACAATTAGCTATGTGTTTGGTTTGATATCACATATCATCACTAATGAGACTTTGTCATCAACCAACACACACTCTACTCTTATGTGTTATTGTTGTCTATCATTCTTCCCCAACAACATTTGACTAGGGACACGACAAGAATGTACATACTCTTAACATTTGTATGATCTAATTGTTCATGTCATCAACCTGAAGACATACATCATTGAGTCAAGTCTTTCTTTAGACATTCATTATGTTTCATCATTATCTCATAACTTAATGAAACAAAATAAATTGGAAGATTGCCTTTATTATTAATCAAATCATTTACAAGATAAGCCATCACAATCATCATATGATTGGATCTCTGGGCATACATACCAACAACTACGCCCCACGCCCCGATATAGAGAACTACTCATGATCCATAGAGATTAAAGGAAAAGCAAAGGAACTAAGGAAGGAAGGAAGACATAAACTAAAATAAAAAGAATCCCAAAGGGATCTTATGTAGTGATAATTAAATGGCCATCTTCCTTAGTTCCTTGCTCCCAAAAAGAAGACCAAGAACAATGGAAATGATAAATAGAAATATTGAGATTGAAACACTAATTTTATTAACAAATATTAGAGTGCATATGCAAGGAATGAATAAAAATACTGAAAATAAAATTGTAAGTACAAAAGATTGGATCCCCTTTCTTGTGGAGTCCTCCATCCTTTTAAAGGGAAATAAGGGATGGAAAACCTAGAAAGGGGGAGTGGGAAATTCTAGAATGAGGCATGGGCTTTGGCAAAAACCCAATGGAAGGGCGGCGGCACGTCTTGATAAAATATTGGCCTCCACAACCCATAGTGTTTAAGAAACACCCTATTAAGTCCAAAGATGAGAGATAAACACTAAAAATGTCACCTCATACATATGTAAGGTTATATCCACTAATGAGAAGGTAGGGTAGTTAGGGTTATCATGCTCGAGTTTCAACCACATAAGTAGATTGGGAAACAGAAGGGGACAAGTTAAGAGCAAATAGAAACCCTAATCCCTATCTCATGAATTAGAGGTACAACCCTCACAAGTGTCTACAAGTCATCTAACTATCTGCATAAGGCATAGATACATGAACAAATAGAATAACTTGAAATATTTACATTCACCGACAACAAATGCTCTAAACCAACTTGTAAGGACTGGGGCATGAGAGGGGGTCCACTCCTTACTTACTTGAGGAATAAACTCATCCAATCCAAACACACTAACAAGTATGATGGATTAGGTTTATTTTTCATGTCTAAAAAGAATGGTATACACAAATCATTATTATAGAGCAACATAAGAAATTACAATTATCAAAAATATCTCAAAAATATCAAAATACAGTGTACCTCACCCATTTATAGTGGCATGACATAGAAAAGGGGTAAAGGTACTAAACCTATTATAGTGGGAAACTTGGCCATCTCAATTTATTCTCAAAGTCCAAAATCTTGGAACAAATTCCTCCCAAGTTATCCTCCTCAAGCCTACCTACACTATGGTGAATTGAAGGAAACACCTAGTAATGGAAATATAAAGGAAAATAAAAATCATAAAAACTAACTATTTCCATACATTAAACCATTGGTCATTTTTTTAGGGAAATGAGGTACAATATAAGAAGTTCCAAAAAGGAGGCATAATTTAAGAAGTCCCAAATAAGAGAATTTATACATTGTAAGTAACCAGGAGAGTAGTTTCAAGAGATATTTCAGGTCAACTAAATGAGGCAATTCTATACTAAGATGATTCTATACTAAGACAAATGTTTAACAAATGAAGAACTTTGGCTTATTAAGTTTCACACATATATTCCAACAAAATAATTGTGCAACAAACATAGACTAATAATTACTTAAAGTAGGACGCGAGCACCATAAGATCTCAGCTAAAAAGTAAGTGAAAAAGTGCACCCTAAGTGGAATAACCACACCCCACATATATATATATATAATGTATGTATGTATGTATATATGTATGTATGTATGTATGGGATTAAGAGAGAAAAATTCTCCCCCTCTCCTATGCCCATAGCGGAGGCCGAATGCCTGGGAGGGTGGTAAATAAACAATATGTATGTATGTCTGTATGTATGTATGTATCAGAATCAGGTAAATATATTCCAACTTCCTCCTACCAAATAATAGAAGGTTAAGAGTTATATGTAGGCCCAATGCCATACAATCATAAAAAAAAGGAACAACAACTCACACTCTATCTAATGTGTAACTTGCGCTTAACACATTTATAAATGTTTACAAAAATACACCTTTCATTTGCAGTTGTAACGTGGTATCTTCTGGCATTCCATTCCTCCCAAATATGATAGAAGAGAGAAGCAAATAAATTCTTCTTTGTGTCCTTACTTACGCAGCTTGTTACCATGTTCCTCATGTCCATTTCTAGCATGACTTGTAGATGAAACTCTTCACATATAATCCTCCAAACCTCCTTTGTGAATATGCATCCTCCCATCAGATGATCATGGGACTCATCCTCCTTTTGCATAGCAAATACTGTACTGAGACATCATATTTCCATCCACGTAGCTTGTCCAGGGTGGCCAAAGCACTATGCAAAATTTTTTAGATGCACATGCTCCATTTTGGAACATGACTACCCGTCCACATCTATTGTACATGTGTCTTTTTCTACCCTTGTCCGTGTTATTTCTCAAAGATTTTTGTCTTTAAGCCTCCAGGTCCCTTGAGCGTGTGGCTCAAAGAAATGTCTAATTTGTTGCCATAATTCCGTCATGACCTTGATGGTATGTGAGTATCCGTTCATTGTCCTTGGCTTAAAATCCAGCCCTCTAGGATATCTCTATCTCATCCATCTCCCCCATGTTGAGGAGCCTTTCTGGAAGATTATGATTCTCTGCAATGTACCCCACTTTGCTATATCTCTGGGTGTTTTCAGATTCAAACCACCTTCTTCCTTAGGTAGAACCAGTCTTGTGTATCTCATCGGGTGGTAGTCACTTCCCCATAGAAAATTTGACATCTTCTTCTCCATTCTGTCCAGGACCGAACTAGGAATCTCTCCTTGTTGAACCCAGAAAATAAGAAGCCCCTCTATAGATGCTCATATCAGAGTTGCTCTCCCTGCCATAGATGTCTTTTATGATGGTCACCTATTGATCATTTCCTCTAATCTATACATATAATCAACAAAGACCTTTACCTACAGGTTGTCCCCCGCAAGCGGAAAACTAAGATATCTTGTAGGGAACTTTCCTTTCTCTACACGCATTGCCTCCAGTAATCTATATTCCACTTGGAAATAATTTTTGGAGAAAACGATGTGTGTTTTTCTTGCATTCACACACAACCCTGTCTATTTCCCAAAATCTTTGAGCAGATTCTGTAGGCACCCTAGTGTGTTTTGTTTTTCTTCTATAAATACCAACACATCATCTGCAAATATTAGGTGAGTGAACACTTTTGTGATATGTATTGTGTAAGGCTTTATCTCTGTTCTTTTTTCCTCCATCTACATCTTTTGTGTGAAGTACTACATAACAATCTCAAAGAGGAGAGGAGACAAATGGTTCCCTTGGCACAACCCATTGCCACCCCTGAACATTCCTACAAATGTGCCATTGATGAGAATAGAGAAACTAGTAGTTCCAACACACTGCTTCATCCAGCTGATCCACTGTTCACTAAACCCCATTTACCACATGATCCATCACAAATTTTCTCATATGACTCTATCATATACTTTGGACACATCCAGTTTGAGACATGCCTCCTTGCTTCCTCTCATAACATTATAATCTAGTAGAAATTATCCTATCAAGAGAGTGCAATCACTAATGCTCTTTCCTATCACAAAGGCTCCTTGGTTTATAGATATGAGGTAAGGGAGGACCAGCGTCAGTCTAGCAGCTAGAATTTTTGCAGTGATTTTATATTGTAGCGAGCAACATTCAATGGGTCTAAAATAAGCAAGAGAAGAAGTCACCTTTTATCTTGGGAATGAGTACTAAAAAGAATGATTGACCTGTCTAACCATGTTGCCACCCTCCAGAAACCAGTTGAAATATGCAACCAGATCCTCCTTGATGATGTCTCACATCTTCTTATAAAAGTAGGCATTGAAACCGTCAGAGCCCGGAGACTTATTACTGCCAATACTCCAAACTACTTCTTTGATTTCCTGCTCATTGATCTTTCTTGTAAGAATATTGTTGTGCGTGCCAGTAAGTTTGAATTTCCACTCCAGATCCTCCTCTTCTATTTCCTCCATAAAAATTTTATTATATGGAGAGGAATAGAAATTTACGACCTACTTTTCTAGATCCTCCTATTTGTTGACCACTTTTCCTTCCATATAAATCAACTCAGAAATTATATTGTCTGCCTCCCTTCTCCGAACAACAGTATGATAGAGTTTGATATTTTTGTCCCCATCTGCCATCCTTTTCTCTCTACTCCTCTTCCAGTAGAACTTTTCCTCTACTTTCTTCAAATCCTATAGCATCACTTTCATCTCATCATCCTTCTTTATCAGATCATCATTGAGTGGGTCACATAATAAATTTCCTCTAACCTCTATACGTTCTCTTTTTATTTCCACCAATAGATTTGGGATATTCACTTCATTCTTGGCCCATCTTTTAAGCGCTTCTTTGGTGTTTTTCCAGCTTCTTTGCAAAGATAAACATTGTGTTCCCATACCTATACATCCCATGCCTCTTTAAAAATGTCATTGAAGCCCTTCCAATCAGCCCAATAGTTTAGGAACTAAAATGGTCTTCTTTTTTTCTTCTATTCTATGATTTGGACTGAGATAGGAGCGTGGTCGCTTACTTCAGACCCACTTTCCTTCACATGTACCTTAGGAAAAATATGTAGCCATTCATCATTCACCAGTGCTCTGTCTAGCTTGCTTACAATTCTGTCTCCTAGGCTCCTTTCATTATTCCATGTGAAGATATCACCACCATTCATTGGTAGCTCAAACAAACTAGCTTTATCTATAGTATGGTTGAAAGCATCAATCTCTGCATTTAAAGTTAGTCTTCTACCTTTTTTTTCTACCTGTATCCAGACGCTATTGAAGTCTCCAATCACCAACCATAGTAGTGTTACCTGTCTAAAGATAGAAATTAGCTCCTTCCATAGGTCCAATCTAGCCTTTCTATCATTATGAGCATACACCGCCTTCACCCACATCTGCAGCCCCCCATTATTTCTACAGTCTACTGTAACATGCTGATCTGACATTTGTAACACTGTCACCTGCCAAGCATTCAGTTTCTAGGCCACACAGACTCTATCCACCTCAACACATGCTACATTTGATACATGCTCCCATTCCTATGGAAACACGTATTTAATGTTATTTTTGTTCTTTTCTTTTATTTTTGTTTCCACCAATGTAGTCCAAGAGTGACCACTAGTAGCAATCCATTCTCAGATTTCCTTCTTCTTGCTTTTATCACACCCCCTTTAATATTTCATAGCAGCATGGACATATTAATGGGTTTTTTGAGATCTGATTCACCTGCTCGGCTCCTTCTTGTTGTCCTTCCTCTTTTCTTCTTTCTTATCGTGCCTCTGTACAACAACATCTTCACTATCCGAGTCGGTTAACGCCTCAAAGCTATTTCATGTGTCTAAGATGCTGCACACCCCTTGGTTTCTGGGAATGCCATTCTTCTTAAAGCTTTTCCTCTTTGTAGAAGCAAAAAACTCTCCTTCTTCCATCTCAGTGTCTGGGTTACTGCATTCATCTTTCTCCTGTGCTTTGTCTGACTCCTTATGAGGTGTTGCCGACTCTTCTTCATTTTACACTACGTACTTGGAGTTTTTTTTTTCCCGGGCCATCCCCTCCATTGCTAGTCTGACCATGGTCCATGCTAGTGTTCTCCTCCATATTGGACTCAGGTCTAGGCTTAGTTTTTTCCCTCCATTCCTGCCTAGGTCCTTTAGCACCTTTGTCTTCCACCTTCGTATCACAGTTGCTATCAGTATGCCCGAAAGCTTTACAACCACTGCACTTTGGAGGAATATAATCCTGATGAACTTGCACTGGGATGGGCTTGTGTCCACATACATTTATCCATAAAGTGCCTATCAACTCATCATCATCATTCACCTCAACCAGTACTCTTGCTTCTTCATGCTCGAGTGATCTTTCATCGATGTGGAGTATCTTTCCAACAACTATCGCAATCATTCTAGCAACCTTCCTCATCCACGCTCTACCAAAGGACTTGAGTGTTAACCATGCTGGGATTGTGGTGAACGTATCCTGCTTCAGCTCGTCTCCATGATGATAGTATTTAGTTACCATGAGTTGGGCGTCGAACCATCTCGGTCCCATGATGAGAACTATTTGTTTGTCCGCTGCACTGGAGAAGCAAATAAGAAAGATGCCTTTCTCTCTCGACAACACTTCGAAGGTTCCCTTTGGCCTCCATGTGCATTGTATCCATGCATTAAGATGAGGGTATAAGGGGTGCTTTCCCAGCACATACGTCATCACTGTGAACTCCCAAACATACTTCATGCATTGAAATTCCTCCACCTCTAGATCAACGTGGACCTGGCCCTCTAGATGCCTTGGCTGCGGGAACTGCACATCCTTGCTGCACTACCTTATATGTATGTATCAGAATCAGGTAAATATATTCTGACATCCTCCTACAAGTATAGGAGGTCAAGAGTTACATATAGCCCCACACTACATAACAAAAAAGCAACTCCTAAACACATCTATCTAACGTGTAGATTACGCTTCACACATTTACAAAATTTTATAGTAACACTACTCACACTTTTGGCTGGAGCTCTGTGTCTTCTTTCATTTCTTTCACTCCAAATATGAAATCATAATGCAGCAAAAAGTAATCTCCTCTTATCCTCTTTAACATAGCAATTGATCGTTTTACCAATATCTATCTCCAAATCCATTTTCACATCAACATCCTTTCATATCTTGTCGCAAACATGTTTGGTAAATTTGCAGCCCCCAAATAGATGCTCATGATTCTTGTCTTCATCATTACACAACAAGCAAGTGGTTGAAGCTTCATTGTTCCATTTGTTGATTTTGTCTAATGTGGCAAGCGCACCATGTAGAATTTTGAGAACACACATCATCCATTTTGGCACCTGTGCACCGTTCCAAATATTCTCCAACATCTGATTCCTTGTAGCTCTGTCTCTTATGATCTCCCATAGATCCGCCTTTGGGTTAATACACCATTCCCCATTGGGAAGTAGTACAAAGTGGTGCTTCACCTGGGGCCATAGTTCTCTAATCTTATTGATGGTACGGGAAAATACTTCTCTCGTCTTTGGTTGAAAGTCCAACCCACGTGGATATCATCCTCTCATCCATCTTCCCCAAATGGAACTTCCTTCTTTATATACGATAATCCTTCGTAATGTCCCCCATTTGACAATATTCATAGGGGTTTTGAGATACAGTTCGCCCTCCTCTTTAGGCAAAGCAAGTTTGGAGTATTTCATGGGATGATATTCACTTGCCCATAGGAAGTTAGAGATTGTCATCTCCATTCTATCCAACACAACACATGGTATCTCACCTTGCTACACCCAAAAAATAAGAAGATCTTCTATAGCTGACCGTATAAGAGTAGCTCTCCTTGCCATTGAAGTTTTTTGCGAAGGCCATCTAGCAATCATTTCATCAAGCTTGTCAATGCAGTCCACAAAATCTCTCACCAGAAGATTACCACCAGCCATTGGAAAGCCCAAATACTTTGTATGTATGTATGTATATATGGGATTAAGAGAGAAAGATTTCTCCCCCCTCTCCCATGCCCGTGGCCGAGGCCAAACACCCAGGAGGGTGGTAAATCAAGGCGGAAACTGGGATTCAAACCTGGGTCCCTTCATGAGGAGACACCGTGCTTGACCACTTGAGTCACTCCTTGTCGGCTGTATGTATGTATGTATGTATATATGTATGTATGCATGTACACACACACATAGAGAGAGAGATCACACTCTGGGTGGAATAAGTGTGCCTTATGTATGGTTGTACTCATGTACCACAACTAAAAATAAAATTAATTTAAGTCATACACAATGTATAGAAGGTAAGTAAAAAATTTAGTCAATCTCAATAATCTTCAAGTAGAGGGGTTGACAACATACTTAATAAAGAAAAGTAGGTATATGACCATTAATTTTGTATTCTTAAAACATCAACAACAAATCAAGAATATGTTCATAAAGTAACATTACTTTCAAAAGTGTTGTCCAAATGTGAATGTTGCAAAATGTTTTTCCCTTTAAGATCACTTGTTGATGCTATTCATTACAATAGTCATCAGGTAATCAATCTTTCCGAGAAACATGGTTGAAAACTTCAAGTACACTACTTCACACCTGATAGGTAGTATATTGCTGCTCTATGATTCTTAAGTGCATTTTCTCCTTGTCCTCTATCCTTCATTGGAACACTGTGAAATGTAAGGACCATTGGCATTGCACGTATGGTACCTATCCGAGTGAAAATACTAGTGATGTTAAAAATATGAAATTAATCTGAAGGAATATAATTTTGCATAGATCGTACAAATAATGGAGGTGTGTTCTATCTAGAAATAGATTATCTTCTTGTCTACTTTTTTATTTTTAATATATGAAGATAATAAAATAAAGGACATACATTTCCACTATTACCTACATTTGTTTCAAGGGTGTCAATTATAACATGATAGAATAGAGGGTTTATAGGGTAGTGGACTGACTCCCTTAGTATTTGTTAAGGGTGGAACCACTATAAATGCCTTGTCTCCTTCTCCAATATTTTTGTGGTTGTTTGTTGAATTAATTTTAAAAATATCATAAAACCCTATTCACCCCCTCTAGTGTTTTTCAATTGATATCAGAGCAGGCTTCAAGGAGATCTAATCGAGTCTTGAAGAAAATGGGTAATGGGGTACTAAACAACCTCAACTTGGAAGGAACACTTCTAGCTTGGCCTCCACCATTTGATGGCACCAACTACACATATTGGAAGAGGAGGATGAAATTCTATTTTCAAGGAATCAGTTGGGATCTTTGGAGAATGGTTTCAAATGCATATGATCTTCCTCACACTGAATATGCTACATGGGATGCTAATACGGTGAGATTAGCCCAATTAAATGCAAAAGCAGTAAGTATTCATTGTTCAATTTCCGTAGGTGAGTTCAATAGAATATCAAATTGTGAAACTGCATATGAAATATGGCATAGACTCTCTATTACTTATGAAGGAACTGCTCAAGCAAAAAATTCCAAAATTGGTATGCTTAAACAAAAGTTTGAACAGTTTCCTATGGAACCATATGAGTCTATTAGTGAAATGTATGCAAAGTTTTCTTCTATTGTTAATGGGTTGAATGCATTAGGTAAAGCCATTAGTGAAGAGGATCAAGTATCAAAGATTCTTAAGTGCTTGCCTCCAAAGTACAAACCAAAGGGGACGACCATTGAAGAAGCCAATGATCTCACTACATTAAGGATGGAACAACTCATTGGCAACTTGGAGGCTCATGAAGCTACCCTTGAAGAAGAAGAAAGATTGGCGGCTGAACACAAAAAGGAGAAAAGAAAGGACATTGCATTCAAAGCATCAACTAAGAATAGTCATGAACAAGTGAACAAGATAGTGAAGAAGAAACACTCATTGTAAATGGTAAGCATTATAGAAGTTTTAAAACTAACAAAATTCCTAGTGTTTCTTCCTTCAGGTGCTTTGAATGTGGCAAAAAGGGACACTGAAAAGGTGATTTTCCCAAACTTAAGAAGGGAAAGAAATCATCTCACAAGAAGAAAGAGAAAGCCTACAAAGCTGCATGGGATGATTCAAGTGATGATAATGAAGATGGAAAAGAAGAAGTAGAGTGTCTTATTGCTACAACAAATGAAGAAGAAGAAGAGGTAAGTCTTTTTGATTTATCTAAAGAAGAGTTAGTTGCTAGAATTGGTGAATTGCATGATAAATATATTGATTATAAAAAGAAAATAAAAAGAGTTACAAAAACCAATGAAGATTTGTATGCTAAATTGAATGATATTGGTTTTGAAAAAGAAAGTATTATTTCTGAAAACTCTACCTTGAAATCCTCTTTAAAAGATTGCAATATAAAGTTGTTTACTCTAGAAACTAATTATGATCTTATTTCTCAAGAAAAGGTTGAACTTCTTGCTAAACTAAATGATTTTCAGACTCAACCTATCTTATGTACTCATCTAGATTATGATGCTATTGTTAAAGAAAGAGATACTTTATCATCTGATCCAGTTCAAGCAAAATTAAACATCAAAAGGAAAATGGATGAGATTGCTAAGCTACAAAAAGAAATTCGTAGTTTGAGAAATAATGAGGTTATTGATAAGATCCTAAAGAATTCTTTTTTTTTTATAATGGAAGGAGAGGTTTACGATAAGTTCCAAAAGAAAAATCCTATCAACCTAAACCTAGAAGAATACAAGCACGTAAGGCCAAGATTATGTATGTACTCAAGAACAACTCAACTTCTAGAAAGAGAAATGAGATTGACTTTATTTGTTGTCACTATTGCTTGCATCTTGTACATTACTCTTTTTCATGCCCATACAAGAAAAGGGATGATGATCTAGTTTGGTTTTCTAAAACTTAGAGATTTGAATTTGATTAGTTGAGATTTGACCTAAAACATTACTTTGATATTCAAATGTCTTGTCTCAACAAAACTGAGCTTTAACTTTCATATTCTTACAAAATTGTATTAGAAGTACCTTATGTTTTTCTTGCAAATTATTACTGAAAAACAATACAGAAACACACTCGGTCGAGAAAATATTCGACCGAGACACTGTCGGTTGAGAAGTAGTGGACCGAGTAGGTTGCTATTTTAAGCATGCAAAAACCTGATAAAACATGTAAAAACAGTAGAAAACTCAGTCGAGAAAATCTTCGATCGAGAAATATTCGATCGAAGAATAGTTCAACCGACTGAAGTCCTGTTGAACCTGTTGAATTGATTCAGTTTGCTATCAATATACCTAACTAAGATTATTTGTAGGATTAAAGGAAACCTTTTGAAGAAAAGAACTTTGATAAAAATTTGTCAAATCAAAACATATTGATAGTCTTGCATCATAAAATTGTGAGATAGTGTATATGATGTTCTTACCCAAATTACTGCAAATAATGTTGCTTACAATGATAAATGATGCTGATTGAAAATCTATATTCTTACTGCAATTGTACATGCTTTATGAGTCTTTACAACTATTGCAAGCTCACATACTATCAAAAGTTTGATTAATATGATCTTTCACATGGTTTGCGTAAAATATTCCTTGGTCAATTTGAAATTTATGAACCATGTGTCTTAAGAAAACTTTATTGAAACCTATGGATTTGATTATGTTGGATTAAATAAATATTGCTCTTGTCATCAAGATGATTATAGTAGTTCACCTCATTGCAAATAAAGATGGTGTTTTTATTTGATACAAACTATAATTGAAAGTGCCTTTTTATAAGAAGATGAATCTCTATGACATAGAAGCTAATAAATGAAGGATCACATGCTATCAAGTGCATAGTTTGCCTAAAATATTTTTATGTTCAAAAAGTATGAATCATATACCTTGGAAAACTTCATCATTGGAACTTACTTATAAGTCGTACATTTTTGCGTCATACATGAATACATTTTCCTAGATGATACTATGGACATCAAAGTTTTATTTCTGCAAATAAAATCCTCTCAAAAGGAATGTTTCTATATGAAGAGAAAGGCAAGCTAAATGGTTATAATGAAGACAAGTTTAATTTAGGCATCTTGCTTAGAATATGAATCTTTTATCTAAATGTTTTTTGTAAAAGAAAAGATATCATCACATTATATTAACATAAAAGATATAAGTTTTCTGACAAACAAAAAGCTATAAGTTTTCAATTGATATAATTTCTTCAAAATTGGTATTACTTAAAGTGTTTCACATTGATATACACTTGATTAAGTTACCTAAAGGCTTTATACTTACAAATATACAATCATAGATCAAGTAAATCATTGAAAAATGCTTAATTGGAAATCATTTCTTAGTATATTGGTCCTAAACCTATTCATTATGTTGGAAACAAGATTTTAATGCAAAGCTCTCATAAAAGTCAAATGTTTATTATGACCTTAGAATTCTTAAATTATCTTGATTATAAGACTAAGGGGGAGCTCACAAAACTTTGTAAACATTATAAATCTTGATCAAATCAAACTTTAAAAACTAGCTATGACCTTAGGATTACTAAATTTTCTTTATTTAAAATGGACTCTCTATATCAATATGGGCCTAACATCCCTCATTATTGATTAGAGATATATATATTTATTGATACTACTATTCTATAAAGAAAATATCATATCATTTTCAGGGCTTAACATCCCTTGTAAAATGGATGAGAAATCAATACATGTATCCATCATGAGACTAAGTGGATCTCATATCATTTTTAGGGCTTAACATCCCTTGTAAAATGGATGAGAAATCAATACATATATCCATCATGAGCCTAAATGGATCTCATATCATTTCAGGGCTTAACATCCCTTGTAAATGATTGAGAAATCAAAACACATATGCCATGAACGTAAAAGGATCTCATATCATTTCAAGGTTTAACATCCTTTGCAAATGATTGAGAAATAAATTGTGGCTAAATTTGACAATAAGTGGTTTGCATTAATATTAATCCCTTGCTTTTAAAACTAAATATCTTATTAAGGGGGAGCATCAAAGCATAAAATTAAGGGGGAATAATAAAAGTCACACTTAATGTTTAGCTTGGTTATCTTTTTGAAATGACAAAGGGGGAGAAATAATATAAAATCAATAACATAAAGTACAATGAGTTTCATAATCTCTCGGCTAGCACATACTTGCACACAATTCACAAACAAGAGAATGGCTACAAAAGGTAAACTTCAGATATGAAACTCATATGTTTTATATTTCCTTGATTTATATTTTTGAAATGTTTGTCATCTTCAAAAAGGGGGAGATTGTTGGATAAATTGGACATTATTATAATCCCTTTATTTTGATGATGACAAACATTTATTTCTTGTGGTTTTAACTTGCTATTTGAGTATTTCAGGGACAAGCATATAAGGTGGGGGATAGCGAAGACTTGGAAGATCAATTTGCTAAAATTGCTTTATTTTCATGATTGTAATCAATGTAAAAACTTGTACAAGTTTATAATGTACAAGTACTTAGATATCATATAAATCAAGCGTTTAGATCTTCCTATCCACTCACAACACTTAGATAGGTCATCCCCCAAGATAGTATCACAACTTCACATTGATACACACACTTAGTGAATGAATACATTAAATCAGGGATATTCTCAGTCGACAAAAACTTCGACCGAGACACTCTCGGTCGACAAACTCCTCGACCGAGAATAAACCCTCCTAGACGTTAGACTATTAGAAAAGTGTTTGGGAGTTGGAATCGAACGTTACAACATATTGACTCAGACTCCCACTCAGTCGACAAATTCCTCAACCGAAAAACTCTCGGCCGACAAATACTTCAACTGAAAATGGTTCTGTCTGTACTTTTCAGAATTAATTAACTAGGCGTTACAAATGCAATTAGTGGACACTTAACGGCTAGTTGAGCACTAAGAACACCCTAGAAGGTGTCCAAAACGTCCCCAAGCATTAGCAAACCACTCCTATAAAAAGGACAGCCATATGACACCTCAAAGCATCACTTGCATATACAATTCACTTGAGATCACATTGTAGCAAGCCATTAGCAAAGCTTTCACTTGCAAAAAATTTCCACAAGTTGTGAAATTGTGCCCTATAGGATGATATCTCCTATCCACTATACATTCACGTCCATCCACTTTGGTTAGAAGATCAAACGCTTGATATAGGATTCAAGCCTTGTGCTACATTGGTAAAGTTGTACTTTCCTATTTCTTTCTTGTTCCTTCTTATTGCTTTGGTTCTCCTTTACTACTCCTAGGTTGGAGGCTGCGGAAAGGATGTTGTAGGAGCTTCTTCAGCGGTGAAGGTAGATCAGTGTGACTTTGGACTACTTCTAGAAGGTCTCAATAGGAAGCTACTTCAAGGAGGAAGGCTACTTCAAGGGGGAGCTTGAAGTTACTTCAAGTGGAGGCTGCTTTAAGGTTGGTGAGATGACTTTGGGGTGAAGGCTATCCAAAGGGTTGTGAAGGTAGTTGTATCTTATGGAACATCCTTGCGAGGTAATAAAATACAATTTCTTTCAAAATCCCAATTGGAAACAATTGGGTAGTGGACTGACTCCCTTACTATTTGCTAAGGGTGGAACCACTCCAAATGCCTTGTCCCCTTCTCCAATATTTTTGTGGTTGTTTGTTGAATTAATTTTAAAAATATCATAAAACCCTATTCACCCCCCTAGTGTTTTTCAATTGGTATCAGAGCAGGCTTCAAGGAGCTCTAATCGAGTCTTGAAGAAAATAGGTGATGGAGTACTAAACAACCTCAACTTGGAAGGAACACTTGTAGCTCGGCCTCCACCATTTGATGGAACCAACTACACCTATTGGAAGAGGATGATGTAATTCTACTTTCAAGGAATCAGCTGGGATCTTTGGAGAATGGTTTTGTAAGGACCCTGACCTCCGTTTAGGGTTTATCCTATTTGCTTTTCTTAACCCTGATGCTTAGCTGCTTGCTAATCACCTTTGAGGGTGATTAGGGTTTTTTGGTGCTTTGTTGAGAGCTGGAGGTGCTACTTGCAATTAACCCAAGTCTAGGGTTTGTGGGCAAGTTTGTCACCTTGTGAGGTGTTCCTCCCTCTCTTTGCTTCCTCTAGTGATGAAAGGAAGGGTTGGGCTCGTTGCTTTGGTTCCTTTGGGCTTGGTTGAGCCTTGGTGGGCCTTGTTGAGCTTTGCCTTTGCCTTTTTGGACCTTGTGTCGGGCAAGTGTGCTTGTGTCAGCCTGAGTTGTGTCGCCCAGGGTGGGTTTCGGACATGATGTGGGGGTGTGTCGGGCATGGCATGGAGGTGTGTCACCCATGGACCCTTTGACCTTCTTTGACCTCGTTTGTGTCACCACTAGTGGACACTTGGAGCTTGATGCTTGCATGTGGAAATGGCCTTGGACATGTGTTTAGGGCATGCTAGAGTGGTGGCATTGCTCATGGACAAGTGTCCCTAGGTGGGCGACACCTTGCCTTGTCTTACCTTGGTTTCTCCTCCATCCTCTTCTATATATGTGCTTCCTTTCTCTTTCTAAGGATCCCTTTAGTTCCTTAGTTTCCCCTCCCCCTTGGTGCATGATACCCTCTTCCTTTGCAAGCTTGGTGGTTGATCCTTCTTGGAGTCTCCTTCTTCCTCTAGTGGTGGCCGAACCCTAGAGTGCCTTGCTCTTCTTTCTTGGTGGTGCTTGGAGCTAGGAGCTTGGAGCTTGCTTAATGCGGGTTACATAACTCCTAACCCTAACTATACTACCTCTCCTATGTTCTTGTATGCTTTCTTGTGATCATATCGACTATGTATGTTGTTAGTTGAGTTTCTTACTTAAGTTGTTCTTGTTGGCCGAACCATGTGTTTAGGGTTTCTTGTTGAGAAACACCCCTTTCTCTCCTAGGTCTAGAGGAGTGAGTTTGAGTTCTAGTAATATGGGAAACACTCCTCTCTCGTTTAAGTTGACAGGTGAGCTCGTGTTCTAGTTGCTTAAGCAACACCCTCCTCTCACCATGGACTTGAAAGGTGAGCTATGTAGTGGTTGTGGACCTTGGTTGTGGTTGTTCCTTGAGTTGCCCGATTGGTGATAAGAGGTGTGCAAGACCCCTCTCTCTTGATTGTTGAGAGGTGAGCATCTTCTTGACCCTTTAGGTTTTTGGTGCCCTTGTGCTTGAGGTTGGTGACGACCTTGTGGGGTTGCATCTTGCCCGATATGGTTTTGGAGGAGGTGCTGCCCGATATCCTTCTTTGGCTTAGAGCCTTGGTCGACATGATGATGTGGTTGTGTTGGGCATCTGATGCGATGATTTCGAGTCGCATTTATAGACCTTTTTCATATGTGTTTTATGCTCTAATTAGTCATTTTTTGTGGATAATATTGCATAATTCACTCATTTCGGTCTTTGCCATCATTTTATGTCAAATCCCCTTAGTTGTATCATTTTGAGCATTATTTATCATATTATCATAATTTGTGTGGATTTATTTGGTCTTGTTTTGGAATTTCAGGAAAAAACAAGTATCTGCTTCCGTCGATACCATCGACGGAAGTCAATACCATCGACCAAGCCACAAGTTTCCAGCCGAGAAGAGCAGCGTAGAGTCGATACCATCGACATACAAGTCGATGGCATCGAGATCCCTTCAGGTTGCTGGCAAGGAATCCGTCGATACCATCGACCCAAGTCGATGCCATCGACGCATGGAGGCTACAGCGTCGCTAAACGACAACAACCGACGCTAAAGAGAGTCGATACCATCGACCCAAGTCGATGGTATCGAGATGATCACAAGCACTTAGACGAAAAGAAAAGAAGGCTGCCGCTAATACGCTGGGTCGATACCATCGACCCGCGTCGATGGTATCGACGCCGGCAGATATGCGTTGGATTCGTTTTGATCTCAATCGGACGACTGGAGTTATTTGACGACCTAATTAGGGACTTATACCTAATGACGGCTGCCGGGAGACAAGGATATGATTTTTTGCATTGCACGAGTGCCGAGGAAGGAGAGAAAGGAGAACGGAGACCAGAAGCTCATCCCTGTCGATCCGGATGCTGCCGAAGACGAATTCCACCACCGACAGGTGGGGAAGCTCGTGTTCTACGCAAAGGATCCACCGGTTCTTCTCCGTTCAGGGGTTTTCCCACTTGTTTCACGTTTTTCTTATGAATTCCCCTATTTCTACCATGTATTTGTGCAAGATGAACATGCGAGGCTAAAACCCTCCATCTTTAGGACCGGGAGTAGCCCGAGAATGCATTGTATGACAATTTTATATTGATAATTCATATTTTCTCTCTTAAATCCGTGGTATAGTTTCGTTTTCTCCATATATATTGTTATGCCTGATCACCATAATAATAACCTAATGCCCTTAATCACTTCGAAAGAAGGATTAACGGTTGGAAAGAGACGAAACCTACATTAATCGATAAATCCCTTGACAAAGGAGGTGTAAAATTAATGGTGGAAACTGAGAGACCGTTTGTAATGCGCTTAGTTTAGGGGAATGATTACTACGACGGTGGAATCAACCTAAACCTAAGTAGTGAATTACACCACGACAGTGGGTAATTCTATTTTCAGGCCACTACCCGGATAGAGAGAGAGAAGAGTGAGGAATTATATAAAACCTAATACAATGTTGACCCGCGGTGAAACCGCAATCCTAAAGATATCCTTTTGAATTGATTAAATTAACCTTTAATCGATTGTTTTCTTTGTTTCATTTTATTTTCTTTTAATTTCGACAACAAACCCTACTTTGTCATCTGGCCTAGCTTATTGCAATTAGTTAGTAGGAGTCTCCAATAATTCACGTATCCCTGTGTTCGACTCGGGCCTCACAAAGGCCTATATTACTCGACGCGTATACTTGCGTTTAAGCGCGTAGTAAAATACACGTCAAGTTTTTGACGCCGTTGCCGGGGAGACGGCGAATTATTGGCACTTTGAGTGCTAAGAGCGGCCACTCTAGGCCACATTTTTATTATTATTATTATTATTTTTTCTTTTGAAACAATTTTAAATATTCTTAAATTTCTCTATAATTGTGTTTACTCGTTCAAAGCATAGTACTGAACCCCGATTTTCTTATTTCAGGTACTTTGCATGGTGCATACACGTAGCACAGACTACGCGAATCGCACATCTGAGGTTCCACCTCCGGGACCAGAGGACGAGGATTACTACGAGTAAGATCACCAAAGCGACATAGATTCTGAATCTGGGCAAGAGCAAGCAGAAGAAATGGCCGAACCACAAACGATATGGGAGAAGATCAAAGCGTCTTCTTCATCAGCTTCAAAGGGGCCTATCAAGAAACAGGGGCTCAACATTCCAACCTACAAGATTGATCCAGCTTTGATTAACTTGGTTAAATCAAATGCATTTCACGGGTTGAAGAATGAGGACCCAGTGGCACACATCAGTCAGTTCGTTGAAAACTGCGATATGGTGAAGATAGACAGGTTCCCACAGGATGTTCTGTACCTCAAGTTGTTCCCAAGTTCCCTGGCAGGAATAGCGAGAGAGTGGCTACATAACCTCGACGATGAGTTTGTTGAATCATGGGATCATATGGTGGAGGTTTTCTTCGAGAGGTTTTTCCCTCCTGAGAAGACCAACGACATGATTAGGAAGATTCACAATTTCACCCAACAGGCGGGTGAAACATATTCTGAGACCTGGGAGTGATTCCAGGTCATGTTGAGGAGATGTCCGCATCATGGACTGGACAAGGAGACACAGGTGAAGATCTTCTATTTTGCTCTCTCCGAGCATGATAGAAGTAACTTGGACTCAGCCGGTTCAGGATTTTTCTTAAATAACACTGATACGAGAAGCAATCTTGGGGAGAAAGAGAGGGAGGCCCAGTTGAGCAAGCGAGAGTTGCCAGTGAGTCAAAGGCAATGAGAGAGTTAAATGAGAAGATGGATCTTCTCGCAAAGAAGTTACTGCAAAAGGAAGGCAATGAGTCAGAAGATGAGGCTCAAGTCAAGTACATGAGGCAATAGCAAGGGTACAGGAACAATGACTATTCATGGCGAAAGGACAAAAAGTTCTCATGGAAGGATCCGAACAATTTTCTGCAGGATCCGGACGCCAAGCCTGCACCAACCACAGAGGACAAGAGCACAGAGTTGCTCAATCAGGTCATCAAGCAAAACCAGGAGTTAATGAACACATTCGGGCAACAAATCAAGCAACAGGGTGAATATATGAACCAATTTGGGCAGACTTTGCAGAGCCACGGGGCTCAAATGAGGACCATAGAGACCTCCATGGCGCAGATGGCGGCTGAAATTGCAAGTTTGAAGAAGCCAGCACATCCGGGTTTTCCGGGGAACACCAATGTTCCCGGGGGAAACCAGCAGGCCAAGGCCATCTTACTAAGGAGCGGCAAGAAGGTGTTGAATCCAAGGACGGATGACACAGGCATACCGCAGGACAAAGTTGAAGATGCAACCACGAAGGAGAAGCCCACACCTGTCACAGAGCAAACTAAAGACATAGTTGAGGAGGGCAATGAAGAACAAGCTACTGAGGAGGAACCGCAGAAATTGACACCCTATGTGCCACCTCATCAAAGGGCACATACCGTTCCGGTCCCCTATCCGAATAGTGCAAAGGCAAGAAAGGTAGATGCACAATTCAAGAAATTTCTGGACAGCTTTAGGAAACTTTCGGTCAATATTCCGTTGTTGGAAGCGATTGAGCAAATCCCGTCATACGGGAAGTTCCTAAAAGATGTCATCACTAAGAAGAGAAAAATACCCGACACTGAGGTTGTGGTATTGAAGGAGCAAGTGAGTGCTTTTATTATGGGCACTTTGCCGCCGAAGAGACAGGATCCCGGATGTTTTAATATTTCTTGCTTTATCGGGAAGTTCAAATTCGGAGAGGCATTATGTGATTCTGGGGCAAGCATCAATTTGATGCCCCTTTCTACATTTAAAAAGCTGGGATTAAAGGAGTCAAGGCCAAGCAATATGACTATCCAATTGGCCGATAATTCTGTGGTGAAACCGTATGGGATCTGCGAAGATGTCTTGGTAAAGGTCGACCGATTTGTTTTTCCAGCTGATTTCGTGGTTATGGAAATGCAAGACGAGCACGGCAATGAGCTGCTACTTGGACGTCCATTCCAAGCTACAGCCGATATGATCTTGGAGATGGGTAGAGGTCGCTTGACCTTGGGCATAGCGGATGATCGCTTTGAGATGGTCATGCCCACTAGCAATGCGTCTACTAGAGCAAAAGCACATTGTAACATGGTGAAACATGTGGAGCACAATATCTCACTTTGCCTTGGGAAGCCATTCTTGGACATGGCTCATGTGATGAACAAGATGGATAAAGGAACCTTAGCTGTAGACATTATGGAGCAAACTAAAGTTGTCTCTTTATGCAAAGCTGTTGGGTTTCCGAATGATGAGAATGAGGACATTCCACCTTCTTGGGAGGATGATGCGATTATTACTTCAGTTTTTGATGCATATCCAGAATTGCCGTTGGAGGCTTGTTTGTTGAATGTCATCTATGACTGGATGCGGAGTACTTCACTCAAGGAGTGCGCCAAAATGCTTCAGATGCTTCCATGTTTCTACACGAGGCACTATGAAGATTTAGGTACACTTCCCCCACCGCTGCAATCATCTCTTATCTGCCCGCCAGAGTTGGAACTGAAGCCGCTGCCCCCACATCTTAAGTACGTCTTTCTAGCTGAGAAGGACAAGTTACCGATTATTGTATCGGCTTACTTGAGTGCGGATGAGGAGGAGCAACTACTGATAGTGCTCAAGAACCACCGTGGAGCTTTTGGGTGGTCTGTTGCGGACATCAAGGGGATCTCCCCTACACTTTGCCAACACAAGATCCGGCTCGAGGAGGGAGCCAAGCCAGTCATTCAGCCTCAAAGATGTCTAAATCCGAGCATGATGGAGGTTGTGAAGAAGGAAGTAATAAAACTTCTTGCTGCAGGGATCATATATGCCATATCAGATTCGACGTGGGTGAGTCCCACACAGGTAGTCCCTAAGAAGGGGGGAATTACTTTACTAAAAATCTGCTGAATGAACCTGTCACCACCCGATTGGTAACTGGGTGGCAAGTTTGCATTGATTACCGCCGACTGAATGCCGCCACTCTTAAAGATCATTTTTCTTTGCCATTTATCGATCAGATTTTGGAACGTCTTGCCGGTCGGTCGCATTTTTGTTTTTTGGATGGGTATTCGGGGTATAACCAGATCTCTATTGATCCTTTGGATCAAGAGAAGTCTACGTTCACTTGTCCCTATGGGACTTTTGCGTACTGACATATGCCGTTTGGATTATGTAATGCGCCGGCGACGTTTCAACGCTGCATGCTTGCCATATTCTCTGACATGGTGGAGCGTTGCCTTGAGGTTTTCATGGATGACTTCTCGGTTTATGGGGCGTCTTTTGATGAGTGTCTTTATAATTTGGACAAGGTGTTGCAGCGTTGTGAGGATACACACTTGGTCCTCAATTGGGAGAAATGTCACATGATGGTGACGGAAGGAATAGTGCTAGGACACAAGGTGTCTAGCAAGGGTCTTGAGGTAGACCCAGTAAAAATTTAGGTGATTTCCAAGCTACCCCCACCAAATTCTGTAAAAGGGGTGAGAAGCTTTTTGGGACACGCCGGGTTTTATCGGCGATTCATCAAGGATTTTTTGAAAATTGCAAAACCTTTATCCGAATTGTTGGACAAAGATGCGGTTTTTGATTTCAATGATAAGTGTCTTCACGCATTCAAAGTTTTGAAAGAAAGATTGATTTCGACTCCAGTTGTTCAAACGCCGGATTGGACAAAACCATTCGAATTGATGTGCGGCGCTTCCGATTATGCAGTGGGAGCCGTTTTGGGGCAAAGGGTAGATAATAAGCCCGCTGTGATTTTCTACGCCTCCAAAACGCTTAATGATGCTCAATTGAACTATACAACTACAGAAAAAGAGTTACTTGCCGTCGTGTTTGCTTTTGAAAAATTTCGGCAGTACTTAGTGGGATCTAAAGTAGTTGTGTGGACCGATCACGCTGCGATAAAATATTTGATGGAGAAAAAAGATGCGAAGCCTAGACTCATTAGGTGGATCTTGCTTTTACAAGAATTTGATATTGAAATCAAGGATAAATCCAGAATTGAAAATGTGGTGGCTGATCACTTGTCTAGGTTAGAAAGGGTAGATGAAAAAGATTTGCACATACCCATAACCGAGACGTTTCCTGATGAACAACTTTTGAGAATTGATTCTAATGAACCATGGTTTGCTGAAATTGTTAACTATTTGGCTTGCGGGATCATCCCGGAAGACTGGCCTTATCAAGAGAAAAAGAAATTCTTTCATTCTTTGAGATACTATTTTTGGGATGACCCAATTCTTTTGAAGCAGTGCAGGGATGGTATTCTACGCAGGTGTGTGCTGGAGGTGGATTACGAGAGTGTTCTCCACCATTGCCATGCGTCGCCTACGGGAGGACACCATGCTAGTTCACGGACAGCAACCAAAGTGTTGGAAAGCGGCCTTTATTGGCCAACTTTGTTCCGGGATGCCTACGAATTTGTAAGGCAATGTGACCCATGCCAGCGAGCAGGTAACATTTCGAAGAGACAAGAGATGCCCCTGAATGTATTTCAGGAAGTTGAGGTATTTGACTTGTGGGGCATAGACTTCATGGGACCCTTTGTGTCCTCAAATTCAAATTTATATATCTTGCTTGCTGTTGATTACGTGTCGAAGTGGGTGGAAGCAATCCCCACAAGGATTAATGATTCTAATGTAGTGTGCATGTTTGTGAAGGAAAATATATTCTGCAGGTTCGGGATACCCCGAATGATCATAAGTGATGGAGGCACACACTTCCGGAATCAGAAATTTTCGACACTTTTGAAGAAATATGGGGTTAAGCACAACATCGGCACCCCTTATCATCCACAGACGCAAGGACAGGTGGAGGTCTCAAATCGGGAAATCAAGAAGATTCTAGAACGGGTAGTGGCATCCACAAGGAAAAATTGGAGTGCCCTACTACCGGACGCACTTTGGGCGTATAGAACGGTGTACAAAACACCTATAGGCACCACGCCTTTTAGGTTGGCGTATGGCCGGGCTTGCCACCTTCCAGTGGAGTTAGAGCACAAGGCCCATTGGGCACTTCGAAGGCTGATTTGAGTTATGATGAAGTCGGGAGAAAGAGGATGTTCGAGTTGAATGA
This sequence comes from Alisma plantago-aquatica, assembly GCA_963693085.1. NCBI lineage: Eukaryota > Viridiplantae > Streptophyta > Magnoliopsida > Alismatales > Alismataceae > Alisma > Alisma plantago-aquatica. The sequence goes on from OY856415.1 coordinate 544,402,418, forward strand.
ACTAGATGAGTTACGCATGACGGCATATGAAAATGCCCGCATATACAAGGAGCACACAAAACTGATCCACGATCGTCATATTGAGATGAGCATGTTCAAAAAGGGAGATAGCGTTCTATTGTTTAACTCCCACCTCAAGTTGCATCCCGGGAAGCTGAAGTCCCGGTGGAGTGGACCATTCGTAGTGGAAGAGGTGAGACCGCACGGAGCGATTCTTGTGCGTGATGGAGATGCCACGTTCTTGGTGAACGGACAGCAGTTGAAGTTATATTTTGGTGAAAATTACAAGAGAAAAGTGAATGAGGTCAAACTCATTACACTTGTGGATGAATGAGATGCTGGAAAGACGTCTAGCCTAAGACGTTAAAGAAGGGCGCTTGTTGGGAGGCAACCCAACCATTGGTACATTAGGATAGTTTAATTCTAGTCATAGATTGTTTTCATTTCGTTCAAATTCTAGTGTAAAGAAGATACCTTGATCCGTTTGTTTAATGTGCAGGTACAGGCAGGGTCGATACCATCGACACACTGGTCGATGGTATCGACATAGGTTCAGGTTGACAGCTGCAGAAATCGCTCTGAGTCGATACTATCGACGCTCCCGTCGATGGTATCGACATACCTACAGGCAGGTTGCACAATAATGGTCGATGGTATCGACATGCCAGTCGATACCATCGAGATCTCTGGAGAAGTTCAGAACGATTTGTCTCAGTCAACTCGATACCATCGATGGCCTCGTCGATGGTATCGACATGGTCATATGTTGAAGTGAAAAAGTGGCGGTGTCGCAATGAAGTCAAGTCGATACCATCGACACCCGTCGATGGTATCGACATCCATGTCACCGATCCGCACAAAGACATCGACGGTGATCGCGAAGTCCACGTCAACGATCCGGGTGCTGCGTCGATACTATCAACTTGTGTCGATGGTATCAACAGGACAACAATCCGGGTTTCACGATCCAGCAATCGTCAGCCGTCGATACTCACGAGAGAGGCGGATAGCATCGAGACGTGTCGATACCATCGACCCGCGTCGATGGTATCGACGGGTCGACAGTAGCGCCGACCAAGTCTATATAAGGAGAATTGCAACGTCATTTGATGTCACACCTTCAGAGCAAACTTCCTCCTTTGCGCCGAGTACTTCCCCGAGCCCTCGAGCAACTGAAGAGCAGCAACATCGAGCAAGGATCTTCACCGAGCGGAGAATTACTTCTCCATCTTCCCCGAGCTCTTTTCTTCTAATCCCATCTTTCTAGCAACAATGGTGCACGCCGCCGGATCATCATCCTCGAGCGCGAATCCCATGGAGATCGTGGAGTTTGTTCCACCCCCTACTGCTTCAGTCTCACGTCCGCGCCTGGCTCACCCATCCGTGGAGGTGAGGAAGGTCTATGAGGAAATCATGAAGTGAAAGATTGAGCCGACCCGGTATGTGGACCGGGGAATGATCCGTGATCTTGGATTCGAGGACAACTTGGCCTATGTGCTGAAGGGTCAAGCACGCCACACCAGCATAAGGCCAGACGAGCTGGAGCGCCATGCGGATGGGCAGCCGTTCTTTGGTGAATGGCCCACCTACAAGGAATTGGTGGCGGAGTTTATGGCATCCCTCGACGTCTACGTCGTGCCCAACGACATGGTTGCATCGGATCGTGAGTGGATCAAGGGCCGGGTATCGTTCCGGCTGTTCAACATCAACTACAACATCACTCTTACGCAGTTCAACAACATCTTTAACTGGAACCACTCCCAACATGATCACCGGCGCCCAGATTCCCGCACCGACTACGACAAGATCTTCTCCGAGCTAGTCACAGTGCCGGCGGGAAAGACAGTGAGCTACCACAATGCTGCGGTAGCGGACTTCGAGCATCCCTTCATCCGGGTCCTACACCGGATGTTGAGCCTTACGTTCTTTTCTCGGAGCGATTTAGCATTGAGCAAGTTTCAGGAGAGCGATCTTTTCTTCCTCTACATGCTCCTAAAGCGACAAGAATGCAACTGGGGTGCGTTCTTTCTGCAGCGCGTCCTGGCGGTGAAGAGGAGTATAAGGAAGGCTCTGATCCATTTTGGTGGGCTCATCACCAAATTGGCGATGTACTTGGGGCTGAATTTACAGTCCATGACTCCGATTTCCACGAGGAGTAAGGTGAACGTGCATCATCTGCACCGTTCAAACCTTATCCTTCTCTGGGATGGGTTGGCGTACGCACACTGCCACGTCAACCATGCTTATCAGGAGTGCGCACTTCCGAACGCCGTCTTCCACATCGAGGGCGCACAACACTTCCGGTGGCCGATCATAGCCGTCGAGTCCGATGAAGAAGAAGGCGGTAACGATGACCAAGAAGGCGAGGCTGAGGAGGAAGAGGAGGCTTTCACACCTCTTTGCGCACGAGTAGCACCACGGAAGCGTCCTAGGATGCATCCGGGTGCGTCTTCATCATCACAGCCCCCGCCGCCATCACCACAGCCCTCGCAGCCAGGCGAGGATGCCTACTCAATGCAGGGAATGTATACGATGCTGCAGGACATACATCAGACACAGCAGCAGCATCTAGAGATGTATACCGGTATTCAGGATACTATGAACCGGTTACTTGACAACCAAAGGGCGATGTTCGAGAATGAACGTCTCCTCCTCGACAACCAACAACAGATACACAACCGGTTGCAAAGGATGGAGATGCAACAGGAGCCCTTTTACGACCATTACTGGAGTCAGAGCTACTTTGGAGGCTATCCACAGCCTTCGCCGAGGACCCATTACGATCCGAGCTTCCAGGGGGAGTATCCTTCTTGGGATCCTACGGCCCCACAGTACCCACCTCCGCCTCCACAAGAATGATCAGGGTATCTCTGTTCCACTCTTAAGATTGTTTTTGACTATGAGGCCATAGTCGAATTCAAGCTTAGGGGGGTAGCTGGAACAACTCTATCTTTTCTTTTGTTGTTTTTAGTTTTTATTTGCTATTTGTTTCTTGCATTTTTAGTTTTTTTTTTAGGATCCACATCTATCTAGTGTAACTGTGGAGGTCGTAAAAGTTTGTCATCTTGCTGTTAATTCATGGGAAATTTAAGGGAAATTTAAAAATTTTTGTGTCTTTGGATAGCTTGACTTGGTTGTCCTTGGGGAACTTATCCTATGAAAATGATTGATTATGTCAACTTTAAAGCAACATTTCACACCTATACTCCCATTGACTCATGAAAAGTGGATAGTAACGGTTGTTTGAGCCTAACTTAACCAAATGGTAATGAGACCTTAATTGGATGTAAGAGAGAGAACCCTCCAAACCACTACACAGGTCAGTAAGGAGGGATACATAATATCCTTCTAAGGTTCAGTCATTTAATCTTGTGATCATTCCACGTCATTTTTCCATAATCCACCTAAGAATTGGAAGTAAAGTGCAGTTTCAATTCCTTCTTGTGTGCATAGCATTTAGATAGGACTTGCATTGATATTTTCCATACATTTGCATATAAAAAAAAAATTATAGGGATTCATGCACATTACCTTTAGGTGCATGTCATGTAGTTGCACTCATGATTTTCATGCATAAAGTACACCATGTATCTCAATTTTTCCTCAAAAGTGATCTAAACTGTTCCATACCTTCGAAATATTGCAAAGATTTCCAAGCATGAAGTAAATAGCCCAATACACTTATCTCTAAGCAATTATGGATATGTGGGCTAAAGTGAAAAAAAAATTCTGAAAATCTGAAATAAAGAAAAGAAAAAAAATTTAATTAGAAAAGAAAGAAAAAAAAGAGAATTTAGTAGAAAGTGGAAGAAGAGGGAGAAAGGAACATGATATCACTCGCATTACAGGAAAATTGAGTACATGTGGCTTAATTAGATTTCCATCTCATTTTGGGGTGGAAGGTTAGTGCACACATCATTTCACCCAATTTTAGGCATTAGGGCATTTCTAATGTGCATTTGCATCATTTAGGACATTTTTGTTTTATGCATGTTGAATTTGTACAATACTTCCAAGTTCTTCCATGAACCACCCATTTCCATCCACCCGTTGATCGGATTGGTAGGCCACCGTGAAATTCTCCTCACTAATGATTATCAGGAGAACTGCTTCCATGTAGATGGTAGTTAGGGCGAGCAACGTAGTATAGGCGATCACAAGATGCACCAATGCTGAATCGGCGAATTTTATTATGTTAACTGCCTTATGTGATAGTGTTCATCAGTTTGAAGGATAATTTCTCTTATTGATGATTATTGTCGCCTTTAGGGTAATTACTGTTCTGTGGTTAGAGAAGGCCGGTTTGAGAACATTCAGTGGGAGTCACATGGGATGTTGGGTTGGTGTGTTGATTTTTAGTTGACATCTGCAATTCTATTCTAAGGACTAGTTGTTCGAGGGCGAGCAATGTTTAAGCTTAGGGGAGTTTGATGCGATGATTTTGAGTCGCATTTATAGACCTTTTTCATATGTGTTTTATGCTCTAATTAGTCATTTTTTGTGGATAATATTGCATAATTCACTCATTTCGGTCTTTGCCATCATTTTATGTCAAATCCCCTTAGTTGTATCATTTTGAGCATTATTTATCATATTATCATAATTTGTGTGGATTTATTTGGTCTTGTTTTGGAATTTTAGGAAAAAACAAGTATCTGCTTTCGTCGATACCATCGACGGAAGTCGATACCATCGACCAAGCCACAAGTTGCCAGCCGAGAAGAGCAGCACAGAGTCGATACCATCGACATACAAGTCGATGGCATCGAGATCCCTTCAGGTTGCTGGCAAGGAATCCGTCAATACCATCAACCCAAGTCGATGCCATCGACGCATGGAGGCTACAGCGTCGCTAAACGACAACAACCGACGCTAAAGAGAGTCGATAGCATCGACCCAAGTCGATGGTATCGAGATGATCACAAGCACTCAGACGAAAAGAAAAGAAGGTTGCCGCTAATACGCTGGGTCGATACCATCGACCCGCGTCGATGGTATCGACGCCGGCAGATATGCGTTGGATTCGTTTTGATCTCAATCGGACGGCTGGAGTTATTTGACGACCTAATTAGGGACTTATACCTAATGACGGGTGCCGGGAGAAAAAGGATCTGATTTTTTGCATTGCACGAGTGCCGAGGAAGGAGAGAAAGGAGAACGGAGACCAGCAGCTCATCCCTGTCGATCCGGACGCTGCCGAAGATGAATTCCACCACCGACAGGCGGGGAAGCTCGTGTTCTACGCAAAGGATCCACTGGTTCTTCTCCGTTCAGGGGTTTTCCCACTTGTTTCACGTTTTTCTTATGAATTCCCCTATTTCTACCATGTATTTGTGCAAGATGAACATGCGAGGCTAAAACCCTCCATCTATAGGACCGGGAGTAGCCCGGGAATGCATTGTATGACAATTTTATATTGATAATTCATATTTTCTCTCTTAAATCCGTGGTATAGTTTCATTTTCTCCATATATATTGTTATGCCTGATCACCATAATAATAACCTAATGCCCTTAATCACTTTGACAGAAGGATTAATGGTTGAAAAGAGACGAAACCTACATTAATCGATAAATCCCTTGACAAAGGAGGTGTAAAATTAATGGTGGAAACTGAGAGACCGTTTGTAATGCGCTTAGTTTAGGGGAATGATTACTATGACGGTGGAATCAACCTAAACCTAAGTAGTGAATTACACCACGACAGTGGGTAATTCTATTTTCAGGCCACTACCTGGATAGAGAGAGAAGAGTGAGGAATTATATAAAACCTAATACAATGTTGACCCGCGGTGAAACCGCAATCCTAAAGATATCCTTTTGAATTGATTAAATTAACCTTTAATCGATTGTTTTCTTTGTTTCATTTTATTTTCTTTTAATTTCGACAACAAACCCTACTTTGTCATCCGGCCTAGCTGATTGCAATTAGTTAGTAGGAGTCTCCAATAATTCACGTATCCCTGTGTTCGACTCGGGCCTCACAAAGGCCTATATTACTCGACGTGTATACTTGCGTTTAAGCGCGTAGTTAAATACACGTCAGCATCACACCTGGTTTCTGACCTTGTGTGTGTCGGGCGTTGTTGAGTACCCTGCCCGATACCCTTAGTTCAGGTGGTTGCTTGGTGCTGCTACCCTTGGATATTGAGGCGTTGCGATCTGGTCTTGTGTCGGGTGTCGCACCTCAGTCCTTGCTTTGTGTGTTGGCCGATAGGGTAAGACTAGGATGGTTGGACGACAGGCTCCCCTGTCGCCTGTTTGAGTTACATCCCTGGGTGTTATGACTTGTTGTGAGGTGTTGCCCAATACACCTAACCTGTGGTGGTATCCTTGAGCCTGTTATAACTTGGATGATATGGAGCCATGTGGCTAGCCTTGTAGTAACCCTAGCCTTTGCACGATAGACCGTTATACCCTAGTTGTACGATACCCTGGTGCATAACGCACCATTGCACGATATAGGCTGAGCTGCACGTTGCATATGTATGCCCGATATCCATGATGCACGACATAGTGTTGCACGACACTGAGGTGCACGACACAGAGGTACCTGATACACCTTCTACATGATATTTTTGTGCACGTTATGCCTTGGGTCCTTGTTGCATGATACATCTTGAGGTAGTAGCCCGTTATCCTTGTTGGTTGCTTGCCCGTTGTGTGGTTTGTGTGTGGGGCGATATGAGAAGTACCCTACCCGATACCATCTCGAGTGAGGGTGCCCTACCCGTCACACTTCTTTGAGGGTAGTGGGCACTTCTAGTGAGGGTCTTGTTCCTTATGGAAAGCCGATATGGTAGATCTTGTTTCATGCTATCACGGTTGGCTCATGATAGTGATCCTTGACATGCTTGATAGTAGATGTAATAGATCACATCTATATATCTAGACATGCCTTTACATGCGTTTATGATCATCTTGAATTATATGTATAACGCTGAATTAATGATAAGCATGTAAGAAGCTTTGCATGATGATATGACATATGTCTACGGTCACATGTTGAGGCATGAATGATAATGTATATAATCATCTATACTACCCTATGTTGATAATATAACTCTTCTGATAATCTATGATGATTGTGCATACTAACCATGCAGGTACAGATGCATAGACAGGTAAGGGGCTATGAGGTATATATATGTTTGAGTAACACTGCTCTGATGGTTACTCTTGATGATGAGATAACATGCATGATGTGTTTTGGTCTGAGGACCTGAGTTTGGCTAAAGTGCCTTGATGAGGTGCTATCCTCTAATGATGATCTGGGATTGCTATCCCATGATGGTGATGTAAGCCTTGAGAGGCAGTGACACTATGTAATGAGGGATTGAGATCCCATGACAATGTGATGATCCTTGTGATGGATCTATATGATTGGAAAGAGGCCGAGTGGTAACATGTAATGTTGGATCCTTGTGATGGATCAGGATGATGTTGATGACAGTAAAAGAATGATTTTGAGTTTCATGTGGTTTATTCTAGTTTTAGTTGCATGTTATACAACTTGGCTGAATCTTACAATCCACTTAAAATATACTAACTAATCACAGTTGAACATATCATGTAGTTTGCCCTAGCCTTAGATCCATCATCGTCAGTAGCTGGTGATGGTGAAATAGGTTCTCCTGCGGGTTAACCCGGAGCACATATTGTTGAATATGCGAGGTTTCTCCTAGCCTAAAATAGTGAGGAATCGAGTACAGCTGCAGTTGCAGACTCAGGATATGTAAAGAGCATGGTGAACAGGCCCATGGCTCAGGATATGTGGTATGGGAGCACGAATGCGTTCATGGCTCAGAGCACGGTGAACAGGCCTGTGGCTCAGTTTCACTAGCGCCAAGACCTGTACCGAGGTGGGCTAGGCAGAGGGTAGCCTGCGGGAGTTGACCCTGTGGCTGAGGCCACTTAAGCATGAGATTGCGGTCCTGCTTGTGTTGTACTTGTGCACTGACCACGAGGTGGGAGGTCATGGAGTCCGGCTCTTCCATTGACCTTGTATGGTACCGGCTCTGGGTTTCGCAACCGTCGGTTCGATTTGAGCGGTATGAATCACTTCCTCAGGGCATAATAATATGTAATCCAGCTGAATAGTATTTACCGTTTAAGGCAAAACATGGAACATTAGTTGAGGCCTCGCTTGTGTAGTTAATCTTGTTATACTTGCAGTTACTTATACGTTCCATATGTTATGTGGTAAGATCTTATAAATCTTATCTTGTCAATCATGTTCCATAAAGAAATACTTGGTTATCTGCCTTCCGTACAGCCTAGTAAGCTTGATGGTATGAATAAGCTTTGCTATATAGACTGCTCTTGTTGTACCTTTTATCAGTAATCTGCTGCTGTTGCTTTATCTTCCTTTGGTTTTATAGTTTTGGCAGGGAGTTATGTTTCTCACTGGGACTGCGTGTCTCACCCCACTGGTTTACAACCTTTTTAGGTGTTTGAGCTAGACGTGGTGGTGGTCGCGGAGTTGCGGCCGAGCAGTAAGAAGAGCAGTAGAAGGCAAGAGATGGACATGCTTCTGTTTTGGTCATTTTGTAGTAGAGTATTAGAGTCATCCCTGTACTCTTAGGTCCTTGGGAGCTATTTGACGTCGTTTCACGATGTATGGCTGTTGATGGTTTGTATATCCTACTGCTGGCCGGATGTGGGCCGTTATGTTTGTATAAACAGGTGACATGTGATGACAGGACAGCTGATCTCCTAAGCTGTGGACACGTATCAAGACTTGTAAATGTTTATATAACCCGTTTCTATGCAGGATGAGGACCTAAATGTAATAGTTTCTCAGTTTATCCGCTTTCTATAATCGGTTTTAATTAACCTGTGTTTTTGGTAATCTGTGGTTTATGGTATTTTCCGCACATTTTCGCGTAACACCTCGCTGTCTGTGTGATAGTGGGATGTGTTGCCACAAGTTTTGGTATCAAAGCTCTAGGTTCGCTGAGTCTACAGGGATTTAGGTCTAGGTTGTGTCTATTCTTGTGAGTTTTCCAGATTTTCTTACCATCATCTTCTGCCCTCAGCGGAAGAAAAGCCAAGATGTCTGGAAACCATGAAGAACACGCTGCCGAGAACAGCGATGCTGCATCAGTTGATGGAGCTATTGGTCAGGCACATGAAGATCAGGTGCCTGAGGTCCCCCAACCTGACCCATCCATTCTTGAAAACCCTACCTATCAATGGGGCAGATGATGGCTACGATGAATCTCATGGTAGAAAGATTGTCAGTTCCTCTGCCGAAAGCACAGGCTCCCCATGGTGAAACATCGGGTATTGGGAAGACCTTTGAGCGGCTTCGCCGAGTCGGAGCTTCGGATTATGCTGGAACGGCTGATCCAGCCGATGCAGATCTGTGACTGACAAGTCTTGAGAAGGCTTTCCAGATCCTCGACATCCCCGAAGCAAATAAAGTCAAGCACGCTGTCTACCTTCTGAAGGGTAGTGCTGGTCACTGGTGGACCATTGAGGAGGAGAAGCGTCCTGGTGAGGTGATCGGTTGGGAGGTTTTCCGGCGCGAGTTCATTAGCAGATACTTTCCGAAGACGTATCTGGATGAGAAGATCAGTCAGTTTGAGAGCCTACACCAAGGAACGATGAACATCACCGAGTATGAGGCCAAGTTCATGGATCTGTTGAGGTTTTGTCCTCACATGGCAGCAACAGATGAGGAGCGGATCAGACGTTTTGAGAAGGGTCAGAGTGCTGAGCTGACAACACCTATTTCTGTGTTGGAGAACTGTGAGTGGTTTGCTATGTTTGTGGAATCTGTCTGGAGGATTGAACGATCAGTAAGGGAGAAAAGAGAATCCATGTCTAAGAAGAGGCCTGCTCAGTTCCAGGGACAGAGGTTTGGTGGCTTCAAGAAGCCAAGGTTTTCAACACCTTCCGTGATGAGAGGTTCCAGTGTACCGTCACAGTGGTCTCCAAGTACGGGAAGAGGTTATGTTTCTTCATCGTCAAGGGCACATAGTACAGCCTCTGTGGCAGTGACAGGGCCATCTAGGCCACGGTTTGAAGATAGGTCATGCTATCGTTGTGGTCAGATCGGGCATCAGAGGTCAAACTGCCTGAATAGAGATGTTGAAGTGACACAGCAGCCAAGGCAGAATAAAAAAGGGTCGGATAGATAGCAGCCCAGTAGTAGCAGAGGGTGAGGACGCGGTCAAGCGTTGCAAGCGGGATCGTCTGCTCAAGGAAGCAGAGGACGTGGACAACAAGCAATGGCTCGATTCTATGCTATGAGTCAGCCGGAGGCGATAGTCAACCCGCGAGTGGTGACATGTCAGATGGAGTTATTTCATTCTGATATGTCTTCTTCTTGCTTTATATCTGTTCTGGTTGACCCGGGTGCTACACACTCTTTTATCACCTATAGTATGCTTGAGAACTGTCGTTTACCTATTAGTTATAAGAAAGATAGCTTGTTGTTAGAAACCCCTCTTGATGGTTCCTCGATGCTTCGAGAAGAGTGTCCATCTTGTGTCTTATCTTTTTTCAGGACACAGTATACAAGTGGATCTTATACCACTTGATATGTGTGGTTTCGATGTGATCCTAGGGATGGATATGTTAGAGAAGTATAAGGTTGTTTTGGACTGTGGTTCCAAGCAAGCTGTGTTTGATGATGGCGGTAAGAAGTGGATCTTCCAAGGTGAGAGGAAGATTCTTCTGACATGTCTAGTGTCAGCTATGGTGGCAGAGAAGTTGCTACGGCAAGGATGTGAGGCGTTCTTAGCTCACGTGGTGGATACCAAGGCGAAAGGTCCTAGCCTTGGGGAGGTGTCGGTTGTCTGAGAGTTTGCGGATGTGTTTCCTGATGAGTTCCCTGGTGTTCCTCCACCCCGAGAGATTGATTTTGAGATCAATCTGGTCCCAGGAACACAACCAGTTGCACAGACACCGTATAAGATGGCTCCCATAGAGATGGCAGAGCTGAAGAAGCAGTTGCAAGAGTTGTTGGAGAAAGGTTTCATCCGGCCTAGTACGTCACCTTGGGGTGCTCCAGTGTTGTTCGTTAAGAAGAAGGATAGGTTGATGTGGCTATGTATAGATTACCGACAGTTGAATAAGGTCACGATCAAGAACAAGTACCCGTTACCGAGGATAGATGATCTGTTCGATCAGTTGCGTGGTGCTACAGTGTTTTCAAAGATCGATCTACGGTCCGGATATCATCAGTTGAGGATTAAGACGGATGACATACCAAAGTCAGCTTTTAGGACGAGGTATGGTCACTTCGAGTTTTTGGTTATGTCGTTTGGGCTAACCAATGCGCCTGCTGCTTTCATGGACTTGATGAATCGAGTGTTCCGTCCGTTCCTAGATCAGTTTGTTGTAGTCTTTATAGATGACATCTTGATGTATAGCCGGGACAGGCAAGAGCATGAGCGACATCTTCGGCTAGCGTTGACTTTTCTTCGCCAACATCAGTTGTACGCAAAGTCTAGTAAGTGTGAGTTCTGGTTGGAAGAAGTAACTTTCTTGGGTCATGTAATATCTACAGAAGGAGTCAAAGTGGACCCAAGGAAGGTGGAGTCCATTGAAGAATGGGAACAATCGAAGACGCCGATAGAAGTTCGTAGTTTCCTGGGATTAGCAGGATACTACCGAAGATTTATCAAGGACTTCAGTACGATTGTGTTGCCGATGGCGAAGTTGACTAGAAAGGATGTACCTTTTGTCTGGGATGATCGTTGTCAGCAAGCCTTCCAGAGTTTGAAGGAGAAGCTGACTAGTGCTCCAGTGCTAGTGCTGCCAGAGCCTGGGAAGGGCTATGTTGTTTTCTGCGATGCTTCCAAGAAAGGTTTAGGTTGTGTGCTGATGCAGGAAGATCATGTGGTTTCTTTTTCTTCACGACAGCTTAAGAAATAGGAGGAGAACTATCTGACTCATGATTTGGAGTTGGCAGTAGTGGTTCATGCGTTAAATATTTGGAGACACTATCTTTACGGGGAAGTGTGTCAGATCTTTACAGATAATAAGAATCTGAAGTACATCTTTTCGCAACATGAGTTAAACATGTGACAGCGTCGATGGATGGAGTTAATCAATGATTACGACTGCACCATTGAGTATCATCCTGGTAAGGCGAATGTGGTAGCTGATGCGCTTAGCCGAAAGTCTTCTTCTTTTTCTATAAAGAAGGCACAGTTGAGTTCCTTGGTATGCCATAGACGGGATATGCTTGTTTCCTTGCGACAGATGGATGTGCAGATGGAAGTTTCCTTGTTAGCTGGACTTTTAGCACATATGCAAGTCAAGCCTACGCTGAGACAGCAGATCAAAGATGCATAGCAAACAGATAATATAGTGCAGTTGATCAGATCAGAGTTTGACAGCGAAAAGCGTGATGGGTTCCATGAGTCCAAGGATGGACTAGTTTGCTACCGAGATAGGATGGTGGTCCCCAATTCAGATGATCTGAGGAAGCTAGTGCTCGAAGAAGCACACATATCGATGTATGCTATGCATCCTAGAGTCACCAAGATGTATCATAGTCTGAAGGACTTGTATTGGTGGCCCGGTTTGAAGAAAGATGTAGTTGAGTTTGTGGCTAGATGTGCGGTATGTCAGCAAGTCCAGGCTGAGCATCAGAAGCCGGCAGGTACGCTGCAACCCCTGCCGATACCGCAGTGGAAATGGGATCATATAACCATGGATTTCGCAGTTGGTCTGCCCAGGACAACTAGGAATCATGATTCCATTTGGGTAATAGTGGACAGATTGACGAAGTCTGCCCATTTCATACCTGTAAGGACAATGTATACAGCCGAGAAGCTTGCTCGAGTATACGTAGATGAGATAGTGTGGTTACATGGTGTGCCAGTAACGATAGTTTCTGACAGAGGTCCGCAGTTCATGAGTCGTTTCTGGGAACAGTTGCACAAAGCATTGGGAATACAGTTGAGGTTCAGTATCGCTTTCCACCCGCAGACAGATGGACAGTCTAAGAGGACTATTCAGACTTTGGAAGATCTCCTTTGGGCTTGTGTTTTGCAGTTCCTAGACAGTTGGGACATACATCTCAGTTTGATAGAGTTTGCCTACAACAACAATTATCAGCGGAGCATTGACATGGCTCCTTATGAGGCCTTATATGGCAGGAAGTGCAGATCTCTGTTGTGTTGGTATGAGTCTGGTGAATATCAGCTTTTGGGTCCTGAGTTAGTACAGCAGACAACAGAGAAGATCAGAGTGATACAACAACAGTTGAAAGCGGCACAGGATAGGCATAAGTTTTACGCAGACAATCGACGACGACCTTTGGAGTTCCAAGTAGGAGACAAAGTGTATCTTAAAGTCTCACCGTAGAAAGGTGTGCTAAGATTTGGCCGGAAGGGTAAGATTGCACCCAGATATATGGGGCCATACCCGGTCATAACACGAGTTGGCAAGGTAGCTTACGAGTTAGAGCTGCCACCAGAGTTGCACAGGTTACATCCAGTGTTCCATGTCAGTATGCTGAAGAAAAGACATCCGGATACATGAACAGTGATACAGCCGGTAGAGGTTGAGCTTGATGAAGATGTGACCTACGAGGAAGGTCCTGTGATGATCCTTGACAGAAGAGTTAAGAAGCTGAAGAGGAAGGACCTGGTTCTTTTGAAGGTTCTTTGGCATCATCGTGGCGTTGAGGAAGCCACGTGGGAGCTTGAGGAAGAAATGAGGAGGAATTATCCCTCGCTTTTTCCTTCAGATTTTGAGGACGAAATCCCTTTATAGAGGGTTAGTTTGTAAGGACCCTGACCTCCATTTAGGGTTTATACTATTTGCTTTGCTTAACCCTGATGCTTAGCGGCTTGCGAATCACCTTTGAGGGTGATTAGGGTTTGTTAGTGCTTTGTTGAGAGCTGGAGGTGCTACTTGCAATTAACCCAAGTCTAGGGTTTGTGGGCAAGTTTGTCACCTTGTGAGGTGTTCCTCCCTGTCTTTGCTTCCTCTAGTGATGAGAGGAAGGGTTGGGCTCGTTGCTTGGGTTCCTTTGGGCTTGGTTGAGCCTTGGTGGGCCTTGTTGAGCTTTGCCTTTGCCTTTTTGGACCTTGTGTCGGGCAAGTGTGCTTGTGTCGGCCTAAGTTGTGTCGCCCAGGGTGGTGTCAACCATGATGTGGGGGTGTGTCGGGCTTGGCATGGAGGTGTGTCGCCCATGGACCCTTTGACCTTCTTTGACCTCGTTTGTGTCACCACTAGTGGACACTTGGAGCTTGATGCTTGCATGTGGAAATGGCCTTGGACATGTGTTTAGGGCATGCTAGAGTGGTGGCATTGCTCATGGACAAGTGTCCCTAGGTGGGCGACACCTTGCCTTATCTTACCTTGGTTTCTCCTCCATCCTCTTCTATATATGTGCTTCCTTTCTCTTGCTAAGGATCCCTTTAGTTCCTTAGTTTCCCCTCCCCCTTGGTGCATGATACCCTCTTCCTTTGCAAGCTTGGTGGCCGATCCTTCTTGGAGTCTCCTTCTTCCTCTAGTGGTGGCCAAACCCTAGAGTGCCTTGCTCTTCTTCCTTGGTGGTGCTTGGAGCTAGGAGATTGGAGCTTGCTTAAGGTGGGTTACATAACTCCTAACCCTAACTATACTACCTCTCCTATGTTCTTGTATGCTTTCTTGTGATCATATCGGTTATGTATGTTGTTAGTTGAGTTTCTTGCTTAAGTTGTTCTTGTTGGCCGAACCATGTGTTTAGGGTTTCTTGTTGAGCAACACCCCTTTCTCTCCTAGGTCTAGAGGAGTGAGTTTGAGTTCTAGTAATATGGGCAACACTCCTCTCTCGTTTAAGTTGACAGGTGAGCTTGTGTTCTAGTTGCTTGAGCAACACCCTCCTCTCACCATGGACTTGAAAGGTGAGCTATGTAGTGGTTGTGGTTGTTCCTTGAGTTGTGATAACCTCCAATTTTGGATACTTATCTTAGTCTTTTCTTTAGTTTTTCACACTCTTTCTTAATTAGAATTAGATATAATACCTAAAAATTCCCTCTTATTGTAAATATACCATCAGACTAACTTTTCCCCTTTACATCTGCAGGAAAAGACACAAAAAAATCATAAAAGACTAAATCAGCCTCAAGACCGCATGGACTCAAACGGTCCCAAGACCGTTTGAAGTCAAACGGTCCCGAGACCGCATAGAGTCAAACGGTCCCAAGACCGCATGAAGCCAATCGGTCCCGAGACCGCATGGAGTTTAAACGGTCCCGAGACCGCATGGAGTCAAACGGTCCCAAGACCGCATGAAGCCAATCGGTCCCGAGACCGCATGGAGTCAAACGGTCCCGAGACCGCATGGAGTCAAACTGTCCCAAGACCGCATGAAGCCAATCGGTCCCGACACCACATGGAGTTCAAACGGTCCCGAGACCACATGGAGTCAAACGGTCCCAAGACCGCATGAAGCCAAATGGTCCCAAGACCGCATGAAGCCAATCGGTCCCAAGACCGCATGGAGTCAAACGGTCCCGAGACCGCATGAAGCCAAACGGTCTTGAGGTCCAAACGGTCTTGAGATCCAAACGGTCTCAAGGTCCAAATGGTCTTGAGATCCAAACGGTCTCAAGGTCCAAACGGTCTTGAGATCCAAACGGTCTAGAGGTCCAAACGGTCTCAAGGTCCAAACGGTCTTGAGGTCCAAACGGTCTTGAGATACAAATGGTCTTGAGGTCCAAACGGTCTTGAGGTTCAAACGGTCTCCAAACCGTTTGGACTTCACTTAAGGCCTATAAATAAGACCCCAAGGGTCCTCCACCATCATCAAGTTTCAAACATCCAAAGGCTGCCTCAATCACTCCAGAGCAAATCTGACTTCCATCCTTCGCCCAGGGGCTGCCGGTCTGAGACCCACACTCCATCTCGAAGCTACTTTCTCTCTCTCTGCCAAAGAAGGTGGGAAGAGGGAGATCTCATCATCAAGCAACCTGTGAAGCTGGTGGATCGTTTCTCTCTCTCCAAGGGGTTGACTTTCCTCTCTCCTTTGTGGGGATGACGCTCTCTCTCTCTTCTTGCCTCCTTCTTTGTCCTAGCTATGAGCGAGTAGTCTCTCTCACTGGGGTGCGGGGAGTAGCCCCGCTACCCATGTTTTCATATCATGTAAATGTAATCCATAATTTGTAATATAGAGTTCTTATCTTTTCAGTTCGACATCAAACATTTAATGAATGCATGTTGCTTGATCTCCAACTTGTGTTATCCTTTATCTTTTAGTATGAATTGTTTACGTTTGTACTACTAGATTTGAAACTCATTTGTATGTTGGTTCCTGGTGCATGTATCCACCATGCATCTGTTTCGGTGTCTAGAAGTGTATCTCAAGAAGTGGAGTAAACTCACTATCATTTGTTGCACTTTCGTACTATGAAATGGAATCAGTTGACGTATGAAAGTGCAACCTTGGTAAGTCAAGGAACACACTTCGCGAAGGGAATGATGCAAAGTAAGTGACCATTTGTTCGGGAATGGCTGGCGTTGCAACATTCCCGCACTTCTCGTAGTTAGTTCTCTGAAAGGAAGCTAAGTCTACAAAGATACTAACTGACTAGACTCTTTTTGCAGGTTATGTTTTGCTTTGCATGTGTTGATCCATGTGTAGTGGCGGTGAAAAACCGATCACACCCTAGTGACTTTTATCATAGTTTGACTCCTTAAATTTACTTGCTTTCTTTACTTTACTTGCACTTAGCTTAAAAACAACCAAATCAACCTTTTGATCTAAATACCAACTACTAAAGAGATTAAGTGAAATTATTACGTTTTCCATCTTGTTGGCAAAAACAAGACCGTTGTCTCGAGGATTCGACCCTTAACTATACTACGATAAGACTTCCACATATCTTCGCATACGTGGGTGGAGTTCTCTATCTAGTATAAGCAAGGATAAACCTAAAGACTTACCATCTTTAGGATTTTTAGTGGTGCATGCAATTCCACGTAAGTGGAAGCTCCATCAAGTTGCTCGATTGGTGATAAGAGGTGTGCAAGACCCCTCTCTCTTAATTGTTGAGAGGTGAGCATCTTCTTGATCCTTTAGGGTTTTAATGCCCTTGTGCTTGAGGTTGGTGACGACCTTGTGGGGTTGCATCTTGCCCGATATGATTTTGGAGGAGGTACTGCCCGATATCCTTCTTTGGCTTAGAGCCTTGGTCGACATGATGATGTGGTTGTGTCGGGCGTCACACCTGGTTTCTGCCCTTGTGTGTGTGTCGGGCGTTGCTGAGTACCCTGCCCGATACCCTTAGTTCAGGTGGTTGCTTGGTGCTGTTACCCTTGGACGTTGAGGCATTGCGATTTGGTCTTGTGTCGGGCGTCGCACCTCAGTCCTTGCTTTGTGTGTTGGCCGATAGGGTAAGACTAGGATGGTTGGATGACAGGCTCCCCTGCCGCCCGTTTGAGTTGCATCCCTGGGCGTTATGACTTGTTGTGAGGTGCTGCCCAATACAACTAACCTATGGTGGTAGCCTTGAGCCCATTATACCTTGGACGATATGGAGCCATGTGTCTAGCCTTGTAGTAACCCTAGCCGTTGCACGACAGACCGTTATACCCTGGTTGCACAATACCCTGGTGCATAACGCACCATTTCACGATATAGGCTGAGCTATATGTTGCATATGTATGCACGATATCCATGATGCACGACACAGTGTTGCACGACACTGAGGTACACGACACAGAGGTGCCTGATACACCTGCTACACGATATGTTTGTGCACGTTATGCATTGGGTCCTTGTTGCACGATACATCTTGAGGTAGTAGTCCGTTATCCTTGTTGGTTGCTTTCCCGTTGTGTGGTTTGTGTGTGGGGGGATATGAGAAGTACCCTGTCCGATACCATCTCGAGTGAGGGTTCCCTACCCGTCACACTTCTTGTGTGGGTAGTGAGCACTTCTAGTGAGGGTCTTGTGTCTTATGGAAAGCCGATATGCTACATATTGTTTCATGCTATCACAGTTGGCTCATGATAGTGATCCTTGACATGCTTGATAGTAGATATAATAGATCACATCTATATATATAGACATGACTTTACATGTGTTTATGATCATCTTGAATTATATGTATAACGCTGAATTAATGATAAGCATGTAAGAAGCTTTACATGATGATATGACATATGTCTACAGTCACAGGTTGAGGCATGAATGATAAAGTATATAATCATCAGTACTGCCCTATGTTGATAATATAACTCTTTTGATAATCTATGATGATTGTGCATACTAACCATGCAGGTACAAATGCATAGCCAGGTAAGGGGCTATGAGGTATATATATGTTTGAGTAACACTGCTCTGATGGTTACTCTTGATGATGAGATAACATGCATGATGTGTTTTGGTCTGAGGACTTGAGTTTGGCTAAAGTGCCTTGATGAGGTGCTATCCTATGATGATGATCTGGGATTGTTATCCCATGATGGTGATGTAAGCCTTGAGAGGCAGTGACACTATATGATGAGGGATTGAGATCCCATGACAATGTGATGATCCTTGTGATGGATCTATATGATTGGAAAGAGGCCGAGTGGTAACATGTAATGTTGGATCCTTGTGATGGATCAGGATGATGTTGATGACAGTAAAAGCATGATTTTGAGTTTCATGTGGTTTATTCTTGTTTTTGTTGCATGTTATACAACTTGGCTGAATCTTGCAATCCACTTAAAATATACTAACTAATCACAGTGGAACATATCGTGTAGTTTGCCCTGGCCATAGATCAATCATCATCAATAGCTGGTGATGGTGAAACGGGTTCTCCTGCGGGTTAACCCGGAGCGCATATTGTTGAATATGCGAGGTTTCTCATAGCCTAAAATAGTGAGGATTCGAGTGCAGCTGCGGTTGCAGACTCAGGATATGTAAAGAGCATGGTGAACATGCCCATGACTCAGGATATGTAGTATGGGAGCATGAATGCGTTCATGGATCAGAGCACGGTGAATAGGCCCGTGGCTCAGTTTCACTAGTGCCGGGACTTGTACCGAGGCGGGCTAGGCAGAGGGTAGCCTGCGGGTGCTGACCCTGTGGCTGAGGCCACTTAAGCATGAGACTGCGGTCCTGCTTGTGTTGTACTCGTGCACTGACCACGAGATGGGAGGTCGTGGAGTTCGACTCTTCCATTGACCTTGTATGGTACCGGCTCCAGGTTTCACAGCCGTCGGTTGGATTTGAGCGGTACAGCTCACTTCCTCAGGGCATAATAATACGTAATCCAGCCGAATAGTATTTACCGTTTAAGGCAAAACACAGAACATTGGTTGAGGCCTCGCTTGTGTAGTTAATCTTGTTATACTTGCAGTTACTTATACGTTTCATATGTTATGTGGTAAGATCTTGTAAATCTTATCTTGTCAATCATGTTCCATAAAGAAATACTTGGTTATCTACCTTCCGTACAGCCTGGTAAGCTTGATGGTATGAATAAGCTTTGCTATATAGACTGATCTTGTTTTACCTTTTATCAGTAATCTGCTACTGTTGCTTTATCTTCCTTTGGTTTTATAGTTTTGGAAGGGAGTTATGTTTCTCGCTGGGACTGTGTGTCTCACCCCGCTGGTTTACAACCTTTTTAGGTGTTCAAGCTAGACGTGGTGGTGGTCGCAGAGTTGCGACCGAGCAGCAAGGCGAGCAATAGAAGGCAAGAGATGGACATGCTGCTGTTTTGGTCATTTTGTAGTAGACTCTTAGAGTCATCCCTGTACTCTCAGGTCCTTGGGAGCGTTTTGACGTCGTTTCATGATGTATGGCTGTTGATGGTTTGTATATCCTGCTGCTGGCCGGATGTGGGCCGTTATGTATGTATAAACAGGTGATGAACTCATGTGATGACAGAACAACTGATCTCCTAAGTTGTGGACACGTATCAAGACTTGAAAATGTTTATATAACCTGTTTCTTTGCAAGATGAGGACCTAAATGTAATAGTTTCTCAGTTTATCCGCTTTATGCAATCGGTTTTAATTAACCCGTGTTTTTGGTAATCTGTGGTTTATGGTGTTTTCCGCACATTTTCGTGTAACACCTCGCTGTCTGTGTGATAGTGGGATGTGTTGCCACAGGTTTCAAATGCATATGATCTTCCTCAAACTGAATATGCTACATGGGATGCTAATACGGTGAGATTAGCCCAATTGAATGCAAAAGCAGTAAGTATTCTTTATTGTTCAATTTCCATAGGTGAGTTCAATGGAATATCAAATTGTGAAACTGCATATGAAATATGGCATAGACTCTCTATTACTTATGAAGGAACTGTTCAAGTAAAAAATTCCAAAATTGGTATGCTTAAACAAAAGTTTGAATAGTTTCGTATGGAACCATATGAGTCTATTAGTGAAATGTATGCAAAGTTTTCTTCTATTGTTATTGGGTTGAATGCATTAGGTAAAGCCATTAGTGAAGAGGATCAAGTATCAAAGATTCTTAGGTGCTTGCCTCCAAAGTACAAACCAAAGGTGACGACCATTGAAGAAGCCAATGATCTCACTACATTAAGGATGGAACAACTCATTGGAAACTTGGAGGCTCATGAAGCTACCCTTGAAGAAGAAAAAAGATTGGCGGCTGAACACAAAAAGAAGAAAAGAAAGGACATTGCATTCAAAACATCAACTAAGAATAGTCATGAAACAAATGAAGAAGATAGTGAAGAAGAAACACTCATTGTAAATGGTAAGCAATATAGAAGTTTTAAAACTAACAAAATTCCTAGTGTTTCTTCCTTCAGGTGCTTTGAATGTGGCAAAAAGGGACACTGAAAAGGTGATTTTCCCAAACTTAAGAAGGGAAAGAAATCATCTCACAAGAAGAAAGAGAAAGCCTAAAAAGCTGCATGTGATGATTCAAGTGATGATAGTGAAGATGGAAAAGAAGAAGTAGAGTGTCTTATTGCTACAACAAATGAAGAAGAAGAAGAGGTAAGTCTTTTTTATTTATCTAAAGAAGAGTTAGTTGCTAGCATTGGTGAATTGCATGATAAATATATTGATTATAAAAAGAAACTAAAAAGAGTTACAAAAACCAATGAATATTTGTATGCTAAATTGAATGATATTGGTTTTGAAAAAGAAAGTATTATTTCTGAAAACTCTACCTTGAAATCCTCTTTAAAAGATTGCAATATAAAGTTGTTTACTCTAGAAACTAATTATGATCTTCTTTCTCAAGAAAAGGTTGAACTGCTTGCTAAACTAAATGATTGTCAGACTCAACCTATCTTATGTACTCATTTAGATTATGATGTTATTGTTAAAGAAAGAGATACTTTATCAGCTGATCTAGATCAAGCAAAATTAGACATCAAAAGGAAAACGGATGAGATTGCTAAGCTACAAAAAGAAATTAGTAGTTTGAGAAATAATGAGGTTATTAATAAGATCCTAAAGAATTCTTCTATTTAAAATGGAAGGAGAGGTTTAGGATATGTTCCAAAAGAAAAATCCTATCAACCTAAACCTAGAAGAACACAAGCACTCAAGGCCAAGATTATGTATGTACTCAGGAACAACTCAACTTCTAGTAAGAGAAATGAGATTGACTTTATTTGTTGTCACTATTTCTTGCGTCTTGGACATTACTCTTTTTCATTCCCATACAAGAAAAGGGATGATGATCTAGTTTGGGTTCCTAAAACTTAGAGATTTGAATTTGATTAGTTGAGATTTGACCTAAAATGTTACTTTGATATTCAAATGTCTTATCTCAACAAAACTGAGCTTTAACTTTCATATTCTTGCAAAATTGTATTAGAAGTACCTTATGTTTTGCTTGCAAATAATTACTGAAAAACAATACAGAAACACACTCGGTCTAGAAAATATTCGACTGAGACATTGTCAGTCGATAAGTAGTCGACCGAGTAGGTTACTGTTTTAAGCCTGCAAAAACTGATAAAACCTGTAAAAACAATAGAAAACTCAGTCGAGAAAATCTTCGTCCGAGATATATTCGATCGAAGAATAGTTCGACCGACTCAAGTCCTGCTGAACCTGTTTAATTGATTCAGTTTGCTATCAATATACCTTACTAAGATTATTAGTAGGATTAAAGGAAAACTTTTGAAGAGAAGAACTTTGAGACAAATTTGTCAAATCAAAGCATATTGATAGTCTTGCATCATAAAACTGTGAGATAATGTATATGATGTTCTTACCCAAATTACTGCAAATAATGTTGCTTACAAAGATTAATGATGCTGATTGAAAATCTATATTCTTACTGCAATTTGACATGCTTTATGAGTTTTAAAACTATTGCAAGCTCACATACTATCAAAAATTTGATTAAATATGATCTTTCACATGGTTTGCCTAAAATATTCCTTGGTCAAATTGAAATTATGAACCATGTGCCTTAAGAAAACTTTATTGAAACCTATGGATTTGATTCTGTTGGATTAAATAAATATTGCTCTTATCATCAAGATGATTATAGTAGTTCACATCATTGCAAATAAAGATGGTGTTTTTATTTGATACAAACTATAATTGAAAGTGCCTTTTTATAAGAAGATGAATATCTATGACATAGAAGCTAATAAATGAAGGATCACATGTTATCAAGTGCATAGTTTGCCTAAAATATTTTTCTGTTCAAAAAGTATGAATCATATACCTTGGAAAACTTCATCATTGGAACTTAGTTATATGGAGTACATTATTGTGTCATACATGAATACATTTTCCTAGATGATACTATGGATATCAAAGTTTTATTTCTACAAATAAAATCCTCTCAAAAGGAATGTTTCTATATGAAGAGAAAGGCAAGCTAAATGGTTATAATGAAGACAAGTTTAATTTAGGCATCTTGCTTAGAATATGAATGTTTTATCTAAATGTTTTTTCTAAAAGAAAAGATATCATCACATTATATTAACATAAAAGCTATAAGTTTTCAATTGATATAATTTCTTCAAAATTGGTATTACTTAAACTGTGTTTCACATTGATATACACTTGATTAAGTTACCTAAAGGCTTTATACTTCCAAATATACAATCATAGATCAAGTAAATCATTGAAAAATGCTTAATTGGAAATCATTTCTTAGTATATTGGTCCTAAACCTGTTCATTATGTTGGAAACAAGATTTTAATGCAAAGCTCTCATAAAAGTCAAATGTTTATTATGACCTTAGAATTCTTAAATTATCTTGATTATAAGACTAAGGGGGAGCTCACAAAACTTTGTAAACATTATAAATCTTGATCAAATCAAACTTTAAAAACGAGCTATGATCTTAGGCTTACTAAATTTTCTTGATTTAAAATGTAATCTCTATATCAATATGGGCCTAACATCGCTCATTAGTGATTAGAGATATATATATTTCTTGATACTACTATGCTGTAAAGAAAATATCATATCATTGTCAAGGCTTAACATCCCTTGAAAAATGGATCAGAAATCAATACATGTATCCATCATGAGACTAAGTGGATCTCATATCATTTTCAGGGCTTAACATCCCTTGTAAAATGGATGAGAAATCTATAAATATATCCATCATGAGCCTAAATGGATCTCATATCATTTCAGGGCTTAACATCCCTTGTAAATGATTCTGAAATCAAAACACATATGCCATGAATGTAAAAGGATCTCATATCATTTCAAGGCTTAACATCCTTTGCAAATGATTGAGAAATAAATTGTGGCTAAATTTGACAATAAGTGGTTTGCATTAATATTAATCTCTTACTTTTAACACTGAATATCTTATTAAGGGGGAGCATCAAAGCATAAAATTAAGGGGGAATAATAAAAGTCATACTTAATGTTTAGCTTGGTTATCTTTTTGAAATGACAAAGGGGGAGAAATAATATAAAATCAATAATATAAAGTACAATGAGTTTCATAATCTCTTGACTAGCACATAGTTGCACACAATTCACAAACAAGAGAATGGCTGCAAAAGGTAAACTTCAGGTATGCAACTCATATGTTTTATATTTCCTTGATTTATATTTTGGAAATGTTTGTCATCTTCAAAAAGGGGGAGATTGTTGGCGTAATTGGATATTATTATAATCCCTTTATTTTGATGATGACAAACATTTCTTTTTTGTGGTTTTAACTTGCTATTTGAGAGTTTCAGGGACAAACATATAAAATGGTGGATAGCGAAGACTTGGTAGATCAATTTGCTAAAATTGGTTTATTTTCATGATTGTAATCAATGTAAAACTTGTACAAGTTTATAATGTACCAGTACTTAGACATCATGTAAATCAAGCATTTAGATCTTCCTATCCACTCACAACACTTAGATAGGTCATCCCCCAAGATAGTATCACACCTGCACATTGATACACACACTTAGTAAATGAATACATTGAATCAGGGATATTCTCGGTCGAAAAAAACTTCGACCAAGATACTCTGGGTCAAAAAACTCCTTGACTGAGAAAAGTCCCTCCTAGCCGTTAGACTGAGTTAGAAACGTGGTTAGGAGTTGGAATCGAACGTTACAACATATTGACTCAGACTCCCACTTGGTCGACAAATTCCTCGATCGAGAAACTCTCGGTCGACAAATACTTCGACCGAAAATGGTTCTGTCTACACTTTTCAGAATTAATTAACTAGCCATTACAAATGCAATTAGTGGACACTTAATAGATAATTGAGCACTAAGAACATTCTAGAAGGTGTCTAGAATGTCCCCAAGCATTAGAAAACCACTCCTATAAATATGACAAGCATAGGACACCTCAAAGCATCACTTGCATATACAATTCACTTGAGATCACATTGTAGCAAGCCATTAGCAAAGATTTCACTTGCACAACATTTCCACAAGATGTGAAATTTTTCCCTATAGGTTGATATCTCCTATCTACTATACATTCACGTCCATCCATTTTGGTTAGGAGATCAAACGCTTGATATAGGATTCAAGCCTTGTGCTACATTGGTAAAGTTGTACTTTCCTATTTCTTTCTTGTTCCTTCTTATTGGTTTGGTTCTCCTTTGCTACTCCTAGGTTGGAGGCTGCAAAAAGGAGGTTGTAAGAGCTTCTTTAGTGGTGAAGGTAGCCCGGCGTGACTTTGGACTACTTCTAGAAGGTATCAACGGGAAGCTACTTCAAGGAGGAAGGCTACTTCAAGGGGGAGCTTAAATTTACTTCAAGTGAAGGCTGCTTCAAGGTTGGTGAGACGACTTCAGGGTGAGGGATGTCCAAAGGGTTGTGAAGGTAGTTGTATCTTATGTAACATCCTTGTGAGGTAATAAAATACAATTGCTTTCAAAATCCCAATTGGAAACAATTGGGTAGTGGACTGACTCCCCTAGTATTTGATAAGGGTGGAACCACTATAAACACCTTGTCTCCTTCTCCAATATTTTTGTGGTTGTTTGTTGAATTAATTTTAAAAATATCATAAAACCCTATTCACCCCCTCTAGTGTTTTTCAGGATACATCATACCTTTTCCGCTTTGCATGATCATATTACATGTTCTTAAGATGTGTTACCATCATGAGAACATCCATGTTTTCATACCCCTTCTACAACTCAGAGTTCATAGAGTATAGAGTGAGGCTTTCAAATGTCTGCAACATCACCAACATGCTTCCAATAAGCATCTAATTCAACCCTAGGATTATTGGGAGTGAGTTCCTCTAGAACTAGTGTATCCAGGACATAGAGCTTGCTCTCATGAGTGAGAATGATTCTCAACATCTTGACCAGTCAAGGAAGTTGTTCTTGTTCAATTTTCCCTTCTTAAGGACTGATCACAAATAGAATGTGTTATTGTTTACCATTTATTTCTACAAAAGAAAATATGCATATATTAAAAGCATTTTTGATTTGATTTGATAAGATTGATGGTATCAATTTAGGTATTTAATTAATTATCAATCCCACTATTTTTGTTCAAATTAATAACCATTAGTATTAATTCCTAAGGATTGCAACACACAACCTTCTAGTGGGCGAAGATCCATATTTCATCAAATTATGAGTCAAATTTGGTTGATTACCCACAACATGATTATTTAGCTAGGCAACATTTGACAATTGCATCCAATGCAAATTTTTGATAGATGGTATGCAAAACTATTTGTCATAAACCATATGTATTCTTCTAGGCACTTAAACCCATTAAGGTCACCTACTTAACCCTAACACAAAAGCCAACATGATAAAGTAAAAACCCTACTTTGGCAGAACCTACATATATACCATCACACTTCCACAAGATAAACACACCATGCTTTGGTGCAACCTAAGCTTGTTCTCTCACATTTTTCATGTGTGCTTCTTATGTAAAGCATCTAAGACTTAATATTTATTGAAGGATTTTAGTTATAAATACTTATACATATACAATCACCACATACTTATAATATGTGTCACATATATACTATATC